>JARQOC010000004.1:596748910-598188054 GCA_033576535.1 Allobates femoralis
TCCAGCAGGCAATTACGTCGTTCAGAATCTGAAACATTATACCACTAATCTATTCAGTCCTATAGTACGAGTTAAATCATATGACAAATAGGCAGCAGCAGAACCTTCCTCCAAAACCATTGTGCCCTCGGCTGCTACTTCCAAATATAGCGTGTGCTCCTCTATTGTATTATTCACAGTAATTCACGCGGGATGGATTTTACATTTTATTTTAAGTGAGCACTAAAATATCACAAAACAAAAGTGTTTATTGTGTTTATTTTCAGTGTCCAGAAAAAATTGCTGATTTATGTGTGAAAAGAATAGGAAAGAGAGTATGTGGTCCTCTAATATAGGGACATGGTCTGATCATATCACATCTCCTGTGCTGAGATAATATTATATATGTGTCCCTGCTATGTACTGTGTAATGGATGTGTCTGACCGTACAGGGACATGGTCTGATCATATCACATCTCCTGTGCTGAGATAATCTTATATATGTGTCCCTGCTATGTACTGTGTAATGGATATGTCTGACCGTACAGGGACATGGTCTGATCATACCACATCTCCTGTGCTGAGATAATCTTATATATGTGTCCCTGCTATGTACTGTGTAATGGATATGTCTGACCGTACAGGGACATGGTCTGATCATACCACATCTCCTGTGCTGAGATAATCTCATATATGTGTGGCACTCCAGGGTTCTATTGCCACAGTGTCATTATCGCCCCCAGGTGACGGTGTCACGCTTGAGAGCAACAGAAGGGTATTCACACCAGGCAAGTAACCGCACTCAACATCTTCTGCCTGCAGGCCAGAAGGGGGAGACCTAAACCCGGCTTCAGGGTAAGCTCCACTATAAATTCCGGTTTGGGGTGCTGCTAGTTAGTTCAGTTCCCGGGAGGACTGTGAAGAGTACCTGGAGGATAGAGTAGTGCTAAGCTCATCCCAGGTACAGCAGTTCAGTTCCTAGTAGGACTGGGGAAGACATCCTGGTGGACTGGAGTCTGCCTTAAGCTCTTCTCAGGTTCGCTAACCTAGCGGGAGACCTAAGGCAAGCATCTGAGGAAGGAGAAGGAAGCCGGGGGAGCGGAGCAACCCCGTGCTCACCCCCAGAAGAACAGCGCAGAGAATGGACACCGGAGTCTGAGGCTGTGCAGGGCCTAATGTCCCAGAAGTTAATACTGAGAGGTGGGGAATTCCAAGTTCCCCAGCCACCCTGTGCCCGGAGGCAAAGGAACATAAAGAGTTCAGGAACTGTCACTCGAGAAGAGGATTAATAAAGGACTCAAGATTAGGGATGGGCGAATCTACTCGCTAGGACTCGTTACTCGGCGAGTAGTAAGGGACTCGCAGGACTCGGTACTCGGCGAGTTTCCCAGTGATGACTCGCACGAGTCCAATGCAAATCAATATCAATCCTAGTTTTGTCAGAAACACTGACAAAACTAGGATTGCCATTGTTTGCATTGGACTCGTGCGAGTCATCACTGGCTACTGTGCCAGTGATAGCAGGGAGACTCGCAAAGTAACTGCTGTTTCTTTGCGAGCCGAGTCCAGCTGTCTTCTCTGTGCAGCTCCAGGGTCCTAGAGCCCGCCTGCTCACAGACATGATGTAGCAGTGCTGAGATTGTTCTCAGTCTGCTCATTCCCTGTGCATGTAGCAGAGAGGACATCGCGTTTTGGACTACGTCGGACGGAAGAGGATTTTTTTAATTAAAGATGGAGTCCCTAATGGCTTTTTTTTTTATTTCAAATAAAAGATTTTCTCTGTGTTTTTTTAACCCTTTATTGGAGATTCTTAGTGGCTGGGTCAAACGTGGCCTGACATTAAGAATCTCGGGCTTAATACCAGCTTGTATAACAAAGCTGGTATTAACCCCTTTATTACCCAGCGTGCTACCGCCACCAGGGCCGCTGGAAGAGCGGGGTTCAGCGCCAGAGGATGGCGCTTCAATGAACGCGCCATCTTCTGGGGCGGCTGCGGGCTGCAATTTGCAGCGGGGGGTGCCCAGAAAGCTTGGGCATCCCTGCGCTGCGGATTCCAGCCCTCAGCTGCTTAGCTGTACCTGGCTAGACATAGAAATTGCGCGGAGCCCCACGCATTTTTTTAAAATTATTTAATGAATTTCAGAGTCAGAGTCTCAGAGTCAGAATCTCAGAATTTCATGAAATAATTTAAAAAAAATGCGTGGGGCTCCGCGCAATTTCTATGTCTAGCCAGGTACAGCTAAGCAGCTGGGGGCTGGAATCCGCAGCGCAGGGATGCCCAAGCTTTCTGGGCACCCCCCGCTGCAAATTGCAGCCCGCAGCCGCCCCAGAAGATGGCGCGTTCATTGAAGCGCCATCCTCTGACGCTGAACCCCGCTCTTCCAGCGGCCCTGGTAGCGGTGGCACGCTGGGTAATGAAGGGGTTAGGGCCAGCTTTGTATTATCAGCTGGCCCTAAGCCCGAAATTTATGGTGGTCACGCCAATATTAGACATGACCGCCATGAATTTCTATTAAATTGTTTTAAAAAAAACACAACACAAAGAAAATTTTTTAATAGAAATAAAAAAAAAAGCCATTAGGGACTCCATCTTTAATTAAAAAAATCCTCTTCCGTCCGACGCAGTCCAAAACGCGATGTCCTCTCTGCTACATCCCCTGTGTATAGATATAGATCTCTATGCACAGGGAATGAGCAGACTGAGAACAATCTCAGCTCTGCTACATCATCTCTGTGCACAGACATTCATGTCTGTACACAGGGAATGAGCAGACTGAGAACAATCTCAGCACTACTACATCAGGCAGCAGGCAGGCTCTAGGACCCTGGAGCTGGCAGCCAGCACAGAGGAGACAGGACTCTTATCTGTGCGAGTCAGCGATTACTTACAAAGTAAACGAGCAATGCAAATAAATGACAAAACTAGGATTGCTTCAGGCTGAAGCTTCCGAGACACATCTGCGAGTTGTAAATCTCACACTACTCGCTATTACTCGCTTCCCCATTCATTAACATTGGACTCGCTAGACTCGCAACGAGTAGCGAGTCCTGGGCTCGGACTCGCTAGAGTCAAGCGATTCCGAGTAATTTAGGATTCGCCCATCACTACTCAAGATGCCTGCTATACCGACACCTCACAGGAGAGAGAGAGAGGGCCAGCAGCTCAGCTAAAGAAGCAGCAGGAGCCTAAACCCAAAGCACAGTAAGGAAACCTCAGAACTTAAAAGGTGGGGAGAACACCAAGTTGCTCTCAGGCAAGGACCCCGTTAACAACAGCCTGAATTACAGATGCACCAGTAAAGAACTGAGGAACTACAAAACTGTGAGTCTGTCTGTTGCTTTGCGCCCGCCATCCTTCATCCTACACCCTTACTACATCCACTGCCCCAGGGATCCGCTCCGCCTGTGGGGAGCCTCTCCGTCTTATTGAACTGCTGTAACTAGGATGAGCTACACAGTACACAGTACATAGCAGGACACATATATAAGATAATCTCAGCACAGGAGATGTGGTATGATCAGACCATGTCCCTGTACGGTCAGACACATCCATTGCACAGTACATAGCAGGGACACATATATAAGATTATCTCAGCACAGGAGATGTGGTATGATCAGACCATGTCCCTGTACGGTCAGACACATCCATTACACAGTACATAGCAGGACACATATATAAGATAATCTCAGCACAGGAGATGTGGCATGATCAGACCATGTCCCTGTACGGTCAGATACATCCATTACAGAGTACATAGCAGGACACATATATAAGATTATCTCAGCACAGGAGATGTGGTATGCTCAGACCATGTCCCTGTACGGTCAGACACATCCATTACACAGTACATATTCCACATGAATACCCATTAGTATGAGTGGATCAGGCAGTGTATTCAAGGGGGAAAACCTAAATAAGGAATTATCAAAAATATTCACAATTACAACAGACCACAAATTCTATCAAATAACCAAACAAATTGTATTCAATAATTGGCAAAATTATTATGTAAATTACTTTATTGATTAGCTACAATGAGAAAGACTAATTAAAAACTGTGATAAAAAAGGGACAAGGTAACAAAATATAAAATGAAGAGAGAGAAAGATGGATGTGTCATAATCAAAAGTAATTTGTATAATATATCAGTGATATATATATATATATATGTACATATAAAAAGAACAGTGCATAAAAATGCATATGAACTGTAATATATATAACTTATGAGCGAAGATAAAATACAGACGGCACTCACCGGATGAATGAAGCTCCTTGTTTATTCAACCAGGGGGGTTGACATCAAATTAGGGAGAGGGAGTGAGGAGTCGTCGGATGACAGCACGCCATTTTGCACAGTCTCCGCTTCAAACGGCTCCTAATCATCATGTTTATCTGACGTGCAACTCCGGCCCCACGAGACGACCTACACGTTTATACAGGTAGGACCTGGCCGGTCTGCAATCATTATACATGGCTTTGGTTTTTGGTGCCCAGTTGTTAACTCTCTGTTCACTGGATTTAATATATTTAACTGTCCAGTGCAAATTTTTTTCAATTATAGTCAATTAATATTACTGTAGTGCCGCCGGTGTCCCTTCAATCCTCTCGGCAAAGACATCAGTGCGCTTACCGCCCCAGTCACCCAATTGCTTCTGCTCCAGTCCCTGATATGCAGGTCTCCTGGATGCTCACTAAGGATGAGAGCCTCTTAAAAGGCAGTGTGTTCACTCTGGTAGTGTCCCCAACTAATGGCTGGCGGACACTAGGTATTTAAGGCACCCTTCCCTATTGGGTGGTGCCTGAGCAACATGTTTAGCTAGTTAGTTTTATCTACTCTAGTTGTCAGGTACCCTGTTACTATCCTCCTAACCTGCACTTCTTTTCTATACCTGTACTGTATCAGCTGCTAGTACCATGGACTGCCCCAAAGTTTACCGCAGCCTTGTCCAATCTCACCATTAGATGTCAAGGCACATACAGGCATATGGAGGCAGGAGCGACTGCAAGGAGGTGGGGAGACACAGGGAAGGAGGGTCAGAGAGACAGCACATAGCAGAGGGGGCAGAGAAAGTGCACAGGGGGGCAGAAACAGCACATGGGGGGACAGCGAGAACGCATGTGCACTTACTCAGGTAGCCACCATTTTTGGACACTTGGGTATACAAAGATGGCAGTAGCATGGCGCATCACCCCACCCCACCGCTTCTGACTCACCGCGGCCGGGACTCCGGTTTAGACAGGCGTTTTTCTTCCTCCTTCTTGTCACGGATGGACCGCGCCTGCCGGTAGTGGGGCCCGGTGGTGCAGATCAAAAGAGAGAGACGCCATTAGTGGAACAGATTAATGGGTTAATTGTTTCGTGACGCCACCTATGAGAGTTTCGGTAACTGTACCGACGCTGCGGGGCCTCCGGGGGATGGAATGCAGCAAGATGGAACGCTCCCCACAGGCTGAGCGGTGATCCCCTGAGCCAGAAGCTGCGCAAGATGTTCTGAGGCAGCTGCGTTTACCTTAGCATGTGGATAAGCAGTTAATAAGAAGGCACGGACACTGTAAGTCTCTGTAACGGGTTCTTTACTGTAACCAGCAGACAATACATGGTATACAGCTTGTAGGTAGTGGACCGGGTGGACTCAGCAATGACCAATGTGTTCTCAGAGATCCGCGGTGTTCCTCCATTCTAACTAAGTATGTTGCCGTTGTCGCCCAGGAATGCCAGATCGGGTACAGGGAGGCTGCTTGAATGCCCTATCCGGGGTATACGTTCTGGATGCTTTGGAGAGCCTTGGGTTCCTTGGTGGGTACACCGCTGGCTAGACGACTGTGTATGGCGGTGGTGAGGTACTCCTGTAAAGCGGTCCCTCCACTCCTCTGGTTCGCATAGCAGAGCTGAACTGCTGCTAGCTTCGGTACCAGCAAACCGGCTGTAAATGGGCACGGGATGATTTTGGACCCGCATGTTGATGCCCGAAGATCGGTTGATTAGGCACCGAGGGTGATGGTGCTCAACCGGGTGACGGTAGGGAGATGGCCGGTAGAAGGTGGCCAGGTGGCCGCACGGAACTCTGCAACCCCCTCTCCTAGGTTGCAGAGCAGCTCTTTTTGCTCCTTCTACGTTGCTCGGAGAGTTCTTCTCGACTCTACTGCACTAAACTTTCCACTACACACTACCCTTACACTCCGCCCACCAGGACCTGATTGACCCTCTATGCTAGGTGATGCATGTAGGGTATGGATCTCTGAGTTAACTGTGTGACTGCTGAGTCAGAGAATATTGCTGCTGCAGTTTTGGCTGCAATACCCTCTTGTGACGCACTCGTTGCGAGGTGCCACACTTCAACCGCAAGAATACAGTAATTACAGGATTACATCAGAGGAGAACTTGGTGGGAGCTAATAAAGTGGATAACAAAGTGTCTCTCTGTCTGTTTTATATGCAATAAAGGATTTTTCTGTGTGTTTGCATTTTATTTAGCAATAGGGCTTGACAGCTACCAAAAAAAGCTGACATCAGCCCCTTTATTACTCAGTCTTCCCCTGGTACACAAATATGCAAATGGAGTCTGTGGAGCATCGTTTAAGAGTCTCGGGACTAGCCAGATATCCCTCCAGGGAAGGACCTAGCCCTGGGGTGGACTCCTTGCGAAGACCACCATAACCACCATATTAAGTGGCCCTTTCAGTCACTATTCCGCTCAGTTACGACCTTAAGGATATGACAAGGGAATTACCAAAGCCAGGTATCCATCCACAGACAGCTGTTTCGGGGTTTTGCCCCTCATCACTGTGGAGTAGGATTCTGGCTAGGTGGGAGCAATGCCTGGTAGACCAACATTACAAAGCACTCACTGATCTCAGTCAAGGAAAATACTGCGGGCAGCCGGCTAAAGCGCTCAAACACAGTGAAATCCATGGTGCATTGCCCCTGGGAATTTGAATATGCAAATGGAGTCAGTGGAGCCTCGTTTAAGAGTCTCAAACACGAGACTAGCCAGATATCCCTCCAGGGAAGGACCTAGCCCAGATTTCACTGTGTTTGAGCGCTTTTGCCGGCTGCCCGCAGTGTTTTCCTAGACTAGTCTCCCTGTGATCAGTGAGTGCTTTGTCACATGGGGGAAGAGACACTTACCTGTTCACAGTACTTTCTATACATCTCAGCGTTATATGGCAATGTGTATCTGAACGCAGTATGGCGATATAATTCTGGGGAACTTATAGTCAACTGAGTAATGTTCTTTGTTTTTCATTATTCTATTGTTGGCATGGAAAAAAATATTTGTAGGGGTAAACAAAGCATCCCCTTGTTTTCTAAGGTATATTCGAGTACAATATGGAACCCACTCATGTGAAAAATTTAGAATAAATAGCAAGAAGTGTAAAAAATATATCTTATCCACACCCAGCTCGCACCATATTATTACTTATGCATCTTTGACTGTTTACCAGTGGCCCTTATATGTATAATACGACCTGTACATATCCTGCAGTTCAGCTTTTGTTACCATCAGTGAGAGTTTCCCTGTGACGTAACTTTGGACATAATTAAGGTTCCTTAGTTATCCTAGTTACAAGTTGGAAAACCACCATCTGTCATCCTGTGTTAAGTATTACTAGGTTCCAAGTAGGTAACAGCTGGATGCCTTCAGGTTTTCTCTGACCATCTTAAGCAAGGAAAAGCGATATATGTGCTGCTATACCATGGGTTTGACTACCAACACCAACACTTTAACCCTTAGCAAAGATGGCTCACACACCATGAACTCTTTTGTTGGATTAGAGTGATGGTGGGTTTACACGTCTCGATATCGGCGTCCAACTCTGACCAAAAGTCACGTGGTTCGTGCGTTGGCCCCGATATCGTACATGCGTTGTATGGTATAAATGTCCAATAGAGGGGCGTAACTACAATAGGTGCAGGGGTTGCGATCGCACCCGGGCCCTGCAGCCTAGGGGGGCCCCAAAAGTCCTTTTGGCCTATAGAAAAAGACTAATATCATTAAAGATTTGCAATAATTGGGGGCCCCGTTGGAGCTTTCACATCGGGGCCCCTGGGCCTGAAGTTATGCCACTGGTCCAATATGATGCACGAACGATGTCAAACCGATATCGGGGATCAAATGAGCGGCCCGATATTGGATGGAGGTTGGAGCCGGATCGTGCTGTGTAAACGCCCAACTACGATGTGGAGTTCAACTTCCCCTATTCTCTCCCATGTTAAATGGTCGTTCCTGGGTCGGCCGTACAAGGGGAGTGTAAACATCGTAGAGATGTTGTATGCCGATATCGCGCTGTGTAACATCTCCTATGCGATCTTGGAATTCTGCCCAGAAAAAGCGCGCTCCTGCGCCGTTGGATACAATATCGGAACGATATCGCGACGTGTAAACCCACCATTAGTCATAGCATTTATTTAAACTTTATAAAAGTCTTAACGTGAAAAAAGTTTATTTTTAAAGGTACCTTTACACGCCACTACAGAAGGTTGAAAACAACCGGGTTTCGGAGACAATTGTATCTTGCACCGTCAAATCAACCCGAGGTAGCGGCGTGTAAACTAGGTTATTGCCACCGTCACTTGCGGCACCTGTTTCAGAGCAGTGCTCTAAAACAGGTTGATTTCAACCCGATGGTAGCGGCGTCTAAATAAGGTACGGTAAGGTTTTTTCGCCACCTAGTGAACTCCCTGGGGCGTGACACAGCCTCCGGGAAACTGCCCCCCCTTCAGCGATCATTGGAGGAAGCTCCTGCGTTGCGATTGGTTGTCCCTGCATAGCGCGGCATATTTAAGGAGCTGACCAGTCACACTATACAATTGCAATAGCATCAAGTATTAGGCAGCCTTCCTGCGCTGGCTGGCCAATCATGATGCTATTGCATTGTGTCCAATCATCATACGAGCGTCCACAACTCTGGCACGCCTATGTGTTGTCCCTGCTGCACCAGGTCCTCCCATATTACCTTCTGTAGCGGCGTGGTAAATGAGGTAAGGTGCTCTACAGAAGGTAACTTGAGGCACCCAGCGGTGCTTCCAGAGATAGATTAAACCTTCTGTAGAGCACCTTGTAGCGGCGTGTAAAGGCGGTATTGGGTACCATTTTCAACCGTTGGTACGTGCTTGTGCACGTGAAACACCCGGTTGTTTCTAACCTTCTGTAGCGGCGTGTAAAGGTACCTTAATTGATAGATCTTGCAATAATAATAATTTCCACAAGTGAATGTGATTAATAAAAATGTTCCTGCGCTGAGATAATCTTATATACGTGTCCCTGCTATGTACTGTGTAATGGATGTGTCTGACTGTACAGGGACATGGTCTGATCATACCACATCTCCTGTGCTGAGATAATCTTATATATGTGTCCCTGCTATGTACTGTGTAATGGATGTGTCTGACCATACAGGGACATGGCCTGATCATACCACATCTCTGTGCTGAGATAATCTTATATATGTCTCCCTGCTATGTACTGTGTAATGGATGTATCTGACCATGCAGTACCTTACAATAATTGGATTCAGAATGAATTGCATTGACCATTGCTTAAATCGGGGCTCCAGAATCAGAGAATTGAACTGACTTTTTTTTTGCCCTATGCCAACTGCAACTTTTACTCTGGCTCCAAAAATGGCTATTGTAAATGAGTTAAGGAATAACAGTTGTACTCTAGTTAAATCGTATGAAATGAATGAAGAATGCAACATCTTTGACACTGAACGTTCAGAACTCTGTCTTTCTGCTTAAAATTGTAATATAATAGTACATACGGTAAATTAGAATGAAAGAATATTACGAGGTAAGTGAATCGGTTCATAGTGAACTGAATTCAATTCATATTTTACTAAAATTTCAGATTTGGCCAAATCCAAATTTTTGGTATTTTGCATCAGGCGAATTCAGTAAAGTCCCATTCATTTGTCATTTTGCTGAAATCTAAAGGACTAGAAAAGGGATAAAAAAAAATAAAATATATCACTCCTCTTTCCACAGCTCTCACCTGCCCGTCCATGCAGCCCACTGCCTTGTCCTCTGGTCCTTTTAGATGCCTCTGATCCTTTTCCGCCCTCACGGTAATCTTCGGCAATTTCGGTGCTGACTAGACTTTGCAGCAAATGGCATTCCTGGTGTAGACGAAAATATGTTTTCCTTGGGGGAATTGAGAGAGCAACAGTTAATTGACATGTGCAAAAGGTCATACCCTATGTTATCTTGACCACGATCCTGCTTGGGATCTGAACCCCAGCGGATCTTCCTGAGAACTCACAGAAGTGGAGCTATCTTTCCCTTCTGGTGCCTTTGAAGGACTCCACCAAATAGAGTCTAGTTACATTTTCTAGTTACTACTGGAGGGAAGGAAGATCATTTAAGACAAGAACATTCAATACATTGCTAATGATGCCATGATCCAGTTACAGACCCAGAACTAGAATATTGAAATTAAAGGGCTGTGCAAAAGATTCAGCCTCAGCTAAAACCTTTAAAAAGGCTGGCAAGCCAAAAGGTCCTTTGTTTTCAGATTTGGAGCAGTTAAAATAATGCTGTGATCCATACTTTTATTGCTCCTTCCCCATAGAAAAGGATATTATACTGCAAAGTTAAGTATTTTCTGTCATTTTATCCTATTTTATTTATTTGAACCTTGTATACTCTAAAAGAATCCATAACCTAGGAAGTGTGTGATCCTGTGGATTGGCTCACAGTATTAGTTCAGGGAACTCATCGCCCTGCATGTTCGATAAGTGGTGGCAGCGTGCAGTGAAGTGGGGGTGCATAGTCTGGATTGGGGGGTGCTTTATGCTCACTTGCAGCATAGGACAGAAGTTGAGTGCTAGACTGAGTGAGAGGAGATAGAGTAACCCTTGCAGGCGCAACCCCAAGTCCTGTGCTTAGAAACGGGTACGTGACGCAGGGCATCAAATTGAATGACATTGTGGGAGCTTAAACAGTGCCAGAGGTGCTGCAAATCACTGTAAGGATGGTACATACCAGACCTAGCAGAGAACCAGCTAGATGAGGACTGAGCAGACAGCTGCGCACAGACATGTGAGGGTCACAGAGAGGTGAGTATATTTTCTATACCTTAAGCTCACTATACTGGAGAAGAAAAGACTGGCGTTGCTCCCTAACATGCAATGTTAGTCATTTCTTATTTAGATTATGGTTTCTGTCAGTGCAGTCCACCCCCTTAGCCTTAGGTGATTTTATTATCCATTAGCAGGTTACTATTTTCTCATACAAATTGAAAAAAATTTTAAATCCAGAGAGATGCATTGACTTTGTATAAGTACCCGGTAAGGAGACATGCCTCGATGTGGCTACTGGGCGGATATACAATTGTGGCCAAAAGTATTGACACCCCTGCCATTCTGTCAGATAATACTCAGTTTCTTCCTGAAAATGATTGCAATCACAAATTCTTTGCTATTATTATCTTCATTTAATTTGTCTTCAATGAAAAAACACAAAAAGAATTGTCCTAAAGCCAAATTGGATATAATTCCACACCAAACATAAAAAGGGGGTGGACAAAAGTATTGGCACTGTTAGGAAAATCATGTGATGCTTCTCTAATTTGTGTAATTAACAGCACCTGTAACTTACCTGTGGCACCTAACAGGTGTTGGCAATAACTAAATCACACTTGCAGCCAGTTGACATGGATTAAAGTTGACTCAACCTCTGTCATGTGTCCTTGTGTGTACCACATTGAGCATGGAGAAAAGAAAGAAGACCAAAGAACTGTGTGAGGACTTGAGAAACTAAATTGTGAGGAAGCATGAGCAATCTCAAGGCTACAAGTCCATCTCCAAAGACCTGAATGTTCCTGTGTCTACCGTGCGCAGTGTCATCAAGAAGTTTAAAGCTCATGGCACTGTGGCTAACCTCCCTAGATGTGGACGGAAAAGAAAAATTGACGAGAGATTTCAACGCAAGATTGTGCGGATGGTGGATGAAGAACCTCGACTAATATCCAAACAAGTTCAAGCTGCCCTGCAATCCGAAGGTACAACAGGGTCAACCCGTACTATCCGTCGGCGTCTGAATGAAAAGGGACTGTATGGTTGGAGATCCAGGAAGACCCCACTTCTTACCCCGAGACATAAAAAAGCCAGGCTGGAGTTTGCCAAAACTTACCTGAGAAAGCCCAAAACGTTTTGGAAGAATGTTCTCTAATCAGATGAGACAAAAGTAGAGCTTTATGGGCAAAGGCATCAACATAGAGTTTACAGGAGAAAAAAAAGAGGCATTCAAAGAAAAGAACACGGTCCCTACAGTCAAACATGGCGGAGGTTCCCTGATGTTTTGGGTTGCTTTGCTGCCTCTGGCACTGGACTGCTTGACCGTGTGCATGGCATTATGAAGTCTGAAGACTACCAACACATTTTGCAGCATAATGTAGGGCCCAGTGTGAGAAAGCTGGGTCTCCCTCAGAGGTCATGGGTCTTCCAGCAGGACAATGACCCAAAACACACTTCAAAAAGCACTAGAAAATGGTTTGAGAGAAAGCACTGGAGACTTCTAAGGTGGCAGCAATGAGTCCAGACCTGAATCCCATAGAACACCTGTGGAGAGATCTAAAAATGGCAGTTTGGAGAAGGCCCCCTTCACATATCAGGGACCTGGAGCAGTTTGCCAAAGAAGAATGGTCTAAAATTCCAGCAGAGCATTGTAAGAAACTCATTGATGGTTACCGGAAGCGGTTGATCGCAGTTTTTTGGGCTAAAGGTTGTGCAACCAAGTATTAAGCTGAGGGTGACAATACTTTTGTCTGGCCCATTTTTGGAGTTTTGTGTGAAATGATCAATGTTTTGCTTTTTGCTTCATTCTCTTTTGTGTTTTTCCATTGAAGACAAATTAAATGAAGATAATAATACCAAAGAATGTGTGATTGCAATCATTTTCAGGAAGAAACTGAGTATTATCTGACAGAATTGCAGGGGTGGCAATACTTTTGGCCACAACTGTACGGCCATCATGATATGCTAAGTGTCTCTTTGTTTTCATATATTTTCTTTTGTTTTATATGTCTAAGGGCCCCATCACACACTACGATATCGTTAACGATATTGTTGCAACGTCACCGGTTTGGTGAAGTTGAAGTGACGTCGCAACAACATCATTGTGTGTGACATTTACCAACGACCAACGATAAGTTCGTTGATCGTTGGTCATCGGTAAATGACCTGGACCATGAATTTATCATTGGTCTCCCGCTGGCCGGCCAGCATCAGCGCATGTGACAGCAGGAGACCAACGATGAACGATCTACCAGCACCGCACAGCAATCACTGGGAGCTGGTAACCAGGGTAAACGTTGGATAACTAAGCACAGCACTCTGCTTAGTTACCCGCTGTTTACCCTGGTTACCAGTGTTCTCGCTGGTCCTGATCGCTGGTGAGTCTGCCTGTTTGACAGCTCACCAGCAATCAGATAACAATGTCCCAGCGATCCACATCGTTGGTCGGATCGCTGGGACATCGATAGGTGTAACGGGGCCTTTAGCATGTCCTTTCATTAAGTTGACGAGACCTCAATGCATAATAAGTCATTTTCGTATGTTAACTAATAAACTTAATGTAAATCGAATAACGAGGTAAAAATCTAACAAATCCTATTGGTCAAATTCGCCCATCTGTAAACATAACCTTTCTAAACTCTTCTAAATATGGAACAAACTATACATTTTATGAATTTGTTATAGGACATGAATAATATATAATATTTAATTTTTTATTTCGAAGATGAATTTGGAGTCGGTACAATTCTTCTATGGCTGATGCCAATTTTTGACTTCCCAGCCCTGGTTTCCGCTGTTATAGTTTATTTTATGGATAAACGTTCTTTTTTTGCTATTTTGGTACAATGAACATGACATTTTTTTTGATCACTTATGCTTTACAATTTTTGGCCAATTTTTGGCCAATTGTCCATCATGGTCTCTACGTTTTTACGTGCGCATACAGGCGCTAAGTGTTTACTTCGTCTCAGAGTCAAGGTCGTCATGAACTTTTTCTACTACTCACAATGGAACAGATGTCTTCCCGGGGTTAATTTGCCCCCATGGCATCAGTACACTGTTTGTTTTGCAGCTGCCAACACAGTATACAGGAACTCCTTCCAAGGCTATGCAATATTTAAGCAGGTTAGTCAACAAAACCGGTTCTTAAGGAGAAAGCAGGTTGCCTGTAATTAATGTCACCGGCACCTGATTGATATGGGTTACCCATATGCTCCATGCCTCGTTAGCTCTATAAAATGAGGAGAGCTTACTTTATAGAGAAGACGTACAATTGTGTTTAACATTTACAAGCATCAAGGCTTGAACAAGGCACCGATGACGGAGCCCTAAATGTTTTAGCACCGCGAGACGTCAAACCGGCTCTGTTCGGAAGAAAGTCATTTGTATGATGAAAGTACATCACACCATAGGTAAATTCTAGAAAAGACAATAGTTTATGGAGTACCCCGGGGAGCTGAGATCTCTGTAGCAGCTTTATACACCTACCATAAGCCTTATGGGTAATATGCAAATGCACAGGTCTTTAGATCAGGAACTCATTCCTGTCAATGTGTGAGTCTAAATAAGAGGAAATTCAATGCCTAAAAAAATGAGGCACGTTCACACTGTGGTCATTTCATAAACAAAATCCAAGAGGAAAACACAATATGAACATATACTGTATAGCAGGGATCCCCAACCACCGCTCTGCAGACCTGGACCAGGCCAATGGGGTCTCTGTGCCAGTCCCGTGGCGCCGCCGTGGACCAGCACTACTCACTGAAAGTGTGCTCTGCGTGGTGGCATTGTGTTGGGTGGATGCTGCCCGCTTCCCCGCCCCTCAGTGACATGGCTCCCACCAGCCAATAAGAGGCCAGCAGCTAACGTCATCTCATGACGATACATGCGGGCCTCTGATTGGCCGGCGGTTTACCGAATATCTACGGCACCGGAGGCAAGAGCTGAGAGTGGTGCGGGAATAAATAAGGACATAGTGTGGACTGGAGGACTGGTAAAAAAAAGTGTGTGTGTGTGGTTTTGCTTTGCAGGTACCATAATTGGGGGCTGCAAGGGTATGAATGGGATATTATGGGCTGCAAGGGGATGATGGGGATATTGGGGGCTGCAAAAGGATAATTGGGATATCGGGGTCTGCAAGAGTATGATGGGGATATTATGGGCTGCAACGGGATGATGGGGATATTGGGATCTTCAAGGGGATGATTGGGATATTATGGGCTGCAAGGGGATGATGGGGATATTATGGGCTGCAAGGGGATGATGGAGATATTGGGGTCTGCAAAAGGATAATGGGGATATTGGGGTCTGCAAGAGTATGATTGGGATATTATGGGCTGCAAGGGGATGATGGGGATATTATGGGCTGCAAGGGGATGATGGGGATATTGGGGGCTGCAAAAGGATAATGGGAATATTGGGGTCTGCAAAAGGATAATGGGGATATTGGGGTCTGCAAGAGTATGATTGGGATATTATGGGCTGCAAGGGGATGATGGGGATATTGGGATCTTCAAGAGGATGATTGGGATATTAAGGGCTGCAAAGGGATGATATGGGCTGCAAGTGGATGATCGGGATATTGGGGGCTGCAAAAGGATAATGGGGATATTGGGTTCTGCAAGAGTATGATTGGGATATTATGGGCTGCAAGGGGATTATAGTGATTTTGGGGGCTGCAACGGCATGATGGGGATATTATGGGCTGCAAGGGCATGATGGGGATATCATGGGCTGCAAGGGCATGATGGGGATATTGGGAAAATGCAAGGGGATGATGGGGATATTATGAGCTGCAACAGTATGATGGGGATGTTGGGGGCTGCAAGGGGATGATGGGATTACTGTATTGGGGGCTGTAAGAAGATGGAAAATAAGACAGCCTTGAAAATAAGACGTAATGCATCTTTAGGAGCAAAAAGTTATTATAAGGCACTGTCTTATTTTCAGGGAAACAGGGTGCTAAACTCCAATTCTCTCCATAGCCCTGCCCCACATGACCAAAGTTCAGCCCCTGTGCCAGCCCGCCTTGCCTGGCCATGGATAAATTGTCCTGCATGAAGCTGGTCCCTGGTGCAAAAAAGGTTGGGGAATACTGCCCTATAGTAAGTAAATATGTAAATAACCTAATAGCCTAATGGCCACTTTACACGTGGCAATAGGAAGATAGAAACCGGCAGGTGTCGGAGACAATTGTATCTTTTACCTTCAAAACACCTTGAAGTGGCTGCGTGTAAATCAGGTATCTGCAAGGTGTTTTGAAGGTAAAAAGTACAATTGTCTCCGACACCTGCCGGTTTCTATCTTCCTGTTGCTGCGTGTAAAGTGGCCATAAGGGGCCTAGTCTGGGGTAATTAAGAAGTCTGATAATTTAGATATCAGGCCAAAAAGGATCTTTCTTCAGTAGGTTTTAGGAATAACAGCCTTACACCATGTTTCAAATGATTATGCAAATTGGTTTTATGTGTAATAGGGTTTTTTGGTTTTTTTGCAATGAAACCCATTGATGGTATTGTGTCTCAGGGTTCTTTGGATCACTGAAATCATTCTCAGATACCTGTGATAATTAGTTTGGCAGGTGAGCCCAATAAAAGGAAAACTGGGTGTTCCACAATATTACGTAGGACACAGTTTTCAAGTGACATGGGAAAGAAAAAGGATGTCTCTGCTGCCGAAAAGCAACAAATAGTGCAATGCCTTGGACAAGGGATGAAAACATTAGATATTGCACGAAAACTTAAGCGTGATCATCGTACTGTGAAGAGATTTGTGGCTGATTATGAGCACAGATGTGTTCATGCAGATAACGGCAGAATGAGGAAGGTTTCTGCCAGGCAAGTTCATCAGATTAAGAGAGCAGCTGCTAAAAAGGCCTTACAAACCAGCAAACAGATATGTGAAGCTGCTGGTGCCTCTGGAGTCCCTCGAACCTCAAGGTGTAGGATCCTTCAAAGGCTTGCTGTGGTGCATAAACCTACTATTCGGCCACCCTTAACAGTGCTCACAAGTAGAAACGGTTGCAGTGGGACCAGATATACATGAAGAATAATTTTCAAACAGTCTTGATTACTGATGAGTGCCGAGCGACCTTGGATGGTCCAGATACATGAAATAGTGGATGGTTGGTGGATGCCACCATGTCCCTACAAAGCTGCAATGTCAGCAAGGAGGTGGAGTCAAGTTTTGGGCCGGAGTCATTAGGAATCAGCTGGTAGATCCCTTTAAGGTTCCTGAAGGTGTGAAAATGACCTCTGCAAAGTATATTGAGATTCTGACTGAGAACTTTCTTCCATTGTACAAAAAGCAAAAACGTGCCTTCAGGAGCAAAATCATCTTCTTGCATGACAATGCACCAACTCATGCTACAAAGAATACCTCTGCGTCATTGGCTGATATGGGCATAAAAGGAGATAAACTCATGGTGTGGCCACCATCTTCCCCTGACCTCAACCCTATAGAGAACCTTAGGTGTATAATCAAAACAAAAGATCTATGAGGGTGGGAGGCAGTTCACATCAAAACAGCAGCTCTGGGAGGCGATTCTGACATCATGCAAAGAAATACAAGCAGAAACTCTCCAGAAACTCACAAGTTCAATGGATGTAAGAATTGTGAAGGTGATATCAAAGTAGGGTTCCTATGTTACCATGTAACTTGGCTTGTTAGGATTTTTGGGAGTTAAATAGCTTTTTATTTCAGTGAATGTGACCTCCTAATGCTGCAAATTCAACAAATGAGTATTTTCAGTTCTTTCAAACATATCAAATGTTTAATAATTTGGAACAGTGCATTTAGAGTTTTTTTAATTTTGAAGATTATACTGTTATCATTTGGAGGTTTCTTCAATAAAATTCGATGTATACTCTAACGGGTGATGACTTTTATTACACTGTCATTTTCACTGACCATTTAGGAAAATCAGAGAAAAAGAACATTTGCATAATAATTTGGAACATGGTATAGAGGCTAATCGAAGCCCTACCAGAGCCTTTAACCCAGTGACCCATGACTATGCTTTGTAGGGCAAGCAGGGATTAAATAAATATATAAGTGTAAAAAGCGGTCTTGGTAGGGGTAAAGAATTTAAGGGGGTGGAATAAAGGTGGGGTGGTTGGACTTTGAGTGGGGCTTATTTGTTTCGACCAGAGCTGGGGTGCGTGGGGTACTCGGTCACCGGGGCTTCTGTGTGGGATGTCACGGGTGGTCGGTATCCCCGGTGCCGTGCCCTGGCGAACAATTATACCAGGTGTTGATGGTAAACGGTGGGGGTAAAAGGGGGTTATTTACAGGGGAACGTGACGCCACCTGTAGAGTCCGGTAAGGTGGTACCGGCGCTGCCGGCCGGCCGCTGAGGTGATGGAGGGGGCAGCAGTGTGTGGTACAGCTCCCCACAGGTGGAGCTTTACCTCAGGGCAGCTGTGGTGGTGATATGAGACGGTGAGGGAGGGCAGTGATGGTAAATGGTGGTGCAGTTCTTACCCGTCTGCTGTAGATGTTGATGATGTTACGTCCTTTGAGCTGCGGCAGGAAGAATAACAGAAACCAATTCTTGTTTAACTTTGCTTTACTCGGTACCGGATGATGATATAACAATACACGGTACAGTTTGGTTTAGAGGGTTGTCACCAACTCAGGATTTTCCTCTTAAGGAGTCTATAGATGTTCCTTCTTTGTCTTTCAGGGTTTCTATTCTCTTTCTAGATCTTTCCTTCTTTCCCACCTTCGCAGAGCTCACCCGCCAGTCCTGCAGTCTGTGTCTAGTAGGATTAAATTGACTATTACCAGTCCAAATGGGAACAGCAGGAACGCACAAGTTTCCCACTTGACACCGGGTTTCAGTCTTTCCTCACTAGTGTAGGACCGTCTTTTGGGCATGAGGGGTGAGGTAACTTGTGGTGCTGTCAGCAACCCGGTCTGGTTGGGCCTGCAGCTCGTCGGCTTCGCAGTCAGGGCTGAACTCCTGGCTGCCTCGGTATCCGTGTCACCTGTGAACCCTCAACATGACCAGCTGGTTCCTACCACTCTTGGTCAGTTGCCATCTGTCCTGGGCCCCCACATATAGTTGGGGTACCCTCCACTCAGCTCAGGCTGCCAGGCGTGACCACACTGTCTGCCTTCCCAACGCCGTCTGAGGTAAATTCTTAACTGTCACTCTGCTCTATCCTTAGCTCCGCCCACCACCTGTGGAACCTACCATAAAGTCAGTTTCCCCTACACTAAGTGGTGCGGTCCTAAGTGAGTGCTAAAAATAGACTCCATAAGCATTAAATCGTAACCTGGCAACTTACAAGTAAAAACACATTTTATATTCAAGTGTAATACCATTCTGTGGCGCATACCTGCAGGGGCGCCACACACCCCCTTGGTGAAACACACCCGTCCGCGGGTGTCAAACCAAACCTGGAATAAAATGCATTTTACATATAACATTGAACATTTAAAACAGATATCAACAATAAGATTGCTTCTTTTCTTCCCTATTAGGGAGGCGCATTGCTTATAACGTTGCATCAAACTTTGACTATAATCTAGTCCATACTGGCCCAACTGGGACCAGGTAACAAGTTCTTTGGTTACTGTCCATCAAGTGCTGAAAAGGAAAAAGAAACAGTGCAATTCCAGAAAAATATGCATTTTAAACAATTCTGCTCACACTTTGAACAGTGCAATACCGGGTTAACTCTTTATTACTCAACTTACTGACCCGGTTTGCAAACCTCCCACTGAGACCTGCGTGGCGTTTATTTATCCCCACAATACAGGTCCCGGTCCAGGTGGCCCTGGGGAACTGCAGATAGATGGACTCTCCTCTCTCCAACCGTTGCTGCTGATGCTGGTACCGCGACCCTCCATAGCTCGCGGGGCCCGGCCTCCTCCGTACCACCGGCTCCTCCTCCGTCAGCTCGGGCTCCTTCAGGAACTGGATGAAGTCCTCCGCCTCGGTGATATCCTCCTTTCCGGGCTCCACAAGGGGTGCATAAACCGGTCCCAGGGAATCAGCAGCTGGGACTGCCATTGCCTCACAGCCGGTTACAGGTAACAGGTCCGGAGCCTGACCAGGTATATTGAGTCCGCTCCCGGCCGCATCCTGCTTAGTTCGTGTAGTCCAGAACCAGTGTGGGCTGGCGCTCGACCCGCCCCCTTGGTTGATTGAGAGCAATGGGGGCGGGGAGACTTTTTGGCGCCTCTTGAATGGCCTATGTTTGTTGAGGGGCTGAGGCACGCCCCTAGGCCGGCACATTGTTCTTTATGCACTTTTAAGCCCGCCACAAAGTTCTAATGGGCAAGTCCTTCGGGCTTTTCCGGAGCCCGCCACTGCCTTCGTCACTCCTCGGCAGAGCGAAGGGGGCGGGGCTTATCTTCCCGCTCTTTCTCCTGCTGCAGTGACGCAGTTTGAATTTTGTGAGGCGATGTAATGGCGGCTCGGCACAGTTTTTATAATCCACACAGTTAGACAATAATAAAGTTCTTAAGGCACACTTCACCCGGTAGATACCAGGCTGGCTCATCCTGTTCGTGACGCCAGAAAATGATGAGGCCAGAGCTGTGGGGGGTACTCGGTCACCGGGTCTGCTGAATAGGGGGTCACAAGTGGACGGTATCCCGGTGCCGTGCCCTGGGGATCATTTGAAGGGGGATGAAGGGATTATTTACAGGGGAACGTGACGCCACCTGTAGGGTCTGGTAAGGTGGTACCAGCGCTGCCAGCCGGCCTCTGAGGTGATGGAGGGGGCAGCAAAGTGTGGTATAGCTCCCCACAGGTGGAGCTTTACCTCAGGGCAGCAATAAGGGAAGATGGTGAGGGAGGGCAGCGAAGGAGGATGATGGTGGATTATAGCTGATAAACAGTCACACATACACACAGGGTTAGTTGTTCCGGTACCTTTTTTTACTGAGGTAACATAACAGGTACAGTCTTGAGTACTAACCGGGTCCCTGGTACAATTTAGGATCAACTCCTTGGAAGGATATGAGGCCTCCTTTATTTCTATTCTCTGCCTTGAGGGATGAGTCTCTCCTGAGTTTGGACTCTCCAATCCTCTGATGTCCAAAACTAACAATCAGGCCCTTCTGCGGGAACCCGGTTTATCCTGTGGCCCCTGGTCCTCTGTTTGGTTAGTTTTTAATATTTCCTCTATCTTCCTTCAGGGCTAAACTTCACCTGAAACTGCTGGGTTTTTACTGTGGCTCTGTAAGCCCACAGCATCGGACTCCAGTGTCCGTTTGTTCCTAAGGGGAATATATTTTGGGTCCCTCTTCTTATTCCCTACCTCTTCTCCTTGCCTCCGGCCCCTTCCCTGGGGTGTGAACAGCTGACAAAATGGTCCCTTCTGGTCCTGGCATCTGTCTTTTCCAGAGACCAGCAGCTTTGCCTCCACCTTTCTCCTCTCCTCACACGAACTAACTGCCTAGCAACTGTCTCCTAGGACCAACTGTCTCCTCCTCTCAGCCTGGATCTCCCAGGGGAACTGACTTAATGCAGCCAGTAGAGCTCCCCCTTCAGGTCTGGAGTGGAAGGTGTTGTGTGCTGAACAAACCAAGGTGTCAATCCTTCCTTGTACCAGTGTAACCTGTGGCAATCCCCCGCAGGGGTGTCACATATATATAATCAAGGAGGGGGTGGGAGCTATCAAATGGCATGCAGGAACTATAAGAAAAGGTGCTGCCCTAACACCCTTTGTTTACTATTGGGTTGAAAGAAAAGTTTGAGGGGTCTTCTGGGTCATTTCACCAAGTGGTGGTGAGGGGTTTTTTTTGGTGGGGGGTATTCATCAGGTGGATGGTACCCTACCTTTATATTTAGAATTTGGTTAATTGCCTGGTGGGCTTGGGGAGTCTTCATGGTGGGTACCTGGGTGGGAGTCATTGATAAGGGAATGGTTTTCCGGTAGCAGAGGTGCCCCTGAGCCTGTGTTTGAGGCTGGGGATAATGCTGGATAGCTTACTTATTATTTAGATTGGTTTCTGCCAGATTTTGAAGCTCCAAAAACCTTCATGCTTTTAGGTTATTTATTTGTTTTATGTTTGTTGAATAAAGGCCAATTTGTCCAATTAACCCACATACTGTGGTATTTGTAGTAATTGGGAATTAGTCAGTAGGTAAAGCATGAGGTGTTCAATGGTTAGGGATTGTAGGGTGTGTCGAGGGAAAGCCGCTATCATACTGCATACATATCCAAAACTCCAAAATGTTCACACTTCAGACCAGATTCCTAAATGTATTCAAACCCCAGAATTGACCCCCTGAATTATTAAACCAAAGACAAGACCCATGAATTCAATCAAAACAAGGACCAAATTCATGATATTATAAGATTCCGGAAACAAAAATTATCAGAGGCTTCTAATTAATCAGACACCAGATCACCTAATTGTTAAGGTCTATTTATTATCAGACCCCAGTCAAGACTCCTAAATTATAACACCCCAGACTAGACACCTAGATTAGCATACCACAGATTAGAGCCCGTAAAGGTAATCTGTCATAAGAATTAGGCTAGGGCCACACTTAGTCCAGCACTTACATTAACTGGATCCAGTAACTGTAGAGGGAAGTGTGCAGGAACGCGCAGCGTTAACGTCGGGGGCTGCCTGTGAACGCTGCTCCATAGTAGCCCACTGTTTACCATGGATGCGGCCACACAGGAAGACATTTTTTTCCTCAGAATTGAGTGATTCCATAATTTTTCCCTGTTCTTGGTATGAAATAAAAATGACCCTTACTGACTACCACATTGTTTATCTTGATTTCTTTTAGTGTTTCTTAAAGCCGTAAAGTTGCCATTTGAAATGACTTTAGTTTTGTGTCATGTCTGCGGTCTAATTTTTAACTACAACATTAAACAACTGAATGGACATCCTCCGAGCCCGGGGATTCCATCATTTTTACCAGGAGTTGTATGATTTGCCTAATGATATTTCCGCTTAAAGGTACAATCTAATGTATGTAGCGGATGACCTATAGGTAACGCAGCACGCCAGCTTACAAACTCAACAACAACTCTAACCTTCCCTTACCCCCCCGCCCTGAAGGTAATTTCCTGAATAGAAGGATATGAGGTGTACAAACTATTTTAATGCTATAATCTCTCTCTCTAACACTAGTCTGTAATAGGGCACCTTTACAGTATCTGCTAGCCTATGTTTGGCACTAAACTCACTGTACTCGCTTGCATGCCCCCATCTTAAGCCCGTTGGTGAGGTCTAAGCTCAGGACTTTCCGACTGAGTCCTGTTAGCTGTTGGTCTATGTGTCTGTCAGCTGAGCGGATGAGCCTTTAGTAAAAAAAAAATTCAAGCATGCTTCTCCCAATGCTGGCCTCTGCCCCCTTGACTATTGCAGGGCCCCCCGGATTGCAGCTGTTCTCCCCCAGTGTTGGCGCAGCAGATCCTGGCCCTATCCTGGGTAGATGGCTACCGCAGGACTAGCAGTGAAGGAGAGCCTTGAGGCCTGTATTGGTTCTTTGGGCAGATCCCTGCGGGAGGGGTAGGGCCGTCACAGCAGACTCCTTTGGCTTGTAGTATGGGAGTCCAGAGTCACCAGGATACTGGGGAGCAGGGTGCAGTACACCTAAAACGGTATATACCCCTGTGTCATTACCACATTAAAGATGTGTACCTGTGCTTCACGAGACTTGGTAAATAAACTGTTCACAAGAATTATTACAGACGTTATGCATGCTTTAACTCTCCATGACTTTGACTGTAAACATGACTGTTGCACTGAGGAGCCTTCCGGGGCCAGCAAGGTGGGTCATGGGGTACTCCACAGCCCTGTCTCACCCGCCACAACTACCAGGGGTCCCCAAACCCGTAACTCAACTCATTGATTCACTTCCAAATGTTGCATACTGAGACAGGGTCCACAGAGAACCTCCTATTACCCAGCGGCAGGGCCATGCTTGCTTAAACCAGCATTGAGGGTTCCCCTAGGCCCTATGAAGGTAGTTACATCACTGATAGACACAGTAAAAGTATATTTATTAAAGGAAATCTGTCTATAGGTTTCTACTATTTAATCAAAGAGAAGCATGATGTAGAGGCCAAGACCCTGATTCCAGCAATGTGTCTCTTACCAGGCTGCTTGGTATAGTTTCAATAAAATCTGTGTTTTATCCGGAGGAGACTATCACTAGAGTAATAGTTATCTCATGTTATGTAGTCTTCCTGCTCTGTTTAACTCCGCCCCACCACTGATTGCCATCTTTCTGCCTATGTACAGTGAACACAGTAAGCTGCCAATAAGTGGTCTAGACGGGGTTATATTCAGCTCAGCAGTCAGAGAACTGCAACAGAGAAAACAGTGATTGTATCATAACTGCAGTCAGCAGCCCAGTAAGTGATACATCCCTGGAATCAGGGTCTCTGCCCCTACATTATGCTTTTCTCCAAAATATGGTGACTTATTCGCTTTAATAGGGAGTTGTAAAGACTTCCCAACTCCCTTCAGTTCTAGGATCAAGCACCTATTAGGCTCAGAACATATGTGTCCTAGAACATCAATAGATTGAGATCTATAATAGAAGTGACTAAGCTTTAAACTGGATCCAGCACGTAATGCCGCATTCAAGAGGAATGCAACCAGCTGTACTAGTACATAATCCTGCCATCCAGATGACCACAGAAGCAACTGCGAAAGAGCAGCCAAGAATGCCAGCCAAGCTAAACTGGCTCCGGTTCTAAGTCAGCGCTCCACACCCTCCCCGGACATTTGGTGACAGTGCAAACTCACATACGCGAGGAACAAAATCAATATAGTAGACTAGAACTTTACATTTACTCTCTACTATATACTGATGTGTCCTGCCGAGGGGGACATACTCTTAATTTAATTTAATAATTATTTATTAGACCTCTTACCTAGGTACTTTGGACAGGACCTTTCTGCTTCGGTAATAATATTTTAATCTAGATGTTGTTTTTTTTTACTCTCTTAGGGTACCTTTACACGTCGCTACTGGATGGTGGAAACAACCGGGTACATCACGTGCACGAGCACGCACAAACGGTTGAAAACGGTAAACGCACCATCTTTACACGCCGCAACTAGGTGCGCTACGGTAGGTTACATCTATCTCAGGATACACCGCCGGGTGCCACAATTAACCTCCTGTAACTAACCTCACCTCCTTTACACGCCGCTATAACCAGGTAATATGGGCGGAAACAAAGGCAGCAGGGAAAACACATAGGCGTGCCACAGTCCTTCACGCCGCGCCCAAACGACAACCATTGGCCAACACAAGAGTGTTTTGATTGGGCACGACGCGAAGGGCGGATGGCGGACACGTGACGTAGGAGTGTTCGGACTGTGGCACGGAATAAGCGCTTGTGACATGGCGGAGTGTGATGGAAGAGCCAATCGTAACGCAGCATCTTCCACCAATGATCGCTGATGGGGCGCGGTAACCCGGAGCCTGTGTTCACGCCCCAGGTACATCACATGGTGTGGCAACAACCCTCCTGTTCCTTCTTTACACGCCGTGACAGGCCGTGACAGCCGGTAACCATCCCCTTGAAATCAACCTGTTTATGAGCACTGCTCGGAAACAGGTTCATGAGGTGACGGGTGGATGCAACCTACTTTACACGCCGCTACTTCGGGTTGATTTGGCGGTGCAAGATACATTTCTCTCATGTACCCGGTTGTTTCCACCATCCAGTAGCGGCGTGTAAAGGTACCCTTATGGTTTATAAATTGATCAAAACAATTACAGTACATTAAAATCTGACAGTCCTCAGATGTTGATACCTTTTAATGGCTAACTGAGAAGATGGTAATAATAGTAAGCTTTCAAGACTACTTGGGTCTCTTCATCAGGCTCATAAAAGTACAAAGTCAAATCATTTTTGGAGCCCTGATCACACCATCATCGATATGAATTACTAATATTGAAAGGTCATTTCAAATCCCAAAGAGACAGAAGAGTCTGGGAATACAAACTTATAGTGACCTTTTCACACTTTCAGATGGATTTATGTCTTTTTACATCAATTAAAGAACCTTCATATCCAGGATCAGACCACCAATCAAAGGGCAATAACTGAGAAGATGGTAATAAATAGTAAGCTTTCAAGACTACTTGGGTCTCTTTATCAGGCTCATAATAACACAAAGTCTGAAGAGTCACATATTTAGCAAATCATTTTTGTAGCCCTGATCACACCATAATCGATATGAATTTACTAGTATTGAAGGGTCATTTCAAATCCTAAGGCTGCTTTCACATTGAGATTTTTTTCCTGTCCGGCGGGATCCTATTTTTTGCAGGACCACACGGACAGGAACGGATCGGAGGACACTTATGTGTCCGATCCGATTTTATGACGGATCCGATTTTAGTATGTTTGAAGCCGAAGATCTGTTATCAGATCTGCGCTCCATAGGCCCCCATGCTAATTGCCGCGGACCGCGTCGGATCCGATTGTGTCCGATTTGGTCCGCTGTGCCCATAATCAGAGCAGTCTCCGATTTTGGGTACAGCAAAAAAAAATCGTACAGAATCGGATCCGTCACAGATCGGATGCCATTAAGGGTAAATCCAATCCGTTGCTCAGTGGAATACAAGTGGGCTAGATTGAATCTGTGGCAACGGACAGCAATGGATGTACAAAAATTGCACCCTTAAGATATAGAGGAGTCTGGGAATGCAAACTGAGGGTGACCTTTTCATACTTTCAGATGGATTTATGTCTTTTTACATCAATTAAAGAACCTTCATATCCAGGACCAGACCAACAATCAAAGGGCAATAAAACTATCACACTCCTTATCTATGAACTGCTCCAATATTTACTGCCCCAGCCGCCCTCCGCCCTCCCTACATTGACCATTCTGTGTTTTGCTTCATGTCCCCTGTCTTATGTACTGATTATCCAATTCCCCTTTTGGGTATAAATATGTGACTTCAGATTTTGAGTTATTACGAGCCTGATGATGAGACCTGAGAGTCTCAAAAGACTGCAATTATGTGCCATCTTTTAAGTTTGACATGAAAAGGTATCAACCATTGAGGACTCTCAGATTTTAATATTTTTCTATCTACTGGCTAACACTGTACAAAAATAATTGGAAAACACATACTTGGAAGGCAATAGTGCGGCGCCAGGAATAATAAGGAGGCAGTGGCGTAACTACCGCGATCGCAGCGGTCGCGGCTGCAACCGGGCCCGCCCCCTGGGGGGGGCCCGTGTTCCGTGCTGGCAGCCGGCCGCCGCGACAGCGCCGGCCGGAGAGGAGGGAGGACGGGAAGTGAGAGAAACCTCACTTCCTATAGCTGTGCCCGCCCCTCCTCTCCTCCTTACAGCAGACGCCAGAAGCGCACGGTGGCCGCGGTGAGTGTGACAGCATCCCCCTCCCCCCCCAGTCCTCAGGAGAGGTGGTACAGAGCCAAAAGTTTTTTGATAGCACCCTCCCCCCCCCCCCCGATCCTCAGATGGGGGGGCCCGGGTGCATATCTTGCACCGGGGCCCGGAGCAGGCTAGTTACGCCACTGTAAGGAGGTATTATACATGGTGCCCTCCTAAGACCCTCTAGCAGCAAACACACCAAGGTTTAGGTCCTATAAACCATAAACTGTCATTATCCCTCCAGCTTTGCTTCAGTGGCAACCTAATATAACATGGTACAGAGATATACTGTCTATAAATTTATATCGAGATATCAAAAAACATAAAATCTCCCGTAAGTGTAATGTGGAGGGGTCCCAATTCTTTTGTCTGAAGCTTGAAGTGATATTGCCATAGAGGAACACAGAGAATCAGCGGTGACTAAAGGGTTAAAAATTCTGCATCCGATTCTGACTTGAGCCGTGTGATGATCTGTAGCATTGGCACATGAATTGATGAAGTAGATGACGCTGGTATTAATGCCTTCCTATGGCGCGTAGACTAGAGGAACGTAGAAGGAGCCAATGCTTCAGTCCGCAGTGATAAATTCCCATCTCCTGCTCTGCCAGCCCTACGCACTGAGGACTTTATTGCAATGTAATGTACGTCAGGAGGGAGCAGGAGCGCGTGACAGAATCGGGTTAGGGGAAGCTGGGAAGTCTTTGGACTGCAGTACAAGAACGAGAGATATATTAACATCTGTCTATGGCAGATACAGTAGGAAGAAGGGCGGAGATAAGAAAAGACATGTAGAAGAAGGCTGAACGATTGTCACGGAGAAGAGGGAAAGACGAGTGAAGGACAGTCATGTCTTGGAATATAGGATTGCCCATAGAGTATCCCTCTGAAAATAAGTTATTCCAAAATAATTCAGTTAATAATAATAAATGTATTGTTACTTAGGAGAAAAAAGTTAAGGTTACTCAAGATTGGTGTCGAAATTTTTTGGTAGCCAACCTCGCCCCCGGTGGCAAAATTATACAAAGCGTTTACAATATTAAAGTTAGATGTAAAGCTCTGCCGATAACCTATTGTGTTTGGGTCAGACTCATTGCCCCTGATGTCTCTATTGGTGGTTCACTGCCCCTGATGTCTCTATTGGGGACTCACTGCCCCTGATGTCTCCATTGGTGGTCCTCATAAGCCTGCGTCTATAGCTAGCCTTAACCAGGAGAAAGGAGCTCTGACATTTAGTACTATATGCCTGTTTGAAGTGCGGCGTGAAACGGCCGTCGCCTGTGAGAACCCCCTTCCTCCCACCCATACCCCGCACCATGTAAGTCCCCACGAAGAGTGAATAAACACCGCTGATCCCATGATGACCTGTCTTTTCTATAATGTTAACCGGAAGTGACGGACCGCTAACCGGAAGTGTGCACCGGGTTGTCTATACGCACAGCAGGCTGAATGCCGGAGCGCTGGGTATCAGAGAGGGGACACCCCGAAGCGAACCGCAAGCTGCAGCTCTCTAGAAACACTGCGGACGAGTGGTTCTGGCTTTAAAATTCTTCAGAACCGTGAGTAGTATTACATTTTAGTATACGGTAACTTCATAATCCTCTAATTTTCACATATTAAAACTTTCATGTTTTTAGAAATATATGTACAATTTTCATGAAAGGGAAACTTTTAGTATATTTTACATATGGAGGTAATGGTATGGATGTGTAGGCGCTTAACCCCCAATCAAAATTGTACCTTTTTTTGTAGAAATCCGATGTGTCAGTCATGAGAAATCTAATGGAGTCAACAGTGGGGGTGTCAGCTGCCTATTTCAAGTGCATTGCCATACCCCCATGCACTTTAAGTATGAATTTCTGTACGGCTTCTACACTAGATTTCTCACGACTCACACATCCAATCTGTACATGAAAGGTATTATTTCGATCTGGGGATAAGTACCTATACATCCATACCACTACTGCAATATGCAAAAAGGTGGTGACAGGTTCCCTTTAAAGCAGGGGTCACAAGCTCCAGTTTTTTGAGAGCGGCACAAAGTGCCAGTTTTCAGGATTTCCTTAGCATTTGACAGTTGGTAATTTAAAGAGCAACTCCAGGGAGATCATTTTTTTTGTACTGTCCCTGCCCTCCTACATGATGAAGCAGAGCTGCACACTATGGTTCTAGGATCTATAGATCACTTATAAATCAATAAAATCATATCTGCTCCTCAGCTCTCACCCCTCCTTTCGGGAACAGAGAAATTCAGCTTCATGCTGCAGCAGTGACAGGAGGTGTGTTGGAGGTGTGAACCATCTTATATTCTTGCCTCCACATAATTCTTTATGAACAGGGGGCGTGGCAGGGTGTGTGGTCACACTACAATCCTACCCCTAATATATACCATCCTATGAAATGTAAGAACAAGGGTGTTCTCCTTTAAAATAGCAATCATGTGATAGAAACACAAGCAGTGATCTTCTGCTGCACAATGATATGGTGGTGCATAATGTATACTGCCATGTATCAGGCTAGAAGCAGAGGCAAAACGCTGCATTACTTGATTCAGCACTGCCATGGTCTCTTCTCCCCCATATCAACTTGGTAGCTTACTTTCACCGAAACTTTAGCACTATGCATGACTGAATTTCTCTGTCTCTGAAGAGAGGGGTGAGAGCTGAGGAGCAGATATGATTTTATTGATTGATAAGTGATCTATACATCCTAGAACTGTAGTGGGCAGCTCTGTATTATCATGTAGGAGAGCAGGGACAGTGCAAACATGTGTTATCTTCCCGGACTTCCCCTTTAATCTCCTGCACAGGTGATGATTCCAACTGTCAAATGCTAAGGAAATCATAAAAACCTGCACTGTGTGCTGTCCTCGAGGCTTGGAGTTTCCCCACTCTACTTTAAAGGGATTCAGTTACATGGTTAATACAGTTTAAAAAAGACAAACGTCCATCCAGTTGAAATAAAGATTTGTAACAATTTAGCCAAGAACAGGGTATGGGTTCAGTAAGAAAATTAACTTATACTCACCTCTTCAATCACCCAGCACTCTATGTACAATACTCCGAGGCACCCTGCTGGTCTCTGCTTACTTACTGCAGTGATCACATGTTGTACATCATTCACGTGAATATCTGCAGTCAATCACTGGCCTCAGTGGTCATGTGCATTACACACACATATAATCATGGAGGCCATTGATGGGCTACATATGATCATTGCAAGAAGTAGGGCAAGACCAACAAAGATGTTGGACCCGTAGAAGCGCAACCGCGCAAAACGGTGACCGTCGTCCCTCCCAGCCAAAACCTACCTGCACAATGTAACCTTGTCCATTTGGATTAAAGTCACACCTGAAAGAAAAGTAACCGGTGAGTGCCGCCTCTTCTTATTAGGTACAAGACCAACAAAGAGGTAAGTCTTGATTCCCTGCTTGTGTTTTCAGGTTGTGTTAGAAAACAACATACGGTCCCAGCATTAGATAACAGAAATCCTCTCGTTTATGTACATTACTCAGTGAGGTTTGGTAATCTATTTTACATTAGTCAAGATTAGTGATGAGCGAGTGGCGAAATAGTCGCACTCGCTATACTCGTTATGAGTACTTTTTAGAATTTGCCTATTCATCCGAATAGCGAGTACAATGTAAGTCAATGAGTGATTGGCTCCACCCACACACATCTGGCTATAAAGCAAGTATTTCCGGGACGGGGCGTGAGGGTGAGCTCTTTCACATTTGAACTGCGTAAAACTCCTTGCTGTGCCCCCTAGATTGACCCTAACATTCAATCGGCTCTAACTGAGGTGCCAGCTCACCTTATGTAGTGAAGAGAGCTGTCAACCAGGTTCGTAACTGCAATAGGTGCAGGGGTTGCGATCGCACCCGGGCCCTGCAGCCTAGGGGGCCCCAAAAGCCCAAAAGTCCCCTTGTCCTATAGAAAAAGACTAATATTATTAAAGATTTGCAATAATTGGGGGCCCCGTTGGAGCTTTCGCATCGGGGCCCCTGGGCCTGAAGTTACGCCACTGCTGTCAACTTGTGTCAGATCGATAATGATCCGGAAAGGACGGTGCTCTTTGATCCGCACAAGTCATAATAGGAAAAGGACCCCAATGGATCAGTGGGTAATGGTGCCTTCAACGCATTTCCGAGCGTATCCTTGCTTCTTCATCAGGAAAGCAACAATGTCCATGTTCCTGATGAAGGAGTGAGGATACGCTCGGAAACGCGTTGAAGGCACCATTACCCTCTGATCCATTGGGGTCCTTTTCCTATTACGACTTGTGCGGATCAAAGTGCACCGTCCTTTCTGGATTCATATTTACCGCCACCGATCTCGTGGAGTGTGGATCCAGTGGCAGCTGTATAGTGCGCAGATACTCGTTTTGGGTTCCGAGATAAGCACTTACCTTGATTAATCACTTTTGCAAAAAAAAGGATAAGACCCTATTTCGCGCTCTAGTTTCCTCATTGCTTAGATCTATAATGATCGGCCCATCACTCACGAGCACCAGCGACACTCGCCGAGTAACCAGTATGGCAAATACCGTACTGTTCTTTCGAATAGCGGCTCATCACTAGTCAAGATGAAGGAGTTAATAAAAATGGCCGCTTTATAAGATCCCAACCTCTTGACCGTAACCCACAATTTGGTAACAACAATGTCTGAAGTCTATAGGAGCTTGTGCCCTTCATCGCAGAAGTCCTGACGGGACCCGCTGTTCTGAGTGAGATGGGCCCTTTCTTTGTGACAAGGCAGAAGAATATACAGCTTTCAGCGGCTCCATCACAAAGTGATCCATGGGCTACGCTCTCTTAAAGCCAAGCCATTAATCTTATACCGGCAGCCTCAGCTTGAAGCAAGCAAGGTTACTGTTGACAGGGGGCACCGCTGATGGGGGCCGAGGATTGAAGATGGAAAGCATGAAAAGCATATAAAGGCCTGATGAAATATGGAAAATAAAGGCAGCACTATGGCAAAGATGAATTATTATTTAAACGCAGTCAGCAATATATTGTATCTTATAGCAAAAAATTAGATTATGGCTGTCATTCATATATCCCCCACAGGACAGACCGGAGTATACATAAAATCAGTAAATATGGCGGTGGTGAATTACGTTACCTGTATACTAATCCTTGGTCTATTTTATCCTTATGCATATATGAAAAAGGGAAGCATGACTTAGAACTCAATGGATGCAACTCGTCTTAACAGTCATGTTCGGATATGGCGTAATTCTGTACCTTACTGCAGATTGCGCGGAAGTCTGCTACTCTGATAATCAACAATGCTAAACTCACAAAAATGTAGTAGAAGACAAATAAAGTCCAATAATAATTAGAGATGAGCAAATTGATTTATAACAAATAAAATTAACGACAATGAAAACAATCAGGTTTGCCACAAATCAATTTTTTTTAGATCCCTGGGGAGAGGTGAGATGGTGCAGCGGATTAGGTCTCAGTGTGGGTTATAGGCATGAAGGAAGAGGTGGGTCTTCAGGTTTTTCTTGAAGGTTCCCTTCAAGGAGAGAGTTCCAGACTATGGCGGATGCACGAGAGAAGTCTTGGTTGTGGGACGTGGAGATTCGGGGGGAGAAGAGAAGGAGTTCTTGAGAGGAGCGCAGATTGCATGAGGGCTGGTATCGGGAGACCAAGTCGGAGATGTATGGAGGGGACAGGTTGTGTATGGCCTTGTATGTCAGGGTTAGGGTTTTGAACTTAGATCTCTGGGAAGTAGGGAGCGAGTGGAGGGCTTGGCAGAGGGGGAAGACGGGGGAGTAACAGGGCGACAGGTGTATGAGTCGGGCAGCAGAATTGAGGATGGTTAGGAGGGGTGCAAGGGATGAAGCGGGGAGGCCGGTGAACAGGAGGTTGCAGTAGTTGAGGCGGGAGCTAATGAAGGCTTGGACAAGTGTTTTGGCAGTGTTATGGTCAAGGAAGGAGCGGATCCGTGAGATGTTTTTAAGCTGGAGGTGGTAGGAGGTGGCGAGGGCCTGGATCTGTGGCTTGAAGGAGAGGGTAGAGTCAAGGATTACACCGAGGTACTTGGCTGGGGGACAGGTGACAGTGTGCAGTCGTTGACCGTGATGGTTAGGTCGGGTAGGGGGGAAGAGCGACTTTGGGGGAAGACGATGAACTCAGTTTTATCCATGTTGAGCTTAAATGAGTGGAGAAGAAGGATGAGATGGCGGACAGGCAGTGTGGGATTTTGGATAGCAGGGAGGTGATGTCAGGGCCGTAGAGGTAGAGCTGGGTGTCGTCGGCGTAGAGGTGGTATTGGAGGCCGTGGGACTCGATGAGTTGGCCTAGGCTGAGGTTGTAGATGGAGAAGAGTAAGGGTCCCAGGACTGAGCCTTGTAGAACTCCAACAGATAGGGGATGGGGCAAGGAGGATGTGTGGGAGTGGGTGACGCTGAAGGTCCGGTCTGTTAGGTACGAGGAGATCCAGGAGAGGGCCAGGTCAGTGATGCCAAGGGATTCTAGAATTTGAAGCAGGAGGGAGTGGTCGACTGTGTCGAAGGTAGCAGAGAGGTCGAGGAGGAGAAGGATGGAGTAGTGTCGCTTGCTCTTGGCGGTCAGTAGGTCGTTGGTGACTTTGGTTAGTGCTGTTTCGGTGGAGTGGTGGGCTCGGAAACCGGATTGCAGGTGGTCAAAGAGGGAGCACGAGGCGAGATGGGAGGACAGTTCGGAGTAGACATGTTGCTCAAGCAATTTTGAGGCAAAGGGGTGGAGAGATATGGGACGATTGTTGGAGACTGTTGCGGGGTTGAGGGAGGGTTTTTTGAGGATGGGTGTGATGAGGGCATGTTTGAAGGATGAGGGGAAGACACCGGTAGTAAGTGATATGTTGAAGAGGTGGGTTAGGGCGGGGATAAGGACAGTGGTGAGGTTAGGGATGAGATGGTAGGGGAGAGGGTCGAGGGCACAAGGGGTGAGGTGTGATCGTGCTAGAAGGGAGGAGAGGCGCACTTCAGTCATGGAGGGGAAGTTACTTTTGGTCGAGGGGGGTTGGGTGATAGAGAGGGAGGGCTGAGGGATTGGGAATCGAAGCTTTCTCTGAGCTTGTCGATCTTCTGTTTAAAGCTGGCAAAGTCATCAGCGGTGATGAGGGGAGAGGGTGCGGGGGGACAGAGTAGGGCATTAAAGGTTATGAAAAGTTGCTTAGGATTGTGGGAGAGGGAGCTAATGAGAGACGAGAAGAAAGCTTGTTTTGCGGTGGTCAGTGCTGTCTTGAAGTCGATGAGGGACTGTTTGTACAAGGCGAGGTGCGTTGCAGAGTTGGATTTCTTCCATCTCCGTTCAGCTACCCTGGACGTCCGTCGAAGTTTTTTGGTGCTGGTGGTGAGCCAGGGTTGTCTGTGTGCACGGGTTTTGTTGTATGAGAGAGGAACGGCCTGGTCGAGGGCTGTGGCGAGAGTGGTGTTGTAGAAGGTGCCGGCAGCCGCAGCATCATGAGAGGAGGCTAAATCAGAGAGAGGGAGGAGGGACTCGGCGAGTGAATGGAAGTTAATGAGCTTGAGGTTTCTTCGGGGGTGAGGGAGTTTCCGGAGAGGGGGGAGCGTGGCGGGGGGGGAGAGCAGAGAAGGTCAGCAGGTTGTGGTCGGATAAGAGGGGGGTTAAGTGAAAAGAAAAGTGAAAAGTAAAGTTGAGTAAAGTGAAACCCATATATTATATAGAGTCATTACACACAGAGGGATCTATTTCAAGGGTTTATTTATGTTAATGTTGATGATTATGAAAACCCAAAATTATAGTAGGGAGGGTGAAGGGTTAAAAACAGAGCCGCCGTATTCCATGAGACATCAAAGGGTGAATATAATATTGATCTATTAGTCAACATGTTTCAGGGCTCCCTGGCCCCTTCCTCAGGACAAACCAGTATCATATTGCCATGTTTCGGGGTGTTTCTGGGAGCCCTGAAACACGTTGACTAATGAATCAATATTATATTCACTCTTTGACGTCTCATGGAATACGGCAGCGCGGTGTTTAACCCTTCATCCTCCCTACTCTATACGCACCACGCTGGGGACTGCAGCAGTCGTGATCTGCTTTTATAGTGGTTGTGACTCTCACAACCACACAAGGGGAAGCCTCTGATACCTATTTAGGTCATATTTTGTCTCTCAGACCCTTCATTCTCCCTACTTTAATTTTCTGAGATAACGATCTTTGGGTTTTCATTGGCTGTAAGCCATAATCATCAACATTAACAGAAATAAACACTGGAAATAGATCGCTTTGTGTGTAATGACTCTATATAATATATGTGTTTCACTTTATGTATTGAATTACTAAAATAAATTAACTTTTTGATGATATTCTAATTATACTAATTATACTAATTATACTTACCAGTCCAAGGTCCCACCACTCATCTGTACTGTTTTTTTATAATGGCGAATGACACAGAAGGGAGGAGAGACCTGGGGAGGAAAACACAATCAATCCTATGGTAAGAGTTGTGAGGGTGGGAGTATTGGTGTAGTTTCTGTCTTCGGGGGTGGGAAAGACACCATAACGACTACTAAAGACATAGAGGGTAGTTTATGTTTAACTCTGGCGAGGTCCCTTAGGGAAAGGTTGCTTTTCATTGTTGTGGAATCCAGGGCTGGGTCAAGTCTCCTCAAATTGGAGTGCCTTCTTGTAAGGGTGGAGGCACACTGGCGTTTACCTCGCGCGAGTCTAATGCGAGAAAAACGCTCATTCAACTCGGACCTGTATCTTTCAATGATACAGGTCACATTAATGCGAGTTTCACGCATTACACTCGCTTTGCGAGGGCAATGCGATTACACTCGCAGCATGCTGCGTATGTGTGCGTTTCCTACGCGCGTACGGCCAATGAAAGTCTATGGCGGCGTATTTTTCTCGCATGAAGGCAGCACACCATGCGATAATCGCAGCCGTGTGCTGTCAAAATCACTGGCCCCCGCAGTCTCCATACAGTTACAATAATGTTTCATTGCTGTGACAGCAGCAGTGAAGCATTATTGTATGTATAATTTATTATTTATTGCAAACTTACACTTATCAGCTTCATTTTACATGTTTTTACAATGTCGGCTGTTCATTTCATTCATTCAGCACTGTGCTACCGAGGGGGTTTTAACCCAGTGATTAAGGGGTTAATCAGATGCTGGTGTCATGACACCATCTGTCCAGGGTTGTCCTCCCCCCTGTATACATGGTGACATGACATCATGTGTCTGAATGGGTTAATTATTCTGTAAAACAAGTTTCAGTTAATGTCGGGTTAGAGATGTGAGGAAAGAGCCAGTGATTTATGAATGAAGCCAGGGCTTCAGCACTATGGACAGCCTCTCACAAATCACGGCTCTTTCTGGGCACCCCCCGCTGCAAATTGAAGCCTGCAGCCGCCCCAGAAGATGGCGCGTTCATTGAAGCGCCATCCTCTGGCGCTGAACCCCGCTCTTCCAGCGGCCCTGGTGGCGGTGGCACGCTGGGTAATAAAGAGGTTAGGGCCAGCTTTGTATTATCAGCTGGCTCTAAGCCCGAAATTTATGGCGGTCACGCCAATATTAGACATGACCGCCGTGAATTTCTATTAAATTGTTTTAAAAAAAACACAACACAGAGAAAATTTTTTATTAGAAATAAAAAAAAAAGCCATTAGGGACTCCATCTTTAATTAAAAAAGTCCTCTTCCGTCCGACACAGTCCAAAACGCGATGTCCTCTCTGCTACATCCCCTGTGCATAGATATAGATGTCTATGCACAGGGAATGAGCAGACTGAGAACAATCTCAGCTCTGCTACATCAGGCAGCAGGCGGGCTCTAGGACCCTGGAGCTGCGGCAGCCTGCACACTGAGCAGACAGCCGGACTCTTATCTGTGCGAGTTTCCCAGCTATTACTTGCACAGTAAACGAGTCCAATGCAAATCAATGGCAGAGACTCTGACAAAACTAGGATTGCTTCAGGCTGAAGCTTCCGAGACACATCTGTGATTTGTAAATCGCACATTACTCGCTATTACTCGCTTCCCCATTCATTAACATTGAACTCGCTAGACTCGCAACGAGTAGCGAGTCGCGGGCTCGTACTAGCTAGAGTCAAGCGATTCCGAGTAATTTAGGATTCGCCCATCACTACCCGGGACACAACGCACCCAATTTTAGCAAGGAGCGAAACACAAACAAGCTCCTCACTGCCCTCTGGACATTCTTCACGAGATAATTCTGCTATAGGAGATGAATCTATAACGACTGATGCACCTGTAACTAAAGACATGATACAAGAACTTCTGGGTACTTTGCGTGTCTGGGGCCACAAGGGATTGGGTACTCAGGTCTCAGACGGTTGGGTGCAGGGATGTCACGGGTGGTCGGTGCCCGAGCCTGTGCCCTTGGGTGACAATGAAAAAGGGAGTATTTACAGCGATTAAAGTTATTGTCAGTCGTGACGCCACCTGTAGGTCCGGTGATGGCACCGGTGCTGTTGGGACCTCCGGGGTGATGGGTGGCAGCAAGGTGTTGTAGCTCTCTACAGAAAGAGCATCTTCCCTGGGGCTGTAACGTATGATGGTGGAAGAGGGTAGCGCAGTCGTTGTGGTGTAGGACAGGTTAAAGAAGGGACATGCACACAATAAAGTCTTTTTCTGTACCTTTTACTGGTGGTTTTGCAGGTGCACATCAAGGGTTGAAGGGTGCACTTTGGGATCTCCACACCGAGTGAGGTATAGGCCTCCTTGTTCTTTTCTTTGTCCCGAAGCCTGGCTGGCATGAAACCAGGCCTGACCTCTTGTTTCTCCACCCCAGTGTTGCTGCACTCAGGGCGCACTCTCTTGGCTACCGCTATCTCTCGTGCAGTCCCTGGCTCTCAAATGTGGGTGCTGTGGGTGTCCGAGAAGCTAAGCCTCCATGGTGTGCTGGATTCTCTGCTGGGCTGATCTCTTTTCCTGTTGCAGACTCGGCCTCCAATGACCGGTGTTCTGGTGGGGTGAGCCGGTATGGCTCTTCTGCCCCTCCTGGAGTGTTCCTCTGCCTTCGGCCCTCACTCTCTGGACCTCACACTGGCTCTGGCAGTGCACTGGTGTTGGGCTTTTCATGGCTCCGGTAACCAGCTTTAGCTTACTAGACACTGAGCTGACTTCACAGTTCTTCTAGTGACTGCACACTCTGGCTAACTCCGCACCAGCACCTGTATTTATAGGGGATCTGGCTTAACAGCAACCAGTAGAGCTCCCCCTACAGGCCTGGAGTGGAAGGTGTTGTGTGTAGGTGACGTACCAGATGTGGAAATCCCTTAGTGAACTAGTTGGTCCTGTTGCTTACCTGTCACAGAGCGCCACATGTGTAAGTCCCTTAAGGATGATATGAAACAAATGGTGAAAGCCTTGAAAAAGGATGTGAGGAATCTGGAAGAACGTACATCTCGTCTGGAGGACAAAATGATAGAATTTGCAACCTCCCACAATGCCCTGGTAGACGTATATTATGAGATGAAAGATACTTCAGAATACCTGAGAAACAATATGGGAGACCAGGAAGATTGGTCTCGCAGAAACAACGTGAGACTACGTGGGATTCCTGAAAGCGTCAAGAATTCTGAATTAGATCAATTCTTTCAAAAACTATTACAATTTGTATTACCAGAGAATTATACGTCGGAGCTTGTGGTAGATAGGATCCACAGGGTGCCTAAACCTAAGTTTGTAAACCCTTCGTTGCCTAGGTATACCTTGGCGAGGGTACACTTTTTTTTACCATCAAAGAGCAGTTCCTAAGCTGTACCAGAAAATGATCTTCTTGCTCCCTTCCTATCGGCTGCGACCTTGGCAAGGCGGAAAGAATTTGCTCCCGACACTAAAATCTTACAGGACATTGGTGTTCCATACCGCTGGGGCTTTCCGGTCAAATTGTTAATCATCAAGGATGGTGATACAGTCGTATGCTTGGCCCACAGACACGCAGAAAATCAACTCAAGAAGTGGACGCTCCTCCCGGAGGGATTTGTTCGCCCCTCTCTTCAGTCCAACAATACAACAAAATTCCAATGAATTGGAACACAGTGAATCAGTGAGATCTGCTGTTTCTATTCTATGGAGTTCTATTTTTGACCTATTTTTCTTTTTTTATGAGAGCATACTTTCTCTCAGACCTTCTGGGCAATAAGGTGCAGAATTGCCATTTGTTCTTTTTTCTTTGCACCCTCAATACCCCTCTTCTTAGATGGCGTACAGTATATCCGGTTGGTTCGCTATCTTTTGGGGCACTAACCACTTTTACATGTTTTTAATTAGTTTGTTTCCTCCTATGTTAATTTAAAGTATCTTTATGTTATGTTTGACACGATGGAAGGGAGGTATCCCGTTTGACGTATATAAAAATGTGATACTATGTCATGGGTATTGAGTTTTTATCGCTAAATGATTCTTCGCTGCGTTCACATCAGTATGGGCTGCGTTTGCACTGCGTATGCGTCTGCATGCCCTGCGCATGCAGACACGTAGCAAATGTGAACCCAGCCTTAGTATAGTGGTTTAGCTGCCTGTTTAGATACATATGCCCATGTCCCATTTAGTGTATGCAAAAAAGGCTGCAGCACTCCAATTTCAGTTGTAAATTCTGCCTTTAATGGCCTTCAGGTATAAGATGGCGACGTTTCGGTCAGTGATGACCTTCTTCCAGCCTGGAAGAAGGTCATCACTGACCGAAACGTCGCCATCTTATACCTGAAGGCCATTAAAGGCAGAATTTACAACTGAAATTGGAGTGCTGCAGCCTTTTTTGCATACACTGTCTGGAATAGGTGGCTGGACACCACCTCAAGGACTGATTAGCACCTAACAATTTTGTTAAAAAAGAAACGCTGCTCAAATAACCTTTTTTCTCTTGATGCATGTCCCATTTAGCTAGAACAGAATACATGATGTACAAACCTTTGGAAGAGCCTGATATACCTATACTGTATGTCTATAGGCCAAATATGGTGCAGATTGGTCTTGTCATTTGGCCATTCATAAAGAAAAGTCATCCGACAATAGAAATTAAATTGTACATACCATAGTTTGCATAGTTTGCACTTTATAGGATTATCTTTTCCCCCAGAAGTGGGGAAGAACGTTGGTGCGTCTTAAAAAGTGGACATTGCTTTGAGTAAGACTGGAGATGGGGTCTGCTGTATCCCCGTTGACAGGCCCGTGCACTCCAGTCTATCTGCATCATCGCTTGGCTTGGAGGAGCAATGGTGAAGAAACCCACCATAACTGTGCCAGGCAGCCGGGACAAGTAAACGAGGAAGTCTCATACTTACCCTCCCCTTGGTGTTCTTCCCGGGTTCTTTGCTGTATGCATCCTGCTTGTGCCCAGTGCCAGGAAGGAGTGCACATAGGGGCACAATGTCACCTGACACTGCAAGACGTCATGTGACAGTACGTCATAACACATGCAAAAGTCAGATCACCTCTTCATATATAAAGTGCACGATTCAGTATATAGAGAAACATGAAGTATCCTGTATGTGGAAACATACCGAAATGTATACAAATACCTACATGTAAAATACATATAATGGGGGTCCCAAAGTTTGCCCAAACCCACCATAAAATGATGTCATATATTACTGATTTAAGATCAAGAAACCCCAATAACTGGATTTTCCCACAAAATAAATGTATTACTGTACCAAACTACTGGATAGATGATAGAGGTATGATTTGCTATTGGCATGTCTGTTAGGACCCCTACTGTTACAGGGATCAGGGGTGCACATGAATGACAGAAAGCCGTGCTGAATAAACCAATGCAGTGCTCTGCCTCTGCTCCTGGCCTAATAAATGACAGTACACATTATGCACTCTCATGGGTTGTACACCTGCTTGGTGATATGATTGCTATTTAAAGGGAGAACAACCCTGTTTTTACATTACGTAGGATGTTATATCAGGAGCAGGATTGTAGTGAGACCATAGGATCGGCAGCCATGCCCCGTGTTCATACAAAAGTATGAGGGGGCAGGAATGTAGGATGAATATTTAGCCCCTGGCAGCCATGCCCCCACCAAACCCCCTGCTCTCTGCAGAAGCATGACTGAATCTGCTCTGTGATGTACTATCCCTGAGGAAGGGGTGAGAGCTGAGGAGCAGATATGATTTTATTGATTTATAAGCGATATATAGATCCTGGAACTGCAGTGTACAGCTCAGCTTCATCATGTATGAGGACAGAAACTGTACAAAATGTTTTTCTCTTCCCCTTTAATAAGTCCTTCATTTCATCAACGCTTGTTGCCATCAGCATTGTGACTAGGGATGAGCGAGTACCGCAATATTCAGACTCGCTATACTCACAACGAGTAGGTCCGGGTACTCGGTACTTGTTGCATGTATAGCGAGTCCGAATACTTTCGCAGTGTTTCTATAGATACACTGCGAAAGTACCCTAAAAGTGAAAAAAATAATAAAATTACATACTCACCTCTCCGACGCCTGCACCGGGACCGGGAAAGAAGACCCCGGGACGGTCCCAGAAAACCTGCGATCACCGGACGACAAGGACCTGTGACTTTCAGCCAATCAGATGGCCGGCAGCAATCTGGCCAATCAGATGGCAAGACGTCACAACCACGTGATGGCTAGCGGTCACCTGATTGGCCAGATTGCAAGATCCAGGCAGTACACCTAGGACCTTGCAATCTGGGCAATCAGGTGGCCGCTAGAGATCAAGTGGTTGTGACGTCTCGCCATCTGATTGGCCAGATCGCTACCGGCCATCTGATTGGCTGAAAGTCACAGGTCCTTGTCGTCCGGTGATCGCAGGTCTTCTGGGACGGTCCCGGGGTCTTCTTTGACGGTCCCGATGTAGGCGTCGTACAGGTGAGTATGTAATTGTATTATTTTTAACAACTTTTATTCATTTTTAGGGTACTTTCGCAGTGTATCTATAGAAACACTGCGAATGTGAATGGACTACTCGCTACTCCCGAGTACTCATAAGATACTCGGAGAGTAGCAAGTACCCGAATACCGCTACTATTCGGCGAGTTCCGAATAGTAGCGAGTATACTTGCTCATCCCTAATTGTGACATCTTATATATCCACAATGAAACATGTAAGTCAGCACAACATTATAAAAAAAAAATAATTATCATTATTCCTTGCCCCTTTAAGAGAAAAGCGGTACTACAGTTCATGCACCAGGGATCCTTCTTCCTTAGGGTATATGTACTAAATTCTCTCTTCTGGCATTTTAGATGTCTGATGGTAACTGCTAGGATTAGAAAAGTGCATATTACTCCCTATAGAATATAGATGCAATATGATACTGAAGAGCAGATCATTTATAACTATGTCAACCCCCTTCTATAGCCTCAAGAGGAAAAATCCTCTGAACAACGTGTGTAGATGTCAGTATTTGTCCAATGGGACAATACATTAATTGAATAGAAATATATTGAATGCCAACTTCCGGGCAATATTCCCAATATACTGTATACATTGCCCATATGACATAAAAAACAAGACAATACATAAGTGGGGGATTAGTGGACCATAAAACAGGATAATAAGGATGCCCATCACTATCTGTCCCTGCAGCTTCCTAGTACATCCCTAATCATCCCTGTCTAAATGTGTCCTGTATATAATGTTTTTATTACTTACATTCTACTGTGTTAATAACCAGGGTGTCAACAAGATTGCAGACGCTGTGTGTGTTTTGTAAGGCTCCATGTTCCCTGTCGCTCCTTTGTAATCACATCCCAGTGGGCATGATAATTAATGCAGAAGCGCGGTCCCAGTGTTTGAAATCTATGAGCCTTCTTCCAAGTATGACGCCGCGGTCGCGTCATTTCCGATTTTGCGCAGTTTGGGGATTGTTGGGTATACTGACCGGCTCTGAAGCATGCGCAGTGCGGGTTCAGAAGCAGCCTGTACACCTAATAATCCCCTACAATGGACCGATAATGAAGCGTGGCCTTTAGTGATGGGCGAATCCTAAATTACTCGGAATCGCTTGATTCTAGCAAGTCCGAGCACAGGACTCACTACTCGTTGCGAGTCTAGCGAGTCCAATGTTAATGAATGGGGAAGCGAGTAATAGCGAGTAGTGTGAGATTTACAAATCGCAGATGTGTCTCGGAAGCTTCAGCCTGAAGCAATCCTAGTTTTGTCATTTATTTGCATTGGACTCGTTTACTTTGTAAGTAATCGCTGGGAAACTCGCACAGATAAGAGTCCTGTCTGCTCTGTGTGCTGGCTGCCAGCTCCAGGGTCCTAGAGCCCGCCTGCTGCCTGATGTAGCAGTGCTGAGATTGTTCTCAGTCTGCTCATTCCCTGTGTACAGACATGAATGTCTGTGCACAGAGATGATGTAGCAGAGCTGAGATTGTTCTCAGTCTGCTTATTCCCTGTGCATAGACATCTATATCTATGCACAGGGGATGTAGCAGAGAGGACATCGCGTTTTGGACTGCGTCGGACGGAAGAGGATTTTTTTAATTAAAGATGGAGTCCCTAATGGCTTTTTTTTTTATTTCTAATAAAAAATTTTCTTTGTGTTGTGTTTTTTTTAAAACAATTTAATAGAAATTCATGGTGGTCATGTCTAATATTGGCGTGACCGCCATAAATTTCGGGCTTAGGGCCAGCTGATAATACAAAGCTGGCCCTAACCTCTTTATTACCCAGCGTGCCACCGCTACCAGGGCCGCTGGAAGAGCGGGGTTCAGCGCCAGAGGATGGCGCTTCAATGAACGCGCCATCTTCTGGGGCGGCTGCGGGCTGCAATTTGCAGCGGGGGGTGCCCAGAAAGCTTGGGCATCCCTGCGCTGCGGATTCCAGCCCCCAGCTGCTTAGCTGTACCTGGCTAGACATAGAAATTGCGCGGAGCCCCACGCATTTTTTTAAAATTATTTCATGAAATTCTGAGATTCTGACTCTGAGACTCTGACTCTGACTCTGAGACTCTGACTCTGAGACTCTGACTCTGAAATTCATGAAATAATTTTAAAAAAATGCGTGGGGCTCCGCGCAATTTCTATGTCTAGCCAGGTACAGCTAAGCAGCTGGGGGCTGGAATCCGCAGCGCAGGGATGCCCAAGCTTTCTGGGCACCCCCCGCTGCAAATTGCAGCCCGCAGCCGCCCCAGAAGATGGCGCGTTCATTGAAGTGCCATCCTCTGGCGCTGAACCCCGCTCTTCCAGCGGCCCTGGTGGCGGTAGCACGCTGGGTAATAAAGGGGTTAATACCAGCTTTGTTATACAAGCTGGTATTAAGCCCGAGATTCTTAATGTCAGGCCACGTTTGACCCAGCCACTAAGAATCTACAATAAAGGGTTAAAAAAACACAACACAGAGAAAATTTTTTATTTGAAATAAAAAAAAAAGCCATTAGGGACTCCATCTTTAATTAAAAAAATCCTCTTCTGTCCGACGCAGTCCAAAACGCGATGTCCTCTCTGCTACATCCCCTGTGCATAGATATAGATGTCTATGCACAGGGATGAGCAGACTGAGAACAATCTCAGCACTGCTACATCATGTCTGTGAGCAGGCGGGCTCTAGGACCCTGGAGCTGCACAGAGCAGACAGCTGGACTCGGCTCGCAATGTAACAGCAGTTACTTTGCGAGTTTCCCTGCTATCACTGGCACAGTAGCCGAGTCTAATGCAAACAATGGCAATCCTAGTTTTGTCAGCGTTTCTGACAAAATTAGGATTGATATTGATTTGCATTGGACTCGTGCGAGTAATCACTGGGAAACTCGCAGAGTACCGAGTCCTGCGAGTCCCTTACTACTCGCCGAGTAACGAGTAGATTCGCCCATCCCTAGCGGCCTTGCATCATACCAGAAGGAAGGCCACAGATTTCACCAGCTTGTATTATACTCTAAGGGTATGTGCGCACTGGGCGGGTTTTCGGCGGTTTACCTGTGTAAACCGCCGTTTTGGTTACATTAGTTTTATTTAAATTTATGTTAATCCAAACCGGCGTTTGGATTAACATTAAAACTAATGTAACCCGCCCAAGTCAGTGCACACACCGGCGGTTACCCAGCGTCATCCGTTGCTAACCCGCAGGTTTCCCAGCGGGTTAGCAAACAATGAACATGTTCTAAAAAACGGCGGTTCTGCAGCGGCTGCAAGCAGAATCATGTGCTGCTTCCAGCCGCTGCAGAATCGCCGCCGAGAACCCGCTGTGCAGCCGCCGGATACCGCCCGGCTCCCGCCGCACATACCCGCCAGGAAGCCGGTGGACGGCGCCGGAGCTTCCTGGCGGGTACCGCCAGCTGCCGCCGAGAAACACGCCGGGTAAGTGTGCACTTACCCTAAACATTTTGGGGAATTTCCTTAAACTTTCTGGTGTATGCAGGATTTTTTTATACCTGCAGGGTCTGAATTTTGGAAACAGTGCCAGATGTGTCATCAGCTGGGAAGTCCAGGAAGCTTACAATCTCCTTAAAATATCAGTGTAAGAAAGATTTATATTTTTAAGGGAATTTTTTGTGAATAATAATAATAATTATTATTTATTCATTTTTATAGCGCTATTAATTCCATAGTGCTTTATCTAAGCATCCTATCCTATCAGTATGTCTTTGAAATATTATTAATTATTATTATTATTATTATTATTATTTCCTGACCACTTTCCTTGACCATGACACTGCAAAAACACTTATTCATGCCCTCATTATGTTCCGCCTCGACTACTCTACCCTCCTACTCTCTGGCCTCCCCTCTAGCTCCCTTGCACCACTCCAATTTATCCTAAATTCTGCTGCTTGACTAATCCATCTGTCTCCCGCTTTTCCCCAGTCTCTCCCCTCTGCCAATCCCTTCACTGGCTCCCCATTACTCAGAGGCCCCGGTTTAAAACCCTAACCATGACATACAAAGCAATCCACAACCTGTCCCCTTCATATATCTCTGACATGGTCTCCCGATACCTACCCTCACGCAACCTGCCATCCTCTCAAGAGCTCCTCCTCTACTCCCCACTTATCTCTGCTTCTCACAACTGCATACAAGTCTTCTCCCGTGCATTCACTATACTCTGGAACTCTTTGCCCCAAGATATCTGACACTCGCCTACCCTGGAAACCCTCAAAAGAAACCTGAAGACCCTCCTCTTCTGACAAGCCTACAGCCTACTGAGCCTTGGTCCAACAAACCACCGCACGATCAGCTCTACCCTCTCGTACTGTATCACCAGCCGTCCCTTGTAGATTGTGAGCCCGCGCGGACAGAGTCCTCTCCCCTCCTGTACCTATGTGACTTGATTGTCCATATGTACTGTACTTGTCTTTGTTTGCCCTTTTCACTTGTAAAACACCTTATAATTTAATGGCGCTATAAAAATAAATAAAAATAATAATTATTGTTTATTTGTTTTTTTATTTATTTATTTATTTGAGAGCAAACTTTTATTATAGCACATGGTCACCAGCATGCGAGACCATCTGTTAAACACTTATTTAAAAGCAATATATGAAAAATAGAATATGGCCATTATATGTTTCAGATCCCTGATGTTATAGGTTTTTACACTAAGGAAACCCCATAGTAGGGCTATTGCTTCTTAAAAATGTGCAATCACTACTTAATATCATAATAATCATAATATTAATAATACATATGCATTTATATAGTGCTTTACAACCATTTGCAACACTGTCCCATTGGGACCCACATTTCATGTGTAATGCATATTCCAGTTGTCCTCCTGGCATTCCTGCAGTGCCCAGTAGTCTAATTCAGCATTCAAGATTAATTGATGGTGAATGCTGACCTGAAAAAAATTATTTATTTTCATCAGTATGTTTCATAATAACATGTCATGCTTAAATAATGAATGGAAGTAAGTGTCCGCAACCCAGTACATATACATTCCGGAATGGCTTACCTGCGTTAATTAGCAGCTAGGCATTAGTCAACAATAGTGTGCAAACATTCAACTCCGGTACTGATTGCTTTTGGTCTGAATCGTGGCATGCAATGCTAGAGGCTGGGCCCCTTAGTGAAAGCAACAAAAGCACGCCCAAAGCCGCGGAACCATAACAGCATCTCCCACCATCTTACCTGTGCACTCCCATAGGCACGTAGCTACGCTCTCTCGGCAGTCCAAGAGGCGCTCAGCGCCGCTATGTTTGTACTCCTATAGGCTTGCAGGTACTCTGTCTGGATCCCGCACTGCAGTCCTTTCTTCATGGATCCCCTGCAAGGCATGGCTGACATCGACACAGAGGATACGATTTACCTGAGCACCCCCGGGGCAGAAGGTGGGTCAGCCGAAACAGACCCAGAGTGGCATCATGGAGAGTACATGGACACCTATGTCTCCTGGAGCTCCACCACACTTCCCGATTTGGGCATCATTTGTATTGAGGTGTGGATCCAGTCCTGGGTCCAAATGCAAGTGTCAAAAATGGTGCTGACTTAAAGCAGATATATGGGAAATATTATGTATTAATGGTTTTGTGTAACATAACTATATGGTTTAAAGGGATCCTGTCACCCCCAAAACGCCTCCTAAGCTATTAAAAGCTGTCCCTAGAGCATATTCACACTTATCCTACACTCCTTTTAGCTCCTAAATGCATCTAGTGAAAATGAAGATCAACGTTATTAAACTCACTCATTAGTGATGTTAATGAGTGACTACTGTATTCATAGTCACCCAGGCAGGCTCTCCCTCTTCCTAATATCACGCCTCAATAGGCGTGATCTTCAACGCTGATTCAAATGCGCGCCTCCCCTCTCTCCTCTGCCGGCCGGGCTGCAGTGTGGCTGTATGACGCGAATCGCGTCATTTCCGGCTTCGGGTGATGTATGTACACCCGCACCGCTCTGTTAACTTCAAGCCCCGCACTGCGCATGCGTGCTGGAGGCATAACAGAGCGGTGCAGGACCCTGGACCTGCTACTGAATCTGCAGTAAAGTAAGGTAAAGCAAAGACTTTTTCCTGTATCTCCTTTATCCACTACACTCAATACCAATACCATCATCTCCCTGAGAGCCAGCTCTAATTTGGAAGGGTTAAACATCTTCGCTGCTTACTACCACCTCTCTCCCAAAGACCCCTTGCAGTGACAGCCACATACTGGCTGATCATCCCAAATAGCGTTATAAATTTATCTTTTACTTTTATTTTTTTCTCCATTTTTCAACCCCCCTTTACATGCGCGGTTAGGGTCACAGCTGCTGGCACCGCCACCATGGACTTAACCTCTGGCCCAGCTGCAGAGTACCCCGGGCCCCTGCGACCGACACACCAGTGCTAATCCTGAACTGTTGAAAAGGAATCCTATCTGTCCTGCCAGGTTCATATACAGTTGTGATCACGGGCTTCATAAAACTAGTAATTCTTCTAAATCCAGAGATCAAGACTAATATTTAAAGATGCCTTACCAAGAGCTATGTTTTATTAAACGTAAATAAAAGGAAAGGGAATTTGGGATTTTGCTCTGACATAGGATGCGGGGATAAGTCAACACATGGGGTGCTATATATATATGATGTTACTTAAAGTAAAGCTCTTGTTGACACTCTAGAAGCTTAATGTGTCTTGAGTCAACTTGTAAGCAATCCTCCAAAGAAGAAGGGGGTTTATTAGTTCTTGAAAGTACATACTGTAAAGCTATAATCTTCTAATTCTCTGTGGTGACATCATAATGCCAAATCTGCACCAATAAACCCAGTTTTCATGATTTATATACTATATATTGTTTTTTAGTCAAGATGTTGAGATAATCTGGAATATCAGTGTATCAATGTCGACAAGTTGATACATGGTGACCCCTGTAAGTTATGTTTTTATTAATAATAATAATAATTATTATTATTATATATATAATAATAATAATAATAATAATAATAATAATCGGCCTTTATCTCACATCTGGCAACCTGATGGATGAATGCTGAGAAGGAGCTTGTGCAACCTAGATAGGTCACCAGGGTCTTCTCCAAGCCTAGATAGGTCCACCAGGTCTTCTCCAAGCCTAGATAGGTCCACCAGGGTCTTCTCCAAGCCTAGATAGGCCACCAAGTCTTTCCAACAGATAAGAGTCTCTCCAAGCTGAAGTCCACCAGGGTCTTCTCCAAGCCTAGATAGATCCACCAGAGTCTTCTCCAAGATAGGTCACCAGGTCTTCTCCAAGCTAGTAGTCACCAGGGTCTTCTCCAATAGGCCACCATCTCTCAGATAGGTCAACCAGGGTCTTCTCCAAGCCTAGATAGGTCAACCAGGGTCTTCTCCAAGCCTAGATAGGCCAACCAGGGTCTTCTCCAAGCCTAGATATGTCCATCAGGTTCTTCTCCAAGCCTAGATAAGTTTACCAGAGTCTTCTCCAAGCCTAGATAGGTCCACCAGAGTCTTCTCCTAGCCTAGATAGGGCCACCAGTGTCTTCTCCTAGCCTAGATAGGTCCACCAGAGTCTTCTCCTAGCCTAGATAGGTCCACCAGGTCTTCTCCAGCCTACATAGGCCACAGGTTCTTCTCCAACCCTTAGATAGTTCACCAGGTCTTCTCCAAGCCTAGATAGGTCCACCAGAGTCTTCTTCTAGCCTAGATAGGGCCACCAGTGTCTTCTCCTAGCCTAGATAGGTCCACCAGGGTCTTCTCCAAGCCTAGATAGGCTTTACCAGAGTCTTCTACAAGCCTAGATAGATCCACAGTGTCTTCTCCAAGCTTAGATAGGTCCACCAGGGTCTTCTCCAAGCCTAGATAGGTCCACCAGGGTCTTCTCCTAGCCTAGATAGGTCCACAATGGTTTTCTCCGCCATTATCTTGACAGGATCAAGCTAGCGAGTTGCTAGTCTTCCTCTTCACCTTGTTCCTTCTATTCTTCCAACCATGATGTCCTTCTCCAGTGATTTTCTCTTATGTGGTAACTTATGTAGTACCTTACAAACAAGGTTACCAAGCTTGGTTCCTTTGGGTTGTAGTCTTCACGTGTTCATACACTTGGTTAAAGGAAATGAGCTCCTTTGTGTATATTCTTTTTTCTGTTATCAGACCAATTATGAGATTGGTGGATATGTGAGCCCAGGAACTACTAATGATCACTAAATAAGGATTATGTTTTATAATCTAAGATTTGTATATTTCTATACTACCCTGTCAGCTACTCCATTGACTCATTTTTCGCTAGTTTAGCAATTAATTGGAATTCCACCAGTTTAAAGGGGTTGTCCACTATGAAGGTTTGTACTTGAGTATCATGATTTTTTTGATTCTTCCACCACCTTGGGTCCAATAACATAAAGTTTGAAAGTAGTGGGCAACCCAGCTCTACCAATGTTGTCTGCAGGCATTCCTCAATTACATGTTGTTCCGCAGGATACGTGATACATGTGCAACACTCCTTTAAGCCGCCTGTGTTTTGGTGCTGCACTCTCGCGCGCATTGCTTCCGTTTGTATTCTCTGTCCTCAGGGACATTCATCAAGGAGGTATAAAGTAAACAGTTCATATCCACCAGAAACTTGCTTTGGAAATCACTTTGCACAATTTTTAGCCCACGCACAGTGTGTTATTGAAGTCAATAGAAAAGATGCCGGGTTACGCGCATGCACTCAAAGGTGCACAGCGCATGTGTGAGATTTAGGCCAGGCTTCTAAAACATGTGCCCTTGTGATCAGTGGTGTTAAAAAAACTCATATTTCATGTGATTAGGATATAATCATCTTGTCTCCTATTGGTATAAGGCACGCTTAGGAAGTAGGAGGTTATTCCTAACATTAAAAATGATGACCTATCCAGAGATAAGTGATAGTTGCCTAACTGTGGATTCGATTGCTGGGAACCTAACTGATCCTGAGAACAAGGCTAAATGGCGCCATCGAAATGAAGTGGTGCATATGCATGCTCCCAACCAGGGGCGGACATAACGCATGTGCACAGGGGCCCCGAGCTATCAGTGTTCGCCCCTGCTCCCAACATCTCCATTAACTCTCTAAGGGTACCTTTACACACCGCAACTTTTGGCGGCGATCGGAGGCAACCTAACGTGCGCGTGCACATTTTTCATGATTACCTCCGAACGCCAAAGGCGCTTTTACACACCGCAATTTCTCCCTCAACCTAAGGAGACGTGTCTCCCCGGAAGTTGCCACACAAACAGCGGGAAACATCTGGTAGACTCCCGTCGCCGCGTCACACGCCGCAATCCCCAGAGGAATGTGGGCGTACATGGTTAGCGCCGCAAGAACATAGGCGAGGCAGGCTGGTGTATTCCGTGCCCCAAACACGCTGATCAGGCAACGCAATAGTGTTATGATTGGCCAGCCTGCGCAGGAACGGTGGCTAATACATGACGCCATTGCCATTGTGTAGTGTGAATGGACAGCTGTGAAGGGACAGCCAATGGAGACACAGTAGCCACCACCAATCATCGCTGATGGGGCGCGGTCTCCAGCACGCTGTGGCACGCCTCCGGGAAATCAGTAGGCAACGCTGATTCCATTCCTATCGCCCCTTCACACACCAAAACCAGGGAAAATCACCATCATAGTTGCGTCTGGTTTTGGAGCAGTGCTCTGAAATCGCAACCGGGCGCAACTTTCAAAAACACCACCGGGTTCCCCAAATACACGCCGCAATTTCGTAGCAATTTCATGGCGACGGTGACGGGGCTCCGGATTGCCTCTCAGTTTTCACACCCCAGTTGCGGCGTGTAAAGGTACCCTAAAGGACTGTCGGAGATGACCATGGAGAATTAATGGAGTGGTGGCCAGCAGACAGGGTCCCCTTATGCATATTTCTTCATTAAAATACTTGAATGTTATCAATATATAATATAAAGTTTGTCGTGAAGTTAGGCTCAACATAGGAGTCTGTTTTTATTCGTTGGGTGCCCACCTACAGAGCCTGAAAGATACGTAATGTGCATTAAACAAAAGGGTTAATCACCTGGAAACCGAAAATCCATAGAGGTTTTAATTTTGTTAGATGAATGTGCTGAGATCCCGCGGCTGTGAGTGGCAGAGAATAGGCAGCAGTATATCATTACACAGCCTGAGGCCATTTGTACCTGCCTCATACAGGGGGTGAGCTCTGAATGCTAAAGGGATAACGGTGATTATCACAGGATGATGCAGGAATGCAGGGAGAGAGCCGTTATTTGTAAAGACTGTGGTGAGCCAGCAGAGGGATGGGAATGCTCCGCAGCATGAACGAGCAACCGTTACAATGTGATCCTATTGATCAATATTATATGATTAGGATCTGTGTGGGAGTCAAGGCTACGAACACAAAAGACTCATCTTAAGGCTGCATTCACAATGGTGTCAGAGGCTTGGTTGGGGTAAGAATTGCCAAAAAGCCAGAAAAATTGTTTTTTTTCTTGCAAACTGACAGACCTCTACCAAAAAATAAAAGGACTCCTTTATAGTCAACGAGGTCCATCAAGCGATGTAGGTGTCCATCATGTGCGGAACTATCCATGATGGGTGAAGCTGCTGAAATTAGAATTCAGATGGTCACTCGACTTTGGTCAGGGAATTTCATTTGTATCAGAATAAAATCAAATGTGTCTTATTATGCTTTGGGGTCTTTAGAAATAAAAAAAAATGTTATACTTACTTCGCTACTCATTTGTACTGCCACTGCAGCTCCCTACCTGGTCCTTCATTGGGTGACCAGAAAAAGAAAACTTCCCACAGGGTTAGGGTTGGGGTTAGGGTTAGGTTTAGGGGTTAAAGGGACACTGTCAGGTCATTTTTCAGTATGATACTAATATTACCCTTGAATAGGGCCTGGGCAGACCGTTGAAATCATTATTGTACTGTTTGTAGTTTCCATGTTATCACCATTGTCAGACTCTGCAGAGAGCTGCTGCATTAGCCCTGTCCCATTATAAACAGAGATGATTAGTCCTGTCCTGTATAAACTGTCATGTAATTATGCACTCCCTCTCAGCAGCTCTCTCCTCCCTCCTCCCTTCTCCCTATGCTAACAGTGCAGTGTCAGGTTTCACTTATAGGTGTGTTCAATTAATATCACCACAGAGGTAGAGAGATACTGCAGGTCTGCCTGATCTAGACTCCATTTGTTTCTGTAAAGCAGATACCCTGTGCTGTGACAGTTTCTGTGTTGTATTTCACCTCTTGTGATGCTGCACACAGAAAGCAGAGAGGAGAATACAGTCCCCCACTGATCTCCTGTGCTGTGATGTGACATGCATATTCATGCATGAAGAGTGGACAGCAGAGAACTAAGTGGATCATTCACTGTGAGTGGCAGATGGAATGAATCTCTTTATTTGAAGTTTACATAAGATAGGAGGAGAATATAAATGAAAGAAATACATAAACAGAGAGAGTTTAGAGGGAGGAATTAGAAAATGATAGCAGTTACATATGGATCTTTGACCTGACAGTTTTCCTTTAAGGTTAGATGTTAAGGTTAGGTGTTAACGTTAGGGTTAAGTATTAAGGTTAGGTGTTGGGGTTAGATGTTAGGGTACCTTTACACGCCGCTACAACATGGTAGAAACAACCGGGTGCTTCACGTGCACGAGCACGTACCAATGGTTACAAACGTTACCCGCACCGCCTTTACACGCCGCTATAAGGTGCTCTACAGAAGGTTGAATCTATCTCTGGATGCACCGCCGGGTGCCTAAAGTTACCTTCTGTAGAGCACCTTAACTCATTTACACACCGCTACAACAAGCTAATATGGGCGGACCTGGTGCAGCAGGGACAACACATAGGCGTGCCAGAATTGTGGATTACGAGAATTTCATACGCTGATAGGACAAAGCAATAGCATCATGATTGGGCAGCCAGCGCAGGAGGCTGACTAATACATGACGCTCGAGCAATTGAGTAGTGTGACTGGTCAGCTCCTTAAATATTCCGCCCTATGCAGCGACTACCAATCGTAACGCAGGAGCTTCCTCCAATGATCGCTGATGGGGCGCGGTATCCCGGAGCCTGTGTCACGCCCCAGGTAGATAGCAAGGTGTCGAAACAACCCTCCTGTTCCTTATTTACACGCCGCTATAGGCCGCTACCATCGGGTTGAAATCAACCTGTTTTAGAGCTCTGCTCTGAAACAGGTGCCGCAAGTGACGGGTGGAAACAACCGCCTTTACACGCCGTTACCTCGGGTTGATTTGGCGGTGCAAGATACATTTCTCTCATCTACCCAGTTGTTTCTACCATGTTGTAGCGGCGTGTAAAGGTACCCTAAGTGTTAAAGGTTAGGGTTAGTATTAGGGGTTAGGGGTTAGGAGTTAGGTGTTAGGGTCAGGCCACCTTTACACCACGGTTTTTACCTTACAGGTTCTGTCCGGTTAGAACTGGACAGAACCTGATCAGGTTTTTCCCCCATGTGTCCCTATGGTGCCGGATTGGTGCTATTTGGCCATCCGGTTTGCTGTATTTTTCCCTGATCCAATTTTGCCCGGTTTTGCATCGGACACAAAATTGGAGTCAGCGTAATTTTTTGTGTCTGGTGCAATATCTACATAGGTGTATAGAGGTCAATTTCCAGCAACCACCACTCCAGTATTTTAATGGTACATTGGATGTTTAGAAAACCCTAGAAAACCCTTGTACAAGTATGTTATCACAGCAGAAAATGGTTTAGCTGATTAGAGAAGCTATAAAACTGACCTTCCTTTGAGCTAGTTGAGAATCTGGAGCATTACAATTGTTTGTTTGTTCTATGAAATTCTCACAATGGCCAGATAAAGAGAACTTTCATGTGAAGCTCGACAGTCTATTTTTGTTCTTAGAAATGAAGGCTATTCCATGCACTGAATTGCCAAGAAACTGAAGATTTCCTACAACGGTGTGTACTACTCCCTTCAGAGCAGAGCACAAACAGGCTCTAACCAGAGTAGAAAGAGAAGTGGGAGGCCTCGCAGCTCAACTGAGCAACAAGACAAGTACATTACAGTCTCTAGTTTGAGAAATTGACGCCTCACAGCTCCTCATCTGGCAGCTTCATTAAATAGTACCCGCAAAACCCAGTGTAAACGTCTACAGTGAAGAGGCGACTCCGGGATGCTGGCCTTCAGGGCAGAGTGGCAAAGAAAAAGCCATATCTGAGACTGGTTAATAAATGGAAAAGACACGCAGGGTCCAAGAGGACTAAGCGGAGAGAGTCCACCATTTGCGCACCTCAAGGGTTGAGTCCTCAAATTCTCTGGTGGCATCCGTCTTCTACTGTGAAATACCCAATAAATCGCCTCAGTTACTGATAGCTTGGTAGGCTCTTGAAAGTGCCTTGTAGATGTACACAAAATCCCTGTGGGTGGGATGGAGCCTGTTTGATCCTGCAAGTCTATGATGGCACTGGAGGAGAGGATAAGAAGCTTGATTGTAACTTCAGATTCCCAAGTGCCAGGGAAGTGGTTGGCCCCAGAATATACCATGACTGTTGCTGTCAAAATGCCCTTTGGGGAAAAATGTTGTACTCTCATTATGCACGAAAACTCCGTCTTCTGTCACCCCAAGTAGATATTCATAAAAAAAGAATTCTGCTGTGCCTGTGTGTTCCTATATGTTTAAGAACTGGAACAGTGCATCATGCTTTTGCACTGGGGAGGAGGCTGGGGTGCAGACTGTCAACCCATGGGTACGCAGTGCCTACCAGCAAGGCCCCTTACCACCACCCAACACCAAGCAAACGTCATCAATAAAAAAAAGTGGTTGCCAATCTCTTAAACAAGATTTGTGGGAAGATACAGGTGGATCCATCTGTGTAATACCTTTCATTAGGCAGACACAAGATTCAGTTCTTCTGCATTATGGTTCTGGCTTGCTTCCATTTTTCCATAATACGCTCACCGCTAAGCTTCTACTCAGCAGTTTGATTTGCTGCCAAACCTAAGAAATGATGTGACATGTATTCAAAACGTCTCCATGTCGGCCTGACAATAAAATTACCAATACGGTGAAACGATCCCCATCTGCACCAGCCAGGTTATTCATCCAAGGCCAATGTATTTGCTCTCTGAAGAACATACATCTTTATTCTAGTCACTGAAGTGTTGTTCTCATATTGACACTTTCCGACGGGTCACAATGTCAGGAGTGCACTTGAGTAGGGTCATTGAGCTGTGGCGCCCCCCAACTCAAGGGTCCATTGCTGTCTTCTGTCATAAAGTAGGACCAGAAATTGTCCTATTATAAGCTGCCATTAAGTAGAAGATCGTTAAGCTTAATGATGCACAGGATAATAAAGAGAAATTAGCAGATACTACATGACTGAGCAAATCTTCCATCATGGCAGCACTAATAAAGTATAAACTTCTTCACAACTCTAGCTTAAAGGAATCTGACAGAAGGATCAACCCTCCTAATGCGTCTATATGGACATGCAAGTCATAGAAAGTTGAATAAAATGATATGTTGATGATATCTACAATCCGATGTCTTAATCCGGAGAAATCCAAAATTTCTTAATGTGTAAATGAGCTGGTAAGATCTATGGATCAGACATAGACCTCCCTGAGAATCTGTCTCAAGAGCTTATTATAAATGAAAGAGGTGGTTATTAGTGTGAGACATGTAATAACTGACTGTCTGCCCTCCTAATCTACATGTCTCACTTTGGTAGTGTGTCAGACTAATAATCCATACTAGATGGGTTCCCTTTGCTGTCACATCCGGAGGGTAGTGACATTACGATGACATTGGGGTCTGTGGTGCTGGGGGCGTCTCTCTCCCCCTTGTGCTCTGCCCTCTGTGCGCTGTCTTCTCCCACTCATGTGCTCTCTCTTTTGAACTGTCTTCACCCTTTGTGATTTCGCCCCTGTGTGCTGTCTCTCCCCTTGTATCCCATGTTCTCCCCTCTTTGCTCTCTCCTTTAAGCTGTCTTCCCTATGTACACTCTCTCCAGGGGCGCACAAACCATGAGGCCAATTGAAGTGTTTCGCCTCAGGTGGTGACACCTGCTAGTAGCCAGAGGGCATCATCAGCGGTTGGCCCGGTGGTAGTGCGGGCCAGACTGCAGATGCCGCTCCACTGCTATAGTCCTCACCGCTGCTGCCCGCCACATTCTCCCAGTCCCTGCTGCCGCTGTGTGCTCTCTGCAGCTGAAGCACGGCGTGGAGCGATGATGTCATCAGTGAGAATCCCACTGTGCCGAGAAGAGCTGCGAGGCTGGGAGAACTCACTGAGGAGACGGAGCAGCTAGTGAGGTGACAGATGAGTATGTACGTTATTTTTTTAATCAGTTCACTGGCGGGAGACTGTCAGCCCTGGACTGACAATCTGGAAAATCGGGCATTTGCCCGCTGGGCTGGCGGCTGTGAATTGCAAATAGGGCCGCTGTCAATGCATTCACTTGCATTGACAGCGCCCGCAGTGATCCACATGGGTCTCTGTGCACCAGTCCCCAGAATCCTGCCTCACCTACACTCCCTGACCGAAGTTATGTCGCTTATCCATGTTATGTAAATAAAAGCTTATAACCTGACGTTAAATTCATCCATTGGTTGTATAAATTACTCTTTTGAAAGCTGAAACCCCCCCAAATGTGGTTTAGGTTAAGAAAATACATTGGCATCAAGGCTGAAATATTGATCATTTAATGAACACAGAAGGCCAGATTTTAGCAAGACAAGAGTTTTGTCGCCTGGACATAAATGCACCCAATCCTAGTTTACATCCTCACCTGTGCTCAGTAAATGATCGGTTAATTAGTGGGTGTGTCTAAAAAGAAACCCAGCACCCCAGACCTTCACTTGAACTGCAACTTGAGCTCTGACAACATCCAAAAATCCACCGTGCGACCAAAGCCTTGATTATCAAGAGGCTGAAGACCAGATCCACTGCAGAGGTGGCTGGCACATTTAATGTGTCTCAGAGTCAAGTACAAAGAATAAAAAAAATATTTGAAGAGACTGGAAATGCTTTTGACAAGCCCAGATCTGGCAGACCCTGAAAGACAAAAGTTCAGGAGGATCATTTGTTGGTTAGAAAATCCAAAGCAAGCCCCTCTTCCACTGCAGCAGACCACCAACAGGCCTGGTCACCTCAAGTCCCTGCGTCAACTAGAACAGTTTGTAGGATTCTGTCTCGAAATCGCCTCCATGGTCGAATCAGTGCCAGAAGTCAGCACTAAACAAAAGGCAAATAAAAAAATGTGTGGCATTTGCAAAGTCCCACAGCCTGCTAAACAGATGGACGCTGGAAAAGTGGCAGAAGGTGGATTTATCTGATGAATCTTCAGTAGAATTACACCACAGCTGCCGCAAATATTGCAGGAGACCTACTGGAGCCCGACTGGATCCAAAATACACCCATAAACAGTTACATTTGGTGGTGGAAAGATTATGGTCTGGGGTTACATTCAGTATGGGGGTGAGCGAAACATTTGCAAGGTGGAAGGCAATATTAATAGCCTAAAATATCAAGAAGTATTAGCTACCTCTTATATTCCAAATCATAAAAGGGGTCAAATTCTGCATCAGGATGGTGCTCCATCTCATACATCCATCTCTACAACAAAGTTCCTCCAGGCAAAAAAGAACAAGGTGCTCAAGGACTAGCCAGCCCAGTCACCAGACATGAACATCATTGAGAATGTTTGGGGTTGGATGAAAGAGGAAGCTTGGAAGACAAAACCAAAGAATCTAGATGAACTCTGGGAGGCATGTAAGACTGCATTCTTTGATATTCCTGATGACTTCATTAATAAATTGTATGAATCATTGTTGAACCGCATGGATGCAGTCCTTCAAGCTCATGGAAGTCACACAAAATATTAAATATGACTCTAATAGCACCACAACTTAATTGACCAGTGTTATACAACATACTGTATATTTCTATTTTAAGCTAATTTTTTTTAAAATCACATTACTTTCTGTGGTGACAAAACTTTTGTCTTGCCAAAATCTGAGCATTCTGTGTTCATTAAAGATCATATTTCAGCATTGAGGCCAATGTATTTTCTTAACCTAAACCACATTTCAGAGGGTTTGAGCTTTCAAAAGAGCAATTTATACAACCAATGGATGAATTTAACATCAGGTTATAAGCTTTTATTTACTACACAAAAGTATGGCACCCTCAGCCTAATACTTGGTTGCACAACCTTTAGCCAAAATAACTGCGATCAACCTTTTCTGGTAACCATCAATGAGTTTCTTACAAAGCTCTGCATGAATTTTAGACCATTCTTCTTTGGCAAACTGCTCCAGGTCCCTGATATGTGAAGGGTGCCTTCTCCAAACTGCCATTCTTAGATCTCTCCACAGGTGTTCTATGGGATTCAGGTCTGGACTCATTGCTGACACCTTAGAAGTCTCCAGTGCTTTCTCTCAAACCATTGTCTAGTGCTTTTTGAAGTGTGTTTTGGGTCATTGTCCTGCTGGAAAACCCATTCTCTGCTGCAGATTTAGCAGTTCTTTGAATGTGGAGCTCTGAAACCCCGCCCACACCAGTGATTGGCTGCCCATATACAGAGTATACGGAAAGCTGCCAATCAGTAGTGTGGGTGGGATTATACAGAGCTCATGAATAGGCTGGACTACCTGGCAGAAAGCCAACTAGTCCTGTAATGACACAGTGTTTCCCCGATAGTAAGACCCCCCGAAAGTAAGACAGGGTGGGGGGGGACGGGGGGTCTGCTAATGTAAGACCCCCCCCCCGAATGTAAGGCAGGGTAGGGGGGAGGGGGGTCTTACTATCGGGGAAACACGGGGGGGTGTACATACATACATACACACACACATACAGACACAAGCATACACATATATACACACCACACACACAGTCACACACACACATAGCACCGCTTCTTACCGGGTCCGGTGTGGGGTCCCCGATGGTCCTGTGCCGTCCTCTGTGCTCCGGTCCGGTCCCCGAGATGATCCGCTGCCGTCCGCCGTGTTCTGGTGCCGTTTTGCACCGGTATTGCCGGTCCTAGGTTCCATGGTCCCTGCTCTTCCGGAGTTCAGGCCGTAGCTCCGCCCAGGTCATAGTGTGGGCCAATCAGCATAGCGGCGCTGACGTCAGAGGCAAGCGCCCGATGACTCTTGCTTCTGAGCGCCGCTATGCTGATTGGCCCACACTATGACCTGGGCGGAGCTACGGCCTGAACTCCGGAAGAGCAGGGACCATGGAACCTAGGACCGGCAATACCGGTGCAAAACGGCACCGGAACACGGCGGACGGCAGCGGATCATCTCGGGGACCGGACCGGAGCACAGAGGACAGCACAGGACCATCGGGGACCCCACACCGGACCCGGTAAGAAGCGGTGCTATGTGTGTGTGTTACTGTGTGTGTGGTGTGTATGGTGTGTATATATGTGTATGCATGTGTCTGTATGTGTGGGAATGTGTGGATGGATGGCTGCAGTGTGTGGATGGATGGATGGTGGGGCCTCCAATGTAAGGCCCCCCCCCCGAAAGTAAGACAGGGGGCCACTTTTGGCCACAAAAAGAATGTAAGACCCTGTCTTACTTTCGGGGTAACACGGTAGTTTCCAGCTGATTAAACAGTGATTTGATCAAAACTACATTAAGCAGCCCCGTGAGTGATACATCACTGGAATAAGGGTCTCTATTTCTATGTTATGCAGCTCTAAGGGGCCCGTTACACGGTGCCACCTCGCCGCCGATGTTGGCGGGGAATCACTGGTGCGCGCATCCCCGTCGACATTGCCGGTGAGATGTCACAAGTGGCAACTCGCCGGCGTACTCGCCAGCAAGTAGTGTCGGCGACCGCTCGCTGGGTTGCCCAGGAACCCAGCGACTGGTAAGCCGCAATGTTAAATATTGCGGGTCGCCACGTTACACAGGGCGATCATGCCTGATCGCCCTGTTTAGAACACTGCTGTGAAACTTGGTGATCATTCTGAGGCGATATTTCGCCTCATTATCGCCAGCGATGTCGGTGGTAATAGGCCATGCCTGTGCATAGCCGCTGAAATCGCCGGCAATGTCACCTAGTGTGATGGTACCCTAAGATTAGGTGTCAAAAACCTGCTGACGGAAACCCTTTAAAGCAGGGGCGGGGAATCATTTTTTTGCCGAAGGCCATTTGGAAATTTCTACAGTCCTTCGGGGGCCGTACAAAATTATCAATTTGAAAATTACTCATAGTTGGTTAAACAATCAACTTACCCTACTGTGGTGGCTGGAGCTGCTTCTCTGTGGCGTGGGTGATATTGGTCATGTTTCTTCTCATCTGCTTTTCCAGGTTTGCTAAAGCTCTAGACATCACAGGAGAGGCTGGGAGCATATACCTCACTGGGGAGGCCGAGGCTGGGGCATAGAGATCACTGGAGAGGCTGGGGGCATATACCTCACTGGAGAGGCTGGGGGCATATACCTCACTGGGGAGGCTGAGGCTGGGGCATAGAGATCACTGGAGAGGCTGGGGGCATATACCTCACTGGGGAGGCCGAGGCTGGGGCATAGAGATCACTGGAGAGGCTGGGAGCATATACCTCACTGGGGGGGCTGAGGCTGGGGCATAGAGATCACTGGAGAGGCTGGGGGCATATACCTCACTGGAGAGGCTGGGGGCATATAACTCACTGGAGAGGCTGGGGGCATATACCTCACTGGAGAGGCTGGGGGTATATACCTCACTGGGGAGGCCGAGGCTGGGGCATAGAGATCACTGGAGAGGCTGGGGGCATATACCTCACTGGAGAGGCTGGGGGCATATACCTCACTGGAGAGGCTGGGGGCATATACCTCACTAGGGACGCTGAGGCTGGAGCATAGAGATCACTGGAGAGGCTGGGGGCATATACCTCACTGGGGAGACCGAGGCTGGGGCATAGAGATCACTGGAGACCTGGGTTTAAAGGGCAGACAGCCTGAGCACTGCGGTCCCTAGGAATCTGTCCGGGGGCCACAAAAAAGTCATCGAGGGCCGCATTCGGCCCTAGGGCCTGAGGTTCCCCACCCCTGCTTTAAAGGAAGTGATTTGCATCATCTACGTATCATGTTATGTATAATAATGAAAATGAATTCAATAATTTAAGGTCCAAGAAATGAATGTGTCTAATATAAATATTCCCTACTCAAGAGAGAAAGTGTTTGGGTCAAAACATCACGTTCCGGCCATTATGCGTTTATTACTGCTTTGCAAAATCGGAAAATCAGCAATTTTGTTGGAGACACAAGCTAAAATGGCCAATTACCAAAAATTGCTGGGTTTCCTATTCGTCGGCGTGTATTTGTTCCTTGCGCGGTACATAACATTCAGCAAGAGCTTTATTTTCAGAGATAATCGTTTTATCTGACTTCTTCCCACAGAACAAGCAATAACACCGGGGTCTGGGCTGGGTCAACACAAACCAAATTTATCAACCGGGGTAAATTGAAAGCAATGAAAACCTTTCAAAATACAAGACAGACGATAATATTGGTATTTCCAGTGACCTACAACTGTCTAAACCTGAATCTTAAATCTCGAGGCATGTTTTATTTAACGCAATGATCTTATTTGTGGTATCTACTTTAACCCCTTCACTCCTGGGTGATTTTCCATTTTTTCGATTTTGAACCCCCCCCCCCCGCCCCCACTTCCATAAGCCAAACCTTTGTTATTTTTTCCACTCCACTTAGCCATGTTAGGACTTTGCTTTTGCAGGATGAGATGAACTTTTCAATGACCCCGTCCACTTTACCCTGCAAAGCGTTAAAAGTATTTCAAGTGTGTTGAAATGTCAAAAAAAGTTTATTTTTTGTGTTCTTTATTACTAGGATGACTATTAGTAATGGGCGAACCCGCCCGGATATTTTGTAAAGTTCGGGTTTGGAGGAGAAAGTGGCTCGAACTTAAGTCTGACCCCGAACTCGGACTGTAAAGTTATGGGATGGGGGGCTAGGAGGCTGTAAAAGAAAGAAGATAGTCATTAATAGCTTTATACTTACCTGTGTCCACCCACTTGTACAGATGTGGCCGCTCATTAACTTCCTGAGTATTCACAGCCAATCACAGATGCTGTCACAGAGAATTGGTGCACCAAAACCATGATGCGGTTTTGTCAGAGATTCCATGCTCTATTGGTGCACTTTTGGCACAAAACTGCATGCATTGTGTTCAATGTGTTCATCTGCATCTCCTGGCCCAAAAAAAGCACCAAAAACGTGACATGGTTTTTGCTGCGGATTTCATGATTTTTTTAGTGCATTGTGTTCAATGTGTTCATTCTGAATCTCTTGACCCAAAAAAGCACCAAAACTTTAACACAATTGAACCCTTTTTTTTATAAAATTATTCCTTGAAATAATTTTTTAAAAATGACGTGGAGCTTCACTGTTTTTGTATGCCAGCCAGGTACAGCAGGCAAGTACGGGTTGCCTCCTACTCCCAGCTGTCTATTTTATTTATTTATATATTTATATATATATTTATATATATACAGTGTTGGCCAAAAGTATTGACACCCCTGCAATTCTGTCAGATAATACTCAGTTTCTTCCTGAAAATGATTGCAATCACAAATTCTTTGCTATTATTATCTTCATTTAATTTGTCTTCAATGAAAAAACACAAAAGAGAATGAAACAAAAAGCAAAACATTGATCATTGATGCTTGGAAGTTGGAACTAGGAAGTTCATGCACCTATAATGCTTGCAGAATGCTGATGAAGAAGAGGAGTCACCCCAAACAGAAAAGTATATTGCAAGTTTCAGACAGAATATGGAAAGTTCCAAGACTTATTAGACAGGTACATACACAAACTGTCACACTGTGACTATACAAAAGCAGGGGAATCAGGGATTCTAAACTGACTTTCCCACTAGGGTTCCCTAGGCTATCCCTGTATTACCCCTGAAGGTGGGGATGTTTGGGTCTTGTATCTTGCTATACTCCTAGAAATCACTCACCTAAATGGTCCCTCTCCCCACCCCCAAGGAAGTGAAGGGGTAGGAGTACAAGGGAACACACAGACAAAATGGCAACAAAACTAATACAAGAGACTCTAAGATTTCTCTAGTAGGATGCTTCACAGCTACAATAGGAACGAACATCTCAGCTTTCCAGTAATAGGTTCCTTCTATGTGGTCAGTATAGAGAATCTATATAGAGCATAGAGTGCAGCCAGAGGTGGGTAAATGTAGTGGAAGGGAGTGATGCTAAGAACTGCAGCTGGAATTAAGGCTAAGTGAAATCTCAGCCAAAAAAGAAAGGGTCCTTAACTTTAAGTAAATCTGCAAAATATGGTGAAGTGGTCCACAGAGGACCTGTGATCGATGAAACAGTGAAACCTTCTGATTCCAACTCCAAAGAGGTCATCTCAGGCTGTGACACAGTCATGACATAAACAACTACTGTATTTCACTTTTTTGTGTGTTGAGGGAAACAGGACTGTGCTTTTCTACTGTTTAATTTGTGAAAGGACAGAAAATGCATTGAACACAAAATAATAAGACTTCGACCAATATTAAGGATACTTATAGCATCAGTCCAGGTGTCTAACAGGTAACCGTGAGACCTTAAATTCCCAATGGGGCCCCAAACCAGTTGGACACAAAAGGTTTATAATTGTACTGATTCCACTCTCACCCCTTCTATCATCCCAGGTGGTCATTTTGTGTTCTTCTGTATTGGATTTGGGCTCAATTAGTATCTTGGCACCTTATAGCCATGTGTCTGCCCGTATAACAAAAGTTTGACTTATAATGACTCTGTACAGGTAGCTATTTCACCTGTCCGGTGCCTCCGGGGATGTGACCGTCAACATCTGGCTGTAGGACCTGTTATTACATCACAGAGCCGATCAGCTGACATGTCAGCTGATCGGCTTGGTGACGTCACAGGAGGTCCTGCACCCAGATGTTAACGGTCGCATCCCCGGAGGCAGCGGACAGGTGAAGTTTCCTCCGGGAGGAGATTTATTGTTTTTTATATACCGGAGGAAAGAGGAGGGGAGAGGAGAGGGGGGACAGGATAGACGAGTGTGGGGAGAGGAGATGGAGGAAGGATGAGCAGGAAGACGCAGGGAGAGACAGGGTTATGTACTGAGCACTACTTCTAGGCATACTCAGTACATAACAACGGAGCTCACATCGGATCTGATGTGAACACGGATCCGATGTCTATAGGCTCCCGGTATCTGCACACTGACCGCCACTGATCCTTGATGTCCAGTTTTAGTCACAGACACAAAAATCGCAGCAGGCTACGAGTTTGGCTCCGTGACTAACTCAGACAGCAACGGATGGAGCTAAAATCGGATGCCAATAGGGACACATCCGAGCCAATCCATTGCTCATAGGGATACATGGGAGGCAAAATCGGATCCGTGTGTATGCACGGATGCACAAGAATCATGATGTGAAGCCAGCCTAAGTGTACTGTTGTATTTTGCATGTGCTCATAAACTTTGTTATCTATTCATACTATTTGAGCATCTGGGGTTAGCTCATTGACAGTGGCGTAACTTCAGGCCCAGGGGCCCCGATGCGAAAGCTCCAATGGGGCCCCCAGTTATTGCAAATCTTTAATAGTATTAGTCTTTTTCTATAGGCCAAAGGGACCTTTGGGGCCCCCCTAGACTGCAGGGCCCGGGTGCGATCGCAACTCCTGCACCTGTGGTAGTTACGCCCCTGCTCATTGATATCTATTATTACGAATCCTGGTGCTGTTCCTAACACATTTTTTCCTATGTTTGATTCTATATAGTCTGGGTAAAAACATAATATCTTTCTCTGTGAATTGCACTTTACAGACGTCCAAGCTTAATATTTCATACACAAGCCAAGCCTTTTCTTCATTGCAGGATGGCAACTTGGTATACGCAGGTCCTTCCCAAGCCGGTGATGAATTGTCCTACTGATCCGTAGGCAGCGCTTCTGAGTCGGTCGACAGGGTAGGGGGTACTCGATACCGGGACAGGTGGCTACCTCAGTCAGGATCACGGCTGGTTGGTTCCCGATTCTGTGCCCTGGACCCTCAGTGGCGGAGTGGGGGATGATGATGATTTGTAACGTGACACCACCTGTGGTACCTTGTAATAGGGTTACCAGCGTCGCGGCCGGCCACTGAGGTGATGGAAATACAGATTTGGTAGTACAACTCCCAACAGGTGGAGCTTTACCTAAGGTCAGCGGGGTGGATGAGGGGGGAAGTAGCCCTCACCTCTATGATGCTGTGGAGGCCCTCTGGGCGGTGGATGAAAGGAGACCAGACACCAGATCAGCTCAAACAGTTCTTTACTAATACAAGGTGGAAAAGGTACACGGTACAGTCTGGATTAACAGGGATTGTAGCCGCAGATTTTGGAGGCTTTTCCAGAGTCTGTCAGAGGTGTCTCTTCAATAACTTTCTTGGTCTGTGTTTTGCTTTAGCTCCCTTGTCAACCACACTAAAGAGCCCGATCGCCGGTCACCAGGTCTGTTACTAAAAAGGTACATTTGATCCCTTTCCGGTTCTGTAAATTATACTGTAAATACTAATATATAAAGCTAAGTGTACTCGGAATCGGGCAACAGTTCTGCTGGGGAGTCACGAAGGTCGAGACCCGGCTCCGTGACCCTGGCGGTGTCAATAAAAGTTCAGGGGAAATAAGGTTTAGGGAATGGTTGTCGTGACGCCACCCGTGATGTTCGGCTATCAATGGCCTCTGGGGACCTCTGGGGATGATGGAAATGCAGTTAAGGTGGTATCGCTCCCCACGGGTGGAGCGGTTCCCCAGGGCTCCTGGTATTTTGATACATGGACCATGACCTTAGTATGGCTCTGTTGACTCCCTAAACCTTCTTTATGCTCTCCTGCAAACCTGACCTTGGACCATTGCATGACTACATCTCTGACTATTCCCTGAATACTACAATCTCTCCTTGAACCATACCCCTGATTACCTGACTTTCCTGCTGTCTATACTCCCATAAGTAGTGACTGTGTCACACCCTAGCTATTGGTAATTTGTAGCATCAGACATCTTGATGATTTCATCCCTCAAAAAGGGGGAGGAAGCCTCCACACAGCCAATGTCCCATGTCCCAAGTCATTGATTTTCCGCTTGTTTTCATGGTATTGCATTCAATCAAGAAAAGAAAATTCCAATTTGTAATAGAATAAAGGTGCTATTCCTACAGGTGGACACAGTTCTGAAATTTTTAATATGGACAAAGCAACAAGTCGCCACTGTGGAGACCCAAGGTCAGTGGGTGCTGTTGTCCACTGGCCCAGCCGCCTTTTTCAAGACAACCTGGACCAGGGCTCATCCCCAAACTGAACGCCCGAGCTCCTTAAAGGGATCCTGTCACCCCCAAAACACCTGTAAACCTATTAAAACCTGTCCCTAGAGCATATTAACACTTTCCCTACACTGTTTTTACCTCCTAAATGCAGTAAGTGACATTGAATAAAAACGTTTTATAAGTACCTGATTACAGATGATAATGAGTGACTATCTATTCATAGTCACTCATCAAGACTGCCCCTCTGCTTCATAGCACGCCTGAATAGGCGTGATCTACATCCAGGATTCAAATTCGTGCCTCCCCGCTGTGCCCTGTGTCGTAGGAGGCTGCAGTGTGGCTGGTGACGCGATCCGCGTCATTCCCGGCGCCTGATGACGTATTTACATCGGCGCCGCGCTGTCAGCTTTAAAATGTGCACTGCGCATGCCCAATGCGCATGCGCAGTGCGCATTTTGAAGCTGACAGCGCGGCGCAGGGTGTAATACGTCACCCGGCGCCGGGAATGACGCGGATCGCGTCACCAGCCACACTGCAGCCTCCTACGACACAGGGCACAGCGGGGAGGCACGAATTTGAATCCTGGATGTAGATCACGCCTATTCAGGCGTGCTATGAAGCAGAGGGGCAGTCTTGATGAGTGACTATGAATAGATAGTCACTCATTATCATCAGTAATCAGGTACTTATAAAACGTTTTTAGTCAATGTCACTTACTGCATTTAGGAGGTAAAAACAGTGTAGGGAAAGTGTTAATATGCTCTAGGGACAGGTTTTAATAGGTTTACAGGTGTTTTGGGGGTGACAGGATCCCTTTAACCGTGGGTGAAACACTACTCAGACAACACAGGGTGAGAGAATCACACTATTTAAGCTTTATTGGATCCCCAAACAGTCAACAGCATATAATACATAACCAGCAAAACACAAAATGTAACAGGCAACAGAATCTCACCCTTCTGCTGGCTCACCAGGGATTAGAATATAGTACAGCAAAGTCTGTAGCCAGGTGATTGGATCATCCCAACCTGGGTTGCTTCTTTATGCAGTCTTTGTCATCACAGCTGAATCCGATAATTCGATGCTGAAGTCCTTGTGGTCTTATAGTCCAGGTTCTGATACCCTTCGACGGCACTGAAATGCCTAGGCCTGGGGTTATGGCCGGCCAATCAGACCCGAAGATCCTAGATTATCTGCCTGTATCCAATCTAGTGCACCTCTAGTCGGGAGCGAAATCCCTAGACTGAGGGCACCATACCGAATCTCCAAAACTCACCCTGGTTAATCAACAGGTCTCCTTATATACCCTAAGCTCTCATTGCAGGATAATGGGAACTTCACAATTGGTGGAATAAAACTGTCTTCTCATTGGCTGAATCTCAAGCCTAAAACATTTCTCCTAGTATTGCAGTCCTGTCAAGGGAGAGCCACATACTGATTGACATAGCACCTACCTGGATAGGTTTAGTCTGCAATCCATGACATTAAACAATTGTGGATGAGTCCATTTACATAGAGTCAACAATCCACATCGCAATACAATGGCATGCTAACAGGATTAAGTTCCTCTGACCTTACAGAAGAGAGATAATTGCATTACATAAGTCCACATCACCAAACATCTACAAGACTTGTATTTACAATGAGTTGCTTATCACAAGGTAGGAAATAACATACCGTATATACTCGTGTATAAGCCGACTTTTTCAGCCCAAAAATTGGGCTGAAAAGTCCCCCTTCGGCTTATACACGAGTCATATGCTTTTGGTGTGGTGTTTGGTGTGGTGGGGGCTGTGTCCGGGCACAGGAGGAGGCGGGGGGAGGCTGCAGAATGAGCGGCACGTCACGTGGTGCCGCTCATTAATTATGCATGGGGAGCAGCGCATAGTACATTGCTGCTCCCCTGCACAATATAGCCTCCCCGCTGCCTCCCCGCCCCATGTATACAGAGGCCCCTCCAGCAGGGGTAATCTCACCCCCTCGGCTCGGTCTGCAGGCACCCGGGTCCCCCAGTTGCTGCGTCTGCGTGCGCGGCTTCTAATTCCGGCGTCCTCCCCGCTCTTCCTGTTTGAATGCGATCATGTGACCGCGGTCACATGATCGCATTCAAACAGGAAGAGCGGGGAGGACGCCGGAATTAGAAGCCGCGCACGCAGACGGAGCAGCTGTGGGACCCGGGTGCCTGCAGACCGAGCCGAGGGGGTGAGATTACCCCTGCTGGGGCTGTATTACCCCTGCTGGGGCTGTATTATCCCTGCTGGGGCTGTATTACCCCTGCTGGGGCTGTATTACCCCTGCTGGGGCTGTATTACCCCTCCTGGGGCTGTATTACCCCTGCTGGGGCTGTATTACCCCTGCTGGGGCTGTATTACCCCTGCTGGGGCTGTATTATCCCTGCTGGGGGCGCCTGCATTACCCCTGTGGGGGGCCTGCATTACCCCTGTGGGGGGCCTGTATTACCCCTGTGGGGGGCCTGTATTACCCCTGTGGGGGGGGGCCTTCATTACCCCTGTGGGGGGCCTGCATTACCCCTGTGGGGGGCCTGCATTACCCCTGTGAGGGGCCTGTATTACCCCTGTGGGGGGCCTGCATTACCCCTGCTGGGGGCCTGCATTACCCCTGTGGGGGGCCTGTATTACCCCTGTGAGGGGCCTGTATGCATTACCCCTGTGAGGGGCCTGTATTACCCCTGTGGGGGGGCTGTATTACCCCTGTGGGGGATGGCCTTCATTACCCCTGTGGGGGGCCTGCATTACCCCTGTGGGGGGCCTGTATTACCCCTGTGAGGGGCCTGTATTACCCCTGTGGGGGGGCCTGCATTACCCCTGCTGGGGGGCCTGTATTACCCCTGTGAGGGGCCTGTATTACCCCTGTGAGGGGCCTGTATTACCCCTGTGGGGGGGCCTGCATTACCCCTGTGGGGGGCCTGTATTACCCCTGTGAGGGGCCTGTATTACCCTGTGGGGGGGCCTGCATTACCCCTGCTGGGGGGCCTGTATTACCCCTGCGGGGGGGCCTGTATTACCCCTGCTGGGGGGCCTGTATTACCCCTGCTGGCGGCAACTGTATACTAGTTATGGCTGCTATATACAGGGATGGTGGGCTATATACCAGTGATAGGGGGCTTTATAACAGGACGGTGGTCTGCTGCATTGGTAGTTTACTGTTTCTATTTAAAATAAAAGTTCAACATTTTATTCGTATCTATTTTCATTTTTTAAATTTTTCAGTACCGGTAGCTGCTGCATTGTCCACCCTCGGCTTATACACGAGTCAATAGGTTTTCCCTGTTTTTGGGGGCAAAAGTAGGGGGGTCGGCTTATACACGGTCGGCTTATACACGAGTATATACGGTAATATACAAAGAGGCAAGATTATTACATTACCTATTTTAAATACTAGCAGGCTCCTAGAAATCTTGTGTAACCCATGAGTGGCATAATACTAGTTTGCAAACCAAAATACAATAATGTCGGGATAAATAAGAAATCATCATATGTTATCCATTAAAGGGGTCCATTTCGTCACAGCCACATGTATGTCACTAAATGAAATTGCAAACAGGCTTAAAAAGTGCAAAATCTTCTCTTCAAGGTTGAGAAATGTCAGGAAAAAAATGACAAATTCTTTTCAATTTTCTTTTAAAACTTTCTATCAAGTTATGAAAACTCAAGCAACATGGCCGAGTCATTGATACAGATAACTGCCAGGATTCATTTAACACCCGCAGCTGCAAAGAGGCTACTTTCTTCATTGTGCCTGTATTTTATGTTCCCTCTGGTAGCAATTTTAACACTTATTAGTGGTTTCTAAACATCAAGAAGATATCAAGCAAGATAAAATTTTGTGTCTATGTGTGTGGGTGGTAAGAACACAGCAGTTTCACCAAGGTGCCTTCCTAAGTAATATCACACTTTATGTTCTTGGTTACAAGCTGTGCACATTTGGCTGCAAGCAGAGACCTAAAATTAAAGCAGTTGTCAAAAAATGGCACTTTTCCCAGGGATGCCGACAGCCTATATTTTACAATATTGGCATAATGTGTATTTACTGCATCAAAAAATACTGTGAACATTCCTGGTAAATTATGCTTTGCATTCAGGTGTGTCTTCACTTTTAAAGACCTTTTTGCTTATATTAGTGAATTACGTAAAAGGATGTTCTCAAGTTAATAAATTGCTTAAAATAGTTAGACATCATGAAAATAAGCAACTTTGCAGTTGACTTGCTTTTTCTGTCTGCTGTCATTCTCCTGCAATGAGAGCTTTTATCTTTCATAACGTACAGCTGGTTTCCATGGAGCTCGGCCACTAGTGCCTGCCCAAACCCCGGCCAAAAGTGTGCAGTACAGGTGAGGAGGAGTTAAATTGAGTCTGTCATGTCAAAAATCCTAAATGATATCATTTTCTAATTCCTCTGCTGAAGCTCTTTCTATTCATGTATTTCTTTTATTTATACTCACCCCCTATCCGGTGTAAACTGCAAATAGATTCATTCCATCTGTCAATCACATTGAGAGATCACCTAATTCTCTGCTGCACACTCCCCAAGGAATGAATATTCATGTAGTAACATCACTGCACACAAGGAACGTTCCATTGAAATCACTCACATGGGGGGTCCGTATCCTTCTGTCTGCTTTCCTTGTATGCAGCAAAACAAATGTTCAAATAAACACATCGAATCTCTCACAGACAGCACAGGCTTGTGCTCAGAGCAAAACAAATGGAGAAGATTACCTTACTTATCTGAGCTTTCAGATATCTATCTGCCATCACTCCCTCTCCCTCTCCCTCCTCATCAGATGCAACTTTCATGAAACTAGTAGTGAGACACAGAGCACAGGGGGAAGGGAGGAAATGCCAGCCTGGGAAGGAGTGAATAATAAATGATCATTTACATACTGTGGACTATTCAGCAATAAACGTGTTGGACTGGACTATTGCAGCAGCTGCTGCTGGGAGAGAAGGCGCTTATAGCAAGAAAACTACAAAGGGTACAGTAATGATTTTTGAGTATTCTGAAAGGGCTGTCTGAGCACTATTCAAGGGTACTATTAGTGTGATACTGAAAAATGACCTGACAGAGTCCCTTTAACTCCTCCCGCCAGCCCATTGATTTCTATACAGCTTTTAGCTGCTCTCCTGCCTCCTCTTCCCTATGAGCTCCTGACAAGCTGCTGTTATAAATCCTGCAAAATCATCATCATGGCTCTCACTTCCTTCATTCAAATATTTCTAAATGAAAATACTGGGATAGCTGTGTAGATTTCAGAAAAAAATCACTAATAGTTGAATGTGTTACAGCAGAATGTGTGCTGAGCATTAAAGGTCTAGTAATACTACACCTCTGCTCATCATAACCAACCTGATGAATCTGAGCTGGAACATCAATGAATGATGCAGAAGGGCTGAAACAATGATGACCAAAATAGCAGAGTTGAAGAAGGAGTGTGAAATTGCAAGGACGTCTTGATCACCACCAAATGACGATTGGTCACAGCCATTGCATTCCCAATCGCATTGTACTGGTGCAAGACTTGGACCTTGACAAATGGTGATCAAAGAAAGATTGATTCGACATGTTGTGCTGGAGGAGACTCCTATGAATCCCGTGGACAGCCAAGATCACAAATAAGGCTGCAAATTCTCTTGAGAAAGACATGATGCTTGGTATGGTCAGTGGCAGTAGAGGTCGCGGAAGACCTAAGGCCCGATGTCTGAACACCATCATGGCAGGCAAGGGAATGAACATCATAGAACTTAAAGATGCTGTGACAAACAGAGGAGCTTGTAGGAAAATGGGTCACATGGTATCCAATAGTCAGGAACGACTGAATTGATGAAATTGGAATTGGAGACGTATAGTAGAGTTGACTCGGCAAAGCTAAGTATGCAGTGGTGGTAGAAATACTAATTGCCTGAATTCTCAGGTGGAGTCATATGCCTTGTGTGTGAAATTACATATCTGCAGTGTGTTGGGTTGCCGCAGATGAAGAGAGGATGAAGTGCAATGGAGACAGGAGAGGTGAGTAACATGGATCCTCCAAAGTGCTTTTTGTAGGAATTATATGTATTCTGCTAAATGCAATGATATTTGTAAGCGGCCAAATTTGGTGAGTTTAGGAATTATAGAGTCTATAAATTCCTAAACTCACCAAATTTGGCCGCTTACAAATATCATAGACCTCTCAGTCTTGGACTGTCCTAAATGTACCACTTTTTTATATGAAATTTCTATAGTCGTTGCAAATCGATTAGCAGGACTCTTGGTCTAGCGGCTATGTCAGCAATCTGGGGCCACTGGATGAGCAAACTGAAAATCGTGTCCTATATCCCAGTATGTCTTATTATGTTGAGCAAAGGACCAGAAATGAATGTGTAAAAAACTGGGCCTAGAATCATTATCACAGGATTAGGTCACCTGTCATAATTGAATTATAATCTTACGGTATATAAATTATTAGGTCAATAAGCCATAGATTGACTCTCTTAAAAGGGTTGTCCAGGCATAGGTATTTCATGACCTATCCGTACGAAAGATCATCAATACCACATCAGTTATGGTCAGACACTTGTTGTCCCAACCAAACAGCTGATTTGCTCAACTTCAAAGTATAGCGCCCACTGCTGGTTGTTACCGGCTACCAAGACACAGCTTCTGTCCTTTTCAATAGAAGTGGTAGCGCAGTACCTAGCAGAGGACACAATACTTTGAATGGACCTATGACTCGCCCCCAGGGCCGTGGGTTACTCGGAACCAGGCTGGTGCTGTCTCCCGAGGGACGCGGCTCCGTGGCCCTGCGAGTCACTTAAAAATAAACAGGGCAAATGTTTTAGGGATAACGGATCGTGACACCACCTGTGGTTTGCGGCTATGGGTATCCGCCGCTGCTGCAGAACCTCTGGGGACGATGGACGGGCAGCTGGGATGGTGTGGCTCCTCAGGTCAGTGAATGTTGTAAGTTCGTTGGTGCAGGACGGAGATCGCAAAGTAACAGACAGACTCACGGTTGTTGGTTCCTCAAGTACTTTACTGTTGGTGCAAAGTCAGGACACTGACAGGTGATGTTAATCTGATTCCGTGCAACCTGGTAGCAACTCAGGGTTCTTCTCACCCGCAAGTTCCGAGGCCTCCCTGCTGCACTATCTCTGCGGGTCCCTGATGCTGCTTAAGCTGAGCTGTGGCCCTCTCTTTTTCCTGCATTGTGCCGGTATAGCAGGCAGCTTGAATCCTTCTCCAGCCCCACTTCTCCGGAAGCCGCTTCTGGGTTCTTTGTGCTGCTTTGCCTGTGGGCACTTTGGTGTGGCTGGGGGACTTGGAATCCCCCATCCTCCGGTGTTGGCTGCTGAAACTTTAAGCCCTGCACAGCCCCGGACTCCGGTGTCCAGTTCTTAGCACTCTCTACACTAGGGTGAGCTCGACACCGCTCCACTCCCCAGGCTCTCCTCGACTTCCTCAGACCATTGCCTATGGGCCCCTCAAGCTAGGCGTCAGCTATCCTGGGACGAGCTTAGCACTGCTCAAGTCCACAGGATGTCTTCCTCAGGCCTCCTAGGAACTGAACTGACTAACTCCGCCTTAGACCAGAATTTATAGGGGAGCTGCCCTTAACCCGGGTTTTAGAGCTCCCCCTTCAGGCCTGGAGGCAACAAGGTATTGTGTACTTTGGTTTGCCTGGTGTGGATACCCTCTGTTGCTCTCAGGTATGACACTACTCCCCGAGGGCGATAATGACATTGTTGCATCCGGACTCTGGGGTGCCACACCTACACAATTCAAAGATTTTATATCCTTCTTCTAGAGCAATAATCAGCTCATTGGTGGACCACCAAGTGTTGGACCCCCACCAATCTGTTATCGATGAATAATCCTAGAAATAGGTCATCAATTACCTATGCCTGGAGAGTCCTTTAAAGCTTCACTCCAGTGGGTTGTTTTTTTTCTCAGCGTTGTAGTGGCACAGTAAATCTTAATCCCCTGCCCCCATTATTGTTCTCACCCCTTGGCATTTTCATGCTTTTTCGGCATCGTTCTGGTTCCACGGCACCATCTTGTGCCCATAACTTCTAACTTGCCAGTAGTCAGAAGTCACAAACTCTCAATGCAACTCTATGAGAGCCAGAACAAGGTTCTTATAGACTTACATTAATTGGGAATTCCGGCGCGCTCCATAAAACACTGCAGCTGCCAGCAGGTCGCCAAGTGCCAGAGATTGACCTGAGCACCGCTGGAGGAAAAGAATAAGACAGGGGGCAGACGTTTTAAATTTAATGCAGACGTCCAACGTTGGAGTGGTGCTTTAACCATGGGTAAGCTCGACGGTGAGTTTTTTCATTCCTTTGTTTTTCAGAGAGCTTTTGTTAGATGTAGCTACTGCCCCGGACCACTACTAATGAAAGGCTTGCACTCTGCAGCAGCTCTTCATTATACGTAGAGTCACATAATTGATGCCGAAGCTTTTGAAATGACAAAGGGAATTAAGTTTGACGCTGCTGTAAATGATTTTGCAATGAAAACAGATGTTTTTATCAAGTGCATTCAGCTATCAATTTTAATTAAAATTCTAGAGTCCCTTGGCTGCTGTTAAATATGACTCTACATTACAAAGGGTTTGCGACTGTTTTCTATAATTTTAGAGGTGGAACTCGCCCGCCCAATCTTCTGTAGAAAAACACAATCAGCCACATATTACAAGACTCCAACAGAGGATGTACTTATTTAGAGGATGGAGATTCTCTCCAGACATCTAGATTTCTGTGCTCCTCCAACTATTCCTTCACTATTAATATTTAGAAAACATATTTAAAGTGGATCTGCAAATATCAATAATAGATCCCCTAGATCTGATGAGGCGGGTGTACTTAGGCTAGGATCATACTTGCGGCAGGGCACTGCGGATCCTGATCCGGTTTTGAGCAATAAAAGCGCTCAAAACCGGGTCAGAAATCGTAACCCATAGGAGACCATTATAGTAACCGGATTGCTCTACATGCAATCCGGTTACCGCTTGCAGAATTGCAGTCTGCGGTAAAAATCATGCAGGCTGCAGTTTTCGCAGCGGTTTGCAAACCGTAGCAGGAGACCTATAATGGGCTCCTACCGGATCCCATGCGGCTGTCGCAAGGCACATGTCAATGCCTGCAGAAGCAGGGATGAACAAAGGGTTAAATGTTATCAATAGATGTGGGCAACATGTCTCTAGGGGGTGCCCACCCTCCCTAGAGACATGCTGTCCACTCAGGTGGGCATGTGAGGGGTTAATCTTGGCATTTATAGTATTGCCGGCTATTGTCTGCTTTTACTATTTTTTGAATGAATCCCGCGTCTCAGCGCTGTGTAGTAGATACAGTATGTAATGTAGGTACTGTATGAGCCGCTAGCCTTGGACCTGAAAGCATTAACATTAGGTCTATGGCGATGCGCTGCCCATAGACCTAGACTCTGGATAGCGGCTCATACAGTACGTACATTACGTACTGTATCTACTACACAGCGAGGAACCGCTGACAGTAGCCGGCAATACTATAAATGCCAAGATTAACCCCTCACTTGCCCACCTGAGTGGACAGCATGTCTCTAGGGAGGAAGGGCACCCCCTAGAGACATGTTGCCCACATCTATTATTAACATTAACCCTTTGTTTATCCCTGCAGCAGCAGAGATGAACAAAGCATACGGCAACCGGATTGCTCCGGATTACACATCCTGAGCAATCCGGTTACCGCATTGCGGTTTGCCGGACACATTTTGTGAACAAAATGTGTCTGAAGGCAATTGCGCTTACCGCATCCGGATCTGGATGCGGTAACCGTAATTACACTTCCTAGTGTGACCTCAGCCTTACTTTGAAATTCCATTTTTATTTAGCTGTATAATTCTGATATTAGGATAAGATAAGATAAGGTAAGATAAACTTTATTGATCCCGGAGGAAATTACAGTATTACAGCAGCAGAACAAAGATCAAGAACATTACACACTTTACAAAATAAGTCTATATGGACAGCAGATGCGGGTAGACTGGTACATGTACCTCACCTATTCCCCCCATACCCTTAGAACTTCACTTAGTCTTTGGATGCTTTACACTTATACATTTGTTAAACATCCCCACAGCTGTCGGAACAAACGATTTTGATGGATGAACATGTCAAGAGTCCAGTCAAGAGTCATTGATTACTACATGTGATGTTTTATATAGACTTGGAGTTTGATGTGCAGAGGTTCAATATTTTATTATACAGCCAAGCTTGCCTGTCTTTGATAAAATCATGGCTACATATAATCAAAGTACAGGGATGCCTGGGGAGTTAAAGGGAATCTGTCACCAGGTCATTCCCCTATAAACTGTGACCACCACCGGTAAGCCCTTATATACAGCATTCTAGAATAAGCCGATCTGTAAAACATAAAGAATAGCTTTTAATTATACTCACCTATGGGGCGTCCGGATGACGTGTGTCGCTGGTCTTAATTCGCCTCATCACTGCTTGTGACTGTCATCCTCCTTCTCTGCTTTGCATCCTACGTCATCCACACAGAGTCCCCCATTGTACTTCTGTGCACGTGCACTTCTCTCTGCTCCGCTGAACTGTAATGCGCAGATGTAAAGAAAAGTCAAAGAATACCCACGCATGTGCAGTACAATACTTTGTTCCGCCTTGGGAAGTGTGTGTGTTTAGAAGCACAATAGAGAAGAACGTGTGTGATTCACTCGAATCAAGCAAGGAGGATGGTGATTGCAAGCAGAGAAGAGATGCCAAATCAAGACCAGCAATGCCTATTGGACTGGAACACCACGCAGGTGAGTATAATGAAAAGTGTTTTTTATGTTATACAGATTGGCTTGGTGACTTATATGCAGTATTCTAGAATGCGGATTATTGGTGGTGGCCACAGTTTATAGGAGAAACACTTGCTTACAGGTTCACTTTAATCAAAACATCACTTATGTGACTTTCATATACCCCAGGGGTCCCTAACTCTGAGACTGTCCATTGTATCTAGGATGGTTGGGACTAGAGATGAGTGGATCAATTCATTGGTCTCCCTGGTCCAGTGTGGCGCTCCTGCAGTTCGGTCGCCACTGTGGTGGTGCAGCTATCTAATAAATAGTTGTGGCATCCTGCTCACAGGTAAGAAGGAAAAGATTTGCTGAGACCCCCAACACATACCCAACACTATCCAAACTCCATGCTAGGGAGATGCTGGGCGGAAGAGACTCACATTCAGAGCAGTCCCTATCTGCTGGCTGGAGGGAGGAGTTAGGTTAGGGGTGGGAGGCAAAAGAGAGAAGTACGTTCTAGTGAAGTCAGGAGCTGGAGAGAGCAGGACACATGTGGGTCAGCTGGGAATCCTAGACCTGAGGATCAGAATCTACAGCCAGCCGTGCAGACTGAGCAGAGAAACTAGTTGCACAGGGGTACGAGCCCCAATTCAGCCTCACTATCTTCAGGACCAGCTGAGAAACTGAAGGTCACTGGGCTTCATGTACTGTGACTACCATCGTGGACTCTCCCAACGCGAAGGAACTGTATAGGGTCAAGATGACTTGCAAGGCAGTCGCTTGGAAGACCCATAGTCATTTGTCTTTAGGACTTGTAACCATAGGACACTAGGAGGACAAGGAGTAGCATAGTGTCAGAGAGGAAAGGGCAGCAAGGAAGGCCATATTCCCTGTGACTCAGGAGAGTGGACCTGGACTACTGTAACCCTGGTGAATACAGTACCCCAGCTGGGTTGTGTCTGCACTGAACTTCAGTGAAGGTGCCCAGTAACTGCAAGAATCCTGTGTCTGTCTACTCTTTCCTCTGCCTCTGCACCCTGCACTTTCAGCTACTACAACCATCACCATCTTCACTTCACCACCACCCCAGGGGCCTGCTCCATCTGAGGGGAGTGCTCCAACTAGCTGCCTTACCACCTATCCCCTGGGGGCTACCATATGCAGCGCTGGTCATCCCTTACCAGAAATCTCATATGGCGTTACGACAAACAATTCCCCTTTAAATTCCCTTTTAACATGTCCGGTATGGGCCCGACCTCTGGGACCACCACCATGACATCCATCAGACTGACCACAGATAGTCGAGTACCCTGGCCCGGCAACCAAGACACCAGCATCCAGGTCAGTGGTACCTGATGGTTGGACGGGAAGCCAGGAGTCTCTTATCTTCTGGTGTCCCCAGCAGCTTTTAATTATCCAAGACTGGTGCAAAATCATCTGTGCATCCTGCTCATCTCTAGTTGGGTTCTATGAATTTACTTTTGTTCAATCTTCCATAGATATAGCAGACAGAACTTTCTCATCTCTATGTATCTTCACTATATGACAGGATGCTTTTTTGTGCCTGTTCACACGGTGCATAAATACTGTGTTTTTTATTTTCTGCAGGTGTCCACACCAAACTACGCAATAACAATATTCACTGATTGCATTACTTCTGCATTTTTTATGCCTTTTCCCCCTTATTTGCTACATTTTTGGTACAGATGTGAAGCCGCATTTTTAAGTGTTTTTTACAGTATAGAAAAGCTTTGATTTTTTACTTAAAAAAGTAACTGCAGTTTTTTACACGCATTGTTTTAGGCTCTACATAGACGCCTCAAGAGAAAAAGAAGCATCCAACCCGCACAGTTCAGTTGCGTCTTTAGACACAGAGGACGCAGATTTCATTACATCACATCCATCTGCTTGGACAGATAAACAACCGATTTTCTGTGCAAAAAAAAAGCATAAAAAAAAATCTCTTTATTCTCCCTACAAAATACAGGTACATAGAAATACACTACTATACACAATGTATCTCTATGTATCAGTATATTATGCCTGTGGAGTCAGAGTCTGCGCTGCAGCTTCAAGATTACTAAATTCTTCAAATGACATCAGCCTGTGTTTCTTAGATTTATTCCCTACCTTCAATCGCTGAGGTTGAGGGTTCAAGTTCCAGGAGACACTCACAAAAGAAAAGAGAAATTACATTTTTGCAATTTTTGTTTTAGTAATTCTTAGTAATATTATAGAACAAAACAATCTGATTCCTTCACCTCTAGAATACAAGGAATTAACAAAAGCTGGGCAGCACTACCAAAATATATTCTATTTTAGAATACAGGGACATAGAAATACACTGCTATGTTCAGATGTATCTCTATGTTCCTGTATAATCTGCTTCTGGTTTCACTGCCTGCACTACAGCTCAAGATGACCAAATACTTCCATGGGGGATGTGGCTCATTGCTAGACCTGTTCGTGAGTTTAAGAGACCAGAGGAGAAGAATATTTGTTTAAATAACGTGCAGCCCTGCCCTGACAAAGAGGAGCTATGTAGCCAGCGAGGAGAGTGAGAGGAAGTTGGGACACAACTCTGACTGTCAGGACAGTGGGACTGAGCCCTCAAAGTGGGATAGTTCCTCTGAATCTGGAACAGTTGGGAGCTATGATGGAGGGGGCGATGTTGGACCATATGACAGCTGGTTTACTAGTTCTTTAGTGATAATCTCTTGCTGATAATATATTGATTTTATAAAAAACTACAGACAGCAGTCCAGTAAGTGACACATTGCTGGAAGAAGGGTCTCTGTCAATACATTGTGCTGCTCTCAGATTAGGTGGCAAAAACATAGCGACAGATTGCCTTTAAATATTTACCCAAGATATGACAGTTCTACTTGTGATTCTGTGCCTAAGAGAGGTAAGAATTGAATAAGTCTGCGTGAGAAAGGCTGAGGCAGGCTGTTTAGTTTCATAGCTAAGCCAGCCCCCTTCACACAGCAACAGGTCTCATGTTAAGGTCAGAGACACACTAAAGGCCCCGTCACACGGGGCGACATCGCCGTCTATTAATTAGGCGACGTAGGGACGTGGCCTATCGGCGGCGACATCGCCCCTACGTCACCTCATGTAAAGGGGCGATGTCGTCGGCGCCGGGCGGTCGCCTGGTTTCAGAGCAGAGTTCTGAAACCAGGCGACCGATCTGGGGCGATGTGCACACATCGCCCCATGTAACCGGCCGCCGGCGACCTGAAAGGCGATGGGAGCCACAGGCTCCCATTGTCCTGCATCGGCACTGGGGTTTTCAGACACCCCGGCGGCGATGCCGCCTGTCAGCTCGCCGGCGCAGGGCTTGAGATGTCGCCCCGTGTAAATGGGGGATGGCGACGCTGGCGGGGCGCCAAAAACGTGCGCACACTCGCCAGTCGCACCGACATCCCCATCCCCGTCCCCCGTGTGACGGTACCTTTATGGGAGCTGCATGTATCTCGCATGCATCTCGTATGAGTCACCCGGCCTGGACGCCAGCTATCTCTATGGGAGTGGGGAGCTGATTGTGTTACTATGGAGCTCAATTCTCCTTTTCAGAGAGGCTGGCTGGGTGACTCATGCGAGATGAATGCGAGATACTAGTGTGTCTCTGCCCTAACAGAGAACCCTCCTCCATGTGGAACACAAAAGCAGAATGGGAGCTGCCAAACCTGACATTGATAAGGATACCTGACGATCCTTACACAGCTTTGTTAGGCCCTTTGGGTTTTTTTTTTTACATGGAAAACCTCTTTAATAACCTTTCCCAAGTCTCTATCCACTATAGTATTGGAATCTGTACAATCAGAAATACAAGCTCATCTTTTCCAGTTTTCAATCATGCTCTATTATCATAATACAGCGAACGTGTCATCTGCTCTCTGATGAATTCTTCATCATTTTCCCGAGCTCGGCTCCTGGTTATAATGTTTGACAACACCGAACGTTCCTAATGGAGCTGTTTGTGGGTGGGATATTATTTGCAGCTGCCAAACGCTAGCCGTGCCCATCGGAGTAGAACTGCTGACGTGCGCCATCCAACTCATTCACATTCCTTTTCTGTTTCATTTATTTCGTTCATTTGTTCCTTTTTCAAAGGCTTCGTGAAATGAGACTGATTATACTGATGGCTATTTCTAGCTTTTTTATTCCAATACTGCGATCCCTAATGGAGGAGCCCGGAGCTCGCTGCTGTTTAATAAATGTCATCTAAATAATTGCCAGAACATGATCTTTGAAATAGAAAGTGGCAGAGAGCTGCTTAACCCCTGCAGCGCACCACATGCTTCGCAAAGGGATTACCGAACCTTTTGGCAGGGAAATAGCTAATCTGCTCTGCAAACAACTGTCTGCAGATTATGTCATTTGGAAATCCCTTGCTTAACCCTCCAGGACACGGTCTGGGTCTTCTGTAAATTACATCATGTAGATCTTCATAGACAAGAATGAGATTAAGACGCTCTAGAAATTAAGCTTTTGTGCAAGACAAAAAGTTTTTGTCTTGCTTAGTTTATGGTGAAACAATAGAAAACATCACACTTGTGTTTGCGTCATGCAGACGCAAACGCAGTGCAACGCAGCCCATACTTATGTGAACGCAGCGGAGAATCTCACATTAGTATGGTGCCCGGGCAGCCAATCAGCTGTCTCTGGGGGCGGCCGGGAGGAGGAGATCAGCGGCAGAGATCTCCTCCTCCCGGCACAGCTGATCTCCCGCCAGTGTCAGCGGGGAGATACAGCTGATCTGACAGCTGTTTAAATCTCCCGCGCTGACACCGAAAGGGCGATATCAGTGCAGGAGATAAGAAACAGCAGATCGCTGCTTCAAATCTCCCGCACGACCTCACCTATTCGGTGTCAGCGCGGGAGATTTAAACAGCTGTCAGATCAGCTGTTTCTCCCCGCTGACACCGGCGGGAGATCAGCTGTGGCTCTGCATGATCTCCCGGCAGCCACCGGGAGAGATTTCAATGTGATCCGCAGCGTTCTCCTGCGCTGTCATGCGGAGGACACTGCGGATCCATTGAGATCCATGCATTTTTTTGTGCGCTTGCGGTTAAAACAAGCGCCCGCGAACGCACAAAAAATGCAACAGGCTGCGTTCGGAGGGCGCATAAATTATGCGCATCAGTACGCAAAACGCAGCCATATGCAGGCACGTGCGTTCCCATGTTAAACATAGGAGCGCATGTGCGCAAGCATTTGGCTGCGTTTAGCAAACGCAAGTGTGAAGGCACCCTTACCTCCTCCATTCAGCTGCAAGCTACATTCACCATTTCTTATGAATAATGTCACTTTTATTCACGGTAACCAACACCAAACCGAGCCATAGAAACTAAGTAACTCAGAACTCCAATTAACTTCATTAACCATGTTGACCACCGAAGACCAAGATTGGGCGCAATCAGAGAAAGAGTTTTGAAGACCTGCGCGAGTCTGGATTTCCTTTTCCTTTGGTGACTAGAGTAGAGTTTGGGCAGAGCTTGATTGTGGCACTCACCCGTCTCTCCATATTATTGGAGAGGGTTTGGTTTCCTTGTAGAATGCAGCAAAAAGAAGAGTAAAGCAGGAAAGGTCATCATTTATTATGAATTTTGCCTCTTTCGTTTGAGGTACCCAACAACAAACCGAGCCGTAGAAACAAAGTCATTCAGAACTCCATTAACTTCATTAACCACATTGACCACCGAAGACCAAGATTGGGCGCAATCAAAGAAAGAGTTGTGTGTATGCCTATGCACTTTGCCAATATAATGACCCTCTATAAAATTGGAATGCCCACTTTAAAGTGGAGTGTATGGACCAACACCCCAGGAGGTTGGGTTGCTTTAAAGCAGGGGTGGGAACCTCAGCCCCAGGGCGCGATGACCTTTTCTGCGGCCCCCGGGCAGATTTTTAGGGAAACAGTGCGCAGGCTGAAGGTGCATTTTGCCGCTTGCCTACCTTTAAATTCAGCTCCCCACTGATCTTTATACCCCAGCCTCAGCCACCCCATTGATGTATATGCTCCCAGCCTCACCTGTGATGTCTAGGGCTCTATGAAACCGGGAAAAGAAGTTGAGTAGCAACATGATCAATATTGCCTAACATCACAGACATGCCAAAGAGAAGCACTACAGTAGGGGAGAGTTGAATATTTCATCAAATATAGGAGGGTAATTTTGATCATTTTGGGCGGCCCCTGAAGAATTGTAAAAATTTCCAAACGGTTCTCGACAGAAAAGGTTCCCCACCCCTGCTTTAAAGGGAGAGTTTTGCAACTAAAGTAGAGCTTGGGCCGAAGCTTGGCTGCGGCACTCACCCATCTCACATGTAACTGGAGAAGGTTTGGTTTCTTTGTAGGGTGCAGTAATAAGAAGAGCAAAACAAGGAAAGGTCACCATTTATTATGAATTTTGCCACTTTTATTTGGGGTAACCAACAACAAATCGAGCCATAGAAGCAGCGTAATTCAGAACTCCATTAGCTCCATTAACCAAATTGACCACCAAAGACCAAGATTGGGCAAGGTCAAAGAAAGAGTTTTGTGTATGCATATGCACTTTGCCAATGTCATGACCCTCTTTAAAATTGGAATGGCCACTTTAAAGTGGAGTGTATGGATGCAACACCCAGGAGGTTGGGTTGCTTTTAAAGGAAGAGTTTCGGGACTAGAGTGGAGCTTGGGCAGAAGCTTGGTTGTGGCACTCACCCACCTCTCCATGTAATTGGAGAGGGTTTTTTTTTAGAATGCAGCAAAATTAATTATAATTAATTTTGCCACTTTTGTTTGGGGGTAACCAACACCAAACCGAGCCATAGAAGCAACGCAATTCAGAACTCCATTAGTTCCGATAACCACACTGACAACCGAAGACCAAGATTGGGCATGGTCAAAGAAAACATTTTGCCAATGTCATGACCCTCTTTAAAATTGGAATGCCCTCTTTAAAGTGGAGTATAAGGATGCAACAGCCTAGAAGGTTGGTTTGCTTTCAAAGTAAGAGTTTGGCATCTAGAGTAGAGCTTGGGCTCTACTGGTCGTGGCACTCAACCATCTGCTCATGCAGTTGAAGAGGGGTTGGTTTCCTTGTAGAATGTAGTAAAAAGAAGAACAAAGCAGGAAGAGTTGTAGAGGCAATGGAAAAATGAACGAGAGAGTGCAGTCTGGACAATGTGAATTGCCTGGAGACTGAAGATTAAGGATCATGTGCCAGTCTGAGAGAGGCTGAGCTGTGGGTGAGGAGTCCCGGAGCAACTCTTGGTGCCAAATCATAGTTACAGTTGGTTTAATATTATCTCCTTCTATCTTGTATAAGAGAGATTAGATAGAAACTGCAAAGAGACAGCAGAAAAATAGAAAAATATTTAGAGCCCAACTACCAGTGGCGTAACTTCAGGCCCAGGGCCCCGATGCGAAAGCTCCAACGGGCCCCCCTAGGCTGCAGGGCCCGGGTGTGATCGCAACCCCTGCACCTATTGTAGTTACGCCCGTGCCAACTACAGAGATACTGGATGGAATCAGAGGCAAGGAAGAGACCAAGGAAAGTGGAGAGTGAGATTTCTTTAATGCTACCCTGGTGTCTCCCGAAATGAGAGAAAGTGAGGCCTTCAAAAAGTACACCCAGAATTGTGCGCCAAAAAAACCTGACAACTTTGAAGGTCGCTTTATTGGGATGCTTAGACTATAGAAATTTTATTTGATATGCCTGAGTGAGCTGTACATGCAAAGGACCAACACCTTATTTGCTTATGCCAGTCTTGCCTTAACAAAACTGCTAAAGGTCTAAGGACATCTTTAGATTTTAAGGACAAGGGTTACTTAAGAACTTCCAGTTTATTCACTGCTCTGCCAGCGCTCGGCAATCTCCGCGGCAGCAGCAGTATGGCTGTGACAGCAGGGTTCACCTGCAGTCATAGCCTGAGCTACGACCTGAGGTGAACCCTGACTGTTGTAGTCATTTCTCAGACTGCTCTTGCTCTGCATAGACATGTGTGTCTATGCAGAGTGATGTAGCAGTGCTGAGATTGCGTTTATGGACTACGTCGGACAGAAGAGGATTTTTTTTAAATAAAGATGGAGTCACTAAATGTTTTTTTTGTTCTATTTCTAATAAAAAAAAATTTCTGTGTTGTTTTTTTTACATAATTTACTAGAAATTCATGGCAGTAATGTCTACTATTGGCGTGACCGCCATGAAGTTCAGACTTAGGGCCAGCTGATAATACAAAGCTGGCCCTAACCCCTTTATTACCCAGTGAGCCACAGCACCAGGCCCCTGGAAGAGTTGGGTTCAGCGCCAGAACATGGCGCTTCAATGAACGCGCCATTTTCTGGGGTGGCTGCGGGCTGCCATTCGCAGCGGGGGTGCCCAGAAAGCTTGGGCCTCCCTGCGCTGCGGATTCCAGCCCCCAGCTGCCTAGCTGTACCTGGCTGGACATAGAAATAGCGCGGAGCCCCTCAGTTCACGACCGTGGACAGCTCCCTGCTGGCCTCGGTCGGTTCTGCTCTCCCCGCTGCCTGACAGCAGGATCCTCCGCTCTTCCTGCAGCCTCCCCACCTGATCCTAAGTTAGGATAGGGTGGCGAGGCGGTGGGGAGAGCGGAGGATTCTGCTGTCAGGCGACGGGGAAGCTAGTAGGGGCTTCAGCATTTTTTAAATGTCGGCGGCTTTTTACCGCTGGCTTTTAAACAATGAAGTGGGAATTGCAGGTTTTTCCTCTGCTGTCAAACCTCTTTATAGGGTCCAGCAGCAGAGGAATTGCATTTCCCATTAAGTTACATTGGACTCATTACTCTGCGAGTAATCGCAAGGAAACTCGCAGAGTAACAAGTAGCCCGAGTACTCTACTATTCGACGAGTACCGAAGAGTAGCGAGTAGACTCGCTCATCCCTAAGGGTACCTTTACACATGGCTACATTTGTAGCTTGTCACCAGGTAACTTACTGGTTGCAGTGAAATCATGGATACATGGTTCTGTCTTGTTGCTGTGTACAAATGGAATCATGTATCCATGATTTCACTGCAACCAGTAAGTTACCTGGTGATAAGCTACAAATGTAGCCGTGTATAAAGGTACCCTAACAGTACTACATTGCGGCCGATGTCGGAAGCAATGATGTGGGTGCGCGCTAGCTTCTGACATCGCAGCCTTGGTGTCACACGGCAGGATTTTGCCTGCAATGCCGCTGCGATGTTGCTGCAAGGAACGCTCGCTGGGCTGGAAACAACCCAGCGAGCGATCAGTAGCAATGCTGCGAGTAGACTGTATCGCCAGCAACATCGCTATTGCAGTGTCAGACGGCACGATACAGCCAAATCGCTGGGGCAAGATCGTCAGGTTTTTGAACATGTTCAAAAACCTGGCAACTTGCAACCAGCGATTTATCGCAGTTGCATCGTGCTGTCACACAGCACGATGCACCTGCGATGTTGCTGCAACTTCACTGACACAGCAAAATTTCTGCGAAGTTGCATGCAAAATTGCAACGTGTAACGGTACCTTTAGACTTGGTTTTCCTAGTTGACCTTGTTCCCAGAATTGCCTCTGAAGGTGAGGATGCCTAGACTGCCACCCATACCCTGTTCCTGACAAGCTCTAGGCTAAAAACCCCTCACCTTCACCCAGAAATAGGAAAAGGAACAGCAACACCACACAACAATAGCAATCTCCAAGGGAAAGGTAGCGTCTGGAAGGCTTCAGCAAAATTGCACTCAGCATCCACACAGCTCATGGTTAAACAGAGAATAAACTCTATCAGCGACATCAAGTGATTGATACAGACAGAAGCAGCAATTAACCCTTAATGTTTAAAACGAAATCAACTCCCATTTAAACTACTAACACTGCAGAGCAGTTCACAGAGACTGCAGAGCAGTGTACACGTGACAACATGAGTCTCATCACCTGAACTTAACAGCCTCATATATATGCCTGTGAGGCTGTCGAGTTCCACCCATGGACAGTCTGTACTCCGGCTACCAAACATGGATTTGTAAATCTAATATTAGACATACAAATGTCTTTCTTTCACTGCTTTCAGTATGTTACAAAGATATCGAAGAACCTGATGGCTGCATCTGTTTATGGTGAATCTGAAGAGCGTTGAGTTGACTGAATATCTAATATGAGGTCCGAATGTTTCTGTACTTTAATTCAGATGAAGACATCTGCATCATTACTTTCACACAGTGGGTACAACCATAATGTGTTCCAGTATAATCAGAAAGTAGCATATCAGTTCATTAGTTAATAGGCACATCACTGACTCATGTAAAGACCAAATCTTATGAGGACTCCAGGGGGTTGACATGCAGCCTTCTGATGAACTGTACGCCTAATGTCCTGTTAGCCAGAGAGAAAAATAGACAAATTGCCCTTGCAAATGACATTAGCTTGGAGGCCAGTCTTCCAAGGCAGCACAGTGCTATCAAAAGCCAATCTAATGAGGATTTTATTGACATTTTAACAGCAACATGTCTACATACCAAATAAAGCTGGTTATAGGATGCAGAGAACTTGATACACTTTCAGGGAACCATTAGTAAGAGATTTCCCTGGGACTGAACCCCCAAAAGCAATCTAAAAATGGATCATGTAAAGTGTTATACACCCTTCCCCTATGGCTGCCTCCCATTGCTCTCTTCCACATCCATTTTCAAAAGCTTATTGGCGTACAACACCTAAATCATTCAAGGCCTTCTATTTTGACATGTGTGTGTCTGAGGATTTTACGTTGATATGTCTGACTATTTACTGGATGGTGTGTTGAGTTGTAATTTGTCTTCATCTTTACAAACTGCATTGCTTTTTACAACTTGCGTCTACTTGCTTGTGAGACCTACTGATTAACCCATCATCTGCTGTAAGCATTGCAAACTGTTATTTTGAGATACGTCAAATTGTGCTGCAATCATGTCTGCTAACTATATCGCTTTCTATAAATTCTGTATACTTCTCAGACATACTGAGTAACCCATCATCTGCTGTAAGCATTGAAACCTTACTTAGAAACTGATTAAATATTACTCTGCAGTCATCTTTGCTTACTTTTATGCTTTCTGCAACTAGCATCTACTGCTTCTCAGACCTACTCATTATCCCACTGCCTGCTGTAAGCATTGCAAACATTATTTATAGATTGTTCAAATTATGCTGTAATCATCTCTGCTACTTTAGTGCTTTCTACGACTTGCATCACTTCTTTATAGACATACTGATTAACCCATCATCTGCTGTAAGCATTGCAAAGTTTTATTAAGAGACTGTTCAGATTATGCTGCAATCATCTCTGCTTACTCCACTGCTTCCTTCAACTTGTATCTTCATCCCGGTTTAGACCTTCTGCTTAACTATTCACCTGCTTAACTGTCTACACTCCTGGCTTTGTGGCTTCTAGTTACCCTGCTATGCTTGTGTGTCGGTTGACGCACACCAGGGGCCAGGGTTACTCCCGGTTTAGACAGGCGATTCTTCTCCTTCCTTGTCACGGGTGGACCGCGCCTGCCGGTAGTGGGGCCCGGTGTAGTGCAGATCAAAATTGAGGTCGTCTTACGGGAACAGATTAAAAAGGGGTTTTAATTTGTTTTCTTCGTGACGCCACCTATGAGTAGATTCGGTAAGGGCTACCGACGCTGCGGAACCTCCCGGGGTGATGGACAGCAGCAAGATGTTACGCTCCCCACAGGCTGAGCGGTGATCCCCGGGGCTGGAGCTGCTCAAGATGTTGTGCGGCAGCTGCGGTTACCTTAAGTTCATGACGGACAGTTCATAAGGAGACACGGACACAGATAGTCTCTGCAACGGTTCTTTACTGTAACCAGCAGGCAGTACATGGCTTACAGTGGTTGAGTAGAAGACCGGGTGGACTTAGCAGTGATAGTGCTCCTCAGAGATCCGCAGTGTACCTCCTCTCTACCTCCTTAGTTTCTCTTGCCAGCGTCGCCCAGGAATACCAGGTCGGGTACGGGGAGGCTGCTTCAATGCCCTATCCATGATGTACGTTCTGGATTCTTTGGGGAGCCTTGGGTCCCTCGGTGGGTACACCGCTGGTTAGACGACTGGAAACTGGCTGGTGGTGGGGTGCTCCTATAAAGCTGCTCCTCCACGGGGCTGGTTCGCGTGGCAGAGGTGAACTGCTGCCAGCTTCGGTACCAGTGAACCGGCTGTGAGTTGTGGGCACGGGAGTCTTTTGGGAACCCGTGTAGCTATGCCCATTCCCGGTAGTTAAGGCCTCGAGTGCTGACACCCGACCGGTGACGGCCCAGGGGCCCGCACGGAGTGCGGAGCCCCCGCTCCACTCCAAGTTCTGTGTTCTAGGCTCTAGATCCCAGACTCTGTTCAGTTCTGTTCTGACTGTCTAGATTATTGTGTTCTCTTCACTACCCTAACACTCCACCCACCAGGACCTATGATTGGTCCCCTGTTCTAGGTGTTGTATGTTGGGTTGGATCTCTGAGTTAACTATTTCACTGCTTTGTCTAGAGAATATTGCGGCTGCAATACTCCCTTGTGACGCACTCGTTGCGGGGCGCCACACTCCCCCTTGGTTAAATCAGCTTGTCCCCAAGCGTCAAACTACTCACATTACAGAGGTTTTTGCATTTTTATACATATATGACACACTTTTATTAAAGTAGAAAAACAGGTAAAGAAATGCTTTGATGTTATAAGCAAAGAAACAGGTAATCACTTTGTGCGGACCCGGCGGGCGGTCGACTGTACTTTAACTAGAGTCCAGGCTGTAGCCGCGAGATCACACAGTCAATGATTAACGGTGCAACCAGGAAGAAGTCTCGTTCAATAGCAAAGTTCAAACAACAACAGTCACTTATGGAGGGCAGTGTTCCGGACCCGTATAGCGAACCACCCATCGCGGCATATATGGCGCTCATAGGTTACAATGTCCCCTCTATACAAGTCTCGGTTTGGATGGCCTCGCGGTAGGTGCGATTCCACATCACGGCGCCCCACAAACACTTCAGTACTCGCACCCACCTCCCATACGAATCCCCACCCGGTGGACAAGTTAAATGTGCTTACCCACCCGGTTTTACGGAATAGTTCAGGCAGTGGAGATTGGCGGCGGGCCTCGGCACGAGCCTGCATGGTGGCTTGCAGTCGAGTGTGCCACTCGTCTCTCTGGATGCGACGTACCTCTTCGTCGGAGTGATGCGGCGTGTGGATAAAGTCACTACGGCGTGCTGGTTGTTGAACCGCTCGAGCTTGGTGGGCAGTCTGGGATGGAGCCCGGTTCAACGGAACCGGAGGAGATACTGTTGCGGTGGCACCCGACCAGTGCACCCGAGCTGATCGCCCGGCAAAAGGGTTCCTTGTGTCTCCCCAAACGAACCTGGTGTAGAGTTCCTCAGGTGAACTGTAGATCTCCTCGTCATCCCCCTCGATGACTACATCAGGCTGCTCGGCTGGCGAAGATGATGGGATGGAATCCTCTGTATCGGTGGGTGGCTGTGCTGCAAGGTTCTCCTCGGGGTCGTTGTGCAGGACTTCCAGGCTGCCTGCCTCTTCTTCTGTAGCAGTAGGAAGTGGTGTTTCAATCCCGGTTACCCGGTAGGCCTCGGCAATGGCAAGGGAAGCCTCCGGTACGGGGACAAAACAGGCGACTGTCTCTGTAGTGGTGAAACATGTCGCGGGTTCCTCAGTGGGAACCTGGTAGAGATCTAATTCTTCCATGGAGCATGTTATGAGCTCCGGCTCAAGAACGGAATCGGTTGCGATGTTGGTCGCTGGAACGGGTCGAGTTGCGGCCTCCACCGGAATGACACAGTCTATTGGCTCAGGTGACGGAGCAGGACAGGTGGTAGGCGAGGGTGAGGCGGTCGAGAAGCTGGTGACGTCGTCTGGGCTTGGAGAAGCTGCACCCGGTCGGCTCTGCTGCATCGCATGGTGTAGTCGTCTGCCTAGGGTCGCGCTCCAGCTACGGATCGTCCATTCCACTGTCTCTAGTAACCGCACCCGGAGGTCTTGTAGAGCCTCTAGCCAGAAGTCGGGGCTGCCGTCTATGGTAAGGGCAGGATCCGGACCCGGTTGGCTTATGGCTGCTCTGGCCTCCGCCTCGACCTCCCGCATCAGGTCTTGGAGTCTCATGCTGGCCATTCTTCTTTGGAGGGAAACCACACCCGATCAACCGGTAAGACGTTCTGGTTGAGCTGGTGAAGATGTCTTCTCTCTCTGTCGGTGTGTCTAGGTATGACACTCCCATCTCCTCTGGGCTTTTGTAGTCCAATCGTGGGAAAAGTCTTTGGGGTCCGCCCCCATGGTTGATTCGAGCAATCAGGGCGGACAAAGAGTTTGGCGCCTTTTGTCGTTGGCCCTCCCACAGTGAGGGGGGGGTTGACTCACTCCTGGGCTTCACGTGGCGGCTTCTTGTGGCGGGAACGCCATCTTGGGCGCCATCTTGACCCAATGGTGTAAAGGCGGGAAAGTTCCTTTTTAGGACGAACAAAGTCCAATTGTAGACAATAAAGTCCAGTTTAAGCACAACATACCCGTTGGTAACGGGCCTGCTCGTATCCTGTTCGTGACGCCATTTTCTGACGCACACCAGGGGCCAGGGTTACTCCCGGTTTAGACAGGCGATTCTTCTCCTTCCTTGTCACGGGTGGACCGCGCCTGCCGGTAGTGGGGCCCGGTGTAGTGCAGATCAAAATTGAGGTCGTCTTACGGGAACAGATTAAAAAGGGGTTTTAATTTGTTTTCTTCGTGACGCCACCTATGAGTAGATTCGGTAAGGGCTACCGACGCTGCGGAACCTCCCGGGGTGATGGACAGCAGCAAGATGTTACGCTCCCCACAGGCTGAGCGGTGATCCCCGGGGGCTGGAGCTGCTCAAGATGTTGTGCGGCAGCTGCGGTTACCTTAAGTTCATGACGGACAGTTCATAAGGAGACACGGACACAGATAGTCTCTGCAACGGTTCTTTACTGTAACCAGCAGGCAGTACATGGCTTACAGTGGTTGAGTAGAAGACCGGGTGGACTTAGCAGTGATAGTGCTCCTCAGAGATCCGCAGTGTACCTCCTCTCTACCTCCTTAGTTTCTCTTGCCAGCGTCGCCCAGGAATACCAGGTCGGGTACGGGGAGGCTGCTTCAATGCCCTATCCATGATGTACGTTCTGGATTCTTTGGGGAGCCTTGGGTCCCTCGGTGGGTACACCGCTGGTTAGACGACTGGAAACTGGCTGGTGGTGGGGTGCTCCTATAAAGCTGCTCCTCCACGGGGCTGGTTCGCGTGGCAGAGGTGAACTGCTGCCAGCTTCGGTACCAGTGAACCGGCTGTGAGTTGTGGGCACGGGAGTCTTTTGGGAACCCGTGTAGCTATGCCCATTCCCGGTAGTTAAGGCCTCGAGTGCTGACACCCGACCGGTGACGGCCCAGGGGCCCGCACGGAGTGCGGAGCCCCCGCTCCACTCCAAGTTCTGTGTTCTAGGCTCTAGATCCCAGACTCTGTTCAGTTCTGTTCTGACTGTCTAGATTATTGTGTTCTCTTCACTACCCTAACACTCCACCCACCAGGACCTATGATTGGTCCCCTGTTCTAGGTGTTGTATGTTGGGTTGGATCTCTGAGTTAACTATTTCACTGCTTTGTCTAGAGAATATTGCGGCTGCAATACTCCCTTGTGACGCACTCGTTGCGGGGCGCCACACGGTCAACAGGGTAGGGGGTACTCGGATACCGGGACAGGTTGCTACTTCAGTGAGTATCACAGCTGGTCGGGTCCTGATCCCGTGCCCTGGACACTCAATGGCTGAGGGGAAAACTATTTGGGATGGGGAATTATTATACGTGACGCCACCTGTGGTACCTGGTAATGTAGTTACCAGCACTGCAGCCGGCCGCTGAGGTGATGGTGATGCAGCTTTGGGTAGTACAGCTCTCCACAGGTGGAGCTTTACCTCAGGGCAGAGGGGTGGATGAGGGGAGTAGTAGTCCTTGGCTCTGTGGTGCTGTAGGAGTCTCCCAGGTGACGAATAATTGATTCAGGATCATTAGTTACACGGTACAGTCTAGTTTTGTTGCCACAGGTTTTGGGGATTACCACAGAGTCTGTCAGAGGTGCTTTTCCAACACGTTCTTAGTCCTGTTCCTTTATGGACTCTTTTGGCTCCGTACACTCCCACTCTTGAGTCTGGTTTCTGAGCCCCGGGTCTGTTGCTTAAAGTCTCTCTTACTTGTCAGCGTCTGGGACAGAAGTTGGACTACTTTGATGGGTGCTGTGGCACCTTCTTGGTAAGGCCCACAGCCAGCCGGTCAGCAGTTTAGGATGAACCTTAACAAACCGTCTCGGTTCCGGTTTGCCGGTATTGATCTGGACTCTCCAGCTAGCTCCAACCAGTCTTGGAGTGTCCCCTTCGTTGTCTGGGTCACCTCTCAGTTTAAGGGTGCCCTCCTGTCACAACCACAGGGTCCCCTGCATCCATCTCTGCTGCTCACCTCACACCGTCTGACTGACTTCTGTCAACTGTCAGTGTCACTTACGTCACGTCTCCCGCTCTGCTAAGCTCCACCCCCCAGGGACCTACTGAATGTACAGTCCCTGGTGCAAGGTTTTGTATACAGACTCTGTAGCTCCCCCCCTCTACCTGCGACTATGGAGGCACTATACCTTCTGTTTGGGATGCAGTACCTCCCTGTGAAGTCCCGCCAGAGGGCTGACACACTTGTTTGCTCTTTTTCTAGCACAGCCAAGTTCTCTCTAGGGTGCCATCACCCTAATTGTGTTTGCCGTGATCTGTGGATTAGTGGATCCACCTCACCTGGTGAGCCTTAGCACAAAGTTTCTCCACTCGGATCACAAGAGAGGTAATCAGCCCATTTACTTCTCTGGACTGCCATGCAATTTAGCATAGACAGTTAAACATTTTATGTTAACATTATTTGGACACTGTATGTCCGTTTATTTTTATAAATATGGGTGATCTTCTCAAAGAGAAGGATATAATGGAATAAGAAAAAACTGTCACAGAAAGATATGATCTTCATTAGAATGGCCGTCTCAAGAAGAGTCATGGTACTGGAAATTCTTTTTGAAAACCAGTAAAACATGAGATGAGTATCGTTTAACGAAGTTAAGCAAAATAATCAATGGTCATCCATAACAAGGTGCCCACTTTGATACATATGTCCTGGATACAGGCTTTGCTTGCCTCACACCGCTCTGCTAAACTCGGTTGTGCTTTACATTGGGCAGACTGCCCCGTTTCATCCCAGGTGATCATCTGCCCGAGCTTATATTAAGGGCCCGTCACATGGTTACACAGGCGACATAGGGGCGTGGCCTATCGGCGGCGATATCGCCCCTACGTCACCTCATGTAAAGGGGCGATGTCGGCGCCGCCGGGAGGTCGCCTGGTTTCAGAGTAGTGCTCTGAAACTAGGACGCGATCTGGGGAGATGTGTATACATCGCCCCATGTAACCGGCCGCCGGCGACCTGTCGGGCCATAGGCTCCCATTGTCCTGCATCGCCGCTGGGGTATTCAGACACCCCAGCGTCGATGCCGGCTGACAGCTCGCCGGCGCGGTGCTGGAGACGTCGCCCCGTGTAAATGGGGGACGGCGACGCTGGTGGAGCCAAAAACGTAAACGTGCGGCACCCGCCAGTCGCCGCCGACATCTCCATCCCTGTCGCCAGGTGTGACGGGGCCTTTAGGTTCACTAAAACACATACCTGTATTAAGACTTTAGTATTCCTGAGTCCTTTCTGCCTGCAGAATCAAGAACTTCTGCTACCTGTTTCCCGTGTGCCTCTGCTGCACTGATGGTCCACCTGCCTACCTTGGGTTTGGAGGACCCTCACCAGGTGAACCTAAACTCCCACACCATAGCAAGGGTGGCTTTTATCCCTGCTTCAGTGCCCTTTTATTTTGGAGGTAATGTTCTTCTTTTTCTGCCAATGTTTTATTTTAATCTTCCAGCGTCAGTAATTAATTTAGCTTTAGAAACATTAAGGAAAACACAGCCGGAGAATCAGTAGAAACACAAGGCCATTGTACTTTCCTTAGTAACATCACTTCATGGCTTTGGTGGCAAGCTGTGTGCATCTGTAATATAAGAGCAGGTGTCTGAACAAGGCAAGGTTCCCAGTTATGTGAGCAGCGTCTACTTTATTAATGTTGGCATCGCTCATGTCTTTGAAATAAATTGGATTAAAATTTATTTTCAGTCATGCCAGAGTAGATACCGATATTTTTCCACTATAGTATGTTCAAAAAAAGTACATTATGCACTGCATCTCGGAGAGTTGTGTCATTTATTTTATTATATGTGCAGTGTTTGCATGCTCATTTATGCTTAGGTCTTTTGGTAGAGTCACAGGTTTTCTCTTGGGCAGGCTATGGACCTCAGCTGGGAAAGTAAGGCTGGCTTCACACCACGGTGTGATCCGGTCCGGGCTGTCCGGTGTAAGCCAGACAGCCCCGGACCGGCTTTTGGCCCCATAGTAGCCTATGGAATCTAGGAGAATTCGGATTATTCTTTCTGGACACAAAAATGTTGCTTGCATCATGTTTTTGTCCGGGGAGAAAAATCTCCCAATTTGCCGGATCCCGGATTCTACCGGAGCCTGGGCAATCCGGTTCTCCCTAACATGGGAGCCTATGGGGCTGGATTGCCCCGGACCGGGAGGGTCCGGGAACTGGATACTGGCGGCTGCACGCCGCTGTTGTTTCGGGACTGCAGCTAGTTCCATGCTAGCCGCGGTCTTGAAAAATCAGCAGCTGCAGCTGCAATTACAGCCATCCGGCTGCACACAGGACCGGAGGGCACATTTGGCTGATCCGGTCTGGGGCTGTCAGGGTCATCCCGGACAGTCCCGGACCAGATCACACCGTGGTGTGAAGTCAGCCTAAGTGTGGACCACCTGGTTAGGATAACCAGAATGATGGTAGGAGGTGACGTCCTACTTAGCAATTTTCAATCAGTTTGTAATGTGCATGGACTTGTCTGGTCTCTTGCAATGATGTTCGGAATACGTTGCAAGGATGTTGTTCTGTGGCTTTCGTAAGCTGGGGAGATAAAGCATTGATTACACAGAGTTTAGTTGGTATCAGAACTTTTGTGTTGAGTCACTTCTCATGGATAAATCATTGTACAAGACAGTCAAGGAGTCCGGGGTAAAATACCAGTAGAGCTCATCAAAGCCAAAAGGTTAAGGCAAAAAAATGGTCAGAGAGTAAAGTCTGAGGTCAGGCAACAAAGATCAGAATAGCAGAACATTAAAGACCTAGTATACACACACCGATCAAAGCTATGACTGGTACTGGTTTAACTAATCCCAGGCCACACCCCACCCCCTGACTGCACCCCTCTCCTGGCCACATCACACCCTGATCCGTGTGCCACCCTTGACTGCACCCCATCCTCGGCTGTCACAGCTCTGCCTGCCCCCCTCCCCTTGCTCACTCTCCGTCACCCTCCCCCGACCCCGGCAACCTCCCCCCCAACTCGACCCTGTCCCCTAGCCTACCTTGCTCCTGCCCGGTCCAAACACCTCCCCTGCCCCATCCCACCCTTGCGATATCTTACCGCTAAAATCTGCACACTTAACTGCTACCCCCAATGTTTCCCCTCCTTTTCACCCTCACTCCCATCCTACTTCACTTCCTTCTAACCCCGAACATTCCTCCACCCACCAAAGCCGTAGTGATCTCTCCCTCCTTGAAACACTAAGTTTGCTGATTACATCACATAGGATACACTGAGACTGCTGTATATACTCATATAGGAGACACTGAGACCTCTGTACATACATTCCATAGGAGCCACTGGCACTGCTGTATATACATCTCATAGGACACACTGAGACTGCTGTATATATATCTCAAAGGATTCACCGAGACTGTTGTATATACATTAACAGTCAACCACCGGCTGACTGTATACTTTAGTTTATGCTTCAGTCTTCTTAGGTCTTATAGCTACATGGACATTCTGACTTCATCACATGCTCCATGTTAGGGTATGGGTTGGGGAAGATGGACTTATGGCCACTTTACATGTCCCGATATCGGCGTCCAACTCCGATAAAAAGTCACGTGGTTCGTGCGTTGGCCCCGATATCGTTCGTGTGTTGTGTGGTGTAAAAGTCCAATTCGATGCAAGAACGATGCCAAAACGATATCGGGGAAGAAATGAGCCTGCCCGATATTGGATGGACGATGTGGCAGGATCGGGCTGTGTGAAAGCCCAACAACGATGTGGAGTACAACTTCCCCTATTCTCTCCCATGTTAAATGGTCATTCCTGGGTCGCCCGTACAAGGGGGTGTACACATCGCAGTGGCGTTGCCTGCCGATATCGCGCTGTGTAACATCTCCTATGCGATCTTGGAATTCTGCTCAGAAAAAGCGTGCTCCCGCGCCGTTGGACCCAAAACATCGGACCGATGGCCATTACAGTCTACCTTCAACCTTAAAAACTATGAAACCATAATTTTGAAGTTGCATTCGAGTTTCACATTGACTTTAACCCTATAAAAGTCTATGGGGACTTAGATCTCCAGCTGGCAGGAAAAACCACCCAACGTTCCTTTTTGAATCAGCATTTTCTGCATTCAGATATAGAAATAGAACTTTTATCAAATCATTCTTTATATTCCATTTATACACATATTGTAGACTTATTCCATTTCTGTATAAATAGTTCCGTATGGAAAGCCTCTTTGTGCCGGTGCCGTGAATGGCCTACTCTTGACTCATCTCTCACTGCAGTTCGTCAGTATATTAATCATATATCCCTTTTCCAATTCTTTTTGTGGCGTTCGGAGCCTATTCTTAGCGTTGGTTCTGAGCTCGTGACATATGACTTACGACACGGTTTTTTTTTGTTCTCACAAAGATCAGAACACAGGTGAGAATTACACAGAACAAAATATAGCGTTTTGGTCCTGAGACACATGTACAATGAAATGTAATAGAGCGGTAATTGTTTGCCCTCCAAAGCCAAGAACCTCTGACCAAACTGTGCAACATCTCTAGTTCTGGGACTTGTAGTTCCATCCTGCCTGGAAGATCAAGAGTTAACTCCTGATTGTGTTTGCACCCAGCTGTGTGGACTGAGAGGGCTGCAAGCTATTTAAGCTCCTGAAATCCTGCTGTCCTCTGCCAGTTATAACTTGACTAGCTTCAGTGAACTTCTGTGTAGCTCGTATTCCCAGTGGACATTCCTGGTTTGACCTTGGCTCATTTATTGACTATTTTCCTGCCTTACATTTTGCTCCAGCACCAACCTACTGGTTCTGACTTGGCTTCTGGATCATTCTTTCTGCCAGTCTGCAGCAACGGACAACAGATTACTCTGTAGGATCAACTCAGAGGCACCTGTTTATGTTTGGGTCCCTGTACAGGGATTAAAGGGTGAAGATACCATCAACCCCTGAGATCTGGTAAATTGACTGACTTGCACCAAGATTGCCCCTGGTATTTATTTTCTGCCAGGCAGATATTGACATTGAAATGTTACTGGTTGCCAGGGCCATATTTGCCAGTAGGCACATGAGGGCATGTGCCTAGGGCAGCAGGTTTCAGGGGGATGCACAAGGAGCAAGATTAAAAAAAGTATTTACAGTTGTGGCCAAAAGTATTGACACCCTGCAATTCTGTCAGATAATACTCAGTTTCTTCCTGAAAATGATTGCAATCACAAATTCTTTGGTATTATTATCTTCATTTAATTTGTCTTCAATGAAAAAAACACAAAAAGAATTGTCCTAAAGCCAAATTGGATCTAATTCCACAGCAAACATAAAAAGGAGGTGGACAAAAGTATTGGAACTGTTAGAAAAATCATGTGATGCTTCTCTAATTTGTGTAATTAACAGCACCTGTAACTTACCTGTGGCACCTAACAGGTGTTGGCAATAATAAATCACACTTGCAGCCAGTTGACATGGATTAAAGTTGACTCGACCTCTGTCCTGTGTCCTTGTGTTTACCACATTGAGCATGGAGAAAAGAAAGACCAAAGAACTGTGTGAGGACTTGAGAAACCAAATTGTGAGGAAGCATGAGCAATCTCAAGGCTACAAGTCCATCTCCAAAGATGGACTACCCTGTGTCTACCCTGTGCAGTGTCGCAAAGATGTTTAAAGCCCATGGCACTGTGGCTAACCTCCCTAGATGTGGACGGAAAAGAAAAATTGACGAGAGATTTCAACGCAAGATTGTGCGGATGGTGGATAAAGAACCTCGACTAACATCCAAACAAGTTCAAGCTGCCCTGCAGTCCGAGGGTACAACAGTGTCAACCTGTACTATCTGTCGGCGTCTGAATGAAAAGGGACTGTATGGTAGGATACCCAGGAAGACCCCACTTCTTACCCCGAGACATAAAAAAGCCAGGCTGGAGTTTGCCAAAACTTACCTGAGAAAGCCTTAAACGTTTTGGAAGAATGTTCTCTGGTCAGATGAGACAAAAGTAGAGCAAAGGCATCAACATGGAGTTTACAGGAGAAAAAAAGAGGCATTCAAAGAAAAGAACACGGTCCCTATAGTCAAACATGGTGGAGGTTCCCTGATGTTATGGGGTTGCTTTGCTGCCTCTGGCACTGGACTGCTTGACCGTGTGCATGGTATTATGAAGTCTGAAGACTACCAACACATTTTGAAGCATAATGTAGGGCCCAGTGTGAGAAAGCTGGGTCTCCCTCAGAGGTCATGGGTCTTCCAGCAGGACAATGACCCAAAACACAATTCAAAAAGCACTGAAACGCGTTGGTTATGGCTGAATAAAGGATTTGATGGTGATAACAACCCTTGTGAAGTACTTTGATTAAAGCAGCAGCACAGACCGTGGAAACCATTCCTGTTTAAAGCTTCTGTTTTTCCCGTGGTTTTGGCGTGACGGTGCAGGTTCTGCAGCAGCTGCTAAAGAGCTCAAACTGGTTGTGCGTTTCACAACCTGCAAAGCTGAATGGATCCCTATATAATCCACATAAGAACAAAAGTGTCTTTTTGATAAGGCACAATCTGCGCCTCTTGTGTCTCCTTTTATCTATAGTTAAGTTAGAAAATCTAACTTGGCCCAACGGGGACCGGTACTAACTACGCAGGCCCAGAGGTAATGTATTGTCCAACACAGTCCAGTGTGTGTTATCACCGCTGGGCCGCCGCTCACACAGCACACATCATCAATGATAGGGAAATTTCAAAATAAAAGTCTCTGATTCTTCAGATTAAGGAAAAACACTGGGACACACTCTTCATTCTTAGGCTATGTGCACACTTGTCGGGTGCACAGCGGGTCGGCGGCTGGGCGGACCCGACAGGAAGCTCTGCAGCCGTCCACCGGCTTCCTGTCGGGTATGTGCGGCGGCTGTGCCTCGGGTTTGCGGCGGGTGCACAGCGGGTTAGCGCCGGCGGTTCTGCAGCGGCTGGAAGCAGCACATGATTCTGCTTGCAGCCGCTGCAGAACCGGCCGGATTATAGAACATGCTCATTCTTTGCTAACCGCTGGGAATCCAGCGGGTTAGCAACGGATGAGCATGTGGAAACCGCCGGTGTGTGCACACCGGGTGTCGGTTTCCATAGGTTTATATGTTAACCAAAAGCCGCTTTTGGATTAACATAAATTTGCATAAACCTCATGGAAACCGACCGGCGGTTTTCGCGGCTAAACCTGCACTAACCCGGCCAGTGTGCACATAGCCTTAGGGTTTGCAAAAATGGAAGGCAAAAATAAAAGGGGGCATGGTTGCTGGAAAAGGTAGGGGCTATGTACAGTGCAAAGTCTCAACAATGGGAGTCTATTGCTGGCGGGATATTCTTATGGCGAACCAGCCTAAGGGGCTGGGGTAATGCTCAAAAGTGACCTGCTCACCTCTGTATAAGTCTATGTCTGGGTGTCCTCGCAACAGGTAAGACTCTACATCTCGTCTGGCGAAAAAGATATCATCCTGAAGTCTTGGTTCTCGTAGAAATCCCCATTCGTCGTCCTGGTACACCGAAATAACAGTTCCTTGGCGGTGTAGTTCTACTGGAAGCCGGGGATGTGATCTTGCCTCGTCCCGCAGAGGCCGTGTTGCCTGCTCTCGCTGGAACCATTCCTCTCGGAGTCGTTGTCTGGTCACTTGGTCTCTTTCATGTAAAGCTGATTGAGACGACTGGGGTGACTGGTACTGTGGAGGTGGTGAGTTGCCGGTTGGGACTCTGGAGTTCACTCTTGTCTCCGCTGAGCTCATATGGCGGGGGTACCTCCCTGCTGCCGCTGCCATGTGGTCCACCGCGCAGCTTCTGGGATGCTCCCTCCTGAGGCTCCTTCGACGTCCTCTGGCTCCTCGGAGTCTGTCTCGTCATCCTCTGCTTCAACGATGACATCTGGGTCAGTAGGGGATGTCCGTGCTGCCTCCAGTCGGAGGTAGCTGCTAGTACAGGACAGTGGTGTTGACGGGGGTTCAGTCTGGACTCCTGTGTCCCGGGTCTGGACGGGTGGTGGTACAGGTGGTAACGAGGCACGGTACTCCACAACTGCCTGCACTGCCACCGCTGCCTCTCGCCCTTCGTGGCCTTCTCTAATTGACGACAGTTCATAGGCCTGTTCCACCGTCGGCACACCCATGTCAGGGCTTCTTCCATGTCCTGGTGGAGCCATCCAAACGCGTCCCTCCAGTAGTCAGCATCCCCCTCTAGTGTTAATAGGGACGCCGCTGCCGGATCGCCTTGCGCGCCTCTGGCTTGCTCCTCAAGTTCGCGCAGTACATCTCTCCAACGGGGTGCCGCCATGCTGCCAGGTACAAAGAAGCCTTGGTTGTCCTGTTCTGCTCTTCCAGTTTGTCTCTGTAATGGCAGCCACTCCCGAGGAACTTCCTGTGGGTCGCCCCCTGATTGATTAATGGAAATCTGGGCGGCCACACTTTTTGTCGCCTCCATCTTGGCCCTCCTTCTTCTAGGGGCTGAGGCACACCCCCGGGCCTGCACATGGTGTTTAGTACATGTCTACATCGCCATCTTGGGTCCTCCTGCAGTTATGGCGGGAACCCATTTTTGGCACCAAGCAATGGCGGTAAAAGTTTGTTTTAAAGCACAAGTCCAAAGCACACAGTACCCGTTAAAGCCGGGCATGCGATCCTGTTCGTAACGCCAGAAATATATGTCGAGCCCCAGGCTTTGAGATACTCGGGTATCAGGCTCCAGGGGTAGCGTTGCTGTGTCACGGAAGTGGTGGCCGCGCCTGATCCCGTGTCCTGGGTGACACTTCAAAAAGGGAATTATTTACAGGGGATTATATATACAGTTCACGTGACGCCACCTGTAGTATCTGGTGATGGGTCACCAGCGCTGCCACAGTCCGCCGGAGGTGGATGGTAGTGCGGCTGAGTTGGCAAAGCCCTCTACAGGTAAGGGCAATTCCTCCGGGGCAACGCTTCTGTAAGCAAACAAGTTCATGAAGGAAAATACTCGCAGAGGAAATGTCACTTTCTCCCGTGTACTTTACTGTTAATTGTAGCAGTTTCAGTACAGTTCACAGTCCAGCACTTAAATGTTACAAGAACAGGTAGCTTAATGGGTGGCTGCAAGTGGATCCCAGGTGGTATGGTGGAATCCTTGGTGTACCTTCGTTAACTAACCCATGTCCGTTCTTCCCCGCTTTGTATTGATCTATACCCAGTAGCTCCGTGTAGGTAGTACCGGACCTCCCTCGTTGGTGAGGAAGCAGGAGACTGCTCCGATGGCAGGGTGCTGCGGCTGATAAACAAGCCACAGCAGCTGGTTGCCGACTGCAAAGCTGAACTCTGGCCAGATCCTAGGGCCCGACTTTCCCTGGTGGACTGGAGTATGGGCGCTCCACTCTGAGGATCTCCCTTTCTCTCTAGGGCCCAGACTTCTCTTGTCGGCCGCCCTCTTTCAGGACCTCCTCAAGGTCCCTTCTTCTCTCCTCTGGTGCGGCTTGAAACCACTCCAGTTTGACCTTCTGCCTCGTTCCACTTAGTCTTAGCTTTCCTGGAACCTTTCCTCTTCCCCCATTTCCTCCTGGCCCCTCAGCCAAGAGACCTCCTTGTTCCTTCAGGCTCACTGCCTGACTCCGACTCTTCCCTCTGCTCCTCTCTTCTCTATCTCCAACTCCACTCTCTCTAACTCCCCCTAGAGGTGAATATATACCCTCCAGGTAAAACAGGGGCTGGCGGACCAAAACTGCCACCTGTGGCCAGAGGCAACAGCCAGCCCCTGTTTTACCTGATTTGATTACCCGGGTGGGGTTTGGGGTGTGCTATCAGAAAATTTTGCTGACCGGAGGGGGGGGGATTTGCTATCAGAAATTTTTTGATGACCGGCGGGGGGGGGGAAGGGGTGTGTGCTATCAGAGTGTTCGGACAGCAGCTCCCTTGCCATGTCCACGCTCGTCTGCTGCTGCTGTGGGGGGGCGGCCCTAGATGTGGGCTATACCACCAGCCCAGGGGGCACTTGCCCCCCTGCCACCTGGGACAGTCCGCCCCTCAGGTAAAATACCTGGGGGAAACATTTAGAAACAGAAAGAGTTGTTGTAGTAGTTTTATAATTGGTTATAGCTTCCTAAAATATTTTTTCTTCCATTGTGCTATCGTTAATGGTTAATTTAAATTGTTTGTTTCTAATTAAACGTTTTTATATTTCCACATTCCAAAAAGATTCAACTGGAATATATAAACGTATATAGATTCCAGATCCCCACCAATGCCTCGGTCCTATCTTCATGGAGCACAAGAAACCGGTCCTGCCTCAACCCGGAAATTCAATAATGAAATGAGTTGAATTCGGCTCTTAGACATGAAGAATATTTTTCTTTGATATTTCAAATAAAGTGCATACAGAGGATGGTGTACTTGGTCAATGTGACCTAAGTTTATGTGTTTCGGATGCTACATGTGCAACGACCTCATGGGCCTGGGGTACTCGACCAGACGGGCGTAGTCAGGGGGATGCCACAGTGGCAGACCCGGTGGTTGTGGCCCTGGCCGAGCAGATGAAGGGGGTATTTACATGGGATTATATAGTCTTTACGTGATGCCACCTGTGGTACCTGATCAGAGCTGACCAGCGCTGCTTAGATGAGCCTCCAGGGGATAGATGTAGTGGCAGCTGGGATGGTGAAACTCCCCACAGGTGGAGCTGGCCCCTGGGATTTGGTGTAAGAGTCTTTGTGGAATGATGGTAGTAGTTATGGTGCGGGAGGTGGCAAGGAGGGCGGCGGAAATAAGCAGGAGGACACAAAGGGGTGCAGTTCTTATACTTTTACTGGCAGTTCTTAGTAGTTCCAACCCAACCGGGCACTGTGTCCTTCGGGTCAGTAATCCAGTCAACTCCCAGGCAGTCAAGGGTCATTCCACCGATACCCCCTTTTGTTTGCCTTTCCAGGTTGCCCTTTTTCAGCACTGTTCCTCTTCCAATCATGCCCTGGGCCTTCATGCTACAGGATCCCAGGTAGGTGGCTGCAAGCCCTGTCGAGTGACGGTCAACATGTCCTCTGGCTCTAGGCCTAGCCACCATCCTGCAGATTGTCCACGGTAGTTGGCCACTGCACATGAGGTTTAGTGGCCCCCCCACTTTCCTGACTCAAACTTACAGTGTTGTTGCCAGATTGAGGCTGGTCCCCTCTTGCAACCAGTTCCTCCACCATGACTAGTAGTTGAGGTGAATTCGGGGTCCACGCTGGCCTGGGTTCAATGGGCAACCTAACCACTGGTCCCCACTCATTCCCTAGTGCCAGAGTTCCTCTAGAACTCTATCCTTCTGTAGGTGATCCTCCTCATTCCTCCGTCTACTGCAGTCTACTCTGCTCTCTCTCTGCTCTGACCCAACCGCCCTTCACTCGCTCCTCCCCCCAGCTAGTGTTGCGGCTCTGTGGCTACCTACCAACTGGTCCCACTATGCCCTACAATCTCCCTGTCCTGGAGTTAGGATGGGTGTTGGATGCAAGGTGTGTGGGTCTTGGTATTGTGCCCACCTTACATGGAAGTGGGACACCACATCTATAGATTAGGTGCTGTACCTCTGTGGTGACCAGACCGCATAGGCGCCACACATTCATCCTTACTCATGACCCATCGGAAATGTGTCGACTTAGGTCATGCTGATGTATACCATCCTCTGTATGCACTTTATTTGAAATAAAAAGGAAAAATATTCTTCATGTCTAAGGGTGCCGTTACACGGGGCGACATCGCCGCCCATAACAGAGCCGACGTGGGGGCGTGGCCTATCGCCGGCGTGATCGCCCCTACGTCGCCTCATGTAAAGGGGCGATGTCGCCGGTGCCTGGAGGTCGCCTGTTTTTCAGAGCAGTGCTCTGAAAACAGGCGACCATCATGGGGCGATGTGCACACATCGCCCCATGTAACCGGCCACCGGCGACCTGTCAGGCGATGAGAGCCATAGGCCCCCATTGTCCTGCATCGCCGCTGGAGTTTCCAGACACCCCGGCGGCGATGCCGCCTGACAGATCGCCGGTGCGGGGCTGGAGGTGTCGCCTTGTCTAAACAGGGGTCGGCGACGCTGCCGGGGGTGGCAAGAGCGTGCGCGCCCCGTCGTCCCGTGTAACGGCACCCTAAGACATGCATTCAACTGGAGTATATACCCAATTAAACCCATTTATTGCCTGCTAACTTAACAACATCTTGTCCTAAAAATAAAAAAGTTAAATAAACTCAATATAATATAAACTGACTTTATTTTGTTTTTTCATTCCATAATATAATTCTAATTTTGCCGTTTCTGCCGCAACTGCGGAAACCATTTGGAAAAACCTATTTTATGCCCCCACGTGATTTCATCAAGCTGCGTGTTTTTGGACTACAGATGGTCGCATATAGGGTTAAGTGGAATGCTTTGTCCATCACAGACCCCCTTTTAACGCTTTGTTCCCTGAATACATCATCCATAGGGTTAAGTGGAATGCTTTGTCCATCACAGACCCCCTTTTAACGCTTTGTTCCCTAAATACATCATCCATAGGGTTAAGTGGAATGCTTTGTCCATCACAGACCCCCTTTTAACGCTTTGTTCCCTGAATACATCATCCATTGCACATGCAATGTCAACCTGACAGCTCGTTGAGTCAAAATACTAACCCCCCTCCAGCGTACAGGGCGTGATATTGATTTGATTGACAGCCATATGTTGAGGAGTCAGTCTTGGAACAGCGGGGTATGCTGCAGGTCAGGACTGAAGCAAAGTACCAGAGCAGTGTGTGTCGGTAAGCCAGTCTGCTGTTTCACTTGGCTGCAGTCCCTAATAGACCAAATCAGACAAAAAAAAAAAATAAAGCGACTCCGTCTGAATATATAATGTGCTTTGGATATTGATGATGAGGAGGGATGGGGGAATGCAGACGCTGGAGCTGTTGCATGCAACCATTATGACATCAAGAGAAGGGAGGGGGGTGAGGCCAGAAGGCAGGATTCAGACAAAAGATGAGATAGAAGCGATACAAAGAGAAGATAAGACCCGACAGAATGTAAGAACAAGGAAAAAATGTCAACCATGGAAATATAGGGTTAAGTACGGTAGGTAAGTTACTGGGAACGTGGAGAGTCACTGCAGCGGAGAGACTCTGTTCAAGGGCAAAGGGCCACCACAGGGTGCTAGTGATGGATCACAAGTGACAGTAGTATGAAATGCACAATACATGGAACCATTGAGAGGGCGGCGACGCCGGCAAGGATCACATTCACCGTCAAGTGTAACGCAGCCAAGTATGGGAGGACAGATGGAATTAGAACCTTTTATTTTATCTGAGGGTCAGGTATTGGCATGAGGAGAAGACAGAAGCTGAGTAACATAACGCAAGGCGGTTCAGCCCTAGGGAGGGCGTTCTGTGATCCCCGTCTGCTGCACCACCGGCTCGCTTCACCCCATTCCAAGATGACTGGAATACTGAGTAGTAATGCAGCACAAAGCGCTTGGCTGAGGGACACAACGCAGCAGGCACGGGGACATTGTGCCGGAGAACGAAAGGTTTCCAGATATTGCTATCCTGACAAGCAGACTCATGCCATGAGATGCCGCTTTAACCCTTATACTGCACACTCATTTATACCCAATTCAATAGTAAAGTGATCCCATAATCCCACTTTTTACGGGGGCGTGAAATAAGCCCTGAACTGGTGTCTCAAGCTGCGCTAAAAGGATGCTTGGTGAATAATGATTGGATGGGATTGGGCAACTGAGTTTTTGGTTAACAAGATCGCCAACTGGGGGAGCCCAGTGCAGTTAGTCCCAGGGGCCTAGAAAGTCTGCTGTTATGGCAAGCTGAGTAATTTATTGCATACACCTTAAAGGGGTGTATTTATTTATTGCACTCATTTATGTAGAGCCATTAATTCCACAGCAATTTACAAAAGTGATCATCACTGTCTCCATCGGGACTCACAATCTAAGTTCCCTATCAGTGTGTGGGAGGAAAACGGAGAACTGGAAGGAAACCGACGCAAATACCGGGAGAACATGCAAACTCCTTGTACATGTTGATCCAGAAGAAAAAATAGTGGCACGCACCATCCAGCTAATCACATTTAGATGGCAGGGGATGGGATTCTGAGGGCAAATATACCTTCCTACTGTGAAGAAAAAGGAAGACTGGAAACCACCAAGAACAACATCTGCAAGTAGATCAATTAAAGAAAGCATTCCATCACACCTCAAGATCAACGACTGACCTATAGCCTCACTTGAGCCTTTGCGATATTGGTAGGACTTCACTATCAAAGTAAAGCTAAATAAAACTGAAAAATTATAGTGGCACTAACCATCCAGTGTATCAAATTTATCGCAGCAGGAAATGCAACATAGAAGTGAGCATGAGACAAATTGGACGACAGCTGTTTTGTGTAAGGTACACGCTTCAATGGCATCTATATAACTCAAGCACGTCTCCTGCTTGCGCCCATGTTGTATTTTATTCTGCCATAAATTTGATTTGCTTGATGGTGAGTGCCGCTATTTTTCTTCTGTTTTTTTGGATATAGTTGTACGGCGATAGGGAAGCACCACTGATATCCCGAAGACCTGAGCGAGGCTATATGTCAGTTGTTAGTCTTGAGGTGTGATGGAATTCTTTTCTTCAATTGATCTAGTTGCAGATGTTGTCCTTGGTGGTTTCTAGTCTTCTTTAAATCTTCACAGTGGGAAGTCATAATTCCACCCCACTCCCCGTCTGCCCCAGCAATGACAATCCTACTGAATCCACCAGAACAGAAGAGATGACAACATGACCACCAATCATCTGACCCCACAGCCAATCTGTAGTAGTCAGGTGACACCCAACATCAATTGTTGCATGGTGAGCTCCTTCTAGTGAGGCTATACTCACTCCGTCATCCACCCTCAGCTCCATCACTGCCAGTTTGACTATCTATATCAGATCAGAATAGCTAACTGTTCAGTATGCAGTGTATCTGTTCAAAATTCTCCATATTGTATAGCGTGACTGGTAGCTTGACTCCCACTTCACCCCATGAGCTTTATTATTACTGAGACACATTTTGTAGACTGCTGCTCAAAATCCTATCCCACTCAGTTATGGAGTATGGACTTTCATTATGGAGTACTAGATGGGAGCCAAATGCTATTGCATTGAGTGGCTGGGGACATGACAATGGGGGGTGGGATCTATAGCACTGGGGGTCGCAGGCATCTCTCTGGTTCCCCCCACCATGCATGCTCTCTGGCTCCCCACCTGTGCTGTCTCTCTGCCCCACCCTGTGGTCGCTTTCTGCCCCAACCCTGGGGTCGCTCTTAGCACCCCACTTGTTTCTGTCTTTCAGCTCCCCCAGGTGTGCTGTCTCTCTGTCCCTTCCCCTTTACTGTCTCTCTGCTCTTCCCCTGTGGTTTCTCTGCCCATTTCTGAGCTCTGTCGCATACTGCTTAGGAGAGCAGGCAGAACAGGGACAGAGTGGGGCAGAGCAGGCAGAGCAGAGTGGAGCCAAGTGGGGCAGAGCAGAGTGAGGCAAAGTGGGGCAGAGCAGAGTGGGATCAGAGTAGAGCAGAGGCAGAGCAGAGTTGGGCAAAGCAGAGCAGAACAGAGGCAGAGGGGGAAAGAGTTGGGGAGAGCAGGGGCCGAGCAGGGAAAACAAGGGGCAGAGTAGGGGCAGAGCGGTGCAGAGCCGAGTGGGGTAGAGCAAAGGAGAGTGGGGCAGGGCAGAGTTGGGTGGAGCAGAGCAGGGAAAAAGGGGAGAGCAGGAGAAGAGCTGGGCAGAGCAGGAGAAGATCAGGGCAGAGCAAAGCGAGGACAGAGCAGAGCAGGGGCAGAGCAGAGGCAAAGGTGAGCAGGAGCAGAGCAATTAAGAGCAGGTGGAGAGCTGGGGAGAGCAGGGGTAGAGCAGGGGAAAGCAGGGGCAGGGTAGAGTGGGGATAGCAGGGCAGAGCAGAGTGGGGAAGAGCAGGGGCAGAGCTGGACAGGAGAAGAGCAGAGGAGAGCTGGGCAGAGCAGGGAAGAGTGGGAGCAGAGCAGAGTGGGGCAGAGCAGGGGCAGAGAAGAACAGTGGCAGAGCAGAGCAGGGGCAGAGAAGAGCAGGGCAGAGAAGAGTGGGATCAGACCACAGTGGAATCAGCGCAGAGTGGGATCAGAGCAGAGTAGGGAAGAGCCGGGGCAGAGCTGGACAGGGGCAGAGCACAGCAGAGCTGGGTAAAGCAAAGCAGGGCACAGCAGGGAAGAGCAGGGGCAGAGCAGAGTTGAGCACAGCAGGGGAAGAGCAGAGTGGGGCAGAGCGCATCAGGGTACAGCAGAGCAGAGTGGGGGCAGAACAAAGTGTGGCAGAGTAGAGTGGGGGTAGAGCAGAGCTGAGTAGAATAGAGTGGGGCAGAGCAGACTGGGACATAGCAGAGTGGGGAAAAGCAAACTGGAGCAAAACAATGTGGTGGCAGAGCAGAGTGGGGGCATAGCCGAGTGGGGCAGAGCAGACTAGGGCAGAGCAGAGCAGGGCAGGGCTGAGCAGAAAGGGGCAGAGTAGACTGGAGAGGGGAAGAGCAAGGGGAGAGTGGGGCAGAATGAATCAGGGCAGGGCAGAGCAGAATAGGTAAGAACAGGGTAGAGCAGACTGAGGCACAGAGTGGAGTGGGGCAGAGCAGGGGGAGAGCGGGGCAGAATAGAGTAGGGGAAGAGCAGAGTGGGGTACAGCAAGGGGAGAGCAGAGCGGGGCAGAGTGGAGGACGGGCTACTGTACCTGGCTTTTCTGTCTGTGTTTACAGGGCCTATGATAATCACAGTCATGTGATGTAGCTCCACCCATGATCATGACATCATCACAGGTCCTGTAAATCAATCTCAGCTTATCGGTGGTGGATTGGTGGGGATAGCTGGCATCAGACTGCAGTGACAGGTTAGTGGGGGGCATTTTTGGGCTATGGCATTTGGGATGTGCTAATATGGCTTCTGGCGTGCTTCCGGGGCGTCGCACTGCATTCTGGGATTCCGGAACATCTGGACGAACGTTGTCACGGACGGGACAGCGTGATTATGTAAGTAGATGAACAGCTGCAATACCAAGCTGACCACTATGCAAAACATAGAGCTGTTCCTGGTACAGTAAACAAGGGAAGCCAGTGTTCACTGAACGGCACACCCCCTTTAAGGTATATTTGCCAACTCACCTGGAACTGTTTGAGAGCTTCTAGTGAAGGGAATATTTCTCTGGACCATGATAATAGTCAGCATGATGAGCTAATCATCCAAGGATAGGCCATCAATGTCAAACCTGATGAATGGTGGTCCTCTCTCCTCACCTACTGTATCGTCACTCATTCCTTGTAGACTGAGCACTCAGAGGTAGGGTCCTCTCCCCTCACCCACTGTATCCTCACCCATCCCTTGTAGACTGTGTGCCCTTTTGGGCAGGGTCTTCTCTCCTCACCTACTGTATCCTCACCTATCCCTTGTAGACTGTGAGCCCTTTTGGGCAGGGTCTTCTCTCCTCACCTACTGTATCCTCACCCATCCCTTGTAGTCTGTGAGCCCTTGTGGACAGGGTCCTCTCTCCTCACCTACTGTATCCTCACCCATCCCTTGTAAACTGTGAGTCCTTTTGGGCAGGGTCTTCTCTCCTCACCTACTGTATCCTCATCCATCCCTTGTAGACTGTGAGCCCTTTTGGGCAGGGTCTTCTCTCCTCACCTACTGTATCCTCACCCATCCCTTGTAGTCTGTGAGCCCTTGTGGGCAGGGTCCTCTCTCCTCACCTACTGTATCCTCATCCATCCCTTGTAGACTGTGAGCCCTTTTGGGCAGGGTCTTCTCTCCTCACCTACTGTATCCTCATCTATCCCTTGTAGACTGAGCCCTCGCAGGCAGGGTCTTCTCTCCCCACCTACTGTATCATCACCCATCCCTTGTAGACTGAGCCCTCGTGGGCAGGGTCCTCTCTTCTCATCTACTGTATCCTCACCCATTCCTTGTAGGCAGTGCCCTTCTGCTCCTGTACATGTCTGTGCCTTGTATTGTCCATGATTATTGTACTTATTATGTATATCCTTCTTCACATGTAAAGCACCTCTGAATATATGGCACTATAATAATAAATAATACTAATAATAGCATTCTCATCACTGAAGGTTTCCTCATTGGGACCCCTACTAATCAGGGCCTGGAATCAGCTAATCAGCACACCCTTTTATTGTGCTCCGCTACTCTATTGCCAGGATTCAGAGCTTGTCACATAGACTATGACTGGAAAGATGGTGGGCATATGTGGTCGTCATTCCATTCAAACAGGATGGTTCAGAGCTCAAAATCAAGGATGAAGGGGTCTAAGGCTGCTTTCACATTGTGATTTTTAGGGATCTGTGGCTATCCGTTGTAAAACGAACAGCCACGGATCAGATTTAGCCCCCATGTGTCCTTATGGTCATCTGATCACATCGGATTTGCCCTTAATGGCATCCGATTTGTGTCGGATCCAATTCTGTCCGATTTTTTTTGCTGTACCCAAAATCTGCTCCGATTTTGGGCACAGCGGACCAAATCGGGCTGAATCGGATCCGACCCGATCCGTGGCCTTTAACATGGGGGCCTATGGAGCACCGGTCCGAGAAAACACAGGATCGTTTCTCGGACCCAATTTTAGTGTACTGAGCATGCTCAATACACGAAAACCGCTCTGCACCGTCTAATTTCACTTCCGCAATGTATATACATACATTGTGGAAGTGAAATCAAGTAAAAGAAGGATTAAAGATAAACAAAAATTCATGCTCACCTCTCCGGTGTGTCCCCCGATGCCTCCATGTAGCTCCCGAGAAGGACCTGGCTGGGCGGAGCAAGCCGATCAGCTGATCGGTCACATGACCGACATCAGCTGAGCGGTTTAAACCCCGCGCCCGCCAAAACTGATCCGCAGGCGGGAGGATTAAACCGCTCAGCTGATGCGGTCATGTGACCTGCCTGCTGATTGGTTTTAGCAGGCACGGGGTTTAAAACCGCTCAGCTGATGCTGGTCATGTGACCGATCTGCTGATCGGCTTGCTTGGCCCCGCAGGTCCTGCTGTCCGGAGCTACATGGACGCATCGGGGGACACACCGGAGAGGTGAGCCTGATTTTTTTTATTTTTAACCTGTCATTTACTTTATTTCACTTCTGCAATGTATGTATATACATTGCAGAAGTGAAAGTGCCCTTTTTATGTCGGGGTTGTTAGCGATCGCGCGTGCATGTGATCGCTAACAATATCGTTCATCAAATGGATGCCCTAACTCTCCAGCCCTTAGCGTTATATTTACCCTTCATACTTTTTTTTGCACCGCTCTGGTCCCTTGGCACCATCCTATAACTGACCAGAAATGAGAAGTTACATCACAAGACCTCAATGCAATTCTATGACAGCTAGAACGAGGCTCTCATAGAAATTTATTGAGTTGTGACCTTGGGCACGCTCCATGAAACACTGAGCTGCCGGCAGGTCACAATTCCTCGGAGACCAACAGGAGCGGCGGCTATAGAAGATGAAGCCATCTGAAGGTGAGTATAAGACAGGGGGTAGGGAACTTGGATTTAAAGCACCATCCAGCTGTGCTATATAAAAAAAAAACACTGGAGTGCTGCTTTAAGGAAAAATGGTATACTTCTAAGAAGAACAATAGGTTCTGTGCCCGGCGCTGTTCTCATCCTCTCTCTAGCTGCTTTCTGCTTTGTCTAGCAGTTCTGCGAGCCTCTAATTCAGGTGCCATCTGGGCACTGTCACGTCGAGCTTCGGTCTGCAGATTTTTGGCTGGGGAACTTCATGCCCTGCTGAGTAGGTGAAGCTGTGAAATATAAAGAGCTTCTCCAACATCCCGAGGATTCCCTGCTCCCCAGTGATCCATCTGCTGTGGGAGGAAATGTTTCTGACTACAACCGAGAGAGAGGAGCTCATGTGGGGATGGATCATTACCTGTCAATCATCAATCATCCCATGGCATAGTGCAACCGAAATCATGCTGAAGAAGAACAGATAACGGCTGACTCTACAAGGACGGAGAAGACCGCCAACGCTTCTCCCACACCACAGGCAAGTATCAGATGCACTGGTCACCCCTGACCGTTTACATACAATATTCCGATATCCTATACACTTCAGTTTTGAAAGATTATTTTTGGACGAAACTTTAAATCTGAGTTTTTACAGATGATCAAATCAAATTTGTGTCCAAATCCTAATATTTGGCGGAACCCGGCGAATTCAAACAGTTTATTTGTTTTATACACAACTCCTAAAATTGTAGCTACTATTTTACACATTAAATTAGTCATAAAAAAGCTAACATGACCTTGGCAGGCTTCCCCATAATGCCTTGCAGCTGATACATCACATGGAATAGCACAGGCAATGAGGAGGTGCTATCACAGGCTGTGTAAAAGCAGAGGCAGGGAATGCGGCCGAGCAACATCTTGGTTGACTTTCTCTCAGACAAAGTTTTGGCTGATGTCATTGCATCTTACATCCGGGTGGGCAGGCCTCCTTGCTCCAAATGGCCACGCCCCCCGCCAGCACGCCCGGGCCCCCCTGGCCCTGTTTAAATGGACACACCCACTCCAATAATTGCCGGCCCCTTACTCAGTAAGGCCTGTAAAGCCCTAACGGCGGCCCTGATCAGACCCCTTCCTAGATAAACTACTCTCAACCCATGAAGCCGAACCCTATCAAATGAGGTGGAAACAGTGTTTCACACATAAAATATGTGTATATTGTAAAAACCACTAAAATTGCCTCATCTTTCATGTAGGTAATCTTCCAGACTGAATTCATATATACGTAGGTCCCAACCTGAAGCTGCTGTCCCACATCTAACATCAACTGTAAGAAAATCTTATCGTATCTGTGGGTAACTAAAATCTTCCAAGTTTGCAAAAAAAATAAAGCCATTTCTGGCACTAAAAACCCTCTATCATCATGATTAAAGAGGACCTGTCACCCCCCCATGGACGTGAATTTAAGTGCAGCACTGAATGCAGCATGTCTGCTGCATTCGGGCAAGGGTCCCCCATGTCTCTGTGCGGCTGGTACCGCGAGATATAGGCTTAGAAAAACTACAATTAGAAGCCATGGAGGTGGGCCCTTGTGCTGCAGCCACCTCATAGCACAGGAGCATTTCAAGCCCCCTGCGTCTTTGTGCCGCCTTTTTTACGTGCCCTCGCCTCCTCCCTCCTGCCAGTCATCAGTCATGTCTTCCTCACCTGCGCCTGTTTGTGCTGCTTGATGCAGAGCGAGGTATCGCTTCTTGCGGTTCCCAGGAGCCTGTCCCTCCCCTGCTCTGACGCCGGCTCCTTTCCCCACCCTGCTCCATAGCATAACACAGAGCTGGGCGGCGAAAGGAGAGGACGTCACCGCAGGAGGCGGGACAGGCCTCTAACATTGGCTCCTTTCCCCACCCTGCTCCATAGCATAACACGGAGCTGGGTGGCGAAAGGAGAGGACGTCACCGCAGGAGGCGGGACAGGCGCTCTAATATCGGCTCCTTTCCCCACCCTGATCCATAGCATAACACGGACTGGGCGGGGAAAGGAGAGAATGTCACCGCAGGAGGCGAGACAGGCACTCTAACGTCGGTTCCTTTCTCTGCCCTACTCCATAGCATAACACGGAACAGGGCGGGGAAAGGAGAGGACGTCACCACAGGAGGCGGGCAGGCTCCCAGAAACCGCAAGAAGCGATACCTCACTCTGCGCCTGCGCCAAGCAGCATAAAGAGGGGCTGGCGCAGGTGAGGAAGACATGACTGATGAATGGCAGGAGGAGGAGTCGAGGGCATGTAAAAAAGGCGGCACAAAGACGCAGGCGGCGTTAAATGCACCCGTGCTATGAACCTCCATGGCTTCTAACTGTAAGTTTTTCTAAGCCTATATCTCGTGTACCAACCGCACAGAGACAAGGGGAGCCCTTGCCTGAATTCAGTGCTGCACTTAGATTCACATCCATGGGGGGGAAGGGAGTGACAGGTCCTCTTTAAAGCCATTCAGTGTCAAAAAACAAGTTGAGGAATATATTTATTTATCATGGAATTTCAACATGGTTTGACTTTTCTAATAAATTTGAAGATATTAGTTACCCACCGGATCCAACTGGTATTTTTCTTCATATAATACATTGTTTTAAAACGTGATGTCTTAAAATATACCACCACTATTTGGCCCATTTTACGTCAAAGTTGAGGAGCACCCACACTGGTAAGTCTTCCGTCTTGATTCAATTTTGTCTTGAGCGCTCCTTTAAGGCCCCTTTCACATCAGCGTTTTTGTCCTTATCCGGCCGATCCGGACCAAAAAACGCATCTGTCGCATGTGCCGTAATCCATTCGTTTTTTGATGATCCTCATCGCTTACCATCTTTTCGTTCTGTTTCCATTGTGGACCTACGTATATTTCCTTAGCTGTAGGTCTGTCCTGCCATGATTTATTGGATCTTCGTCCCTTCTCTTGGCTTTAATTAATATTTCATGTCCTTAGCTCCATTCTTACATATTTTTTTACATAATTGTTAAATTATACTTATCGAAAAAAAGATTCTGACCTTTACTTGTAACGCAGAGTTCAATTCATCTAAATATTAGGAACAGAAATCATTACAACTTCATCATTTTAGATCCTGATATATTTTCTAATAGATTATTAGTAATAGTCGTTGGGTAAAAGACACAAGACCGCCATCTCTCCATACCCATGAGAGCGCGACTCGCTATACGGTAGCCTGAAAACATATCGGGCATTGACATTTCAACTGTCCAATCCTTGTCTCCTCTGACATCACCTGTTGGATAAAATTCGGGAAACCCCCATACGTGTCACATGAACAGCTTGTGCTGCCGTAATCTGCAGGTTTGGCCAACTTCCAAGTTATCCGAAACTGGATACGTCATCAGGTTGAACAAACTCAACAGCTCTCATTATACAATGACTTACAGCTGATGAGGCTGGTGTACTTACTTTGAAAAATTCATGTCAGACTGGATCTATACCATGGCGTGACTTTTCAAAGTAAGTACAATGGCCCCGTCAGGTCTAATAGATCTATTAAAGAATAGATACATTTAGGTTTGTAAAATCTGCTATCCGATCCATTTTACAACATTATTATACTATTGGTCCTAGAATCTTGGGAGCATCCCGAAATATTTTGTCCCCATCCTGGTATATAGGTCCCTCATCCAAGGCTCATCCTGGTATATATGTTCCGCATCCTGGTATACACGAGTACATCTCAATTAATTAGAATATCATCAAAAAGTTAATTTATTCCAGTAATTCAATACATAAAGTGAAACACATATATTATATAGAATTTATTTCTGTTAATGTTGATGATCATGGCTTACAGCTAATGAAAACCCAAAGGTCATTATCTCAGAAATTTAAAGTAGAGAGGATGAATATAATATTGATTTATTAGTCAACGCGTTTTAGGGCTCCTGGAAACACCATAAAACATGGCGATATGATATTGATTTTTGATGATATTCTAATTAATTGAAATGCACTAGTTGGTTTCCTATCCTGGTATATACGACCCCAACCTGGTACCTTCATGGTTTATATGTTCCCAATCTTGGTATATATCCTTTGTGCTTTTGAGATGAGATGCACTAGTACGTTCCTCTTCTCAGGCCTATCCTGGTATACGTTTCCCATCTTTGGCCCATTCTGGTAAATATGTCCTCCATCCTGCTATATATGTTCCCATCCTGGAATATATGTCCATTATTTATGGCCCATCCTGGTATAGATGTTCCACAGTCTGGCATATATGTTCCACATCCCGGTATATATGTCTCCATTCTGGTCTATACATCCTCCATCTTGGAAACATCCTGGTATATATGTTCCCCATCTTGGGCCGATTCTGGTAAATATGTCCTCCATCCTGGTATATATCTCTCCATCTTGGTATATATGTCCCCCATCTTGTGCCCATCCTGGTAAATATGTTACACATCCTGATATATATGACCTCCATTCTGGTGTATATGTCTTTCATCCTAAGAAGATTCTGGTATATGTGTCAACCATCCTAGTCCCATCCTGGTATATATGTTCCTCATTCTAGTATATATGTCCCTCATACTGGGCCCATCCTTGTATATATATCCTCCATCTGAAGCCCATCCTGGTATATATGTCTCACATCCTAGTGCAGCAATAAACTATGGCAAATAAAAGCGTAATAGGGTCTTACCCAAGGAGAGGAAGGATTAGTGTGGCACCCCACTGTTTGGTTGCCACAAGAACACCTGGAGCAGGAAGGGATTTCCTCATCAGGTAAACTCATGCACAACACCTTCCACTCCAGACCTGAAGGGGGAGCTCTACTTGCTGAGTTCAGGCAATGTCCCCTATAAATTCGGGCCTGGGGGTAAAGTTAGGCAGTTCAGTATGGAGCAGTACTGAGGAAGACATCCTGGTGAACAGAGCCGAGCTAGGCCCGTGCCAGTAAGAGAGACTGACCAGTGTGAGGGACACAAGAGTGAGGGTCGGAGGCAAGGTGAGTTAGCCAGGGGAGTGGAACCATACCGGTTCACCCTAGAGGGCAGCGTTGACAACCCGGACACCGGAGTCCAAGACTGTGAGGGATCTAACAGCCCAGCAGTAAAGTCCGGAGGGTGAGGGAGGACCCAAGTCTCCCAGCTGCAGCAGTACCTGGAGGCACAGCTGCATTAGCGCCCAGGGCCCGCAGCTCACACAGCGGTTCACGCCACCTATCATACATTTAAAGACAGCAGGAGAGGGTCAGGGCCTAGCTACAGGCAGCCGTAGCAATCACAGCACAATAGGGAGGCCTCATAACTCATCGGGTGTGGAGATTCTGAACTGCTTCCATACCACTCGGACGGTACCCTGGACTTCACCTTGCACACATCAACATCAGTGAAGGTATGGAAACACAACCCTGTGTGTGACTGTTATTGGGGCCCCTGATCCTGCTCCCATCATAAACTGTCCCGTACCTATAACATTCACAACTGCCCCAGGGATCCTACTCCACCAACCATCTTGCTTCTCCACCATCACGCAGGAGGCGTGTCCCATAGCGCCGGTAACAATCCTGGAACAGTAGGTGGCGTCACAAAACACTTTTATTTTAATTTTACTGACTATTTTCCCCTTTTTAATGACCACCAGGGCCAGGGATTGGGCAACAGGCCCCAGTGAACTAAACCCCAAGGACCGGGTACCCCACGGCCCTGGGGCGGGTCATTAGCAGGGAAGCGAGTGATATAGTGCTTATGTTGTATGATTGTGACTCACAACCAAATGAAAGCATTAGAGGCAGCTGCTGAAGGAACCACATGCACTAATGCAAGTCGATTATTCAGAATATGAGGAAAAATGGTATCATATCTGCGCTGCTGTCAAATAATGCAGGTTCAAAGTGATCGTTGGACATTGAAGCATGTGATGGTTCATTCTACGCGTTTCAAAGCATAACCCGGCTTCTTCATCAGGATGGGTACTCTTCCTGATGATGTTATGCCTCGAAATGCGTAGAGTAAGCTAAACGATCGCTTTAAATTGGATTATTTGGCAGCAGCGCAGATTTGATACCATTTCTCATGATATCCGTCACGTCCTGGTGTATATGCCTCTGGTTCCGTCACTGTGCTTTAAAGCATAAAGAAATTAAAATTCCTCTCACCTTCCCTCCGCTCCCTTGGCGTCCTCTTCTTATGCCGTTAACCTATTTCAGCATGCAATTGACGGGCAGCGCATGACGTCACCGGCATACCAACACTAGCACACCAACGCCTCTGATTGGCCGGCAGCTTGTATTGCTGTGCATGAACCTGACATGTCTCTGTGCAGCAATACACTTCAGCTGAATTTCTGCCTGAGGACGCACATTCATATCAACTATGGCGCTCCGGACCCTCCACCTCCTCCATCATTACACCCCTCGCTCCAGGTGTTTTAAACATTCATTTTCCTTCTTTAATCCTTTACTTTATTACACCATGTAAGTGTATTTTTTATTCAGACGGTCTGTTTTCTGCCTATTCTCCACTATTGACTTTTCAGGGATCTTTATTGTGTTCTCTATTTGAAAGGTCGCCTTTATGAGTCACCATACTGTAAAGTATGTTTTTCCTTCGCGGTGCTTTTATCTAATGATAAATCCATAGTTATTTACTTGGAGTTTGGTGCGCTTTTGATCATTTTCTGGTGTATTAAAGGTCTTTGGTACAAGATTAAGAATATTATAGTTTTTTTTACTTTTTTTACTTAAAAAAAACACCAAAAAAGAAAATGAATGATATACGGTATATCCTGCAATTTCATCTGTTCTGTATGAATCTTTCATAAATGACAACATAAAGAGAAACACATATGCGCATCTGTCACTCTATTTGATCTCCTATGTGTAGCTATCGTTTGCTGAACAGGGTCAAATTGTTTCAGATTTTAGCTCTCAGCTGAATCATTTATTACTGAGATACATTGATGATAATATCTTCTTCATCATCAACATGGAGGATTATAGGAAGAACCAACATAGACATAACTGAGAGATCATTTAATATAGTATAGTATGGAACTTCATACATATCAACAGTGGTGTAACTAGAGTCTGAAGGGCCCTGATGCAAAATTTGCACCTGGGCCCCCTCCTTTCCCTGTGCGCCCTCATTGGTCGAATGTATGGGCCCCATGTAACGTTCTAGATCCTATAAAGACTCACAAATTGATCACTCCCCTTCATTGTGTATTAATGTCATTCATCCTGCTATATATGGTCCTTCTCCTGGAGTATGACGTAATGGTGACCACTCTCTGCTTATTCTCCTTGATCTCTCTGCAGCTTTTGACACTGTCGACCATCAGCTCCTACTCTCTATGCTGCACTCCATTGGCATAAAGGACACTGCTCTCTCCTGGCTCTCCTCCTATCTTTCTGACCGCTCTTTCAGTGTATCTTTTGCTGGCTCCACTTCCCCCCCTCTTCCCCTCACTATTGGGGTCCCTCAGGGTTCAGTCCTTGGCCCTCTCCTCTTCTCTCTCTACACGGCCCCGATTGGACAGACCATCAGCAGATTTGGCTTTCAGTACCATCTTTATGCTGATGACACTCAACTATACACTTCAGCCCCTGACCTTACCCCTGCGGTAGTAAAGAACACCAATGACTGTCTAGCTGCAGTTTCCAATATGATGTCCACTCTCTATTTGAAACTAAACCTTTCCAAAACTGAACTTCTTCTGCTCCCCCCATCCACTAACCTCCCTAAATCGGACATCTCTCTCTCAGTATGCGGCACCACGATAACTCCTAGGCAGCAGGCTCGCTGTCTGGGTGTTATATTTGACACCGATCTCTCCTTCTCCTCCACACGCAATCTCTCGTCCGCTCCTGTCGCTTACACCTGAAGAATATCTCTAGAGTCCGCCCCTTTCTCACCCTGGAAACAACAAAAACCCTCACCGTGGCCCTAATCCATTCCCGCCTTGACTATTGCAACTCTCTATTAAGCGGCCTCCCCCTCACCAGACTTTCTCCTCTCCAGTCCATCCTTAATGCAGCAGCCAGGATCACCCATCTGGCCAATCGTTACTCAGATGCCCCCACTCTGTGCCAGTCATTGCACTGGCTGCCCGTATACTACAGGATCAAATTCAAATTGCTTGTTCTCACCCATAAAGCTCTTCACAGTGCAGCTCCCCCCTACCTCTCCTCCCTCATCTCTGTCTATCACCCCACCCGCTCTCTACGTTCCTCAAATGACCTTCAACTAACATCTGCACTAATCCGATCCTCCCACTCCCGGCTCCAAGACTTTTCCAGAGCTGCACCAAACCTCTGGAATGCTTTACCCAAAGAAATCAGGACTATCCACAACTTGCATGGCTTCAGACGATCCCTAAAGACGCATCTTTTTAAGGCGGCCTATCATACTCCCTAACATGTCCATTGTACTGTAGACAGTGAATGGGCTATCCTCTGGACATTATTCTTCTACAAACTCCACCAAACCATAAAGGTCTACACAGACTGATGACCATTCATGTAAGCTTAGCCCTATACCCCATTTCCTCAAGATGCCTGGACCACCAGTGCAATAAGCCCCGGCACCTTGTACAACCCCTATCCCGTTGTAGATTGTAAGCTCTTTTGAGCAGGGTCACCTTCATTTCTTGCTTTATTTATTGTATTTTTTTTTTCACATTGATTCTATGCCTATTGTTTTGTATCCAATTATTGTACTGTATTTGTTCTCTATTGTAATTACTTACTGTATATTTTCTGTACGCTAACCCTACATTGTAAAGCGCTGCGGAATATGTTGGCGCTATATAAATAAAGCTTTATTATTATTATTATTATTATAGTAAAATGCAGCCTCACAGTCCTCCATATAGTATAATGCAGCCTTACAGCCCTCCATATATTATAATGCAGCCTCACAGCCCTATATATAGTATAATGCAGCCTTACAACCCTCCATATAGTATAATGCAGTCTCACAGACCTCCATATAGTATAATGCAGCCTCATAGCACTCCATATATTATAATGCAGCCTCACAGCCCTCCATATAGTATAATGCAGCCTCACAGCTCTCCATATAGTATAATGCAGTCTCATCGCCCTCCATATAGTAAAATGCAGCCTCTTAGCCTTCCATATAGTAAAATGCAGTCTCATATCCTTCCACATAGAATATAATGCAGCCTCATAACCCGTCATATAATATAATGCAGACTCATAGCCATCCAGATAATATAATTTCATCTCATAGCTCTTCATATAATGTAATGCAGCCTCATAGCCTTATAGATATTGTAACGCAGCATCACAGCCCTCCAGACACACTGCCCCCTGTACATCCCCCCGCGCACACACACACACACACACACACACACACACACTGCCCCGTGTACAGGTCCCATACACACACACACATTTTCCCCTCCCCTTTCTCCCTCTCCAGAAGCTGTAAGGCTCTTCGGCTCTTGAATGGAGCTCACAATCACTGCTCCTGCCAGCATCTGCATCCCTATTTTGAAGAGGTCACATGACCTCATCACAGTGCAGCAAGCAGCGGCCGCAGGAATTTTAAAGTTGCAGCGCCTGCCTGTCCTCTGGCAGCTGTGATCAGCTGCCTGGGAAACGGCTGGGCAGAACGCCATGCAGTGACATGGATGTGCGTCCTCGGGGACACACATACATGTAAAGGAGGCGCAGGGGTCGCACTTGCGACCCCTATGACTGTGGTTGTTACACCACTGCATATCAATAAGCTGTAAAAATTAAAAAGTGTCATGCCCTCGGCCGTGGGGTCAGTCTCTCATGGACTGGGAGACCTGTGTTCATCCTGCAGCTCTATGGCCTAATGTCGAGCCCCAGGCTCCAGGGTATTCGAGTATCAGGCGGTGAATGGCTAATTTTGTCACGGGGAGTGGTGGCCACGCCTGATCCTGTGTCCTGGGGGACTATTCTTCTGAAAAAAGGGGAAATATGTACAGGGGATTTTTTACAGTTTGTTGTCGTGACGCCACCTGTAGTTTCTGGTGAAGTAGCACTAGCGCCGCCACAGTCCGACGGAGCTCGGTGGTATTGCGGCTGAGATGGTACAGTCATCCGCAGGCAGGACTGGACCTCTGGGGCAGTGTAGTGAGGAGGGGCAGCTTGGAGTGGAACTGGGATTGTCTAGGGAGTACTGTAACAGTCTATTGGGGTGCTGGGAGTGGAGAAGAAGGATACACACACGCAGGAAGTTTCTTTTACCTTTTAGTGATGTTGAGCAGGTAAAACATCCAGAGCGGGTGGACAGGTTGCACAGTGGGTCCCCACAGCAAGTGGGTATAAGGCCACCTCTCCTCTGTAGTGTGTTTGACGCACAACCTGCTTGCAGCCTGACTTGCCTTCTCTTTTTTCCTGAATGTAGTGTCTTCCTCTCCTCCTGTGCGGTCTCCGGGTTACCTTCTCTGAACACTGCGGCTTTGCCCTGCTGTGTCTGGCTCCCTCTCCTGACCCACATAGGAAACCGGGTAGCCGAAGCCTCCATGGTGCAACAGGGTTCTCTGTGGTTCTATAGTATCCCACAGGGGCAGATCCCCAATATCCGGTGTTTCTCCTGTGACGAACTCTCTCGAGTTCCTTGCTCCCTTTTCTGTTTAAACTCCTTGCCTTCAGTCCCACTTAGGTTTGCAAGTCGTAGAAGGGCCACTCCGGGTCACTGGTTCAGGTCTAATCACAGCACCGACCACCAGGACGTCTTCGCAGCTCTCCTAGCTTCTGCACACTCTGACTAACTCCGCCCCCTGCAGTATTTATAGGGATCTTGCCTAAGGGCAGCAAGTTGGGCTCCCCCTACTGTGCTGGGGTGGAAGGTGTTGTATGTAGTAGGTACTTAAAAAGAGGGGGTTTGGAGGGCACCACTAATGTTAAGTCAATGTAAAGATAGTCCAAAAATAGCGATACAGCCAGACCAAAAGTAATATTATTTTGTAAGAAAATTTACTTTATTTATGAAAAAAAACACAACACCAAACAACACACAAGTTTAAAATCCTCATAAAAAAGCTATAATATAGCTATACTCTTGTCAACTTGAGAAGTTCTCAAGGGACACTTCCTCCCTCTCTCCTAGAACAACCTGAGAAACTGTTTAGTCAAACAATAATGAGTGATCATATACACAGGTATTTCCATACAAAGTAATTTACATGTAAAGTGCAAGCATATAATCAAATTAATATGGTTTTCAGCAAAAGCAGTTTAAGGGCCCCCTTATTTGAGTGAGACGTTCTATAGGTGCACTTGCCACAGTGCATATAGGTTAAACAACAGATAGTAAATAGCAGATATCCTACAAATGAGTAACACTCCAAATATACACCTATAGATATTAATATAAGCACCCATAGTTGTTTGTTGCTGACTTAATCTATTGGGGTCATATTTCTCTCAGGATCTTTACCTTTATTCCTCTAATGATTGCAGCATATGATCATCTCTGTGCATTTGGCAGCATCTGAGATCAGTGGCCGGGCCAGTCCGCCCCTGCTACTGTGTCACTGCTGCTGGCCAAAGGGGGCGGGCCTCAGCCAGCGCGCCCGGGCCCCCCCCTGCTGTTAATATGGCCACGCCTTCTCCACTTATCTTCGGGCCCCATACAGCTGTATGGCCTATAAGGCCCTATTGGCAGCATCTGAGATCACTATCATTATGATGTAAGATTTCTGCAGCTCCTTATATAAAAAATAAGCCCCAGGTATTGCCACTTAATATTCTTTATATAGAGGTAAAAAATCATTTATTCTTTGTTATTTAACCATTATGAATATAAATGTAATGATTTCTGTGGGTTGAGGGAGTTGTTTATCTGGTATTACATGCTGGGATGATCTAACACATGCTAGCCTTTGCATGAGGGCTTTATATAGAGCACATAGCCTTATTTGAGATATAGGGTGGAACAAACAACTATGGGTGCTTATATTAATATCTATAGGTGTATATTTGGAGTGTATACCCATTTGTAGGATATCTACTATTTACTATCTGTTGTTTAACCTATATGCACTGTGGCAAGTGCACCTATTGAACTTCTCACTCAAATAAGGGGGCCCTTAAACTGCTTTTGCTGAAAACCATATTAATTTGATTATATGCTTCCACTTTACATGTAAATTACATTGTATGGAAATACCTGTGTATACAGTGGCGTAACTAGCCCGCCACGGGCCCCGGTGCAAGATGGGCCCCGGGCCCCCCATGTGAGGACCGGGGGGGGGGTTGTGCTGTCAGAATTTTGTGAGCCTCCATTCCCCCCCATATAAGAACCGGGGTGCATTCTGTGAGCCTGCCTGCCCCTGACGTAAGAACCGGGGGGGGGGGTGCTGGCAGTATTTTGTGAGCCCCCAACAATTCCCCCTCACGTAAAGAACCGAGGGGGCTAGGGGGATGTAGGGGGTTGGTGGTGCTGTCAGTACTCTGTGAGCCTCCCTGCACCTCACATAAGAACCGGGGGGGGGGGGGTGCTCTCAGTATTTTGTGAGCCTCCACTCCAGCCTCCCCCCTGCCTCCTCACATAAGAACCAGGCGGGGGTTCTGTCACAGATTTTTCAGCCTCACACATACACTCACCACTGCCGCCGTGCGCATCCACAGTCTCGCGGTCCGCAGTGAGGAGGAGAGGAGGGGCGGGCAGAGCTGCAGGAAGTGAGGTCTTTCTCACTTCCCGTCCTTCCTCCTCTCCGGCCGGCACTATCGCGGTCGCGGCGGCCGGCTGTCAGCACGGGACACGGGGCCCCCCAGGGGGCGGGCCCAGTGGCGGTCGCGACCGCTGCGACCGCGGTAATTACGCCACTGTGTGTATATGACCACTCATTATTGTTTGACTAAACAGTTTCTCAGGTTGCTCTAGGAGAGAGGGGGGAGGTGTCCCTTGAGAACTTCTCAAGTGGACAAGAGTATAGCTATATTATAGCTTTTTATGAGGATTTTAAACTTGTGTGTTGTTTGGTGTTGTGTTTTTTTCATAAATAAAGTCAATTTTCTTACAAAATAATATTACATTTGGTCTGGTTGTATCGCTATTTTTGGACTATCTTTGTCTATACAAGTAGTAGGTACCTGCTGTGGAAACCCAGCTGTGCATTAGTCTGTAGCCACCTGCGTGAGCAGGGCGCCACACTAACATACTTTGTCCCTGCTGCAGGGCTGGTCTCTGCTAAGCAGGGACATCGGCGCCCACCACGTAGCTACACTAATTCTGCTTACCATGTCCTAGGTTCTATGCGGCCATCTACTTCCTTCTCTTCCAGATATCTGCGTCCCCTTGGCAGATCTGGGAATGCTGTTAGGATGCATGCACCACTTCCTGCACACACTTAAAAGGAGCAATAGACCAGTACTCTATTTGACTCAGACTGAGTGCCAAACTATATAGATAGTGTATCCACAGCACCACATGAATAAGGAGCTCTTTGAACCCCGATCAGCGAGACGCTCGTCTGTACCAGGGAGACCCACCTGGACTCAAACACGCAGAAAAGGGAAAGACAGCGCCTCTCAAGCTGGTGTCAATTCAAAACATCATTTTATTCCGTCCATCCCCAGCACAGCGTTTCGGTACATCGACCTTTTTCAAGTGCACTTGAGTCTAAACTACTTGAACAGCATGTCCACTCTGAGCTGTCCTCTCACCTCTCCTCCTGCTCCCTCTTTGACCGCCTGCAATCTGGCTTCCGACCCCTCCACTCCACTGAAACAGCCCTGACCAAAGTCACAAATGACCTACTGACTGCCAAAAGCAAGCGTCACTACTCTGTTCTCCTCCTCCTCGACCTGTCAGCCGCCTTCGACACTGTTGACCACTCCCTTCTACTTCAGATCCTGGAATCTCTTTGCATCACGGACCTTGCCCTCTCTTGGATCTCCTCATACTTAACAGACCGCACCTTCAGCGTCACCCACTCCCACACCTCCTCCTCGCCCTACCCCCTATCTGTCGGGGTCCCCCAGGGCTCGGTTCTTGGATCATTACTGTTCTCAATCTACACTCTCGGTCTAGGGCAACTCATTGAGTCCCATGGCCTCCAATATCACCTCTACGCCGACGACACCCAAATCTACCTGTCTGGTCCTGACATCGCCTCACTTCTATCCAAAATTCCACACTGCCTGTCCGCCATCTCATCCTTCTTCTCTGCTCGCTTCCTTAAGCTGAACATGGACAAAACCGAGTTCATAGTCTTCCCCCCAAGATGCTCCCCCTCACTACCCGACCTATCCATCATTGTCAACGACTGCTCTCTCTCTCCAGTCCCCCAAGCCAAGTGCCTCGGGGTTATCCTTGACTCTTCCCTCTCCTTCAAGCCCCACATCCAGGCCCTCGCCACCTCCTGCCCACTCCAGCTCAAAAACATCTATAGGATTCGCACTTTCCTTGACCACGACACTGCAAAAACCCTTATTCACGCTCTCATCATCTCCCGCCTCGATTACTGCAACCTCCTGCTCACCGGCCTCCCTAATACCTCCCTTGCACCCCTCCAATCTATCTTGAACTCCGCTGCCCGCCTAATCCATCTGTCTCCCCGCTACTCCCCTGTCTCCCCCCTCTGCCAAGCCCTTCATTGGCTCCCTGCTTCCCAGAGATCCCGGTTTAAAACATTAACCATGACATACAAAGCCATTCACAACCAGTCCCCTCCATACATCTCTGACATGGTCTCCCGTTACCTACCCTCACGCAACCTGCGATCCTCCCAAGAGCTTCTCCTCTACTCCCCCCTCATCTCCTCTTCGCACAACCGCATACAGGATTTCTCCCGTGCTTCACCCAGACCCTGGAACTCTCTGCCCCAACACATCAGACATTCTCCTACCCTGGGAACCTTCAAAAGAAGCCTGAAGACCCACCTGTTCCGCCAAGCCTACCACCTGCAATAAGACCCAGTCCACCACACCGCCTCATGACTGGAATTTCCTCCTCCCACTGTATCCGCACCCGCCCCTCGTAGACTGTGAGCCTTTGTGGACAGGATTTCACCCTCTTGTTTCTATACAACTGAATTGTCAACATTTATTGTTACTTGTATTGTTACTTGTCCTAGTCTGCCCTTTTTAACATGTAAAGCGCCATGGAATATAATGGCGCTATATAAATTAATAATAATAATAATAATAATAATAATAATAAAAGTCATCTTCCCCCTAAGGGAGGAGCCTGAGCAACTTGTTCATTCTCTAGGATCATTTCCTCTGCTCAGGTTGCACTCTGCAGTACTTTGCTCTAGGAAGATTGTTGCTTTGCATTATACATTGATCTAACACCTCTGTTTCCACAGAATCCACTGCTGGCAATTCATTACCCTGGATCCCTCTGATGCTTCGGATTCCACCCTTGGCTGGCCAAGCCTCTCCTGAAGTGCAAGGAACTATCCAGATTCCAAAACCGGCTGGACCAGCCTTTTTTAGGATTGTATGGAGCTCCTAGGATTCATCCTATCAACAGAACCAGTGTTCCACAGTCTTCTCTTCTCATCTGTTTGGTCTGTACCGGTCACCCCTCTGGTCCAGGATTCGTGGCATTTAGACCTCCTGGTGCTGTACCACGTGAATCGCTGTATAGGGGTTCCCTCGCCGGTTCGGTGTCATGATCCAGAGGGTCCTCAAGTTCCCTATTGACTTCCATTATCCTCAGCCCAAGAGTGGCGCCCTTCCGATGAGGACCCAACTGGTCATTACGAATACCAGAGCATGGTGGTGCTCGCTTATCGTTAGTTTTCCCCAATCAGTGAGCTCAGCAAAATCACTACAAGGGGATATATATAAGAGAGCATAGAACTATACATGGAAAAGTTCACTGTAATAATAAAATAGCATTAAGGCAGCATAAAAAGTCCAAGTCAATAGTTTAATATACTGTATATTGGAAGATAATACACAGTAAGTAAAGGTAGGTATATACCGGTACCAATAACCTGGTCAAGATTAAAAGCTCACCGGTGATGAAAATTGATATGACGATAAGGAGAGACCAGAGCAGGTGCAGTGCTAATATACTGATTTTCCTTATAGTTACTATGTGAACAAGGCTCAAAAGGAGCCAAAACATCAAATTTAATCCAGATGAATATTTTGCAAATAACATTTACGGACTATTTTCAGTTTATCCTACTTATAAATGTAATTGTTTGTATATACTGCAAGCAATAACAGATCCCAGGAGCACCAGCGGAGACTTAGGGTATGTGCACACTTACCGTTGGCTTAGTGTCGGCGGCGGCTGGGCGGACCCGACAGGAAGCTCCGGAGCCGTCCACCAGCTTCCTGTCGGGTATGTGCGGCGGGAGACGGGCGGGTGTGCGGCGGGTGCACAGCGGGTTAGCGCCGGCGGTTCTGCAGCGGCTGGAAGCAGCACATGATTCTGCTTGCAGCCGCTGCAGAACCGGCCGGATTATAGAACATGCTCATTCTTTGCTAACCCGCTGGGATAGCAACGGATGACCATGTGGAAACCGCCGGTGTGTGCACACCGGGGGTCGGTTTCCATAGGTTTATATGTTAACCCAAAAGCCGCTTTTGGATTAACATAAATTTACATAAACCTCATGGAAACCGACCGGCGGTTTCCGCTGCTAAACCTCCACAAACCCGGCCAGTGTGCACATAGCCTTAGGGTACAGTTACACGTCGCAACATTGCATGCAATTTCACTTGCAACTTGCTGGTTGCAGTGAAATCATGGACAAATACATTTGTACACGGCAACAAAATAGAACAATGTGTCCATGATTTCACTGCAACCAGTAAGTTGCAAGTGAAATTGCATGCAATGTTGCGACGTGTAAAGGTACCCTTAAGGTACTGTCACACGAGGCGACGGCGCTGTAGATGTCAGCGGCGATTGGCGGGGGCGCGCACGTTTTTGGCGCCCCGCCAGCGTCGCCATCCCTCATTTACATGGGGCCACACCTACAGCGCCGTGCTGGAGATCTGACAGGCGGCATCGCCGCTGAGCCTATGGCTCCCATCGCCTGTCAGCTCGCCGGCGGCCGGTTACATGGGGCACTGCTCTGAAACCAGATGACTTCCCGGCGGCGCCGACATCGCCCCTTTACATGAGACGACGTACGGGTGATAGGCCACGCCCCTACGTCGGGTATAAGCGGTGACGTCACTGCAGGAGGCCGGCCGGCCTCCTGCTTTGACATCACCGCCTTTCCCCGCCCTGCTGCATGTTAACCATGGAGCAGGGTGGGTATAAGCGGTGACATCACCTCAGGGGGCGGGGAAAAGCGGCCATCACTGCAATAAGCTCTGTGTTATGCTGCAGGCGAGGGAGACAATGATTGGCATCAGGGAGGCAGCGGTGGGAAGATTTGACATGAAGGGGTGTGAAACTGTCCTTTGGCTCCAGCCACAAGCCACCTCCTATTTGGCTCCACAATGTAAGTTTTCAGAGTGTATTATCTCAGGGTACAGGGGGTCTCAAGGGCTGGGGGACTCCTTGCCTGGATGCAGCAGACATGCTGCATTCAGTGCTGTAATTAGATCACCATGTGTGGCTGGTGACAGGTCCTCTTTAAGCAGAAGTCCTCCCCTATGGCAGAGTACAGAGGCTTCTGGCTGTAAGTCAACTCTGGCTAAAGCAGATGTCCTCCCCTATTGCAGAGTAGAGATGTTTCTGGATGTAAGACAACTGGCTTAGGCAGAAGTCCTCCCCTATGGCAGAGTAGAGATGTTTCTGTCTGTAAGTCAACCGGCTTAAGCAAAGTCCTCCCCTATGGCAGAGTATAGAAGTTTCTGGCTGTAAAACAACTGGCTTATACAGAAGTCCTCCCCTTTGGCAGAGTAGACATATTGCTGGCTGTAAGTCAAGTGGCTTAAGCAGACGTCCTCCCCTATGGCAAAGTAAAGATGTTTCTGGCTGTAAGTCAACTGGCTTAAGCAGAAGTCCTCCCCTATGGCAGAATAGTGAAGTTACTGGCTGTAAAACAACTGGCTTAAGCAAAAGTCTTCCCCTATGGCAGAGTAGAGACGTTTCTGGTTGTAAGTCAACTGGCTTAAGCAGAAGTCCTCCCCTATGGCAGAGCAGAGATGTTTCTGGCTGTAAGTAAACTGGCTTAAGCAGAAGTCCTCCCCTATGGCAAAGTAGAGACAATTCTGGCTGTAAAACAACTGGCTTAAGCAGAAGTCCTCCCCTATGGCAGAGTAGAGACGTTTCTGGCTGTAAGTCAACTGGCTTAAGCAGAAGTCCTCCCCTATGGCAGAGTAGAGACGTTTCTGGCTGTAAGTAAACTGGCTTAAGCAAAAGTCCTCCCCTATGGCAGAGTAGAGACGTTTCTGGCTGTAAGTCAACTGGCTTAAGCAAAAATCCTCCCCTATGGCAGAGCAGAGATGTTTCTGGCTGTAAGTAAACTGGCTTAAGCAAAAGTCCTCCCCTATGGCAGAGTAGAGACGTTTCTGGCTGTAAGTCAACTGGCTTAAGCAAAAGTCCTCCCCTATGGCAGAGTAGAGACGTTTCTGGCTGTAAGTCAACTGGCTTAAGCAAAAGTCCTCCCCTATGGCAGAGTAGAGACGTTTCTGGCTGTAAGTCAACTGGCTTAAGCAGAAGTCCTCCCCTATGGCAGAGCAGAGATGTTTCTGGCTGTAAGTAAACTGGCTTAAGCAGAAGTCCTCCCATATGGCAGAGTACAGATGATTCTGGCTGTAAAACAACTGGCTTAAGCAGAAGTCCTCCCCTATGGCAAAGTAGAGACAATTCTGGCTGTAAAACAACTAGCTTAAGCAGAAGTCCTCCCCTATGGCAGAGTAGAGACGTTTCTGGCTGTAAGTCAACTGGCTTAAGCAAAAGTCCTCCCCTATGGCAGAGTAGAGACGTTTCTGGCTGTAAGTCAACTGGCTTAAGCAAAAGTCCTCCCCTATGGCAGAGTAGAGACGTTTCTGGCTGTAAGTCAACTGGCTTAAGCAGAAGTCCTCCCCTATGGCAGAGCAGAGATGTTTCTGGCTGTAAGTAAACTGGCTTAAGCAGAAGTCCTCCCATATGGCAGAGTACAGACGATTCTGGCTGTAAAACAACTGGCTTAAGCAGAAGTCCTCCCCTATGGCAAAGTAGAGACAATTCTGGCTGTAAAACAACTGGCTTAAACAGAAGTCCTCCCCTTTGGCAGAGTAGAGATGTTTCTGACTATAAGTCAACTGTCTTAAGCAGAAGTCCTCTTTTACTGCTTTGCATAAGAGACCACATCTTAGTGAAGCCTCATTCCTTAGCAGTCATTAAATGTGTAATTTTTTATGTTTAGAATGTTGCATGGAAGAGAATAATCAACTTTTTATTTCATTTTGTGTCTTTGAGACAGATATGCAACGTCCTTTCCTATCACTAAAAGACACAAGAGGGATTGAACATTTCACCAGTGTAATAGGGCTCACCCATACTAATAGGTATTTCTCAAGACTTTAAAAAATATGGCATTTTTAGCCATTATCAGACCCAACACGACTTTTTTCTGTTCTCTTCCTTTTCTCCTTTACTTTTTTCATCATCTACAGTTATTGTATGCTATATTGTGATCTAAGTCATTATAGATCCACCATGTCCCAACCACTCTCTAGGTCAGGCCATAACCCCAAGAACACAACCGATTTCACAGCCCGTAAACTTGAGGTGGCCATAAAAACCAAATCCTATTTAGAAGTCAATGACAGTAATCATTGTGTTTATTGAAGTGGAGTAATTGGTTGAGATTGTACCTGCAATGACGATATGAGGGCTGGCTTTTGGACCTGATGATGATGATAGCTTCTTCAATAATTTTCATCCAGGGACTACTTAGGGAATAAGGGGGATCCAAAATGGAAACGTCCTCTAATCAAGACGGATAGGCTCACCCCGATCTCATGTTAGGAATCTTTCAAGTAGAACCAGAGTTCCAATTACCAGCTGATCACGGATGAATCACCGGCTGAGTCACTCCATGCAAATAATAGAACATCATGTATTCATGATTAATAACTCTACTAATAGTCTGAATATACACTCGGCATAGCTTGAGGTTTTTTTTAGGATTATTCAACTTCCTTGGATAAAAATGTCCCAAGAAAATGTGTGATTTTGTTCATTATCACACTGGCCACTGAGGCTTTTTTAGACTGTGTAACTGTAATTTCATTGGTAAAAACTGGTTGTTAATGATGGGTCACATAGCAGCTAAGATAATGCTTATTTTGTGCCATATAACTTATTTTCTCACATTTTTCGTGCTCTTTCAAAACCTGCATTTTATAGTTGTGTGGGCATGGTCAGTGCCTGCCAGCACTGTGTGTGTATTTCCACAGCTTCTGAGAGCAGGCTGATAGGGAGCAGGTGTGATGTGACAGCGAGAAGGGTTTAACAGAGATCGTGACTGAGCTGTGTGGAGCCAGATGACAGATCAGAAGCTTGTACCAAGGAAAGAGGAGTTTAAGTGATCCTGACATTCTGACATTGCTTAGCACTGTGCTCTATGCTAAAGTAATCTGATACTTTGTTTCTTACCAGCTGCAGTCAGGAGCTCGCACACAGTGTAAGCCACGCCCCCTTACCTTTTATGGTTACATGCCCATATTCAGTGTGAAGACGGATTTGACTGAAAATGAATGTCTGCTTCACGCACAGTGTAGGGGGGACACCTTGTGGAAGGTTTATAAATGGTTTTCAACCGGTTTCATTAGTGAAGTATATTTGAAAGTTTATTATAATCACTTGCTCTACATTATTATTAAATAAATTAGATCATACTGCTTCTATGCATCCTATCAGGCACTGGTATAATTCACTTTGTGGGTGGTGCTGGTGATAGAGTAGAAGTCAGATCCAGAAACTCTGATTTGTATAGTCTATCCCATTCACTAATTTAGAGTGGGAGGGATCTGCAGTAGTTTCCGGTCTGACAGAGTGGGTGTGTGTGGTCCAGCTGAAGTTGTCAGCTCTTGGCTTCAGCCTGATAGAAGGCACCACACCCTAGTAAAGCTTCCTTCCTGCTGTAAACTGCCAGATATAGCTTTTTCTTTCCTGGTTAGGTCTGTTTGTTCTCATGTCTGTATTGCCTCGATCTGGTTTTTGGACTCTTCTTCGGCTCCCAAACTACTCTTATGGATCCTGATTTTGGCCTTTTCACGACCTCCCGGCTTTGACCCTGCTTAGCGACTGTTAATGCCCCTTGTTTGCTCCTCTGAAGGACAGCCCATCCATAGGCAGCTATCCCTTATACCCCACTGTAAATTCAGATCCCAATATAAGGGTTAAAGGGTTTCCAAGGTTTCTGCCAAGTGGAGGGGCTTGTGCCAATTCTGTCTGAGGTAGCCATTTGAGCCTTTGGCCTTGGACAGTAGTAGCATGACTTCCTGTCTTTTCAGTTTCAGCAGCCTCATTATCAGCAAAGGCAGAATTGAATCCCACCTCTATATACAGCTTTATTCGATAGCATGTATCTGCTGACCTTGCTCCCTTCCCTTCACAATGACCTTCGCACACACTCATTTGATGCTTCAATACAAAAGATAGGATTGTGGCTAATGTACATGTAGAAGCCCCGAAATAGCAGGAAGGTAGAGGAATGAAACAAACAGTGGCCAGTGTGAAAATTACAATATTTTTTTTTTATTTTTAATATAAATTGTGATATGAAAAACTAAATTTTCTGATAATATCTGACAATCAGAACAGATATCAATAGCAGTCAATTCTAGCATTCCCAGAATAAACAACCCATAGAAAACAATGATGGTAACCACCGTACCCCTGCATCATTTATAAGGTACATATCCTACTCTATTGATTTTTGGCTTTTCTCCCTTCATAAGAAATATGCTACTTAACCACCTACCACGGCCAGAGATGAAACTCTCCATACATCAATTTAGCACCAGAGTCATATAACCAGCAGCACATTACATTTATCAGCAGAGGTTGAGATGAAATGATTAGGGGCAATCACAGGCAATTTATAGACCAGACCTGAGATACAGCGATGATGTTAAATCAGACAAGGTCACATACAAATGTCCTCTCCAACTGTTACCCATATTGGCTCAGTTTACCCATATTGATTTATTTTATCGTCTCTAACCCGAGTTGTGTACGCTTATTATAACCTATAACCCATCCAGATAATGACACTGTATTAATGTAAATTGTCAGCCCGGGCCACTAATGCTTCATCTTTGAGAATAAATGTATCGTAGACTAAAGTTTATTAGAAAGTTAAAGAGGAAATGTGAAAAATCTTATGAGGACATTATTAATTTTCCAATACATACTTGGCCCACGCAATACTGTCGAGTTGCGATATTTTATTACGGTGCTTGCAAACCAAACAAAATTAGTGAACGTTTCGGTCAATTTTGGATCTTCATCAGTACGGATTGCCAATAGGTTGGGATGTGCTGTGTAGCTGTCAGGACGCTCCTCACGCTCCTGGGCATGCTCCAGCTCCCTGGCGGGTAACCCACCGCCCAGTGGCGTAACTTCAGGCCTCTGGGCCCCGATGCGAAAGCTCCAACGGGGCCCCCAATTATTGCAGTCTTTTGTAGTATTAGTCTTTTTCTATGGGCCAAAGTGACTTTTGGGGCCCCCCTAGGCTGCAACCCCTGCACCTATTGTAGTTATGCCCCTGCCATCGCCCTTCACTGGCTATGAGGGGTGGGGTGTAAACTCCGGGTGCTCGCTCAGTCCGGGTATTGAATTGTAGGAGATTCACTCCTAGTATCATTGGGAGGCAGGACGCCGCTGTTCAGAGGTTCCGGGACACAGGGTCATCAGGTGTTAGCTGTTGCCAGCATGTACGGGAAGCCATGCCTGCTGGGGCAGCCAAGTGTTGGGAGGGTCTCTCCATTACTCTCTCCTTCCCTCCTCCGGTGTCTCGGTGGCCTAGGGGTGGAGATTGGGTGTTGACCCAGTGTGAAGTGTGAAATCCTACCAATTCCTCTGTTTGTTGTTGCTTATTTCAGTTCTGTTGGGTGGTTGAGGTCTGTGTTTCTGGGCTCCGGAGGTGGGTCATGCTTTGGTCTCTGTTCTCTGTTTGACTCTTTAACCCTTAGTTATTGAGGTTTGCACTGCGTTTTTGGTTCTGGTGTGTTTGACCTGTTTGCTGCTTATGTGTCCGGTCACCAGCCACCACCTGGGTCCTTTACCAGGACTGGGAGGCGGGTTAGGAGTAGCCTTGCCCTCAAGGATGTGACGCGGCACGATGGCTTGGTCAAAGTATGACCGACACGCAGGCCAGTTCATCATCACCCAGTCTAACAGTAGTGCCATAGTGTGGTGTCCACCGCTAACACAGAGGCGACCGAAACATCTACTAATTTTTTGGGCATCATAATAAAATATCGCAACTTGAATTGAAAGTTTTGAGTGGCAAGTATTTATTGAAGCTACTACTGAATAGGATCCGAGTTTTGCATCACCTTTCCCACAGAGGTGCTATGGTTACTCTACATTATCTACTTTTCGTCTTGCAAATTTCAGATCAGACTTGTTTGTAGATAGAAGACAACAGGCTGCAGCAGGAGCCTCCCCCTTTTGATCTGCTTGCCATAAAAGACCAGATGTGGCAGCTGAGCCTTTTAATAAAACCCCTTTGTCTGAGCTGCTCACCTGCTAAAAATGTAAGGTCACAGAAAGTAATTTACATTTGAGGACTCGCCAAGATCAATACAAAACCATTCAGGGGCTAAAGGAATTCTGTATATTGACAAATACAAATTTTGGGGCTTTTATTTGAATCTAAGGAGATTTATGTGATCTGAAAAGTTATAATGGGTTCTCCTGAGGAGAGGCTTTTCCACAGCCCAAATTTACTACATCCTCATACTATTTGGAGGACTATGAGGTGTATGATAATATATGGAGCACAATGGGGGGTGCGTTATATTGTATGGAGTACTATGAGGGTCCATTATACAATATGGAGGACTATGGGGTGCATTATACTATATGGAGCACAATGGGGTCTGTATTATATCATATCAATAATTATGGGGGTGCATTATACTATATGGAGGACTTAAAGATGCATTGTACTAGATGGTGGACTATAGGGTGCACTATACTATATGGAGGACTGCAGGGGTGCATTATACCATATGGGGGACTATGGGGTGTGCATTATACTATATTGATAATTATGAGGGTGCATTATACCATATGGATGACTATGGGGTGTGCATTATACTATATTGATAATTATGAGGGTGCATTATACCATATGGAGGACTATGGGGTGTGCATTATACTATATTGATAATTATGAGGGTGCATTATACAATATAGAAGACTATGGGGTGAATTATACTATATGGTAGACTTAGGGGTGCATTGTACTAGATGGAGGACTATGGGTGTGCATTATATTATATGTTGGTCTATGTGGAATGCATTATACTATATGCAGGACTATGGTGATGTATTATACTATATGGAGGACTTAAAGATGCATTGTACTAGATGGTGGACTATAGGGTGCACTATACTATATGGAGGACTGCAGGGGTGCATTATACCATATGGGGGACTATGGGGTGTGCATTATACTATATTGATAATTATGAGGGTGCATTATACCATATGGAGGACTATGGGGTGTGCATTATACTATATTGATAATTATGAGAGTGCATTATGCAATATAGAAGACTATGGGGTGCATTATACTATATGGAAGACTTAGGGGTGCATTGTACTAGATGGAGGACTATGGGGTGTGCATTATACTTTATGTTGGTTTATGAGGAATGCATTACATTATATGGAGGACTATGTGGGGCCCAATATACTATAAGAATGACTATCTGTGGGTCATTATACTATATGGAGGACTATGTGGTTGCATTATAGTATATGGAAGGCTATGTGGGAATGTGGGAGCCATTATACTATTTGGAAGGCTATTGGAGGGCCATTATACTGTATGCAAGCAATTATACAGTGTGACGATTTGTGTGGAGTCAATTTTACTATTTGGAAGGCTATTCATGGCCATTCTACAGAGTGATGAGGTAGGGCTTTCATATTGTATGGAGGGCTGTATGGGAACATAGTTGGAGGTCTTACTGTGTTGAGGTCACCATACGTTGCCGGAGTAGTTAAGGGCGGTACAGTAGTGTCATCATACTGTGCATGTGGAAGGTTCTGTGGGGGGATCACACTGTATTTGTAGGGCACTTTTCTTGTCATCATACTTTATGGCTGCAATGAAAGGGGAATTTAGGGGTTCCAATAGAAGGAAAATTACTTTGAAAGCCCTGCAAAGCTGTGAGATAGGCACTTCTGTGACCCCACCAAATATTTATTTAGTGGGGACGGCAAGTGAAATCTTTGCTGTGGGCCTCATAACTTTTATGGATACCCCTGGTGGGGACTCAAGGGGCATCACACCGTGTGTGGGGAGTACGTGGGGAATTTACAGTGGTGGCATCAAACAATGTGCTAGATGCATATTTGGTGGCATAATAATTGAGTCCATTACCAGGACACAGTAGTGGGCGAGGAGACTAATAAGCTTCAGTAGAGGCACAACTATTGAGTATGTAAGGACCCAGGAGCAGGGGACCCCAAATGTTTGATATGTCTTGGTTGCTGTTCCGGCACGAGGGTGCAGGGGCCACCGCACCCGAGATCGTTGCCGACATCATTTCAACCTTGAAGCGTGTGACGGTAGCTTTAAGGTCTTCCTTCAACCTTAAAAACTATGTTACTATGTTACTATTACATTATATGCAAAGATATATGAGACAACGTGATTGGTGTCTTCAGGGCAGGAGCTTCTGGGTACAGTCCACCCCCTTATAGTATGTGCCCACAGGACGTTTTTTTGCGTTTTTGCTGTGTTTCTGCATGCAGTTTACCCTTGGTTTTATGGTAATTTATGCTAATTTGTTCCTGCGGTTTTGATTCCCAGCAAAACCAATGTGTTTCACAGAAACGCTGTGCCCACACATTAGTTTTGTAAGTGTCAAGAAGTGGCAAATTCCCGCTGTTTTGCTGCAGAAGGGAGAGAATTGACATGTTCTATTTTCCTGCGTTTTTGCTGCAGTCAATGGCAAAAACACAGGAAAAACGAACAAAAAAGGCGATAAAAACGCAGGATCTGAACGCAGCAAATCTCTGCAGGTCTCTAGATCCTTGAAACCAGGACCAATTTTTGCTGCGTTCAGGACTACTGGAAAAACGTCCTGTGGGCACATACCCTTACACTACACCTCTCGGTAAGGCCCATAACAATTGGTTGCTCTTTTATCAGTATTTAAGCCCATGAGAACTCAACATCAGCTATGTAATGTGCAATAAAGCAGGAGATGCCTCTCTCTCCAGCAGAAATGTCAAGCATCAATCAGCAACTGAAGTAAACCCGGCCGGTCAACAATACACTAAATCAAAGCAAACTCTACAGGCTACACAATACAGATGAGCAAATCAACTTTATGTGAATCAAACTTGTGTTGAATTGTTAAAAACTCACAGAATCTGATTAATTCAAACAATTTGCTTTGTAAGAAGCATCCACAATATCAGCTACCATGTTATACCTTCTAGAAGATTGCATCAGCCAGAGAAGGGTGAGCTTTACTTCTCCTACTGTATCCTCACCCATCCCTTGTAGACTGTGAGCCCTCGTAGGCAGGGTCCTCTCTCCTCACCTACTGTATCTTCACCCATCCCTTGTAGACTGTGAGCCCTCACAGGCAGGGTCCTCTCTGATCACCTACTGTATCCTCACCCATCCCTTGTAGACTGTGAGCCCTCGCGGGCAGGGTCCTCTCTCCTCACCTACTGTATCCTCATCCATCCTTGTAGACTGAGCCTCATGGGCAGGTCCTCTCTCCTCACTACTGTATCCTCACCATCCTTGTAGACTGTGAGCCCTCGTAGGCAGGGTCCTCTCCCCTCACCTACTGTATCTTCACCCATCCCTTGTAGACTGTGAGCCCTCACAGGCAGGGTCCTCTCTCCTCACCTACTGTATCCTCACCCATCCCTTGTAGACTGTGAGCCCTCGCGGGCAGGGTCCTCTCTCCTCACCTACTGTATCCACACCCATCCCTTGTAGACTGTGAGCCCTCATGGGCAGGGTCCTCTCTCCTCACCTACTGTATCCTCATCCATCCCTTGTAGACTTTAGCCCTCATGGGCAGGGTCCTCTCTCCTCACTTACTGTATCCTCACCCATCCCTTGTAGACTGTGAGCCCTCATGGGAAGGGTCCTCCTCCTCACTACTGTATGCTCACCATCCCTTGTAGACAGTGGGTCCTCGTGGGCAGGATCCTCTCTCCTCACCTACTGTATCCTCACCCATCCCTTGTAGACTGTGAGCCCTCGGCGGCAGGTCCTCACTCCTCACTTACTGCATCCTCACTCATCCCTTGTAGACTGTGAACCCTCGTGGGCAGGTTCCTCTCTCCTCACCTACTGTATCCTCACCCATCCCTTGTAGACTGTGAGGCCTCGTGGGCAGGGTCCTCTCTCCTCACCTACTGCATCTTCACCCATCCCTTGCAGACTGTGAGCCCTTGCAGTCCTGGTCCTCTACCCTAACCTACTGTATCCTCACCCATCCCTTGTAGACTGTGAGCCACATGGGCAGGGTCCTCTCTTCTCATCTACTGTATCCTCACCCATCCCTTGTAGACTGTGAGCCCACATGGCAGGGTCCTCTCTTCTCATCTACTGTATCCTCACCATCCCTTGAGACTGTGAGCCCTCATGGGCAGGGTCCTCTCTCTTCCCTACTGCATCCACCATCCCTTGCAGACTGTGACCCTTGCAGGCTGTCTCTACCCTAACCTACTGTATCCTCACCATCCTTGTAGACTGTGAGCCCACATGGCAGGGTCCTCTCTCTCACCTACTGTATCCTCACCCATCCCTTGTAGACTTTGAGCCCTCATGGGCAGGGTCCTCTCTCCTCCTGTACCTGTGTGTGCCTTGTATTGCTCATGTTTATTGCACTTGTCTATGTATGCCCCTTTTCACATGTAAAGCCCATGGAATAAATGGCGCTATAATAATAAATAATAATAATAATGTCTTGCAGCTATCACATCTTATATACTGCACAACCAATCAGGAAGGGACTTCATAGTCTTATAAAAGCAGATGCTGGGAATGCAGCAGCCATCTCCATAGTGAGAGGTCACATCTTAACCATAGGTATAGGGAAAGAAGGTCATAAAACACTGAAGAAACTGTAAATATAGTGTATGAAAGCACAGCGGCGAACAAGTATTATTAGTATGCAAGAAATATAGAAATTGTCATATACATCAGGTCCAATCGGAAGCTTTGGAATATTTTCAAATCACAGCAAATCAATTTAACACTTATTACATTTCCGGGGAAAATTGGGCTTAAACTGGGTAAGCATTCTCTCCTATCTATTACACATTGATTCACAAACTAGAAGAATCTATTTCCTGATCAGCAGAGCCCTCTGTAACGAGAAGCAATGTGTCCATTTCTCCTTCATCTTCCGATTTCTTTGCAGTCTACATTTATAAATGCAGCACGAAATAGCACAATAATTGATGAGCGCCGAGCGAGGGTTCTAAGAGGGAAATGAAAGATCAATTCTGCAGTATTCAATGCTTCTGCTGTTATTGATTCCTTATGTGTTTTCTAAGAAACTTGTCCACCGGTCATCACTTCTTGCATAGGAATTAATGATTCCAGCAGTGGAAGCTCCGACTTCTTATATCATTAGTCTTTCCCTTGTTTATTTAGAAGAATTCCTTGTTTTACATTCAAGAAAGAAATTGACTCCCAATATGTACCAAGGCAAGTATGAGTAATGATTATTAATGAGTATAACAATCTTCATATAATTCACAGTACAACACTTCACAACACCCTATAAAACAACGCAATGTTCAAAAGTCAGATGATATTACAATAAACGAGTCCGTGATGGGCTAACATTAAGAAGGAATATGATTGATTAGTTTCATAATGGTGTCACAACAGGGTCTTTATTAGATTGGCTTGTCTCATTAATGAATTTGCGCCTCATCCCCTGATGAAGCTAGTGTGGCGAAACATTATTAATATTATTATTATTATTTATTTATTTATATAGCATCATTAGATTCCATGGCGTATCACATATGGAAGGGTGGATGAGGACAGGTACAATACAAATTGACAGTCAAGTCGTACGGGTACGGGAGGGGAACCTGTCCGCAAGGCTCACATAATGATTATTTTTAACAGCTAGTGCAGTGAATGTCTTTTTTAATGCACAACAGGGTCTTTATTAGGTTGGCTTATCTCATTAATGAATTTGCGCCTCATTCCCCTGATGAAGCTAGTGTGGCGAAACACTATTAATATTATTATTATTTATTTATTTATATAGCACCATTAGATTCCATGGCGTATCACATATGGAAGGGTAGATGAGGACAGGTACAATACAAATTGACAGTCAAGTCGTACGGGTACGGGAGGGGAACCTGTCCGCAAGGCTCACATAATGATTATTTTTAACAGCTGGTGCAGTGATTGTCTTTTTTAATGCACAACAGGGTCTTTATTAGGTTGGCTTATCTCATGAATGAAATTGCGCCTAATTCCCCTGATGAAGCTAGTGTGGCGAAACACTATTAATATTATTATTATTATTTATTTATTTATCTCATTAATTAATACTCATTAATACTTATCTCATTAATGAATTTGCGCCTCATTCCCTGATGAAGCTAGTGTGGCGAAACACTATTAATATTATTATTATTATTTATTTATTTATTTATATAGCACCATTAGATTTCATGGCGTTTCACATATGAAAGGGTAGATGAGGACAGGTACAATACAAATTGACAGTCAAGTCGTACAGGTACGGAAGGGGAGGGGAACCTGTCCGCGAAGGCTCACATAGTGATTATTAATAACAGCTAGTGCAGTGATTGTCTTTTTTAATGCACAACAGGTCTTCATTAGGTTGGCTTGTCTTATTAATTCATTTGCGCCTCATTCCCCTGATGAAGCCAGTGTGGCAAAACATGTTGATTATTTTTAACAGCTAATGCAGTGATTGTCTTTTTTAATACACAACAGACTCTTTATTAGGTTGGCTTATCTCATTAATTAATTTCAGTCTCAACCCCTGATGAAGCTAGTGTGGCGAAACATTATTATTATTATTATTATTATTATTTATTTACTTATTTATATAGCATCATTAGATTCCATGGTGCTTCACATATGGAAGGGTAGATGAGGACAGGTACAATAAAAATGGACAGTCAAGTCATACAGGTACGGAAGGGGAGGGGAACCTGTCCGCAAGGGCTCACATAATGATTATTTTTAACAGCTAGTGCAGTGATTGTCTTTTGTAATACACAACAGAGTCTTTATTAGGTTGGCTTATCTTATTAATTCATTTGCACCTCATTTCCCTGATGAAGCCAGTGTGGCAAAACATGTTGATTATTTTTAACTGCTATTAAAGTGATTGTCTTTGTTAATACACAACAGAGTCTTTATTAGGTTGGCTTATCTCATTAATTAATTTAAGTCTCAACCCCTGATGAAGCTAGTGTGGCGAAACATTTATTATTATAATTATTTATTTACTTATTTATATAGCATCATTAGATTCCATGGCGCTTCACATATGGAAGGGTAGATGAGGACAGGTACAATGCAAATGGACAGTCAAGTCATACAAGTATGGGAGGGGAAGGGAACCTGTCCGCGAGGGCTCATGTAATGATTATTTTTAACAGCTAGTGCAGTGATTGTCTTTTTTAATACACAACAGGGTCTTTATTACTTTGGCTTGTCTTATTAATTCATTTGCACATCATTACGCTGATGAAGCCAGTGTGGCAAAACATGTTGATTATTTTTAACAGCTATTAAAGTGATTGTCTTTGTTAATACACAACAGAGTCTTTATTAGGTTGGCTTATCTCATTAATTAATTTAAGTCCAAACCCCTGATGAAGCCAGTGTGGCGAAACATAATGATTATGTTTTAACAGGTAATGCAATGATTGTGTTTATTAATACACAACAGGGTCTTTATTAGGTTGGCTTGTCTCATTAATTAATTTGTGCCTTATTCCCCTGATGAATTCAGTGTGACGAAACATGTTGATTATTTTTAGGGCCGGCTTCACACCACGATGTCGGAGTTTCCGAGTGTATCCGTGTCAAAGCGGATACACTCGGATGCAATTGTGCCTCCCATGTATTGCTATGGGGCTCGGATTGTGCTCGGATGTGTCCTTTTTACCAACCGATTTATGCACAATCCGAGACCCATAGGGATACATGGGAGGCAAAATCACATCAGAGTGTATCCAATTTAACACGGATACACTCGGATGCCTCAAAATCGTATTGTGAAGCCGGCCTAACAGTTGTCTTTGTTATTTCACAACAAAGTCTTTATTAGATTGGCTTATTTCATTAATTAATTTAAGTCTCGACCCCTGTTAAAGCCAGTGTGGTGAAACGTTTTGATTATTTTTAACAGATAATGCAGTGATTGTCTTTGTTAATACACAACAGAGTCTTTATTTGGTTGGCTTGTCTTATTAATTCATTTGCACCTTATTCCCCTTATGAAGCCAGTGTGGTGAAACATAATGATTTTTTTTTAAAAACTAATGCAATGGTTGTGTTTATTAATACACAACAGGGTCTTTATTAGGTTGTCTTGTCTCATTAATTAATTTGCCCTCATTCCACTGATTAAGCCAGTGTGGCGAAACATGTTGATTATTTTTAACAGCTAATGCAGTGATTGTCTTTTTTAATACACAACATAGTCTTTATTAGGTTGGCTTGTCTTATTAATTCATTTGCACCTCATTCCCCTGATGAAGCCAGTGTGGCGAAACATGTTGAATATTTTTAATAGCTAGTGCAGTGGTTGTCTTTGTTAATAGTATTAATACAATCAGTCGATAAATGTTGAGAAAGTGATATTTATTTGGGCATAATATGACATAGCATTGGGACACCCAATTGTCTAGATAAGATTGATATATCCACCTATGGACAATGTAATACTGCACTTAGTGTTATTAACTTATTCTAATAAAGGGAACCTGTCAGCAGCTTTTCCACATATAACCTGCGGTATATATGTGGAAAATTTTTCACAACACTAAACGTCACTGATTTCCACACTAGCATTACTCCTGCATTACTCAGTGTTTTCTCCTTTAAGATCCCAGTGCATTGCGGGTTAGTGAGGCGCCCCTGCGTCTTGTTGGCCACAGTGATACTGCACCTACTCCACAGGTGTGGTGCCATTGCTCTCAGGTAAGACAGAGACACAAACCTGAGACACACCATCTTACACCCAACACCATTCCCAACTCCAGGCCAGGGGATGTAGGGCAGAAGAAACCCCTCTAGAGGGCAGTCCCCATCTACTGGGAGGAGGAAGGAGTAGTTTAGGGGGTAGGAACCCAGTTAGTAAGTTGGAGAGCGAGGAAGAAGGAGCAGCAAGATGGAGTTCTAGGGGAGGCTAGCGCTGGGGCGGAGTGGGAACAGTGGATAGGTCACCACAGAACACTGGCCAGAGGGACCGCGAATCTACAAACCGCCTTTCAGGTCGTTGGTAGAGGAACTAGCATGAGGGGACCAGCCCCAATCTGGTGTGACACTGTATGTTCAAGCCAAGAAACCGGAGGTTACTGGACTGTATGTGCAGTAGCCAATCCCATGTATACTCCCGGGCACAGTGACTACAGAGGGTCAAGAGGACGTGCCAGGCCATCGCTCAGCAGAGCTCGCAGTCGCCTGCCTTGGGACTAGCAGCACAAAGGTGCAGGGGAAGGAAGGAGAGAAGATCAATACAGAAAGGGTAGCAGAGAAAGACTTATGAAAGGTGTCTCACTGGAATGTTTCTGGACTATCTGAGGGCTGGCCAAACTGCAATGTGGAAGAGCACAGTCACCTGTTTGGGTCTGCACTGAGCTAAGACTGCAAGTAAAGGAACCTAGTAAGAACTGCAACCCCTGTGTATGTCCACTCATTCTGCACCTCCCTGCACTCACAACTACCACCATCATCAACATAGACTTTCATACAAAATCCCAGGGACCCGCTCCGTCTGTGGGGAGTGATACATCATGCTGCCTATCCACTTATCCCCTGGGAACCCATACATACAGCGCTTGTCATCCCTGACCAGACACCACAGATGGCGTCACGAAAGACTTTATTCCCCTGTAAATATCCCTATTTCATGCTCGATCAAGGTCACAGATCCTGGGGTTGCCACCGTGACTACTGAACAGACTGATACCCCAGAGTGTCCGAGTACACCAGCCCTTGCGACCGTTGCATTAGCCCCTAGGTATTCTGTGTAGCGGCAACCCTTTGTGAGAGGATTCATATAGAGCTAATATGTTGCCTTCTCTTCCTGCATTGCTCTTAAAACTCCCTCATCCTTGTCAAAGTATATCTGGTAAGAGATCTACCTCTTTCATTATGTTCAGGATTGTTCCTAAACTACATAGCAATAATTTCTTTGGGAGTTTGTGTCTGTTAGAAGCTCATGTGTCCACATTTAAAGTGTCTATCTTGCTATCTTGCTGTGTAGGTTTTTCTGAACTATAAATTGTCATAGCTGCATCATACGACATGCCCAGTACTCATTTGTGTTATTTCTATTTCTCTATTCTATTTTCCCGCTTAAAGGGAAACTATCACCTAGATTAAGCCCCCCAGACTATCACTACCTGTACCTGCACCTTGCTATTACTACTCTAACCAACCCTCTCTCTGCTAAATTTGCCCTGTGACTGTGTAAGAAAATGTATTTCTAACTTACATGGGCGTATGTTAATGAGGTAGTGATAGCCTGGGGGGCTTAATCTAGATGACAGGTTCCCTTTAAAAGGACTCTGTCACCAGGTTTTTGCTATCTCATCAGAGAGCAGCATAATGTAGAGATAGAGAACCTAATTACAGCAATATATCGCTTAGGCTGCCTTCACACTGCGGCAGCGTCCGGTCCGGGGCTGTCATGATTGACAGCCTGGACCGGAGTTTTCCTCCATAGAATCCTGTCGGGCTGCACGGAGCTGGATCCCGGCGGGTGTTAATTAGCTGCTATCCGGCTGCTGTGTCGCCGGATGAAACCTGCAGAAGTGGGGATTTTTCTGCCGATTCCAAAAACGTTGCATGCACCGGTTTTGGAATCGGCAGAAAATCCCCACTTCTGCACGATTCATCCGGCGACACAGCAGCCGGATAGCAGCTAATTAACACCCGCCGGGATCCAGCTCCGTGCAGCCCGACAGGATTCTATGGAGGAAAACTCCGGTCCAGGCTGTCAATCATGACAGCCCCGGACCGGACGCTGCCGCAGTCTGAAGGCAGCCTAACTGAGCTGTTTGCTATAATTTTGCTACCATCCTTAAAATTCAAGGATCACCACGGATGTGCAAAAATTGTGATGTGAAGCCAGCCTAATAGGTTTATGATATATGCCGGATTGCACACCGCATATAAACGTGCAAGAAGGCAGAACATCTGCCATGTGTGGTCCATGGTCATAGTCAATGAACAGGAGAATTCCTGGGGTATTCACTGAATGTTAGGTGTTGTATAAATGAAGAAAGTATTGGCACATTTTGGTATACTTTTCTTTTTACAATGGAGGATGAATTTCTCTTTAGAGATGCCATGATTTGACTCTTGGAGGATTAACCACAGATCCTCATATTTCTACACCTACCTAAAAAATTATCACAGTAGTGTATGCATGTCCAGATGATTTAACAAAGCGTATGTCGAATGTTCATAACATCATGTGTCAATAGAGCTTAGGAAAAGATTAAAGAGTTTGTCCACTAAAGAGAAACCCTTCTTAAAGGATAAAGTGCCCCATGTAAAATATAATAAAAAAGACATATCTAATGGACAGGAGCCATTCCATCCAGTGGCGTATCTACTATCTAGTGTCCAATGAGTCCTAGTGCTGTATTTGTCTCCCGATACTCACAGCTGACCTGGGGCACTTTAGTATTTAAAAGGAATCTGACAGCAGTTTTGATGCAAGAGTTAAAAAACTAAAAGCAAATGTGCTTCTCTTAAGAGGCTCTTTGCAATTGTTTACTTAAACTAATGACTTTATTAGCTTGTGACTAACATTGCAGGACTAGAAGTCATGCGCAAGGCAGTTTGACACACCCCTGCTGTGATTGACACCTCTCTATAGAGAGCCTGGTGTGGGTGAGGGCAGCTCTCCCTGCTCTACTGTGTTTCTGAAAATGAACCATGAGCTAAGGGAGGAGATGAGTGCCTATAGGGCCCGGGTGATAACATACAATGAATGGTCAGGGAACCACTCACATGGGCAAGTTGTGAGAGTCACAACCACTCTAGAACCTTGATCGGTATGCTGCACATGAACCCTGAGGTATCAAAATCCACACTAATGCAATGAGCTATTGATTCACCCAGGGGTCTATGGGAACTCAGAACCCGGGCGTTGAGTTGAGTGAGGATGTCACTGGTCGCATCCCTGGTGGTCAACTGAAAATTGGGGGAATAATTGAAAGGGAATAAAAAGAATAAAAGTTTGTTGTGACGCCACCTGTGGTTTCTGGTGGTGGCACCAGCGCTGCCAGGGGACTCCGGGGGTGATGGTCAGGCAGCTGAGTGGTATAGCTCCCCGGGGCTGTGATGAGATGGATGGGATTTTGCGCAAAGAGATGGCTCTGCAGGTGGAGATGCTGGAGCAGTCTATGATGAAAGGAGACACTGAGACCTTTGTGACTCTATACTGGTACTTTACTGAAACCGGTGCAGATGGCACTTCAGGTTACAGTTCACACATTCTTTGAACGGGTAGCTGGCCGGGTAGTCACTGAGGAGGGTAAAGTCTCTTTGAGGCTCCTGTAGTATACCTTCTTTTGTCTTTTCTACGTCCTGCTGCTTTTACTTGCGCCTCCTTACTTTCTTTGCACTGCCCTGCACAGCCCGCTTGTCTACCAGGCCCCTTCTGGTGGGGCTGCACGTTCTGGACGGGGATGACGGGGCTGCTAAACTATCCCACGACTGGACGGTGTCGACGGCTCAGGGGTGAACTCGCCTGTACCGTTCCTCGGAGCCGGCACTCCGTTGGTGGACTAGGATTCCCCTGGTCTATGGAACGTCCGGCACAGGGTTTCCTCTTTCTTTTCGCAGTATAACAGATTGCGGCAGCACTCACTGAGTCCTGGTACATGCGGTGGGCATACAGGGCTTGTGGGAGGGAGGATGAGGGTATACACAAACGACGGGCCGTTTGTGCCCCCTAGCGGCGCTTCCACGGGTTACAACACCTGAAGAGGATGCGCCTTCCTGTTTCTTATGTACACACCCCTTCATCAATTTAACACTTACAGTGCCACAAAGTGCATTTAGTGCATATCATATACAGAACAATCACATACAAGCAGATTATACAAGAGTTTACAATACTGAAAAAGGTCATACTCTTTGGGTCACTATTGTGTACTGACCTTATATGTTCGATTAATCTGGTGGATCCTACTCCTGTTACAATGGATCTGCAATGTTCCCTGAACCTGACATAGAGATTACGAATCGTCTTACCTATATAGTACCTGCCACATGGACAGACAATACCATAGACTATATTTTTAGATTTACAAGAAATAAATAGTCTAACCTCATGTGTGATGTGACCAATCTTGACAGGATTAGTTATCAGGTGTTGAGGGCAAAAATTACAATTACCACATCTGAAATTACCTTTGGGGCATTGTTTTTCCAGCCATGTTCTTTCTGGCAATAATCTTTTTTTTTTTTTTAACCATTAGATCACCAATATTTCTACATCTCCTATGCGTCACCAGACGCTTCCGGAACGCTACCTCTTTAAGGTGTCTGTCACTTTCGATTAAATACCAGTTGCTACTTATGGCTTGACGAATCACTCCGTCCACAGCACCATATCTGAAGTTAAAATTATAAAAAAATATTTGTAACTTCAGATATGGTGCTATGGACGGAGTGATTCGTCAAGCCATAAGTAGAAACTAGACCTGCCACTCCACCACCATTGGACTCGGTGCTCCACCATCATTGGACCTGGTGCTCCACCACCACTGGACCCGGTGCTCCACCATCTTTGGACCTGCCGCTCCACCACCACTGGACCTGGTGCTCCACCATCATTGAACCCAGTGCTCCACCACCACTGGACCCGGTGCTACACCATCATTGGACCTGCCGCTCCACCACACCACTGGACCCGGCGCTCCACCATCATTGGACCTGCCTCTCCACCACCACTGGACCCGGCGCTCCACCATTATTGAACCCGGCGCTCCACCACCACTGGACCTGGTGCTCCACCATCATTGGACCTGCCGCTCCACCACCACTGGACCTGGTGCTCCACCATCATTGAACTCGGCGCTCCACCACCACTGGATCCGGTGCTCCACCACCATTGGACCTGCCTCTCCACCACCATTGGACCCTGCGCTCCACCACCATCGGACCCGGCACTCCATCATTGGACCATGCGCTGCACCACCACCAGAGCCAACCCGACCTACTGTCTCCTCCCCACTGCCCTGTAGAATGTAAGCTTGCAAGGGCAGGGTCCTCTCCCCCCTCTGTATCAGTCTGTCACTGTTAGTTTGTTCGTTGTATTTGTAACTTGTATGTATCCATTTCTCATGTACAAAAACAGCCATGTAAGTATGGAATTTGAAAGAAAAAGTATAAAGGTATGACAATGGATATTACAAATTATTGCAAAGACTGATCAAAATCAACAATCAACAAAGGTTATTCACTTTTTCAATGCAATCTGTTATGTCTCCAAATGCTATTAACCTGCAGATGTAGGTTCAGTCACTGGAAGTGCAATCACAAGGAGAAAATCTACTTTGTTTCTCCCTGGAGCTGCCGGCTTTCAGTTTTAGAGGTGTGTTTACAGTCACGGTTCATCAACTGAAAGCACGCCCCTGGCACATTGATTGACAGCTCACTCTGCACTGATGCACTGCACAGCAAGTTGTCAATCACAGTGCAAGTAGTGTGTACTTAGCAATAATTGTAGCCACTGTGGGAACTCCTCTATGACTGAAAGCTGGTGGTAGCAGGGAAGATTACATTCATTTTGTCCTGGTAGTCGCACTTTTAGCAAGGTGGCCGGACAGCATTGTGCTGCTATTAACCTACAGATTAAAGATTAATCATACAACTGCAGGTTAATTGCCTTTGGGGAAATGACAGATTCCCTTTAGGTTATGAATCTTTAATGACTGATGAAAGGAATTTGTTTAAAGTTAATATGTCACTAGGTTTTTTCCATATAAACTGCAGACACCCCCAGTAAGCTTTATTACACTCACTTGGGGGTGTGGTCCAGTCCTATGGGTATCACAGATCTTGATCCAGCGCCTCCTGTCTTCTTGCAATTGCCATCATCCTACTCTGTGCTGATGAAGTGTCCTATGTCATCCACACAATGTCTCCATTGTGATCCTGCGCATGCGCACATCTCTCTATCTTGCTGAGGGCAGAGCAAAGAACTGAAATGTGCAGGCGTGGGAAAAGGTCAAAGAGCGCCCACGCACTACAATACTATGCTCTGCCCCCAGAAGGGCATAAAGAAGAGCACAATGGAGGACGCCGTTTTGATGACATAGGTTGTGTCATCAACACAAAGCAAGAAGAGACGAGGCGCCGGATCAAGACCAGCGACACCCCATTGGGTAAGATCGCCCCATAGGTGTGTAATAAAAGCTATTTTTAATGCTATACAGATTGTCCTGGGGACTTATATACAGTTTTCTAGAACGGCGTATATTAGGGCTTACTGGTGGTGGCTGCAGCTTTAGAGCGAAAAGCCGGTGACAGGTTCTCTTTAAGGAACCATCGGTTGCCCAGCTCCTGATCTGAACGTCAGATTCAATGTTCTGAATCACAGAAAACCAGTTTTTCTATTTTATAGACTTTATAAATGTTTCATGAAGTCTGTCCCCATTCTATGCAGAAGGTGAATATTTTAATGTTAAATATATGTCTATCAGCACCAAGGACAGAGCATGAGCTATAAAAGGCTCCATCACAGCACTTCGTACAAGAGAAAGGCTTCGATTGTGTCCAACATGTAGTGATCATATATTGTAGTGATGAATGGCCACTTTTGAGATTTGAATATATATGTATATATAAGCCAGATTCTGAGTTAGGACTTTATCAGTCGCATATCATTTATTGTGCCATCACTTTATGATCAGGGGGTCTGACATCTGGGACCTCCAACTCGCGGCTCTATGGCCCCATCATTCTCAGGATTGTGGGGTCCTGGAGGTCAGATGAAATAAAGTGATGGCACAACCCATCGATATGACTAAAATTATAAAATGGGACTACCGTCCTAAATCTATGCTTGTTACCATAGGCTCCTATGTCAAAGGGGAAATAATTGTTCTTTAGGATCTTTTTCAGACCTAGTGCCACTATTGTTCAACTGGGTCTGCCTCATTACATTATTAGGGTTCTAATTGATGGTATACAATTCCAGCAGCTCATATGTATATATCAATTACAAAAGAACATTTCTGAATACATACTTGGCCAAAATGTTATCATTGTCCGCATTGGCATGGTGTAACATAGTACTATTGAAATAATTGAATGTATCATTACACTGAAGATCGCTGCCTGGTTTCAGAGCACTGCTCTGAAACCAGGCGACCGCTAAAAGGCGCAATTACATTGGGCGATGCAGGGGCGATGTCGTACCGATAGGCCACGCCCTGCATCACCTAATAAATCGGCGGGCCGTCGCTTCATGTGACGGTACCCTTAGACCCTTACTTCTCTCTGCCTTGTGTTCTGTCTGACCTCCTGGGTTCACCTACCACTACCAACCTATCAGTATCTGAAATTATTCTGTCCTTCTCTGATTCACACCCAGCTTCCTTTGTATTTGGTAATGCCAGCTTGTGCACTGGTGAGTAGCTACTCCAGGGTAACAACCTAGGGAACCTAAAGTCCAAATCCATGGATAGGGTTTACCTTAAGCACCTAGACTCCTAGTGGAGTGATAAGTGCCAAGTGTGAGTGTGGAAATCCACTTTGGGCTGACAGATTGCGGCAATGGCCATGAGCATGAACTCTCATTCCAAGTATATTGTAATATTACAAAGGCAAAAAACCAGAACTTACTAAACCAATATAAATGTTCAAACTTCAGTGGAGAGAAAGCACTTTATAAATGTTCACTACCATTGCACATGAGTCTTTCCACTTCACAAAATGTAATTTAATAGGGTCCACTATTATTATTACCGGTCTTCAGCTTAATTTCGAGCTATGGCGACTTGATGGGTCAACACTCTGTAGGGTCCCGGTCCACTAATTTGACCATTTTTGACAAGCAGTTTGAATGACTGTTTTAAAGGATTATTCCAATATTAAAGTTAGCAAACCCATCTAAGAGGATATGTTATAATCTAGCGATGTGCAGGTCTGACCATAGCCAATCCGAGAATGGGCTCTGAAATGTGTGGTGGCCATACATGCGCGTTGATCACTCCTTCATTCTTTATAGGACCGCAAGAAATAGCTGTTTTTTTCTTGCAGGCCCAAAAAAACAAAGAATAGAGCCCTAGTACACATGGGCACCCACCGCTCCATTCCAAAGAGCATTTTAGAAGCCTGTTCTTGAGAGTTGGTGGGATCCCAGAAGTTGGACCTGCATCGAGCCTCAAGTAGCAACTTTTAACTGGGGACCCTTTAAAGTTAATCTGTCACCAGGTGTTTTTTTTCCCTTTCACACTAGTGTTTCTGTCCGATCCGGTAGACTTGCACAGAAAACTACATCTGCCACATTTGCCGCCTAACGGCTGCACTTGCGGCAAGCCCCATGCAATTGTCTATGGGGCTTGCAGCAAGTGCGGTACTGCTGCGATTCGACAGTTGCATGCGTAAAAAAAACGCAGCTGACCAGGGGTATTTTCGCGGCCGCAAGTGCCGGATCGCGGCAATACCGCACTTGCCGTAAGCCCCATAGACAATGCATGGGCTTGCCGCAAGTGTACCACAAGTGCAGCCATTAGGCGGCAAATGTGGCAGATGCGGTTTTCTGTCCGGATCTGCCGGATCCGGACAGAAACAACAGTGTAAAAGGCCCCTAACCTAAGAACAGCAAAATGTAGGAGACTCTTATTTCAGTAATGTCCCTTACCAGGTTTCTGTTCAATAAAACGAGCGTTTCATCAGCAGAACATTATCACTACAGGACTAGGTGTCTCGTGCCTCCTTGTCCAACATTCCACTGATTGGCAGCTTTCCTTGTAATGGGCGTAGATGAGTTTATACACAGACCAACATTCTGAGCGCTGCTAGATCTGCAGCAGAGAAAACTGGTTTTGTCACAACTTCTGAACCCCGTAAGCTAAGTGACACATCACAGGAATCAGGGTATCTGTCCCTACAATCATGCTGCTGTCTGATTACATAGCAAAAAACGATGACAGATTCCCTTTAAATGTATTATTTCTAGTATATTTGTTATGCAAGATCTAAGTTCTTGACTTGTTTATTTGTGCATTATTCTTCTTGACTCGATAACTTTTTACATTACTTGTAGGTTTCACGCCGGTGACATTGTCCTTTTTGGAAGCCATGGTGAAGATGCGTCCATTCTTTATATGATAACAGAATCACCTGCTCAGGGTTTGGTCTGGCGTGTTCAGTGGAGCGGGGAAATGCAAATGAGAGCAGAAAAATTGTTTTTGTCATTTCAAAATGTAGCATGTAATAGAATAGCAAACCGGATTTTGTAAAGAAAGCGCCGAGCAATTTCAGTGCTCTGTGCCTGCCAAACTGGCACTTTAAAGAGAAGTTGAGTTTAGCTAAGTCGGCACCCTGACTCCATATAGGACACGGTGTTCTCTGGTTAAAAAAACGTTTTAGCTATTGTTTAGGGAGGGGGGTCCCTGAGGGGTGAGGGGTCCAATAACAAAGTAAATGTAGCCTTCTTCAGGTCATAAATTATGTACCAGACCAATGTTAACTATACAAGTAGGCCACGTGAAAGCTTTAGGACAAGGGACCATATATATACAGATGAGAGACCTATATACAGGATGAGGATTAGTATATACTAAGATTAGGACCATGTAAGCGGACTAGGGTGCAGTGTATCACCATGATAGGGGGACCACTCAGTATGTAATAGGGGGCACCCTATGAGACCGATAGTGTGGAGGAGAGGTGCAGTGGGATTTTCGGTAGTAGGCGGTGGCACCCTCTCACAGCAGCAGAATCCGACTCCTTCCTTGCTCTATGGATCTGCAAACAGGATAAACCTTATTCCTAAGTACGAAGGCGCACCCCAATGCTCAGGTGATGATGGATCAGTATATACCAGGAAAGGGGACATATATTCCATATGGGGACATATACCATGAATGGGGACATATATTCAGTAGGGGTGACTCATGCCCGATGCAAAAACTCTAATGGGATTGGGCCAATTATCAAATTTAATAGCAATATCCAGTCAATTCTATATGGCCAGATGAGGACTTTTGGCCAGGATGCAGGGCCCAGGATGGATGAACATACCTGGGTACATATATATACCAGGATGGGGATTATGGATACCAGGATGGAGGATCATTATAACAGGATTAAGACCCTGTATGCCAGGGTGGCGGACATATATTCAAGAATAAGGGACTACATATAGAAGGATGAGGACCATATATACCAGGAGGAGAACTTATATACCAAGATGGAGACATATATGTGGCGCCCTGGTCAGGGGTACTCAGAACCAGGCAGTGTCGTCATCTAGGGCTGCAGGGATTTCACGGTGACGTGACCGGCTGAACAGTTCACAATCGCTCCGGTTCACAAAGTAGCTCATTGGTAGCACCCCTCTCTGGTACCTTTCTGGCCTCTGTTCTCGGTCCCGGACACAGACTACGGTCCAGCAGTCACAGGTTTTCTAGGTATCCTTCTGGGCCTCCTAGCACTCATTCGAAGGCCTTCCCTTCGTTGTTCCGGGGTTGGGTTCCGGCATAAAGACCCTTCAACCCGCCGGTTAATTTTTGGTTGTGGCATGCAGCTTTCCCTGCCACTTCAACAGGGCTGGTTCTGGCCCATTCCCCTGATGTCCCATTGCCTCGGACACACTGTGGACCCCTTCTTCCTTCCCTCGGTACGCAGCCTAGGACCCGGACTAGCCATAAAGTGGCACAGGCTGCTGGGTCTGGATTCTTCCCGCCTAATGTCTCAGTGACTAGGTTTCTGGGTGTCTCGCTTAGGTGTCCAGTTCTCCCAAAACTCTCTCTCGATTAAACTCTCCTCCTAACTTAGTGTTCCTGGGTTTTTACTCCAGTTCCTCCACCCTTCCCAGGTTCCTTCTCAACTCTCCACCCTCCACTTGGTCCCTCACTATCCCTTGCCTGGCATGAAGTAACTAGGACTAGGGATCGGGGGATTTGTTGGGTGTTTGTGCGAGGTTGCGAGGTGACCACTTACCAGTCCCAGTTGCTATACCACTCAGTGGCAACTGGTCCGCAGGGGCGCCACATATATACCTGGATAGAGGACATATGTACCAAGATGTGGACATATATACCGGGTTGGGGGACATATAAACCAGGATGTGGATATATATGCAAGGATGAGGATCATATATATCAGGATTAGGACAATATATTCCAGTACAAAAGAACCATATATACCAGGATGAGGGACATATATACCAGGATGAAGACATATTTACCAGGATGGAGACATATATACCAAAATGGGGACATATATTCCAGGATGTGGATTATGGATACCAGGATGAGGATCATGTATAACAGGATTAAGACCATATATACCAAGGTGGGGGACATATATTCCAGTACAGGGGACCATATATAGTAGTATAGTAGGATGAGGACCATATGTACCAGGATTAGGACATATATATCAAGATGGAGACATATATACCAGGAAGTAGACATATATACCAGGATAGGGGACATATATACCAGGATGAGGGACATTGCTACATAATGATGGGAGAGGGGGGCAATTCATAAGTCTTTATAGGATTTCTCTCAGTGGGAGAAACAAAATAATAATCTTGTAGTTGTGATACCTTTTAATGGCTAACAAGAATAAAATAAGTGATGTTACAAGGCAGCAAGGTTTCAAGACATGTCAGGTCTCTTCATCAGGCATGGTATGACAAAATATCCAAAGAAACATAAATATATACATGAACAACAAGAGCAGATGCAAGATATAATGAATGGACTTTAGATAAATAAACAAAACAAAGCATGGAGAGGATCCTTCATTAGCCAGTCTTAGTGATGTCAAAGTTTTTATGGCACTAATTTGTATGTATACCTGGTGTCTTAAGGGTCTCTGTAAAATATTCTTGAGATGTGATAATGAACCATAAATCCGTTTGAGATGTTTAACCCTGTTTGGATGCACGGAAAAGTTCTTATTAGTTTGGATTCACACGATTACAGACGAAAAAATCCATTTACCAGTAGTGAAATATTTTTCTGCTCAAGGACATAACATTGAAAATATGAAAATTGTAATATTGAGAGGTAATATTGTGGAGTTCACTGGGACGGGGTACTCGGTACCGGACCGGGGTATCACGGGGGTTATCACGGCAGTCTTGGTCCGGTACGTGTCCCGAGCCCACAAGTAAAAGGGGTATTTACAGGGATTTGTCGTGACGCCACCCACAGGTTGTGGTCAGTGAGGGGACTACAACTGCTGCTGTCTGCTGCCGAGGAGGATATATGGTGCTGCAGCCGGATGGATGAGCCTGCCGTGGGTCGGGGCTGCTCCTGACAGGGTGAAAAGGTGAAATGAAGTTCTGTTTGCAGGGAATCACACACGGGAGACTGAAGCAGGGTTCACCGGGTTTTACTAACAAATTCTTCCACAGTTCCAACAGTTTACAGTGCAGTACTGTTACACAGATAACTCCGTACACTCTCTGAACCCCCTGCAGCCAGGTTTCCTCTCTGAGACCCTTCAATCTCTGAAACCTTTCAGGCTTCCCGTGGGCTGTATGAAGGCAACTCGGCCCCTTGTTTGGCTTCTCCCGGCGTATGGGTAGCAAGCCTGGGTCCTATATGCTACTGTTTCTCCAGCCCGTGTGTTGGGTGACCAGACCTGGAATCTGTGCCTCCGCATCGGTGTGTCCGTGTACTGGCGTATAGCAACGGTCACCCAGAGCCGACTCTCTGGTCCCAGCCTAGCCTTGGATGTCCCTATCTTGCAAGGGATCACCGGGCTCTCTCCTTCCCGTTTAACTACCTGGGTACGTCAGGGGAGTCTGTCCTGCCAGTAGTTTGTCAGCATTGCCGTCTTCCTCGGACCCAGCTACACTGCTCCGGTCTCAGGTCTTTCCTTTCCTTTGGGCTGCAGGCTATGGAGCGGGCTTTCTCTCCAGGGAACGGTGTCTCACAGGATTCTGCACCTCCAGGGAGCCCAGACCCCCAGGAAAGTCTCCCTCTTTATTCTTTACTCTGCTGTTATCTGTCTTTGCATCTCGGCACCCTCTGGCCTACTCGGTCTTTGCTGCTCAGCCTACTCCAGCCTACTGGCTAACTCCTCCTAGTTCCTCCCTTTTGTACCTAGTTCGTCACCTGACCTACGTCCCCACTCACTATGACTGGCCCTATCTCCCCTTGCCCGCCTAGAGTCCCGGGCTCCGGGTTGGGTCTTGTGTTGGTGGGTGTGTGTTTTGAAGGTGTGTGTGAAATGACCTGTCTCCACCTGCCTGGCTGCAGTTCCTATCTGTGGCCACCCTGATCGCAGGGGCACCACAATATTAATTCACAGAAAAATCGAAGGGTCTGTGAATCCAATCTAATAAAAACTTTTCAGTGCATCCAAACAGGATTAAACATCTCTGATGGATTTATGGTTCATTATCACATCTGAAGAGTTTTTTTTCAGAGACCCTTAAGACACCAGGTTTACATATAAATTAGTGTCATAAAAACTTTGACATCACTAAGACTGGCTAATGAAGGATCCTCTCCAGACTCTGTTTTGTTTATTAATATAAGTGTCCATTTATTATACCTTCTGTCTGCTCTGGTTGTGCATGTATATATTTGCGTTTCTTTGGATATCTTGATGAAGAGACCTGAGACGTCTCAAAAGCTCGCCTTGTCACATCGCTTATTTTATTTTTGTTAGCCATTAAAAGGTATCACAACTACAAGTTTATTATCTTGCTTCTCCCACTGAGAGCAATCAACATTTTTGCAACTGGCTAACACAGTACCAAAACTTTTTTGTATAGGATTTAGAATGCTACAAGGGCCCATACGTCTGATCAACAAGTGGGAGGGGGGGGGGTGAAGGTTAAAGTTTTGCATCGGGGCCTATCGGACTCTAGTTACATCACTGATGATAAGCATTAGTTACGTGCATCGCATGCCATGTGACCATGTGACCCTTAGTCAGTGAACCGATGACTGATCCAATCGATAGGCTGAGGAACTTGTCTATGATAGGTAAGTATAATATAGTATTTTTAACTCTTTCGCTATTTTTTTCTATATGGCTTAATGGTCTAGAGAGACCTCATAGTGTAATAACTGTGTTTTGCAAATTATATTCCAAAAGACTTTTTTTTTATCAAATCAGATCTACCAGACAATCCAAATTAATCTGCCTAAAATTAGTTTAGGGAGATTCACTCATCTCTTGTTGCCTCCAATAAGTATTTAAAAAGTATTAAGAAGACAATTACTAAAAATGAAAAGGTAATTGTGGAGCCCCTGAGGGCCCAGTAGCCACAGAGGTACTGCACCTTAGCCAGAGGTGTGGTACCCCCACCCCAGGTAAGGAGGGGGCATGACCCGGTACACACACACCTGAACCCAACACTAGCCACTCCAGCCCAGGAAGATGGAGGGAGCTGTCGTACCCCATACCTGGCTGGAGATAGGGGCTTAGGGAGGTGGGAGAACCAGTAGGAAAAAGGGAGCTTTTGAAAGAACCAATCAGAGAGAAGCACGGAAGGACAGTGACAGTATAAGAAGACCAGTAGAAACTTTTGGAAGGGGGTTCTGTAAGGGAGTCTCTGGGGAGAGAAAGTCCAGTCAGGAAGTAGAGAGCCATGCAGTAGCTCCAGAGACAAGCAGGGGTCAAAGGAACACGGGAAGTGAGAAATCCACCCATGGGGCCCGCATCCATTGCCGGTCACAGGCAAGTGGAGGGACCAGGGTCGCTGACGGTATCGGGCCCAGACTAGTTGAGGGACTACAGGACTCAGCTAATAATCTGGAGGTGACTGTGACTTCAGATGCAGCTGCCAAAATCCACACTTAATCGCTGAAAAGGTGGCCGCATAGGGCCAAGGGACACAAAGGAGTTTACCTATGAGGGTCCGAGACCACTGGATCGGGACTCTGAGTGTGAGGTGCCAGACAGAAGGGAGCGAGCCAGCACAGGGAAGACAACCCAGTGAGGTACATAAAAAGGGGGTACCGGTCAAGTGCCACCAATCTACCTGGGAGTGGCTGGATCCCAGGGTCGGAGGACACAGCACCCCGCTGGTTGTTGAAACCAAGAACTGTGAGTAAACTGTTGAAATTGCACCCTACTGTGTCCTCGAATTATTTATTGCGTTATCTACCCTGTACTAGATTGATAACATTTGCTAATTGATTTAATGACTGCTCTACCCGTGGAGAGCGATAACGACTCAGCTGCCCCTTCAACTGCCCCTGTGGATCTGTACAGCAGCGTCGGCCATCCACCTAATTGCCGAGAACCACGGGTGGCGTCACGACAATAATTCCTATATAAACTATTTCCCCATTTTCATTGTCACAGAGCCGGGTGAGCCACTGTGACAACCCCCAAGAGAACTGAAGGCTCACCCGGCTCTGTGACAATGAAAATGGGGAAATAGTTTATATAGGAATTATTGTCGTGACGCCACCCGTGGTGTCCCACAGTCCTGGCGGGTGTTTCATAATTTCCTGCAAAAACAGCGCCACTCCTTTCTAGTGGTTGGGTGTGATATTGCAGTTCAGCATTGATTTACTTTAATCGAGTCCATCTTTTATAGTATGGAACCTTTTTCTTGTCTTTTCTGCACAAGCTCTTCCTTCATAAACGAATTTGAGTTAATATTTGATGAAAGTTGAGCTGTAAAGTCGCGTTTCTGAAAAGTTGCCGAATTTCAGAAAGCTGAAACAAGTTGTTGCGCAAGTTTAATATTTTTGTCCCTGTATAGCGATGAAGAGATTATTATTTTCCATCATCATTTATTCATAACTAATATACATTTTCCAGCACAGCACAACAGTCTATGCGAGATAATTAGATAATATATAACACAGTGGTAGGAGCACATCTCTCTGCAAAAGGTGGAGAAAATCTCATCAATGTATCACGGCGCCCATAAAACATAGCGTGGATGAAAATTGTTTATGCAGGAGAAAGAACATTTGTATATATTAAAGTGGTAACTGTGCCGCCTATGATTGAATTCTTAGGTAACGCTGCATTTATTACACAAGTGTAAAACTAAATGGGTTTATTTAAAGAGTTGTTTTTTTCCAAAAACAGCGCCACTCCAGCTCTTAGGTTGCTTGTGGTATTGCAGCTTGGTCCAATTTGCACCAAAAGGAGCTAGTGCATCAATAGGAGGCTTGTGTTCAGATTGACCTCTAGGGTCTTCATTTGGCCAATTCTAAAAACCCTTAGATGGGTCTTGGTGTTCTGGACCCTATATAGGCTAGTTTGGATGTAACTGCAAAGAGTTTGTCTTGCTCTGGAGAATTTGGCATATCTATGTATTACACCAACTACCAGTCAATTTTAATAGGTGATGTGCAATACCTCATATTCCCTGCGGGGGCACTGTAGGGAATTTCAGTAGAGCAGCAGGACACCCTTTGATCGTGCTTTTGGGTGAATCTTTGAACTAAAAGGATGCCCAAAATATACATGCTCTTTAAATATGGGCGTGTGAGAGGATTTAAAGGGCAAGTCCAAGGTTTGCATAAATAGTGTAGCTGGAAATGTGTTAAATTAATAAAAAAAGGTTAATTACCTGATCATTTCCCTGGTGCTCCAGAGGTCAATGATGGTTCAGTAGCGAAGATGTCATGTCAATCAATGGCATGTTAAAATAGGCAGTCAAGGGTATGTCACGTCCTGATTTAACCTCTAGGGGATCTGAGATCAGAGGGTCACAACGTATAATTGATCGCAGATTCTTATTGCTGCCTGCATGACTATTATCAAGTATTGGAGTGCTTTTACTTTCTTTTAGAGCTCAAAGGGATAAGGGTTCTTTCTCTTCTGGCTGAAAACTTGTAGTCTCAGCTGGAGCGCTTTTGGGCCACACCCTTCCGCTATATATAAGCACTGGCTGATGTCCAGTGCCGGTTATAGTCTATATGCTGACCACTTTAATGGAGTCTATCTCTGATGAAGCTTTGGAGTTTGCTGCTGTAGCTTCAGCAAAGTTTCTGCTGGAGTATCTGAAGATTGTTGTTTGTTTTCCTATCTTAACTACCTGGTGTTGTCTTACCGTAGGAGCGTGTCCAGTACTTCGGTGACCTTTGCACTAGACAGGGTGAATCCAAGGCCAGTTAGGTTCTAGGTACGTGATGGCAACAGGGGGAAGGACCTGTATAGGGACATTAGGGGAGCTCAGGGTTTAGCCTTGGGTGAGTGTTAGGATAACACCAGAGCCTTCCATTATCATCTTCCCTGGTGTTTCTAATGGAGCCTATCTCTGACGAAGCTTTAGAGTTTGTTGTTGTAGCTTCAGCAAAGTTTCTGCTGGAGTATCTGAAGATTGTTGTGTGTTTTCCTATCTTAACTGCCTGGTGTTGTCTTATCGTAGCAGCGAGTCCAGTACCTCGGTGGCCTTTGCACTAGACAGGGTGAATCCAAGGCCAGTTAGGTTCTAAGTATGTGATGGCAACAGGGGGAAGGACCTGTATAGGGACATTAGGGGAGCACAGGGTTTAGCCTTGGGTGAGTGTTAGGATAACACCAGAGCCTTCCATTATCATCTTCCCTGGTGTCTTCTGTGACTTCTGACTCCAGTGATTGGGTGAAGCGGTCATGTGAACAATGGATGTGAAGTAACCCCTGCAGTGCCAGCTCTTACTGGAGCAACAGCGCTTTATCGGCATTAGATTGAATACGTAATTAATGCTTATTTTGTTTGTTTTATCACATGTCCAGCTTTTACAATTTTTCTTTAATTCAGGAAAACCAAGAAAATGAGAAATAAAAGCTGCCTAGTAATTGGTTGCTATTAGAGGAAAAGATTGTGTTTCTGCTTGACAAGCTTCCTTCATAGAGCGTAAAAGAGATTTATTATTACTGTCCTTAAGTTAGACAGCATAATACTGGATGAGACACACAGAACCTGCGATAAACTTGTCACAGCCGCGCAAGCTTTGTGATATAGTTGGCGCATTGTGAAAGACATTTTACACACTCTTCTGGCACACTAGATGTATGCCAATTTTCGGGCAAAATGTGAGCCAGAATTCGACCTTTGTTGTGTTGAGCCATTGAAAACAGTTTGTAATGTCAACTTGAACAAAAACAAGAAAACCCGGACAAAGATCTTGAAGGAACTTCATGGCTAATTCATACTAGCAATCTGTAGGGGGTTTGATGCATGGACTCCCAATGATGACGTCTTCAGACATACATTCAGAATAATGGAATGTTACAGTTAATGTGCATGTCTCAAGAGTCATCAAGAGTTTTGGCTTAAGAATGGGTCAGCAGTTATTTCCAGGTGTCCATAATTCCAACCATAAATTGGAAATAATTAGGAATCTAAGAGTACATGCGAGTCATTAAAATTAATGTCTGCCCAAGTTATGAATTGGTATGCTTCACTGAAGTGTAAGAGTGTGGATGTATAGCCCGTAGCAGCGGTGTAACTAGGTTTTCTGGCACCCGGGGCAAAGATTTATTTTAGCGCCCCCCTCCCATGGAGCACAGCCCATGTAATCACCTGAACACGGTGCCCTCCTTGGTACCTGTCCTGGGCTCAGGGCTGCAGGTGATCCGCCTGCTGAAGAACCTATGGAGGAGAGCCATGGTGACGGCCCAGCCGCGGCTCCTAGCACGGTCTCCGGGCAGCTGAGTGCCCTCGCCCGGTGCAGCCCGCCATGGTTTTCTGTGTCTGACTTCAATGTACGCGTGCGCTCACTGCGTGCGGCGCGTCGGGTGACGTCAGCTGCAGCGCGACGTGACCCGGGGGTGGGAACTGCTGCCAGTGGGCGGACCAGCAGGGGTTCAATTGTGCATGCGTGGCGCCGGCTGTGCAGAATTTGCAGGGCGGAGCGGAGGAGTCGGCGCGGGCACGCAGCGGCGCGCTGGTGCCCCCTCTGAGTTGCGCCCGGGGCAAAGGATCCGGTTGCACCCCCTAGATACGCCGCTGGCCCGTAGTGTTGAACCCTGTGGTGTCTCCTCCTGTCCTCCAGGGAGGTCCCTGCACAGACTGAAGAAGGAACTCTACCCGAACATGCACAGGGCAGTGTGTTAGAACAAGCCCCCAGTGTGCAGATGTGTGGTGAGTGGCTCTCATTCCTTTGTCTAATGTGCTGGAACTGATAGAGACTGTCTGCTAAGGTTATTGGCCATGTTAGCCTCCCATCAAGAGGTCAGAGATTGCTTCCAGATGGAGAGCTGTATCCAAGAAGACCATCCCTGGGTGTTGCCAGTTTGTAACCCCACTGCTTATTTCGTTCCTGAGGTGACTTTTCTCGGGTGACTGTCAGTCATGAAAGAGCCTATTACTCCTTTGGGACTTGCTGAGACTACCTTGGATCTGTTACACCCTGGACAGATTGTGTAGCACTAGTGATGGGCGAGTCCTAAATTACTCGGAATCGCTTGACTCTAGCGAGTCCGAGCCCGGGACTCGCTACTCGTTGCGAGTCTAGCGAGTCCAATGTTAATGAATGGGGAAGCGAGTAATAGCGAGTAATGTGCGATTTACAAATTGCAGATGTGTCTCGGAAGCTTCAGGCTCTATCTGCTAGGACTCGTTACTCTGCGAGTTTCCCAGCGTTTACTCTGACAAAACTAGGATTGCCATTGACTTGCATTGGACTCGCTACTGTGCCAGTGATAGCAGGGAAACTCGCAGAGTAAGAGCTGTCTGCTCTGTGCAGCTCCAGGGTCCTAGAGCCCGCCTGCTGCCTGATGTAGCAGACCTGAGATTGTTCTCAGTCTGCTCATTCCCTGTGCATAGACATCTATATCTATGCACAGGGGATGTAGCAGAGAGGACATCGCGTTTTGGACTACGTCGGACGGAAGAGGATTTTTTTAATTAAAGATGGAGTCCCTAATGGCTTTTTTTTTTTATTTCTAATAAAAAATTTTCTCTGTGTTGTGTTTTTGTTAACCCTTTATTGGAGATTCTCAGTGGCCGGGTCAAACCTGGTCTGACATTAAGAATCTCGGGCTTAATACCAGCTTGTATAACAAAGCTGGTATTAACCCCTTTATTACCCAGCGTGCCACCAGGGCCTCTGGAAGAGTGGGGTTCAGCGCCAGTGGATGGCGCTTCAATGAACGCGCCATCTTCTGGGGCGGCTGCGGGCTGCAATTTGCAGCGGGGGGTGCCCAGAAAGCTTGGGCATCCCTGCGCTGCGGATTCCAGCCCCCAGCTGCTTAGCTGTACCTGGCTAGACATAGAAATTGCACGGAGCCCCACGCATTTTTTTTTTATTATTTCATGAAATTCATGAAATAATAAAAAAAGAGGGCTTGTCTATATTCTTGTGTCCGGCCAGGTACAAATAGGCACCTGGGGGTTGGGGGCAGCCCGTCGCTGCCTGCTGGATCCGGCTGGCTCCAGAAATACGGCGAAGCCCACATAATTTTTTTTCTGAAAAATCAATAAAACAATCCTAAAAAAGGGACTGCATCTTTATTAACCCCTCGCCCATGGTCCAGGGGTTAACAAAGATGCAGTCCTTTTTATTTACATTGTTTTATGGATTTGTCAGAAAAAAATTTGACGTGGGCTTCGCCGTATTTCTGGAACCAGCCGGATCCAGCAGGCAGCGACGGGCTGCCCCCAACCCCCAGGTGCCTATTTGTACCTGGCCGGACACATGAATATATGGGATCCCTTTTTTTTTATTATTTCATGAAATAATAAAAAAAAAATGCGTGGGTCTCCGCGCAATGTCTATGTCTAGCCAGGTACAGCTAAGCAGCTGGGGGCTGGAATCCGCAGTGCAGGGAGGCCCAAGCTTTCTGGGCACCCCCCGCTGCAAATTGCAGCCCGCAGCCGCCCCAGAAGATGGCGCGTTCATTGAAGCGCCATCCTCTGGCGCTGAACCCCGCTCTTCCAGCGGCCCTGGTGGCGGTGGCATGCTGGGTAATAAAGGGGTTAATACCAGCTTTGTTATACAAGCTGGTATTAAGCCCGAGATTCTTAATGTCAGAGTAGGTTTGACCCGGCCACTAAGAATCTCCAATAAAGGGTTAAAAAAACACAACACAGAGAAAATTTTTTATTAGAAATAAAAAAAAAATGCCATTAGGGACTCCATCTTTAATTTAAAAAATCCTCTTCCGTCCGACGTAGTCCAAAACGCGATGTCCTCTCTGCTACATTCCCTGTGCATAGATATAGATGTCTATGCACGGGGAATGAGCAGACTGAGAACAATCTCAGCTCTGCTACATCATCTCTGTGCACAGGGAGAGCAGGCGGGCTCTAGGACCCTGGAGCTGCGGCAGCCTGCACACAGAGCAGACACAGAGCAGACAGCTGGACTCCTTACTGTGCGAGTTTCCCAGCGTTTACTAGCACAGTAACGAGTCCAATGCAAGTCAATGGCAATCCTAGTTTTGTCAGAATCTCTGATAAAACTAAGATTGCCATTGATTTGCATTGGACTCGTTACTGTGCGAGTAAACACTGGGAAACTCGCAGAGTAACGAGTCCTAGCGAGTAGATTCGCCCATCCCTATGTAGCACCATAAATTTTGAGATTGGGCTGCACCCATATATTTTCAGTGGGAAGTGTGCACATATTCCTCAGCTTTTGGCGCCAAATCAGTCTACACAGGCCAGTTATACAGGAGTGAACTTGAACTCATTCAAGATTGCAGTTAGTCAGAGAATTTGGCACCCAGGTATGTGTGTAAAGGGGACAGGGAGGATAGTATTATAGTTAAGTTTGTCAGTCATTGTGGTGATCCAGCGACAGGTTCTTCTGCTCACTCAGGGATTTTCACTTCTCACTTAGACCAAAACTTTTGTTTTGGGTTCACTGTTTGGTAAACTGTTCCATATGTTTCCAAATACATTGGAAAGTAATGATGGGACAACACATTGATCTCAGTCTCACTTGACTGAGTATAAGTGTTAAGGAGAGCCTTAAGATCAAAATACTTCATTAAGCTTAAGACATAAGGGCATGGGAGAAATGATATATAGAGTGTATTATTTTACATTGTATAAGTTGTGATTTAAACATGGCTGCCATTTCCTGCCACATCACACCATGTGCTGAGAGCAAGATGGAGTCCAAAGAAGACCGACCAATCACCAAAGCTGGAGGTCAGGCAAGACTGACCAATCACAGAATAACATACTCTATCAAGACCACACCCCTTGATGACCTCATGGATCCGCCCATGGACTAACCCGATGACCAATGAATACATCTGAGTAGGGCTGACCGAGCCCCTTATTGCCCATGGACCAAAGAATACATCTGAGTAGGGCTGACCGAGCCCCTTATTGCCCATGGACCAATGAATACATCTGAGTAGGGCTGACCGAGCCCCTTTTTGAATAAAAACCTAATGTTTTGAAATAAACAGGCACTTGGAGCTTGGGTCTGACCAAGGAAGGGTGTACATCTGACTCACTGTGTCTGGTGTCATACTTTTCAATGCCGGTGCTTGGTCTATATAAATTAGGACAGGAGCAGCAACTAGTTATTAATATTGTTATTAATATCACCTTTACAATTTGGCGCTCCAACTACGTGGGGCCACAGTATAGGAGAATCCCCAAACCTTGAATGACCGGTGAAGGAGACGACAGGACGCACTGAGTACCCCGAGCCAGGAGACTGATCACCTCCCTAACAAAAACGGTAAGTCTGCTGATTTTATTATAATCTGTTGACTTTACCTGTTTTTTCGGGGTACCCTGTGCAGATTGCCTGACCGCGTCCGGTCTTTTTAGGGTCTCTGGAGACGGCAGATGGGGTATTCTCCGCTTGTTATTAATATCACCTTTACATAAGTATATTTTCTTGTGGTAGGCCCTGTGTACTATCTTGCGTTACTTGATCCATATCCGAGCTGTCCATAAAGAAAAGACTTTACTCTCGTCATTGTCTGACCTCGTTCCTAGTTTGCGACCGCTGAATTCTGTTACTGAATCCCCTGTCCACAGAAGAAAAAGCTGGCCTTTGCTTTCTGCTCTGGCTATGCAATGACACTCCTTATATAGTGTGCGGACGCCAAGGGATTCTTGTCTTTCGACAACCCCTTTAGGTCAAACCCTTTTAACTATTTTATATTCATCAGTGCTTTTTTGGAGTCTCCAAAGATACTTTACAGCAATTTGTATTCTTTTGATCATCTAAAGAAAGACTACATCAAAGTAAAAATCTCTGGCAGCCCTAATAGTTTTTATCAGGGCTGTGGGGTCGGAGTCAGAGTTGGTGTCCACATTGGGTGGAGTCTAATTCAGGTAAATTGAGGAGTCGGAATTGGATGTTTAGCTTATTGACTTCACTGCCGTGGTTATGGAGTTGGAGTCATGGAGTTGGAGTCGGTGTTCCTTTTGGGTGGACTCGGAGTCGGATTCAGGGAAACCGAGGAGTCGGAGTCGGATGTTTGGCTTATTGAATTCACAGCTATGGTTGTGGAGTCTGAGTTGTGGAGTTGAAGTCGGTGTTCATTTTGGGTGGAGTTGGGTTCAGGGAAATTGAGGAGTCGGAGTTGGCTTATTGACTACACAGCCATGGTTGTGGAGTTGGAGTTGTGGGGTCGGTGTCAATTTTGGTGGCGTTTGAGTTGGATTCAGGGAAATTGAAGAGCTTGGCTTATCGATTCCACAGTCCTGGTTTTTATTAGAGAACTTTCATGGCTGAGCTTGGACTGGCGCACAGAAGTACAGATAAATCTCCCGGTAAGCCATATACGCCCTTATATGGGCATTAGTTGACACAATACACTTGATTCACTATATAAAGGCAGAAGCAGCATCCCATCATTCATTTATCAAACTACCCAGAGTATTATTGTATACATTTGTGAATGAGGGTAATATAATATTTGTATGCAACTTAAGTGGGCCCCCAGAATAAATGTTACTGGTGGGTTCTTGTCACCGTACATTGACACTGCTAAAAAAGGAGCACCATGACACTGTAATAGTGGTGATAATTAGCTTATGTAATCACCATTTATTGGGATTAGATGTTTGGCATAGGAAGAACATTTTCTTTCACCAATGATGCCATACAAGCCTATCTTGGATATTTATGGCGCATTACAAGGATACAGGTGTGACCATCTCTCCATTGCCAGTAGGCATGCTTCATAGGTGGGACCTGCGTCCATAAGGGGAAAGGAACACCTCTTCAAGTTAAAGAGGTTGTCCACTTTCATGCCAATCAAATGCTGTCAAATACCTAAAAAAAATAAATACAGAAGGTTCTTACTCTCTTTGGGTCCAGCGCTGGCTCCTTGCCACTGCTCCGATCCCAGTAGTTTGGCTGCAACGGAGATTTCACATCATCAACGTATCACCACTGCAGATAATCACTGAGGTCACTACCTTGTTTCCCCGATATCTCCTAATATAAGCGCCCCCCCGATTATAAGGCGTACCTCCTCAGCATGACACCGATCACAAGATTGGGGCATGCATCTGTGTCTCGCTCCCCGCTGTCTCCTCTGTCCGGTGCCCACCACTCTGTACCACTCTTCTGCTCCGGAGCTCTGTGCCGGTCTCCGCCAATGAGCCCTGCGCCAATTACAGCGCAGGGATCATGGGCCAGCTAACGTCAGTAGTCTCTGATTGTTCCTGGGCTGTGATTGGCCCAGGGCGCCTGCGCTGTGATTGACCCAGGGCTCTTGCGCTCTGATTGGCCCAGGGCTACTGTGCTCTGATTGGCCCAGGGCTCCTGCGCTCTGCCCTACCAAAGCAGCACCGCAGAGGAAAGAAAGTGAAAAGGAAGAAGTTCGGTAAGAAAGTGAAAGTGTGTGTGTGTGTGTGTGTTGTGTGTGTGTGTGTACACACATGGGAGGCTGCAGTGGGATACGGTACGGAGATGGGAGGCTGCAGTGGGATACGGTACTGGGATGGGAGGCTGCTGCAGTGGGATACAGTACTGGGATAATGGGAGGCTGCTGCAATGGGATATGGTACTGGGATGGGAGGCTGCTTTTCTGTCAATTTTTTTTTTGTCTAATATAAGACACCCCCCAAAAATTACACATGGTGCACCTTTCGGAGCAAAAATTAATATAAGACAGTGTCTTATTATCGGGGAAACATGGTAGTGGTGAGCTCAGCGATTGGCTACAGGGGTGATGGGCGCTGTCAACATGATAGCAACTCTTCAGGTTAACCCCTTTGATAATGAATTAGCATAGTCATAATTATGCCCCATAGCTATACGTTTCTCAGGTATTAGTCTGCAGGTAAGGGACTCTACTTTACAACGTTGCACATGCATAAATCGCAGTTAGTTGACCGAACGTGAAAGACGTTTAACAGCCCGCCGGACTCTGCCAGAAACGCGGCTCTTGTCCTACTCAACCTTGGTTTTAATAATGTTTCGGATTAATGCAGATGGCAAATGGAACGGTCATTTATCTTGTAATGCGTGGGAGTAGAGAACAAGCCAAATATTTTCTGATGTGCAAAACTCTCCCTGGTGTTTTATGAGAGATACAACCAATGCCCTGCTATCCCAACTCTCCGTCTGCACCTGCAGAAAATCAAGGAAATTTATGACACTGTTTCCTAACCGGTCCCGTATGGCGTCATTATTTTATAAAAATTTCATTATGTCGAAAAAATGATTATTTGACGAAGGCAAAGTTGACTGTGTTTTCGGAACGTATACTTTCAGCTAATGCTAAGGAGACAATTATGTTGTGCTAAAGAACATTTTAACCCCCCTGACAATGAACATGAAGTCTAATTATGCTGAACATCTCCATTGTTCTGCTGTTCTGATGTCTTACAGAATTAAGGAAGAAGAACGAAGCCAAAGATCACCCTGTTGTAGTGTCTGGTTTGGAGGGAAGGGGGTCTTCAAAAGTCATGATTTCTGTTAATTAATCTTCATTAAAGTAATTAGGCAACTCTGGTTTTGCTGTAAAAACATAAAAAGTATTGAAAACATGAGCTACTTCATTGTAAGTCAATAGGGTCCTTGAGGCGCCATTGGGCTCTGTCAACCTGCAGATCCCACATAGCACAGACCAGAGCCTAAAGAGAGACTCTAACTTTATTTCGATCTCCTAAAAAACAAATAGTTTCCACTGTTTCATTTAATCCCATGGGGGGGCGCTGCAGGTAAATTTTTGCTGCATCCCTCTGAAGATTAGACCTGATCCAATAGGGGCCAAGTAGTAGAACAAACTAGAGCATGTAAATAGTATGTTGATACTATTTACATGCTCTAGTTTGTTCTACTACTTGGCTTAAAAAAGCAAAAACCTTAGATAGAAACAAAATGAGCATATACCCTGCAGTAAGTAAATAGTAATAGTACATACAGCCATTGCCGAAAGTGTTGGCACTGTTAGTGGGCGAACCTGCCTATGTTCGGGTTTAGTAAATGGAGAGGAATCGCACAATAGGGTCTTATCCGATATAATCAGTCAGTTATAAGTATGGTCGCACTCACCTGTGTGTGACACAACCACTAATAAACTAGACAATTGGATCCTGACGAATGCAGCAATGAGCCAGAAGAGTTGTATAAAGTCATATGCGTTGATGTAGGAATCCGGCTTGCCGATCGCGCTGTTCGAAGATTTGGCCAAGAAAATCACTCCAAGGACCTCGGATCTTAAGACGTAGATCTTTATTCCTCCAAAGAGTCGACACGTTTCGCCTACCCATTGTACACTTCCTCGGGAGTTTAAGACACAGAGTCGACGCGTTTCGAGTACCCATTGTGCACTTCCTCGGAAGTTTAAGACACAGAGTCGACGCGTTTCGAGTACCCATTGTGCACTTTCTCGGGAGTTTAAGACACAGAGTCGACGCGTTTCGTGTACCCATTGTACACTTCCTCGGGAGTTTAAGACACAGAGTCAACGCGTTTCGAGTACCCATTGTGCACTTCCTCGGGAGTTTAAGCCACAGAATCGACTCGTTTCGTGTACCCATTGTACACTTCCTCGGGAGTTTAAGAATTAGGCAATTCCTAAACTCCTGAGGAAGTGTACAGTGGGTAAACGAAACGCTTTGAGTCTGTGGAGGAATAAAGATCTACATCTTAAGATCCGAGGTCCTTGGAGTGATTTTCTTGGCCAAATCTTCGAACAACGCGATCTGCAAGCCGGATTCCTATATCAATGCATATGATTTTATGATCGGGTTTGGCCGGACTTTTGTTAAACTCACTAGGTGTGCGGTATAGACCCTGAACTTCATAGTTCGGGTTCACCCATCAGTAGTTGTCCCCTTTGAAATTGTTCCAGAAAATGAAGTATTTCCATAAGAAAATTATTGCACTTACATGTTTTGTTATACACATGTTTATTCCCTTTGTGCGTATTGGAACAAGATAAAATACAGATAAATAAAGTCAAATTAGACTGAATTTCACACAAAACCTCCAAAACGGGCCAGACATAAATGTTGTCCTCCTCAACTTAACATTTGGATGCACACCCTTTGATATAAATACAGTAACTGCAATCAATCGCTTCCTATAACCATCTACAAGCTTCTTCTCAGCTGGAATATTGGCTTTCTCTTTATGATCTGCTCCAGGTCTCTCATATTTGGAGGCGTCTTCTCCCAACAGCAATTTTAAGTGATCAATGGGATTTAGATCCTGGCTCCTTGCTGCCTCTTCAGGACTCTCCAGCATTTTGTTTCCATCCATTTCTGGGGGCTTCTTGAAGTATGTTTTCGGTCATTGTCCTGCTGGGAGACCCATGACCTAGAAGGCACCCCCAGCTTTCTAACACTGGGCTCTACATTGCCACCCAAAATCCTTTGGTAATCTTCAGATTTCATCGACACCGTCAAAGCACCCAGAGCCAGAAGCGGAAAGATGACCTTGAAACATTTTTGAGCCTCCACCATATCTGACTGTAGGTACTGTGTTCTTTTCTTTGTAGGCCTCATTTAGTTTTTGGCATACAGTAGAATGTTGTGCTTTACCACAAAGCTCTATCTTGCTTCCATCTGTTCACAAGACGCTTTCCCAGAAAAATGTTGGCCCCTACGAGCAGTGAAAGAACTTTTTTGTCTGGCGGAGGCTCTGGTTGCTCCTTTGGACACATCTCCGGGGGTGAGATAGGGCCTGAGTTACAAAAGACTGCATTAATTCACGGAATCCTTCAGTGAGACTGAGGTACAAGAGTCTGAAGGCACCAAGCCGAGATGAGCAATCCGCAGCAAAATGTGTTACTCTAAATATTCCCAATGAAGCAATGTTGAAGATGTGTATTCGTGTTTCATGGGATTGTTTTAATACATCTTTGTTAAGAACTTTGATAGACTCTATATGTGCTTTGTCCCTCACCGAGGACAGTCCTGAACTTAACTTTTGTACTGGGGAGCCAGTCAGGGCAAGCTCAGCGGACTCGGGGCTGCTCTACATCTTCGACTGATGGGGGCCTGTATGGCTGGCAACCAAATAGCTTACATACATTTTGGCAACCTACTAGCTATTGTATGTCTCTGTGTCAGCAGTGGGGTCCTCCTGGGTCTCCTTCATAGGGTTTCATTTCATTGAAATGCTGATGGATAATTCGTGCTAACACTGGTGCCCGCTGAGCCCTAGGACAGCTTAAATGTCTGTGGAATTTGATTTGGGCTGCTTATCCACCATCCAGACTATCTTGTGTTGCAACCTTTCATCAATATCCAGTGAGATTAGCTACAGTGCCGTGGGTTGTGAACTTCTTGATTATGTTGTGTACTGTGGAAAAAGGGAACATCAAGATCTCTAAAGATTGACTTGTAACCTTGAGATTGTTGATGTTTTTCAACAATCTTTGTTTTCAAGTCCTCAGAAAGTTCTCTTCTCCTCTTTCTGGTCTCCATGCTTAGTGTTCTCCTCTTTCTGTTCTCAGTGCAAAGATTGAGTCAACGTCTCCCTTGTTATATAGTTTCAGGTGTGATTTTCGTATTGCCCACACCGGTTACATGCCACAGGTGAGTGTGATTGGGGATTTTGTGTAAAATGATGTCCAATTTGCCTTTTTACATAAAAATGTACTTAAAAAATGAATGGGCGGGATATGTTTCAATATCACTCCAATCTCACACATAACTGATCTAGGGCCACCACTATTATTACTGGGTACAATCACATAATGGAAATCCCACAGCAAATTAACAATGGTAATATCCATGCAACTAGTAATACTAATGTGGAAATGGCGCACCTTTACCTTGACCTCATCCTTTGTATTGCAAAGGATGAAATTGGTGATGAATATCCACAGCATAAATTGACGTATTGTTCATGTCAAATCTGCACTGCCGGTCAGTTCGCGCCATGGATTTTCTCAGCGTATGGATGATATGTCATAAAATCTCATCCACTATGCTGGTGCTATAAAACCTTAGTTTAGTGGATAATAAACATCAGGGAACATTTATCATTGAGATTGCAGCAAAACGTGGGCACCAGTGCTTTCTATAGCATTAAAAAGTGTTGTACCCTATATTAGCATGTTTTATCACACATACGGAGTCCTAAGATGGAAAGCTCCAATATAGGACCCCTACTCAACACAAAGAACACAACGACGATGGATGGTGACGAACTGAAAGCTGTAAAGGACTTCAACCTACTCGGGTCAATGATCACTGAAGATGCAGCAATGACACCGGGAGTCAATAGGAGAATAGCTATGGACAAAGCAAATCAACAAAGAGGTCACTGGACGAGGCCTTCACATCAAGGGACATTTCACTGGTGATGAAGTCACGGCTCGTACATAGTCTGGTCTATTCAATAGTAACATATGGAAGTGGAACTTGGACGGTAAAGAAACAAGACAGAAGAAGAATCAACGCTTTCAACATGTGGAGCTGGAGAAGATGTTATCAATACCGTGGATGGCAAGAAGAGCAAACTAATCAATTTTTGAACAAATCCAGCCAGACATGTTACTACTTGAAGCAGGAATCACCAAGCTTTCACTTGCCTACTTTGGATACATCATACGAAGAAAGCAATCACTGGAGAAGGATGTCATTGTAGGAAGAATAGAAGGAACAAGACAAACAGGAAGACCAGCAACCTAATGGCTTGATACAATCAAAATAACGGCGGAGAAGACCATGGTTGACCAATCTAGGCATGGAGAAGACCCTGGTTTACCTATCTAGGCATGGAGAAGACCCTGGTTTACCTATCTAAGCACGGAGAAGACCCTGGTTGACCTATCTTGGCATGGAGAAGACCCTGGTTGACCTATCTAGGCATGGAGAAGACCCTGGTTGTGTGGCGCCCCTGCGTCCAGGAGGCCACAAAGGGAACTGCAGCCAGGCAGGTAGGACACTTGTTGCACACCAACACCCTCACAGCCCACATAACCCACGTGTAAGAGAAGGTAACATCCAGCCCTGAGATTAGAGACTCTATGAGATTGAGGGGTGGTGCATTTAGAGGAGTGGGTTGGGCACACCCGTAGTCAGGTGACTTGAGAGTATATAGGAAAGGGGGGAGGAGGAAGGTGTTCAGTAGGCCGAGGTAGGCTGAATAGCAAAGACCAAGAGCAGCAGAGAAGCTGAGATGCAAAGGCCAAAGAGCAGCAGCAGGTTGAGCTGAAGCTGAGCAGGAGAAAGCCACATGTCCTGGAAGAGTGAGGGCAGAAGGAACTCAGAATCTGTACTGAGCCAGTGTGAGCCAGAGGAGAGAGAAAGCCTATCCAGAGCCGGATCCCCAGGAGTGTGAGAGATTCGAGAGGGGCGGTGTAACCCGGGGCCCTAGAACCACAGCTAAAGCAACTGACTGCAAGCGGAGTAGCCCTCCTATATACCGAGAGGAACAGAGAGAAAGGAGCCTGGTAGAGCCTCGTGCTGGAGGACTGCTGGAGGCTGGGCTGAAGTAAAGTGTCGGCTCTAGAGGGGACCGTAGTTTACCCGGCATCCCCAAACAACACAACGGGGGGTCTGAGTTTCAGATTGAGATCCCTACCCAAAGGACAGGCAGCTCAGTGACAAACTTAGGACTCACAGGAGCCCGAGTCACCGCCATACTGTCCAGCGTTTCACACACACCCGTGGAGACGGAGACCGTAATAGCCCGAAAGGACACTGCAGACTGTGTGAGGGGTCACAGAGAGAGAGGCCTGGCTGCAGGGAGAAAAGGGAACCCGGAGAGGGAGAATGTGCCCGTGTACTAAGAACTGAACTTGAACTGTGTAAGAACTGTAACTGTGCTGTAAAGTAACTTGAAGAGCTGAGAGTAAAGCTTTGGAAAACCCTGGAACTGCTTCCCTTGTGTTTCTGCATGAAGTGATTCTCTCCATACCGGATACAGCCTGTCAGCACCAGCAAAGAGGAGAGATCCCTGCAGCGTTTGCAAAGTAAGTGTGCTACACACTCCACAATAGACTTAACCCTTACTGCCCCGGGGAACACAGTTCTACCCACTGGAACTATTACACCTAAGCTGCCATTACATCGTCCCCAGAGGTTCTGCGGCAGCGGCAGCCCCCATCACTGGCCGCATCAAGTGGGTGGCGTCACGACTGACAACCCCTGTAAATATACCCCTTTTATTGCCAGGGCCCGGGACACGGTCCGGACCAGGACCACCCGTGACTTCCCCAGTAGAGACCCGGTCCAGTACCGAGTACCCTCGTCCCAGCGAGCTCGACAACCTGGCATCACGAACAGGATCTACCTGGTCCAAAAGAATTGGACCCCATACGCCTAAGGAAAGTGTTCTGGACTTCTCCCGCCAAAATCTGACCTAAATGGCGGCCAGGGGAGACTAACGCCATGTGCAGAGGAGGCGTTCCCGAGACTCCCATCGTGCGCCGGCCCGGTCCATGGCGCGAAGAGAAGGACCCGCCCTGGCTCCCCTTAACTCTGGGAGAGCCAGCTGTCACTCTCAAGGAAGAGCCTCCGCCCCTAGACCCTCTTCCTAACAAGCTGGCGGGAACAAAGAAGGAAATCGTTATCAGGAGGGGGCAGAACGAAGAACCGGAAGAGAGGCAGTCGCCATTCGAGTACACGAGGACGGAAGCGGAGGACGCCCAGAAGAGTGCTGTACCCGGGAGACCGCAAGTGATCCCAGAGGGCCCACGGAGTGACCCGGTGGAGGAACCCAGCAGAGGAAAGAACTTGTGTGACCGTGGAGAGATGGCGGAAGGCAAAGAGCGTCTCCACGTCCAAGACACCCGGCGGGGTGTGCTGCGGCTGCCACCCCAGCAGATGACATGGGCCCAGGAGGAGCATCGAACCCGGATCCAGATTGATGTTGAGCATTGTCGGAGCTAAGAGACTTTGTCCATACAACCCGGCTGGGTTGGAACGACAGCGTCTGCAAAGTAAGTGTGCTACACACTCCACAATAGACTTAACCCTTACTGCCCCGAGGAACACAGTTCTACCCACTGGAACTATTACACCTAAGCTGCCATTACATCGTCCCCGGAAGTTCTGCGGCACCGGCGGTCCCCATCACTGGCCGCATCAAGTGGGTGGCGTCACGACTGACATCCCCTGTAAATATCCCCCTTTATTTGCCAGGGCCCGGGACACGGTCCGGACCAGGACCACCCGTGACTTCCCCAGTAAAGACCCGGTCCGGTACCGAGTACCCTCGTCCCAGTGGGCTCGACAGTTGACCTATCTAGGCATGGAGAAGACTCTGGTTGACCCATCTTGGCATGGAGAAGACCCTGGTTGACCTATCTAGGCATGGAGAAGACCCTGGATGACCTATCTGGGCACGGAGAAGAGCCTGGTGGACCTATCCGGGCTGTGCAAGATCAATCTTCCCATGTTCATCTACAAAAATCGCCATGACTTGAGATCAAGCTGAAGGCCAATAAATAACAACAATAATACCATACAATATGTGGTCTTGTATTTACAGTATTTCTATGTAGCTACACAGGGGACCCCTAGAATGATTTTCTCTGGTGTGCCCATGGTACTCCAGTTTGACGTTGCCGGTAGTCAACGAATGTGAACCTGCAACATCCCAGGTCAGTTTTGGTGGCGGACATCATTACATTGCTAGGCAATGCATTCATGGCATCAGGGCGGCCTACTGATAAGAATAGGACCCGGTGATGTTGTAGGCAGTAGGAGGTTGTCAGTGCTAATCTACCAGCCACAGATTACCAAGGAGTCAGCCGGATCACTGCAAATATTTTGCTCCAATCCTTTGTAAAGGACTCTGACATTATTTCAAAGCTGCCGGCCATGATTGCCTCTTCTATCAGCTCCAAATGCCTCAATGCGGCACAGCAGAATGGGTTCTCTAAAGCTTACGACCCCTTTAATGGGCTGTTATATCACTCCAAACACTTTTTACAGTGACGCACCGGCTTCACGCGTGACCTCGGAAACCTCCCGGGGACACATATTTCCCCTTTCTGATGGCCGCGGAGCGTAATACGGGCATGTGGATAGTGAACACCATATTCTGACATTGACTCTGCTATATGGGTATTGAGTTGCAGGTTAAGCTATAGACGCCGTATTAAAGAAATAAGCTATGACTGTCAGTAATTCATCACACACACACTAATGATCCCACTAGTTGACTCCCCAGCCCCATATTAGCGTGTTTTCTCATTATATGTGCGCACACCTGGTATTGCTACAGGCAGATTTGTGCCGTCTCTCTTCTTTCATACTGCAATGCAGGTACATTTTTATGGACATCGTAAAGGGAAAGGACTGAGCGAGAGAGGGAGAGAGGGAGAGAGAGAAAGGGAGAGGGGGAACGAGCGAAGGCAGGGAAATACGGAAAACAGAGAGAGGACGAGGCTGTGAACAAGCGTCATGTATAATATATGACCATGTGATCGAAGGACAAAAAAATTGTTCCCTCGGGGAATACGGCCATATATCTATATACAGAGCAACCTAATATAATCGTCTAAATCCAATAACCGTACAACATAGAAGCAGATCTCACACTATTTGTATGCCGCAGACCATTGTGCTGCCCAAATCTCATCCTGTACCAGAATATATCATAATAGCAAAAACTATTGAAAAAATCATGTGCACGAACCAAAGTTTTACAGTATTCTGCAGGTTTATTTTAAAAAATTGCCCTAAAATTAAGGATATAAAAAAAACACATTTTTTTAGATAGATAGATAGATAGATAGATAGATAGATAGATAGATAGATAGATAGATAGATAGATAGATAATGGATAGATAGGCTAGGGTCACATTTGCGGTTGCAATTGCAGATCCTGATAAAATGCTCAAAACCGGACCCATAGGCAGCAATACAAAAACCGGAACCCCCCAACAGCATTGCGTTTCCCGGATCCGGTTTTCCGATGTGCGGTAAAAATCATGCAAGCAACGTTTTTCAGACAGATTTCTAATCCGTATCTGCAAATGTGAGTGGAGCCGGGAACAGTAACCGGATCGGGTACCGCAACACACATAAATGGCAGTATTGCCGCCATCTTTTCCTACGGCTACGGATTCACCCGGATGGAAGTGTATTGGCGTCCGGTTTTGTGCTGTCCAGGTGGATCCGGGTGAATCCATTTTCATTCCGTGAGACCAAAAGGATCATAGATGATTCCTGTAGTCCCTTGCAAAAATCTGTAAAAAACAGATTTTCCCACTTTTTAGTTTTTATTTTTTCTCAAAAATAACACCAAATAACATCTATAAAGATCAGTGTTAGCATGCATTGACCTAACCAGTGTGCTGCTATTATTTTTGATCACATATATATAACATTGCTATATAGATTTGCACCTGGGCTGAAAAGCTTAAAGTAGGGGCTGTCTGGTCTTTTTCTCTTCATAGATAGATAGATGCATGTATGTGCTAAGATTTGTATAAATCATTGAATATATGAAATTTAAACTGCATTATAGCTACATAGGTACACTCACATTGGCCAATTTATGCGCTAAGTACATGTGTTTTATACGTATATTCTATCTAGAAGTAATGCAGTTCAAATTAAATATACTGAATGTTTGCAAACATCATGGCAAGACGTAAGAGAGGGGAAAAAAGCCATGGACCGTCATGACACCAGGTAAAATCTACCAGTAATTATAAAGCAATCCTGCCATTTAGTGAAAATTAATATCAGCTGGTTCAACTGATGGCCTATAAGAAGATGTCTCATTACCAAGGAGCCACACAAGAAACAACTCATGATGGGTAAAAGCAGTGAGCTGTCTCAAGACCTTCACAACCTTATTGTTGCAAAAGATACTGATGGCATTGGTTAAACAAGAATTTTTAAACTGAAGTTTATAGGGAGCCCTGATGGGACCATAACTCGGAAATGGAAAGAACATCATCATTTCACCATAACCCAGCCAAGACCAAGTGCTCCCCACAAGATTTAAGGCAGTGGAGTGAAAAGAATTATCAGAAGAGTTTTCCAAGAGCCAAGGACCACCTGAGGAGAACTACAGAGAGACCTGGAGTCAGCAGGTACAATTGTTTATGACTCACCGCGGCCGGGACTCCGGTTTAGACAGGCGTTTTCTTCCTCCTTCTTGTCACGGATGGACCGCGCCTGCCGGTAGTGGGGCCCGGTGGTACAGATCAAAAATGATGAGACGTCTTGTGGGAACAGATTAAAGGGGTTAATTGTTTCGTGACGCCACGTATGAGAGTTTCGGTAACTGTACCGACGCTGCGGGGCCTCCGTGGGATGGAATGCAGCAAGATGGAATGCTCCCCACAGGCTGAGCGATGATCCCCGGAGCCAGAAGCTGTGCAAGATGTTCTGAGGCAGCTGCGGTTACCTTAGCATGCGGATAAGCAGTTCATAAGAAGGCACGGACACTATTAGTCTCTGTAACGGGTTCTTTACTGTAACCAGCAGGCAGTACATGGTATACAGTTAAGGGTAGTGGACCGGGTGGACTCAGCAATGACCAGTGTGTTCTCAGAGATCCGCGGTGTTCCTCCATTCTAACTAATTGAGTTGCCGTTGTCGCCCAGGAATGCCAGATCGGGTACAAGGAGGCTGCTTGAATGCCCTATTCGGGGTATACGTTCCGGATGCTTTGGGGAGCCTTGGGTCCTTTGGTGGGTACACCGCTGGCTAGACGACTGTTTATGGCGATGGTGGGGTGCTCCTGTAAAGCTGTCCCTCCACTCCTCTGGTTCGCATAGCAGAGCTGAACTGCTACTAGCTTTGGTACCAGCAAACCGGCTGTAGATGGGCACGGGATGATTTTGGACCCGCATGTTGATGCCCGAATATCGGTTGATTAAGCACCCAGAGTGATGGTGCTCAACCGGGTGACGGTAGGGAGATGGCCGGTAGAAGGTGGCCAGGGGGCCGCACGGAACTGTGCAACCCCCTCTCCTAAGTTGCAGAGCTGGGGATCTTGCACGCTCTCTTCTACGTTGCTGTTACACTCCCCAGACTTGACTTCTCTCAACTCCTAATTGTACTAAACTTCCACTACACACTACCCTTACACTCCGCCCACCAGGACCTAATTGGCGCTCTATGCTAGGTGATGCATGCAGGGTATGGATCTCTGAATTAACCGTATGACTGCTAAGTCAGAGAAAATTGCTGCTGCAGTTTTGGCTGCAATACCCTCTTGTGACGCACTCGTTGCGGGGCGCCACATTTATAAGAAAACAATAAGAAATGTACTCCTCCTCCATGGCCTGTATGCACGCTCCTGTATGTACGCTCACCACGCAAGACCTCATTGTTGAACAATTTTCAAGTGTTAAATTTTGCTCATCAACATTTAGACAAGTCTGTGAAATACGGGTCAGATGAGACCAAGATTTAACACTTAGAATGCCATAATACACACTTCATTTGGAGGCAAAATGCACTAACCATCACCCCAAAAACACTATACAACAATGAATCTTGGAGGCAGGAACATCATGGTGTGGGGCTGTTTTTCAGTATACGGAACTGCCAAACTTCATATACCGTAATTGAAGGAAGGATGAATGGAAAAAAATACGGAGACATTCTTGATAAACATCCACTGCCATCTATCAGGATGATGAAGATGAAGTGAGGGTGGACATTTCAGCAATACATTGATCAGAGACACACATTCAAGGTGTGATGATTTCTCTGTGCAATGCGTCTAAAATGCTACAGAAATTATGCTGTGACTGGTACCTGGGTGTGCTGGGCTGTCAGTAAGCTGATTTTTGCCTCAGGCTTCCATTCTGGTCCTGGGAGGTGCTATGTTGCTCACATGTTCCCCCTTTCCAGTGATTGCTCTGTTACTTTACTGAGCAACCTCTTCCAGAACTCTGCCAGTGATACATTTCATGTGAGTAGTGCTGTTGGTCTGCATACCTGTGTCTGCAGTGGCGTAACTAGAGTCTGGTGTGAAATTTAGACGTGGGTCCCCCCCATCCCCCCACGCACACTTTGGTCAGATGTATGGACCCTGTGTAATGTTCTAAATACTTTAAAGACTCACACATTTACCCCTCTCCCCCTTCATTATGTATTAATGTCCCTCATCCTGCTATATATGGTCCTCCTCCTGTAATATAGCCCTTATTGTGGTATATACTGTATATCCCTCATCATGGTTTATGCCACCATAGTCCTTCAATTGTTATAATGCATCCCCACATTCCTTCATACGTTACAATGTACCTCCATAGTTGTCTATATAATATAATGCATCCCATAGTCTCTCATTCATAAGGTAGCCACTATAGTCATTCAATTATTATAATGCTCCTCCATTATCCTCCATAAAGTTTAATGCAGCCTCATAGTCCTCCATATAGTATAGTGAAGCCTCATATCCCTCCATATAGCATAATGTCGATTCATATCCCTCCATATAGTATAATGCACCCTCACAGCTCTCCATATATATAAAGGAGCCTCATAGCCCTTCATATAGAATAATGCAGCCTCAAAACTCTCCATATAGTGCAGATTCAAAACTCTCCATATAGTGCAGCCTCATAGCCCCTCCATATAGTGCAGCCTCATAGCCTCTCCAATCTCCATATAGTAGAATGCTCCACCCTCCTCCCCTATAATCCTCCATCAAAAAATAAATCTGTATGTACCTCTCCCAGTTCCCCCGCTGCTCCGGTCTCCTTACAAACAGACTCAGGAGGAGGAGGAGACAGCGGTGTCGGCAAAGCAGGAGATGACGCATTCTCCTAGTGTGGAGGAGGCGGCACCAGCCTGCTTTATATGTGTTGCGCAGTAGAACGCAGGCTGTTACCACCTACCCTCCCTGACACACTGGTTGCGCAGTCACATGGATGTGCGTCCTTGGAGACGCACAACCATATGAAGCGGGCGCCCGGTGCTGGGATCGGCGGTCGCAGGGGGCTGCAGGCGGGCCCTGTGACACCCGCGACCCCTGCGACTGCTATGGTTACACCACTGTGTGTCTGCCTTGTTATGATCACTCTTTACTGAGCCTGGACTGTGGCTCCCTGTACTTGATGTGATCTCCAGGCATTCTGACCCCGGACCACTACCTAATCACACATCTCAGTTGACTCCCTTTATTCATTATGTGCCTTCCTGGAAACTTGACCCCAGACTGTTACCTGACCACATCTCAGTTGACTCCCTTTATCATACGTGTTTTCCTGGAAACCAGACCCCAGATTGTTACCTGACTACACCTCTGTAAACTCTTGGGATCCACTACGGGTCATCTTGATACCTGATCTTGCCTTATCTCACTAGTCTGCCTTCTGAATTAGTTGGGTCTACTGTCACACAAGGAATGTCTCAATTGGTTGCAGAGAAAGAAAATAAATCTGCTGGAACGGCCGAGCCGATCACCGGAGCTGGATCCAGTACAAAATGTCTGTAAAGAACTAAAGCTCCGAGATCATAGAAGGATCAACGGGACCTGCAGGATGTGAGGAGTGTTTGTGTGGAAGAATGGACCAAAATCCCCCTGAGCAATGCAGGGACGAGTGTCTCCATACAGCTTCATCACCATTCAGTAATGTGTTCAATACTTTTTCCCTGTGTCATTTCTCATTATTAAAAATTGGTGTGCTGTAAATGAAGACAAACAGTTTGATTAGATAGACAGACAGACAGACAGACAAGCTGGGCAGTCAGTCATTTGGACCCATCACAACACGTGTAGCCTGAAATGACCACAATCTTTTTTTTTAAGCATCTGAACATCTTTACTTCCCCAAATTCTAATGCCTTCATGTTCAGTGTTTGTGCTCAGTCGGGGCTGCCCAGATGGATTGAGGTTATTCTGGCAGCAATTAAATTGATGCGGATTATAAAGTGACCACTGTGTATAAACAGATGTACGGGATTGTCTGCATTCAAGACACAATACAAGAACAGAGCATTTTCCTATTCTTCCTTTACACAGCAGAGATTTGGGTGATGTCTCATTAAAGGGAATCTGGCGATAGTTTTTTGTTATGTAATCTGAGTGCAAATTAAAAATTGCAAAAACGGTGAGATTTCACAATTCTCGTGCACATTCATTATACATGAACTGTAGACAAAGCACATGTGATAAGCACAGAACATACAGTTGCAAGAAAAAGGGGAATTTACACGGATAAAAGTTTATAGATGAATGTCATGACGCAACCTGTGGTGGTACCGGCGCTGCTGAGGCCTCCAGGGTGATGGACGGCAGCAAGGTGTTGTGACTCCCTACAGGTGGAGCGGGGTCCCTGGGGCTGTAAGGGTAGGATGATGGAATAGGGTAGCGCAGTCGTTGCTGTGTGGGACAAGCCGAAAGGATGGATACACACACAAGAAAGTCTTTTCAGTACCTTTACTGGTGGTTTGCAGGTACACTTCCAGGGTAAAAGGATGCACTTTGGGATTTCCACAATGAGTGGGCTATTGGACTCCTTGTCCCGCTCCCTTGTCCTGAAGTCTGGCGTGTGTGGAACCAGGCCTGACCTCTCTTGTCTCTCTCACACCCGTGTTGCTGCACTGAGGGCTCTCACTTGGCTACTGCTACCTCTTCTGTGGCTCCTGACTCTCAAATGTGGGTGCTGTGGGTGTCTGGGAAGCTAAGCCTCCACGGTGTACTGGGATTCTCTGCTGGGCTAATCTCTCCCTTGCAGACTCAGACTCCAGTTCTCTTGGGGTGTGCCGGTATGGCTCCTCTGCCCCCGCTGTACTGTTCCTCTCCTCTGCCTTCAGTCCACACTCTCTGAACCCTCACACTGGCTCTGGTGCTGCACTGGTTTCAGGCCTAGCACGGCTCCAGAAACCAGTTTTGCTCACTAGACTCTGAGCTGATCTTCACAGTTCTCCTAGCCCTGCACACTCTGGCTAACTCCGCCCCAGCACCTGTATTTATAGGGGATCTGGCTTAACACCAACCAGTGGTACTCCCCCTACAGGCCTGGAGTGGAAGATGATGTGTGTCTGTGGGTACTAGATGTGGAAATCCCTTGGTGTACTAGTTGGTCCTGTGGCTACCTGTGGTGGAGCGCCGGGTCCAGTGGTGGTGTGGTGGCACCATGGTCATTGCAGGCTGTGCTGAAGAGATGGGTTTTCAGTTCTGACGTTTTGAAGTGCAGAATTCCAGAGGATGGGGGATGCTCTTGCAGGCGGTTAGATGAGGAACGTGCAAGTGTGGAGGAAACAAGGTCTTGGGAAGATCGAAGATTACGAGTTGGATGATATCGGGTAATTAGTTCAGAGATATATGGGGGGACAGATTGTGAACAGCTTTGTAAGTCAATGTTAGTAGTTTGAATTGGATACACTGGGGAATTGGGAGCCAGTAGTGGTATTTGCAGAGGGTAGAAGTGGAGGAGGAGAGAAGTGGATTAGTCGGGCAGCAGAGTTAAGGACAGATTGGAGAGGTGCAAGAGTGTTAGCAGGGAGGCCACAGAGGAGGAGGTTGCAGTAGTTGAGACGGGAGATGATGAGGCCATGCACTAATAGTTTAGTAGATTGAGGGTTGAGGACAGGACCGAATCTGGAAAATATTTTTGAGTTGGAGGTGGCGAGAGCTTGAATTGTGTGGTCTGAAGGATAAGGTAGAGTCAAGGATCACTCCAAGGCAGTGGACTTCAGGTACAGGGCAAAGTGTGAAATCATTTATTGTGATAGATCAGGTAAGAGAGGTGCGCGAGATGGGTGAAAGCTGAATTCAGTTTTGTCTACATTTAGTTTAATTCCCCAAAAATTTGATGTGGGCTTCGCCGTATTTTTTTTGTCCAGCCAGGTACAGCAGGCAGGAACGGGCTGCCTCCAACCCCCAGGTGCCTATTTGTACCTGCCTGTAAACAGAAATAGAAGGAAGCCCTTTTTTTATTATTATTTCATCAATTTCATGAAATAATAAAAAAAAAAATATGTGGGGCTCCGCGCTATTTCCATGTCCAGCCAGGTACATCTAGGCAGCTGGGGTCTGGAATCCGCAGCGCAGGGAGGCCCAAGCTTTCTGCATCCCACAGCCACCCCAGAAAATGACGCGTACAGAGAAGCGCCATCTTCTGGTGCTGAACCCCGCTCATCCAGAGCCCTGGTGCCGTGGCTCACTGGGTAATAAAGGGGTTAGGGCCAGCTTTGTGTTATCAGCTGGCCCTAAGCCTGAAATTAATGGGGTCATGCCAATATTAGACATGACCGCCATGAATTTTCAGTTTTTAAAAAAAAAACACAACACACAGAAATTTTTTTTTTATTAGAAATAAAACAAAAAATAAATAGACTTAGAGACTCCATCTTTATTAAATAAATTCCTCTTCCGTCCGACGTAGTCCAGTGGAGTCTTCTTTAGCTCAGCTACATCTCTGGTAGAGAACCTCCACCAGAGATGTAGCTGAGTTGTGCAGCCGTGGGAAAGTTCATGTGAGTTTATGCTGCATGAACTCACATGAACCTTTCCCTGACAGCACTGCGGCCTCTTCAAATGAACAGCTGATCTTCATCAGCTGATCATTTGAAATAACCGGCGGGAAAGCCAGTGGTGAGACTTCACCGCCGGCTTTCCTGCTCTGTTCTGCGCTCCCCGCTCCCTGATTCCCCCCCCCCATCGCTCCCCACGCCTCCCTGCCTGATCAGGCGGGGGAAGCAGATCCAGAGAGCGGGAATGGGGCATCAGGGAGCGGGGAGCGCAGCACAGAGCAGGAAAGCCGGTGGTGAAGAACTAGTCTCACCGCCGGCTTCCCCGCCCTGGTCCTTCTCTCCCCACTCCCTGGTGCTTTGCTGCCCGCTTGGTCCTAACTTAGGATTGGGATGGGAGAGGGCAGGGGGAGAGGAGGATTGGGATAGGAGGCTGCGGGGGGCAGTGGATCGGGCTGAATGATTGTCTAAAAGCCGGCTTTTAAACAATCATGCCCCCATTTCAGCCTTTTCCTCTGCCCCCAGACCACTTTATAGGGTCCTTTTGGAGAATGAACTGTTATCGAACATAATCTCGAACTGCCGAATTTGAAGCTAATTGTTCATATTCGTCGAATGACTCGAACACCGCCCAAAACAGCTCGAATTTGAGATTGGCGAACATTTCAAATCCAACATCGCTCATCTCTACACATACATTGAGGTAATTTTTTGGTGCTATTCCAATTTTTCACTATAAATATAATGTATGTTTGGGTGGAGGTGGAGCATGGGTGGAATTGGAGCATGGGTGGAGGCTGGGCGGAGTCTCAGGGGGCCCCAAAATTCCTAGTGGGGCCGCCCTGGGTGCAATAACTGGTAATGTGATGTTGTTAGGTCCCCTGCACTGCACTCAGCTCACTTTCACTGGCTCTGCATCCTCTGCTGCTCTGCCGGTCGGGCATCCAGCGTCCAGGAGTGCTGTGTCTTGGAGCCATCCCTGGGTCCCCTTCCTGTTTGCCAGTCATTGGGTTCACACACCAGCACACTACAATGGACGGTGTAATGAGCGGTGCACTGGGCGCGGCCGCACTCCTCCCCTGTGAATCTAGGGGCCGCCACGGCTCAGCCTGACACTCTCCTTGGCCAATAGCTGTCTGTCCTCTGGTATATCAGGCCGCCTCCACTGCTGGGAGGTGGCTGATTATTGTGTTAGATGCCTTGTGCTTCTGGCTGCAAGTCAGGTCCTCCTTGTGCTCTCTCACGTGGATACTTCTTCCAGTCCTCCATACTCCGGTCTTTGGTGCCTCAGACCCTCCTCTGCCATAACTCGGTTAGGCTAACCCTACTAGCCGCCCCCATGTTATCGGCAGCTGTGGTATTTAGTCCCCCTGGGCTTGCCCCTGACAATCCCTCTATAGGGGTTGGACCAACTAGGACCACCTCATCCAGGGGAGTTCGGTACCACGGCCCAGTGGGTCCACTCCGGACCCACTCAGGCTGTGTGCCATGATCGTGCTCCAGGTAGCGTCCCGAATCCTCTGCCTCGCTTTGGAAAACCGCCTAGGTATAGTGATGACCCCAACCTGTTCCAGGGCTTTCTCAATCAGTGCCGTCTGCACTATGAACCGTTACCGCAGCAGTACCCCACTGATCGGGTTAAGGTGGCTTTCGTGGTCTCCCATCTAGAGGCTGAGGCTCTGGCTTGCGTAAATCCTTTATGGGAGTGAGACAACCCTACGGTCTCTCATTTGCTGACATTTCTGGAGACATTTCGTAAAGTCTTCGTTGAACCTGGCCGGGTTATTTCCACTACTGAGTCCCTCTTTAACCTCCGTCAAGGGTCCCTCACCATTGAGCAATACATCATTCGCTTCCTCACCCTCTCCTCTGAGTTGTGGTGGAATAATGAGGTGCTGTTTGGAGCATTCTGGCGTGGCGTGTCTGGCAGGATTAAAGACGAACTCGCAGGTTGTGACACCCTGCTTAACTGGAGGACCTAATCTCGCTGCCACTCACAATGATTTGCGTTTCCAGGAACGCTCCTGTGAGTCTGCCCGGAAAAGGAGACCTGTACACAGGGCCGCACCGTCCATTGGACAGTGTGAGCCCTGTCATTCAGGCGGCAGCAGGCAGGGGGAGCGGCTGTGCAGAAGGGGGCGGCGCCTCATGCAAACAGCCTCCCCTGTCATGGCGCCGGCCGCTCACCCCGCGCACCGGAGGTAAGCGGCGACCGCCGGGGGGGAGGCACTGAAGGGGCGGCAGCCCCAGGCTTCAATAGAACCCCCCTCCCCCGGTACTCACGGCCGCGGCTCAGGCGGCAGTGGCGACCCGGTCACTGCAGAAGGGGCGGCAGCCCCAGGCTTCATCAGCACCCCCCCCGTAATCAGTGCCGTGGCTCAGGCGGCAGTGGGGCTCGGTGCACCCCTGCCTGTACAGCCACCTTCTCTGTCCACAGTCTGCTTAGTCCGCGGTCTATGACGTCTGCCTCCACCTATGTGGCGCCCCTGCGACCAGGTGGCCACAAGAAGTGCAGTCAGGTAAGCAAGGTGGTTGCAAAACACACCCACACCTCACAAACACCAACCCCAAGTCTAGGACTCTAGGTTGGGCAAGGGGTAGCAGGTGTAGCACAGTGGGTGGAGCGTAGGAGGACACTGAGAAAGTGGGTGGAGAGACCTAAACAAAACCCAGGAACACACAGGGGTAGAGCAGATGGAGACAGAAGTGAGATAGCAGGAGGAAGAGTTAGAGTGAACAGAAAGAGACTTCCCAGACAGATTCGGGCTCCCTGGAGACACAGAATCCTGTGAGGCACAGACCCCTGGAGAGAAAGCCTATTTCACAGCCTGGAAGCGACGGGAATGAGAAAGACTGAAAGAGACCCCACAGCTAAGGAAGGTGGGAGGACAAGGGCCTGGCAGCCAGATAGACCCGTGCTGCGTGGAGGAACCCTTAGCACAGTGACAGACAGAAGGAGCCTGGAGGGCTAGGCCGACACCAGAGAACCGGCTCTGAAGAGGTGACAGGGGATTCTATACCCTAATCACGAGACACACCGGTGTGGGGCAGAGACTTTATGTGCTGCAGCTAACTTTCCATCACGGACTAGGAACACAGCCGTCATACTAGGACTGGTGACCCTAACTGTAAGGGAAATATATTCACCCGTGAGTCCGCAACGACCAGACCAAACCCGTGAGTGAGATACTACGATACTACTGAGAGAAGGGCCTGAAAGGATTTTGAGGGAGCAACACAGAAAAGCTACCTGAGCTGCACAGTTTGAGTAACCCGGAGCCGTGCTGAAGTGTATCTTGTGTGAACTGTAAACTGTTGTAGAAAGATCAAGTAAAGTACCCAGTAAGCTCACACTTGCCTGGGACTGTTCCTTTCTAGCACCATGTCCAGCACTAAGACAACCAACACTGTGGAAAGCTGCAGTAGCAAATGTTGCAATTGAATCCCATCTGGGGAGCTACAGACGGTCGTCCCTGCACACTGGCTGGAGGAGCTGCAGCTTGGAAGTAAGTGACTTGTACCCAGCGCGATCCCTCACAAAGCCCCCTCCATCATCACCACTACTCCTGCCCTGGGGACCCTCAGCCCTACCCGACGAGGGCTTTCTATCCACGCTGCCCCAAGTCACCGTCCCCAGCAGGAATACAGCAGCGGTGGTTCTATTAACCACATACCCCGGGTGGCATCACAACAAATCATCTCTTTTAAATATCCCCTTTTTGGATTGATCCCAGGGACCGGGTCATGACTACCGTGATCCCAGACAGGACCGGCTCTGCTCCCGAGTACCCCATAGCCTGGGGGTGCAACACCTCCTTTTTGGAACCGATGCAGGTGGACCGGGTCAGGATGGTGGAACAATGCCGAGAGGAGACGCTTGCTCATGGTCTGCCTGTATTGTGAAAGCGCATCCCATCAGGACCGATATTTTCCTGAAAGACCGAGAAACTCCTCATTAGGCAAGAAGTGGTGATTCGACTTGGAATTCCCATGATACCTCTGCTGACCCCTCGCTTAATAACGTCGGTGGATGGCAGACCACTGCAGGAGATTGTGACCAAGGTGACGGAGGAGGTGGAGGCGCAGATCGGGGCCCTACGCCGTGAAAAGACTGAGTTCTACATTTTGCCCAGCCTCTCCCACGCACTTCTCCTCGGGCTTTCCTGGCTCCGGGCTCAAGATCCCGTCCTGGACTGGCGCACTGGGGACGTGCTGCGATGGGGCCTCCTCTGCCAAGAGAGATGTCTACAGACAGTTCTGCCACCTTGTTCTCCGCAACCGGCTTCTGTTCTTCCTGGTTTACCGGCTGCCTATTGGTCGTATGCGGACATCTTCAACAAGACAGAGGTGAAGGTCCTCCCACTTCAACGCCGTATGATTGCCCTAGTGACCTAATCCCTGGTTCTACCCCATCTACGGGTAGAATCTACCCTTTGTCCCCATTTAAGCCATGTCACAGTACATCGATGACAATTTGGCCAGGGGGTTCATTCGGAAATCCATGTCCCCTGCTGGTGCAGGGTTCTTCTTTGTTAAGAAGGACAGCTCCCTTCGGCCCTGTATTGACTACAGGGGTCTAAATTTGATCACTAGCAAGAACAGATACCCACTGCCGCTGATTCCAAAGGGGCCTGCATCTTCACGAAACTGGATCTACGCGGGCCTACAACCTGGTTTGTATGCATTCCGTGGACGAATGGAAGACCGCTTTCAACACCCGGGATGGCCATTATGACTATCTGGTCATGCCCTACGGTCTGTGTAATGCCCTCGCAGTGTTCCAAGAATTCATCAATGACATCATCCGCGATCTATTGTACACATGCGTAGTGGTATACTTGGATGACATCCTCATCTTCTCCCCGGATTTATCCTCCCATAGACGGGACCCTCGGCAAGTCCTACAGCAACTGAGGAGGCATCGGTTGGAGATGGAGAATTGCATCTTTGAACAGACCTATTTGCCCTTTCTAGGGTACATCATCTCAGATTCTGGATTAGGGATGGGCCCAGACAAGCTCTCTGCTGTTCTGAAGTGGCCCCATCCTGTGGGGACTAAGGCCATTCAACGGTTCTTTGGCTTTGCAAATTATTACAGGCAGTTCATCCCCCATTTTTCTTCCTTGATCAAACCCATCACGACTCTCATCTGTAAGGGAGCAAATTCCTGTATCTGGACCCCAGAGGCCGAAAAAGCCTTCTCCACCTTAATGCACTCCTTCTCCGAGGCTCCTACCTTGCACCGACCAGAGGTAAACAGACAGTTCATTCTTGAGGTAAACGCCTCCTCCAGGGGCTGTTCTCTCTCAGAAATCCTCTACGGGTCAGTTAGTCACCTGTGTTTTTTTCTCTAAAGCATTTACCGCATCGGATCGCAACTATTCTATCGGACACTGTGAATTGCTGACCATACAACTGACATTGGAAGAGTGGCGACACCTCCTCGAGGGTGCCGTTCATCTGTTCATAGTCTTCACCGAACATAAGAACCTGGCTTATCTCCAGTCTGCTCAGAGACTCAACCCCCGGCAGTTCCGGTGGTCAATGATTTTTGCCCGTTTCAATTTTGAACTGCACTTTCGGCCTGGCAGTAAAAACATCAAGGCAGATGCCCTGTCAAGGTCCTTCCAGCCGTCGAATATGGAGGAGGAGTCTTTCCATATAAAAGACCCTACCAATATAATCACTGTGGCTCCCTTACCCCTTACGTTTTGCTGGACTCCCGCCTGGTAAAACCTTCGTAGCACAGGATAAGAGGAAGGGGGTTCTGTCATGGGGACACTCATCGAGACCTGCCGGCCACGTTGGAGTTAAAAAAAACTCTTTCTTTGATCTCTCATCACTATTGGTGGCCTACTATCCATCAAGACATCCACGATTGTGTTGCTTGATGTCCGTCTTGTGCTAGAAACAAAGTGCCTAGACAGTTGCCGGCTGGACGTCTACTGCCTCTCCCAGGCCCATCGCCACCTTGGCAACACATTGCCATGGATTTTATTATGGATCTTCCTTGTTCCTCCGGCTGTATGGCCGTATACATAGTTGTGGATCACTTCTCTAAAATGGCCCACTTCATTCCTTTGCCTGGTCTACCATCCACTCCTGAGTTGGCCAAGATATTCATCGAACACACCTTCCGGCTCCACGGATTTCCTTGTCATGTCGTGTCTCACAGGGGAGTCCAATTCACTTCCCAGTTCTGGAGGTAACGATAACTGGACCAGTCTCCTTCCTTGGGCGGAATTCGTTTACAACTATCACTCCAGTGAGTCGTCCACTAAATCTCCTTTTGTCGTTGTATTCGGACCACATCCTGGTATGCCTCTGCCTGATGAATTGTCCGTGGACTTCTCCAAGATCTGGAGGAAGACCAGAGATGCCCTTACAGAAGCCTCCGGCAGGATGAAGAGACATGCCGATAAGAGACGCCTGGACCCTCAGTCTTTCCTCCCAGGCGATAAAGTATGGCTTTTGACTCACCGGCAGCCCGTGGACTCCGGTTTAGACAGGCTGTAGCTCCTTCCTCCTTGTCACGGGTGGGCCGCGCCTGCCGGTAGTGGGGCCCGGTTGAGTGCAGATCAAAAGTGAAGACGTCTTGTAGGAACAGATTAAAGGGGTTTAATTTATTCGTGACGCCACCTATGAGTAGTTTCGGTAATCATTACCGACGCTGCGGAACCTCCGGGGGATGGACAGCAGGCAGTACATGGTATACAGTTCACGGGTAGTGGACCGGGTGGACTCAGCAGTGATGGTGTCCCTCAGAGATCCGCAAGTGTTCCTCCATTCTAGCTAAGTGTTTTGCCATTGTCGCCCAGGAATACCAGTTCGGGTACGGGGAGGCTGCTTCAATGCCCTATCCAAGATATACGTTGTGGATGTTTTGGGGAGCCTTGGATCCCTCAGTGGGTACACCGCTGGCTAGACGACTGGAAGTTGGCTGGTGGTGGGGTGCTCCTGTGAAGCTGCTCCTCCACGCTTCTGGTTCGCGTAGCAGAGGTGAACTGCTGCCAGCTTCGGTACCAGTGAACCGGCTGTGAGTTTTGGGCACGGGATGTTTTGGAACCTGTGGTTAATGATGCCCGATCCCGGTTGTTGAGGCCCCAGGTGCTAACACCCGACCGGTGACGGCCCGGGGGCTGCACGGGGTGCGAAGCCCCAGCTCCTGCTCCAAGTTCTAGACTGCTCAGGTCAAGTTCTAGACTCCTTCTCTTCAGACTAAGGGTCTGTTCTCCCTACACACTTCCCTAGCACTCCGCCCACCAGGACCCTGGGTTGGCCCTCTGTTCTAGGTGATGCATGCAGGGTTGGATCTCAAAGTTAACCAGATCATTGCTGTGTCAGAGAATATTGCGGCTGCATTTATGGCTGCAATACCCTCCTGTGACCCACTCGTTGCGGGGCGCCACACTTTCTTCCAAGTACATCAGGCTACAGGTACCATCCTACAAGTTAGGGCCGCGTTATGTCGGTCCCTTCGAAGTCTTGGGACGCATCAACGATGTTGCCTACAAGCTAGAAGAAAGGCAACTGAGGCTGAAACGTCGCACACTGCATCTGATGGCCTAATAATGGCAGAATCGGGAAATTTGACTTGGAGTGCTGCTTTCCTTTTTGGTTTGATAGATAGATAAAAAAAAAAGTTTAGATGCCAGCACTTCCATTTTCAGTGAAAGAAGTGACATTATTAGCACATATTGCACAGAGGCGACGGGCAGGGCCCTCTCCCCTCACCTACAGTATCTTCAGTTATCCTTTGTAGACTGTGAGCCCTCGTGAGAAGGGTCGTCTCTCCTCACCTACTGTATCCTCACCCATCCCTTGTAGACTGTGAGCCCTCATGGGTAGGTACCTCTCTCCTCACCTACTGTATCTTCAGTTATCCCTTGTGACGGTGAACCCTCATGGGCAGGGTCCTCTCTCCTCACCTACTATATCTTCTCTTATCCCTTGAAGACTGTGAGCCCTTGCAGGCAGGGTCATTTCTCCTCACCTACTGTATCCTCACCCATCCCTTGTAGACTGTGAGCCCTCATGGGTAGGTACCTCTCTCCTCACCTACTGTATCTTCAGTTATCCCTTGTGACGGTGAACCCTCATGGGCAGGGTCCTCTCTCCTCACCTACTATATCTTCTCTTATCCCTTGAAGACTGTGAGCCCTTGCAGGCAGGGTCATTTCTCCTCACCTACTGTATCCTCATCCATCCCTTGTAGACTGTGAGCCCTCGTGGGCAGGGTCCTTTCTCCTCACCTTCTGTATCCTCACCCATCCCTTGTAGACTGTGATACCTCACGGGCAGGGTCTTCTCTTCTCATCTACTGTATCCTCACCCATTCCTTGTAGACCATGAGCCCTCGTAGGCAGGGTCCTCTCTCCTCACCTACTGTATCTTCACTTATTCTTGTAGACGGTGAACCCTCATGGGCAGGGTCCTCTCTCCTCACCTTCTGTATCTTCACCCATCCCTTGAAGACTGTGAGCCCTCGCAGGCAGGGTCCTTTCTCCTCACTTACTGTAGCCTCACTCATCCCTTGTAGACTGTGAGCCCTCGTAGGCAGAGTCATTTCTCCTCACCTACTGTATCCTCACCCATTCCTTGTAGCCTGTGAGCCCCACAGGCAGGGTCCTCTCTCCTCACCTACTGGATCCTCACCCATCCCTTTTGTGGCACCCCTGCAGTCTGATCACCACAGTGGTATTTAAGATCATCGGTACTAATGTCACTTCTGAGGAGAATTGAGGCACCCTATGCTAGACTCCCAAAGCAGAAACACTCTGCCTGAACTCTGATCAGAGGTTTGGCACAAGAAGGCCTGCTTTAGGCTGTAAAACACTTTGGTTGGAGGGAGGGGTTAGCAGTAGTGGGAAGTAGGGAGAGCTGGCAACAGGAGTTAGTTATTGAGTCAGTGAAGGAGAACAAAAGTTTGCCATCAGTTTCCAGGCCGAGCAGCTGCTCAAAGCAGCAGAAGGTGCCAGAACCTCAAGCTGCCAGGTCTCCACCACTGGAAGTGAGCTGGAGGCTAATGGGCTTCAAGCACTGTAGTCACACTGTGGGACTATCCAGGAGCACAGCAAATGCCAAAGGACTAGAGAGACGGGTGGGTCTGGCTGCTCATAGTCTGTGTTGCCTGCCTGGCTGGTGGCCATCCACAAAGGAGCAAAGAAGGACACAGAAATGCTACAGGCACCTACATCCTCATCCCAAGAAGTCAGCTGGTAGGTCCTATACCCATCCGGCAGAGCGGTCCTAAGTGCTCCTCAGACTGAGAAGATCGACGGCCCGGTGAACCAGTACCCTGGACCTGCTGATGAACTGAACTGCAGAGTAAAAAGGTAAAGAACAAGAGACTGTCTCCTTGCCTCCTTCCTGCGACCTCTCTGCACCTCACGCACCACAACCCTCAACATCTTCTTCTACATCATCACCTGCATTTTCCCCCAGGGGCCTGCTCCTGCTGAGGCTCCAATGTGCCCTTGATGGATTGAATTGAACAAAGTATGAAGCTTCAGGCTCCATTTGCCCTTTTTCAGAAATGTCAATAATTTCAGATGACACAATCCAGTTTTTCATGATTCAGTTGGACGCTTTGTGTAAAGACTTGAATGCACGGCTGAAGGTGGTGTGAACAGGTCCTTACATCCTTCACTACCCCAGGGGACCTTCGTTATGGAGTTCGGCTCCTGGGCTGCTGCAGTTATGACCACCACAGGCGCATCTTTGTTTTTCTGGGGCTCTGATGTAATGAATATCTGAGAAGAGCCCTAGAGAAGCAAGGACATTTGGCAACCAAGAGGTGGTGGCCTCAAGCCTGGTTTAGTGTTGAAGACTTTCTGACTTTTATAAGACTAGTATGAGTACCATAAGACACAAAGATGTCTCCTGTGCTAAGTAAGGCAGTTGTGGGCTTCATGTGTCCAGTAAACATTGTGGACACCCATTTACAAACTATTCAGGGGTTTCTATCGCCCTATTGGGTCTAAGACACTAGAACCTGCAGTCCCACTCATGTCCCGATGCTTTACCTGCACTGATAGGGGTGCAGGTAAAGCACCCGGACCCCGATGCTGCCGCTTACAGGAGGTTTATAGACTGTTTTTTTTGTGCAGCCCCATAACATGTAAGTGTATAGTAGACCCCGGCCCCATCAGCTTTTTGTAACCTTTTTTACGTGGGGACCCTGCACACGACCGTCCCATCTCCATACGTCTCCCAATAATGGCCGGTCATAATAGGGAAAACCAGTGATGTGAGGAATCCATCCAGATGTTCTCATCCATCAGAAATCCCTTTAAAGAGAACCTGACACTTTACATACATTTCTATTTTTGTTATTTTACCTGGTGTAAATATGGCTGTTCTGAATCCGGTTGTTATTCTTGTCTTCCTGTCCCTCTATCCTTCATCCTTGTATGTAAATCATCTTTTTAGCCAAGTGCTCTAAGAAGAGTGGGAAATATCAAGAAAATCCTTCCCACAACCGGACGGACAGATGTGTGTACATCTCCTCTGATGGACAGATGTGTACATCTCCTCTGATGGACAGATGTGTGTACATCTCCTCTGATGGACAGATGTGTGTACATCTCCTCTGATGGACAGACATGTGTACATCTCCTCTGATGGACAGACGTGTGTACATCTCCTCTGATGGACAGATGTGTGTACATCTTCTCTGATGGACAGATGTGTGTACATCTCCACTGATGGACAGATGTGTGTACATCTTCTCTGATGGACAGATGTGTGTACATCTCCTCTGATGGACAGATGTGTGTACATCTCCTCTGATGGACAGACATGTGCACATCTCCTCTGATGGACAGATGTGTGTACATCTCCTCTGATGGACAGATGTGTGTACATCTCCTGTGATGGACAGACATGTGTACATCTCCTCTGATAGACAGATTTGTGTACATCTCCTCTGATGGACAGACATGTGCACATCTCCTCTGATGGACAGATGTGTGTACATCTCCTCTGATGGACAGACATGTGCACATCTCCTCTGATGGACAGATGTGTGTATATCTTCTCTGATGAACAGATGTGTGTACATTTCCTCTGATGTACAGATATGTGTATGTGGCGCCCCTGCGACCAGGGTGGCCACAGGTAGGAACTGCAGCCAGACAGATAGGAGACAGTTTGTGCACCAAACATCTTCAGCACACACACCACCCAGAGCACAACACCCAACCCGGAGCCCGGGACTCTAGGCGGGCAAGGGGTGGTAGGGTTTAGAGGGAGTGGGTGGAATGTAGGTCAGGTGATAGACTAGTACAAATGGAGGAACAATAGGCGGAGTGAGTTAGTAGGCCAGTGGGTGCCGAGAGGTAAAGACAGGACCAAGTAAAAAGTGACACTTTCCCGGAGAGATAGGGCTCCCTGGAGGCGCAGAATCCACAGAGACACCGTTCCATGGAGAGAAAGCCCGTCCATAGCCTGCAGCCCAAGGGAGAGGAAGGACAGAGACCAGACCGGTGCCACAGGGTCCGAGGAGTACGGCAGCGTTGACCGACTATAGGTGGGATAGGTTTCCCTTGAGGTATCTGGTAGTCACATGGGTCGGAAAGAGCCCGCTAATCTCTTGCAAGACAGGGTTACCCAAGACTAGGCTGGGACCAGAGGGTCGGCTCTGAGGGGGACTGCAGCTATACACCGGCTCCCCAGACAAACCGACGGGTAACGCTGATTCCAAGTCAGGGTTCCTACTACACGGGTTAGAGGCACGGCAACACTATAGGACCCAGGCTTGCTGCCCACACACACAGGGAGAAGTCACACAAAGGGACCAAGTTGCCGCCATACAACCCACAGGGAAGAGCAGATGAGAAACAAGCTGGAAAGGTTAAAGAGAGAGTGAAGGGTCTCAGAGAGGAAGCCTGGCTGCAGAGGGTTCAGAGTGTCTAGAGTTGACTGTGAATAAGAACTGTGTTGAGAACTGTACTGTTGGAACTTTTTGTACTGAAGACCATGCCAGTAAAACCCGGTGAACCCTGCTTAAGTCTCCCATGTAGGATTCCCTGCAAACAGAACTTTTATTTCACCTTTACACCCTGCCAGGAGCAGCCCCGACCCACGGTGGGCTCATCCATCTAGCTGCAGCCCCATCATCCATCCTCCTGGCAGAGCTACGCTGCAGCGGTAGTCCCCTCACTGACCACAACCCGTGGGTGGCGTCACGACAAATATCCCCTGTAAATATCCCCCTTTTACTTGTGGGGCTTGGGACACGGTCCGGAACAAGATTGCCGTGACATCCCCAGCATATACCCCGGACTGGTACCGAGTACCCCGTCCCAGTGGGCCACACATGTACATCTCCTCTGATGGACAGATGTGTGTACATCTCCTCTGATGGACAGATGTGTGTACATCTCCTCTGATGGACAGATGTGTGTACATCTCCTCTGATGGATAGATGTGTGTACATCTCCTCTGATGGACAGATGTGTGTACATCTCCTCTGATGGACAGATGTGTGTACATCTCCTCTGATGGACAGATGTGTGTACATCTCCTCTGATGGATAGATGTGTGTACATCTCCTCTGATGGACAGATGTGTGTACATCTCCTCTGATGGACAGATGCGTGTTCATCTCCTCTGATGGACAGATGTGTGTACATCTCCTCTGATGAATAGATGTGGCCATCTTTATTTTTTTCAATGGGAAGAGGGTCATGTGATACATCAAATGTATTGAGAATTTCATAAGAAAAACAATGGTGCGCTTGGTTTTAACGTAACTTTATTCTTTCATGAGTTATTTACAAGTTTATGACCACTTATAAAATGTCTTCAAAGTGCTGCCCATTGTGTTGGATTGTCAATGCAACCCTCTTCTCCCACTCTGGACACACTGATAGCAACACCGCAGAAGAAATGCTGCACAGGCTTCCAGTATCCGTTGTTTCTGATGCTGCACATCTCGTGTCTTCACAGTATAGACAATTGCCTTCAGATGACCCCAAAGATAAAAGTGTAAGGGGGTCAGATCGGGAGACCTTGGTGGACATTCAACTGGCCCACGACGACCAATCCACTTTCCAGGAAACTGTTCATGTAGGAATGCTCGGACCTGACAACATAATGTGGTGGTGACCATCTTGTTGGAAAAACTCGGGGAACGTGCCATCTTCAGTGCATAAAGAGGGCAACACATCATCATGGAGAAATTTCAGATATCCAGTGGCATTGAGGTCTCCATTGATGAAGAATGGCCCCACTATCTTTGTATCCCATATACCACAACATAAAATCAAGTTTTGTGTTCCAACAGTCTTGGAGGGATCTAGCTAATATCTGCGGAAGGGATGTTGGACTGATGCCGCTCTCCAGTGACATGCAGCGAGTGCTACGCTGTGGCTCTTACTGAATGAAGCTAGGACAGACACTGGTGTTTCTTCATTATTGACAGTTTTCTTGCGTCCATATTTTTGCAAATCCAACACTGAACCTTCACATGTCACCACCTCTGCAACATGTCAATGGCTGTAAACAAGGAGAAACTTGTAAATAACTCATGAAAGAATAAAGTTACGGTAAAACCAAGCACGCCATTGTTTTTCTTATGAGTCACATGACCCTCTTCCCATTGAAAAAAATAAAGTTGGATCCAAAATAACCGCCTTCAAAATGGCCGCCATGGTCACCACCCATCTGGAGAAGTTTTCCCCCCTCCATATAAAGTCATAGCCAAAAGTTTTGAGAATGATACAAATATTAATTTTTACACAGTCTACTGCTTCAGTTTTTCTAATGGCAATTTGCATATACTCCAGAATGTCATAAAGAGTGATCAGCTTAACAGCAATTACTTGCTAAGTCAATATTTGCCTAGAAAATGAAATTTAACCCCCAAAACACATTTCAACATAATTGCAGTCCTGCCTTAAAAGGAGCAGCTAACATCGTTTTAGTGATTGCTCCATTAACACAGGTGTGGGTGTTGATGAGGACAGGGCTGGCGATCAATCAGTCATGATTAAGTAAGAATGACACCACTGGACACTTTAAAAGGAGGCTGGTGCTTGGTATCATTGTTTCTCTTCAGTTAACCATGGTTATCTCTAAAGAAATACGTGCAGCCATCATTGCACTGCACAAAAATGGTCTAACAGGGAAGAGTATCGCAGCTAGAAAGATTGCACCTCAGTCAACAATCTATAGCATCATCAAGAACTTCAATGAGAGAGCTTCCATTGTTGTCAAAAAGGCTCCAGGGCGCCCAAGAAAGACCAGCAAGCGCCAGGACCGTATCTTAAAACTGTTTCAGCTGCGGGATCGGACTATTATTATTATTATTATTATTTATTTATATAGCGCCATTGGTTCCATGGCGCTTTACATAAGAAGTGGGGGTAACAACGACAGGTACAGTACATATGAGCAGACAATGCTTGCTGATACACGACGGGAGAGGATCCTGTCCACGAGGGCTCACAGTCTACGGGGGTGGGGGAGGACACGATAGGGGGAGGGGGAAGCGCCAAGGGGGTGGTGGAGCGGCGCTAGGTCTCATCATGGGTTGTAGGCTTGTTGGAATAGATGAGTTTTCAGGTTCTTTTTGAAGCTCTTGAGGGTAGGCGAGTGTCTGACGTGCTGGGGGAGGGAGTTCCAGAGTCTAGGGAGGCGCGGGAGAAGTCTTGTATGCGGTTGTGGGAGGATGAGATGAGGGGGGAGGAGAGGAGGAGTTCTTGTGAGGAGCGTAGGTTGCGTGTAGGTTGGTATTGGGAGACCATGTCGGAGATGTAGGGGGGGGACAGGTTGTGGATGGCTTTGTAAGTCAGGGTTAGGATTTTAAATTTAGATCTTTGGGGGGTGGGGAGCCAGTGAAGTGCCATGCGGAGAGGGGAGCTAGGGGAGTAGCGAGGAGACAGGTGGATTAGACGGGCGGCTGAGTTCAGGATAGAGTGGAGAGGTGCAAGGGAGGAGGCAGGGAGACCGGTGAGCAGTAGGTTGCAGTAGTCAAGGCGGGAGATGATGAGGGCGTGGACGAGAGTTTTGGCGGTGTCGTGGTTAAGAAACGGGCGGATGCGTGAGATGTTCTTGAGTTGGAATCGGCAGGAGGTGGCAAGGGCTTGGATGTGGGGCTTGAAGGAGAGGGAGGAGTCGAGGGTGACCCCGAGGCATTTTGCATGGGGGACTGGGGAGAGAGAGCAGTCGTTGACTCGGATTGACAGGTCTGGCAGAGGGGGAGGGTGGCTGGGGGGGAAGACAATGAACTCTGTTTTGTCCATGTTCAACTTGAGGAAGCGAGCAGAAAAGAAGGCCGAGATGGCGGACAGGACTACCCGCAGTGCCGAGCTTGCTCAGGAATGGCAGCAGGCTGGTGTGAGTGCTTCTGCACGCACTGTGAGACTGCGGAGACTCTTTGAGCAAGGCCTGGTTTCAAGGAGGGCAGCAAAGAAGCCACTTCTCTCCAGAAAAAACATCAGGGACTGACTGATATTCTGCAAAAGGTACAGGGAGTGGACTGCTGAGGACTGGGGTAAAGGTACAGGGAGTGGACTGCTGAGGACTGGGGTAAGGTACAGGGAGTGGACTGCTGAGAGCTGGGGGAAAGGTACAGGGAGTGGACTGCTGAGGACTGGGGTAAGGTACAGGGAGTGGACTGCTGAGAACTGGGGTAAGGTACAGGGAGTGGACTGCTGAGGACTGGGGTAAAGGTACAGGGAGTGGACTGCTGAGGACTGGGGTAAGGTACAGGGAGTGGACTGCTGAGGACTGGGGTAAAGGTACAGGGAGTGGACTGCTGAGGACTGGGGGAAAGGTACAGGGAGTGGACTGCTGAGGACTGGAGTAAAGTCATTTTCGCTGATGAATCCCCTTTTCGATTGTTTGGGACATCTGGAAAACAGCTTATTCGGAGAAGAAGAGGTGAGCGCTAACACCAGTCTTGTCTCATGCCAACTGTAAAGCATCCTGAAACCATTCATGTGTGGGGTTGCTTCTCAGCCAAGGGAATCGGCTCACTCACAGTCTTGCCTAAAAACAAAGCCATGAATAAAGAATGGTACCAGAATGTCCTCCAAGAGCAACTTCTCCCAACCGTCCAAGAGCAGTTTGGCGCCCAACCAGGCCCGGCGTCAGCACCTGGGCAAGTGCTGGGGCCCGACTGCTTGGAGGGGGCCCACCGGGCCCCTGAGGCTAGGGTCACACTTGCATTGTGACCCTAGCCTGATGCAAGTATTGTCTGCTGCAGCGCAGAGCATTTAATGCTATGCGCTGCCAGCAACGGAGCCCATAGAAACCCGATGTTTACATTGACAACCAGTGGTTGTCAAGGTAAACATCAGGTTTCTATGGGCTCCAGCGCATAGCATTAAACGCTATACTCTGCAGCCGAAAATACTTGCCTCAGGCTAGGGACACAATGCAAGTGTGACCCTAGCCTCAGGGGCCCCTGAGCACACTGCCCCCACAGCCAGGGCCATATCCAGGGGGCAGCTGGGGGGTCATTTTCAGCCTCCTGCAGCACCGGAGGTCTCCCTCCTCCCCCCTCCATGGGAGCCGACAGAGCAGCACACTCTGTGCTGAGAGGACCTGTGATGTCACATGGAGGGGAGGAGTCAGAGATCACATGATCAGCATCTCCGAGTATGCAGGACTCTGCTGTGCTGCCCATCATGAGACTCAAATAGGTGAAGTTTATGTGTGGGGTCAGGAGGGGTTTACAGTGTGAATGTAGCAGAGGCGAGTGTGTACTAGGTGTATGGCAATTAGGTGAAGTTTATGTGTGGGGTCAGGAGGGATTTACAGTGTGAATGTAGCAGAGGCGAGTGTGTACTAGGTGTATGGAGCAGAGTCGCGTGCGTACGAGGTGTATGGAGCAGAGCTGAGTGCGTACGAGGTGTATGGAGCAGAGCTGAGTGCGTACGAGGTGTATGGAGCAGAGCTGAGTGTGTACGAGGTGTATGGAGCAGAGCTGAGTGCGTACGAGGTGTATGGAACAGAGCTGAGTGCGTACGAGGTGTATGGAGCAGAGCTGAGTGCGTACGAGGTGTATGGAGCAAAGCCGCGTGCGTACGAGGTGTATGGAGCAAAGCCGCGTGTGTATGAGGTGTATGGAGCAGAACCGCGTGTGTATGAGGTGTACGGAGCAGAACCGCGTGTGTATGAGGTGTACGGAGCAGAGCCGCGTGTGTACGAGGTGTATGGAGCAGAACCGCATGTGTATGAGGTGTATGGAGCGGAGCCGCGTGCGTAGGAGGTGTATGGAGCGGAGCCGCGTGTGTACGAGGTATGTGTACCAGTGGTAGCCCCCCGCAGATTCCGCTCCCGCTCCTATAGTCTCAGCCACCTTTGTCAGCAGCATTCTTCTCCAAAGTCTCTTCTGCCGCTGTCTGCATTCTGCAGCTCAGCATGGAGGGGCACGATGTTGTCATCACTGTGCAGATATGTGCAGAGCGACCGGAGGAGACCGGAGCGGCAAGAAGAAAGGTGAGGAGAAAGAGAGATCTGGACGGCCAGACACTCCGCTTGGCTGCGGTGCCACCATATGGCAGTGCGGCTCCATTGAGCTGTCTGCATTATTTGTGCGCTTCAGGATGCTTGTGTATATACCAAGCATCCTCAAACGCACAAAAATGCAACATTTTGCATTTGAAGGGTATTTTTAAAAAGCGCAAGAGAATGCAAACGCACCTTAGCCCGCTCCTAACAACGTGTAATATACTCACTGTCAGGAACAGCTCTTGCTGGTTTCAGCAGTCACTGTTCCTGTAAGGCTGCCTTCACATAGGCGTATTTTTAAAAATGTGGCAGTAGCGGTTAAAAAAACCTGCATCTGCCGCATTTTCTGTCTAGCGGCTGCACTTGCTACACGTTTGCGGCAAGCCCCATGCATTGTCTATGGGGCTTGCGGTAAGTGTGCGGCTATAGATATATATATATATATAGTTATAGTCCGCGATATGTACTAAAGGGGGCCCACTGAGACTTTTTCGCCCGGGGCCCACAGAAACCTGGAGCCGGCCCTGCGCCCAGCAGTGCCTTTTCCAGCATGATGGAGCACCTTGCCATAAAGCAAAGGTGATAACTAAATGGCTCAGGGAACAAAACATAGAGATTTTGGGTCCATGGCCTGGAAACTCCCCAGATCTTAATCCCATTGAGAACTTGTGGTCAATCATCAAGAGACGGGTGGACAAACAAAAACCAACAAATTCTGCCAAAATGCAAGCATTGATTATGCAAGAATGGAAGAATGGAAGAATGGAAGAATGGAGAATGGAGGCTATCAGTCAGGATTTGGTCCAGAAGTTGATTGAGAGCAGCTAGGGAGAATTGCAGAGTCCTGAAGAAGAAGGGGCAACACTGCAAATATTCACTTGCTGCATTAACTCATTCTAACTGTCAATATAACCTTTTGGTATCATAATATGATTGCAATTATATTTCTGTATGTGATATAAACATCAGACAAACACAAATAATAACCAGAGGGCAGCAGATCATGGGAAAATATCATTTTGGTGTCATTCTCAAAACTTTTGGCCAGGACTGTACTAATGTGCCACAAACAGGAAGTTGATATCACGAACCATTCCCATTTTATTTAGGTGCACCCATATAAACGGCACACCCTGTATACATATATACATATATATATATATATATACATACTAGATGGTGGCCCGATTCTAACGCATCGGGTATTGTAAACAGGAGAGAACTGTGTCACACTATGACTGACAGCCTTGTAAACAGCAGAGAAGTGCGTCAGACTATAAGCGGCAGTTCAAATTGCGCGCTAATATGCCAAGCCATGTTCCACTTCGCTGATTGGTCACCGCCAGCCGCGACAAACAATCAGCGCACTTGGCACGTGTTTTAAAACACGCTTTGCTGATTGGTCGCCGTGGCTGGCGGTGACCAATCAGCGAAGCAGAGCATGGCTTGGCAGGGGTTTTGAATGGTCGCCGCTCTCAGCGGCGACCAATTAGCGGCGCGGGATTCAAAACCCCTGCCAAGCTGTGCTCCGCTTCGCTGATCGGTCGCCGTGGCCGGCGTGTACATCTCCTCTGATGGACAGATGTATGTACATCTACTCTGAAGCGCCCGTCACACAGGGACATATCGCCGGCGAATTGCCGCGTGTGACAGGGCGATAATCAGGCGATGAATCGCCTGAGTCACATCGCCAGGTTTCCCAACAATGTTGGGAAACCTGGCGATGTTGCTCAGGCGATCCTGCCTGATCGCCCTGTGAAACGCGGCAACCAGCAATGTTGCGGGCGATTCCGCCTATATCCAACATTGCGAGTGATCGCTTGCTAGGTTGCTGGGCAACCCAGCGAGCGATAGCCGCGGCAACTAGCCGGCGACATCGCCGGTAAGTTGCTCAGTATGACATCTCACCGGCGATGTTGTCAGGGATGTGCGCTCCCGCGATCCCCGGCAACATCGCCGGCGATATGTCCCTGTGTGACGGTACCTTGATGGTCAGAGGTGTGTACATCTCCTCTGATGGACAGACATGTGTACATCTCCTCTGATGGACAGACGTGTGTACATCTCCTCTGAGGGACAGATGTGTGTACATCTCCTCTGATGGACAGACGTGCGTACATTTCCTCTGATGGACAGATGTGTGTACATCTCCTCTGATGGACAGATGTGTGTACATCTCCTCTGATGGACAGATGTGTGTACATCTTCTCTGATGGACAGATGTGTGTATATCTCCTCTGATGGAGGTGGCTCAGCGGGTCATTATTACACATATAGGGGTTGTCCTGTGCCACTCACTTCTGCACCGGGCGGTGACTTTGTTCTGGGAGATACCGGCCAAGACATGTATATAATTAACTGTAATTGTGTATCTGTCTTATCCGGATACATAGGTGCAATATTTGACACAAATTCCCGCATGTTTCTCATCTTCTTACTATAGCCGGTGTTAGTTGTGACTTGTGACTACTTGTCGCCTCTTTCCTCCTTTTCCTGAATCTCCTGTGTTCTGCGTCTTTGTGACCCGCTCTTCAGTCGTCTTTCAGGTAGTGTATTATATAGGACCTATAAGATGTGAGTTCCCATTCACCGAGACCGACCCCCATAGTGATATGACTTGGGAGAGGTGATGTTATCATGGCTGGAGTCATGTGACTCGCTCTGTGTATGGCGCCCCCTATATTCCCGGTCCTGCAGCCGCCATGTATATGGATGAGAGACTTTATTACATACCGGACCAAGTCTGGTTCTAGAGTATTGAGCGATTGTCGCTGTGTAGGGTGAAGTGCAGACAAATAAAACACAAAACACAATATATAATCTCTAATTATTTTTTTATTTTTTTTATTTTTGGAATAGCAATAAGCAACATTGTAATGAAAATATTACCGGTCCTTCAATAAATTTATGGTCACGGTGACTCTCAGGTCCAATGGAGACCACAGAACTTGCTGCGGACATTGCGGACCTGATGAGGCACCGGACCCAAAGATCCAGAGGAAGGCGAAGAAAACCCCCGGAGAGTTCTACCTCAGGGGGAAAAAAATTCCTTCCTGACCCCAGTTCTGGCGATCGGATATCTCCCTGGATCACGTGTGACCTGCTGCTTATTGCTGTATATGTACGTAATTATAAGTTCAGGAAAGCTGACCTGGAAAGGAAAAGACATGCAGACTGCCCCTAGGAGCTCACAATCTAGGACAGTGGATGCTCTTAATAAAACATACACACACAACATTCATTCTTATCTATTCCTCTGGAGTTGCCAAGTGGCGAAAAAAATAGGTAATAGGATGACGACAGCTTCCAGACCTGCGTCTCAGCAACACAAAACTCCATTACAGGGCACTAAAATGTGGAGGAGACACAAGCTGGGACCCTATTTCCAAAGATGATGTCTTCCACCCAACTCTCAAAAAATTGTTGGGTCTTCAGGAGAGATGGGTAGTCGAGCGAGGCTAGCAGACGGTCACCTTTGGTGTGATCATCCTATGGTTGACTAAGCATTCACTCCATCATTAATAAAACAGACACACACATATATTATGTAGAGATGGGCAGTAGAGCTGGGCTTTCAGATGAACACCTCTGTAGATGCTGTGTCAACCGTCCTATGGTTCTGTGGTACTGCATGTGTCCTGGAGAGGACAGATACTTACCTGGACTTCTTACCTTTGTGCTTTCAGGACCTAAAAACAAAATGATTCAGGTTCAGAACTTTGTCCTTTCTATTTTATTGGTGATGTCACAGAATGTCGGTGTAATACAGGGGCTATGTGTGGGCTCCCGGTGTAATACAGGGGCTATGTGTGAGGGATCCTAATGTAATACTGGGGCTATGTTTGGGCTCCTGGTGTAATACAGGGGCTAGCTATGTGTGGGCTCCTGGTGTAATACAGGGGCTAGCTATGTGTTGGCTCCTGGTATAATAAAGGGGATATGTGTGAGCTCCTTGTGTAATACAGGGGCTATGTGTGGGATCCTAGTGTAATACACGGGTTTTGTGTGGGCTCCTGGTGTAATACAGGGGATATCTGTGAGCTCCTAATGTAATACATGGGCTATATGTGGCGCTGGTCTAATACAGGGGCTATGTGTGGGCGCCTGATCTAATACAGAGGTTATGTGTGGGCGCTGATCTAATACAGGGTTTGTGTGGCACCAGGTTATACAGGAGCTGTGTGTGTGTGTCCTTATGTAATACAGGGTCTATGTGTGGGCTCCTTGTGCAATACAGGGTCTATGTGTGGGCTCCTTGTGCAATACAGGGGCTATGTGTGGGCTCCTTGTGCAATACAGGGGCTATGTGTGGGCTCTTGTGTTATAGGGGCTATGTGTTTGCTCCTGGTGTAATACAGGGGCTATGTGTGGGATCCTAGTGTAATACAGGGGCTATGTGTGGGCACCTGGTCTAATACAGGAGTATGTGTTGGCTCATGGTGTAATACAGGGGCTATGTGTGGGCTTATGGTGTAATACAGGGGCTATATGTGTGTCCTGGTGTAATACAGGGGCTATGTTTGGGCTCCTTTGTGTTATACGGGCTATGTGTGGGCTCCTGGTGTAATACAGGGGCTATGTGTGGGCTCCTGGTGATATGGGGCTATGTGTGAATCCTATGTAATACAGGGGCTATGTGTGGGATCTAGTGTATACAGGGCTGTGTGGATCTAGTGTAATACAGGCTATGTGTGGGCACTGGTCTAATACAGAGTATGTGTCGCTCATGGTGTAATACAGGGGCTAATGTGTGGGCTTATGGTGTAATACAGGGCTATATGGTGTCCTGGTGTAATACAGGGCTATGTTGGGCTCTTTGTGTTATACAGGGCTATGTGTGGGTTCCGGGTGTAATACAGGGGTTATGTGTTGGCTCTGTGTAATAATTGACTACATCAAGATAATAGATTGAATGTAGTATAGGATCTGTTACGCTAATAACTATTGTGTATTATACTTTATAATATTTAATACATCTGTATAAATGGTGCCCTTCCCCCATTATAATAAATCTATCTCCTGTGTGATACACCCTAATAGTGGAGAGCTCCTACCTGGACTCGTCCTCTCCGGCTGTCAGGTACAAGTGGCACAAGCTGCTCCGGAGCAGATCTCTGCACATTCTATATCATCTGTGATGTCATTCAGAGTCTATGATGATGTCATCATAACTGCCTGATACTGTACTCGCTCCAACATGGTGAATGTGAATATAAATTAGTGTCATCAGTGGATCACAGTATTTGATCATTGTGTAAGATTCCTTTACAGGGATTTCCGGTGAATGTATCCACAAGTTTTTTTTAACCCCTTCATCCCGGGCGATTTTCCATTTATGTTTTGTCCTCTTCTTCCAAGAGCCATAACTTTTTTATTTTTCGGTCAATACAGACATATGGGGGTTTTTGCGGGACGAGTTGTACTTTTGAACAAAATAATTTAATGTTGGCATATAGTGCACTGAAAAGCAGGAAAAAAGTTCCAAGGTGTATGAAATTGCACAAAAAGTGCAATTACACATTTTTTTTTTACTTTTTTTCTTCCCCATAGTCACTATATGGTAAAACTGAGGTGACGGTGTGATGCCTCGGGTCAGTACGAGTTCGTAGATACCAAACATGTTACTTTTATTGTTATCTAAGTGGTGAAAAAAATTCAGAAGTTTTTAAAGAAAAAGAATTGCTCTTTTGCGCCATGTTCCGCGCCCGGCAGCGTTCACATTTTCGGGGTCTGGGGCTGTGTGACGCCTTATTTCTTGTGTCTGGAGCTGACGATTCTAATGATAATATTTTTGGGGAGATGTGATGTTTTGATCGCCCGTTATTGTATTTTATCGCAATGTTGCGGCGAGAAAAAAACATTATTTCGGGAGTTTGGACTTTTTCCTTCTCCGCAGTTTACCGATCTGATTGATTTTATATTTTGATAGATCGGGCGTTTCTGAACGCGACAATACCAAATATGTGTGTTTTAATTTTATTTTTTAATAGTTTTATTTTCAATGAGGTAAAAGGGGGGTGATTTGAAATTTCATGGGCTTTTTTATACATAATTAAAAAACGTATTTTTTTCTTTATTTTACACAGCCCACTAGGGGGCCTCAGTAATCCACTGTCCGTTGGCTTCTCTTGTCTTCCGATCAGCTGCTGCTCATCAGAAGACACGGGAAATGGTCACTTCCTGCCGATGATGTCACTGGGTCATCGCCAGCAGGAAGTGAATCAGGACAGCTTCCGAGGTCATTACAGGACCCCGGGATGTCCAGGTAAAGCATTGAGTTCCCGTGATCACATCAGGGGACCTCCGATACCAGTGAGGAACGGTGCGATCTCGGCCCGCGGTGCTTTGGCTCGTGTTGTCAGTGATCACTGATCCGATCTCTTAGCTACACATCACAGCTGATGAACCAGTTGAGATGTGGGAGGAGAATGTGAGCTCCCGCATGAGCTCGCATCAGGGGCGGGATATGACCAAGTACATGCTACTATATCCTTGGTCGTGAAGGAGTTAATCACTGCTCATGCTCGACCACCAGTCCATCCATTTGCTATGTGCTGGCCTATGGAGATACCTCGTAGGTTGTCTTGCATTGAAATCTGCTGCAATGACCGGGTACTGCGTTCACCAGACATCAACAATTTCTATCCGCTCCTCACATGTCACCACCTCTGCAACATGTCAATGGCTGTAAACAAGGAGAAACTTGTAAATAACTCATGAAAGATAAAGTTACGGAAAACCAAGCATGCCATTGTTTTTCTTATGAAATTCTCAATAATTTGATGTGTCACATGACCTTTCACATTGAAAGAAATAAAGTTGGATCCAAAATGGCCGACTTCAAAATGGCCGCCATGGTCACCACCCATCTGGAAAGTTTTTCCCCTCCCAAACAATACAGGAAGTTGATATCACGAACCATTCCCATTTTATTTAGGTGCACCCATATAAATGGCCCACCCTGTATACATACATATACATATATATGGGTGGACTAATTGGTCCGTGTGGCTTACCTGGCACAGGGTGCCACATTACCATGTGGTGCTGAACCTCCTGCAGCAGCTTTACAAGGGTAGGGGAGCAGAGCGAGCTCTCTCTGCCCACAAAGAATGTCCACATGCCAGCGTTCCTGTCTATGCATCGCTGCGGTGCAGGTCTTGCGTGCACGCGCACATAATGTGGCTGTGCCTGCTGAATGATTTAACCCCTTCATGACCTTGGAATTTTTCATTTTTGCTTTTTGCTCCCCTGCTTCCAAGAGCCATAACTTTTTTATTTTTTCGTCAATATAGACATATGAGGCTTGTTTTTTGGGGATAAGTTGAACTTTCATATGCAATCATTTATTTTACCATTTAATGTACAGGAAAATTGCAAAAAAATTCTAAATGCGTGAAATTGCAAAAAAAGTGCAATAACACGTTTGTTTTTTGGGTATTTTAGTCGCCTGATTCACTATATGGTAAAACCGACGTGATGGGGTGATGCCTCAGGTCGGTAGAGTTCGTAGACACCCAAGTTTGAAAAAAAAAACTGACTTTTTGCGCCATGTTCTGCAACCCTTAGTGTTCTCATTTTTCGGATCTGGGGCTGTATGACGGCTTATTTTTTGCGTCTTGAGCTAACGTTTCTAATGATACCATTTTTTGGGGGATCCGCTGTTTTGATCACCCGCTATTGCATTTTATAGCAATGTTGTGGCGACCAAACAAAACGGAATTTTGGCGTTTGGACCATTTTTTCCGTTACGGAGTTCACGGCTCTCATTAACAGATTTAATGCAATGATAGATCGAGCGATTCTGAACGCGGCGATACCAACCATGCTTTATTGTGATTGGGGGAAAAGGGGGGTGATTTGAACTTTTATATATTTTTTTTTACAGGTTTTTAAAATCTTTATTTTTTTATTAATTCTTATTTTTACACTGCCTCTTAAGAGCACCTTGCTGCACAGTCCAATCGCTTCTGAGAGATACAGATGAACTGCAGCTCATCAGTATCTCCCAGAATCGCGGACGTGTTGTGTGGCCTGCCAACCACAACAGGAAACTGCTCAGTGACAGCATTCTGGGGTCTAGCCAGGACCCCGGGCTGTCACGTGCACGCCGGAGATCCCGCGATATTATCGCGGGATCTCCGGAGCAGGCGGGAACAGGTGTTCCCCGCCGCAGCCGCCTTGGACCCGCTGTCAGTGATTGACAGCGGGATCCAAGGGGTTAACAGCGCCGATCGGATCCGATCGGTGCTGTTACCCTGACATCTCAGCTGATGAGATCAGCTGAGATGTCGGGGCTTTGATGTGAGCGCAGCGTCGGAGCTCACATCAAACACCCCTTACCAGCCCATGACGTTGTACAATGTCATAGGTCGGGAAGGGGTTAATGGAGCCTGTGGCCGCATGAGCAGTCACCGCGGGTGGCCCAGTATCCATATTCAGACGACAGCCCATGAGCGGCCGTCTGAGACGTGGGGCTAAAGAAGGACTCGAGCTGCCTGCCATACCGGCACCAAGCAGGAGAGAGAGAGGGCCAGCAGCTCAGCTTAAGCAGCAGGGACCTACCAACAAGGCACAGCGAGGAGGCCTCAGAACCTGTTGGGTGAGGAGATCCCTGAGTTGCTCTCAGGTGCACGGACTCAGCATAACAACACCTGTCAGTATTCCTGTTGCACCAGTAAAAGGACTGAGGAACCAACTGAGTGTTGCTTTGCTCCCACCATCTTGCACCCTACACCCTTACAACATCCATTGCCCTGGGGATCTGCTCCGCCTGTGGGGAGCCGCTCCATCCCAGCTGCCCATCCATCATCCCAAGAGGTTCTGCAGCAGCGGTGGCCACTAATAGCCACAAACCACGGGTGACATCACAACTAACTTTCCCTTTCATCACCCCTTTCCTATCAAGCCAAGAACTCCCTTAACAACTGAACCCAGGGTAACAGAGCTGGGTCTCGACCGCTGTGACTCCCCAGAACTGTTTAACAGCCCGGTTCCAAGAACCCCACAGCCCTGGAGTACATCAATAGTCACTCTTCCATTTCCGCAGCTCCACTTCTGTTCTCATGGAGGAACGGAGACCCACCCCAGGGCCATGGGGTACCCGGCTCCGGGTGTTGACTATCGGGGAATGTCACGGGTGGCCTGTGCCCGTTCCCGTAGCCCTTGCAGTCACTGAAAAAGGGGTTAAAAATAAAAAGGAAAGGATTTGTGATGCCACCTACGGTACCCGGTAATGATACCTGCGTTGCTTTCAGACCTCCGGCGGCAGTAATGCTGCAGCCAGATGGTAATGTGGCGCCCCTGCATCCAGGAGGCCACAAAAGGGAACTGCAGCCAGGCAGGCAGGACCATTGTTGCACAACAAGACCCTCACAGCCCACACAACCCACGTGTAGGAGAAGGCAGCATCCAGCCCTAAGATTGGTGACTCTAGGCAAACGAGGGGTGGTGGATTTAGAGGAGTGGGTTAGGCAAACACGTAGTCAGGTGACTTGACAGTATATAGTGAAGGGGGAGGAGGAAGGAGTTCAGTAGGCCGAGGTAGGCTGAGAAGTAAAGACTGGAAATCACACGTCCTGTGAGTGTAAAGGCCTAGGAGTGCAGAATCTGTACTGAGCCAGTGTGAGCCAGAGGAGAGAGAAAGCACGTCCGAGGCTGATACCACCAGGAGTGTGAGAGGATTGAGAGGGACGGTGATACCCAGGCCCTAAAGGACAGCCGAGACAACCAGACTGCAGGCAGAGAAGTCCCCTCCTAAGATACTGGAAGACACAGAGGGAAAGAGCCTGGTAGAGCCTCACATCTGAGGGACTGCTGGAGGCTGGGCTGAGTAGAGTGTCGGCTCTAAAGGGGACCGTAGTTTTACCCGGCATCTCCAGATTAACCGACGGGGGGTTCTAGATCCAGACTGGGATCCCTACCCAAAAGGACAGACCACTCAGTGACAACGAGGAGGACCCAAAAAGGGCCAGAGTCACCCCCATACTGTCCGGAGTTTCACACACATCCCGTAGAAACAGAGACCGTTAACAGCCCGGAAAGGACACAGAGACAGTGTGAGGGGTCAGAGAGAGGGGCCTGGCTGCAGAGAGTGAGAGGGAGAGTGAACCTGTGTGTTAAGAACTGAACCTTGTAAGAACTGTACTGAACTGTAACTTAACTGAGAACAGAAGAAGTAAACATGGAGAACCCTAAATCTGCCTCTCTTTTTCTGTTTCCACCTGAGCACCATTCCTTCATACAGGATACAGAGAACTCTCCACCTGCAGAGCCACAGCCTGTCAGCACCAGCACTGAGGAGAGATTCCTGCAGCGTCTGCACAGTAAGTGTACCAAACACTCCACGATAGACTTTAACCCTTACTGCCCTGGGGAACACAGTTCTACCCACTGGAACTATTCCACCTATGCTGCTATTCCATCATCCCCGGAGGTTCTGCAGCAGCGGCGGCCCCATCACTGGCCGCATATAGTGGGTGGCGTCACGACTGACAACCCCTGTAAATATCCCCCTTTTATTGTCGAGCCAGGGACACGGTCCGGACCAGGACCACCCGTGACTTCCCCAGCAGCCGACCCGGTCCGGTACCGAGTACCCCCGTCCCAGTGGGCCCGACAGTAGCACTCCCCATAGGTAGAGCGGGGTCCCTGGGCCAGTGATGTAGAATAGGGAGGCAGCTCTCCACTCAGCCTTGTCTCTTGTGCTGCAGGAGAAGGCGGCTCCTCAGGTGGAGATGCTGGCAGGCAGTCTATGTTAAGGGCAGGATCAGGGGTCGTAATAATAGACACACATGCTGGAAGTTGTTTCCATACCTTTTACTGACGATGATGATTCAGTTAACATCCAGAGTACTGTCCAGGTAGTCGGGTGGCAGTTCACGATTTCCACACCCGATGAGTTGTGAGGCCTCCTTGTTCCTGTGTGTATGTGCTAAAGTCTTGGCCTGTCTGAAACCTGGCCCTGACCTCTCCTGTGTCCCTCACTTGTATAGCAGGCTGTGAGAACCTTCTAATGGGCACCGCTGCTCCTCCGCGGTCCCTGGCTCTGTAAGTAGCTGTGCTCCAAGTGTCACCAGGAGACTGAAGTCTCCCTGCTCCTCCAGTATTCTCTGCTGGGCTAACTGGACCCTTGCAGACTCCGACTCCGGTGTTCAGGTTGCTTCCTGGGGTGATCCTGTATGGTTCCTCTGCCCCCACTCTGTCTCTAGTATGCCTTGCTCCAACCCTCAGTCTTTGGTCCCTTAAAGAGGACCTGTCACCAAACCAGGCATGGTGATCTAATTACAGCACTGGATACAACATGTCTCCAGCATGCAGGCAAGGGGTCACCCAGCACTTGAGCAGCCCTGTACCCCGAGATAATACACTTAGAAAACTTACATGCTACAGCCACTAAGGAGGTGGGTAGAGGCTGGAGCCGAAGGGCAGATTCACACCCTCTGCTGTGTAATCTGCCCACCGCTACCAATCATTCTCTCCCTGTCTGCAGCATTTAAACTGAGTTTTTTTTTCTCTCTCCCAGAAAGTCCATTTAGCCACGCCCCCTGAGGGGCGGGGCTACACAGAAGAGAAAAAAAAACTCAGTTTAAGTGCTGCAGACAGGGAGAGAATGATTGGCAGCGGTGAGCAGATTACACATGCAGGGGGTGTGAATCTGCCCTTGGCTGCAGCCCCTAGCCACCTCCTAAGTGGCTGTAGTATGTAAGTTTTCTAAGTGTATTATCTCGGGGTACAGGGCTGCTCAAGTGCTGGGGGACCCCTTGTCTGCATGCTGGAGACATGCTGCATCCAGTGCTGTAATTAGATCACCATGCCTGGTTTGGTGACAGGTCCTCTTTAAACTGGCTAGGCTCTCTCACTGGCATGGGCCTGTCGCGGCACCGTTCACAAGAATGTCTTCACAATCCTCCCTGGAACTGCACTGCATAACCCCTCCGCCGGGCCTGCATTTATAGGGGACCTTGCATGAAGGCGGCAAGTAGAGCTCCCCCTTCAGGTCTGGGATGGAAAGTGTTACATGTGTATGTGTAAAATGGTTGGGTCTGTCATGTGAGGTACACTCGTATAGTGTTTAACCTGCTTGCCATACTCCCATGCACCCAGCTCCTTCTTGGTGAGTTCCTTGTACCTAGCTAGTGCAGGATTAGTTTGGCCATACGTGATCTCTCCCATTTTTTTTTTTTTTTTTTTAAAAAGACACTAACTTTTTTTCCTTGGTTTGGCCATTATAGCTGACTCCCAGGGTTCTCCTGCAGAGCCAGCCATATCTGGCTGATTATCCCAAGTGGCGTCACAAACTCTATTTCTTTATTATTTTTTTAGTTCTCCATTTTTACTCTGGGCCGTTTCACCTCTATGTGCCCCTGTGTTTGCCTGCCCTGCGTTGGTGCAAGTGCAATCGCAGGTGCAATCACAGGCAAGAGCATTGGCACATAGATACAGAGCCCTTGCGCTTGTTTCCGCTTTCGCCGCCATACCTTCTATGGCGAGGGCAAGGGAGCGGATCCGGAAGCGCAGGTCTACACAGGAGCACAGTCAAAGCACATGCGTCACTCCGGACGCACCGGAAACGCGCAATGCGACATTTCCGGTGTGTCCAGAGTGACACATGCGCTCTGACTGTGCAGACCTGCCCTTCCGGGTTCCGCTCCCGTGCCTCACCATAGAAGGTATGGCGGCGAAAGCGGAAACAAGCGCAAGGGCTCTGTATCTATGCACCAATGCTCTTGCCTGTGCTAGCCTCTGATTGCACCTGCACTTGCGCTAGCACAGGGCAGGCAAACGCAGGGGCGCATAGATGTGAAACAACCCTCTCTCTTTTCAATGTGAGCCAGGGCCACAGCACTGGGCACAGCCACCATGATCCAAACTACTGGCCCAGCTGCTGGGTAATCCAGGTTTTAGCGCTCCACATACACAGCAAGCAGCCCAGTAAGTGACACATCGCTGGTATCAGTGTCTCCTTTGTTATGCCTCTGTCAGATTAAAACCTGCTGACAGATTCCCTGTAAATTATGCAGTAAGGAATTATGTTTGTTCACAAAGTCCTAATTTCGAAGGTCCCTCAATCAACTGCAACTGTGTTTGCAAACTTGGCAGTGAATGTTCAGTTCTCTTTCAGCATTTCCACTGGGAAATTAAGCATTACAGTATCTATTGAAATCAATGAGCTGGTTATGAAATATATGCATCGTCCGAAGTAAAAAGAATAAATAAAAAAACATACTTTGTGGATATTTTACTTTACATTTCTGCTCCTAGTTCTTCCCTCGCAGCAAAACCATGGCCTGGAGGAGTTCAATACATTGGCTGGTTGAGCTGGCCTTGGCAATTTACATCAGTGCCATAGACATAGATAGAGCTGCAGTGACCAGCAATTGCATTCAACTACTCCTGCCTGAGGATCTACATCCAGGCGACAACAGGAATCTTCTCATAGCAAAGTGAATTATACAGCGTTCTAGACAAAAAGCCCAATGGATAGTTGAGTAAAGTCAGATTTAGAATCCAAGGAGTCCACATTGAGCTGAAACTCTTTAGTCCTTATGATGTGAGAACTACTCATTGTGTGTTTTCTATGCTATGTACTGTATTTTGCTATTGCTAGGCAGAAGCCCTGGCCTTTTGTAGTTTGTCCCTTCCTTCCTCCTGTAGTTGATGATGTTAGCTTTGCTCCTCCTTTCTTCTCCAGTATCATTCTGCTGTAGCCATCTTTTGGATCCGCTTGTTATACTGCTCTTATTTGGATTACTCTTTCAACCTGCTACATTGTGCTTGAAATGAAATGTGCCTAATCAAAGTGAATGTATATATGTGTGTGTGTAATCCATATGTACATGTGGATTACACACACATATATATGGGCTGGTTTGGGAGGGGGGGGGCCGCCGATACTCACCTTCCGAAGACGCCGGTCGTTGCCTAGCGACGCTGCGATTCCGGTCAGCTTCACCCGGCGCACTACGCATGCGCGGACCCGGAAATGACGCGGTCTCCGGCCGCGTCATGAAGAGCGGGGCGGGAAGATTCCAATGGGCTTCCCCGCTCTTCAAATCGATAATGCCGCCCATTAGGGCGTTAGGAAGGGAGCGAGGCGGGGGGAGCGCGGCTCTGGGGACCCGGCCCTACTGTCAGGAACGCCCCACTGGCACTGATCATGTAAGTTTATAAAGTGTTTATTTCACCTTATATAAAGCCATATTACGTCAGCCAGGGATGGTTAGGGAGCTAGTTAGGGTCTGTAGGGGCAGGTAGTGATAGTTTAGGGGCCATAGATTAGGTGACAGGTTCCCTTTAAAAGGGTTGTCCGGGCTTTTGCTATAATTCATGTGTCTATCTAGGCTGCAAAATGTTGACAGTTTGTAATTTACACCCTGTCAACATTTTGCAGGGTTACTTAGATATCACCTATCCAAAAAAACAAGAGCGGAAAATGAGGGTACCACCTTCTAGGGAAACTCCTATTAGGAGGTGAATATTGACAGGAGCCACAGAAATCACTCAAGGTGCCAGCAAAATACAAAGTCCAAATGAGAAAAAAGAAAAAGCGGCACTCATCGAGGATGCAGAAAGCGGTGTCCTTTATTGGGGTTGCAGATACATAGTGCAGGGAGGGGGTACCGGGGTGACGACAGCACCGTTTCGGGCTCTCGCCCTTCTACGGGTCACAGGTCCCTCCCTGCACTATGTATCTGCAACCCCAAAGAAGGACACCGCTTTCTGCATCCTCGGTGAGTGCCGCTTTTTCTTTTTTCTGATTTAGATATCACCTATATTGCGTCAACAGGAGACGTCCAGGGGGGGTGTTTTTTAGAAACTGATCATTCACATCCACTGTTCTACAAGCCCTCCCCACACAGCAACAAGCCCGCCCCAGTGTGTGTATGCCTGGCCGCTCCACACTCACTGAGCCCTCCCCGCTCCCATCTCCAGCATGCATTGCCCGCCCACCCCAGGCTCAATATGCCCGCACTTCCCAGTGTCCGTAAGCCCAGCCACTCCACACTCGATGCACTGTTTCTCTCAGTACTGCTCCATACTAAACTGACTAACTCCGCCCCAGACCGGAATTTATAGGGGAGCTCCCCCTTAACCCAGATTTAGGTCTTCCCCTTCAGGCCTGGAGGCAGAAAGGTTTTCTGTGCTTTGGGTTTGCCTGGTGTGGATACCGTCTGTTGCTCTCAGGTATGACACTACTCCCCGGGGGAGATAATGACATTGTGGTATCCAGACTCTGGGATGCGACATATACCAACTTATACTCCGGCTCATGTGTTTATTTTTTCCTTGTTTTTTTTCTGTATGCTATGTATAAACAGGTGCAAGGTCCCCCCCTTTTCTTGAACTGTATATTTATGTAGCTTCACATGGTGGGATGTCCATACAGTTGGGTCAAGGTCATTCTCCGCCCCAGTAAAATTGATGTAGTTTGATGCAAGGTGAGGTTTTAATAATAGATTAGGGACCATCCCAATTGGGGTGCACCTTGTCATGGTGGCATGGTTTTATAATTTTTATTAATCAAAAACAATGTGTACTAAGAATACTATGTTGTTTATATGGACAACTACTTTTAGTTATTCTTTACAGCAGGGAATGTGCTCTTTTGTTTTTATCTTAGGTTTTGTGAGTCATAGGGCCGTTTCACATCTATGCGCCCATGTGTTTAGCAGCATTGCGCTAGTGCAGGTGCAAGCACAGGTGCTCTCACAGTCCAGCGCAGCGGCGCACAGATGAAGCGCATTGCGCTAACGACGCCATTGTCTTCTATGGCCAAGCACAGGAGACCGCATCCCGGAAGTGCAAGTGTGACCGGTCCTGTGTCACAGCGCATGCACTAGTTCGGACACAACGGGAACGTATCATGTGACCTTCATCTGTGAACCGATGTGCTTGGCTGCGCTGGGCTGTGATAGCACGTGCGCTTGCACCTGCGCTAGCGCAATGCTGCTTAACGCATTGGCGCATAGATGTGCACTAGGCCGAAGGTAACGGCGCGCGGGATCTAAGTGTAGATGTATGTTAACTCAGATTGCAGTACACAGATTTCACACTCACCATGCGGATTTCTTCTATTTTCTCTTATATCGTCCATGTAGTGGATCAACTCTTTTATTGATCCTCCAGCTTGCAGTAAGAGTCCTGTAAGGGAGCGCACACGTGAATAATGGAATAAATAGGGCGATTCTCTTTTGACGCTTCCAGAGGATGAAGAGGATCGCAAAGGATGTTTGTTCCCAGAACAAAGATTTATTTATACATTCATACATGAATGCATACCATACCTGATGGAGGCTTTTGTTAGCCGAAACGCGTTGTCCGATTTTTAACGCAAATGTATCAATAAAGAAGAATTTGTTGAGCAGGCTACACCACGCCCAGTTCCATCCATGCTTTACCAACTTTGTTGGATTTGGCCGGTACTTTTCAAAGTGTTTTATCCCAAAAATCTGGCAACAACCCTTCAATGAATAGGGGCCATCTTGTGCCATTTAGAACTGAGCTTTGATTAGATCTTTTAGGAGTGACCAAGGAGGATAGGAAATATGACAGCTTTAGAGATCCACACAGATTGTGATACTCTGTTAGGCTGGGGTGACACTTGAGCATGACGCCAGCGCTAAAATCTTGAGAAAAGAGCCGCAGCACATAGCGGTAACGCTATACCACTGCCTGTGGAACGCAGCCCCATAGCAACCCGCTGTTAATCTTAGCAGCGGTCACACACCAAGCTGCATAACGTGTGCTTTAGCAGAGCGCACAGGGAAATGCTGTCTGCAGCTATGCGCTGCGGCTGCTTCCGGGGCGTAACTACAACAGGTGCAGGGGTTGCAATCGCACCCGGGCCCTGGACCTAGGGAGCCCCAAAAGTCACTTTGGCCTATAGAAAAAGACTAATGCTCTTAAAGATTCTCAATAATTGGGGGCCCCATTGGAGCTTTCGCATAGGGGCCCATGAGCTTCAAGTTACGTCACTGGGCTGCTTTCTCAAGATTTTAGCGCTGGCGTCATGCTCAAGTGTGACCCCAGCCTTCGGCTATCCCAAAAAAACTTTACCCACAGATGGGTTTTCATATTTTAAGTGGTGTCTACTTCCACTTAGTTATGTATATTTACCACAAATTAGATCAGATTTGGAGTCAACTAAGAAAGAAGACAAAGTAATTTTCTCTGTTATACGACCCTCGAGATCTTCACATTTTGCCTTCCCGCCAACTGAAAAGGACTATAGACATTATTGAAAGCATGACGCCAACAATTGAAGAATATTCTATCAAAACATAGGAAAGTGATGAAAGGAAAGCTATCATCTAGTCCATTAGTGCAATAAATTGTAAGATCTTGAAGTTATCCGTCTGACCTGTCTGTCCCTAGATCATTAAGTTACCAAGACATTGCCCAAGGCTTCCCTTTCTCTGAAAGTAGGAATGAAGTGATGCCTAACTTAATCCACTGGGACCGGTGAAGAGAGCTGAGCCAGCTTTTTCAAGGCAAATGTTGTTTTTTTATTATTTTTGTAACTTGGAGGCATTGGTTTTCTTTACTGCTATTTTTCAGTATTAAAATTGCAATTTCTAATATTTTATTAAGCCTCCAGGCTTGTCCTTTAATATAAAAGTCCCATCTGCGGGAAGTTGAATTTTAGTCAGTCAACTCTTGACTTCTCACTGCGCCAAATCTCAGCCAAGTATTCAGATAGTACAACTCAAGCTATGGACAACAAACTTTGATGATTTGTCACGAGCAAAAAGTTTGGCACGCCGTCCATCATACCTGATAGAAATTATTGGAGATATAGTTTCTTGTGTGTAATGGTTAACAACCTGGCAGAAGGTAAGACAGTCCGACATACTTGTATTATCGGCAGTCAGGAGTTAATGGGCGTAATGCCCTGGGGAGAATGGACAGAGCAGAAAGAGTGGGTATGACTGCCTGGACATACTGGGCGGAGAGGAGGCATGGGTCACCGACCAAGCGCCCAGAGTGAATGGACGGAAGTGGAATGTTGTGAGTGTGACTGCACCGATTCAGTGGGCGGGAGGTTAGCGGACGAGTGGTCCGTGTGGCCCATTGTTTCATTTTGTGGCACGATGGAGTAAACATTAATTGGTTATGGAGTTCTTAATAGAAGTGGGAGTCTGGGAGTGAAGCATGGTAGGTCAAGCATAATTAAGGTGGCATACTTGCAGCTTACTTGGTGGCAGTCACGTCCACCACATCTGTGCCCCCGCCCATTAACTCTGGGCGCCAGGTCATACCCACTGTCTCTTCTCTGGCCAGTATGTCAGGCGGTCACACCCGCTCTCTCAGATCTGCCCACTTTCATCAGGCAGTCATGCCCACTTTATCCGCACCGCCCACTCTCCCTGGGCGGTCATGCCTACTTTCTCCGTACCACCAACTCTCCCGGACGGTTATGCCCATTAACTTCCAGCTGCCTATAATACAAGTATGCCAAAAATCCCACATATGTGTTTGTATTATTATATAAGCTTATGAGCTGAAAATGAGACCATGAGACCAGGAGATATCAAGTTTAAAACATACTTCTTAATCTTTAATGAATAACCTTTCAGGAGGAAAAAACTAAAGATATTCGGAACACAACACTTCACACTTAGTGGATCCGATGCCCCTGTGATGTTTTTGTTTTTTCATAAGAAGTATACATTTAGATATCAATAGTGATAGTCTACAATTAGGATCTGTTCATGATACACCCCAGGGCCTTGGGGTACTCGGAACCGGGCTGTTAAACAGTTCTGGGAAGTCGCAGAGGTCAAGACCCAGCTTCCGTGACCCTGGGTTAAGTTGTTAAGGGAGTTCTTGGCTTGATAGGAAAGGGGGTGATGAAAGGGAAAGTTAGTTGTGATGCCACCCATGATTTGTGGCTATTAGTGGCGACCGCTACTGTAGAACTTCTGTAGATGATGGATGTGCAGCTGGTATGGAGCAGCTCCTCACGGGCGGAGCAGATCCCCAAGGCAGTGGATGTTGTAAGGGTGTATGGTACAGGATGGCGGGAGCAAAGCAACAGACCGAATCACAGTTTTGTTGGTTCCTCAGTCCTTTTACTGGTGCAATGGGAACAGACGTTGTTATACTGAGTCCATGCACCTGAGAGCAACTCTGGGTTTTCCCTCACCCAACAAGGTCTGAGGCCTCCTTGCTGCGCCTTGTTGGTGGGTCCCTGCTGCTGCTTAAGCTGAGCTGCTGGCCCTCTCTCTCTCCTGATTGGTGCCAGAATGGCAGGCAACTCGAGTTCTTCTCTAGCCCCACGTCTCAGGCGGCTGTTCCTGGGCTCTTCACGCTGCTTTGCCTCCGGGCACTGTGTGGCTGGGGGACTTGGAATTCCCAATCTTCCGGTATTGGCTGCCGGGTCATTAGGCCCTGCACAGCCTCAGACTCCGATGTCCGTTTCTGTGGCGCTTCTCACTGAAGTGAGCACGACACCGCTCCGCTCCCCAGGCTTTCCTCCACTTCCTCAGACCCCTGACTTGGATCTCTCACGCTAGACTGCCCTATACTGGGACGAGCTTAGCACTGCTCCAGTCCATAGGATGTCTTCCTCAGTCCTCCTAGGAACTGAACCGGCTAACTCTGCCCCAGACCAGAATTTATAGGGGAGCTTACCCTTAACCCAGGTTTAGATCTCCCCCTTCAGGACTGGAGGCATAAAGGTGTTGCTCTCAAGTGTGAACCTACCATGGGAACATGGTTATATAAATCCACTATATATCTGGCAACTTCTCTGGCCACATGTTTCTTTCTTCCACTGGCAATGTCTTCAGCAGATCTATGAGTACCTGGTTCATCTTTTCGCACATGCTGTTGGTCTGTGATGGTACGGTGTTGTTCTAATTTTCTTGTACCCTATAAAATCACAAAATTCCTGGAACACTCTGCTTCGAATGCTGGACCTTGATCTGTAAGGACCTGTTCTGGGTACCCATACGGTCTGCAAAAGTGGGCTTGAAATTTTCTAGCTGCTGTCTTGGCTGTCAGGTCTTTCACAGTACTACCACCAAGAAACGAGAGTAGTGGTCTACTATGGTGAGGGCATAGACATAGCCTGATCTGCTCGGGGTCAACTTCACGGATACAAGGCTACAAGTTCAAACGGTTGTTTGGTAACAATGGGATGGAGTGGGTCTAACTGACTGTCTTTATCTTTCCTCTTCAGGCTGCATGGGCCACAGTTTCTGCACCAATTCTCAATGGTTCTACTCATGCCAACCCAGTAGAATCTCTCAGCAGAACCTCCAACTTCTGCCACCCGAAATGCCCCGTGCCTCTAGTACCATTTGAACATCCCTTTTTGGGTTCACAATCTGCCAGACAAGTTCAAGGGTTGTGGGATTAGTATGGCATCTACACAGTTTACCCCTGTATATGAACAGCTTACATCGCTCTTTCCATAGCTGCTGCGCCTCTAGTGGGGCATCTGGACCAGGGTACGAACCTTCCTGCATCAGTAGCTCCTTGACTAAGCGTACAGCTGGATCACTGTCTTGCGTTTCTGCCCATCCATGGTGGAATAATGGATTAAACGTGGCTTCTTGACGTTTGTTGTGCACGTGGTTCTTACATTGTGTCACCTGAGGGTGGTGAAAAGCCAGTAGTTCTATCTCTTCAAGCACCTCCTGTTCTTCCTCCACGTCTGTAAGTGAGGCATCCTGGACTATGTATCAGCGTTGGTGTTCTTGTGGCCTGCCCGGTATTTGATGGTAAAATTATAATTAGACAGTCAGGCCATTCATCGCTGTTCTAGTGCACCAAGCTTTGCTGTATGCTGATGAGTAAACAGGTTATTATCCGTGAAGATGGTGAATTTGACTGCAGCCAGGTAATGCCTAAAACGTTCTGTAACTGCCCAGATGATGGCCAGGAACTCTAACTTGAATGAACTGTAATTCTCTGGGTTCCTTTCTGTAGAACGGCGCTCCTGCTTGCATAGGCTATCACTCTCTCTTGCTCTTTGCACTGGGACAACACTGCTCCCAATACCACGTTACTAGCATCAGTATAAAAGACAAATAGCTGGCTGTAATCAGGATAGGTTAGGATCTCATTTCCCGTCAGGCCCACTTCAACTGCTTGAAAGACTCTTCTGTTTTATTACCCCATTCAAATGGAGGACTCGGGTTCTTAGCCTTCTTGGACTGGCCTACCAGGAAGTCTTGCAGGGGTGCTGCCATCTTCGTAAACCCCTTGATGAACCTTCTGTAGTATCCTACCAGTCCCAGGAACTGCCTCACCTCTTTGGCACTGGTGGGTCTTGGCCAATCCCTGATCACTGTTATTTTCTCAGGATCTGGTGCTAGACCTTCAGAGCTCACTACATGACCGAGGTACTGTACAATTTGGTTTCAACAGGTGACACTTAAATGGCTTCACTTTCCTGCCATAGACAAGGCTTCAAACACTTCTGCCAAGTGCTCCAGGTGGTCTTCATACGTCTTGGAGTGGACTATGATGTCATCCAGGTACAATAAGATGGCTTCAAAGTTCTCGTTGCCCCAGGCAGCACTCCATCAGCCTCTGGAATGTTCCCTGTGCATTACAGAGGCCAAATGGCATACAGTTGAACTCGCAGAGGCCCATCGGCGTGGCAAACGCTGTCTTCTCTCGTTTCGCCTCTGCTACAGGTACCTGCCAATACCCACTTTTAAGATCTAAGGTGGAAAAGTAGTTAGCAGTTCGTAATGCAGCTAATGATTACTCAATTCTAGGCAATGGGTATGCATCCTTATGTGTAATGCAGTTAAAACTGCCTGTAATCCACAAACATCCTCATTGTACCATCCTTCTTTCTAACCAGGACTAGAGGAGCAGCCCAGGGGCTACAAATATTCTTATCACCCCAGCGTCCTTCACTTCCCGTAGCATGTCTTTGGCACGTTGATAGTGAGCTGGCAGTACAGGCCTATATCTCTCTTTTATGGGAGAATGATCTCCAGTGGGTATGCGATGTTCAACCCCTTTTACTTGCCCAAAGTCTAAAGACTTGTTCATATTCTTTCACTACCCGGTAGACTCCATGCTTTTGATGGGAGGGTGTGGAATTTGTGCTTACATGTAACTTCTGGTACCAATCCTCCAGCTTTCCCTCTGAGCCATTGTCCTCCGCCTGATCAGACGGGTTCAAGGGTTCTACTGCCTGGATGGCGTTATCGATAGTATACAATTTAGCAATGGTAGCAAACCTCAGCAGTTTAACTTCTTCTTCACCACAATTTAAGATGCGCACAGGTACCCTCCCCTTGCGTATGTCAACTACCCCTCTGGCTGTCAGAACAGTGGGCCTACTGCCTGAGTACACTGGCTCTATTAAGGCTTGGTAATCTTGCCCTCTAAGGCCTACTGCTGCCTTACACCAGACTAACATTTCACTTTTCAGAGGTATTGCAATGGGTACCGGATCACTTACTCTTGCACTGCCAATTTCCCCTCTGGACAATTCCACCTGGTGTCACAGCATCAGGGCCTTTATTTCTTTTCGCAGGACTCATTGCTGCCCAATATTGGCAGTTTCAGCTATCTCCTGTAACAAGACAATAATCTCTGCAAGACAATTTCCTATTACATTAGTGCCTAAAGTTATCTTTGGGTTACGTTCAACATCAACTATTATCAACCCTTATGACTTCAATTCCCCACTTGCCCCACTTTTATGGCTACTCCTTTAAACCCAATCTGTGTCACATGTTTACCATTAGTAGCCAATATAGTAAAGTCATCATCTAGACCGCGTAAAACGTCTTCCCAGTACCTTTTATAAAGGATATACGGTATCGATGTCACCTGTAAGCCAGTGTCCAGCAAGGCGTACATCTGGATGCCATACAGCGCAACAGGCAGGACTGGGCTGTCACGCCAGCTTGGTGGGCCTGGTGATCTTATTCCTGAGGGGCAGACGCTTCCCCAGAGTATTCTCGTTTAAAGTACAAACTCTGGCAAAATTACCTGGCTTGTCGCAGCAGCAGATGGGCTGTCCTTTGGAATCATGGCGATTGCTTGATCGTCCTCTGGCCGTTGGGTATCTCCTCTGATGCATCCACGGGATATCATCTCTGCTGGAATCCAACTCAATCTTCTCCGCCCGCTTGGATCCTTGCATCGCTTGCATAGCTTTAGCCATCTCATCTATGCTCTTAGTCAGTGCCTCAATCTTTAAGTTTAGGGCCTTATTGATGATAAGTCCCAGACTCTGTGCACTAGCCCCTGTCGTGGACTGTGGGTTTTGCGCCCACTATTGGTGGTAGGTTATGGCCAGGCGCGGTGCAGGTTCTGGGTCACTAGCTGCTTCTTCCTGCAATATCCAGATGGCTCTGTCCTTAAATTGCACAAAGTCCAGATCAGGACTCTGTATAGCCAGCATTCGCAGTTGTACTCTATGGGCAGGGGATAGAAGCCTATCAATAAACTGGTCAATAAGCAACTTGTTTTCTTCATGCACAAGATTAGGTTCTGTCTGTTTCAGTGCTCTCAGAGCTTCCTGTAGATTCAATGCAAAGTCTCTTGTGCTCTCCTGCGGCCTTTGTCTACACCCGAAGAATCTTATCTTTACTTTCGCAGCGGTATGGGTAACAAAAGTAACTTTCAGCCTGGCTGTTCCATGTTCGGCAGTGTCTTTATCAGTGTCTGGCCAGGACTTTACCTCCCACTACACCAGTCAATTGTTCCGTTAGTATACTGACTTGCTGATCTTCTATCACGGGGTACACTCTATAATAACTGGCCAGTCTCTCCCTGAAGTCTGTCAGGGTGTTTGGTACCCCTGAGTATTGAGGCAACCACGCTGCCCCTGGTGTGTACGGCATCAGGAACTGCATTACCGGAGCCATGGCTGGCACAGCGGCGGATGCTGGGGCTCCGTCTGCTACTGGGGCTGCGTTCGAGACCACGGGATGGGCTGCGACCACCCCCTGCATAGGCTCCTTTCCACCCGGTTCCGACATTTTCCTCACCCTTAGTGAAGCTTAACCCCTCTGGTCCTTCACTTCCGTGGGGATAATCAACTTTAGTTCTGCTGGTGGGACAGGATTTCTCGTCCCCAATGGATGTCGTCAGAGCGCAGGTTGGGCCAGTCTTCGCGCTCTTTGTAGGGTGCCGCCCATGATGACACACACCCTCGGTCTCGCGCTTTAGTAATAGTGACACTCAAAAACTCACAGTTCAATAAAGTTCATGATGCCAAAAACTTAAGATGATACACCCTAGGGTCTTGGGGGTACTCGGGGCTGGGCTGTTAAACAGTTCTGGGGAGTCACAGGGGTCGAGACCCGGCTTCCGTGACCCCGAGTTAAGTTGTTAAGGGAGCTCTTGGCTTGATAGGAAAGGGGGTGATGAAAGAGAAAATTAGTCATGATGCCACCAGTGGTTTGTGGCTATTAGTGGCCACCGTTGCTGCAGAACCTCTGTAGATGATGGATGGGCAGCTGGGATAGAGCGGCTCCCCACGAACGGAGCAGATCCCCAGGGCAGTGGATGTGGTAAGGGTGTAGAGTGCAGGATGGCGGGCACAAAGCAACAGACAGACTCACAGTTTGTTGGTTCCTCAGTCCTTATACTGGTGCAATGGGAATACCGACAGACGTTGTTATTCTGTGTCCGTGTCTTCCTCAATCCTCCTGGGAACTGAACTGGCTAACTCTGCCCCAGACCAGAATTTATAGGGGAGCTTACCCTGAACCTGGGTTTAGATCTCCCCCTTCAGGTCTGGAGGCAGAAAAGTGTTTTGTGCGGTTTCTGTCTAGTGTGGATATTCTTTGTTGCTCTCAAGGGTGACACTACCACCCGGGGGCAATAATGGCACTGTGGCACTTAGACTCAGGGGTGCCACATTCACATCTGAGTTCTGATATAGTTATTTCTCTTTTATTATAGGAGCAGATACACAAAAAAAAAAAAGTGCCAAAACCCCGCAACCATTGCAGCCAATCATGTCAGAATACTTACATGAATCACTCTGAAAATTTGCAAAAGGTTTGCCCAAAATGGAGTTGCACAAAAATGTTCTGACATTTAGCATTTTGGCTCTATTTTTGCCTATATTCACCAAAATGGGTGGAACTGGGGCATGACACCACAGCTCATATAATCCATGGCAAGATGTTATATTCCTTGTGCCAGAAATCTTACTCCAGTTCTGGATTGGACTAAGGCCAGCTTCACATTGCAGGTCTCATCTGATCCGTGGCTGTCAGGGTGAACCTGAGAGCCCCAGACCGGATTTTGGCCTCATAGTATCCTATGGGGCCGGATGGAGCCGGATGGCAGCTCTCTGCCATCCGGTTTCCATCTCTCCGGGACAATCCGGGAGAATTCAGAATTCTCTCTTGCTTGAAACGTTTTTGTGTCCGAGAGGAGAATATCTCCTCTAAATGCCTTCTCCCGGATTCGCCCCGATCCTCCGGCCTCCCTAACATGGGAACCTATGGGGCCGGATTGCATCGGTCCGGGAGGATCTGAGAATCGGACACCTGCGGCTGGACGCCGCTGTTGTTTCCAGGTCACAACAAAAGAGGACCCCTTACATTGTTTCCAGTCCATATGTTCATTTTTGCCCTTTCAAGGATTATATGTAATCTTGACCAGGGTGTATTTTACTATTACAGACCCTCAATCACTAGTGGAAAGAAAGAGCTTAGTGGATCCTATAGGAATTCTTTATGCAGCAGATCTCGTAGTTCTACGAGGAGCTATGGCCATATTACTTTGCATGGAGCTTATTTTACCACCTTTTCTACTATAACTAACTAATCTATTCTGAAGTATGTTTTTGTAGATGACCCATTATTTTCATAACCTTAGGCTACGTTCACACATCGCGTATTTTGCGCGTTTTTTTACGCGCGTATTTGCTCCAAAAACGCATGTGCGTCTGTGTTTTACAGCAAAGTGAATGGACATTCACTTTGTGCCTTGCAGACATCGCGTATTTAAACGCAGCGTTTTTGGAGCAAAAAACGCGCGCGTAAAAAGAATGAACATGTCAATTCTTTGCGTTTTTTTACGCGCGCGTTTCCATAGGCCCCATTATAAAAACACGCGTCTAAATGCGCGATTGAAGTAGAAGCGAGTTGTTCTCTCGCGTATTCTTATCGCGTTTTTAAACGCGCGGTTTTCCCTTGAAAAGACGCGCGTAAAAAAAACGTGATAAAATACGCAAATGTGTGAACGCAGCCTTACTGCTAAACATTCACACGGTACAGTTTACTCCAAAATCTGGCACCAAAGCCTCTTCTTAACAAATGATGGTCATTGTGAACATTTTAAAGGGAATCTGTCATCAGGTTTTTGCAACCCAAACTGAGAGTAGCATAATATAGGACCCAAGATCCTGATTCCAGCGATGTGTCACTTACTGGGCTGCTCAGTGTAATTTTGATAAAATCACTGTTTAATCTTCTGGAGATTATCATTAGTCCAGTAGTCTGGCATATTCACAAACTTCTAAATCTGATGTAGAGAAAACAATAATTTTGTCAAAATGACAGCAAGCAAGTGATGGGCGAATCCTAAATTACTCGGAATCGCTTGACTCTAGCGAGTCCGAGCCCAGGACTCGCTACTCGTTGCGAGTCTAGCGAGTCCAATGTTAATGAATGGGGAAGCGAGTAATAGCGAGTAGTGTGAGATTTACAAATCGCAGATGTGTCTCGGAAGCTTCAGCCTGAAGCAATCCTAGTTTTGTCATTTATTTGCATTGGACTCGTTTACTTTGTAAGTAATCGCTGGGAAACTCGCACAGATAAGAGTCCTGTCTGCTCTGTGCAGCTCCAGGGTCCTAGAGCCCGCCTGCTGCCTGATGTAGCAGTGCTGAGATTGTTCTCAGTCTGCTCATTCCCTGTGCATAGACATGAATGTCTCTGCACAGAGATGATGTAGCAGTGCTGAGATTGTTCTCAGTCTGCTCATTCCCTGTGCATAGACATCTATATCTATACACAGGGGATGTAGCAGAGAGGACATCGCGTTTTGGACTGCGTCGGATGGAAGAGGATTTTTTTAATTAAAGATGGAGTCTCTAATGGCTTTTTTTTTATTTCTAATAAAAAAATTTCTCTGTGTTGTGTTTTTTTTTAAAACAATTTAATAGAAATTCATGGCGGTCATGTCTAATATTGGCGTGACCGCCATAAATTTCGGGCTTAGGGCCAGCTGATAATACAAAGCTGGCCCTAACCTCTACTACCCAGCGTGCCACCGCCACCAGGGCCGCTGGAAGAGCGGGGTTCAGCGCCAGAGGATGGCGCTTCAATGAACGCGCCATCTTCTGGGGCGGCTGCGGGCTGCAATTTGCAGCGGGGGGTGCCCAGAAAGCTTGGGCATCCCTGTGCTGCGGATTCCAGCCCCCAGCTGCTTAGCTGTACCTGGCTAGACATAGAAATTGCGCGGAGCCCCACGCATTTTTTTTTTTATTATTTAATGAATTTCAGAGTCAGAGGCTCAGAGTCAGAGTCTCGGAGTCGGAGTCTCCTCAGAGTCGGAGTCTCAGAGTCGGAGTCGCCTCAGAGTCGGAGTCGCCTCAGAGTCGGAGTCGTCTCGGAGTCGGAGTCACAATCTCAGCACTGCTACATCAGGCAGCAGGCGGGCTCTAGGACCCTGGAGCTGCACAGAGAAGACAGCTGGACTCGGCTCGCAAAGAAACAGCAGTTATTTGCGAGTTTCCCTGCTATCACTGGCACAGTAGCCGAGTCTAATGCAAACAATGGCAATCCTAGTTTTGTCAGCGTTTCTGACAAAACTAGGATTGATATTGATTTGCATTGGACTCGTGCGAGTAATCACTGGGAAACTCGCAGAGTACCGAGTCCTGCGAGTCCCTTACTACTCGCCGAGTAACGAGACCTAGCGAGTAGATTCGCCCATCCCTATAAGTGACACATTGCTGGAATCAGGGTCTCTGTCTCTACATTATGCTTTTCTGAGATGGGATGGAAAAAATCTGGTGACAGTGTCCCTTTAAGTCTTTATTAGAAAGTCTCTTACAGGAGATTTGTCATCTATTGTTTAAAATAACTTTATTTTAAATGAATTTTATATTCTCAATTTTCCATATTTTTTCATTCCTTATATTATATATAAAAAAAAAGAAATATTCTGATTTTTATACTGATCACTAGGCCTAATACTAGACTTACACTAGACTGTACACATGACTCTTCAATAGCATTATTAATGTTACAGACACGATTGCAATAAAAAAAACTAAAGCCTATGTATATAGTAGATTTCATAGGATCCATCAATCACAGTAGGTGATGTTTGGCACTCTCTTCATACCTCGGCCTGCCTAATGGCATTTGAGCAGATCAAAGCATGCTTAGAAAGCTCTTCTGTGGTGGTCATGAGTCAGTCTACTGCTGCCTATTGTCATGCCGTAGCGAGGAAACGCTTGGCTTGTGGTACAACAGGAGGGGAACACCTGGGAGAAGGTAAAAGGGAGGCCTTGGCAACAGAGAAATGGAAGAGGGGTCACCACTTGAACCCTGAGCACCCTATTGTCCACAAATGGGTCCTTCCCCCATGCATGATCACAGGCCTAAGCAGTAGCTTACCCTATGCTTGCATTAGCTAGCGAGTCAGGCAGCAAGATACTAGTCTTACTACTGCAATAAAACGACACAGGAAGAGAAACAAACAAGCGGGAATAACACAAACATAGGAACTTCACAGCGTCTCCAGAAAGTGACTTCACAGCTACAACTGGAGGGGACTCAACAGCTATGACTGGAGCAACTGTACCAGAGAGGTCAGCATAAAAGATCTATAACCAACATAGGAGAGAGCAAGAAGTGAGTTTAAAAAGAGGAAAGGAGTGGTTAAACCAGCTGATATTAAATATACAAGGATTCTCAACAGTATAAGAAAGGAGCTATTAAAGGGAATCTGTCAGGTCAAAAACATATATGTACTGTAACTGCTATCATTTTCTAATTCCTCCCTCTAAGCTCGCTCTATTCATGTATTTCTTTTATTTGTTTCCCTCCTATCTTCTGTAAACTGCAAACAACGAGATTCATTCCATCTGTCAATCGCAGTGAATGATCCACTTAGTTCTCTGCTGTCCACTCCCCATAGGATGAATATTCATGTCACATATTCACATCACTGCACAGGAGATCACTAGAAATCACTCACATTGGGGAGGGCTGTATCCTCCTCTCTGTTCTCTTTGTTTCCAGAAAAACAAGAGGTCAAATAAAACAGAATCTGTCACAGCACAGCATGGATATCTGCTTAGAGAAACAAATTGAGTAGATATATTATCTAGATAAGGTACTCAGATGTGTGCCTGCAATAGCTCCTTCTCTCTGTTTCTTCATCAGAAGCTCCTAAATGAAAGTAAACCTGAGAGGCAGAACAAAGGGAGGAGGGAGGGGAGAGCTGGCTGAGGAGGAGTGAATAATAAATGAACTAGCTGAACTAATCAGCTCTGAAAAGCAATGGAGAGGACTAATGCAGCAGCTTCCTGCAGGGTGTGAAAATGCTTACAGCAAGAAAACTACAAATGGTACAATAATGATTGTACATTTTTTTAAAAGGTCTGTCCAGGCACTATTCAAGGGTAATATTAGTATCATGCTTAAAAATAACCTGACAGAGTTCCTTTAACCTTTTCAGCACTGACATGGAATAAATCCACTCAACTCATGATAATCATCAAGCGGGCTCTAAAGAGAAACTGCGATCAACCAAACGCCATGACCTTCTGATCCCAGATACCCTAGAAGTCACAGCAGGGGGCGACACACTCGTGACACCTATATCCATGTGGCCACTGTACAAAACAAGAAGTATGAGGCTGATGTTAGGCCTAGTGGGTGGTTTAAAAAGGTGCAAGAATTCAGTTTCTTTTTTTAATAGAGTAATCTGAAAAATTCAAAATACGGTAAATAGAAAAAATATATAGTTAGACTTTTTTCAAATGACACATTCCGTTTAAAAAAATTAATTTTGCATAATCCCAAAACCATTAGAAAGGAGCAATTAACCGCATTCCAATTGATTTGCTACTTGTGCTATTTGTGTGATTGGTTCTTTAGTTACTCATTGCCACTCAAGGTGAAAATTCTACATAGGATCTGCCATAGTAGGAAATAGGTTTTTGCCGACAGATTTGCTCACACATCACATGATGTTACTTACAAATAATGTGAATTAATATTTTCAGATCCAATATCCATTGAGGACGATGATAGGATTAATTGTCCTGTACAGTTATGTAATACTAGATGGCGGCCCGATTCTAAAGAATCGGGTAGTCTAGAATCCATATATAGTTTATTCACTAATAGTTAGGGGAGTGCGGTGAAATGAATTGTGTGTATACAGGTGGCTCAGTGGGTAGCAGAGTATACGGTGGCTCAGTGGTTAGCACTGTATATGGTGGTTCAGTGGTTAGCACTGTATATGGTGACTCAGTGGTTAGCATTGTATGGTGGCTCAGTGGTTAGCACTGTATATGGTGGCTCAGTGGTTAGCACTGTATATGGTGGCTCAGTGGTTAGCACTGTATGGTGGCTCAGTGGTTGGCACTGTATACGGTGGCTCAGTGGTTAGCACTGTATACGGTGGCTCAGTGGTTGGCACTGTATATGGTGGCTCAGTGGTTAGCACTGTATATGGTGGCTCAGTGGTTAGCACTGTATATGGTGGCTCAGTGGTTAGCACAGTATGGTGGCTCAGTGGTTAGCACTGTATATGGTGGCTCGGTGGTTAGCACTGTATATGGTGGCTCAGTGGTTAGCACTGTATATGGTGGCTCAGTGGTTAGCACTGTATGGTGGCTCAGTGGTTAGCACTGTATATGGTGGCTCAATGGTTAGCACTGTATGGTGGCTCAGTGGTTAACACTGTATATGGTGGCTCAGTGGGTAGCACTGTATGGTGGCTCAGTGGTTAACACTGTATATGGTGGCTCAGTGGTTAGCACTGTATACGGTGGCTCAGTGGTTAGCACTGTATATGGTGGCTGAGTGGTTAGCACTGTATACGGTGGCTCAGTGGTTAGCACTGTATGGTGGGTCAGTGGTTAGCACTGTATGGTGGCTGAGTGGATAGCACTGTATATAGTGGAGCAGTGGTTAGCACTGTATACGGTGGCTCAGTGGTTAGCACTGTATACGGTGGCTCAGTGGTTGGCACTGTATATAGTGTGGCTCAGTGGTTAGCACTGTATACGGTGGCTCAGTGGTTGGCACTGTATACTGGTGGCTCAGTGGTTGGCACTGTATACGTGTGGCTCAGTGGTTAGCACTGTATACGGTGGCTCAGTGGTTGGCACTGTATATGGTGGCTCAGTGGTTGGCACTGTATATGGTGGCTGTAGTGGTTAGCACTGTATACGGTGGCTCAGTGGTTAGCACTGTATACGGTGGCTCAGTGGTTAGCACTGTATGGTGGCTCAGTAGTTAGCACTGTATGGTGGCTCAGTGGTTAGCACTGTATATGGTGGGTCAGCGGTTAGCACTGTATGGTGGCTGAGTGGTTAGCACTGTATATAGTGGATCAGTGGTTAGCACTGTATATGATGGCTCAGTGGTTAGCACTGTATATGGTGGCTCAGTGGTTAGCACTGTATATGGTGGCTCAGTGGTTGGCACTGTATACGGTGGCTCAGTGGATAGCACTGTATACGGTGGCTCAGTGGTTATCACTGTATATGGTGCCTCTGTGGTTAGCACTGTATATGGTGGCTCAGTGGTTAGCACTGTATATGGTGGCTCAGTGGTTAGCACTGTATATGGTGGCTCAGTGGTTAGCACAGTATATGGTGGCTCAGTGGTTGGTACTGTATATGGTGGCTCAGTGGTTGGCACTGTATATGGTGGTTCAGTGGTTAGCACTGTATATGGTGGCTCAGTGGTTAGCACTGTATGGTGGCTCAGTGGTTAGCACTGTATGGTGGTTCAGTGGTTAGCACTGTATATGGTGGCTCAGTGGTTACCACTGTATGGAGGCTCAGTGGTTAGCACTGTGTGGTTGGCTCAGTGGTTAGCACTGTATATGGTGGCTCAGTGGTTAGCACTGTATATGGTGGCTCAGTGGTTAGCACTGTATGGTGGCTCAGTGGTTAGCACTGTACGGTGGCTCAGTGGTTAGCACTGTACACGGTGGCTCAGTGGTTAGCACTATATGGTGGCTCAGTGGTTAGCACTGTACGGTGGCTCAGTGGTTAGCACTGTATATGGTGGCTCAGTGGTTAGCACTGTATGGTGGCTCAGTGGTTAGCACTGTACGGTGGCTCAGTGGTTAGCACTGTATACGGTGGCTCAGTGGTTAGCACTATATGGTGGCTCAGTGGTTAGCACTGTATATGGTGGCTCAGTGGTTAGCACTGTATATGGTGGCTCAGTGGTTAGCACTGTATAGGTGGCTCAGTGGTTAGCACTGTATATGGTGGCTCAGTGGTTGCCACTGTATACGGCGGCTCTGTGGTCAGCAGAATACGGCGGCTCTGTGGTCAGCAGAGGACGGCGGCTCTGTGGTCAGCAGAGACGGGGGCTCTGTGGTCAGCAGAGGACGGGAACTCTGTGGTCAGCAGAGGACGGGGGCTCTGTGGTCAGCAGAGGACTGGTCAGCAGAGGACGGGAACTCTGTGGTCAGCAGAGGACGGGGGCTCTGTGGTCAGCAGAGGACTGGTCAGCAGAGGACGGGGGCTACTGTGGTCAGCAGAGGACGGGGCTCTGTGGTCAGCAGAGGACGGGGGCTCTGTGGTCAGCAGAGGACGGGGGCTCTGTGGTCAGCAGAGGACGGGGGCTCTGTGGTCAGCAGAGGACGGGGGCTCTGTGGTCAGCAGAGGACGGGGGCTCTGTGGGTCAGCAGAGGACGACGGGTCTGTGGTCAGCAGAGGACGGCGGGTCTGTGGTCAGCAGAGGACGGCGGGTCTGTGGTCAGCAGAGGACGGCGGGTCTGTGGTCAGCAGAGGACGGCGGGTCTGTGGTCAGCAGAGGACGGCGGGTCTGTGGTCAGCAGAGGGACGGCGGGTCTGTGGTCAGCAGAGGACGGCGGGTCTGTGGTCAGCAGAGGACGGCGGCTGTGTGGTCAGCGCAGGAAGGAGGCAGAGTGGTCAGCGCAGGAAGGAGGCAGAGTGGTCAGCGCAGGACGGCAGCTCTGTGGTCAGCAGAGGACGGCGGCTCTGTGGTCAGCAGAGGACGGCGGCTCTGTGGTCAGCAGAGGACGGCGGCTCTGTGGTCAGCAGAGGACGGGGGCTCTGTGGTCAGCAGAGGACGGCGGCTCTGTGGTCAGCAGAGGACGGGGGGTCTGTGGTCAGCAGAGGACGGGGGCTGTGGTCAGCAGAGGACGGGGGTCTGTGGTCAGCAGAGGACGGGGGTCTGTGGTCAGCAGAGGACGGGGGCTCTGTGGTCAGCAGAGGACGGGGGCTCTGTGGTCAGCAGAAAACGGGGGCTCTGTGGTCAGCAGAGGACGGGGGCTCTGTGGTCAGCAGAGGACGGGGGCTCTGTGGTCAGCAGAGGACAGGGGCTCTGTGGTCAGCAGAGGCCGGGGGCTCTGTGGTCAGCAGAGGACGACGGGTCTGTGGTCAGCAGAGGACTGCGGGTCTGTGGTCAGCAGAGGACGGCGGGTCTGTGGTCAGCAGAGGACGGCGGGTCTGTGGTCAGCAAAGGACGGTGGGTCTGTGGTCAGCAGAGGACAGCGGGTCTGTGGTCAGCAGAGGACGGCGGCTCTGTGGTCAGCAGAGGACGGCGGGTCTGTGGTCAGCAGAGGACGGCGGGTCTGTGGTCAGCGAAGGAAGGAGGCTCTGTGGTCGAGTGGTCAGCGCAGGAAGGAGGCTCTGTGGTCAGCAGAGGACAGCAGCTCTGTGTGGTCAGCGCAGGCTAGGTGGGCGGGGCCAAGGTGGGAGTCCCGCGAGGTGGGCGGAGCCAAGGTGGAAGTATCGCGAGGTGGGCGGAGCAAAGTCGGGAGTATCGCGAGGTGGGCGGAGCCAAGGCGGGAGTTTTGCGAGGTGGGCGGAGCAAAGGCGGGAGTCCGCGCGGGTGGGCGGAGCCATGGCGGGAGCGGTGCAGCGGAATGGCGGCGGGGTAAGTATACTGGAGTGTGTGTGGGTGTGTGTTTGTGTGGGTGTGTGAGTGTGTGAGTGTGTATGTGTGATGTGGTTGGGATGGTGTGTGTGTGTTTGGGAGGACTGTAGTGAGAGGCTGTGTGTGTGTGTGTTTGGTGAGACAGTAGTGAGGGGCGAGCGGAACGTTGAAACGCCGGTGCCTGTAGCTGCACGGAAAGTTCCGCGCGGCTACACTGCACTGTGACGTCAGCAGCATGGTTGGAGGCCGTCACGGAAGTAACCCTTCGGGTTCTCCGGAAGTGGCCTTCGGCTTTTATATAATAGAAGATAGATGGAGAACTGTAAGATTTACTTAAGATGTACATTTCAGATATTCATTTTGAAGGCCAGATGTTTCTGCCGGAAGATTAATGCATGTGTCAGTCCCATAGAGAAATCACACCTGTTCTTCATCTTTTTATACCATGACACTAACCAGCATGTCTACAACATACTAATATGGGGGGGGGGGGTCCAGTATATAAAACAAAGATAAAGGCTAGGGTCACATCTACTTTTTTTTTTTTTTTTTTTAACCTGATCCGGTTTTGAGCTTTCAAAAAGCTCAAAACCGGATCAGGAAACGCTCCTCATAGGAGCCAATGCTAAAAACCGGATTGCTTCACAAGCAATCCGGTTTCTGTCTCCGGCTCTGCAGCCTGCGTCAAAAATCATGTAATCTGCAGTTTTCGGAGTGGTTTAAGCATCCTCAATGCGGGAATCGGATTATGCACGCCCCGTCGGGGCTTGCTTCAGTGCTGAGAGCCTGGCAGCGTCATGAAGGGGCGGGACTAAAATCGTGTCATACCGGTAGCCCCGCCCCTTTCATGACGCGGCCAGGCTCTCAGCACTGAAGTAAGCCCGAGGGGGTGTGCATAATTAATAAGCGGGCAGAGGGAGCAGCAGACAGCCCCTCCTTTGGACATTTTAACAGACACAGAGAACTCACAGATGAGGAGGAGGTGATTATAACCTGTACTATATACTTTACACAATCGTTAGGATCTGCTAAAGGGATTGCTATAAATCATAAGAGGGGGTGCAGGGACAGGTATATAGACACGGGGGGGGGCAGTTTGTGGGGTCATGCGCGCCGCTCTGAAGAGCCTGGCGCTTTTGTACATTACAGATTATAGCTGTATAAGCCCACCCGAGTGGGTGTAAGGTCTCTAGGGGGACTGGGCACCCCCTAGAGACATTAATCAATCATTTGTTTATTGAATTAATCGTTTTACTATACAAAGAACATTTGGCTCATACCTGTGGCAGCAGGGATGAGCAAACTATCCGATACCCGGATTGCTCAGGATTACTCATCCTGAGCAATCCGGTCACCGGATTGCGGTTTCAGCAATCCGGATCCCGGATTGCTGAAGGTATGATGACAATTGCGTTCACCGCATCCGGATCTGGATGCGGTGAACGCAATTCATGTTTTAAGTGTGACCCTAGCCAAAATCTAATAGAAAAGTTGATAAAAAAAGAACCAAAACCAAAACAATAGTCACCTGTTCAATCTCGCTCCTATTGAGCACAAAGGAACTGATGGCTGTGACAATATTTGTTCATTTACCTATAGTGATGATGCACCCTACATGTCTGTGCAGTCAAACGCCAGCCTTACATATCATGCTAGTATGTATGGCTCAGAAACTCATTATTGGCTGCAGCCCATGGCTGAAGAAAATCAAGCCAGCGACTCCATTAGGGCAGAGACACACCCGGAATGGCCACCATCACTTTGGACAGGAACGTGGAGCTTCATAGAAACACAAGCAACTGACACGTTCCCATCAAGAGAGGCAGGGTGAGTCATGCGAGATGCATGAGATTATCTTGCATGCATCCCGTATAGTGTGTCTCTGCCCTTAGACATGGAAAACAAGGAAACCGCATGGATGAATGGTCAATAAAGAAGACAAAAGCAAAACAAATTTGACTAAAATTTCACCCAAAAATCAGAATTTTCAGGAATCTTAATTTTTGTACATTTTAATCTGTGCAAATCCAGCAAAAAAAAAGGAAAGGCTGTCATATTGAAAATGCTGGGAAAGAGTTAAAAAAAAATGACACCTGGCATTTACCTGTCTTCTTCGATCACTGGCACATTCTTCGATGAACCATTTATGGTGAATTCTGGCATCTACATCTTTGGCTTCTCCTTCGCTGATTTAGGCTGGTTTCAAACTACCGTTTTTTTAATCTGGCGGGGATACGGAGAAAATCTGCATCCCCCTCAATTGTAAATCCTTGGCGTAATACCGGTGCGGTAGCATCTAGTTGCCTCAGGTTGGGTACATTTTTTTTTACGGATCTGATGGAAAATGGCATGCCCCCATAGTTTGTGTGTCTTATCAAACTGGCTTCTGGGCATGCTCAGTCAAAAAACTCGGATCCGGCATCCAGACCCAGTGGGATCCAGCTTCCTCCAGATCCGGGTTGCAGAGAGCTCAATTTTATTTTAGACCACATTGCCCCGGATCCACATAAACACAAAAAATGTTACAAACTACGTTTTTGGTTTCAGTTAAAAACCGTTCTCAGCCGGATCCGGATGGAACCGTTGCAACTGTATGCCGCCGCATGAACCTGCATCATCATTGATGGAAACGGAGGCCCATAACCCAGTGTGACCCTAGCCTAAGGCTGCATTCACATGTTCAGTTTTTGGTCAGTTTTTCACATCAGTTTGTGTAAGCCAAAACCAGGATAAATACCATGTCTACCTGAAAATTGGACACCCTCCGAAAAATAAGACGCATTAAGAGGGTTTGCTACGCTTCTGAATATAAGGCTCCCCCCAAAAGTAAGACATTCCAATTTTTTGAAGGACAACATGCTCGCCAATCAGAAGACTGGGGCATGCAGCTGTGACTCATCCTCTAGCGCCCTGCCATTGTTGTCCTGGTGCCCATCGCTGTATTTATTCCGGCGCTGCTCTCAGCTTCCTGCCTCAGATGCTGTAGATGTACGGTATGCTGCCGGCTAATCAGTGGCCCGCAGCTAACGTCGGTGCATGACGTTACATGCGGGCCTCTGATTGGTCGGTGGCTGCTGGCCTCTGCCAGTTTACTGTACATCTATAGCATTTAAGGCAGAGAGCTGAGAGTAGCAGCAGAATACATGCAGCGGCGGACCAGTGAGAAAAGGTGTGTATGGCCAGGGTCACATTTGCGATGTGCCCTAGCCTGCCGGATTCCGGTATTATCTTAGAACTTTTTCCAGCGCCGCATAGCGTTTCCGCTATGCGGTGCTGGAAACCGCTGCCCTTAGTTACCGCTGTTTACCTGCACGACCTGTCACACAGGCAGCGGCTCGGAGGGCGTTTTACAGCGCCGCACAGGAAACCGTTGCAGACACGATTTCCTGTGCGGCGCTGTAAAACGCCCTCCGAGCCGCTGCCTGTGTGACAGGTTGTGCAGGTAAACAGCGGGTAACTAAGGGCAGCGGTTTCAGCACCGCATAGCGGAAACGCTATGCGGCGCTGGAAAAAGTTCTAAGATAATACCGGAATCGGCAGGCTAGGGGCACATCGCAAATGTGACCCTAGCCAATGAACATATTGGGGGCTGCAGTGGGATGATGGAGACTGCAAGGTGATTATGGGGATATTAAGGGCTGTAAGGGGAAGATGAGGATATTGGGGGCAGCAAGGGAATAATGGGGGCTGCAAGGGGATGATAGGGATACTGTATTGGGGCTGCAAGGGGATGATGGGGGCTGCAAGGGGACGATGGGGATACCATATTGGGGGCTTCAAGGGGATGATGGGGGCTGCAAGGGGACGATGGGATACCATATTGGGGCTGCAAGGGATGGAAATATAAGACAGTCCCTGAAAATAAGATGTAGCGCATTTTTAGGGGCAAAAATCAATATAAAACACTTATTTTCGGGGAAACAGGATATAGAAGTGGTGATGTGCTTCTATTGTACTTTCCCTCTGATTGTTCCACTCCTGGGTTTGGCTTGTAACTACTGATGTAAAATACTGACTAAATACTCAATGTGGGATTGTGGCCTAATAAAAAAACACGTCACCACTTCTGCATTTTTCATCCACTCCTGGTTTTGGCCAACAAAAACTGATGTGAAAAACTGACCAAAAACTGAACATGTGAATGTAGCCTAACAAAGGTGAATGGATAAGATTAACTTCACACCACGATTTTTTGGAATCCGAGTGAATCCAGCTGAAACCGTATGCAACTGCATCTGCTTTCTTCCCTAATGACTTATAATGGGGACACAGGAACATGCAAGTGCATGCGGTTGTACACAGTTCCAGCTGGATCCAGGTGTCAACGGTTTGTGGCCAAAAATGCAAAATGTTATGTTTTAGTTGCTCAGTTAAAACTTGGAAGGACTCGGATCCGTTGCTATTCAGCTGGCAATAAAATGGAGCTCCATGGAACCTTGATCTGGTGGAAGTCGGCTCACACTGGATCTGGATGTTGGTTTGTTGACTGAGCATGCCCAAAAGCCAGTTTCATATGACACACCTGCTAGGGGGTGTGTCATTTTTCACTGGATCCGTCAAAAAAATGTACACAACCTGAAGCAACTGGATGCTACTGCAACGCTATTATGTCGGATCCGTTAGCCGGTTCAGTAATAATACCGATACTTGTGCATTCAGTTGCATCAGATTTTACAGTTGCTCGGGATGTGGTTTTTGCCGTATCCCCGGCGAGTTAAAAAAACAGTAGTGTGGAACAAACCTTAAGGCCACGTTACACATTGTTCTATTTTGTTGCTGTGTACAAATGGAACAATGTGTCCATGATTTCACTGCAACCAGAGATCTGTTCAGAAGTTGGTCACAGATATCTGTGTGTGTAACGTGGCCTTTAGAATGTGGCTGCATAACGGGACAGGTAAGGACCAAGTGAGTATATACATTTTTAGTATAATTTAATTTAATTTATATAAATTTTGGAGCCTCCTAAGTCACTGACTGTCACGCTTCCGGGGGAAGGCGCCCTAGAGTGGACCCACTGGGCCGTAGTACCAAACTCCCCTGGGTGAGCTGATCCTAGTTTACCCAACCCCTATACAGGGATTGTCAGGGGAAAGCCCAGGGGGTCTAAATACCACAGCAGCTAGTACCAGGGGGGCGGCTCGTAAGGTTAGCCTATACTAAGGAACAGAGAGGTATTCCAGGTAACAGGGTACAAGGCTAGGAGACCAGGAATGGTGCTACCAGGGAAGAGCACAGCAAGGGTTCCAGGACACAAAGCACAAGGAAGGCCTGACCAACAGTCAGCAAGGCAGAAGCAAACTGACTTAATATTCAGGCACCTCCCGTCAGAGGAGGTGGCCTGATATACCATGGGAAGAGCAGCTATTGGTCAAGGGGAGTGTCAGGTTGGACCTTGCCGGCCCCTAGAGTCACAGGGAAGGAGTGCACCTAGCGCGCCGCTGCTTAGGCTCATGAAAATGACCATAGTAATGTGCTCATGTGCGAACACGTCAATCAGCTGACAGGAAGGGAACATGGTGACGGCTCTGGGACACAGTACGCCTGGATGCCGGACGCCCGGTCGGCAGAGGAGCAGGAGATGCCGACCCGGGAGAGGTGAGCTGGGAAGTGGTGCCAGGGGGCCTAACACTGACTCTTACATGCTCAGAAACCATTAATCCAAAAAAAGTTTAAATAAAAATTTAATAAAAAAATTGAGGTAGAACTTCCAAATTTTGTAAAGAAAAATATAAAATGTATCTTTAATATTTACTTATTTGAAACGTTTCATCTCTTTCTAATGGAGTCTTCTGTTGGTTGACAAGTAGGGATGGGCGAATCTACTCGTTACTACTCGGTACTCGCCGAGTAGTAAGGGATTCGCCCGACTCGTTACACTGCGAGTAATCTCAGGGATTACTCGCAGTCAGTAACGAGTCCGCAGGGAGCGAAGGAAGAGAGGGGGGAGAAATGCTCCTTACCTCTCTTCCGACTTCTGCTATGTGCTGTGTGCTGGGCTCTGGGACTTGCGGGCTGCGGCAGCTCCAGGGTCCTAGAGCCCGCCTACACAGAGATGTAGCAGAGCTGAGATAGTTCTCAGCCTGCTCACTCCCTGTGCATAGATATGTATATGTATGCACAGGGTTGTGGCAGTGAAGATGTCGTTTTTGGACTACGTCGGACGGAAGAGGATTTTTGGAGTAAAGATGGAGTCTCTAATGTCTTTTTTGTTTTATTTTTAATAAAAAATTTTTCTCTGTGTTGTGTTTTTTTTTTATATTGAGTACTGGAAATTCATGACGGTCATGTCTAATATTGGCGTGACCGCCATAAATTTCGGGCTTAGGGCCAGCTGATAATACAAAGCTGGCCCTAACCTCTTTATTACCCAGCGTGCCAATGCCACCAGGGCCGCTGGAGAGCGGGGTTCAGCGCCAGAAGATGGCGCTTCAATGAATGCGCCATCTTCTGGGGCGGCTGCGGGCTGCAATTTGCAGGGGGGGTGCCCAGAAAGCTTGGGCATCCCTGCGCTGCGAATTCCAGCCCCCAGCTGCTTAGCTGTACCTGGCTAGACATAGAAATTGCGCGGAGCCCCACGCATTTTTTTTTTTATTATTTCATGAAATTCATGAAATAATAAAAAAAAGGGCTCGCCTATATTCTTGTGTCCGGCCAGGTACAAATAGGCACCTGGGGGTTGGGGGCAGCCCGTCGCTGCCTGCTGGATCCGGCTGGTTACAAAAATACGGCGAAGCCCACGTAATTTTTTTTTTTGAAAAATCTATAAAACAATCCTAAAAAAGGATTGCATCTTTACTAACTCCTCGACCATGGTGGAGGGGTTAATAAAGAGGCAGTCCCTTTTTTAGGATTGTTTTATGGATTTTTCAGAAAAATTTCACGTGGGCTTCGCCGTATTTCTGGAACCAGCCAGATCCAGCAGGCAGCGACGGGCTGCCCCCAACCCCCAGGTGCCTATTTGTACCTGGCCGGACACAAGAATATAGGCGAGCCCTTTTTTTTATTATTTCATGAATTTCATGAAATAATAAAAAAAAAAATGCGTGGGGCTCCGCGCAATTTCTATGTCTAGCCAGGTACAGCTAAGCAGCTGGGGGCTGGAATCCGCAGCGCAGGGAGGCCCAAGCTGTCTGGGCACCCCCCGCTGCAAATTGCAGCCCGCAGCCGCCCCAGAAGATGGCGCGTTCATTGAAGCGCCATCCTCTGGCGCTGAACCCCGCTCTTCCAGTGGCCCTGGTGGCAATGGCTCACTGGGTAATTAAGGGGTTAGGGCCAGCTTTGTATTATCAGCTGGCCCTAAGCCCGAAATTTATGGCGGTCACGCCAATATTAGACATGACCGCCATGAATTTCCAGTAATCAATATAAAAAAAAAAACACAGAAAATTTTTTATTAAAAATAAAACAAAAAAGCCATTAGGGACTCCATCTTTATTTTAAAAATCCTCTTCCATCCGACGTAGTCCAAAACGCAATCTCAGCTCTGCTACTTCCCTGTCTGTGCTTAGACAGACAGGGATGTAGCAGAGCTGAGAACTGACTAAACAGTCAGGGTTCAGCTCAGGGCATTAGGACCTGAGCTGAACTCTGCTGTCAGCCGACCCGCTCTGCTCCGGAGATTCCCGAGCAGTGACGCAAGTTAATTTATTCACTGCTCTTGTCACCATTCGGGAATCTCCGGAAACAGAAGCAGAGAGACTCGGGGAGCGAGTCTGCGGCTGAGGCGGCAGCGGCGGCGGAGGCAGGGGTAAGTAGCCGGCCGGGCCGGTGCACCCCCCCTCTCCCCCCTCACCCCCCCTGACCCCCCTTCCCCCCTCCCCCCTTCAATCTTTTTTTTTTTTTTTTTTTATTATTCTTTAAAAGCCAGCGGCTTTTTGCTCCTGGCTTTAAAAGAATAACATGGGGATTTGCAGGTTTTTCCTCTGCTGCCAGACCCCTTATAGGGTCCGGCAGCAGAGGAATCGCTGCAATACTCGCCTCCCCATTCATTTACATTGGACTCGCTAGACTCGCAACGAGTAGCGAGTCCTGGACTCAGACTCGTTACAGTCTAGCGAGTCCGAGTAATTTAGGATTCGCCCATCTCTATTGACAAGTCCTAGTTGTACACTCAGGTATGTGCACACCAACTGACATGTCAACCTGACGGGAAGGTGTTAACAGAAATGTACTTAATATCATACTCATTATTCTTGATAGAAGCCAGGAACAATGCCGTAACCCCCCCAGAATTTCATCTCATTCCCAGCTCAGTGCCTCCTTGTGATTATGTTTTCCTCGTCACCTCTGTCATTGTGCAAAGAAGTGAAAATTGAATTTAGAGGACAAATCACCATTCAATGACCTGTGCGGAGAGCAAGACGTACAGCCCGGACCCCGGAGAATCCAATCATCATTAGTAACCACTGATGGCAAACAAGAGGCCTCGTTCTAGAATCATCAAGACCATGCGGTGGCCACTTGGTGGCTCATGTGACAACGCTGTCAACTCAATTCCTTTTCTCTATATTTCCATGTCGGAAAAAGAGAAAAAGGTGAAAATTCATTATCATAAATTATTGATTTTTGTTGGTACTTAGACCAGAAAGTCAATGTTACCGTTACATTTATCGCATGAAAATGACTGTAATCTAAATCCAAAACACCGTAGTCACATTATAAGGACTTGTTCTATTTATAAATAACTTACTAAGAAATCTAGAAGAAATACATGAGATCCATCTATTAGGGTACCTTTGCACACCGCAACTGTTGGCGGCGATCGGAGGCAACCGAACCTGCGCGTGCACGTTTTTCATGGTTGCCTCCGAACACCGAAGGCGCATGTACATGCCGCAATTGCGCCCTCAACCTAACGGAACGTGTCTCCCCAGAAGTTGCCACTCAAACTGCGGGAAACATCCGGTGGCCTCCCGTCGCCACTTCACACTCCGCAATCCCCAATGGAATGTGGGCTTACCTATTCTGCGCCGCGAAAACATAGGCGTGTCAAATAGATTTTCACCGCGCCTCAAACATGCTGATTAGACAACACAATAGCGTCATGATTGGCCAGCCTGCGCAGGAAGGCTGGCTACTACATGACGGCATTGCCATTGTGTAGTGTGAATGGACAGCTGTTCAAATATGTCACCCTGTGAAGGGACAGCCAATGGAAACACTCTATTTGTCAAATTTGTTCAGTTAATTTATCACGCTCTGAGTTCAGACCATTAAACGAGTATGTGACACAAACATAGTATGTTAACACACACTAATGGAGTATCTGAGGGGGCATGGTGGACATTTGCAGCAGGCAGGAGATGCAGTGCCGAGGTGTCTTCCCACAGGCTGCATATGCACACCCCCACACCGCCATAGTGGTAGCAGGCTATTCTCTGACAGCAGCACGCCATCAATTGTACACGCATCTATCAGATGTTTGTACAATTGAAGCCCTGATTCCCAGCACTTCCGGGTCAAGGCGACATCAGAAGCGTGATTAGGTCAGCTGACCGTCACTCGTCAGTGTCGCAGAGCCGGCAGAAGGATGGTGAAAAGCGCTCCATACAGGAGCTGAAGACACTGAAGATCAATGTAGTTAGGGGAAGGGTGAGAGGGGCCGGAGAGTATGAGGAGCAAACTGAGGGAAGAGGGTGGAGGTTGTATGAGGAGCAAATGGAGGGGATATGGTGGCGGTGTATGAGGAGCAAACGGGGGAAAGGGTGGGGAGTGTATGAGAAACAATCTAGGGAGAGAGGGTCGAGGTTTTATGAGGAGCAAACTGGGGGGAGAGGGTCGAGGTTTTATGAGGAGCAAACTGGGGGGAGAGGGTGGGGGTGTATGAAAAGCACACTGGGGGGAGAGGGTGGGGGTTTATGAGGAGCATACTTGCAGAAAGTGTGGGGTATGTGTGAGTGATTGATGTGAGGAGGTGATTGACGTGTGCAGCATGACATCACTATTTGGGTTTTTTATTCCTCCCCTGTGGGCTTGTCTTTCTGCTGTAAACTGAACTCCCCTTCTCCCCTGAATGAGTCTGGATGAGAGTAATGAGGAAGGGGGTAGAAAGACAAGCCCACAGGGGAGGAATAAAAAAAACATAAACACAAATAGTGATGTCATGCTGCACACGTTAATCACCTGCTGCACTGATTTACAGGTGGTCAAATCCTAGTGGTTGGTTTCCTTAAAAAATACAATCCTATGCCCAAAGACATAAAGTGAACCTATTGGCTGAGCCTTACTGCCCAAGTCATGGGCAGCATAAATCACAATCCAGGTGCATGATTGTAGTCCGGTATATTTTTCTCTGAAACACTTGAATATTTAGTAGAAAAAATAATTAGAAAATTTGGTTATTCTCACTTTCTCCTATAAGCGATTGACAGGAAGAGCCCCATAAATAACCTGGAGAGGTGCATGGACAAGCCGGCCTGGAGTGTCGCTCGACTTGTCTCATCTCGCCTCATCTCTGGTAGGGATGAACGAGTATACTTTCAAGTATTCGGTTCGGTACTCACGGTACTCGGAACATAGCGAGCATTTCACTACTCGCTTCGCAATATTCGGATCTCCCGCCCAGCATGTTAGCCAATCACAGTAATGGTGCAGCCGTCTTGGTTGTGGCATCACCATGATTGGCTGGCCACGCGTGCATCAGCTGAAGCCAATCATTCAGCTGATGCACGCTCCCCCGCCTGGTGCTTCGCTCCCCCACCCGATCCTAATCTGGTCCCATCTACTCCTCCATTCCCCTCCTGATCCTCTGCCCCCAACTCCGTGCCCACTCCTCCGCCTGGAAGCGAGCCGCCAGCTTTTTCATAAAGACCGCCGGTTATTTCCTACAAATAGCTGATGTATCAGCTGTTCGTTTGAAATAGCCGGCGGGAAAGCAAGCAGTGAAAAGAGTCTTTTTACCACCGGCTATTTCAAATGATCAGCTGACACATCAGCTGTTCGTTTGAAATAGCTGGCGGTCTTTTTATAAAGCCAGCGGCTTGCTTCCAGGCGTAGTAGCGGGCACGGAATTGGGGGCAGAATATCAGGCGGCGAATAGAGGAGCAGACGGGAACAGGTTAGGATCGGACGGGGAAGCGAAGCACCGGGTGGGGGAGCGAAGCACCATGTGGAGGAGCGTGCATCAGCTGAGTGATTTTGTAAAAGCCGGAGTATTTTTTACCGCCGGATTTTAAACAATCATGCACCCAATTCAGCCTTTTCCTCAGGCCCCCAAACCGCTTTGTAGGGTCCAGCTGCATATTGTTCACATTTCCCATTGACTTGCATTGGACTTGCTACTCGTAATGAATACCTGAGTATTAGGACCTACTCGTTACGAGTAGATCTAGTCCAAAACTTCACTACTCGCTCATCCCTAATCTTGGGCTATGGTCCTGGGCCAGATCTTCAAATTATATTTTCTCTGGAACTTCAGAGTATTTCAATGAAAAACATACATTTATACGTAGAGTTTTCTTTATAGGTATGGTCTAGCTTTATTTAAATAATAATAACTCTTTCGAGTTTCGTGTAAAACATGAAAATGCATAGTAATCACTTTACTGATCCCGTGGTGACATTTTTGTTCCAATATTTCCCAAGGCCTTTGCTGCTTTGTGTTTCCTGTTCAGGGGCTGGCTGGTGGAACTTATCCCGGGTGGATGCCTGACCCTGGCAGCCCTTACTTAAAGGGTGAGGAGCGGGGGGCGGGGGAGCTGTTAGGTACTCTGGCCGGTGGGGGGGTTCTGCTGTTAGGTCTGGCTGGGTGAGGAGGAGCTGGGGGGAGGGTGCTGTGAGGACCAGCTGGGGAAGGAGCGGGGGGGGGGAGTTTGGTACTGTTAGGTCCGGCCGGGTGAGGAGCGGCCCGCTGTGTCTTTACAGAAGCTGCAGGGCAAAGCCACCAGCCTGAGGGGCGCTTGCCCCCTTGCCACCTGGGCCAGTCCGCCCCTGTTCCTTTTCCATCCCAGGGAGACCTTTTGCCTATCTGATGATACGTCTATCTGGACCCAAGTAGAAGGTACAGATCCAATAATTGGTAGACTATTGTTCACATTTCTATCTGGAGCAAGTAGGAGCTACAGAGGCTGAAGGAGAACCCAAGAAACACTGGGGCGGGAGTAACGTTTACCACTAATCTTGCAGTGTTCTTTGCTTTTGACTCTTTGGGTTCCTATGTTATGTTCTATACCTACAGACTTTGTATCTTGATTATCGAGCATCCATGTGTCCACGAGGCATCAAAAATAAAACCATTAAACCATTGCCAGAGCATAAAGTGAGTGACTGGAAGAAATTTAATCTAGCTTCTGTGCCTTACAGTCTTTCGAAATGCCGCTCCCAAGAGTCTCCTTATTATGAAAAGTGAAAAAACTAAGGTCTAGACATGGCAGGAAAGTAATTAAGGAGGAACAGGGCTGCAGGGAATTCTGTCCCCGTGGAATACACGGAGCTAAAATGGAACATCCTGACTCAGATTTTTCGGCTCACATATTTAAATGCCCCCTCTATTTTTACTTTGGTTCTCGAACTCTGTAGCATTTGGTTGAAAAACAGGTTATTCTGTTAGTTTTATATTGAAAGTTGTTTCATAGGAAGTAAGAAGTGAATGTCATGCGGAGTAATACAGATGAGTAGAAGAAATAAAGTGGCCTTTTAAAATGAGCTCAAAAGTATTTGCCCCTTTCAGCCGTTCTATTTTATGACATTTGTATTGGTTCTGAAAAATGTTTAACTTGTTTTCAATGGCTATGACCTTGGACGCATTGTCTTATCGTCAAAACTGTGGTGGCATCTCAGGTTCGTGCCTTGGCCACGTGTTTTCAGAAATAAGGTCAACTGACTTGAATGGGATGTGCAATTAGCAAATAATCTTCATATCAGGTTTTTATTTAAGTGCATAGTTAAACCAATTTGGTATTTTTTATTTGTCATATCAGCAGGGGCTGGTGTGGCGCCCTGTGCTAGGTAGCCACAGGACCAACTAGTACACCAAGGGATTTCCACATCTGGTACCCACATACACACAACATCTTCCACTCCAGGCCTGTAGGGGGAGCACCACCGGTTGCCCTTAAGCCAGATCCCCTATAAATACAGGTGCTGGGGGTGGAGTTAGCCAGAGTGTGCAGTCACTAGGTGAACTGTGAAGATCAGCTCAGAGCCCAGTGAGCAAAACTGGTTACGGAGCCATGCTAGGCCCGACAAACCAGCACACCAGAGCCAGTGTGAGGGTCAGAGAATGAGGATCAAGGCAGAACTGAGGAACAGTACAGCGGGGCAGAGGAGCCATCTCGGCTCACCCAAGAGAACACCGGACACTGGAGTCCGAGTCTGCAAGGAAAGATTAGCTCAGCAGAGAATCCCAGTACACCGTGGAGGTCTTAGCTTCCTGGACATCCGCAGACCCCCATTTGAGAGCCAGGAGCCGCAGAAGAGGTAGAGTAGCCAAGTGAGAGCCCTCAGTCAGAACGGTGGAGAGAGACAAGAAGTCAGCCCGGTTCCACACACGCCAGACTTAGAAGGAGCAGGACAAGAAGGCCTATAGCCCACTCGTGTGGGGAAATCCCGGAGTGCATCCTTCAACCTGGAAGTGTTCTGCAAACCTCCAGTAAAAGTACCGAAAAGACTTTCTTGTGTGTGTTTGCATTCTTCCAGCCTGTCTCACACAGCAACGACTGCGCTACGATATTCCACCATTCTACCCTTACAGCCCCGGGGACCCCGCTCCACCTGTAGGGAGCCATAACACCTGGCTGCCGCCCATCAGCTCGGAGGCCCCAGCAGTGCCAGTGCCATCACCGGATCTACAGGTGGCGTCACGACAAACATTAATTTTATTCCCCATCAAAAAAAACCTTTTTATTGTCTCCCCAAGAGCACAGGCTCGGGCACCGACCACCCGTGACATCCCTGCACCCGACTGCCCGAGATCTGAGTACCCAGACCCCTGTGGGTTTGACACTGGCTGGCCCAGGGTGCAGATGTCCCCCAGGCCAGTGGTCTAGCAGCAGTTTTGGGGCCACCCAGCTATCTGTCATGTTGGTGTGCCCCTGAAGCTAACTGTTCCTGGGTCATTGCTGTGTGTGACCCACCCCAGGGCTGTGGGGTACTCGGATCCCAGGCGTTGATTGCAGTTGCTGTCACTGGTGGCCGGTGCCCAAGGCCGTTGCTCTGGTGGTTGCTGAAAAATGTGTAAAATAAAATAAAAATAAAATAAAATGTTTGTGACCGTCTATGGTGTCTGGTAATTTTACCAGCGCTGCTTCAGACCTCCAGGGATGATGACATGCAGCTAGATGATGATGCTCCCCGCAGGTTGAGCAGGTTCCTTGGACCAGTGATGAAAAGGGAGAACTCACACAGGAAGGTGGCTCCGCAGGTGGAGCCTGGAATGCAGCTTTCCACAGCTCGATGGAATATGAGACCACATGTGGATTAAGCTCTAAACGGGCTTTACTGGTAACCTTCAGGCAGCTTACAGGTATACAGTTGTGGCGCCCCGCAACGAGTGCGTCACAAGAGGGTATTGCAGCCACAAATGCAGCCGCAATATCCTCTGACTCAGCAATGATCCGGTTAACACAGAGATCCAACCCAACATGCAAACACTTAGAACAGGGGACCAATCATAGGTCCTGGGGGGTGGAGTGTTAGGGTAGTGTAGTAGAACACACAATAATCTAGACAGTTGAAAAAGGATCTAGAGCCTGACAAGAGCAGACTAGAACTTGGAGAGGAGCGGGGGCTCCGCACTCCGTGCGGGCCCCTGGGCCGTCACCGGTCAGGTGTCAGCACCTGAGGCCTTAACCACCGGGATTGGGCATTTCTACACGGGTTCCCAAAAGACTCCCGTGCCCACAACTCACAGCCGGTTCACTGGTACCGAAGCTGGCAGCAGTTCACCTCTGCCACGCGAACCAGAAGAGTGGAGGATCAGCTTTACAGGAGCACCCCACCACCAGCCAGTTTTCCAGTCGTCTAACCAGCGGTGTACCCTCTGAGGGATCCAAGGCTCCCCAAAACATCCAGGACGTACATCATGGATAGGGCATTGAAGCAGCCTCCCCGTACCCGACCTGGTATTCCTGGGCGACGCTGGCAAGAAACTAAGTAGGTAGAATGGAGGAACACTGCGGATCTCTGAGGAACACCATCACCGCTGAGTCCACCTGGTCTACTACTCAACCACTGTATGCCATGTACTGCCTACTGGTTACAGTAAAGACCCGTTATAGAGACTTTCTGTGTCCGTGCTTCCTTATGAACTGTCCGTCCGCACCAACAGGTAACCGCAGCTGCCGCACAACATCGTGAGCAGCTCCAGCCTCCGGGGATCACCGCTCAGCCTGTGGGGAGCGTAACATCTTGCTGCTGTCCATCCCCCGGGGGTTCCGCAGCGTCGGTAGCCCTTACCGAATCTACTCATAGGTGGCGTCACGAATAAATTAAAACCCCTTTAATCTGTTCCACCAAGACGTCTTCACTTTTGATCTGCACTACACCGGGCCCCACTACCGGCAGGCGCGGTCCACCCGTGACAAGGAGGAAGGAAGCATCGCCTGTCTAAACCGGAGTCAGCCAGCCACGGTGAGTCACAGTCACGGGTAGCTGGCCTGGGAAGTCCCCAGAAGATGAAATGTCTTTCTGAGGCCCTCAGTGGTGTTCCTTCAGGATTCTCCCTCTGTCCTTACTTTCTCTGTCCTTTCACTACTTCTCTTCCAGTACTGCCCTACACAGAGCCCGGTGCGTATTCACAGACGTTCCCTTAACTAAGGGCCTCCTACCCTCCACAGGCCTTATGGGGATATGCAGGACTGGGCCGCGGCTTCTTGAAAGAGCCCGCGTCCCTCCGGTTCTGCGGCTCGGGAATAAACGCCCGCACCGCCTCGGAGCTGGTTCTCCGGTGTTGGACTGGGTCCCTCGATCTATATTAAGCTAATAGATAAATAAACAAACTTTGCTGTTTTCACACTGGCCACTAGGGCTTGTATAGACTCCTCCTACTTCCTGTTCTTTCAGGAAATGCACATGTACATTAGAAGCATCAGACGTAATCACCAGACTTAGGGCTCAGGCACATGGGCGTTGAAATCAGATGAGTGCAATGCGACAAAATCTGGTATTGCACTCTGACCAATGTTAACCCATAATCTACCAATGTCCTTTTTTTAGGACGTCTAATCTTTTGCTTCTAGCAACAAAGATTTTATAATTAGGTCCAATTTTTTGTGTTGTGTTTGTAAAATGAATGTTTTCAAAACAGGAAATCATGTCGTTGTCATTTTTAATTGAATATTCTTCCACCCAGAGAGCTTTCATACACCTATTTTCGAAAAGGAAAATTGCTAATTTGGCAAGTAATGGGTTAATGACTGAATAAAAGCAGATGAACGTTCGGCCTCAGCTTTTTTCTCATCCGGATTCTGGATGAGAAAAAAGTAGCAACATATTGCGAGTGGATGCGAGTCTCCTGCGAGTCTCACCAATGCAAGTCAATGGGTGCAATAAAAAATCATAGAGCACACTGACAGCGTTTTTAGCATGGACTTTACCATGCTGGAAAAGTTAGGATAGATAGATAGATAGATAGATAGATAGATAGATAGATAGATAGATAGATAGATAGATAGATAGAGTGTCGAGCCCCAGGCCCCAGGGTACCTCGGGTATCAGGCTCGGAGGGGTTTTCACGGGGATGTCATGGGTGGCAGCACCTGAGCTTGTGGCCTGGGTGACACTTCAACAGTCCACAGTTCAGCAATAGTTGTTAAAGAAACAGGTAGATCTACGGGTGGCTGCAAGTGGATGCCAGGTGGTATGGTGGTACCCGTGGTATGCCTTAGTTGACGAACCCGTGTCCTTTCTTCCCGGCCTAAGATGAGTCTATACCCAATGGCTCCTTAAAGGTAGACTTGGGGCTCCCCTCCGTCGTGGTGAGGAAGCAGGCAGACTGCTCTATCTGGCAGGGTGCCACAGATGGTGATCATACCGCAGCAGCCGGTTGACGACTTCAGAGGTAGACTCTGGTCGTTTCCTCGGGTCTGGCGTTTCCATGGTGGACTGGGGAATTCCATGGAGTATGGTTGCTCCACGCTGGGGTTCCCCCTTTCTCTCTAGGGCCAAGACTCCCGCGTCAGGCACCCTCTCTCTGGATCCCGTCAAGATCTTCTCTCATCTTCCTTCCGGATCAGCGTAGAGCTGTCCGGGTTCACCTTCTGCCTTGCTCCACACCCCTTCTCGACTCCTCTCCAACTCCCTTCTCCTCACTCTCTCTGTTCCGACTCTCTACTCCCCCTAGAGGTGAATATATCTCCCTCCAAGGAGTAACCTCCCACTTCTAATGTGGGAGTACAGGAATGGGTCCCACCCACCAGCCAAGGATCCACTTGCAGTTGGGGAAAATTACACCACTTTTACGGGTGCAATACCCCACTGTGACGCCTGACCATGTGGGGCGCCACAATAGCAGGAACAGCTTACCAGTGTCCCACTGCTGTTTTCGGGGCTGCCCATTCATGCATATTCACTGCACTGACCGCCAACAGCCAATCACAGACACTCACACTCTGTGAGAGCCTCTTTAATTGGCTGTTGCAATCAGACTGCATTTCCATTTTACATAGGTGTATGGCAACTAACCTGCCGTCATAGTATTTTAAATAAATAAATAATTTTAAAAACTTGTGGGGATTCACAGTATTTCTCAGTCTAGCCTGGTGAAAGCAGACAGCAGCGAGCTGCCACCCTCAGCTGCCTAATTTTACCTTGGCTGGCAAAAAAAATGTGTGGCCTCTGCCTTATTTGTAATTGCCAGCCAAGGTAAAACTAGACAGCTGAGGGCTGGTATTCTCAGCGCGGTGAGGGCCCATTGTTTTAGACGCCCCCATGCTAAAGAATAGCAGCCTGCAGCCGCCCCTGAAAATGGCTCATTCATCTTAGCACCAATTTCAGGTGCTTTACCAGGCTCTTCCAGCAGCCCTGGTGGTGGTGGTGCATGCTGGGTAATAAGGGTTAATACTGCCAGCTTGTAATAAGCCCTGAGATTCTTAATGTCAGGCCAAGTTTGACCCAGCCATTAAGAATCTCAAATAAATGGTTAAAAGAGACACAACACAGAGAAAAATAATTTTTATTATAAATAAATACACACAGACACTTAGTGATCCAATGTTTATTAACCCCTTCACCCTTGTACTTCTCCACGATCCTCATCTTCTCTCATCCTGGACACACGCTACATCAGAGATCAAGGGGAAGAAGAACACCTCTGCTCCCCATGGTCTCTGATCACTGAATGAAGCACAATGTGTTTATGGGGCGTTCACCCCACTGGGAGGTGCCTGAGCAACATGGCCATTCCTTGGAGATGTTGCTAGTACTAGGTTCCCCAACCCTGTGCTTAGTACCTTGTACCTTGAGCTTTATACTACCGTGTCTCATCCTAGACCCCACTAGACTTTCAGTGTCTCCCTCTCTCATACTACAGTCTCTTGCCCACTATCTGTGATTGTCCCCCAAGGTTCAATTCTAGAACCCTTGCTCTTTTCCGTCTACACTTTTGGCCTGGGACAGCTCTTAGAGTCTCATCGCTATGCTGAATACATAGAGATCTACCTCTCTGGACCTGATATCACCTCCTTGCTAATCAAAATCACACGTCTGTCTACTATTTCATCCTTCTTCTTCTTTGCTCGTTTTTAAAACTGAACACAGACAAAACAGAATTCATTATATTCCCTCATCTCACTGTGCCACAGCACCAGACCTATCTATCAAAGTCAATGACTGCTCACTCTCCCCAGTCCCGCATTATCACTGCCTCGGAGTAACCCTCGACTCTGCTCTTTTCTTCAAGTCACATATTGAAGCCCCTACCACGTCCTGCCAACTCCAACTCAAAAATATTTTACAGATCTGTTGATTCATTAACCAAGAAACTGCAAAAACATTAGGGCATGCCCTCATCATCTCCCACCTCGACTACTGCAACCTCCCAATCTCTGGCCTTCCCTCTAGCACTCTTGCACCCCTCTAATGAATCCTAAACTCTACTTCCTGACTAATCCATCTGTCTCCCACTATTTCCTGGTTCTCCTTCTCTACTCCCTTCTTTTCTCCTCTTCCTACAACCACATACAAGATTTGTCCCGTGCATCTCCCATACTCTGCAACTCTCTGCCTCAACACATCAGACTCTTGCCTACTGTGGAAACCTTCAAAAGGAACCTGTAGATGCACCTCTTCTGACAGGCACACAACCTGCAGTAACCCTCAATATACTATACCACTGTACGACTGGCTCTTCCCTCACCTATTGTATCCTCACCCATCCCTTGTAGACTGTGAGCTCTTGTGGGCAGAGTCCTCACTCTTACTGTACCAGACTTTGCGCCACCCCTGCCGTCTGGTTGCCACAAGTGGTATTGTATTTAATATTCTGTGTAATGTCACTCTGCTGGGAAATCATCACAAATCCAACACTTTCCAACTCCCAATCAGAGAATGCAGGGCAGAAGAGACCCACATAGGGCAAACCCCACATCTGATTGGAGGGAAGAGTTAAGATAGGGAGAGGTAGAAAACAGAAGTTATTCTATTCAATGTTGGACTGAGCTGCTGACAGGACGCATCTGCAGCCGGCTCTGAGTGGTCGGACAGAGGAACAAACTGCATGAAAGGAACCAGACCCTAAGAGTCCAAGTGTCCAGGTTTCCAGGACTTGGCCATAGAACCTGGAGGTTATTGCATTTCATGCCCAGTAGCTACCCTTGTGGGGCCGTCTGGAACACAGTGGCAAAAAGAACCAGAGGATTGAAGCAATCGCTCACAGGGTCCACGTCACCTGCCTGGCTGGAGGGCATCCACAGGCTCAGAGCTATCTAGAGAACCCATAGAGAAGCTAGTGACTTGGGAACAGAAGTCAGCACTCCTCTGCACTACAACTCCTCCCATCCACTTCAACTCTCAAGGGCCAGCCCCGTGCTGGAGGGGGCATACCATCTCATTGCAAAAACACCTATCCCTTGAGAACTCTACGTGCAAGTGCCATCCACCTAGTGGCTGGAAACCTTCAGCTGGCATCACAAACATTCTTATTTCTCTATTTTTATTTATTTTCCCCCATTTTTAATTTTTCCCCTATTTCATTGTCCGCCAGGGCTACAGCACTGTGTTCTTCTACCGTGATCCAGACTGACCGGCTCAGCTGCTGAGTACCCCAGCCCTTAGAGCGTGGCATACTGTTCATGATTATTGTACTTGTTATTATGTATATCTACTTTTCACATGTAAAGCGTCATGGAATAAATTACGCTCTAATAATAAATAATGATAATAATAATCCACAACAGCTTTGAGTGTGGGACATCCTTCCTTTTACAGACAATAATGTTTGCTATCTCATACATAAATTTGACTTGCAACTATATAATTATGCAATGTTACTGTTTTGCTCCTAAAAAATCTAAATTAATTTTTTTATTATTTTGTTACCATTTATTAGATCCACCTTTGGCTTTCAACACTGCCTGAATCCTCCTGGGCAGCTCCTGATCAGACTTAAGCATGTCTTGACTAAAATCTGATCCCATGTCTCTTCTACATGTTCGTTCCCAATGAACAAGCACCTATGGATTTTACATGTGTTTGTATGAAGTGCCATCATTTCCTTTGAATTTTCTTGATCTTCTGCTGGCAACAGTGAAGGACGAGTACCTGTCACGATATCAGAGCTCAAGCTATAAATTGGAATCTGCAGGGTGGTGAGCTTTTTTCTTATCTTCGTATGTTCCCAATGTTGGTGTATGCTGGTTGATTCACTTGAGTACATATACAGCTTTTTCTTCAAATGTACCCACAATTTTTCAATTGGGTTGAGGTCTGGGGACTGTGGGGCCAATCTAGCACCTCTACTTCATTTTCATTAAACCATTTGTTTGCCAATCTCGATGTATACTTGGGTCGTTGTCCTACTGGAACACTAAGGGTACCGTCACACGGTGCGACGGCGCCGGAGATCTCGACGGCGACGGGCTGGAGCGCGCACGTTCTTGGCGCCCCGCCAGCGTCGCCGTCCCCCATTTACATGGGGCGACATCTCCAGCGCCGCCCCGGCGATCTGACAGGCGGCATCGCCGCTGGGGTTTCTAAAAACCCCAGCGGCGATGCCTTAACATGGGAGCCTATGGCTCCCATTGCCTGGCAGATCGCCATCGGCTGTTTACATGAGGCGGTGTGTACACATTGCCCAAGAGTGGTCACCTGGTTTCAGAGCTCTGCTCTGAAACCAGGTGTCTTCTAAAAGGCATCACCATCACCTATTTACATTAGGCGACACAGGGGCGATTTCGGTGCCGATAGGCCACGCCCATGCATTGCCTAAGAAATCGGTGGTGCCGTTGCACCGTGTGACGGTACCCTAACACGTCAGTTCCTTGATCACTTTGCCACGTGGCTTCCACACTTTCTAGCCTGTGACCTTCTCACTTTCATCATGGTTGAGTTTAACATCCCAATTGACAATCTCGTCTCCTCATCTGTCGCTCATCTTTTATCTCTAACCTCCTCTCGGCCTTTCACAACTAAGGCCCACTTCACACCACGTTTTTTGCCTATCTGTGCGGATCCTTTAATTTGAAGGACCAGACGGAAAGGCACAGATCTGTGCAAACGGATGACACTTATGCTCCTGGATCCTTTTTTGTTTGACGGATCCATTTTTACCGTAGAATAGAGAGAGAGAAAATCCTGAACACAAATAAGGCTGGGAGGAGCTGTGCCTCGCTGCTGATCATGCTCATTCCCATGAAACGGATCCAGGAAACAATCCTTTTCTTTCGAGGATCTGTCTCCATAGACTCCCGTGTTATGTACCCCAAACCGCGCCTGATTAGTTTCTGTCTGTTTTTATCTACTGCTCCCAAAATTGTAGCAATCTCCGATTCTGGGTACAGGAAAAAACATGACACAAATGGATCCCTGACTGAATCGACACAAACGAATGGCCATATACAACCAATCTGTGTCCATAGGGATACATGGGAGGCCAAAACAGATCCCTGCCAATCCATTTCAAAACAAATACACATGGATCCCAAAAAACATGGTGTGAATCCAGCCTAAGGCTAGGGTCACATTAACGTTAAAGGGGGGTTGCATTAAAAACATAGGTTTTGGCAGCCTAAACGCAGTGCTACCGCCATGGTAGCAGCACATTAACGCTGCCAATGCTTACCTATGATGATGCGGCTCATAGCGCGTCTTAAACGCCGGCATCTTATCTACTCACGGCTCTGCCCAGTGCATGATTTTACTAATTTCCCTCTTCCGCTCTCTGACCACAACTTTCTTACATTCTCATTCAAGAACTGTCAACCCTTCAAGGACACCACCAACTCCTACACCTAAAAGAATATACGTGCAATTAACTCCTAAAATCTTATAAAGAATTTACAGTCTTCACTGGCCTCAGTCTCCTTCTTCTCTTGTCCTGACTCTGCTCTAAATCTCTATAATGAAACACTGCAAAGTGCCCTGGATGAAGCTACACTTCCTACACATAGAATAACTTGGCACCGACAGCGGCAATCTAGGTACACACTGTAAACACAGTTTCTCCAGCGGTGCTCCAGGTGTGCTCAACATCTGTGGAGAAAATCAAACATGGCCGAAGATTTCATGCATTATAAATTTATGCTAAAACCATGCAACGCTGTCCTTCACCTCTCCAAACAGGCTTACTACAACACCCTTATCACTTCACTAGCCAACAATCCTAAACAACTCTTTGACACTTTCCACTCCCTTCTCAGTCCAAGACTGCAGACCCCAACCACCAACCTCAGTGCTGACGATCTGGCCAATTATTTAAAGGACAAAATTAACCAAATACAATAGGAAATTTCCTCACAGCCTCAGAACATCATGCATTGTCTTCTCTCCTGCACTTCATCCAACTCACTTTCGCTCTTTGATCCAGTAACAGAGGAAGAAGTCACCCAGCTCCTTGCAGTTTCTTGCCCTACTACCTGTGATGCACCCCCAGGCTATGGGGTACTTGGGAACCGGGCCGGTGGCGGTCTCTCAGGGATCACGGTAGTCGTGACCCATTCCTGTGGCCTGGGAACAGTCCAAAAAGGGGTATTTACAAGGTATTTGTCGTGACGCCACCCGGGGTATGTGGTTAATAGAACCACCGCGGATGTATTCCTGCTGGGGACGGTGACTTGGGGCAGTGTGGATGGAAAGCCCTCCTTGGGTAAGGCTGGAGGGTCCCCAGGGCAGGAGTGATGGTTTGGATTGGGCTTTGTGAAGGATGATGATACACACAGTCACTTACTTTGCTGCAGCTCCTCCAGTCAGTGTGCAAGGCTGACAGGCTGTGGCTCCTCAGGTGGGACCTTTCTGTGATGCTGCAAGTATAGAGCTCCGTTACAGGGCACAGGGCAATAGACGCAATTAACACACACAGACTCCTGATAGCCGTTTCACAGTCTGTTTACTGGAGTTGAAGCAGTTGTTATAAGCTGTCCCTGGAGTCTGGAGAGCAGTTCAGGGTATTTCTCACCCGGCCGGGTCGTATTGGCTTCCTCACTGTGTTTGCGTAGTGGCCCTGCAGTTGCTTCAGCTAGGCTGCCGGTCCTGTCTGTGTCTGCGTCTACCAGTATGACAGGCAACTCGAATCCTTCATTTTACCACCCCACCCGGGAAGTCAGTGTTTCTGGATTCTATATGTTGATGTGTCCCTGGCACTGGGTAGCTGGAGAATCTGGAGTCCCACACTTTCCGGTGTTGACTGCCGGTGTGTCTGAACCTGCACAGTCTCGGACTCCGGTGTCTGTTCTTGTGGTGTTCCTCTGCGGAGGGGAAGCACAAGTGATGCAGCCCCTCCCAGTAGGTTTCTGTCTCTCTCCTCATTCCTCAAACCCTAGCCTTAGGCCTGGTGTTCAGCAGTGGACCTTGGGATGAGCCTGGCACAGCTCGTTTACATCCAGGTCTGGTTCTCAGTTTGCACAGACCCTATCCTCTTCACAGCCCTCCCAGGAGCTGAACTGAACTGTGCTCTTCTCAGTCCTCCTAGGAACTGCACTGCTCTTGTTGCTCCTCAAACCAGAATATATAGGGGAGCTCACCCTGAAGCCGGACTTGGTCTCCCCCTTCTGGCCTGGAGGTTTTGGTGTTGTTTGTTTGTTGCCTGAGTGCAGGGCCGGCTCCAGGTTTTTGTGGGCCCCGGGCGAAACAGTATCAGTGGGCCCCTTTAGCACAATCCATGATACATTAATATAATATAGAAGCTGCAGGCTGAGTATATATAATATAGAGGCTCGTGGGTGGGCTCTATATATAATATAGAGGCTGTTCAGGGCTGTATATATAATATGGAGACTGCCGGGCTGTATATATAATATAGAGACTGCGGGTTGTATATATTATTTGGAGGCTGTGCTGGCCTGTATATAGTATTTGGAGGCTGTGCCAGGCTGTATATATTATTTGGAAGCTGTGGCAGCCCAGCAGCAGCCTCCAAATAATATATACAGCCCAGCACAGCCTCCATATTATATATACAGCACAGCCTCCAAATAATATATAGCCCATCGCAGCCTCCATATTATATATACAGCACTGCAGCAGCCTCCATATATCCCAGCACAGTTCCATATACATCAGCAAAGCCTCCATATACCTCTGCAACAGCCTCCATGTACCACAGCAGCAGCCTCCATATACCCCAGCAGCAGCCTCCATATGCCACAATATACAGTCAGCACAGCCTCCATATACACCCAGGACAGCCTCTATATACCCCAGCACAGCTTCTATATACCCCAGCCTCTATATACCCCAGCCCAGCCTCTATATACCCCAGCCAAGCGCCTCTATATACTCCCTGCCCAGCGCCTCTATATACCCCAGCCTCTATATACCCCAGCCCAGCCTCTATATACCCCAGCCCAGCGCCTCTATATACCCCAGCCCAGCGCCTCTATATACCCCAGCACAGCACCTCTGTATACCCCAGGACAGCGCCTCTGTATACCCCAGCACAGCGCCTCTGTATACCCCAGCACAGCGCCTCTGTATACCCCAGCACACAGCCTCTGTATACCCCAGCACACAGCCTCTGTATACCCCAGCACAGCCACTATATATCCCAGCACAGCGCCTCTCTATACCCCAGCACAGCACCTCTGTATACCCCAGCACAGCGCCTCTATATACCCCAGCACAGCGCCTCTATATACCCCAGCACAGCGCCTCTATATACCCCAGCACAGCGCCTCTGTATACCCCAGCACACAGCCTCTGTATACCCCAGCACACAGCCTCTGTATACCCCAGCACACAGCCTCTGTATACCCCAGCACAGCCACTATATACCCCAGCACAGCGCCTCTATATACCCCAGCACAGAGCCTCTGTATACCCCAGCACAGCGCCTCTATATACCCCAGCACACAGCCTCTGTATACCCCAGCACACAGCCTCTGTATACCCCAGCACACAGCCTCTGTATACCCCAGCAGCACAGCCTCTGTATACCCCAGCAGCACAGCCTCTGTATACCCCAGCACACAGCCTCTGTATACCGCAGCAGCACAGCCTCTGTATACCCCAGCACACAGCATCTGTATACCCCAGCACACAGCCTCTATATACCCCAGCACAGTCACAGCCTCTATATACCCCAGCACACAGCCTCTATATACCCCAGCACACAGCCTCCATGGTACATATAATCCCCATCCTGCTGCACATTGTAAAAAAAAAAACCTGATCATCCTCACCTTCCATCCGCTCCCTGGGGCTGTGTCCTCCTCAGATTCTTCCCCACCACATCCTTATAACAGAAGGCTTTCGGGACTGTGGAGCTTCCTCCTTCCTGCTGGCTGCAGCAGTACGATGAGGGCACAGTGATGACTCATCATGCTGTAGTCAGAGGAGGAAGCTCCACTGCTCCCCAGAGCCAGCACATGGCTAATCTGCATCGCATGCAAATTAGCCATGTGCACTGGCATCCCAGCTGAGCACTCAGCTGCTTGCTGAGGCTAGTTGTTCTCATGGTTGTCTGTACCTAATGGGCCCCTGGCTGTCAGGGCTGCCTGTCCCTGATGGCCAGTGGGCCCCCCCAGCAGTTCAGGGCCCTGGCACTTGCCCAGGTATGCCTGGTGCTGACGCCGGCCCTGCCTGAGTGAAATACCCCTTACTGCTCTCTGGTGACACTTAACAATGGTGACACTATGGCACTGTGACTCTGGGGTGCCACTACCTGCACCAGCGACCCTATTCCCTCACATCTCCTTCAGTCTCTCAACCCAGCTGTCATCACTTACCTAACTAAAATACTTAATCTTTTCCTCTCATCAGGTGTTTTCCCCTCCTTCAAACATGCCAGCATTCATCCATTACTAAAAATTCCCTCAATCAGAACTCAACTGCTAACTACTGACCTGTCTCTAATCTCCCCTTCATCTCTAAACTCCTGGAACGCTTGGTCCACTCCCATATGATCCGCTATCTCTCTGACAATTCTCTTCTTGAACCTCTACAATTCGGCTTCTGCACCTCACACTCTACTGAAACTGCCCTCACTAAAGTCTCTAATGATCTACTAACAGCTAAATCTAATGGTCACTACTCCCTGCTGATCCTCCTGGATCTCTCTGCTGCATTCGATACTGTGGATCACCAGCTCCTCCTCTCTATGCTCCACTCTATTGGGCTCGAGGACACCGCTCTTTTCCTGGTTCTCCTCCTACCTCTCTGACCGAAATAGTGATGTCATGCTGCACACGTCAATCACCTGCTGCACTGATTTACAGGTGGTTAAATCCTTTTGGTTTGTCCCCTTTAAGCTTCAGAAGAGATATTGCTTGGTTAAGTGCTTCTGTGGTGCCCCTGCGACCGGATGGCCACAGAGGAGAACTGCAGTTGGGACTGGTAAAACGGTCACCTCGCACCAACACCCCATCCGATCCTGAGGCTAAGGCTAGGGTCACACTCAGCCGATTTTAGCATCTCCGCTAAAAACGTAGATTTTTTTTTTGCTGAAACGGACACCGATACCGGTGTTCACTTCAGTAGAACGGTGACCCATAGGAACCTATTCTGTACCTGCAGAGTGGCCGCACACAGTCCGTTTCGGCGGCCGCTTTTCAGGGGTGCACAGGAACGTTGCCTTTTTCCCTTTATCTTTATTTCCCCTTTTTATTTGTCGCACTTGGGCATACGGAGCCAGCAGTGGCGGAACTTGAGCCTGGCAGCATGCCCTGGTGCAACTGCAGGAGAGGAGCGGGGGAGGGTTTGGGGGTACTAGCAGCTGCAGGTGAGGAGCGGGGGGGGGGTGCTAGCAGCTGTAGGTGAGGTGCAGGGGGTGCTAGCAGCTGTAGTTAAGGAGCGGGGGGGGTTTGCGAGCGGCTCCTACCTGCGCCGAGCCGCGCATTGCAGGCCTGGGAGCCAGGGCTGCAGAGGAGAGGAGGGGCGGGAGCAGCCAAGGGAAGCAGGAAGCTTCCCTCAGTTAACCCCCCTCTCCTCTGACACAGGGTCACAGGGTGCGGCTGTGCAGGGCCCTCTACAGGTGCTTGAGGGGCCCCCTACCCAGTCAGGGCCCTGGTGCAGCTAAACCAGCTGCACCACGGTAGGCCCACCCCTGCGGAGCCAGGTCTCGTCGCTGTGACATTCCCCCGGCAGACTGAAATGAGGGCCCGGTTCCGAGTACCCCTGCCCTGGGGTGCGACACTTCCATCCTGTTGGTTCAGCAAATGGTGCTAATCTTAGAATCCAAATATCCATGAATCAAAATTTCTGACGTCTTTATGGCTTGGTGAAAGTTTTCTGAAAGTATTGTTATACTTTAAATACTTTTTCTATTTCTTAACATGATAAAAAAAACTCTTTTAAGTATCTCTCCCCTTATTCATTGCATCCAGTTGGAGAGAGCTTCTCCAACATCTCATCAAGATTAAGTAGTTTCTATTAATTTTATACATCTTAACATGATGGATAAACATCTCATTCCCTATAGGTATTATAAAGAGTCATTATGTTCCAGAAATTAATAACTTTTAATCACATGAAATATAATGTGTATCTTTTTATAAAGGTCTATCAGTGTGAGTATATGTGTCTGTTGGATGGTGCCCACTGCAGGGAATTAAGATCCTGGCTCTACAAAGGATCTTAAGTGCTCTTAAAATAAGTCCCTCAACATTTCCTAATGAGATTGTTATTATTCCCCACCAAAATCCGTATCTTCCTACATGACTTTTCCTGTAATAACCTCATTATAACTACTGTAGCTGCTGAAATAATAACCTCATAATAACTAGCTACTATGATACTAAAGTTTTATTTTATCACTATGCAGAGTTTGAGTCATAGATAGCAACTAGCTACCATTTCTTCACGTTTCTGATGGCGAGTGGGCCCCCGCAGCTGTCCAGGGCACCGACACTTGCCCGGGTGCACCCGGCACTTACGCCAGCCCTATTAGGGGCATGTGGGATGTTGAATAGAACCCAATGTGAATCCTATTCATTAATGGGACACTAATTAATCAACTATTACAACACTCACACAAGTTACTGGTGTATTTTATTGATTTCTGGAGAGCATAATGGATAAATCATTATGTTTGATTGTTGCCCAAAACTTTTAAAAAGTTTAACCTCAAGAAAGTTTATCAAAGCACCACACTAGCATTATTTTTATTATTTATTGCAACGGTGTAGTGGTACTTTAAATCTAAGACCTCTGACCCCTATATTATACTCACTGTACAGCAACTTCATTGTCTAACTCCACCGCACCCATTGGTCCTCTATGATTTGTGACCTTCCAGCAGCTCCATTGTTTAAGCGGTGGTGTTTTAAATGTAAGCCACCTATCCCTAGCGTTTTTCTTACCTTCGGGTATTTTCACACTTTTTGGGTTCTGCGGCACCATCTTGTGACTGTAACTTCTTTCTGGCTGGTAGTCAGAATTTATGTCACAAGTGCTCAGTACAAGTCTATGAGAACCAGAACTATGCTCTAATAGACTTGAATTGAGCTATGACCTCCATGAAACAATGAAGGATGCCAACCAAAGAGGCAGCGATAGAAGATGAAGCCTCCGTAAGGTGAGTATAAGACAGGGGGCAAATCACTTTAATTATTATTATTTTTTATTTATATAGCGCCATTAGGTTCCATGGCGCTTTACATGAGGATAAGGGAGACAAGAACAAGTACACTAAATCTAGGCGATCAGGACGTACAGGTACAGGAGGGGCAGGGACTTTAATAAAAATAATAGTGTCTCACTTGTATCACATTGGCTGCTCACTGCAATTAAAATAAGTGGAGGCAGACTGTGGCAGGAGCAATGCACACTGCACAGTGAGAAAGGGAGGATCCTGCTCCTATGGTGATGGCATAATGCTGAAAAAGAACTGTTCAATCAAAAGAGTACATAGCAGGTTACAAAGCATAAAATGTAGCAACCACTGAGCCACCATGTTATCATCAACTAATAGTGATATACAGCAAATACATATCTTCAATCAAAAACGTAATAAAAAATTAATATACTGACTAAATAACTCCACAATAAAGAAACTGTGTAATATAACTACAGCAAGACTGAATAACATTACTATAGTGCTACTAAGCAAGGGCGTAACTACAACGGGTGCAGGGGTTGCAATTGCACCCGGGCCCTGGAGCCTAGGGGGCCTCACAATTCCCTTTGGCTTATAGAAAAAGACTAATACTGTTAAAGATTTGCAATAATTGCGGGCCCCATTGGAGCTTTAGGGGTCCATGAGCTTCAAGTTACGCCACTGCTACTGAGGAATACCCCAATAAAGTAGCTGAATAAATCTACCATACCAGGACTGAATAACACCATAATGCTTATGTATGAAGACCAATATTACCACAGAGGCAATTTGCACAGTAATATACAGAGACAAATAATACACCACCAAATAAATCCAAATTAAATGACTTGCAGTTGACATCTTTGTTGATGCTGTACTCTTTAATTCTTCTTCTCCATCCAACCCAGACCTTCATGACAACTTCTTCCAGTTATGACTTTCCTTTACTAAGTTTGGAGAGCCTCACACTGAGGAGCATGATCAAGGTATAGATTGACACCAGCCACCGTTGTAGCACCTAACGAGCATGATGATGTTGTAACCTCATACTGACCAGGCAGGTCTGATGTTATCAAAGAATCAGTCCTGCAAGTGAGCGGCACTGGCAACATATAGGGTCCTTCTCCAGCTGCTGTTCAAAAGAGGTCAGCAATCTACATCGGCAGAGTCAGGAGTAGAGATGAGCGAACCTTCAAGATTCGGTTCGGTTCAGGTTGCCAAACTTTCTGATGTTGAGCAAACTTGGAGTTCAGGAGCTTCATGTTTCCATCTTTTTGTGGGTTATATGTGGAGGTACCCCTCCTTTTAAATAAGTGATATTGAATTGCTGTAAGGATCTTTTCAAGCCAAGTGTTTCTTCCCTTCCCTCTTTGTTTGTTTCCCTTGTGTGTATCTTTAGTTGGTAGCCGGGCTGACTAGTTTTCACCCGCTCTGATCCTTATTTAGTTGTAGTTCAGGGTCAGTCAGGGAATAGGTATCCTGGCGGCGACAATTGCGGAAACTGTATAGGGATGTTAGGGGAGCCAGGTGTCAGAGCTAGTTTATCTTGGGGTCACCATCTCCCCTTTTTGCCTTTAGCATCAGGGTCTCCCTTCCCCCCTGGCGTCGTCCAGCACTGGGTGTCTCCCCACGCCCAGCGTGACACTGAGACTCTAATTCCAGAGAAACAATCTCGTTTTTTTCTGCTGCTGATCTAGCAGACCTCTAAATACTGAGCTGTGTATAACCCCGCCCACACCACTGCTTAACAACTTACTGTTTACACTGCATATTGACAGAAAGATGTAAACAGCTGTAAGGGCGTGGTTGGACCAGGAGGCGCTAGACAACTTGTCCTGTAGTGATAATCTCCTGGTGATAAAGCATTAGCTTTATTGAAACATGAAAACACAGCACTGAAATCAGGGTCCTTGCCCCTACATCAAGCTGCTTTCAGAATACATAGCAAATATTTGCTGAAAGATTCCCTTTAAGTAAAAATAAAAATAGTTATAATATTGTTGAGTTCACTGAGGACATCGGAATTGGGAATAAGCATTCTGGGCGCTCCCCGTTGGCGCAATTGCTCATGATAGATCCCAGATACTGGCTCAGCAAAGTGTCCCATGATATGACTTGTAAAGTTCTGCAACTGTGTTGTTACATTTCCGTCAAGATTTATTTAAATAATCATTAATTTCCGTTTACCAATGAATTTTCTAATAATAACTTGCAGAGTAAACATTTTCTGTAGCAAAGGGATAAAATGTCACTTTGTGTTTGCAATAAAAGTATCCGAGGAGACATTTCACATGACAATGGGCCGAGGCAGAGACAGCGGCATGTGCCTCATGACCTGATCTAGTTATATAACTCCACATTCTGCTATCCTTAGAATTTACAGTAATGTACAATGTCCTATGAAGGCAACTGATTGTCATATGGAAGCCACCAGGACAGTGGTCACACCAAACTCCACATTAACATTATCAGTGCAAGGTGAAGACCTGTTAGGAGTCAGACCTATACGTAAAGTCCATTCACCATACTCACATATTTGACCTGTAAGGTTTTTTAGCTTATGCCAATGTGTTTCTATGAAGATAGCATGACTGTTTGCTTGATCTTAAAGGGTTATTCCCAAAAAATCTATTAGAATAGACGTCCAAAATCTATATGATCAAGTGATTTGGAACCCTATGCTGATTGTTAATGTCTACTCAGTTCATTGTCTTTAGGATTGTTGAAATTAGATTTGGTAGTGCTGTCCCTCAAGATAGGGGCCAATAGGCTGATTCCTATCCTCACGATTACCCCTGAAGGTGGGGATGCCTAGGTCTCATACTTTGCTATGCTGCTGAATTCGACTCACCTAGATGTCCACCCAAGAGAGTGAAAGGGGCAGGAGAGCAAGGAAACACACAGGGAACCCAGACAAGGCAGCAGGTGTATAAAATGGACTACTGCGACTTCCTGAAAGTAGTAGCTTGCTGCAATAGGAACAATACGTCAGCTACACAGCACCAAGCCCAACAACAATAGTAAGAATGCAAATTGTATTTCCAGTATGGAAGGAAGCTAGTGGCAAGTAAATATAGCAGAAGGGGGAGACAATCACAAGCTTCATCTGAAATGAAGGCCAAGAGAATACTCATCCAGTAGGGAAGATGTCCTCAAGCCTTCCAGCATAGAAAAGAATGTACATCATCAAAAACAACACTACGTGAGCTCTACAGAAGGCCTGCAATCTACTAAACACTGAGACCTTCTGACCACAGGTCCAGAGGTGACATCAGGACGCGGCACACCATTCCAGTGCTACAATCTTGGGATCACAGGGGGTCCCAGTAGTTGGACCCTAATTGATCGGCAAATTATCCCTCATCACATGAACTTGATTTTTTGGGAAATAATCCTTTAAGCACCTGTAGCACCTGAACTCCATAAGTAGGAATAGTGTCTACATGGTTTTCATCAAATAATAGACTTTTATAGCTCATGCAAATGAGCATATCAAATATACATGCATGTGTGTAAAAATCAGAGCGTTTACAGACAGCACATGTAGTAGAGATATACTATGGGGTCGTTCAGTTGACAATTTTTCATATGGACTGAAAATAAAATGTGTTTTTTTCTTTGATATTTTGGATGAGACCCCCTTTATAACCGTATGTGTCTATACATTGCAGATTTTATCATAGGAAAGTGTATTTGGTCTAGTAAATATTATACACTAGCTATAGAGCTCGGCATTGCCCGGGCGTATTGCCCATATATAGTCGTAATACTCATATATGGTAATATTGCCCATACATGGTAATGTCACCCATATATGTTAATGTATGTATGTGTGTATGTATCATAGCCCCGTCTCCTCCCAGTAGCCTCACACCTTCATAACCAAACCCCTCCTGGTAGTGCCGCCCCCTTAATAGCACCACACCTATGTATAGTCTTGCTCCTTCATAGCTCCAGCCCTCCATATAGTTCAACGACTCTTGAGAAAGCACCTATTGTTCTTATGTCTGCAAATCTTGCCTCCCTTTCTTCCATTTTGGCAACACATGAAAATGTGGTGCCCCTGCGACCAGGAGGCCACAAGTAGGAACTGCAGCCAGGCAGATGGGAGACAGTTTGTGTAGCAAACACCTTCACAGCACACACACCCACCAGAGCACAACACCCAACCCGGAGCCCGGGACTCTAGGCGGGTAAGGGGTGGTGGGGTTTAGAGGAAAGTGGGTGGGAAGGTAGGTCAGGTGGTAGACCAGAACAAAAGGAGGAACAGTAGGCGGAGTGAGTTAGCAGGCCAGAGTGAGCCCAGAGGTAAAGATCAAGCAGAAAGTGACACTTCCCGGAGGGATAGGGCTCCCTGGAGACGCAGAATCCACAGAGACACGTTCCATGGAGAGAAAGCTTGTCCATAGCCGGCAGCCCAAATGAAATTGAGGACAGAGACCGGACCGGTACCACCGGGTCCGAGGAGTACGGCAGCGTTGACCAACTACAGGCGGGATAGGTTCCTTTGAAGTATCTGGTAGTCACACGGGTCGGAAGGAGTTCGGTCAGCCCTTGAAATACAGGGTTACTGACGGCTAGTGCTGCAGATATACGCCGGCTCCCCAGACAAACCGACGGGGAACATTGATTCCAAGTCAGGGTTCCCACTACACGGATTGGAGACTGAGCAACATTATAGGACCCAGCTTGCTGCCCATACACATAGGGGGAAGCCACACAGAGTGACCGAGTAGCCATCATACAATTCACAAGGAAGAGCAGAGAAGGAAGAACAAACCTGAAAGGTTAAAGAAAGAGTGAAGGGTCTCAGGAAGATAGCCTGGCTGCAGAGGGTTCAGAGTGTCCAGAGTCAGCTGTGAATAAGAACTGTGTTGAGAACTGTACTGTTGGAACAGTTTGAACTGAAGAATGTGTCAGTAAAACCCGGTGAACCCTGCTCCAGTCTCTCGTGTATGATTCCAGGTTTACAGAACTTTTATTACACCCTTATACCCTGTCAGGAGCAGCCCCGACCCGCGGCGGGCTCATCCACCTAGCTATTGCATCCATCCATCCTCCTGACAGAAGTACCCTGCAGCGGTGGTCCCCTCACTGACCACAACCCGTGGGTGGCGTCACGACAAACTGCTCTGTAAATATTCCCTTTTACTTGCGGAACCCGGGACACGGTCCGGACCAAGACCGCCGTGATATCCCCAGCAGTACCCGGTCCGGAACCAAGTACCCCGTCCCAGTGGGCTCCACAAAAACAATTCAAAAACACAGCTCACACACTGCAGAGCTGAATATGGAAATAGTCCTTTGAGTACTGTTCCCATACTGCAAGCCAAACACGGAAATATCTCTTTAAGTGCAGCTTACATAGTGCAAAGCTGATAATGAAAATAGTCTTTTAGTGCAGTTCACACAGTGCAAAGCTGATAATGAAAATAGTCTGTTAAGCAAACACAGTCCCAGATATTAATACAGTGCAGTGCAGCAAAACTAGAGTCCAGAAACAGTCCTGAGCACTGCTCTAGTAAATAATAAGCCAACAATAATAGTAGAAGCAGCAGAGCCTTTTGGTATAGCAAGCTCACGTGCAGGAGAGCGGGCTGAGGGTACAGGTAGCAAGAATTATCCTTAGAGAGGCAAGCTGACAACAGGTGAGCCCAGCTGAGCTTAAGACTACAGGGAAACTAGAAGAACAGACCCAGAGAAGCTGGAGAATGAGCACACTGGGATGATGCAGAGGGAAGCCAGAGGTGGAGTAAAATACTCAAGCAAGGCCTGGAAGTCCAACTGAAGCATAAATAAACAGGAAACCAGGAGACTTATATTGGATAACGATGAGGAAAGACGGAAGGTAACCAGGAAAAGTCAAAATCCTGACACTATGTCTTGTTCATACAAGTATTCAATAAAACCATCCATTATTTTATTTGGAATGTGGGAGCTGAATGTTGCTTTGATTTCTTCTTATTTCACCCAGATTGTGTGATCCCTGTACAGTGAGATACAGTGGCAAATAAACTCGGGAAGTAGAGGCTCGGGAAGTTCTCTGTCATGCTCAGAACACTTAATACCTCATTTGCAAATGAAGGAAAACCATAATTTATCGGGAATGCAGCAACAGATAGAAGATATAAAGGTGTCAATGAATTTAGAGTTCAAAAACCTACATGCCCGTATATGAGTTTTTCGTGCATTTGTTCTGTCTAAGAGATTCTCTTTAATACTGGCCAATTCTTTTATGTTTTTGCTGCATCAAACTTTAGCCACCAGCCTTTATTATTTTTGTTCTAACATGGCTGTATGAGACTGGGTTTTCTACAGGTGGGGAGGTGGATTGAGTAGGGGCGTTGACACCTTTTTTCAAGGGCTACATTGATAAGAAAATTTATTGCTTTGTGAATGTAAGAAAAACTATTTTTTTGCATTTTTTTCTTATACGCGTTTATTTTTCACTCTAAATATCAAGAGTTTGGATAAATAATTGTCGATTTTTAAGTTTTTCTTTGAAATGTATGTTCAATCTAATATGTTTTAGTTTAAACAATGGTATTTTTCCTCCATTTTTTTCTTTTGGTGATGGGCTTTTATTAAATTTGTTAATACATTTAATCAATAATATTAATTAATTAATATTTAATTAATTAATATTATTAATAATAGTATATACAAAACAAGCAATTGTTTATATTTTGTATATACTATGATTAATAATATTAATTAAATATTAATTCATATTAATTAAAAAATTGCTTATGTTTTGTATATACTATTATTAATAATATTGAATAACACAATTAATTGTTAATATATACTATATTAACTAAATTAAATATTCTGAAAAAGACATAAGAGATCTACGGGTGACACTAAAAAAATAGTTTTATTGTTCAATTATTTACTTATATCATTATAATAATAATATAATAATATTTATTCATTTATATAGCGCTATTAATTCCATAGCACTTTACATACATGAGTAATGCTGTCTCTCTTGGAGCTCACAATCTAAACATCCTATCAGTATGTCTCTACACAGGAATAACGTAAGAAGCAGGAGCATAACTACAATGGGTGCCGGAGTTGCAATTGCACCAGGGCCCTGGAGCCTAGGGGCCCCCAAAAGTTATTTTGGCCCATACAAAAACACTAATGCTATTAAAGATTTGCAACAATTGGAGCTTTCGCATCGGGGGCCCATGAGCTTCAAGTTACACCACTGGTCAGGAGTCTCAGTAACTCTGCTATTCTGACAGGCAAACAGCAGTCATGTGACAGCCAGGCCGAATAGAAGCATCTGTAAAAGAACAGACAGACACGATAATAAACCACTTCTGTCTTCTGCACAGAGTTTCTGGCTCTTTCTGAGAATTGATGACCCAGATACTTCTGCACAATTAGCAGGAATATTTATGTAGTAAGTCCAAGACATAACTGGGAGTCCATACCGCCTACTGTTAATGGATAGCGAGCGATCATGATGGGGTTAAGGTGAGAATAATATCGGCTGTATTACTTTTGTGCAGAAGCCATCCATAACTGACAGTGGAATTGAAGTGCAGAATGTAATTTAAGCAGCAGTCACAGCCCGGCCGTGTTTATATAGATTTCACCTTAATTGTCCCTGAGATGTCCCTCATGCCACCGATCTCTCTGAATAATGCCGAGTCTTACCATCTTCTGAGCGCAGATCATAGAAACAAGGCTCCGAGGCAAAGCTGTCTGCTTCTTTATAGAAGGACAGGTTATGGTTTTTGTTAGTATTGTTCGGCTTTCAAAAGCAACAACAATGACAGTAAAATAAGATTAATTTTCAGGCACATTAGTTACCTTTCTATGCCACATTTCAATAATAATTTCCTTCCGACAGGGGAAATCCTGTCTACCATCAATTCTGATTTGAGTTTTCGGGATTCTGATGGTAGCTAAGACAATCAGCCATATTTGCTTTGCTTGATGGAAATAGAAAAGTGAGGTTCCTCTGCCCAGTAATAATACCCCCTTTTACCCCTTTTAATGCCCCCTTTTACCCCTTTGTGTCTCTGTATAGTAATCATGCCCCCTCTGTACTTTTATAATCCCTTTGTGTGTCTCCAATAGGAGAGGAAAATATGTATTTCTAGGGGACTTAAGACAGCAGCAGTTAACTAACATTTGTCAGAGGTCATAACCTATGTTATCTTGAGCCAGACCTGTAGTCGTCTTGTACTCAGGTTTGTGAACCAGGTGGTCCTTCCTGAAAACACAATGCCTCACACCTCTGAAGGTTTCAAAGGAATCGGACACATGGTCTCTGATGCCAGGGGTCCTCCATTCCATATCTGCCTGGGGAAAGAAAAGGCAGTAAGACAAAGAATATTTGATACATAATGTATTCATTGCTAAATTAGTCAGGATCCAGTCACAGGAATTAGAATATTAAAATAGTACCTTCTCAGTACTATTATAAAGTAATAATCCCCTCTGTGTCTCCATATAGTAATAGTGCCACCTCCGAATCTCTATATAGTAATAATGCCCCCTTTCTGTCTTCAATAATAATAGTGCCCTGCTGTACCTCTATACAGTAATAATCCCCTTTGTGTATCCAATAATAATTGTGCCCTCTGTACTTTTATACAGTAATAATCCTCCTTTGTGTCTCCATATAATAATAATGCCCCCTTTGTACCTTTATGCAGTAATAATCCCCCTTAGTGTCTCCATATAATAATAGTGCCCCCTCTGTACTTTTATACAGTAATAATCCCCTTTAGTGTCTCCATATAATAATAGTGCCCCCTCTGTACCTTTATACAGTAATAATCCCCTTTAGTGTCTCCAGATAATAATAGTGCCCCCTCTGTACTTTTATACAGTAATAATCCCCTTTAGTGTCTCCATATAATAATAGTGCCCCCTCTGTACTTTTATACAGTAATAATCCCCTTTAGTGTCTCCAGATAATAATAGTGCCCCCTCTGTACTTTTATACAGTAATAATCCCCTTTAGTGTCTCCATATAATAATAGTGCCCCCTCTGTACTTTTATACAGTAATAATCCCCCTTTGTGTCTCCATATAATAATGGTGCCCCCTCTGTACTTTTGCACAGTTATAATCCCCTTTAGTGTCTCCATATAATAATAGTGCCCCCTCTGTACTTTTAGGGTATGTGCGCACTGGCCGGGTTAGGGTCGGATTAGCAGTGTAAACCGCCGGTCGGTTTACATAAATTTCATGTAAATTTATGTTAATCCAAACCGGCGTTTGGATTAACATAGAAACCTATGTAAACCGACACCCGCTGTGCACCAGCGGCGGTTTCCACGTGCTCATCCGTTGCTAACCCGCTGGGTTCCCAGCGGGTTAGCAAAGAATGAGCATGTTCTATAATCCGGCCGGTTCTGCAGCGGCTGCAAGCAGAATCATGTACTGCTTCCAGCCGCTGCAGAACCGCCGGCGCTAACCCGCCCGTCACCCGCCCGTCACCCGCCCGGCACCCGCCGCACATACCCGCCAGGAAGCCGGTGGACGGCTCCGGAGCTTCCTGGCGGGTCCGCCCAGCCGCCGCCGACACAAACCCGCCCACCGTGTGCACATAGCCTTATACATTAATAATCCCCTTTAGTGTCTCCAGATAATAATAGTGCCCCCTCTGTACTTTTATACATTAATAATCCTCCTTTGTGTCTCCATATAATAATAATGCCCCCTTTGTACCTTTATGCAGTAATAATCCCCCTTAGTGTCTCCATATAATAATAGTGCCCCCTCTGTACTTTTATACATTAATAATCCCCTTTAGTGTCTCCAGATAATAATAGTGCCCCCTCTGTACTTTTATACATTAATAATCCCCTTTAGTGTCTCCATATAATAACAGCGCCCCCTCTGTACTTTTATACAGTAATAACCCCCCTTTGTGTCTCCATATAATAATAGTGCCCCCTCTGCACTTTTATACAGTAATAATCCCCCTTTCTGTCTCCAGATAATAATAGTGCCCCTCTGTACCTTTGTAATGACCGGTGGTAAGGCCGCGGGTGTGTGTGTATGATCTTTCTCAACAGAATCCCCATACTCAGGTTTAACCGATAATAACGTTTCTTTACTGGCAAACATGTTTATATCACAGTCAACCGAACTATATGCGCACTTGTATATATTAGAGTCTCTGGCTCTTCATTCTTCCGGGTACGCAGCAAGAAAAAAAACCACAACAATGAAGGTATCTTTCCCTAACTTTCCCTAAAATCACGTACCAGGCTATCACAGAAGAAGATGTCGCTCCCACGTCGCAGGCCTGGGGATCTCACGAGGACGGGTCCCGGTGCAGCGCTGAAGGGGGAAACTCATCAGTCTTCTTCTTTGGTCTCCTTCCGCAGGTAACTTAATCTTTCTTTGTTAGTCTCTCCCAGTCTCAGGGCACACCGAGCAGCAGAAGGGAGATCACAGCAGCACAGAAGTCTCTCTCAGTCTCGGGGGCACCCCGAGCAGCAGGAGGGAGATCACGGCAGTACAAATGGCTCCCTTATGTCGGTCACAGCCCCTGCACATGCACTCTGGGTGCTCGGCGGGCAAGGTTTTGCAGAGAGTCACAGCACCAAAGTCCAGTGGCCCAGGATCAGTCACGGGGGCTTCTGCGGGGTGATTTTTCCGGTAAGATGTAGCAAAGTAGCCCTCTTTCAACAGACATCCACAAGCAGGTCTCCCCTGGCTCAGCTCTGGATCTGCACTGACTTCCTGCTCTCTCTCTTCCTGGGTAAAAACTTTTGCTGAAAAGGGAATTTCCCACTTCCCTCCGTTTGTTTCAGCACTTGTTCACAAGGGGCAGTAGCGGACTGTGCACAGTTAATTTCCATATCCATTTCTATGATACAGTCTGAATTGCTCACCTCACTACACCTTTATACAGTAATAATCCCCTTTAGTGTCTCTGTATAAAAATAGTGCCCCCTCTGTACTTTTATACAGTAATAATCCTCTTTAGAGTCTCCATATAGTAATAGTGCCCCTCTGTACTTTTATACAGTAATAATCCCCCTTAGTGTCTCCATATAATGATAGTGCCCCCTCTGTACCTTTATACAGTAATAATCCCCCTTTTTGCCTCCAGTAGTAATAGTGCCCCCTCTGTACTTTTATACAGTAATAATCCCCCTTTTTGTCTCCATATAGTAATAGTGCCCCCTCTGTACTTTTATACAGTAATAATCCTCCTTTGTGCCTCCAGTAGTAATAGTGCCCCCTCTGTACTTTTATACAGTAATAATCCCCTTTAGTGTCTCCATATAATAATAGTGCCCCTCTGTACTTTTATACAGTAATAATCCCCTTTGTGTCTCCAGTAGTAATAGTGCCCCCTCTGTACTTTTATACAGTAATAATCCCCTTTGTGTCTCCAGTAGTAATAGTGCCCCCTCTGTACTTTTATACAGTAATAATCCTCTTTAGAGTCTCCATATAGTAATAGTGCCCCTCTGTACTTTTATACAGTAATAATCCCCCTTAGTGTCTCCATATAATGATAGTGCCCCCTCTGTACCTTTATACAGTAATAATCCCCCTTTTTGCCTCCAGTAGTAATAGTGCCCCCTCTGTACTTTTATACAGTAATAATCCCCCTTTGTGTCTCCATATAATAATAGTGCCCCTCTGTACCTTTATACAGTAATAATCCCCCTTAGTGTCTCCATATAATAATAGTGCCCCCTCTGTACCTTTATACAGTAATAATCCCCCTTTGTGTCTCCATATAGTAATAGTGCCCCTCTGTACTTTTATACAGTAGTAATAATCTCACTTTGTGTCTCCATATAGTAAGAGTGCCCCTCTATACCAAGGGCGGGGAACCATATTTCTGCTGAGGACCATTTTGAAATTCGTACAATTCTTCGGGCGGCGAACAAAATTATCACCTTGAAAATTATATTTGGTTAAACAATCACCTCCCCCTACTGTGGTGGCTGGGGCTGCTTCTCTTTGGTGTGGGTGATATTGGTCATGTTGCTCAACAACTGCTTTTCCAGGTTTACTAGAGCGATAGACATCACAGGAGAGGCTGGTGGCATATACCTCACTGTGGAGGCTGAGGCTGGGGCATAGAGATCACTGGAGAGCTGGATTTAAAGGGCAGACAGTCGTCAAAATGCCTGAACTGTTAATCCCCGGATGGTTGAGTACCTCGACCCTCACGGTCCGTCACATATCCGCATAGTCTTATCAGAGAAGGGGGCAGGGAGCCAATGGATCTCTGCTCCACCACAGTTTTCAACTGTATCTGCATAGTCCGGTGACGGACAAAATTCGAAAATAGAAAACTAGCAAAAACCGGGTGGTGTGTCACTTCTAGAAAATCCATAATTTTGTAATATTTGTAGTTCTATTCACAAAAAGTAATGTTTTTAATATAAGGCATGTACTGTATTTATTCATAAAGCAAAAAATAATGATTCTTTGCCTTAGCTTAGTGACTTATTTGTTGCTGAATTTCGTTTGCTAAATCGTTAATCGATGATGCTATACATCCCGATCCATATCTCTTGAAAGGGTAGGTCACTGCTACCACCACGTCCTTTATTTAAGAATTTTTTTTTATTTTTTGTGTTCTCCATCAGAGGGGCCATGACAGGAGGTAGATAGCCAAGTAAGCCCTGCAGGCAATTAGGGGTTAACTAGAGTCTCTGGTGAAGTGCTCTATTCCCTCAGAATTGCTGAGCAGTAACTGTGGGGTACAGTGGCAGCACAGTGAGGTCTTGGCAGAGTTAACTGTCTCTGATGAGGTGTTCTCTTCCCCTAGTATTGTTGAGCAGTAACTGTGGTGGGCACACTGGCAGCAGGGTAAGATCTTGTAGCTGCTTTAAGATAATGGCCAGGGTGTAAGAAGCACACACACCTGAGATGACTCTCCTATCCCCTGCAGTCACTGAATAGACCTTTGTCCAGCCGTCCGCCACTGACATGGCAAATGTATGACACAGTTCAAGTGCTCCCAGCTGTCGGGGTGCAACTCCTCAATAAATTTAGTGTGGGTGGGGACTATACATTAACATTGGTATCCATACGTCCGTGCCTATGGCATGTTTCAGCACAGACTGCACATGTGCCAGAGGCATGGTTGTGTTAAAGAGGCCTTAAAGTAGGCAGCTGAGGGTTGGTATACTCAGGGCCTATCATTATTGGAGCCCACCATGCTATAGAATAGCATTCCACAGCCATCCCAGGAATTGGCGCATTCATAAGAAGTTCCAATTCCTGGTGCTTTACTTGCCTTTTCCACTTGCCATGTAGTGGTGGCAAACTAGGTAATAAGGGGTTAATGGCAGCTTTATATTGCCAACTTGCATTAAGGCTGAAAATCCTAATGTTGGGCCAATGTTACACCAAGCTATTAAAGGGAACCTGTCACCCGATTTTAAGGCCCTACACTATCTCTAGCTGTCCCTATACCTTCCTAGCAGCTCCCTATCTATCCCTTTCTTAACTAAAGTGTCCCTATGAAAGATATGAAAAATAAGTATAAACTTACTGCAGTCCCCGTGGTTGGGGGACTGGGAAGGCGTGGCCTCAGTTCCTTCAGCACACCTCCGTCTTGTAATGCACGCCCCGCTGGGCGGCATTATTCTTGGTCCACTCAGCCCCATTAATTGGAATCTCCCGCCCTCTACACCTCTTTGCACCGGCCGGGCGTCACATCCGGCGCGGTGCATTATGGGCCGTCACGTGATCGCCCAGTGCATTCTGGTCCGATCATGTGATTGGCCCAGTGCATTATGGGCTTGATCACGTGATCGGCCCCGGCTCCTCGCATGCGCAATGCGCTTATTGAAGCCGGGGCCGATCACGTGATCAAGCCCATAATGCACTGGGGCCAATCACGTGACGGCCCATAATGCACCGCGCCGGATGTGACGCCCGGCCAGTGCAAAGAGGTGTAGAGGGCGGGAGATTCCAATTAATGGGGCTGAGTGGACCCAGAATAATGCCGCCCAGCGGGACGTGCATTACAAGACGGAGGTGTGCTGAAGGAACTGAGGCTACGCCTACCCAGTCCCCCAACCACAGGGACTGCAGTAAGTTTATACTTATTTTACACATCTTTCATAGGGACACTTTAGTTAAGAAAGGGATAGATAGGGAGCTGCTAGGAAGGTGTAGGGACAGCTAGAGATAGTGTAGGGCCTTAAAATCGGGTGACAGGTTCCCTTTAAGAATTTCAAGTAAATAGTAAAGAAGACAATAACACAGAGAGAAAACATTTTATTGGAAACTAGCTGTAGAGCCCGGCGTTGCCCAGGTATAGCAATTCTTAGTTGTAATAGAATAGAATGATTATTTTGCACATAACACTGCCTAGATCTCCCCTCCATAGAATATTGTCTGTTCTGCCTCTAGCTCCTCCCCTTCATAGAATGTTGTCTGGTTATGCCTCTAGCTCATCCCCTCTATAGAATGTTGTCTTGTTCTGCATATACTCCGCCCCCTCCATAAATGTGTCTGGTTCTTCCTATAGCTCCTCCCTCTATAGAATGTTGTCTGGTTCTTCCTCTAGCTCCTCTTCCTCCATAGAATGTTGTCTGGTTCTTCCTCTAGCTCTCCCTCTCCATAGAATGTTGTCTGGTTCTGCCTCTATCTCCTCCCTATCCATAGAATGTTGTCTGGTGGTTTTGCCTTTAACTCCGTAGAACGTTATCTGGTTCTGAGAGGAGGTGGGCTATGAATTGGGCGGGTCTAACTTGAGTTGTTGGTGCTTGATACATACACACTCACATACATACATACATACACTCAGCTTTATGTATATAGATAAAACACCCACGTATCTGGACTCCATCTTTCTTGCTCCCTCATACCCATCCTTGATCCTCTGCAACATCTTCTTGATTTGCAGACTGTAGTGAAGAACACAGCATCCTGTCAACACAACCCTCCAAACATTGAATGAATGAGCCGTCAGCTCTGGTAAAGCAAGTGAATTGGAAATAGAAAGCTGGTGTTAACCCCTTATTACCCAGTTTGCCACCACTACATGTCAAGTTGAAGAGCGTGTAAAGTAGTAGAAATTGTAAAACAAGGGTACAGGAGCACAATGTGTGAAACCTGGTGGTCTAAGGGGTTAATAGATTGCACGCCAATTGGCCACTGTAGTCGTGCTTTGTGCCTTAGCACTCATAAACTCCAGTTTCCATTTTCCCTTTGTTTTAAGTGGTAGAAATTGGCAGTTCTTATGAATGCACAAATTTCTGGGGTGACTGTGGGATGCTATTCTATAGCAAGGTGGGGGCCAATAACAATGGACCCTCGCCCTTCTGGGAATACCAGCCCTCAGATGCCTACTTTTACCTTGCTGGCAATTAAAAATAGGGCAAAGCCTATGCAATTTTTTTTATCCATTATTCTTTTGGGGGGACACTATGATGCTAGGTTGGTTGCCATACAGTAATGTGTACGACAGGGGTGGGATCTCTTTAGTATTGAACAGGTAATAATTAATCACATGCACTGTGATGATTCCAAACCCTGTCCAATACTAGGAAATCTGAAAACATGACCTGTTATTGGCCCTTGAGGCCTGAAGTTCCCCACCCCTTGTGTATGACAACCAAGCACAGACAGATTATGGAAATGCAGTCTGATGGTAACAGCCAATCATAGACGCTCTCAATCCATGAATGTCTGGGATTGACTGTTGTTGGCCAGTGAAGTGAATATGCATGGAACTTCATGGGTGGGACCAGAAGTAAGTGAAAGGAAGAGCAAGGAGACTGGTAGGATGATCTGTGTGTGTCTGTCCTTTTTTGCACACCTTTGAAGGTGTTTTCTATGTGTTTCATGTTACCTGCCATTGATTTCAATGGTGTTCTGAAAATTCGGCGAATGTTTGTCGAATTATCTGACGAACACTCCACATTCGGCAAACAAATGTGACTTCGAACACTGTGGTGTTCGCTCATCTGTAATTAAAACATTAACTGGGAGAATTGGGTTTTGCAGATGGATCACAGAGTATTACAGACGCCAGCAGTTGAAGCTAGTACATTGTCTCCAGAGTCTCATCCTGGAAAGACCCCACCGCCGGCGTCCTGTAGAGAATTCAGTGGCTGGAAATGACAGTACAATTTCTACAGTTCTTTACCTTTAAACTGACATATGCTCACTTAAAATATCTCCCCAAAAGTATGTTAGAAAGTCTGTTTGAACAGATTAATGGAGCAGAAAATATTAAGTAAATAGAGTGAAGGACTAAAGGAAATTCATCACAGCGCAAATCAGCCGCCCTTTGCCTACGGATGTCCCCATTGTGCAGCATAGCAACAGTATAAAATATTATTATAATAATCTGATATGTTAATAATTTACGCTCCACCATGATTCCGCTCCGCTCTGGTATTCTGACATTTTAGGCGTACGTATTTCCAAATGAAAGTGTGTTTTAACTCCTTGCCGACACAGGACGTTGTACAACGTCATGGGCCGGGCGGTGAGCTGACATCAAAGCTCTGACATCTCAGCTGATCTCATCAGCTGAGATGTTGGGGTAACAGCGCCGATCGGATCTGGGATCAGATCGGCGCTGCTAACCCTTTGGATCCCGCCGTCAATCGCTGACAGCGGGATCCAAGGCGGCCGTGGCGGGGAACGCGCTGTTCCCCGCCTGCTCCGGAGATCCTGCGATAATATCGCAGCATCTCCGGCACTCCTGTGACACCCCGGGGTCCTGGCTAGACCCCGGATGCTGTCACTGCGCAGTTTCCTGTTGTGGTTGGCAGGCGCTGCCAACCACAACACGGCCGCGATTCTGGGAGATACAGATGAGCTGCAGCTCATCTGTATCTCCCAGAAGCGATCGGATTGTGCAGCAAGGTGTAAAAATAAGAATGAATTAAAAAATAAAGTTTTTAAAAACCTGTAAAAAAAAAAAAACATAAAAGTTCAAATCACCCCCCCTTCTCCCCCAATCATAATAAAAGTATAAAAAAAAGTTAAAAAAAATACACGTTTGGTATCGCCGCGTTCAGAATTGCCCGATCTATCATCCTATTAAATCCGTTAATGAGAGCCGTAAACTCCGTAATGGAAAAAATGGTCCAAACGCCAAAATTCTGTTTTTTTGGTCGCCGCAACATTGCTATAAAATGCAATTACGGGCGATCAAAATTGCGGATCCCCCCAAAAATGGTATCATTAGAAACGTTATCTCAAGATGCAAAAAATAAGCCATCACACAGCCCCAGATCCCGAAAAATGAGGGCGCTACGGGTCGCAGAACATGGTGCAAAAAGTCCGTTTTTGTTTTTTTTGCAAACTTCTGAATTTTTTTTCACCACCTAGATACCAATAAAGGTAACATGTTGGATGTCTACGAACTCGTACCAACCCGAGGCATCACTTCATCATGTCGGTTTTACCATATATTGAACATGGCGACTAAAATACCCAAAAAACAAACGTGTTATTGCACTTTTTTTGCAATTTCACTGCATTTAAAAAATTTTTGCAATTTCCCTGTACACTATATGGTAAAATAAATGATTGCATATGAAAGTACGACTCGTCCCGCAAAAAAAAAGCCATCATATGTCTTTACTGAAGGAAAAATAAAAAAGTTATGGCTCTTGGAAGCAGGGGAGCAAAAAACGAAAATGAAAAATTCCCCGGTCATGAAGGGGTTAAAGGGAATTATCTATTGCTGCAATTAGGTTGTTACACTACGTTTTTTTTTATGTACCGTATATACTCGCGTATAAGCTGAGTTTTTCAGCCCAAAAATTGGGCTGAAAAGTCCCCCCTCGGCTTATACGCGAGTATATACCCAGTGGGGTAGAATACAGCCGCCCGCCCCGCCTCCCCCATCAGTATACAGGCCCCCCCATCAGGATCCAGGGGGCCCCTCCTTGCTCCGCAAAACCTGCAAAGGAAAATCCTTATACTTATCACTCTCCAGTCGCCGCCGTCCCGCCGCTGCCATTACGATCCCCGTCTTCTTCCAGCGTCTTCCGACTTCCTGTGGTCGCAGGCAATGACGTCATTGGCCGCGACCACAGGAAACCGGAAGACGCTGGAAGAAGACGGGGATCGTAATGGCAGCGGCGGGACGGCGGCGACTGGAGAGTGATAAGTATAAGGATTTTCCTTTGCAGGTTTTGCGGAGCAAGGAGGGGGGCCCTGGATCCTGATGGGGGGGCTGTATACTGATGGGGGAGGCGGGCGGCTGTATTCTACCCACTGGGGCTGTATATACCTCTGGGGCTACTGTATACTACCACTGGGGCTGTATATACCTCTGGGGCTACTGTATACTACCACTGGGGCTGTATATACCTCTGGGGCTACTGTATACTACCACTGGGGCTGTATATACCTCTGGGGCTACTGTATACTACCACTGGGTCTGTATATACCTCTGGGGCTGCTGGATACTACCACTGGGGCTGTATATACCACTGGGGAGGCTGCTGTTTACCACACTGCTGGGGGCTGTATACCTGTGCTGGGGTCCACCCTCGGCTTATATACGAGTTAATAGGTTTTCCCAGATTTTGGGGGCAAAAGTAGGGGGTCGGCTTATACACGGGTCGGCTTATACACGAGTATATACGGTAATTTTAATGTGAAAATCATCTCTGGTGGTCAGATATCATTTCATAACATTTCAGTCAGTATGTGTTTTTTATTCAAAAACACTCCGGACGCACACTGTGTGAACAACCACATGTAACCACATGATTACATTGAGGTCAATGGGTAAAAAGCGCTGCGGGATGTGGGATATTGCCACAATCAGCAGAATTTTGTGACAAATTTTGCAGCCATTTTTACCCATTTCAATGTGAAAATGTAAAATCTTGGGCTAAAAGAAATTGTTATTGGTGTAAAAATGTAATTTTTCCTCACTGCTCAAATTGTGTAACAGTAAAACCTGCAGTATAATATGGCGCTTCTTCACTTCTGAGTGTCTGAAAAGTAGTTCCCAATTACATGTAGGGTATTAGCACACTCAGGAAAAAGTGTGATCCATTTTTTTCTGCTGGCCTTAATAAAAAAATAAAAATTGTGGCTAAAACAGCAATTTAGTGGTTAAAATGGAATTATTCTTTCTTCTCAACCCAATGGTATAACAATTTGTGACACACCTGTGAAGTCAATTTGCTCAATGCACCCCCTAGATGAATTCTTTGAAGGATGTAGTTTGTAAAGTGGCGTCACTTATGGGGGTTTCGGCTTTTTGGGAAAGTCAGGGTCTCTGCCAATGTGGCATGGCAATATCAAATGATTCTAGCTAAATATGGATGCTGCTTCTCTTCTGAGCTTTGTACTTTGCCTGAAAAGCAGTTCCCGATTACATGTAGAGTTTTAGCACTCTCAGGAAAAAGTCTGATCCATTTTTTCTGCTGGCCTTAATAAAAAAATAAAAATTGTGGCTAAAACAATTTGGTGGTTAAAATGGAATTATTATTTATTCTCGACCCAATGGTATAACAATTTGTAACGCACCTTTTATTCTATCATTTTAGTTATATTTTTAAAGTCTAGGCTACCAATATTTTTTACATTTAAGTTTCCCAGTAGAAGACGACCAGAGAACGATCATGCAACTACATTTAATCGCTTTGCGGTTTCCGGGTCCTGAAGCAGTTAGGAGACGTCACCGAACACTGAACACATGCACAGCCACAGTCGTTTTTACATTGCTGTGCACTATATTCATTTTGAGGGGTTTGCGGAGATTTTTCAGACAGGTTCAAGGTAGACAACGGGTCTGATTCTTTAAGACTGCACACTAGGCCGTGATCTGCTTTTATAGTGGTTGTGACTCTCACAACTAAGCAAGGTGCAGCCTTTGATACCTATTTAGGTCATATTTTATCTCTCAGACCCTTCATCCTCCCTACTTTAATTTTCTAAGATTTGGGTTTTCATTGGCTGTAAGCCATAATCATCAACATTTACATACTTGAAATAGATCCCTCTGTGTGTAATGACTCTATATAATATATGGGTTTCACTTTATGTATTAAATTAGTGAAATAAATGAACTTTTTGATGATATTCTAATTCATTGAGATGCCCCTGTATCGATCCAAACAGCAAAGATGAATAAGGGCCAATGTGTTGTTGCACATAATTGTGCTGCCAAATTCACGGTTGAAGCTTAGACCTTACTGATCACGATCGTTTTCGATACCCCTTATACCGTATGGTTTCACTATTTACAAAGCGGCGCAGAAAGTTGATTTTTGCTCAATTTTGTTTCTTATCCCAGAGAACATTAAGCTCCTCCATCGACTTGTGCATTTGATTAATTTACTCTTTGCTATAGATTTCATTTAGTTAAGTTCTGTTTTCCTGCAGACGAAAAGCCTAAGTGGATGAAATGTCATATTTTATTAATGTTGAAGGTCTCCGAGAGTTTAAAGGGCCGAAATTATACAATATTCTCCAGTTCAGTGTAGCAGGGAAAGGGTAATGTATTTACTTATCCTTCAATAGCTCCAACAATGGCAAGTAAGGGCTGCTGGTGAATATGGAGCCCCTGCCATCTGCACAGAGCGATGATTGGAGGCCTGCGGCGCCAGAGGTCTCTCTCCAGCTGTTTCCTCCGCTCCGGCTTTCTAAACAAAAACAACCAATTTCATGTAAGACACAACTTGATTGAGGCCGCGTCTTATTCATCTTAGCCCCCCAAAACTCCCTGATCACTTCCCCCGTCTACGGTTGGGTTTTTCTTATGCTAAGAACACATCTTCTATCTAACTATTCCACAAGGGAGGATGAACAAGTACTAGGAGCATCGTAGACGCATACATTAGCAATCTACGCCATGTCAAGTAACATTACGGGCAGATACTGCTGTGAGCTTCGCATGCAAAACTATGGTAGTTAGTGGGGAAAAATGCAAAACTCCAGTTCGCCCGGGTCTGTACGCACAGCTAGAAATAGATCTTGGATAGCTGTCGGCTGAACGCTCATTTGTCAGACGGAATCAGCCCCCAGATCCCCCCCATTAAAAAGCTTGTCCAAATACAAATATATTTAGAGTAAGGTTGCGCAACCCTCCGGCGCCTCTCGTCTCAGATGAAACAATAGGGACGGACAGGTAAATTTCCAACCTGTCAGCTCCTTGTTAGCATACCCCATCTGGTTAAGATATGATTTTTCATTCCTAGACCTATAAAGGACCCGCTAGCGCTCCTTTTCTTTTCGTTTGGTATTTTTATCAAGTCAAGATAATAGAATACGCCTTGGGTCGGCAATAATGGAATTACGGACCCGCTAGCTCTCCTGACATGTCTGTTTAGTACATACAGTACTTGAATTCCCCAAGAAATAACAATGCGGGAGCATCTTTTCTTAGAACTCTGTACTTTGCAGTTTCTCGGTTATTCCTCCTCCCTTATAATATACTGTAGATGGCAAAAATAGACAAACAAATTACTTTTATTTCCCATTTACAAATGCCCAAGATAAGTAACACTCGCTGCTCTCACAATGTGGCCCTTGTAATGGTCCTACAGGAATCACTGTCAATTCTGACCGCTGCAGACCATCACTTTTACAGCATTGAAAGATTTGATTTTACATTCTAAACAGGCTGTACAACCCCTTAAAGGGAACCGACCACCTCAGATCACCCTAATACACAGTTAATACGTGTCCCTGCACCCTAAGGATACCTTTCCAGCACTGTTTTTGTGTAAAATCTTGCATTAGTATAACTGATATAAAGAGTTTATAAAGATACTAGCCTGAAGACTTCTGGGCGTATCCCTCCTTCTGTTATACTTCAGGGCTGTGCATTCATTGCACGGCTGTGCCCCCCCCTCCTCTATGCAGAGGAGATAACGATCACGCCCATCAGAGCAGGGCAGCAGGCACGGAGGGAGGGGAGCGCAGCCATGCAATGCACAGCCCTGAAGTATAATAGAAGGAGGGATACGCCAAGATGTCTCCAGGCTAGTAAGTTTATAAAGTCTTTATATCGGTTATACTAATGCAAGATTTTACACAAAAACAGTGCTGGAAAGGTATCCTTAGGGTGCAGGGACACGTATTAACTGTGTATTAGGGTGATCTGAGGTGGTTGGTTCCCTTTAAGTCCATTTCTAAGGGTCTCCTGAAACTAACTTAATAGCCTCATAAGATGAAAGAGAGGTGGTTAATCCATGCTACCGTCCAAATTACAACCATGGGTACACATCCCAAGCCATTGGCAAACACGGATAGAAAAGGGCCCCTTTGCAAGAACAATATAGGAACCCATATAATGCACAATTCCTCTGGCTATGGAAGTAGATATGGGCCCCCTTACTTCCTAGTTCCCTGTGTGGTTGCACAGGTTGCAACTATGCAACAATGATATGTCTGCCCCCGTCCTGGACAATGACTTAATGTCTAATATGGTAAAACTTGGCACTCAAATGGTTTTAAATAATGTAGGATTTATTTAGGGTAGTCCATGTAACCAAACAAGCATGCATAGACTTTTCGGTCCAAGACAGGACCTTCCTCCGTCTGATGTGTATATACAAATACAATGCTAACAGACAGCATATTCGTCCACCAGACCAAAAGTGGCGCCATATTCCTAGCAGTAGACACCAATTAGTGTTTGCCCTCCTTCAAGCAATCATATGCCTTACCGCATGGTGAGTATGTCAGCGGCTGCCAGCACAATGTATCCACCAACAGTGGGGTACAATAGTCTCTTCTCAGCCTGGTCTCCATTATTTTCACAGTAGTTTTCTACTATCCCATATTTGGTGTGATTGTCCTGAAGAAGGAGATGACACATCAACATTAGATCACCATCTGGGATTTGTACCCTTGGTTTTTATTTGGACGGCAGCGCAGATTAACCCTCTAACTTCTATACATTTAGGGCTGCCGCATCCGTATCACTCTCCTTCAGTGGTTGTGTTTCAGGTGAACAAGTTTTCTTCCGTTTTTTTTTACTAACGCTCAACCACTTATTGCCTGAACTAAAATCTACATGAGAGACACACATATGCACACAAATGAATTGAACTGGTACGATGTGAATACGCAACAATAAGCATTAAGGGTTTGCGTAAGACCCTAGTTGCACTATTGTCTCTCCAACAGCTATTGTTATTGGCTTTGTGGCGCCCTGCTAAGCAGGTGTCACATAGGGGTACTGCACCCGTAAAAGAGGTGCAGATACTCCAGCTGCAGGTGGACCCAAGGATGGTGGGTGGTACCCTATTCAAACACTCCCACATTAGTCATACACGGTGGGAGGTTACCCGGGAGAGAATAAAAACACCTCTAGAGGGAACAATGACGGAGGAGAGCTTAGGTCTTTGGTCAAGGGGTCCCTCGGCTGAGGAACCAGGAGGAAGAAAAGAGAACTTTTCATGGATAGCAGCCGGTATGGGAAAAGGGGCCGTCGGCAGGTCTCCCAGTCAGCTTACCAGGTACCGGAACCTGCACCTGTAGGACCACAGAGAATCCAGAGTCCCATGGAGTCTTCAATTCTCCTGGGCACCAGAGCAAACCGAAAGAGGGTACCAAGCACCGCCAAAGGAACGAGCGGCCAGCCAGTAGAGGGTTACCCGACGGCAGCGAAGGTGAGAGAAGAAAGGGGGTCGGGCTGATTTCAAGTCATCAGGCTTCACAACTTAACTGGAAAGCAGGGAAGAACAGATGGGGTTAGAGCACGAAGGCACACACCGAGGGTTCCACCATACCACCTGGGATCGGCCTGCAGCCACCCGTTAAGCTACCTGTCCTCATTACATCAGGAGTGCTGAACTGTAACTTTGTATGAGACTAATGCAAATGAACAGTAAAGTACCTGGAGGAAAAGTGAATTTGTCTCTGCCGCGTTTTCCTTGCATGAACTTGTTCCCTTATACAGGAACTCTGCCCCGGAGGTCCAGCCCTACCTGTAGAGGACTTTGCTAACTTGCCGCACTACCATCTACCTCCGGTGGACTGTGGGGGCGCTGGTGACACCTCACCAGAAACTACAGGTGGCATCACGACAAACTAGATATAAAATCCCCTGTAAATATAACCCCCTTTTTGAAGATATACCCAGGACACGGGATCCGGCGCGGCCACCATTCCCCGTGACAACAGGAGCGTTAACCGCTTGCAGCCTGATACCCGAGTCCCACAAAGCCTGGGCTCGACATATCCATACTGAATTCCCTGTAAGGTATATTAATATTAAAGAGGAGCTTTCCCAACAGTACAAAGAGTGTCTTTCTCTGGGTCTATTTTAGGCCATTAGCTCAAAAAGGGTGCCTGGGATCAATTTAGTGCAAGGTCTAAAGGTGGCGTTACACATCGCGATATCGTGAACGATATCGCACCTACATCACGTTTGGAGGCGTGGCTGTGATGTCCAAACAATATCGTAGCGTGTGACACTGAGATACGATAACAATAATGCGTCGTATCGCTCATCGCAAATTGAGTACATGTTCTCAAATCTGCAGATTTGCGATCATGCAATCAGCTGCTTTGTCTAGTGTGACACCGCGATAACGATGTGTTCCACGATTTCTCCCATTCACTGCTAAATAATGTAGTAATCCTAACGATCGCTATTCCAGATCTCGCCTCGGAATCGCCACATATCAGAGACGATATTTCGCCATGTGACAACTCAACTGCGATCTCGATCCGCATCTCCAAACGAGCGCCACCTTGAGAGTCACCCTGGCTTTAAATATTGACTCCTACAATGGAATGTGAACTCGGGGCCCTATAGGTTGTGTCCAAGGAGTGGCTGCTGGCCGAGGACAAAGAATGAGCAGTGTGGCACCCCAGAGTCACAGTGCCACAGTGTCACCATTGTTAGGTGTCACCAGAGAGCAGTAAGGGGTATTCCACTCAGGCAACACACAAACAACACAAAAACCTCCAGGCCAGAAGGGGGAGACCAAACCCGGGTTCAGGGTGAGCTCCCCTATATATTCTGGTCTGAGGAGCAATAAGTTCAGTGCAGTTCCTGTGAGGACTGTGAAGAGTAGCTTAGTGCAGTGCGGGGCAGCACTGTGAAGACATCATGGTGGGCTGGAAGCTGCTTAGCTCGTCCCAGGATTGCTGACTTGTTCCAGGCCTAAGGCTAGGGTCTGAGGTAAGAGAAGAGAGACAGAAACCTACCGGGAGGCTGCATCAGCCGTGCTTCCCCTCCCTCAGAGGAACACCACAAGAACGGACACCGGAGTCCGAGACTGTGCAGGTTCAGACACACCGGCAGTCAACACTGGAAAGTGGGGACTCCATATTCTCCAGCTACCCAGTGCCAGGGACACAGCAACATATAGAATCCAGAAACACTGACTTCCCGGGTGGGGTGGAAAAATGAAGGACTCGAGTTGCCTGTCATACTGGTAGACATAGACAGAGAAAGGGCCGGCAGCCTAGTTGAAGCAACTGCAGGGCCACTACGCAAACAGTGAGAAAGCTAATATGACCCGGCCGGGTGAGAAATACCCTGAACTGCTCTCCAGACTTCGGGGACAGCGTGTAACAACTGCTTCAACTCCAGTAAACAGACTGAGTAATGGCTATCGGGAGTCTGTTTGTGTTATGTTTATTGTCCTGTTCCCAGCAGCTGAATCCCACCTGCAGAGCTGAAGACTGTTTTCTCACACACTGGCTGGAAGAGCTGCAGCAGCAGAGGAAGGCTGGCTTCACACTACGTTTTTGTCCTGTTTGATAGAATCCTGTTTTTTTGCAGGATCCAAACGAACAGGAATGGACAGCACCGGACTGGCACCTTAAGATGCTATTTCTGTGCCCGGTCCGGTATCCAGACACAGAAAGAGCAGCGGGAAGCCGAGCAGCTGTCAGCGCTGTGTGACAAGTGCTGTCAGCGCTGTCTAATATCATTTTAGAAGTGTACATCTATATACACTGCTAAAATGATATTAAATAAAGTGATAATTAAAAACAAAAAATCATAAATACTCTCCTTCCGGTGACTTCTGAGTGGCCCACACTGAATCTCCTGGCATTTGAGGAAACCTGCATGATGTCACTGGGAGGGGCGGGGCAAACCGGTCACATGACCAATTAAAACATGCGCTGATGTGGTCATGTGATCAGGTTGCCCCGCCCTCCCAGTGACATCATGCCAGGTCCTTGAATGCCAGGTGATTCAGCGTGGGAAACTCGTTGTCGCAGGAAGGTGAGGATTTATTACTTTTTTATTTTTAACCATCCTTATACTTAATATCACTTTAGCAGTATATATAGATACAGTGCTAAAGTGATATTAGACAGATTTACCATGGTACAGAGCAGCGCACCTGTTCTGCGCATGCTCTTTACCCTGGCACCGGATCTAGGAAACGATTCTGTTGTTTCCCGGATCTGTTGCCATAGGCCCCCATGTTAAGTGTGCCGGACAGGACAGGATTCTTTTCTGTCCTGTTTTGTCACCGGTGCCTCTCGTTTTTGGGACCGGTGAAAAACAGAATCCTGCACCGGATTCACAGAAACGAATCCTGCACCGGATTCACAAAACCGGATGGCAACCAGGTGCCATAGGGATACATGGGGGCCAAAAAATCCTGTTCTGTTTGTTTCAAAAAACAAACAGAACAGGATAGTAAAAAACGTAGTGTGAAGCCAGCCTAAGTGTACCACATCCAGAACCAGGACAGTCAGCACTGACTGTGGTGAACTGCAGAAAAGTAAGTGACTGTGTGAATTACAATCCCCTGCAAAGCCCCATCCAAACCATCCCTGCTGCCCTGGGGACCCTCCAGCCTTACCCAAGGAGGGCTTTCCATCCACGCTGTCCCAAGTCACCGTCCCCAGTAGGAATACGGCAGCGGTGGTTCTATTAACAACATACCCCTGGTGGCGTCACGACAAATCCCCTTTAAATATACCCCTTTTTGGACTGATCCCAGGCCACGGGATCGGGTCACTACCGTGATTCCCAGAGACAGCACCAGCCCGATTCCCGAGTACCCCATAGCCTGGGGGTGCATCAGCAGGAAAGCTCAAACTAGTAATAATTAGAAATACAAGGACAGGGACAAAATCTGGAGACACAGGAAAATGAAAAGCGCAACCTACGATAAATCCAATACCGGGAGGAAAGTCAAAGCAGAGTCTGAAAAGAAGAGGTCAAAGCCTGGGAATTATAGTCAGACAAAATTGGGGTCATACTACAACAGCAAAGATAGGACACTACAAGTGAAAGGATAAACTAAATATAATATCTGGAGACAACCATCAGACTGCTGGGTATTTAAATAGGAAATGGGATTAGCTAATGACAACAGAACAAGATACTAACGACATCGGCAGACCAGTCCAATAATAGCCGGGTTAGCAGGACCACGGGCAAACTGGCCTACATCATTCAACAACATTTGTACATTTAACTTGCTGGGATGGTACCTCTGATGGTATTTTCTCCAGTGTTGCCCACCAAAGGACTATGGGGGCACTTGGCTACAGACTTCATTGGTACAGGATCAATTAGATCATTTACAAGTTCTTACTCTTGAGCAACCAACCAGCAGAACACAGGCAACCTGTTACTTTTAATGTGCACCCTGTAATATGTCATATCCCGTTTGGCGTCTCTGTGGCTAAATAGAAGCTTTGTGTCACGCATGAACAAGGCCATGGCCGACGTACGGCACAATATAGTGGTTACAATGTGGGATGAAAAAGAGTAGGAAGGCCCTAATGGTAAGTAGAGGGGAGGTGGGTCATCACCTGACACTAACCTATGTCTGCACCCTGCACTCCCTAACACCCCTAAGCGGGTCCTTCCCCTCTGCCATCATGTGCCTAATCCCGATTTCTCCCTTCACTCACCCTGGTTAGTGCGAAGGCCAGTGACTGCACTAGACTACACCTCTAACAATAGTTCACCAAGGGGAAGGTAGAGAAACAGGAACATTGACAAAATTATATTTTTCTACTTCAAAGCTGCCGCTAGACACTAGGGCTTAAGGTAGCAGGACTTTAACAGCTACAAGAAGCTTCCTTCCTCCAAGGTGGTCAATCAGATTGAATCTTTAATAACTGGCATCAGGTGATGGAACAAGGTGAAGGGGAGTGGTATAAAATTCTACAGCTGAAATAGAAGTAACAAGGAACAACCAGCAAGGAAAGATTTGCTGCACCAAAATAGAGCAACTATGGTTAAAACCCAGAGTCTCACAAGACAATGGGAGACTCACATCCCAAACCTATCACAAGTCTCCCAAGGACCGATACCATCGTGATACCTTTCAGCCAGATTCTCCTACAACTTACAGATGATCGGCCACCATTCGTGATGGATGCAACAATTACCTGGCCTCATTCCGTTAGAGCAGCACGATACAAAAGAGTTTTCGCATAAAGTGACATAAATCATTAATTTGGAGTTTATTACAAGTATCAATATTCCCACCATTGCTTTTTTCTGCAGCTCCCCGTTGACGCTCACTCCGGTTTGGTATAGGATTGTACTTAAATGAATACATCCCATTCGTTTAATATCCGAAAACAGCTCCGTGTCGGCTCTGAATATTTAATGAGCACAAAACTCTGCATCCGACTGCGCGGTTTTATACTGTACATAAATACGGCATTAAAAGTGGAGTCCTCCTCGCGCCTCAACAGAAAAAAAAAGACTTATTCAGCGTTCCCCGAGCCCAAAATGCTGCACGCCTTTCCTACTTTGCTTACTAACTAGGAGTTGTATATAGGAGGAGTTTTTAAGAATACCAGCCCCACGGAGAGCCGGTAATGTCATCTTCCCATGTACGCCGCAGAGAGCTGCGAGCCTTTATCAGCAGGACACATACCGAGGAGCCTCAAACACACAATATAATAGGATTTTCAGCATAGAGTCAATTCAAAGCCTTATGCATTTCACAAATTGTGTTCAGAAGAGAGATCAGGTGATATGCCTTTAAGACCCACCTTGGGACACAATTGCTGAAGTCTCGGATACCATTGTATAATTAGCTTTTTACTGCTCAGGATAAAATGACAGCGATAGATTCAGCGTTCCACAAAAATCCATAAACAGCTTCATTGTTTAACTTTTTTTTTTCTTTTGCAGAAGCCGAGAACACAAAAGCCTAATTCCATTAGCTGAATTCACAATATAGTGTCTGAGCATCAATATAAAGAAACGTCATATAAAGAAGTCATTTTTTAAATTCATTATTAAAGTAGAGCATTGTATATATTATATCTGGTCTTAAAGGGAACCAACCAGCAGCATTTAGGACTATAAAATTGTTAGGTTGAACAGTTTGAAATGTTCACTAGTTGCCTGTTCCTGGGCTAAGAGATATGGACCAAGTGCATGCAAGAAAGGATAACACCAGACACACAGTCAGATGTAAGCTCTCCTCTGTCAGGCTATGGAACAGCTCCAAGTGAAATTTATTTAAACAGGCATGGTCTTATATAAACTCATTAAAGGCCTCGGTTAGCCCTAGAATGGGAATAATTGTGTGTATTCATTGGTTAATGGATTGGGCAATGGGCTAGTCCATGGACGGATCCATGAGGTCATCAGGGTGTGTTGGTCCATGAGGTCATCAGGATGGGTTGGTGCGTGAGTTCATCAGCGATGTGTCGTTCTGTGATTGGTCAGTCCTTCTATGGAATACAGCTTCCTCCCAGAGCAGGGCATGATGTGATGAAGCAGGAAATGGCAGCCATCTTTAGGTCTGTGTCACACTATGTAGGGTGAAATAATACACTTTATGGGTCGTTTTTCTTAACCCCGTATGTCTTAAGGTTAATTAAGTGTTTGATGCTATGGCCCTCCCTCAACAAAGTGAAGCCAGTGACTTACAGGCACTAGGATACTGAGTGCAATTATACTTTTACTTGAATGATTGCATGTTTGATTGCAGAGAACAGTGTTAAAAAAAATCCTGGAAAACAGGGCAGCAGATGACAGATGTGTGCAGCAATGTGTCACTATTTGGTGTTGTTTTTTTATACTCCTGTCACATGTTGATTGCTTTGCAGTCCATGAGTGCTGCTGCTGTGATTAAATCTGAGTTGTTTTTCATTAGTCTGCTGTGTACAGCTCTACAGGTGGAGGGGCGAGTCATAGCATTTCGGTGGAGGTGGAGGTTGTGTCTTAGTATTCAGATCTCCATTCCCTCAGCCTTGAAATAGCTCCACTTCTCTCCACTAGGTGTTGCAAAAAGAGCTAATTTCTACTTGGACCCCATGCTGTGAAGTTGTGCTGTGCTAAGCTGTGTTGTTGCTGCTGTTGACTTTGATTGAAGCTGCTGGGTTTTCCCAGTCCATGGGTTGAGGGAGGGGCTCTTAGTCTAGGGTTGATCAGGATTGAAAGTCTAAGGCGGCGGCCTGAACCTCCTCACCTTCAGAGGTACCTTTGGGAACAGGGCTAGTCAGGGACCTAAAGTCCAGAGGCCAGACTAGCTCCCCTGAATGCCCTTGCCCACCTTAACATCTTGACTCCTGATTCTCTATCTGTTATACCACCATGTGACACTTCCTTTGTGGGCATGCCTTTAAGCTTTAAGCCAAACCTTCTCCCTTTCATCTCTATTTTCAGCTTTGTCGGGCTCCTTATGGTTTGATACCTCTCATACCTTTTGAGAGGTATTAGATTGTCAGTGATGCACATATACGATTGATTGGACATTGGTAATCCTTATGGTTGGAGTATAGGAAAGAGGGAGAGGGGAGGATTTGTTTTTTAGCCAAAATGCTTACCCATGGAGGAGAAAAAAACAACAACCCAGAATAGTGATGCAGTGCTGCACACATCAATCATCTGCTGCCCTGTTTTCCAGGAGTTTTACAACACTTTTCTCTGCAATCAAACATGGAATCATTGAAGTAAAGGTAGGATTGCATTCAGTATCCCGGAGCCTGTAAGGCACCGGCTTCACTTTATAGCCCTAAGTCCTGCTGATCGGTTCCCTTTAAAGAAAAGTTTTAATCAGAAAATGACCTATCAGGGTGTTTTGATACATGTTTTGACAATGCTTTAATTGTATTTTTGTAGTACAACAAAAATTGTAATCTTGCAATTTTCACACTGACCACTAGGGCTAGTTTAGATTTATACTTCATGTCTGTGAGCGAAATGCACTTCTTATATGCCTTTTGAACTCCTAATTATTAAGATTTGTTTTATAAGCGCTCAGGAAATCATACAGCACAGCCTTGTGTGGTGTACTCAGGACTTCTCCTTTATTAGCACATGTGACCAGTTTAAATAATGTAACGCAGTGTTCCCCAACTCCAGTTCTCAAGTCCCACCAACAGTGCAGGTTTTTAGGATTTCCTTAGCATTTGACAGTTACTAATTTAATTTCCTGCAGAGATGATGATTCCAACTGTCAAATGCTAAGGAAATCCTGAAAACAAACAGTGTTTTTGGGCCTTGAGGACTGGAGTTGGTGAACCCTTGTGTAATGGACAAAGTAAAGTTGTCTCAAACCAAGGAGCGTGAACAAAAATGTGAAACTTTCCAGCCCATCAGTGTCACTTGATCCACATAACATCAAACGTTATAGGTCAATATGGAAACCACAAAAACAAAATGGATTCTGTTCACTCTCATGCCCTTTCAGGAAACGTATTCAGCATTCTCTGCAGAGACAGGTAACAGTGCTATACACAGATGATATTATAGGATCCACCAATCAAAATAGGCGATGTCCCATCTGATCTCCCCCTCCTTTCACAGTGACTTTTTCACAAACTGGCTAGATTCTTTAATACAAAATAAAGGGTCTGAAATCCATTCATTGCATCTAATATACATGTATTATGAACAAAACAATGGGAAGTCAGAGATTTATAAGCCCTAGTGGCCAGTGTAAAAATGGTAACATTTCTATTTCTTACTTGGTAATGGCACGGTCCCTACACTATCCTTGTCTGCTATGTTATTACTGTGTGGAAGCTGTCAGTCTGTTTTGGTTGTGCTGGGTCTGTGCTGCAATCATCTGTGTTCACTTCCCTTGATTAGTCCTCCACTGAAGCATGCTAGCTCTTCCATCCAGTGTCAATTGTACACTTGCTGCTGCCTGTGTAAGACTGATCTCTCTGTGCTCTGTGCCTGACCCAGTCTGACTTTATTCCCTTACCTGGACTTTGACCATTTTCCTGTGACCTGACTACTCTTTTGTCTGCTCCCTGTAAACTGTCTCGTCTTTCTGGTTCTCCTGACCCCGGCTCGTGAATTGGATTTTATTTCTGACTACCCCTTGTACTGCGCCATTTGCTGGACCTGACGTCGGATCATTTGACCTCCCTTTACTTATCCAGTAAGTATTATTATTACTTTCTGTAATTATAGTGTTCTCTTCACTTCTAGGAACAGTTATTACTGCAGTGACTCGCATCACAGGTAATCTTGAAGTCAGAGATAGGGAAAAGGGTGCTAGTTGCACTGCCGGATAAATCAGAAGTCCATCCTCTATATTACAGTTTTTATTGGTCAACACATTTTGCGGCTGGCTGCCTCTTCATCAGGACATGTCCTCATTGTGGAGAAGGCCAAGTAGGTGTAAGGAGACTTATAGGCTAAACAACGCTCTTCTGGGAAATGAATTATGTAAATTGTCTTTTCAGAGAGGAAGAGGACTAGAACTCTAGTGCCATTGTCACTAGGCAGTTTTATTAAGCATCACCAACTCTTTTGGCGGCGTCAGTATCTGAGGAATCCTTAGACTCTTGCAAGCTTCCTGTTAATCCTGGTTGTGATCAGCACAGGGAAACACAGATGTCAACACAATGGCTAGTTGCTCCCTGGCAGGTTAGCAATCTGCTGTTTAACTCCTTTAGTCACTTGCTGTGGGAGAACCAGTCATATCTGCTTTCTTCCTATATAGGCTGGCTGGACTGTTCAGGTAGTGCCAGCTATAGCTTGTCTATCCTGGTTTGGAGTGGTGGAGTCTTTTAGACATAACAGTTGGCTGCTTCTGAGGTTGCTTAGGGCGGTTTGCTGTATTCCTTTACTTATTGTTGCTCAGAGTACTTTCTTTGCCTTACAGGTTTTGCTCCTTTAGTCACATGCTGTGGGAGAACCATCATATCTGCTCTCCTCCTATATAGGCTGGCTGGACTGTTCAGGTAGTGCCAGCTATAGCTTTTCTATCCTGGTTTGGAGAGGTGGAGTCTTTTAGACATAACAGGTGGCTGCTTCTTAGGTTGCTGAGTGCGGTTTGCTGTATTCCTTTACTTCCTTATTGTTGCTCAGAGTAGTTTCTTTGCCTTACAGGTTTTGCTCCTTTAGTCACTAGCTGTGGGAGAACCAGTCATATCTGCTCTCCCCCTATATAGGCTGGCTGGACAGTTCAGGTAGTGCCAGCTATAGCTTGTCTATCCTGGTTTGGTGAGGTTGAGTCTTTCAGACATAATAGGTGGTTTCTTCTGGGGTTGCTGAGTGCGGTTTGGTGTATCCCTTTCCTTCCGTATTGTTGCTTGGGGTAGTTTCTTTGCCTTACTGGCTTTTGTCATTTTGTGCCCTAGTGTTATTCCTGCGTGAGTTTGGTGAGATAGTTCTTCTGTTTTCCCTGTAATTCTTGGTTCACTAAAAAATGGGCAAAAGAAAAAATGCCCACAGGCAACCCTAACACCTAAACCCTAAACCTAGCCCTAACCCCAACCCAGTAGGCATTTTTCTGTTGGGCATTTTCTGGTCACTGTAGGGACCCTGTCACTCTAGGGTATTGAGGTTGTTGGTCGTTGGACCCAGCAATCAAAAAATGGTCCAGGCCATTCCGACACGATCAGCGATCTCATAGCAGGGGCCTGGTCGCTGCTGCATGTCACACTAAGCGAGATCGCTGGGCAAGGTCGCTGTTGTGTCACAAAACCTGAGACGTAACAGCGATCTCGCTAACGATCTCACTCAGTGTGACAGGGCCTTAACTTAAATCTTGTCTGTGTTTCCCCTACCATTTCTGCCCCTTCTTTGCTGGGTGGGAGGGGGTATCACATTAGTATTGTTTAGGTGAATAGTAAGGCACGAGACCCAGGAATCCCCACCAACAAGGGTAATCTTGGTGACAAGGATAGTCTATGGTCCTTACACCTTGTGGGACAGAATAGGAGCCCATACTCTCTTGCTGTCCTGCAGTCACATATCGTGACAGTCACTCATTGGAAGTAGAAATCATAAATGTCAATTTTGACCCTTTAACGAGCTTTGCTACATGACTTAAAATAAGTGACCCACCCCCGGTTCCTCTCCGGTCCCTTACTGTGCCCTCTCACTATCTCCCTCCCAGCGCTCCCGCGTGCAGAGCGTCGTGCCAGCTCCCACAGATCCTCTCTAGAGGACTGCTCTCTGGGTCCTCCGGACCCTATTCAGTGCCTTTTTATGCATGCACCAGCCGTTTGTCCGCGACTTCCTCTAGAAGCTCGGGCCTCCAGTACAACAGCTTGGGGATGAACACCCATACCGTGCTCAGAGCCGGTACTCTGTCTTGGGACCAGATCCCTCCGGTCGGTAGTCGTACCAGGTCCGGATTTGGGCGCACCGCACTACCTGGTGCCTCTAGTATCTCCCTCTTTCCCGAAGGCTCCTCCGTCATCCTTCACTTCTCACTCCCTGCCCTCCCACCCACACAGCTTTCTACCCTATCACTCCTCCCTTGGGACTGGGACCTCCCTGCAGCGGATCCACCCATGGTCCCCTACTCTAGGGTGTGTGTGAATGGGTGTTGTGAGGGTCCTTTATTTACCATCCCAATTCCCCAGTCACAGGGATACTACACACTCTTTTGTGGGTGCAGTACCCCTCCGTGGAGTCCCGACCAGTGGGGCGGCACAAAAGCTAAACCAAAAAATCCATTTGTAGACACATGTTTCAGTATGTTTTTACTCCTCATCAAAGGAAAGCAAGAGATCTGGTTAGGCTGGATGAGGGGTGTCTGACGGGGGTGTTAGCGGTAATGTCTCTCTTTGTGGAGAGTGCCAAGCTGGCATAAGTACAAAAAGGGGGAGACAAGAGGCGCAATAGTGCCCTATCACTACCTACACACTGTCTGTGTGAGTTTATCTATAGGTGTGCACTCACCTGATCCAGTTCTGTGCCAGACAACTGGTTTGTGGCATTTGGCTTTTAGCTGCTGCAGGACCTCCACCAGCCACTCGCACGTGGAAAAACGCTCAGATGTTGGGAAGATGGTGTATCACGGTCCGCGCTGCTGTCCCAATGGAATCACGAGAAATGCAAGGTTTCAAAAGTAGCAATCTCCTTTAATCCACCAACGCGTTTCGGCGCCTATCCTGTACCTTCATCAGGGTATCAGAATACCGACCTGAATATAAGCCAAGGCACCTAATGTTTCCGTAAAAAAAACTGGGAAGCTTACTGATTCGAGTATAAGCGTAGGGTGGGAAATGCAGCAGCCCCGCATCCTGCTATATGGCCCCCAATCCTGATATATCATCCCCTCTCATGGTATATAGCCTCCTCAACCTGGTATATCATCCCCCATCCTGATATATAATCCCCCATCCTAGTATGTCATCCCCAAGCCTGCTACATAGCCCCCATCCTGGTATATCCTCCCCCAGCCTGGAATATCATCCACCATCCTTGTATATAGCCCTCCATACTGGTATACCATCCCCCATCCTGGTATATCATCCCCCAGCCTGGTATATAACCCCCATCCTGGTATATCATCTCCCCTCCTGATACAAAGCCCCCCATTCTGGTACATAGTCCCTTATCATAGTATATCATCCCTCATCCTGGTACATAGTCCCGCATCCTGGTACAAAATCCGCCATCCTGATACATGGCCCCCATCATGGTATATAGTGTCCGCATCATGGAATATGGCCCCCCTCATCCTGGTATATAGCCCCCATCCTTGCACATGGTTTCCCCATCCTGGTATATAGCCTCTCATCCTAGTATATAGCCCCCCATCCTGGTATATCATCCCCCAGCCTGCTACATAGCCCCCATCCTGGTATATCACTTCCCACTCTGGTACATAGCCCCCATCCTGGTATATTATCCCCCATCGTGGTACATGGCCCCATCATGGTATAATTCCCCTCACATCACGGTATATGGCCTTCATCGTGGTGCATACAAGACATAAATTATTTAATTCACCTCCCCATCGCTCCCCCTGCAGAATCCTACTGCCATGTCTGACCATGTGAGCAGTGCGCAGCAATGACATCACTGTCCTATTCCGCTCACTTGATCAGCTGTTGGCACAAGGCAGGTACCCGCTCCACCATGGCAAAAAATAATTATCAGGACCCACACTCATGTATATCCCGAGGGGAGCTTTTTGAGCATAAAGCTTCCTCAAAAAGCCAGCTTATACACAATACACAGTATACAGCCAGTGTATAATTTATCAGTGTAAACTACACCAGCCTCAATAGGTCTAAGACATCTATATAAGAATGTACACAGTTTGTATTGTTGTCAGTGGAAAATGTGGTTGTCCTGAAGGAGTTTCCACTCAAGCCCCCATCACACGGGGCGACATCGCTGCCCATTACAGAGGCGACGTGGGGGTGTGGCCCAGGGCCGGACTGGGACCAAAAAGCAGCCCTGGAAGACAAGCCACACTAGCCCACACACTATATAACCCATCAGCAACAATCCGTAAATGTCGCTTTTACGTTGTCATGGACCTTACCACTTTCTTAAAGGAGTTATTTGAAGAGCCACATGTGAATGGTGCATCAAAAGGAATAATCAACCACAGCTCCATTTACATGGTGCTCTTCAAAGCTCCATTTCTCAGGATTGTGGGGTTGCAGTGGTCAGCCACATACACACACAGCCAGCCACACACACAGCCTCAGACAGCCACACAGCCTCAGCCAGCCACACAAAGACATACAGCCAGCCACACAGACAGCCACACACAGCCAGTCACATGGACAGCCACACACACACAGCCACATACACACAGCCAGCCACCCACATACAGCCATGCACATACAGCCAACCACATAGACAGCCACCAGCCACACAGCCAGCCAAATAGACAGCCACAGCCAGCCACACACAGATGCAGCCAGCCACACAACCAGCCACAGACGCAGCCAGCCATACAGCTACAGCCAGCAACATACAGACAGCCAAAGCCTGCCATACACAGACACACAGCCAGCAACATAGACAGCCATAGCCACACACAGCCAACCACATAGCCAGCCACACACACAAAGCCAGCCAGAAACACACAGCCAGCCACACACACACAGCCAGCCACAAACACACAGCCAGCCACAAACACACAGCCAGCCACAAACACAGCCAGCCACAAACACACACAGCCAGCCATCCACACACAGTCAAAGCCAGTCACACAAACAGCCACTAGCCACACAGCCAGCCACACACAGCCACAGCCAGCCACACACACACAGCTACAGCCAGCCACACACAGACACACAGCCAGCCACATAGACAGCCACACACAGCCAGCCACATACACACAGCCAGCCACCCACATACAGCCATGCACATACAGCCAACCACATAGACAGCCACCAGCCACACAGCCAGCCAAATAGACAGCCACAGCCAGCCACACACAGATGCAGCCAGCCACACAACCAGCCACAGACGCAGCCAGCCATACAGCCACAGCCAGCAACATACAGACAGCCAAAGCCTGCCATACACAGACACACAGCCAGCAACATAGACAGCCATAGCCACACACAGCCAACCACATAGCCAGCCACACACACAAAGCCAGCCACAAACACACAGCCAGCCACACACACACAGCCAGCCACAAACACACAGCCAGCCACAAACACACAGCCAGCCACAAACACACACAGCCAGCCATCCACACACAGTCAAAGCCAGTCACACAAACAGCCACTAGCCACACAGCCAGCCACACACAGCCACAGCCAGCCACACACAGACACACAGCCAGCCACATAGACAGCCACACACAGCCAGCCACACACCCATCCAGCCAGCCACACACATACAGCCACAAACAGCTAGCCATATAGACAGCCACCAGCCACATAGCCACAGCCATCCACACACACAGCCAGTCACACATACAGCCACAGCCAGCCACAAACAGCCAGCCACATAGACAGCCACACACATACAGCCAGCCACATGCAGCCACAGCCAGCCACACACTGATACAGCCAGCCACAAACAGCTAGCCACATAGACAGCCACAGCCAGCCACACACAAACAGCCAGCCATATAGCCACACAGCCACAGCCAGCCACACAGCCACAGCCAGCCACACACAAACAGCCAGCCACACACACAGCCAGTCACACACACACAGCCAGCCACAAACAGCTAGCCACATAGACAGCCACCAGCCACAGCCAGCCACACACAGAGCAACAGCCAGCCACACACAAACAGCCAGCTACACAGACACACAGCCACACACACACAGCCTTCCACACACATACAGCCACAGCCAGCCACATAGCCACACACACAGCCAAAACCAGCCACACACACAGCCAAAGACAGCCACAGAGCCAGCAACATAGACAGCCATAGCCAGCCACACACAGACACACAGCCAACCATACATCCAGCCAGCCACACACAGCCACAGCCAGCCACACAGACACACAGCCACACACAGTCAGCCACACACATACAGCCACAGCCATAAACAGCCACACACACAGCCAAAACCAGCCACAGACACAGACAGCCACACACAAACAGCCATCCACATAGACAGCCACACACAACCACAGAGAAAGCAACATAGACAGCCATAGCCAGCCACACACAGACACACAGCCAACCATACATCCAGCCAGCCACAGCCAGCCACACAGACACACAGCCACACACAGTCAGCCACACACATACAGCCACACACAGGCAACCAGCCACACAAACAGCAACAACCAGCCACATAAACAGCCACAAAGCCCCAGCCACGCAGCCTCAGTCACACACAGCCACGCACCCCAGCCACACACAGATATACAGTCAGCCAGCCACAGCCATGCAGCCCCAGCCACAGCCACACAATCAGCCACACACAGTCAGCCACGCAGCCCCAGCCACACAGCCCCAGTCACACACAGACAAGTGTCTCAGATGATAGTGAAAGTGCCTTAGATGATAGAGAAAGCGCCTCAGATGATAGTGAAAGTGCCTCATACGATAGTGAAGGTGCCTCAGAATCTGCGGAACTTCCACTAATATCATCTGAGGCTCAGATGACAGTGAAAGTGCCTCAGATGATGGAGAAAGTGCCTCAGATGATAGAGAAAGTGTCTCAGATGATGGAGAAAGTGCTTCAGATGATAGTGAATGTGCCTCAGATGATGAAGAAAGTGCCTCAGATGATAGAGAAAGTGCCTCAGATGATGGAGAAAGTGCCTCAGATGATAGTGAATGTGCCTCAGATGATGGAGAAAGTGCCTCAGATAATAGTGAATGTGCCTCAGATGATAGAAAAAGTGCCTGAGATGATGGAGAAAGTGCCTCAGATGATGGAGAAAGTGCCTCAGATAATAGTGAATGTGCCTCAGATGATGGAGAAAGTGCCTCAGATGATAGTGCATGTGCCTCAGATGATGGAGAAAGTGCCTCAGATGATAGTGCATGTGCCTCAGATGATGGAGAAAGTGCCTCAGATGATAGAGAAAGTGCCTCAGATGATGGAGAAAGTGCCTCAGATAATAGTGAATGTACCTCAGATGATGGAGAAAGTGCCTCAGATGATGGAGAATGTGCCTCAGATGATCGAGAAAGTGCCTCAGATGATAGTGCATGTGCCTCAGATGATGGAGAAAGTGCCTCAGATGATAGTGCATGTGCCTCAATGATGATGGAGAAAGTGCCTCAGATGATAGTGAATGTGCCTCAGATGATGGAGAAAGTGCCTCAGATGATAGTGAATGTGCCTTAGATGATGGAGAAAGTGCCTCAGATAATAGTGAATGTGCCTCAGATAATAGTGAATGTGCCTCAGATGATGGAGAAAGTGCCTCAGATAATAGTGAATGTGCCTCAGATAATAGTGAATGTGCCTCAGATGATGGAGAAAGTGCCTCAGATAATAGTGAATGTGCCTCAAGATGATGGAGAAAGTGCCTCAGATAATAGTGAATGTGCCTCAGATGATGGAGAAAGTGCCTCAGATAATAGTGAAGTGTGCCTCAGATGATGGAGAAAGTGCCTCAGATGATAGTGAATGTGCCTCAGATGATGGAGAAAGTGCCTCAGATAATAGTGAATGTCCCTCAGATAAAGTAGTGAATGTGCCTCAGATGATGGAGAAGTGCCTTAGAATAGTGAAGTGCCTAATGATAGTAATGTGCCTCAGATGATGGAGAAAGTGCCTCAGATGATGGAACAGATAGGATGTAGAAATGGAAGCCTCAGATGATGATAGTGCCAGATGGAGAAAGTGCCTCAGATAATAGTGAATGTGCCTCAGATGATGATGCTAGGATGAAAGTGCCTCAGATGATGGATGAAAGTGCCTCAGATATGAGGTGAAAGTGCCTCAGATGATGAGATAGAGTGCCTCAGATGAATATGAAGTGCCTCAGATGAGAGAAAGTGCCTCAGATGATGAGAAGGCCAGAAAAGTGCCTCAGATAATATGAAATGTGCCTCAGATGATGGAGAAAGTGCCTCAGATAATGGAATGTGCCTCAGATAATAGTGAATGTGCCTCAGATGATGGAGAAAGTGCCTCAGATAATAGTGAATGTGCCTCAGATGATGGAGAAAGTGCCTCAGATGATGGAGAAAGTGCCTCAGATGATGGAGAAAGTGCCTCAGATAATAGTGAATGTGCCTCAGATGATGGAGAAAGTGCCTCATATAATAGTGAATGTGCCTCAGATGATGGAGAAAGTGCCTCAGATGATGGAGAAAGTGCCTCAGATGATGGAGAAAGTGCCTTAGATAATAGTGAATGTGCCTCAGATGATGGAGAAAGTGCCTCAGATGATGGAGAAAGTGCCTTAGATAATAGTGAATGTGCCTCAGATGATGGAGAAAGTGCCTCAGATGATGGAGAAAGTGCCTCAGATGATGGAGAAAGTGCTCAGATGATAGTGAATGTGCCTCAGATGATGGAGAAAGTGCCTCAGATGATAGTAAATGTGCCTCAGATGATGGAGAAAGTGCCTCAGATAATAGTGAATGTGCCTCAGATAATAGTGAATGTGCCTCAGATGATGGAGAAAGTGCCTCAGATGATAGTAAATGTGCCTCAGATGATGGAGAAAGTGCCTTAGATAATAGTGAATGTGCCTCAGATGATGGAGAAAGTGCCTCAGAATCTGAAGCACATTCACTATCACCGTCCTGAAGCATTTGCACTATCATTCTGAGGCTTAGATGACATTAGTGAAAGTGCCTCAGACAGTGAAATGCCTTGCCTTGTGCCTCCCTCGGCTTGCTGTCCCGCACTGGCAGCTGACTGGTCACAGGAGCCTGGAGGAGCGAGACAGAGCCTAGGAGACTGTCCGCTGCCGGCCCGGCCGCCACTGCCTTGTTCAGGTCAGCTCCCACCACCTTGTAATGGCCAGCGTTGTTATGGCGTTTCTCCACCCACAAAGAACGTGCTGTCGCTGTGTGATTTCGTCACACAGCACAGCACAGCACTGAAGGATATTGCGTGGTCCGCCCTCAGCCGCTGATTGGTGTGTGTCTGTGCGACTTCACTGTGCAACACTGCGACTGGCTCACTCTCATTATGACATATAATACCGGCGGGCGGCCCTGATGACTGTGCCCGAAGTGGCACTGAAACGCGTAGGTGGAAATAAAGAAGGGGGGTCTTTTACCTAAAGACTTGTGACTGATTATTTAAAGCAGCGCGGACTGTCTATACACCATCCCTGGATCTGATAGGCTCCCATTGTCCTGCATCACTGCCGGGGTATCCAGACACCCCAGCGGCGATGCCGCCTGAAAGATCACCGGCGCGGGGCTGGTGGTGTCGCCCCGTGTAAACGGGGGAGGTCGACGCTGGCGGGGCGCCATTCGCTGCTGACATCCCCAGCCCCTGGTGTGACGGGGGCTTCAGAAACACGTCAAATTAAATCACTTTCCAGGATCTGGCTTCAGTCTTCATTTTTAGCGGCAGCGCAGATTTACTCCTCATTTTCCACTGAATTTTTTTTTTCGTTTTGGGGCTGCTGCAGCCGTTGTCACACTCTTCAAGTCGTGTCTCAGACAACCCTACCTGGTGAGCAGCCTTTCTTCAGATCACCTATGCGCATTATGTAGTTAAAGGGATTTCCCACAAACAAAGCTCATCTCAAAATCAATTTTAAGCAATAGATCTTGAAATAATAATAATTTCCACAATTAGATTAAAAAAATGTTCCTATGCTGAGATAATCCTATATGTGTGTCCCTGCTATGTACTGTGTAATGGATGAGTCTGACCATACAGGGACATGATCTGATCATACCACATCCCCTGTGCTGAGATAATCTTATATATGTGTCCCTGCTATGTACAGTGTAATAGATGTGTCTGACCATACAGGGACATGGTCTGATCATACCACATCTCCTGTGCTGAGATAATCTTATATAGTTGTCCCTGCTATGTACTGTGTAATGGATGTGTCTGACCATACAGGGACATGGTCTGATCATACCACATCCCCTGTGCTGAGATAATCTTATATATGTGTCCCTGCTATGTACAGTGTAATAGATGTGTCTGACCATACAGGGACATGGTCTGATCATACCACATCTCCTGTGCTGAGATAATCTTATATATGTGTCCCTGCTATGTACTGTGTAATGGATGTGTCTGACTGTACAGGGACATGATCTGATCATACCACATCTCCTGTGCTGAGATAATCTTATATAGTTGTCCCTGCTATGTACTGTGTAATGGATGTGTCTGACCATACAGGGAAATGGTCTGATCATACCACATCTCCAGTGCTGAGATAATCTTTTATATGTGTCCCTACTATGTACTGTGTAATGGATGTGTCTGACCGTACAGAGACATGGTCTGATCATACCACATCTCCTGTGCTGAGATAATCTTATATATGTGTCCCTGCTATGTACTGTGTAAGGGATGTGTCTGACCATACAGGGACATGGTCTGATCATACCACATCTCCTGTGCTGAGATAATCTTATATATGTGTCCCTGCTATGTACTGTGTAATGGATGTGTCTGACCATAGAGGGACATGGTCTGTTCATACCACATCTCCTGTGCTGAGATAATCTTATATATGTGTCCCTGCTATGTACTGTGTAATGGATGTGTCTGTCCATTCAGGAACATGGTCTGATCATGCTACATCTCCTGGGCAAGCGAGGACACAGATTATCTCAGCACAGTAACATTTTTTAAACACATCCAATTCTAGAAATTATTTTTATTAAAAAATGTACAGAATAAATTGAATTTTGTTCATGGGAAAAACCCTTTAAACCTTTTCCTAGGCTGGGCTCACACTTTTGTTTGGAACGCAGCGCACTGAACGCAGCCAAACGCTTGTGCACATGCGTTCCTATGTTTAACATTGGAACACATGTGCCTGCGTTTGGCTGCATGTGCCTGCTGGATGCACATAATTTGTGCGCCCTCCAAGCGCACTCCGAACGCAGCATGTTGCATTTTTTGTGCGGTCGCTTGTCTTATCAGCAAGCGCCCGCAAGCGCACAAACCATGCATTGAAGTCAATTGATCCGCAGTGTCCTCCACATGACAGCGCAGGAGAACACTGCGGATCTCATTGAAATCTCTCCCGATGGTCGTCGGTGATCAGTGGCGGCCACCAGGAGATCAACTAGAGAGCCGCCGTGCTCTCCCGCTGGTGTCAGTACGGGAGATATGAAGATACAGCTGATCTGACAGCTGTTTAAATCTCCTGCGCTGTCACCGAATAGGTGATGTCGGCGCTGGAGATTTGAAGCAGTGATCAGCTGTTTCATATCTCCTGCACTGATATCACCCTATTCGGTGTCAGATCAGCTGTATCTTCAAATCTCCCGCGCTGACACCGGCGTTAGATCAGCTGTGGCCAGGAGGAGGAGATCTCCGCCGCTGATCTCCTCCCCCCTGCCACCCCCGAGACAGCTGATTGGCTGGCGGGCTGATACTAATGTGAACGCATGTGGAGATTCTCCGCTACGTTCACATCAGTATGGGCTGCGTTTGCACTGCGTATTCATCTGCATGCCATAAGCATGCAGACACATACGCAAATGTAAACCCAGCCTTAATACTTGGACTATGTAATACTTCATAGGATCTTTTTTCCATTGTCTTTTCTAATCCTTCTAGACCAGGTTTGTCGTGAAGGTCAAAAGTACTGTGAAAAGATCTATACACCCTGTTATTGCACCTCTGCGTGAAATGTTTTACATATATTGGTACCATATTGTATAAATCAAATATAAGGACCCGGCCAGAGATTGGTAATATAAGGCCGTCATACGAGAGCTCTGAGAACTGCTACCGTGATTTGCAGGTCTTCGTCTTTGGATTATCTGACCTGGCACATAGTCATATATGTCATACCGCAAAAAATGGTATCACACTAGGCTGGCTAATCAAAGAATGATGTAAGTGGTGTTCAAGGGCCACAGGTTACCAACCTGGCCGTGGGACCGAGTCCTGAGAATTGATTTGCACCATCTTTAGTGCCGTAATTTCAGAAAAAGTCCCATGAACAGAAAGAAGACCAAACAAGTAGTATAATTTATCTTGTGCCCTTTAATTGCAACTTTCCCGACTCCTCCAGGTAATACATGATAGATAACTTTTCTCTAGAGCACAAGCAGTTTGTAGCAGTTTCAGACTACTAGATGCAATCAAGATTCAGCCGGGCAATTCCTATTAGTGACGCTCAGTGTCTGATGAGAGCAATACCCGCTCATTAATTATAGACCATCATGATCGCTGCGGTTCTGCACAGTAGAGCTAGAACTGTGCTGATAATTTATATGTGTACTGGGCATTCTTTTTATTTTTAAAGCAGCCTAATTATTCCTTTGTGAATAAAGGTAATGACTGCAACACTTTAAAAGTCCCGTGTGGCCTTTACCCAAAGTAATCGTTGGTCGAGATCTTCATATCTCGTGGCTGCTAAGAGCAAAAGAGCCCAGGATTTATCTGATCTTTTGTGCTATTGGGGAATGATATATTGGACACCACCCCGATCTACAAAAGAACTGCTACATGCTACAAAACTGGATGATAGGAAAAAGTCTGGGCCACTGGACTCCACCATTCATGTTGACCGAAAGAAGGATGGGACGATAAGATTCTATGTAGACGACCGGCAGTTGAACACCTATATGGTCCAATATTTGTACTAGACCATGACCCTCAAGAACCTAGAACTGTCCCGGTCTTCAGGTGCAATGAGCACAACATGGCCTTCTTAGCATCCGACTCCACTCCTCCTTCTGTAACGGGTCATTGACCTGCTGAATTTAGACCCAGGACTCCCTAGCCTTCATCCTCTGCACATACACAGCGAATGAGCACCCTGGGTCACATATATCATGGTTGGATTGGCTGCTACCTCCAGCAGTCATGTGGTCCTCACCTTTTCCAATATGCAAATGGAGTTCATGGAGCCTCGGTTAGGAGTCTCAAACACGGGACTAGCCAGATATCCCTCCAGGGAAGGACCTAGCCCTGGGGTGGAATCCCTGCGGAGAACACCATAACCACCATATTAAGTGGCCCTTTTAGTCAATATCCCACTCAGTTACCCCCTGGGTCACATATAACATGGCTGGATTGGCTGCCACCTCCAGCAGTCATGTGGTCCTCACCTTTTCCAAGGAACCATGGAGACTCGGTGTCAGTCTCTCCACTGTCTTTCCTCACACAAGCTTCCAGGCCTGGGGGTATCAAGGTTCTAGGAGTGGGCACTGTCACAGGTGATTCTCCAGTCTCCGGACTTATTCTAGTAATCGCTACCGCGAACCACCTCCTTGGCTCACCTTACTTGAAAAATTGATCCCACTCTATAGGCTGTAAACTAGAACTGTGGCAGAGGGAACTGTCTCTTTCACAAAAGCTTTGTCCCAGGTGCTTTCCTCCAGATGGAATCCATAGCCTCTCCCCCGGTTGAAGTATAGCACCACATTCACTAGCAGTCTCTCCTTTGCCGGACTGCCCATCTGGGCTTGCACCCACTCCTCACTTCTCATTTTGTCCTGAAACACGACTGAAATACACTGCACCTTGGTGAAAAGGGACTTGTATTTGTGTGTTGTGGTTTTCTTCAGGAACGAGACTTTTTTTGGTATCGGTGAAAAACCCACCAGCAACTAGGCTCATTACGTTTACAGCTGCTTGGACCATGTGCAGGCCATGTACCAGGCCGGAGTCCATGGTTCCATCTCTAAGTCGCGCTAGGCCTCTGCTTCAGGGGTCCTGGTGACTTACTCAGTGAAGCTACCTAGCCTCCCCCATAGGGCCACCAACCACCACAACTGTGTGTTCCCTATTGTCAGGACTCCTCGGGCCTTTGCCAACTCCCACTCAACCATCCATAATGCTCTGGTATCAGAACACATGTGTCTCTCAACTTCTTGTGTATATCGCTAAGTGTCTTGTGTTACTGCTTCGTCTTCCATTGTGTAGGATTTCTTCCATCTCATCATCCTGTTTCAACAATGTCACAACCCATTTTCTTGTGTCACATTGCATTGGGTGGGCCTTCTGCTTCCACTAGCCCCACAGGAGCAGGCACTCCACGCTACAGGCTGATATGGTGCTCCTGTGACCAGGCGGCCACAGGGGGAACTACAGCGGGACAGGAAAGACGGTCAATTCAAAACAACACCGACTCATACACACTCCGACCCTGAGCCAAGTTACTCTATGTCAGGCAAGGGTAACGGGAGTAGCACAAGTGGGTGGGAGGAGAGAGAGAACCCGGACAAAGGGGTGGAGGAACAGTAGTAAAACACTGGAACACTAAGTTGGGCGAGACAATCGAGTGAATCCCTGGAGGGTGGAGGAGTAGGGAAGCCTCCCTGAGCTGAGACACCCTTCATCAGAGTCTGACTACTCAGACAGAAAGAACAATGGGGCCCGGCAGCTTTCACCACTAATGGCCGGTCGAGAACCCAAGCTGGAACTGGTGAGAGACTGAGGGAGCCAGGTGATCCCGACTAACACGGGTCACTGGTGGCTGGGCCAGAGAACCAGAGTGTCGGCTCTGTAGATGTTACCGGGACTGCTTCAAGCTCCTAACCACAAGACATCCCAGCAGGGTGCGGGAACTCCATGAGACCTAACTGCTGCTACGGAGTAGGACAAAGCCATCGTACTAGGGCTGGTGACCCTGGCTAGGGAATGACACACCATAGAGCCCGTGATGGCCGGACCGAGCCCCTATGCGAGGGAGAGAGAATAGAAAGGCCTGAAAGGTACACAGAGGGGAATGATGCAGCGGAACTGTTTCTGCTGCAGTAAACACCTGAACCCGTAACTGCTGAAAGAACCTGGTACACCGCAAGAGTGTAAAGAGCTGAGCCTGTGAGTTGCCATGAACTGTGTGTTGTTGAAGTTAACAAGGAGAAGTAAAATGTAAGGCCAACTCAAAGAACTGTGTGTGTGTGCTTTACTAAGAAGATAAATACAGCGGCTCACCTGCGGATCCATACTCCTGCTGCCTGTGTGTGCTGGTTGGAGAAGCTGCGTGAAGAGAAGAGCAGCATCCCTGGCACGCAGGACATCTCCCTCTACCCGGGGACCCAGCCCTACCTGTGGAGGGCTCACCATCCCGGGTGCCGCTACGACCACCATCCCTGGCAGATCCCATGGCAGCAGTGGCCACATTGGCCATGACCCACGGGCGGCGTCACAAATTCTACCCCTTTTTCCCCCTTTTTATTTGCCGCACCTGGGGTCATGGAGCCGGGCCACACCACCGTGGCAACCCCAGAGACAGCTTGGTCCGGCCCAAAGTACCCCGGTCCCTAGCGGGTGCGACACTAACACTTCAAAAATACAATTCCCTTTGATAGGCATAACTTCTAGAGGGTTGGATGGATCTTTGCACCCTTGCCCATCTTCTACGCCTGTGATGGGTGGGTCCTTCCTTCAGTACTGTGCCACTAAACGCTATCTTGTAAGTAGTACTCATCGTCATCTTGGAGACAATACGCCTTTGCACGCTGCATGATGCCAATAGTTTTGGCTTGCCAGGACTATATCTTAACCAATTAAACAAGAGAGAACACCAGTCCTTAATAATTGGTACTTTACTGCACAACCAATTGATGGTAACTATAAACAGGAGCTTCTTGTAGATTTCTTCATTAAAATTGAGCTTTTCTGTACAGTCTCTCTTTTTTCTCCACTTCACTAGTTGCTGCCTCAAATACTCTCACTTGTTTCCCCACAACCGAGCATAGCACCACAGTCCATGAAAAACTTTACAGTCTACCCATGGTTCCACAACTTGCTGCCATCGTCTTAAAGGAGCTGGTTTACCAATATGGCTGAACTTATCTTTAAGCTTTGTGATGCTTAGAAAACTCATTTAGTCTCCAATTCTGTTCCATCTTGGCCTGTTACCTTTAAGAGTTAATCTGCGCCGTCTTGCTAGATGTCCTTTTTCTGGACCCATCTCTAGTTGTTCTCTCTGCCCTAAAATTGACTCTCTCTGCTTCCTAGAACTCACTTCCCTGTCTTGGTCTCCTCCTGTTTTGGGTCTCATCTTGCAGTTACTTTCTCTGATTTCTCTCTATCTCTTTAGGGACATTGATATCATGTAGCTTACTATTAGCCAGACCTTAGGTCTGTTTCTGTCTCAGGCTGAGGCCTGTCTCTCGTTCTGACCCTACACTGAAGCCCCCTCCCCTCTGGGCTAGTCCTAAACATTAACTATTTCTTACCCTACTGCCGGCATAACACAATTCAACATTACACAAGTCACAATTTACATGGCATATTTACCAACACATATCACATTATACATTATAACAAATCTGTTGATGTCTTCAAGGGGGAATGTGGCAATATATCTTCCTCTGTACAATGGATACACAACAATATCCAGTACTAGTTTCAACAGATGATCCGTGCATTGTGGAGGACTGTATTTGGAGTCGTTGCTTCCTGAGCAGTTTTGCTTCGGAAAACTAAAGCAGTCAGTGTACTGAGTCTGTAAATTTATCTGCCAACTTGCACTTGGGCCTAGCGGGTATTGTTGGCATTCATGTTTGGGCCGGTGTGTTATTTCGTGTTAGTTAGTTAGTTGATGATGATGGCGGGCAGTAAAGTGACACTGACGCTTCCTTGGTTGGGAAATTAAGAATTGAATATCATTGACCGTAGTATTGTGTTCATATCTCATATTGTAAGTTGTAACATATTATGCTTTATTGTCACTGTGTTATTCACTGATCTTGTGCCATTGGTGTAGCATGTTAAAGTTTTAAGAAATAATGCTGCAGTAACTAAGTTCGGCCACTGGGGGTCACCATTGCACACGAGTAGAAAGGATTGGAAACAGGAAGTAGTTCTCTCAGAGAGTCTCCTGAGGTAAATTTAGAGAGGAGATCCTACACAGAAAAAGACGAGTCGGCTGTTCTGAGGGGCTCGTGGACCTAGGGAAGGACGTGCCTGGCTTGAACCATGTTAGATTTATTCAAGTACTCGATCTACACCATGGGCTGAAAGATAAGCCGTGTGCTGTGAATACATAAGGTCGACCGATCAATACGTAGATAGTCAGACAGGGTGTGTTAGCTAGAAACTGCAAAGACCTACTTTGTGTGTACTCCTGAGGAGAGACCGACCAGGCTTGGTCTATACAAGACTCTGCATATTGAGACTTGCACAATTGTGAGACGCAGAGAAGCCGAACATGGATGACACCATAGGACTGAGAGATCGATCGCCATCCCTGTTATACTGGGCTGTGCTAAAAAGCCTAGTGTAACGAAGATCTTCTATACCTCAGTGGCCGATGGTTAGGGTTAAACAAAACACACCCTGTTAACTGTACATTACCAAATTTAAATAAGAATTTCACCCCTGCAGGAGGGGAAACTGAATTTGCTGTAAATAGGTTGTGGGATAGATTTATAAAAGGGAATCAGGAATCCCAAAGTATTTTATAAATAGCGTTGGAGGAGGGTGTAAGGTTATATCCCGAGGGGAACACGTGCCGCGGCTGCAGTAAGAGCCTGGGTAGGCCCTGTACAGAGTAATGGTGAGGATGGTATAGTTAGGGGCAGTTGTGTTCCCTCCCTGCACTCAAGTTTACTTGGGCTGCATAAATTGTATACTGTGATTGGGTTGTTGGGGCCCATATCTTTGTTGAAAAGTTTGAATCTGTTACCTTTTCGGCACCGATAAAGAGAGTTAATTTGCCACTAATTTGGAGTCAGTGTCGTTCATAGCAGCACCATATCCCTCTTACACGAACGGTTAGTCTCACAGCCATTACATTTTTATGCAAATAAAGTCTGCATTTTCTTGGACTGGTCTCCCTGAGATCAGTGATTGCTTGGTTTTGTTGGTCTACTAGGCCTTGCTCCCACATAGCTAGAATCCTACTCCACAGTGATGAGGGCAACACCCCGAAACAGCTGTCTGTGGATGGATACCTGGCCTTGGTATTCCCTTGTCATATCTTTAATCTCGTTAAAAAGCTGGATATTGACTCAAAGGGCCACTTTACATGGTGGTTATGGTGGTCTCCTCAAAGAGGCACCCCATGGCTAGGTCCTTCCCTGGAGGGATATCTGGCTAGTCCTGTGTTGAGACTCCTAAACGAGGCTCCACAGACTTTATTTGCATATTTGTAATTCCCAGGGGGCAAAGCGTCTAGGAATTCACTGTGTTGAGCACTTTAGCCAGCTGCCTGCAGTTTTTCTTGGACTGGTCGCCCTGAGATCAGTGAATGCTTCGTGTTGTTGGTCTACTAAGCATTGCTCCCACCTAGCCAGAATCCTACTACACACTGATGAGGGCAACACCCCGAAACAGCTGTCTGTGGATGGATACCAGGCCTTGGTATTCCCTTGTCATATCTTTAAGCTCGTAAAGAGCTGGATATTGACTCAAAGGGCCACTTAATATGGTGGTTATGATGGTCTCCTCAAAGAGCCACCCCATGGCTAGGTCTTTCCCTGGCAGGATATCTGGCTAGTCCTAAACGAGGACAACTCTGAGTACGGTTTTTCGCCTTGACCCAGAAAGACGGGAAAAGCCTGATCCAGTATTTGATAGCGTTGGAGGAACTGCATTAGGAGATCAAGAAGAAGTCACCTTTAACCGCGGGTGCTGAGGGCTATGTTGACAGTATTCTTCAGGACCAGTTTATTGAAGGAATACGGAGTGAGACATTATGGAGCTAGTTATTGCTGAAAGCGCGGAGTACCCCTGGTATCACTTATGCCGAGATACAAAAAGATATGGTAGCGCGGACTTTGGAAGTGAAGCCTGCCCTGCAGTGGAGTAACCTGCAAGTGGCTAACACAAGGGAGTAGAGACCAGACCCTGTTCAGAGAACAGCTGGCAGCTTTACAGAAAGCTGTGGAAAGCCTGACAGAATAGATACAACAGATTCGAATTCGAGGGTGCTACCGACATGCTCGGCGCCGACTCACCTCTCTACCCCCGTATATGGTCTACCACCATCTACCCCAGTGAAGATGCTAGACCTGATATAAGGCAATTGGTCACAGCACCTGGAGGATTAAAGCTGGGCTTCTCGTTCCTCTAGCCAGTTCCTGGATGCATGTCCAACCTGGAGAGTTCAATCCAGATTATAAACACGTACCCATATGAGAAAGGACAGTGCTACAGACTTAGATGGTGCAAAAAAACTTCTGGTTTCTTTATTCCAGGGTCACAGAGAGCGACGTTTCGATCACCAACGTGATCTTTATCAAGCTCAAGATGTTAAACAAATGACCTCTTAATATAGTGCTATAATAGCCCAGACACTTGTGGTGGAGGCCACAGTTGTGGGGGCCTCAGTTGCTCTTCATTCACTGACCCACCTGGCACCTTGGGAAGCATTGTCTGACATGTATAGGTGAGTGTTAGCTTTATATGGTCCTCTTTATACTATGTTATGCTGTCTACAGACACATCAAAAATTTAAAAATATGTAGAGTAGGACCACTCTATCTGAGACATTCCTTGGCATGGAAGAGTGGCTCAAAAGATTATTTCGGTAATCTTTTGCGAAATGTCTCTATTCGTATGCAGTATGGTAGTGACAGGTGTACTTACACATTTATTTTTCCAGCAATTTTTGGCTGTGCTGGCTCCCCCTGTTTTCTCTGTGTGTAATCCTCAGTATCTGTATTATTCTATATGTATACACTGCACAGTACCACTTCTCCTGTCCTGTATACTGAGTGTAATCCTCAGTATCTGTAGTGAGCAGTACATGAGGGATAGTGTGAGGGCACACTATGGGATGCGCAGTACATGAGGGACATTGTGAGGACACACTATGGGGTAAGCAGTACATGAGGGACAGTGTGAGGGCACACTATGGTGTGAGCAGTACATGAAGGATAGTGTGAGGGCACACTGTTGGGTGAGCAGTACATGAGGAACAGTGGGAGGGCACACTATGGGGTGAGCAGTACAGGAGGGACAGCGTGAGGGCACACTATGGGGTGAGCATTACATGAGGGATAGTGTGAGGACACAATATGGGGTGAGCAGTACATGAGGGATAGTGTGAGGGCACACTATGGGGTGAGCAGTACATGAGGGACAGTGTGAGGGCACACTATGTGAAGAGTAATACATGCAGGACACTGTGAGAGCACTGCGTCTTGTTGCCTGCCTAAACTAGGGGTATATGACCAAAACTTATATCTGATAGCTCAATTTGACTCCATCTTCATCATTACTGTGAATGAACCCGCCAGCACATTCTCCAAAATCCTGTTAGGGTGAACCACTACAGTTGTAAACATGATACCTGGTCAGGGGCCCACTCAGAAAATTCACCCTCTCTCCCTGACGTCAACACCTAACTACGTTTCTGCTTCTGACATGTTGCTGAATGTCATTCAGGAATCAGTTTTCCTATATATATTAGGATCAGAAAGTGGCATTATAGTGCTATAGTTCACAATATGTAAATAAATGATCACTGACAGCAACTTAATTTCTACCAAAGGTATTGCTAAGTACCATTTACTAATGGCTATTAATTTTTGTATGTATACATAATACCAGATGTATATGGTTACATGTGTGTCTGTATACATGTATTGATCATTGTTCTGGTGATGTATTCATATACTGATGATAGTTTTGGTGATGTAGTCATTTACTGATGGTGGTTCTGGTGATGTATTCATATACTGATGATAGTTTTGTTAATGTAGTCATTTACTGATGGCGGTTCTGGTGATGTATTTATATACTGATGATAGTTTTGGTGATGTAGTCATTTACTGATGGCGGTTCTGGTGATGTATTTATATACTGATGATAGTTTTGGTGATGTAGTCATTTACTGATGGCGGTTCTGGTGATGTATTTATATACTGATGATAGTTTTGGTGATGTAGTCATTTACTGATGGCGGTTCTGGTGATGTATTTATATACTGATGATAGTTTTGGTGATGTAGTCATTTACTGATGGTGGTTCTGGTGATGTATTCATATACTGATGATAGTTTTGTTAATGTAGTCATTTACTGATGGCGGTTCTGGTGATGTATTTATATACTGATGATAGTTTTGGTGATGTAGTCATTTACTGATGGCGGTTCTGGTGATGTATTTATATACTGATGATAGTTTTGGTGATGTAGTCATTTACTGATGGCGGTTCTGGTGATGTATTTATATACTGATGATAGTTTTGGTGATGTAGTCATTTACTGATGGTGGTTCTTGTGATGTTCTCCTATATTGATGGTGGATCTGGTGATATGTTCATTTTCTGATGGTGATCCTGATGATATTTTCCTGTACTGATAAACGTTCTGGTGCTGTATTCCACTAATGATGGTGACTATTGATTTGTTCATGAACTGCTGGTAGTTCTGGTGATGTATTCATGTACTGTTGCTCATCCTTTGAACTTCAATCAGCTGAACATTTTAGTCTAATGTGTAAAGAGGCCTCCAACTCTAATGTAAGAGGTGTCAGGTGAGAATGATCCAGCATGGTGAGACTCCTTATTGCAGCTGCTCTTGTCCTAGGTAACTGAGGAGCACTTGGCTGAGCAAAAGGTTTCTGTGTATGGGGGTGTTAGGGGAGAAAGCTGTTAGCTTTGGCAGACAGAAAGTTTAAAGGGGTTTTTGTTTTCAGAAAAGCTGTGTTTCCAGTTACAGTATGTTGTAGGAAACAACTTGTAAAAAAAAAAACACATCATTTTCAACCACTTTCTGATGGGTCTTTGTCACTGCTCCAGTGTCCGTTGTTGTCAGCAGTGCTGACGTCACATCATCAGCACTGCAGCCAATCAATGAGCTCAACCTCCCATGCCATTTACTCAGACAGAGCCAATGAGCTCAATGATTGGTTGCTTTGTCCATCAGATGATGGTGCTGTGGAGAACAACAGACACTGGAGTGGGGGCAAAGACTCAGTGTTGGATCTGGGAAGGTGCGCAAGACCATTTTTTTCTTTTTTAAAACAACTGCACCTGGGGACACAACATTTCATAAAACCCCATTAAGTCCCAAATTCATATTAGATAGCTACAGCCTCATTTAGAAGTCCATTTTTTGACATGTGAGAAAAGACTGATGGTTTATTTTTAAAATTTTCTATGGGAATTGCGGCCATCTCCTGACTGACAGCAGCACATCACACGACCCTGATGTTGAGATAGATGGCAGCACGCTCATGTGATCTGAGAATACAGAGGGGTGGGGGCACCAAAGGACAAATTTGCACAGGGCGCCATTCAGCCTAAGGCCGGCCCTGTCAGCAGGTACTGATCTGTTGAGGTCAAAGAGGAGCACAGCTGGTGCTCCCCCGATTCGATTTAACCCTGAAGGTACCTTTACACGCCGCTACAGAAGGTTAGAAACAACCGGGTGTTTCACGTGCACGAGCACGTACCAACGGTTGCTAACAGTACCTGATACCGCCTTTACACGCCGCTACAAAGTGCGCTACAGAAGGTTTTTGCGATCCCTGGATGCACCGACAGGTGCTGCAGGTTACCTTCTGTAGAGCAGTGTCCCTTATTTACACGCCGCTACAGAGTTGTGGATTACGTGACGCTAAAGCGTTGATTGGACAACGCCATAGCATCATGATTGGCCAGCCAGCGCAGGAACACTATTTCAAATGAAGACTATGAATGGACAGCTCTTTAAATATGGTGCCCTGTGAAGGGACAACCAATCGTAACACAGGAGCCTCCACCAATGATCACTGATGGGGCGTCGTATCCATGATGCTGTGGCACGCCCCAGGGATACACTAGATGACGCAAAAACCTTCCTGTCCCTCCTTTACATGCCGCTACCACCGGGTTGAAATCAACCTGTTTTAGAATACTGCTCTGAAACAGGTGCCGAAAGTGACGGGTGGCAACGACCCTATTTACACGCCGCTACCTCGGGTTGATTTGACGGTACAAGATACATTTGTCTCCGAAACCCGGTTGTTTTCAACCTTCTGTAGCGGTGTGTAAAGGGACCATGAGGAGTATGTGCTACATATGAGTTGTGAGAAGCCATTTGTCGGGACGCCAAACTATAAGTGGGGTGGACTGTAGCATGTTAATGTTTTAAGAAATAATGCTGCAGTAACTTAGTTCGGCCACTGGAGGTCACCATTGCACACGAATAGAAAGGACTGGAAACAGGAAGTAGTTCTCTCAGAGAGTCTCCTGAGGTAAATTTGGAGAGACGGATTCCTGAGGAGATCCTACACAGATAAAGACCGGACGGCTGCTCTGAGGGACTCGTGGACCTATGGAAGGATGCTCCTAGCTAGAACTGCGTTAGAATTATTCAAGCACTCGATCTACACCGTGGGATGAAAGATCAGCCATATGCTGTGAGTACATAAAGATGAGCGGTCAATATGTGGATAGTCAGACAGGGTGAGTTAGTCAGAAACTTCAAAGGACTATTGTGTCTGTACTCCTGAGGAGAGACCGACCAGGCTTGGTCTATACAAGATTCTGCATATTGAGACTTGCACGATTGTGAGACGCAGAGAAGCCGAACATGGATGACACCATAGGACTGAGAGAGCGATTGCCATCCCTGTTATACTGGGCTGTGCTAAAAAGCCTAGTGTAACGAAGATCTTCAATACCTCAGTGGCCGATGGTTAGGGTTAAACAAAATTCACCCTGTTAACTGTACATTACCAAGTTTGAGTAAGAATTTCATCCCTGTAGGAGGGGAAACTGCATTTGCTGTAAATAGGTTGTGGTATAGATTTATAAAGGGGAATCAGGGATCCCGAAGTATTTTGTAAATAGCGTTGGAGGAGGGTGTAAGGTTATAGCCCGAGGGGAACACGCGGCTGCAGTAAGAGCCTGTGTAGGCCCTGTACGGAGTAAGGGTAGGGGTGGTATAGTCAGGGGTAGTTTGATGATATCACAAGTTTGAAATTCACAGACTAAGTACAGATCGATGTCTACAATGTAAAAAGATCTCCTGCCCTCAACTCAACAGTGATGACACCACTGTGCTGTGCCGCTCACATGATCGGATGCCGACACAGAAAGGGTCACTACGTCATTGCTTAAACATGTTGACAAAATTACATGTGTTAATCCAGGAGAAGGCTAGCAAAGGGTTTATGAGGGTATTCAGAATCATAGAAGCTCTGCACGATAAAAACACAATATGAACAGATGTTAGAGCACTCCTATAGCAACTGAACTCTGGAGTCTCAATACTAAGACACACGTGTCTCTATGTGTCCTTAAAGGGAATCTGTCAGCAGGTTTTTGCTATGTAATCTGAGGACAGCGTGTTGTAGGTGTTAAAACACTGAATTCTGGAAAATGTGTCATTTATTAAGCTTTTTACTGTTTGCTCACAATGAAGGTTACATCACCGGGAGATTATCACTGCCCAGACTAGAGGGCTCATGAGCAGTTCATGACCATGCCCTCTCCTCTGATAAGCAGCTTACTATCTATAGACAATGTGCATAGAGGGCTGTGGTGTGGGCGGGGTTAGCTTTCTGAGCTCTGCAACATGCTTCATATAAGAACTCTGATTGTGCCACAACTGCTGCACTCATTAAATTAAGTGATATGTGTTTGGAATCAGGGTCCCTTTTTCAACATTATGCTGCTCTCAGATGAGGTAGCAAAAACTTGGTAACAGATTCGTTTTAAGAGCTTATGGTAACAAAAACATGCTGGGCAACTTGAAAAACTTGATTTTGTTTTTTGATTGCAGTACATAGACAAAATCAGAGTTTTCTTTGAAGTCCAGGCTATAGCTTGGCTACCCAGTATACCAGCAGGGCAATTATAGGCAGCCTTCTACAGGACAAGGCTGCCATGTTAAACCATTGTAAGTCTGCATCAGGGTTCCCCAACTCCAGTACTCAGGAGCCACCAACAGTGCATGTGTTCAGGATTTTCTTAGTATTGTGCAGGTGATAATGCCAACATTCCTGCATGTATTAAGAAAATCCTGAAAATATGCACTGTTGGTGGCTCCTGATGACTGGAGTTGGGGAACACTGCTCTACGTTTTCTGGGCAATGAGCTGCAAACTACATTGTCAGACATCGAAAGTGGCATTTAAGCGGTTAACAGAAGTGATTAAGGCTAGCTTCAATCGAGGCAGGTGTGGCTGGTCGCCATGATGGTCTTGCCTACCTTGGAAGCAAGGTAGGGTATCCACACCAGGTAACCCACACACACAACTGACTCCAGACCAGAAGGGGGAGCTCTAACCCTGGTTCAGGGGAGTCTCCCCTATAAATTCTGGCTGGAGGCGTGGGTTAGTTTGTTCAGTTCCTAGGAGGACTGTAGAAGACATCCTGTGGATTGGAGCAGTGTGAGGCTCGTCCAAGGATACTCACTAGTGAGTGTGAGGGACCCGTAAGCAAGGGTCTGAGGAATGGAGAGGAGTAGGCCTGGGGAGTGGAGGCTATCATTGGTTCGCCCCAGAGCAGAGCACTAGAACCAGACACCGGAGTCCGAGGTTGCGCAGGTACTCTAGGCCCAGCAGCCAAAACTGGAGGACGGGAGATTTCAAGTCTCCCAGCCATCAAATTGGAGGCACAGCAGCGTAGAAGAGACCAGGGCCGTGGTCAGAGAAGTGGTACCAGGGAAGGGCTCGAGCTGCCTGACATACCAGTGAGAGACTGTTCAGCAGGAGTAAAAGGTCACAGTTTAGCTACATGCAGCCAGGACTAGCAGGCAGAGGCACAGCAGGGAGGCCTCAGAACCAGCCAGGTGAGGAGATTCCTAACTTGCTTCCAGGCTACCCGGATTCCTAATATTGACTGTGGACTGTACCCTGACATCTGCTGCCTCAGTAAGGTAAAGGAAACAACCCCTGCGTGTCTATTGGCTATCCAGCGCCTTGAATCCTGCACCCCAATGGCCTACCACCGCCATAGACATAAGGTTGCCCCGGGAAAGCACTCCACCTGTAGGGAGCGATACCACCACAGCTGCCCGTCCATCATCCCTGGAGGTCCCATACAGCAGCAGCGGCCCAATAGCCGGCTACCACGGGTGGCGTCACGACACCTATCCCCTACATCCTATTCCCAGAACCTTTAGAAAACTGATCCCCAGGGTCACGGAAGCCGTGTCTCGACCCCTGTGACTCCACCGGACACGCTCCCAAAGCCCGATTCCAAGTACCCCACGGCCCTGGGATGTGACACAGGTGCTTGCTATGTAGCATTTACAGCATCTTCTAGGTATGATGCAGGCTCATATTCTGAGCCCGCTATACACTCCTGCACCAGACATGTTGTTGTACGTGTACGGCAGATTTCAGGGTTGCTAACATGTGTCAAATAACATCTAGCAAGGCAAACTGTGCCCATTTCCACTGACGAAGTGCAAAACGGTCTACTTAGAACTGATTATATGGAAAACCATGCAAATTACGGTAGTATTAATTTTGGTGCATGCCAGAATAGACAATCAAAAACGTACAAACGACTCCAGATACGGTATATGGAACTAAAAGAATAATAACCGGACCTTTATGCATGGAAAGAGCAAATGGAAATTTGGGCAACAAGTTTTAATAAATGTGTTTTAGCAAACTGACACAGATAATTATTCTCTACCTGCAGCATATGCTATCTAATGTGCTTATGTGAAGAATTTGTGATATTTCCCCTGTGAGGTATACCGGCAATACTGTATACATCACACAAGTACTATAAGAATGTCCCGGCTACACTGTTGTGTTGATGCCAGAAGAAAAAATAGTAAAATACGTCAATAGAAAACCTCGGCACACAAAGTTGCAAACGAGAAATAGGAAAATCGGCTTTTTTTGTATTTTATTTTAGCAGTCCGTGCAAAAATAGATAACAGTCCGACAGTATAGTTTTGACATTTTGGTAACAATAGCCTTTTTCTTGTGTTTTCGGTGTGTGGTCGCTGTGTGAATCCAATATTATCTTGGTACATGATTATTCTTGTACATGCCCTCATCATCTCCCACCTTAACTACTGCAACATTCTCCTCTGCGGCCTCCCTGCTAACACTTTCGCGTCTCTCCAGTCTGTCCTCAACTCTGCTGCCCGACTAATCCACCTCTCACCTCACTACTCCACTGTTTCTCCCCTCTGCAAATCCCTCCACTGGCATCAAATCCAGTTCAGACTCCTAACACTCGCCTACAAAGCCGTCCCCAACCTGCCCCCTCCCTATATCTCTGAGCTAATCTCCCACTATCTTCCCTCATGTAATCTTCAATCCTTCTAAGATCTCCTCCTCTCCTAAACACTTATCTGTTTTTTAACATAACCACCTCTAAGATTTATCCCGAATATCCCCCATCCTCTGGAATTCTGCACCCCAACACATCCGATTATCCTTCATGCTTGAATCCTTCAGATGGAACCTGAAAACCCATCTCTTCAGGAAAGCTTACAGCCTGCAATGACCGAGCTGCCGCCTCACTGCCACTGGAGCTGCTGCCCCACTGCCACCGGAGCTGCTGCACCCCTGATCTACTGTCTCCTCCCTAATATCCTGTAGACTGTAAGCCTGCAAGGGCAGGGTCCTCTCCCCTCTGTACCAGTTTAAAGGAAAGGAAAAATTGTCAGTCTGCCTGTAGCGCTAGGATTGAGGACACAGAAGATGAAAAAGTAAACCATCCAAACCTTTTATTGTTCCTTTGTGGGCCACAATGCGTTTCAACATTTAATGTGCTATCAGGAAATACCTGAGGAAGACAGCACATTGACTTTTTGAAATGCCTTGATGCCTACAAGGGAACAATAAGGGTACTGTCCGACAGACATGCGAGTCAGTCGGACATGTCTCGGATGATTAACTCGGAATGGTCTCTCCCTGTCAAGATGGGAGTGTGAAGCTGCTTAGAAACATAAGCAGCTGGCACTCCCATCCACAGATATTGGTGTGCTCCTGAGGAAGAGACCTGGACAGTCTTAAAACGCGTCGAGAAATCAAGACACCAAACAATATCTCCTGGATGTCTGTTTTTTCACACCCAGCAGCGCGGACGGTATTGTTTCTGTCCATTGTAATATTACGTTGGCCACCTCAAGTGGGGAGTCCTGCGGTAGGTGAATCAAAGTGCTAATACCGGTTGTGGGTCACACAACCGACTAAGTTGAGCAGTTAGTGCACTGCATATACTACATAATAATAAGATAAGACTCATTGCGCCCCCTTGTCTATCCATTCATTGTCTACAAGGGATGGGTGAGGATACATTAGATGAGGAGAGAGGACCCTGCCCACAAGGGCTCACAGTCTACAAGGGATGGGTTAGGATACAGTAGGCGAGGAGAGAGGACCCTGCCTACAAGTGCTCACAGTCTACAAGGGATGGGTGAGGATACAGTAGGTGAGGAGAGAGGCCACTGCCCACAAGGATCACAGTCTACAAGGGATGGGTGAGGATACAGTTGGTGAGGATAGAGGACCCTGCCCACAAGGGACCACAGTCTACAAGGGATGGGTGAGGATACAGTGGGTGAAGAGAGAGGACCTTGACCATGAGGGCTCACAGTGTGTAAGGGGTAGGTGAGAATACAGTAGGTGAGGAGAGAGGACCTGCCCACGAGGACTCACAGTCTACAAAGAATGGTTAAGGATACACTAGGATAGGATAGAGCTGGTCATGCAGCGGTTTAGTGGACTGAGGGTTAATACAGTTTGAGGCTTGTCAAAAGAGGAGGGTCTTCAGGTTCCTTTTTGAAGGTTTACACAATAAGCGAGAGTCAGATGTGTTGGGGAAGAGAGTTCCAGAGTATGGGTGAAGCACAGGAGAAATCATTTATGTGATTGTGGGAAGAGGAGCTAAGAGGGGAATAGAGAAAGAGATCTTGTTAGGATTTGAGTTCACGTGTAGGTAAGTACCAGGAGACAATTTCACAGATGTATGGAGGAGACACGATGTGTATGGTTTTGTATGTCATGGTTAGGGTTTTGAACTGGAACCCCTGGGCACTGAGGAGCCAGTGAAGGGCTTGACAGAGAGGAGAGGCTGGTGAATAGCAAGGAAACAGGTGGATTAGTTAGGCAGCAGAGTTTAGGATAGATTAGAAGTGTGCGAGAGTTTTAGAAGGGAGGCCAAAGAGCAGAAGGTTGCAGTATTCAAGGTAGGAAATGATGAGGGCATGCATGTGTTTTTGCAGTTTCTTCGTCAAGCAATTTACGGATCCCAGAATTATTTTTGAGTTGTAATTACTGCTGCAAGTCTTTTGAAGGATGTTTTCACCAGCTTGACACTTCTAGATGCTGAAACCTTTACCCATTTTTGTTTGTAAAATAGTTCTAGCTCAGAGATTGAATGGAGAGTTTCTGTGAACAGCAATTTTTAAGCATTGACACCAATTCTCCATGGAATATAGATCCGGACTGTGACTGCGCCATTCTCACACATGAATATGCTTGGATCTAAACCATTCATTGTAGTTCTGGCAGGATGTATAGGGTCATTGTCCTGGGAGATGAACCCCAGTCTCAAGTCTTTTGCAGCCTTTAAAAGGTTTTCCTCCAGGATTTCCCTGCATTTAGTTCCATCCATTTTCCCATTACCTCTGACCAGCTTCAATGTCCCTGCTAAAGAAAAGCCTCCCCACAGCATGCTGCTTCCACCATGTATGATGGATGGATGGTATTTTCAGGGAGATGTGTCGTTACTTTTCCGCCACACATAACATTTTGCATTTATTTCTACTTTGTTGTCATATAATCAGAGCACCTTCTTCGCATGCTCACTGTGTCCTCTAAATGGCTTAAATAGGTCTTCTTAAGGCTTGTTTATTAAAATGTCTTTATTCTTGTCACTCTTCAATAAAGGACAGATTGGTGGAGTATATGACTAATAGTTGTCCTGTGGACCTATGTTCCCACTTGAACAATAGAGCTCTGCAGCTCCTCCAGAGTGACTATGGGCGTCTTGGTTGTTTCTTTAATTAGTGCTCTATCAATTTAGGTGTATAGCATGTTTTGGTAATTGTCCATACTCCTTCCATTTTTAGATTAATTGAACAGTGGTCCATGAGATATTCAGACCTTGGGTATTTTTTATAACCTAACCCTGCTTTACTCTTCTTCACAACTGTATCCCTGACCTGTCTGATGTGTCCTTTGGTTTCCATCATGCTGTTTGAGCCCTAATGCTTTTAAACAAACGTCTGAGGCCTTCATAGAACATCCGTAGGTATATTGTGCATATACTACACACAAGTGGACTCAATTTACTAATTAGCTGATTTAGGGAGGGAGGTCACTCAGGATTTTATTTAGGGGCATCAGAGTACAGGGGACTGAATACAAATGCATATCACAATTTTCAGATTTATATTTTTAAAATACTTAGAAAACCAAGTATGATTTACCTTACACGTCACAAATACATGCTACTTACTTTTGATATATCATATAAAATCCCAATAACATGCATTTAAATTTGAGGGTATAACATGGAAAAATGTGGAAAACGTTCACAGGGTGTGCATATTTTTCCAAGGTGCTGTATTCACAGAATAGGTATTAATAGATGTATGGTCAATAAATAGGGAGTAATGGGATTCTATGACTTCGGGTAAGTTAAGCTATGGTAAAACATGATCCCTACATTAATACTGGACTTTGAGACCCTAGTTTTCAGGATTCATGGCCAGACCAGGAGCAATCAACCACTTATCACCTATCCTGTGTAACCCCCTTCAATGGTACAGAGGGAATAGACATTGTAAACGACTGGCAACTAGAGTGCTGCTGTTCAAAACTAATGAACTAAGTCCCAGCCTGAGAATGGGGGTCCAGAGCTGAAGTTCCATGTGAATGGAATGGTAATGCACATGCTTGACCATCTCTACATTCAATCCTATGGTTTCTCGGGAGGAATAAACAGCGAAGAGTAAATGCAGCAATGGTCAGAATTATGGACTACTGTTCCAATAAATGGGACATGATCAATGGGGTCCACCATCCAAGTAGAGAGATCCCCAGTAATCATACACTTATCACTTATTCCAAAAACAGTTGTTTATGTGAAAGGTAATGGGACTGTTATCCATCAGAAAAATTAAGATGATAGACAGACAGAAAAAATCGGCAGCACTCCATAAATCGGGAAACAATTCCCGGTTGTCATGGGTGATAACAGATGAGGGGATAAGGTTGCAGTTGGCTGTTATGGGCAAAGGCAATCAGTGGTACTCGTCTGACCCTTAGACTGGGGGTCCCTAGCTGACCCTGTTCCCAGAGGTACCTCTAAAGGAGAGGCTGTCTGGGTCGCCACCCTTGATTTTTCACCTGACCAGCCTTAGGCTAACACCCTCTCACCGCCATCCAGGGACTGGGATAAGCACAGCAACGTCCACACAAGTTGGCAATCTCTAGGAAAGCTACAGGAAGGCTTCAGCAGAACTTTTAAACAGAATCCACATAGCTTGTGATAATGCAGAGAATGAATTCTATCAGCGACATCAGGTGAAAATCACATAATAATAATAAATCTTTATTTATAGAGCGCCAACATCTTCTGCAGCGCTTTACAATTCAGTGGTTGGAATATGGAAAATATACAATACAGTAAGTAATTACAGTAGAGAAAAAATGCAGTACAATAATTGGATGCGATACAATAAGCATAAAATCAATGTATCAAAGAAAATACAATAAGTAAAATAAAGTAAAATAAAATAAATACAAAAAATAAAGGTGACCCTGCTCAAAAGAGCTTACAATCTACAACAGGATAGGGGTTACACAAAGTACTGGGCTTATTACACTGATCCAAGCATCTTGAGGAAATGGGAGGTAGAAATAAGGTTACATGAATGGTCACCAGACAATCTGTGTAGACCTTTTAGGTTTGGTGGAGTTTGAAGAAGAGTTATGTCCAGAGCAATAGTGAATGGGCTATCTACAGTACAAAGGACTTCTATTAGGGAGTATGATAGGCCGCCTTAACAAGATATGTTGTTAGGGAGCGTCTGAAGCCATGCAAGTTATGGATAGTCCTGATTTCTTGGGGTAGAGCATTCCAGAGAATTGGTGCAGCGCGGGAGAAGTCTTGGAGATGGGAGTGGGAGGATCGGATTAGTGCAGATGTTAGTCGAAGGTCATTTGTAGAACGTAGAGAACGGGTGGGGTGATAGACAGAGATGAGGGAGGAGATGTAGGGGGGCGCTGCACTGTGAAGAGCTTTGTGGGTGAGAACAAGCAATTTGAATTATATCCTGTAGTGTACGGGCAGCCAGTGCAATGACTGGCAAAGAGCGGAGGCATCTGAGTAATGATTGGCCAAATGAGTGATCCTGGCTGCTGCATTAAGGATGGACTGGAGAGGGGAAAGTTTACAGAGGGAGAGGCAAATTAATAAAGAATTGCAGTAGTCAAGGCGGGAATGTATTAGGGCATCACCTGATAAACAACTAACACTGCAGGGCCACAAAAACTGACATTAATCTTAAAGGTGCAAAAGAAAATTAACTTAAACTACTGAATAGCAATTCACAGAGCTACATGTGACACTGGTGCGGAGTGACAATGAAAGGTCAAAAGGAGAGAGGTGCTGGACCGTGCACACATACAGCGCTATCTAAGTGCCAACAGTGACAAATTAAAAGCATATACAGCGGGTAAAATAAGTATTGAACATGTCACTAATTTTCTAAGTAAACATATTTCTAGGTGCAATTGACACAGATTTCTCATCAGATGTTGGCAAAAACCCATCCAATCCACACAAAGTAAACAAACTTAGTTGTTCAAAAATGTAGTGATGTGTAATAATGAGAAATGACACAGGGAAAAAGAGAGGTGCAAAAGGCCAAGAAAAGTTATGACTCCGGCTTAAATTTATCAGGAATTAGAAAGCAATTGATCACAACATGAAGTTCTCAACAGATGTCAGTAACAACCCAACTAATGAGAAATGACATAGGGAAAAAGTATTGAACACATGAAGAAAGAGAGGTGCTAAAAGCCATGGAAAGTCATGACACCAGCCAACATCTATCAGTAATTGGAAAGTAATCCTGACACTTAGTGAAAAATGATATCATCTGGTTCAACTGATCGCCTATCAAAAGGTGTCTCATTACCAAGCTGCCACACAAGAAACAGCTTATGATGGGTAAAACCAGTGAGCTGTTGCAAGATCACAATCTTATAGTTGCAAAACATACTGATGGCATTGGTTACATAAGAATTTCTTAACTTCTGAAGGTTCCAGTGATCATTGTTGGTGCCATAATCCTGAAGTGGAAAGAACATAATTTCATCATAAACTGAACACGACCAGGTGAACCCTGCAATATTTCATACAAAGGAGTGAAAAGATTTATCAGACGAGTTATCCAAGAGCCAAGAACCACCTGTGGAGAGCTACAGAGAGACCTGGTTTCAAGGAAAATGCATAATGCACTCAACCTCCATAGCCTGTATGCACGCTCCTGTATGCATGCTCCCCATGCAAGACTCCATTATTGAACTTGCTCAAAAATATTCAGACAAGCCTGTAGAATACTTGGAGATTATAGCCTGGTCAGATTAGACCAATTATATCCAACAGGACAAACGATAATTCGATCTGCGAATCTGTTAATGTATCCTTGATGAAGAGGTCGGGATGACCTTGGAACGCGTAGGAATAAAGATCACAGGTTTATAATACAGAGGACGTCAGTCATTATATATAAGAACGCGGATTGAATTATCATTTGTCCTGTTGGATATCTTATGACCATCCTTGAGGTGGGGGATCCTGCAGCAGCCATCAGCTGTCCACTTTACTTGTGCTGAGATAAAAAATACAGTGAAGCCCTGTGCATTTTTTTCCATTATTTATATGTTTTAAACACTATGATGGCAGGTTGGTTGCCATACACTAATATACATGGCAATCAAGCACAGACACCGTTACAGATTGTGGGAACGCAGTCTGAATGCAACAGCCAATCACAGACGCTCTCACAGAGAGGGAACATCTGTGATTGGCCGTTGGTGGTTAGTGCAGTGAATATTCATGAAGCTTAACGGGTCGCCCCTGAAGCAAGTAGTGGGAGATTCTGTCTATCTAGGCATGACTTATGAAAACTCTTCTACGAATCCGGTATAAAATGGATGCAACTGCACCAGTATTATGCCAAATCCAAGTATCGGATCCAGCATAATACCGCTGCGGTTGCATCTGTTTTCACAAAAAAAAAACAGATACGGTCAGATGTGTTTTCCGCAGTATCAAAACAGAACACAGGTGTGAAACTAGCCTTAAAAACTATGTTACTATTGAAAACTATAATATTACCGGTTATATATACTAGATCCTTTGATAGGGCGTTGATCCAGGGAACTAGTCTGATTGCCGTATCTGGAGTCAGGAAGGAATTTTTCCCCAATGTGGAGATTAGTGTTGCCACATGGGTTTTTTTTTGCCTTCCTCTGGATCAACATGTTAGGCTATGGGTTGAACTAGATGGACTTAAAGTCTTCCTTCAACCTTAAAAAAAAAAAAAAAAAACTATGTTACACAGGACTACTTGACCTATCAGAACTTCATAGCTAATTGAGGTGCCATCACCAGTTCCTTGTGTGTATCACCGAGATTGAGATAGTAGCTGCTGGCCGGGTTGCTATGTCAGAAGTTCAGCAAAGTTACACCTACAAAGTCAACGCCAATTGGAAATGGACATTTTGTATGTGAAGTCTTTAGTCTTTTCTATGAAAACCCAATAAGGTAATTGTGAAGCAATTTTTTATTTTTGGCAAATGTCTGTTGGGTTACTATTTCATTTACTATATTGCATACTGATCCTGTGGTGATTAGGAATAATTATTTGCAGCAGGGGACCTGTAAGGAGGAGGAGGAGAACGAGGAGGAGGAGGCGGAGGACGAGGAGGAGGAGGAGGACGAGGAGGAGGAGGAGGACGAGGAGGAGGAGGATGAGGAGGAGGACGAGAAGGAGGACGAAGAGGACGACACTAGACCTCAATCCAATATTGAATGTATAGAAGGAACTAAAGCTCAGAAATCATAGAAGGATCCACAGGACCTGCAGGATGTGAAGAGTGTTTGTGTGGAAGAATGGGCCAAAATCATATATGAGCAATGCAGGTGATTAGTATCCCCATACAGTAGGCATCTTGAAGCTTTCATTACCAACAAACTGGACCCAGGGGTTTAATAGGGAGATGGTGAGTACCCTCAGGAAAGGTAATAACCACCTCCACCCATCCCCTGAAAAGAGCTATCTGGTACTGATAATAAATAGTAATGAGAGGGTATATGGATGTTCGGGTTTGCTGGGTTCGGTTGGACTTTAAAAAAAGTTTGGTTCAGGAACTGGACTTGACCAAAACTTGACCCAAAGCTCCAGACCCCATACAAGTCAATGGAGACCTAAACCTCTACGCTGAAAAAATGACAATAAATCGGTCATAGAAAGGACTAGGAAATTACTTAAAGGGGTTCTGTCACCTTAGCAATCATGATTACATAGCAAATAAATGAATAAACTAAACATTTTAAGAGTCACTCCACAGAGATGGGTTTCGGAGCTTCCCTAAAGAGCAAACAGGTCACCTAAAGAGGTCCCCTGCTGCCCTATGATCTGCCGCTGCCACCACCTGCCCAACTGCTCCTGCCGCCGTCGATCTCCAGTGATCAACCCCCTGCCCTGTGATCACACCACCACCCTGCGATCACCCCCCGCCTCCAATCACCGCCCCCTGCCCTTCAATCCCAGCTGCTGCCCTCCGATCATTCCCCGCCCTCCGATCACCTCCCCCTGCACTCTGATCACTCCCTCTGCCCTCCAATCAAGCCCCCACTCTCCGACTACCACCGCTGCCCTCCGATCACCCCCCTGCCCTCTGATCACGACTCCTCCCCCGTACCCTGTGATCTGCTGCCACTGGATCCTGCAGCACCCCAGTGCCCTCCAATCAACTCCAGTGCCCTGCAATCACCCCTCTCCCCCGCTGCCTCTCCCCTGCTGTGCTGCCCCCGATGCCTGCCCGCCTGTATAGTGGGGGACAGCGACGGGTGGACAGTGGAGGTCGCAGCAGAGGACTTTTACCCTGTTACCGTACTGAGGTCTCTCAGCCTCAGTATAAGTACAAGATGCCACATTCCAATCAGACGCCAGCAGCTGCCGGCATCTGATTGGCCGTTGCTTCTCATATATGTACTGTGACTGAGAGACCTCAGTACAGCGCCTGGCGGCCTGGGATGCAGCAGTGGATTGGTGAAAGTGTGTAAGAGTATGCGTGTTTCTGCAGGGGAATGATGGTGGCTGCAGGGGGATGATGAGGTCTGCAGGAAGATGATGGAGGCTGCAGGAAGATGATGGTGGCTGCAGGGGGATGATGGTGGTTGCAGCGGAATGATGGGGGATGATGGGGCTGCAGGGGGATAATGTTGGCTGCAGGGAGATGATGGTGGCTGCAGGGAGATGATTGTGGCTGCAAGGAGATGATAGTGCCTGCAGGGAGATGATGAGGTCTACAGGAAGATGATGGAGGCTGCAGAGAGATGATTGTGGCTGCAGGGAGATGATGAGGTCTGCAGGAAGATGTTGGAGGCTGCAGGAAGATGAATGTGGCTGCAGGGAGATGATTGTGGCTGCAGGGAGATGATGGAGGCTGCAGGAAGATAAATGTGCCTGCAGGGGGTTGATGGGGATGATGGTGGTTGCAGCGGGATGATGGAGATGATGGTGGCCGCAAGGAGATATTGGGGGCTTTAGTGGGATGATGGGAGCTGCAGGGGGATGATGGAGATATTGGGAGCTGCAGAGGGATGATGGGGATCATGCAAAATAAGACATCCCCTGAAAATATGACATCACCTGAAAATAAGTCATCCTCTGAACATAAGACATATTTCATCTTTGGGAGCAAAAATTTATATAAGACACTGTCTTATTTTCTGTGAAACCAAGTAGAGAAATTTCTTGGGGGTCTAGTTTCCAAAATGGGGTCATTTGTGAGCACTTTCCACTGTTTATGTTTAGGCACATCAGGGGCTTTGCAAACACGACATGTTGTTCGCTAACGATAGCAGCAAATTTTCCATTCAAAAAGTCAAATGGCGCTCCTTCCCTTCCGAGCCCTGCTGTGTGCCCAAATAGTGGTTTTCGCTCACATATGGGGTATCAGCATATTTTTTCCAGTTTTTGTTAAATAAATCAAGCTAACATTCCCCCCTTCCAAAAAAAAGAAGGTGAACCCAGAGGAGGAGGTCTAAGTGGAGGTTGAGGTTGAGCGGATGTGGTAGTGTAGGTCGAAGAGGAGGAGAAGGAAGCTTATGCTTTTTTGTATGTATTTTTATTTTTCTATGGGTTGTTTTTGGTTTTGCTTGGAAAATGACCCAAATTAAGCTGGACTGAAGAAAAGAAGCTTGAAGCAGGATCAGAAGGTGCTGCCACAAAACATTATGGGCAATATCCAATTAACCATGGATGCAGAGATTCAAAGACATACCCTACAGATGGGAGTCTCAGAGATTCGGTCCTGTACTTCACAAGCCCCTACGCGCGTTTCGCATGCTAGGACTTCGTCAGGGGGTTTAGGACTGACGAAGTCCTAGCGTACAAAAAGCACATAGGGTCTTGCAGAGTATAGGACCGATTCTGTGAGGCACTTTTCTCCATTTTTTAAACCTTGTAGTTCCCATATGGCCGGAGTATTTGTCTGTGTGTTTCTACTTGTATACATTTTGTATCTATTGTTATGTCGGTACGCTTTTTTGTATAAAGTACTGCAATAAAGATTATATATTTGTATTCACCTGTTTATCTCTAATGGGACTTTTCGATGATTGATTTATGAAGGGTGTTCTTGCACTGTGAGAGTTATGATTGATATCTGATAAATATTAGGTGTAGGGTCCCATAAAAGAAGGGTCGCCTTGTCGTGGCTGATGGGCAAACATAAATAGGCCAAATTGTGCGCTAAGTACCTTTATTTTATAAGCATATTCTATATAATAGTAATTATGTGCACATATCAGATATTCAATTCAATATTCAATCTTAGCTCTTAAACATGCTGCTGTATTATGTTGCTTGTAGATATATACCGTAGATACATACTGTAAATAATTTCTAGGTGATAGATAGATAACAAGAAAAAAACCTGAAAAAAAATTCACTGCAGCACTCAGTTGCCACCAAACATGTACACATGCTAATAAGCGGTTTATATATGAGGAAAAAGTTTAAAAACATAAGTTTTTTTAAAAAAAAACTCAATATTCTTATCTTTTTATTTACTGGGGTTCTTGGTACATATATTGGCCAATATCTGTTTGCTCATCAACCACTCCACGGTGACCCCAGATCTGATGAGTCCTACGCTGACTTTTTTCTGTCTATTGTTAGATATAGATAGATAGATAGATAGATAGATAGATAGATAGATAGATAGACAGAAAGATAGATAAATTGTTACATAAATAGACAGACGATAGATAATACATAGATGATAGATGATGGATGGATAGAAAGATAGATAAATAGGTAGTTAAATTATAAATTGATATATTATATATTGGATAGATAGATAGATAGATAGATAGATAGATAGATAGATAGATAGATGATGGATAGATAGAAAGACAGATACATTGTTAGATAAATTGAGAGATGATATATATAGGACGGATGGATAGATGGATAGACAATAAATAGATAATGGATGGATAGAAGGATAGATAAATTGTAAGATAGATAATAGATGGATAGGAAATAGAAGATGGATAGATAGATAGATAGATAGATAGATAGATAGATAGATAGATAGATAGAGCAAAAAAATATTTTTCTTGATAGATAGATAGATAGATAGATAGATAGATAGATAGATAGATATAGAGATAGATGTATAGTACCTTCCTCCACCCACAGCTTTCTGCCTTCTTTCTCCCTCCACCTCTCTGTATAACTTTTATTTCTTGGTGGTGGGTTGCCCTGACAGATATCTCTGCTGATCTACGCTGTCGCCTGCCTGTCCCCGGTCAGTGTAGAGGCTGCAGAGGTTTTGCTTTCCTCTGGTGATTACAGGCTCAGATTCCGCCTCCCCAGTGATAAACTTCTTATATAACGGTATGTTTCGCAGGACGTTGGCATATGTCATCCTACAAATACTGGTGATCCGGGCACTGGGCAGCTCCTACATCACAATCATCCACACATCACCACTACTTCTTTTTTTCCCCTTGAATATACAGATATATATTTTTTTTACCCAACAGGAACCAAGACCACATCACATCACAGGACAGAGGATGAGACAGAGGCTTCCAGGACACTCGGGGTTAACACATTCCAATGATGAACAAGCCAGTCCTCCAATCCTGGAGAGCCTGGGACATTTAAAAATCACACCGACCAATCACAGAGCCTGATGGGAGGAATTGATGATGGTTTTTTTTTTCTTTCTACATTTCAGCTTTTTTTTTTTTTTTCTTAGTTTAGTAAATGACTGCAGTAAGGAATAGGCTGAGAAGTGTTGACTTCTCCCGGCTTATGATGGGGCACGAAGAAAAGACCCAACACACAATGTTCACACTGATGCCCCTGTCCTAGTGGAACATGGACCAGGACTGTGAAACTTAAAGGAGCCAGTGTCTTCTTTCTCACTTTAACCCCTTGAAGGAGCCATGGGACAGATTATTTAATGCAACAGCAGAAGACGACAATGCAGAAGAGGGGACAATAAGGGTCCAGATCTTGAGGGTTGTCCCTACATCCATCCCCCCCCCTCCCCAGGCTCCCCTACCTGGCTGCATGGGATATAAGGACACTGAGGGTCCTGCAGAAAGGAAATCCTTCCTGGTGGTCTCCGGGTCCCATGACTTGGCCACTTTGTATGGAGAGAACGCCTTGGTGCAGGTGATTGCATGACAGGCAGCTGCTGTCCCTGGTGCTGAAGCTGCCACCTTGTCCACCTTGTCCGGAGCTGTCCCTGGTGCTGAAGCTGCCACCTTGTCCACCTTGTCTGGAGCTGTCCCTGGTACTGAAGCTGACACCCTTGTCTGGAGCTGTCCCTGGTACTGAAGCTGACACCCTTGTCTGGAGCTGTCCCTGGTGCTGAAGCTGCCACCTTGTCCACCTTGTCTGGAGCTGTCCCTGGTGCTGAAGCTGCCACCTTGTCCACCTTGACTGGAGCTGTCCCTGGTGCTGAAGCTGCCACCTTGTCCACCTTGTCTGGAGCTGTCCCTGGTGCTGAAGCTGCCACCTTGTCTGGAGCTGTCCCTGGTGCTGAAGCTGCCACCTTGTCTGGAGCTGTCCCTTCAGAACTACAGCTACCCACTCTTCCTTCCCTCCTTCCTTCACCTTACCAGGGGCTTGCAAGGACTTTCCCTTCTTAAGTGAAGCAGCCACACAACCGACAGCATGTGCAGCCTCAATGCTCTGGGCATCTACCTTTGGGAGACCCTTGTATTCTTCAGGTAATGCATCTTTGTCATGGCTTTAGCAGAGATTGCTTGATTTAAAGGGGTTAATCCCAGCACGGGGATGGGCACGGATTAAGGCAGCCCCGTATAATCTAGGAGCCTGTGTGTAATTTGTAACTGGCTGCTTTACTGGGGACTTCATGTAATTAGTGCTGCAAAATCTGTAACCGCAGTGCTGATGAAAACAGCCCAGTGTTTGAGGCAGGGAGGGCGGCCACTAGCGGCCGTCTGGGTGCACTGCAGGGCTCCGTGCCTGCTGTCTCGTCTCTATACAGGCTCGTTTAGCGTTGGCTTTTTCAGAATATTAATATTACATGCAGGGAAGAAAGATCATGATATGATCACATTTGACATGCAAGGGGGAGAGGGAAAAAAAAGATAAATTACCAAGAATAGGCAAGGTTACCTTGAGCCTTATTAACAATGCAATAGTGCTGCTGTGCTGCCTGGATTGGAGGATGAGGGCTGGGGGATATGTAGGGTTAAGGAAAAAAAAAAACATTAAGGGATTAGGATTATGGTAAAGAATTGATATTATGTAAAGGTATTTAATATATTTGCAATTATTATTTTAATTTTTATATAGTTTTATTTTATGTATTATTTTTTATTATTACGCTATTATCATTATATACATTGTCTACTGTTAATATCGCTGGAGCCTCGCCATTATCATATACCGTGGAGATCAGCGACGCAGTGGAGGCATTGGGACAGGGCCATTAATCACACGACTCATCGCCCATTACAACACATTTGCCTTCATATTCTAACATTAGATCTTATTTATCTTTCAATAAAATGTTTCTGTATCTTCAAATATTTATTGACGCAAAGTTTTGCCTTTTTTAAAAAAAAAATATAAATTGTTACATTTAGGTTCATTTTTTTTTTAGAAAATTCTCCTTTTTCATTTTTATTTTTTTACGCCATTACAGAAAAAATCCTTTATGCAGATAAACATGTTCCTACACCACTTAGAGGACTGATTTTATTTTATTTTTTATCATAAAAGTGAGCTTTTTTCCATTATATTATTTCACATGTATATCCCATATATGACCATCCTACTATAATGTCCATAAACTTACTTGGCTAAGCATATACATTTATTTTTATTATATATTTTTATTTTTTATTTTATTAATATTATTATTATTATTATTATTATTATTATTATTATTAATAACGATAATAATGTCTTACGTATGTACATATGCAGTATATATAATTAATTTTGTTATTTATTTTTTATTTTATTATAAATAATTTATTTGACATGTTAGGTCTAATATATATATATATATAAATGTAAAATAATAAATACATTAAATCATAAAATATATATAATTGTTATTATTAATTTCAGATAATTTATATTTCATTTTTATGTGTAATATATATATATATATAGCACATAAAAGTTAAAAATAAATTATATAAAATGTATAATAACAATGATATATATTTTATGATATAATTTACTTTTAATTTTTATGACTAATATATATATACATATATTAGACATAAAAACGTCTAATAATTAAAATTAATAATGACAATGATATATTTTGTTATTTTTAAGTTTATTTATTACTTTTTAGATATATACTAACAATTAAATAAAACTATATTATATAATAAAATAAAAAAATAATAGTGATATATATTTAATTTTTTTTATTTATTTCTAAGTACATATGTATCATATATCTATATACATAGTAAGCGTACATTTTTTTAAATAAAATAAATAATAATAAATAATAATGATATATATATATTTTTGTTATTATTCTATTTATTTCTGCATTATTTTTATTTTACTTACACTATTTATGAATATATATAGTGAAACATTAAATATAATAAATTATCTACCTGTATATATATATATGTATATATATATATATATATATATAAAATAATAAATACCAAAAATAATAATTAATAATATTAAGTGTGTATATATATATATATATATATATATGTAAAAAATAACTAACTAACTTAATAAATAATAGTTAATAACACTAGCCATATGTATATATGTACATATCTAAAATAATAATAAAGGATTTTAAATAAAATAAATAATAATTATGTATGGCTAGTATTATTAGCTTATCAGTATTAATGCTAGCCATACATAATTATTATTTAATTTAATTAAAATTCTTTATTTTTCTTTTCTATGTATATGATATATATATATATATATATATATATATATATATATATATATATATATATATAAAATAAATATATATATAATAAATATATAAATATATATATATAAAATAAATATAATAATATAAATAATAAATAAATATAATAAATAAATAAATATATATAAACTAAATCTAAAAAATATAAAATAAATATTTAAATATTAATTATGTACGGCTAGTATTGTTTACTATTATGTAAATACAGCAAAGGAGGTAAAAATGTATATATATATTTACTTTATTTCTTTATTATTCATTTTTTTTCTTTTATTTTGTGAAATGAAAACTTGATAATCTCTCCCCCCAGCTGGGTTGGATAGGTGATTTATAAAACCTGGAGAAACCTTTCTGGTCATAGTTCACATGGGTCTATTCACCGTGAAGGAAGTTTTTTTCCTCTTCTCAGACATTTTTTCCCTCTCATTTCATTGATTTGCAGTCACTGTACCTTGAACAGCAGTGCAGTCTCACTCGGTGACATCTATTGCTGTGTGTAACCAGTGGGTCAGATTTGGACATTTTGACAATGCAATTAACAGATAATAATGTATCATGTCTCCTTTCGCTTGTGAAGGGAAAATAAATTAACCATTAAGGCTATGGGGTTGCAGAAAGGACACGTAGGTTTACCCCCTTACGTTTGTTTCAGTGCCAAGTAGAATTTTGGAAAAACATGTCAGAATTCAACAAGAGCATGAGATTTTGTACCTATCAAACTCTCATGGAAATATTGCATCATGTAAATCAATGTAACTGCCGTAAAACGATTGTATATTCAATGGGGTCAAGGAGCTTGACATTGACTTTCCACCATGGTGAGCTGTAAGGCAACGGTGGCCATTGTATTATGGTGGTGCAATAAACGTCTACAGGGTACAATTTCACATACAGTAGCCACAGCTGCCAACATATATTTGTACAGCCAAATTCACTCATCTTTTTGGTAATTTTTTTTAGTTAGAAACAGATAAAAATTTACTTACCCGAAATGTTCATTTCCTGGAGTCCGTAGGCAGCACAATATGGGATTAAGGGCTTAACCCATACTGTGCTGCCTACGGACGACTAGGAAAGATAAAAAATTACTTACCTGATATTTTCATTTCCTGGAGTCCGTAGGCAGCACAGTATGGGTTAAGCCCTTAATCCCATACTGTGCTGCCTACGGATGGCCAGGAAATTACAGTTTTCACTCTACCCACTTGGGGGTATTCTACACCAATACTTGAGAAAATCAACACATACATTAGCCACAATGGTCAGGCTCTGCCCCTACCTTTTCTTAGGAAGCATCTAATGAGCATGTGCAGCGGTCATTGTAAAGGGAAGGGAAACGGTCATCTTTGACATCGCCTATTGTGATTGGTGGATCCTGTGTTATCACGTTTTGAGGTGTTTCTGTAATTCGGTCTCTACTGATAAGGAGCCTGTTGAAAACTCTTCCTAAAAGGACAGGAAAAATAAGTCTTAAAAAGCCAAAGTGTCTACTAATTTTGTCTTTAAAATAAAGATCTCAGTAATGGTACCTTTACACGCCGCCACTGAGGGTAGCAACAGGTAGGCACCGCACGTGGACGCGCGCGTTTTTAACGGTTGCTAACAGTTGCCGATGCCGCATATACACGCCGCCACAACGTGCTCCACTGAAGGTATTTGCGTTCCCTGGAAGTGTCGACGGGTGCCTCGGTTTACTACCTGTAGAATACCTTCTCCAATTTACACGCCGCTACCACAAGGGAATATGGGCGTATATCTTTTGCGCCGCAAGTACATAGGCGTGACAGAGTAGTGTATTACGTGACGCTCGTACGGTGATTGGACAATGCAATAGCATCATGATTGCCCAGCTGGCGCATGAAGGCTTTCTAATACATGACGCTATTGCGACTGTGTATTGTGACTGGTCAGCACATTAAATATGGCGCCCTGTGCAGGGACAGCCAATGGTTACACAGTAGCCCCCACCAATGATTGCTGATGGGGCATGGTAACCACGACGCTGTGGCACACCCCTGGGTTTTCACTAGGCCACGCAAATACCGTGCCTGTGCCCCGATTACACGCCCCCACCATAGGAAATGTTAATTCCTGTTTTTGAGCACGGCTCAGAAACAGGTATCCGAAGGAACTGCGGGACACAGGAAGAAATTACCCGAATTACACGCCGCCACTTCGTGGTGATTTCATGGCAACAGGCACAATTGTGTCCGATGCCTGGTGGTTTCTGCCTTCCTGTGGCGGCGTGTAAAGGTACCATAAGAAAAAGCATGAAAAATACATATCACACAAAAGCCTGATTTACATAATATCTGATAATTGTTTCCCTTTGTGGACATAGAACAATAATGTTCATTTGATGTGTGGACACCAGAGGAGGTAGTCACCTGTCTTCTCTTGGGTTATGATCAGCATTTCTGTATGATCATTGCTCTTCCCAATCATAAAGAAAAGAGCTGTGCTATAGGGGCACTTTGATTTTGTTCCCCATTTCCAAATGTTCTGTTCTTCGTATGTATGTCTATACAGTTATGTATTGACTCTAGACAACTGTGCTTTATTCTCCTTTCACACTGTATGTCTTCTGTTAAAACAAGATTGTATACTGGACATTTTTAACTCCTTTTTCGCTAAAATATATGAGAAAAACTCCAGTCACCCATACATCTATAAGATAAGTGAACCTACCATGTTTTCAAAGTCCTCATACCAAAAATAAAACTGGGTCCTTTCAATATGGTGCTGAATTGCCACCCAGAATAGCCGGCTATAGTGCTTGTTTTTGGGGTTTTTTCTATAGTTTAGTATAAACTTTGGATCATATTAGACTATTTTTCTTCAGGTCCTCGACAAAGATCCTGCACAGGTTTTTATTACCGAATAAGAAAAGCGATGGACACAACTTAGCCTGGCCTATCACCTTGTGTCATTATTGAAGCTGTATGGCAAAGGTCCCCAACCTTTCTGACCTTGAGAACCCCATCCAGCTCTGAAAGAGGGTTGTGATCTACATCCAGCTCTGAGAGAGGGTCATGAGCCACATCCAGCTCTGAGAGAGAGTCGCGAGCCACATCCAGCTCTGAGAGAGAGTCGCGAGCCACATCCAGCTCTGAGAGAGGGTTGTGTGCCACATCCAGCTCTGAGAGAGGGTCACGAGCCACATTCAGCTCTGACAGAGGGTCATGAGCCACATCCAGCTCTGAGAGAGGGTCATGAGCCACATCCAGCTCTGAGAGAGGTTCGCGAGCCACATCCAGCTCTGAGAGAGGGTCACAAGCCACATCCAGCTCTAAGAGAGCATAGCGAGCCACATTCAGCTCTGAGAGAGGGTCAGGAGCCACATCTAGCTCTGAGAGAGGGTCACAAGCCACATCCAGCTCTGAGAGAGGATCGCGAGCCACATCCAGCTCTGAGAGAGGGTTGTGTGCCACATCCAGCACTGAGATAGGGTCGTGAGCCACATCCAGCTCTGAGAGAGGATCGCGAGCCACATCCAGCTCTGAGAGAGGATCGCGAGCCACATCCAGCTCTGAGAGAGGGTTGTGTGCCACATCCAGCTCTGAGAGAGGGTCATGAGCCACATCAGGCTCTGAGAGAGGGTCGCAAGCCCCATCCAGCTCTGAGAGAGGGTCATAAGCCACATCCAGCTCTGAGAGAGGATCATGAGCCACATCCAGCTCTGAGAGAGGGTTGTGTGCCACATCCAGCTCTGAGAGAGGGTCATGAGCCACATCCAGCTCTGAGAGAGGGTTGTGTGCCACATCCAGCTCTGAGAGAGAGTCACGAGCCACATTCAGCTCTGACAGAGGGTCATGAGCCACATCCAGCTCTGAGAGAGGTTCGCGAGCCACATCCAGCTCTGAGAGAGGGTCAGGAGCCACATCAGGCTCTGAGAGAGGGTCGCAAGCCACATCCAGCTCTTAGAGAGGGTCAGGACCCACCTCCAGCTCTGAGAGAGGGTCGCGAGCCACATCCAGCTCTGAGAGAGGGTCAGGACCAACCTCCAGCTCTGAGAGAGGGTCACGAGCCACATCCAGCTCTAAGAGAGGGTCATAAGCCACATCCAGCTCTGAGAGAGGGTCGTGAGCCACATTCAGTTCTGAGAGAGGGTCATGAGCCACATCCAGCTCTGAGAGAGGGTCACAAGCCACATCCAGCTCTGAGAGAGGGTCACAAGCCACATCCAGCTCTGAGAGAGGGTCATGACCCACATCCGGCTCTGTGAGTGGGCCGTGAGCCACATCCAGTTCTCAGAGAGGGTCATGACCAACATCCAGCTCTGAGTGTGTGTCGCCAGCCACATCAAGCTCTGAGAGAGGGTCATTACCCACATCCAGTTCTGAGAGAAGGTCACGAGCCAGATAGAGCTCTGAGAGAGGGTCACAAGCCACATCCAGCTCTGAGAGAGTATCATGAGCCACATCCATCTCTGAAAGAGGCTCGAAAGACACATCCAGCTCTGAGAGAAGGTAGTGAGCCACATCCAGCCCTGAGAGAGAGTTGTGATCTACATCCAGCTCTAAGAGAGGGTCGTGAGCCACATCCAGCTCTGAGAGGGTCATAACCCACATCCAGCTCTGAGAGTGGGCTCTCCAGGAATGGCGTTTGACCATATGATTGTTTCGCCATATAGCCTTTGTCAGGGCTGCCATCATTACCATAGAGAATTGGAAGGAGGTGAAGGTAATACTCCTGTGTGCTCTTAATATCTATATGTGATAAGTAAAGCGCTGAAATGTTGAGGAGGACTAATAAATGGAGTAATAAAAATAAGGACAAATGATCCACGTAAGAGAGAATCCAGCAAGCACAAGATACATGGAAAATGCCATTGCTTTGTATAATAAAATTCATGAGAAGGGATATACAGATAATTAATAACAATGTTCAGAATATATACAGTATATATTGTAACGTGGAAGACCTGAGAAGAAATCATAGCAGTAGTCAAATAACTCATTTCTATATTGTGATAGATAGAATTAATAGATACATATATAGATTATCTATCCATTTATCTATCTATATTTCTACTTATCTATCTATCAATCATTTATCTATCTATCTATCTATCTATCTATCTATCTATCTATCTATCTATCAATCATGTATTAATCTATTCATTCTATCACTTCCGGTATTAGTGATTGGCGAAACCATCGATGTTCAGAGTCAGGAGGATCCGGATGGACTTTTTTTTTTAAAGTCCGGGTTCGAGACCAGATTTGACCCAAACATGAGCCTGAACCCCAAACCTGGATTTTAAATATAAAATGGCGGGGCTAGGGGGGGTTTTAAAAATAATCAAAATGGTGAATAAAACAGCAGCATTATACTTACTGAGGACCGTGTGCTTTTCTTCCAGGCCACTCATCAACTTCCTGATTATTCATTGCACTCTGCCTCCAACAGCCAATCACAGATACTCTCTGTGATAGAGTTTCTGATTGGCTGCTGCACCCTTCACCCATTGTGCAGGCGTCTGTGATTGGTTGCCATTGGCAACGAACCTGCCGTCATAGGGGTGCAAAAGTAAATAAATAATTGAAACAAATTTGCCTAGGGCTTCGCTATATTTTTGATTTTCAGCTCAGAGAAAGTGGGCTGCCACCCCCAGCTGCCTGGCTTTTCCTTGGCTGGCAATCAAAAATATAGGGGAGCCACTATTTTTTTTTATGATTATTATTATTTAAATAAATAATTAAAAAAAAATTGTATGAGCTTCGCTATAGTATGTTTTTACACAGGGACCCCCTTCTGATTGTGTCTACCCCTGAGATAGATATGAAACAGACAAGTAGCTATTAGAGATTGATAGATAGCTAGATAGATATGGATATATGCTGTAGCTAGATGATAGATATTAGATATGTAAATATATAGATAGATATATGATGGTGACAGGTAGATAGATATATAGACAGATGATACATGATTATTAGATAAAAAGACCGATCACAGATAGATAGATAGATAGATAGATAGATAGATAGATAGATAGATGATATATTTATATATAGTTGATAGATAGATACAGTAGATAGATAGATAGATGACATATGATTATTAGATAGAAAAACAGACCATAGATATAGATAGATAGATAGATAGATAGATAGATAGATGACATATGATTATTAGATAGAAAGACAGACCATAGATATAGATACATAGATAGAGAGATAGATAGATATGGGGCAGTAAGTGTTTTTGGCTCACACATTTTTAGATTTCTTAGAACAAGTATTTATATGGATGTGAGATCGTTTGCTCGTCTCCGCTACTTGTTATTCTGCACGTGTCTGCCCTGTGTGCATCATCTCATAGCATAATTCTGTTTGTGCCTGTTTGTATAGCCAAGAATCCTCCGTAGGGTATTACATTTATTACCTGGTCTAATAAATGTCTTCTCCAGGGATGACAACTTCAGTCATTCATGTAATTAATTTTTAAACCCCTTTTTTCATACACTATTCGTATAGACTATTCCATGGATAATCCATAGAATTAAGAAGACAGGGGCATCAATGACCATTCTAATGGCTTGAAAGTGATTGATAATATAGCTTTCAGATATAGGTCCACGTTGCCATTTTTGGGTGGATTTCTAAAAAATAAAGTGCTGAAAAACTGGTGCAAAAATTGTACATAATATAAAAATGGTTGCGGGTTATGACGCTTCTTTTAACCAATTCATGGTTTAGAAACCTGCAGCAATTAAAAGAAGTTCACATTTCTTTCTTTGGATGATTCCCACTCGGAAGTTACCCTCTCTCTACAGTTTACAGTATAAAGAGAAAAATGGTGGCACAAATGAGAAATGCCCGAGTGCATTTAGCTAGCGTCACAATGCAAGTGTGACCCTAGCCTTCAGGGGCCCGGTGCGCCCCCTCCAAGCAGTCGGGCCCCGGCACTTGCCCAGGTGCGCCGGGTGCTGATGCCGGGCCTGAGCTGGAGGTATGTGCACACTGTGTTTTTTTAAGAGATTTTGGAGCAGAAATTGAGCAGAAGCTCCAGGTTTTTGAACAGTTTTGCATTTTTGAAGACTTTCTTAGGTTCAGTCTCAAAAACATTCTGTGTGCACATAGCCACTGAGCGGGAACTCTCCAAATCCTCCTAAACAACTGCATATGTCCTGAAAAACGTGAAGGTTCTGCTCAGTTTCCGCTCCAAAAACTTTGCAAAAAGACTCCACATGCACATACGCCATGGCAATATGCGCATGTTGTCTTTTAGAAGCCAGCACACCCGCTGAGTTTTGCCAGGTGAAGGCGCTTTAGGAAAAGGACTGCCGGTTTTGCTGGAGGTTATGACTTCATTCTTCTGGTGATGACCTGTACTTTGCACTGTGAAGTATAGAGGGTGGGCAACTTCTGAGCGGAAGCCACCCTATAGAATGAACATATCACTAATATAGTGAGTCCCTGCTCGAATCTTGCTCGGGTATACTTGGTACTTGGAAGAGTATCGCGGGTGCTCGAATACGTCATCCATGTACAATTCAACACAAAGAGCTGGCTCCCTTCAAGAGGTTTACCACTACTAATGTCACCCCTTTCATTTGTCCTAACTAACACTTTCCCAATATATTTCTGCTACTTACCCTGCTCCAGTAAGCTGCTCTCTCTGTGGCTCGTATATACTTTTATTGATGTTCTTGCTTTGATCATTAGCTAGTGTAACACAGGGCTTGTGATCTAATGATCGGCATACCGCAGCATTTATCGGATGAAAGCAGCATACCCCTAAACCAAGTTGAGAGGCGAGTGAAGTGTGAACTGACTGCTGTCACTCACAGAGAGCTGCCCCGCCTCCACCAGTGATGTGCCCTGCTCAGTTGGTCCGATTCCAGTCTCCAGACCATAAGTATCAAAGCTACAACAACAATAAAGGTATTTATGCCCGCAGGAAGATCATCATACAGGAGTAGGGTTGGTAGCAGAAGTATGTTGGGAAAGTGTTAGTTAGGAATAGTTAGGAATAGTCACGGTGCCTTTTCAGGCACATTCAGGAAGGATGTCATTTCGGTGCACATAGCCAGTTTCTGAACTGAAAATGTAGCAAAAAGACTCCCGTGTTCACACAGCCTTTGGATATGTTCACACTCCATTCTGTCTTTTAAAAATGTTTGCAAACAGAAAAAGCTTCAGGAAACTCTCCTTTTCTTTGGTATTGTGTAAACTTGAATCATATTTTGCCAGATTTTTTTCAGATTTTTTAAATCTCCATATTTATGCAATTAGCCTCTTCAGAAGTAAGAGGATTTGACCTATGCCGACACATATAGAATGTAACAATCCATAAATTGAATATTGACCCTTTAAAGGGAAACTGACAGCAGGGTCTTGCTCTGTAATCTGAATACAGCATGCCGTAAGGGTTAAAGCATAGAATTCAGGGATGCCTGCCTTGTCAACGTACCTGCTGTTGTTTACCTGCAATGTTTGTTTTAGCTTCAAGACTTTATCATTGCCGGACTACAATGCCTTATGCCTGCCCCCTTCTGATATTTGCAACTTACTATCTATAGATTTTGGATACAGAGCCTGGTGTGGGCGAGGACAGTTCTCTCAGCTCTGCTGCATTGCTAAATCTAAAAACTGATTGTGAGTGAACAGCTGCATCCAGTAGTCTAAGTGATCCATTGTTGGATTCAGGGTCTCTTGGTGTGGCACTATGTAGGTGCCGCAAAAGGGGCACTACGCCCATAAAAGTGGTGTAGTTACCCCACTGCAAGTGGAGTTATGGACAGTAGGTGGAACCCTATACCCACACCCCACACTAGTCATATGGTGGGAGGGACCCCGGGAGGTTATTTAGTCACCCCCAGGGGGCACTAGAAAAAGTCTAGGAGAAAGGAGGTATTCGGATCGTGGTCCTTTTGGCTGGAGGCCTGAGGGCCCGACTAAGCCTCCAAGGGTTGGAGGGTTAGAGAAGTTCAGGATGGGAACCTGAGGCACGAAAGAGTAAGGAGACAGAAGAATAGATTCCAGGGAGAGAGAAGAAAGAGAGTACATCCCTGTAAGCTGGAGGGAGTTCACACAGAGTAGAAACCGGGTACCAGAGCCCGCACCTGCAGAAACCTTTGTGGCCTGCAGAATATCCGTTGACCGGGGGTATCTTCAGATATGGCCCTGACTCCTAAAGCACCTACTAGAGGGGAATCAGACCCGCGGTAGCTGGCTGCGGTAACCATAAGAAGGTTCGCCCGATGGGAGCAAGGGAGGTAAAGAAGAGCAGCAGATCCAATCTTCAGGAGATCAGACTTCACCGCCACTGGGAGGCAAGGGAAGAAAGGAACAAGAAAGGCACACAGGAGGGATCCATCTACCAACCATAAAGTCCACTTGCAGCACCCGTAGCCATTTGTCTAGTAACATCTTACTGCACTGAAGGACTGTAATGATTACAAAAGGATTTTCAGTAAAGTACCCGGTGAAGTGACTTGTCGACTCTGCTGCATCATTCCTTGCTTGAACTGATTCCTTTTACAGAATCGCTGCCGCAATACCATCGACCACCGGAGGACTGTAGCACCGCTGGTGAGCATCACCAGGTACTGCAGGTGGCGTCATGAACTTTATTTTCGTTATCCCTTGACCACCAGGGCCACAGCCTCAGGTAGCCTCCCGTGACTTCCAGACTGCCCACCTGAGAACTGAGTACCCTGCCCTGGGTGCGTCATTGGCCTACATCATGCTGCTCTCAGATAAGCTAGCAAAAACCTGCTGACAAATTCCCTTTACAGAGCTTTACTTCAAGACGTAAATGAAAGCGCAAAAATGAAAAATTGCCCGTTCAGGGAACAGTTAAGAGCCTCTTTTCTGTTTCTGCTCCAAAAACTATGCATAAACCTCTATGTCCAGATAGCCAAATCTCTATGTTCAAATGGCCATGGAGAACGTCTGCTCCAAAAACTCCTGAAATAACTCAGCGTGAACATACTTAAGGCTATATGCACACTGAGTCTTTTAGCTGAGTTTTAGAGGAGAAACAGAGCAGAAACTCCACATTTTTGAGTAGTTTTTACACTTTTCAGGTTTTGTTTCTGCTCTGAAAACTATGCCCATTCCCTCAGGGTGTGTTCACACGGGGTTTTTACATACCATATATTGACAAGTAGCTTCATTCCATAATGCCTATCTTTCAAAAAGGGGGTTATATTTACAGGGGATTATTTACAAGTTTGTCGTGACGCCACCTGTAGTTTCTGGTGAGATGCCACCAGCGCCGCCACAGTCCGCCGGAGGTAAATGGTAGTGCGGCTGGGGTAGTAAAGTTCTCCACAGGTAGGACTGGACCTCCGGGGCAGCGTGCCTGGATGGAAACAAGTCTATATCGTTTATGACCAGCACTCAGTAGTGGGGGGTTAAAGGTGCTATGTAGGAAAGGATCTGGTGATCTCTGTCGTAGTTATAATAGAATCCAAGCACTCATCTGGTTCAGTTTCAAGTGATTTATTGTGAAGCACACATGGATGGTGACGTGACAGCAGCAATAACGTTTCGGCCCCCAATTAGGCCTTTCTCAACACATCACTGCTAATGATGTTAGGGGAGTAAACATCAGGTATGGAGCACTGTATGATAAGACAAGAGCCCCCTGCACCATGGAACAGTACATCTGTTGCAGGCCTATTAGGCAGTGTATCTGTGCAGGTTTTGTGCTGTACCCATAGGTATGTGGAATGTTCCAGAATGCTGGAGTATCGTCTTAGTATGTTTCTGATAGGCTCAGCCTAGGCACGGACGGTGCTGGCTCTCCCAAGACTACGATACTAACGGTACTTCACCAGACCAGGGGTCACACACTGGGAGCTACCACATCAAGGGCTATCAGAAACATACTATCAGGGGCTATCAGAAACATGCGCATCACATATCACATGACCGTGAGCAGGCCAATCACAGCGCTGAACGCCGATGCCATTCTGACATCATGCAAGGTCCTAGCAGAACACTGCTACAGCTGTGCCCCGATCGCTCCATCCTGCCCCCTGGCTCCGCTTGCTCCATCCTACCCCCCTGCCTCCATCTTGCGCCCCCCGGCTCCATTCTGCCCCCCCCGGCTCCATCCTGCCCTTCCCCAGGCTCCATCCTGCCCTTCCCCCGGCTCCATCCTGCCCTTCCCCCGGCTCCATCCTATCCCCCCCTGGCTCCATCCTTCCCTGCTGGCTTCATCCTGCCCCCCTGCCTTCATCCTGCTCCCCCACCGGTCTCCATCCTGCCCTGATCGCTCCATCCTGCCCTCCCCAGCTCCATCCTGCTCCCCCCCACCTCTCTCCTGCTCCCCGGCTCCATCCTGCTCCCCCACATCCATCCTGCTCCCCCACATCCATCCTGCCCCCCCCCGCATCCATCCTGCCCCCCCCCCCGGCTCCATCCTGCCCTCCCCGACTCCATCCTGCTTTCCCCTCCCGGCTCCATTCTGCCGCCCCCTCTGCTCTATCCTGCCCCGCTCGCTCCATCCTGTCCGGCTCGCTCCATGCTGCCCGGTTCCCTCCATCCTGCCCCCCCTGCCACCATCCTGCCCCCCCCGCTTAATCCTGCCGCCCGGCAGTTAGTGGTCATGTGACCAATGAGCTGATCGGTTTCCCAGGTAGTGACAGATCCTAAAGGCCTGTATGACCTAGAAGACGGAGGTGGAGTGAGCCGGCGGACAGGTAAGTATCCTCACTGATGATTTATTTTATTTTTACTTTTACTGTTGAGGATCCAGGAGGAGCAGGGGGGCCACGGGGAGCAGAGTATCGCCATATACCATAGCGCTGCTATACATGTGCTGTAATGTACCGCCATATACTATAGTGCTGCTATACATGTGACTCACCGTGGCCGGGACTCCGGTTTAGACAGGCGTTCGCTTCTTCCTCCTTGTCACGGGTGGACCGCGCCTGCCGGTAGTGGGGCCCGGTGGTGCAGATCAAAAGTGATGAGACGTCTTGTGGGAACAGATTTAAGGGTTAAATTGTTTCGTGACGCCACCTATGAGAGATTCGGTAACTGTACCGACGCTGCGGGGCCTCCGGTGGATGGAATGCAGCAAGATGGAACGCTCCCCACTGGCTGAGCGGTGATCCCCGGAGCCAGAAGCTGCACAAGATGTTGTGAGGCAGCTGCGGTTACCTTACTGCGCGGATAAGCAGTTCATAAGAAGGCACAGACACTGTAAGTCTCTGTAACGGGTTCTTTACTGTAACCAGCAGGCATTACATGGTATACAGTTTGTAGGTAGTGGACCGGGTGGACTCAGCAATGACCAGTGTGTTCTCAGAGATCCGCGGTGTTCCTCCATTCTAACTAAGTACTGTGCCGTTGTCGCCCAGGAATACCAGGTCGGGTACAGGGAGGCTGCTTGAATGCCCTATCCGGGGTATACGTTCCGGATGCTTTGGGGAGCCTTGGGTCCCTTGGTGGGTACACCGCTGGTTAGACGACTGGATTTGGCGATGGTGGGGTGCTCCTGTAAAGCGATCCCTCCACTCCTCTGGTTCGCATAGCAGAGCTGAACTGCTGCTAGCTTCGGTACCAGCCAACCGGCTGTAGATGGGCACGGGATGATTTTGGACCCGCATGTTGATGCCCGTAGTTCGGTTGGTGATGCACCGGGAGTAATGGTGCTCAACCGTGGTGATGGTAGGGAGATGGCCGGTAGAAGGTGGCCAGGGGGCCGCACAGAACTGTGCAACCCCCTCTCCTAGGTTGCAGAGCTGGGAATCTGCAGAGGTCTTCTACATTGCTGTTACACTTCCAGACTCTCTAGCTGGACTCTTCTAGACTGACTAATTGTCCTAAACTTTCCACTACACACTACCCTTACACTCTGCCCACCAGGACCTGATTGGCCCTCTATGCTAGGTGATGCATGCAGGGTATGGATCTCTGAGTTAACTGTGTGACTGCTGAGTCAGAGAATATTGCTGCTGCATTTATGGCTGCAATACCCTCCTGTGATGCACTCGGTGCGGGGCGCCACACATGTGCTGTAATGTACCGCCATATACTATACCGCTGCTATACATTTACTGTAATGTACCGCCATATACTATAGTGCTGCTATACATGTGCTGTAATGTACCGCCATATACTGTACCACTGCTATACATCTACTGTAATGTACCGCCATATACTATAGTGCTGCTATACATGTGCTGTAATTTACCGCCATATACTGTACCACTGCTATACATTTACTGTAATGTAATGCCATATACTATAGTGTTGCTATACATGGACTACAATGTACTGTCATATATTATAGTGCTGCTATACATGCGCTGTAATGTACCGCCATATACTATAGTGCTGCTATACATGTACTGTAATGTACCACCATATACTATAGTGCTGCTATACATGTACTGTAATGTACCGCCATATACTATAGTGCTGCTATACACGTACTGTAATGTACCGCCATATACTATAGTGCTGCTATACATCTACTGTAATGTACCGCCATATACTATAGTGCTGCTATACATGTGCTGTAATTTACCGCCATATACTGTACCACTGCTATACATTTACTGTAATGTAATGCCATATACTATAGTGTTGCTATACATGGACTACAATGTACTGTCATATATTATAGTGCTGCTATACATGCGCTGTAATGTACCGCCATATACTATAGTGCTGCTATACATGTACTGTAATGTACCACCATATACTATAGTGCTGCTATACATGTACTGTAATGTACCGCCATATACTATAGTGCTGCTATACACGTACTGTAATGTACCGCCATATACTATAGTGCTGCTATACATGTACTGTAATGTACCGCCATATACTATAGTGCTGCTATACATGTACTGTAATGTACCGCCATATACTATAGTGCTGCTATACATCTACTGTAATGTACCGCCATATACTATAGTGCTGCTATACATGTGCTGTAATTTACCGCCATATACTGTACCACTGCTATACATTTACTGTAATGTAATGCCATATACTATAGTGTTGCTATACATGGACTACAATGTACTGTCATATATTATAGTGCTGCTATACATGCGCTGTAATGTACCGCCATATACTATAGTGCTGCTATACATGTACTGTAATGTACCACCATATACTATAGTGCTGCTATACATGTACTGTAATGTACCGCCATATACTATAGTGCTGCTATACATGTACTGTAATGTACCGCCATATACTATAGTGCTGCTATACATCTACTGTAATGTACCGCCACATACTATAGTGCTGGTATACATGTGCTGTAATGTACCACCATATACCATAGCGCTGCTATATATATATACATATATATGTATGTAGTTCACTCACGTTAACTGAACAAGTTCTGTCAGTCACAGTATGTCAACTACATACATATTCTAGAATACACGATGCGTTAGAATCGGGCCACCATCTAGTAAATAATAAATCCCTCTTACACTCCATCTCCCACAAATTATGTTCAAACAAAGTGTTTTACAGTCGGACGCATTCGGTATGATTTCCAATAAAAATTTATATTAGGAATCCATGTAATTTTCAGATTTTTAGGCCACGTGCACACATTGAATATTTGGTGAGATTTTTACCTCAGTATTTAGAGCCCAAAACCAGGAGTGGGTGATAAATACAGAAGTGGTGACGTGTTTCTATTAGGGTACCTTTAAACGCAGCAACTTTTCTAGGAATTTCACTGGCAACTTACTGGTTGCAGTGAAATCATGGAGACATTGTTCCATTTGTACACAGCCACAAGATAGAACAATGTGTCCATGATTTCACTGCAGCCAGTAAGTTGCCAGTGAAATTCCTAGAAAAGTTGCCGCGTGTAAAGGTACCCTTACACTTTTCCTCTGATTGTTCCACTCCTGGTTTTGGCTACAAATCCTGAGGTAAAAAACTCACCGTATAGTATTTGGTGAGTTTTTTACCTCAGTATTTGTAGTCAAAATCAGGAGTGGGTGATAAATACATAAATGGAGCCCATATTTCTATGATATTTTTCCTCTAATTTTTCCACTCCTAGTTTTGGCCTCTAATTACTGAGGTAACAAAACTCACCAAATACTCAACATGTGTATGTGGCCCTAGGGTACAATTATTGTAAGGCCATATGCACACGTTGAGTATTTGAAGAGTTTTTTACCTCAGTATTTGTAGTCAAAATCAGGAGTGGGTGATAAATACATAAATGGAGCCCATATTTCTATGATATTTTTCCTCTAATTTTTCCACTCCTAGTTTTGGCCTCTAATTACTGAGGTAACAAAACTCACCAAATACTCAACATGTGTATGTGGCCCTAGGGTACAATTATTGTAAGGCCATATGCACACGTTGAGTATTTGAAGAGTTTTTTACCTCAGTATTTGTAGTCAAAACCAGGAGTGGATGATCAATACAGAAATGGGGGCGTGTTTCTATTATACCTTACCACGGCTTTACTTTGGTCAGTCGACCATTGCACTCATGCAAGGTGCAGCTTTGCCTCCATTAAAAGGGAAAGCATCACTAGTGCAGGACACCAGCCTCCAATCACTTAACACCTTCTTAGTCTTGGAGGGCAGCGAACCACTGGCTGTCCTGCACAAAGAATAGGATTCACATAGGACGCCGTTCACACAGGTTAATAGTTTTTAATCGAGGCAAAGCTGCACCTTGCATGAGTGCAATGGTCGACTGACCAAAGTAATGCTGTGGTAAGGGAAAATTTTCTAAATTTGTCTTTTGCTGTTTTTGGGCACTGATTTGGTGGCTAGGACTTGTGATGAGTGCGGACCCGTGAAGTGGGTCACAAGCTTACGGGTTTCTATTGAGGCACCATTACACCTGCCGATGCCGCCGGAGATGTCGGCGGCAACTGGCGGGTGCGCGCACGTTTTTGGCACCCCGCCAGCATCGCCGTCCCCCATTTACATGGGGCGAAACCTCCAGCGGCGTCCTGACAAGCTGACAGGCGGCATCGCCGCCGGGGAGTCTCAAAACCACAGCGGCGATGCAGTACAATGGGAACCTATGGCTCCCATCGCCTGCCAGCTCGCCAGTGGCCGTTTACATGGGACGATGTGGACACATCCCCCTAGATCGACTGCCTGGTTTCACATCATTGATGTGAAACCAGGCGAGCTGTCAGAGCCGCCGACATCGTCCCTTTACATGATTAAGCGACGCAGGGGCGATGTCGCCCCTGATAGGCCACGTCCCTACGTCGCCTATGTAATTGACGGCAATGTCGCCAGGTGTAACGGGGCCTTTATACTTTTTCCATGATTGTTCCACTCCTGGTTTTGGCCTCTAATTACTGAGGTAAAAAACTCATCAAATACTCAATGCGTGCACGTGGCCCTAGGGTACAATTATATATTGTAAGGCCTCATGCACATGTTGAGTATTTGGTGAGATTTTTACCTCAGGATTAGTAGCCAAAACCAGCAGTGAAACAATCAGAGGAAAAGTATAATAGAAACACGTCACCACTTCTGTATTTATCACCCACTGCTGGTTTTCACTTGCAGATACTGAGGCAAAAATCTCACCAAATACTGAACGTATGTACATGGCCTTAAAGTGGTTTTTACATGATTTTTGAAGAGGTTTTTCAATGTATTCTTTTTACACATAGTTTATTAAGTCTTGTGAATTGACAGTGTCGATCATCGAGTGGATTCCACAAGAAATCTGTATTAGGGCCGCTTTACGCACACCAACTTCTGTGACCAACTTCTGAACAGATCTCTGGTTGCAGTGAAATCATGGACACATTGTTCCATTTTGTGGCTGTGTACAAATGTAACAATGTTTCCATGATTTCACTGCAACCAGAGATCTGTTAAGAAGTTGGACACAGAAATTGGTGTGTGTAAAGCGGCCCTTAGGGTATGTGGAGAGTTTCTTTTTGCAGAAAACACTGGTGCTCATGAAGTATAAAGAGCGGGCGGCTACAAAGAAATAACATAAAAGAAGTGTAAAATAACATGAAACGTGCACAACAATATCTTTTTGACATTCATTCTATGCGTCCTCCAAAAAAAAAACACATTGAGCCACATGAGGTTGCCAGGCCAGCAGACAGGCATCAATAATTTTAACCAAAAATTGCAACAAGACTATGTGATTAATGTTTTTTTTTTCTACATTTATTAATAAAATTGGTAAAAAAAATTCCTAATTTATCAACCCGAGTAAAAGGAAAATTTGCAGCCAATCACAGATCAGTTCTTATTCTGAAATATCTCTGTAACAAATGAAAGCTGCACATTGATTGGTTTCTATTGGCACCATAGCCAGCTGTTCTTATAGTCAGGTTTGATAAATGGAGCAATAAAATATGTGTAAAAAATATATAAAATTTCACATTAAAATGTATAAAAATGTATTAAAATAAATGTATAAATTAAATTCCTTTAAAAAAAATGCAGAGAAAATACAAAATACACCAAATTAGAAACAGTCATTTAAAAAAAAAAAAAAAAAATATATATATATATATATATATATATATATATATATATATATATATACATATCCTTATAAGATAATGGACGCTGCAGACTGACTTTGGAAATCAATCCATCGTCATTCCCAAATCCTGAGCAATTAGATATTATTAGAGTTGGATTCAGCCCTGCATTAAACTACTTTCTGGTTCAGTAGAGCCGCGTATTTGATTTCACAATAAGGCCGTATCAGTCAGAGCAGGCGGCATGAAATCTGCTCCAGCTATAATCTCCATGTATGGATCCCCACTAATATAAAACTTTACTGTAAAAGAAACTCAGCCGTGTGTTATTAGAGGGGTTCACCCTCCATCCAGCATTAAAGCTGGATGCAAAACAGTAGTTGTCAACTTAACACATTGTCGAAATCCCAAATATTTCCAATCAAAGGGCCACATAGCAAGCGAGTAGTAACATATTTAGGTTTGGATAGCTCTACCCAAATACGTTGAACTGTTTCATTGGATACGTTACTCAGTCAAAGTACTCGTTAAAGCTATCTGAACCCAAGGATCTTACTACTCAGGGCGGCTTCACACTGCGGCACGATCCGGTCCGGGGCTGTCCGGAATGACCCTGACAGCCGCGGACTGGATCAGCAGGCAGGACTGGAGGGCTAATATGTCCTCCGGCCCCGTGTGCAGCGCACTCAGCTGCAGCCGCTGACAGGTCAGGACCGCAGCGCCCGCGGTCCTGACGTATCAGCAGCGGGAACTGCGTGCGCTGCACACCGGACCAGAGGGCATATTAGCCCTCCAGTCCTGTCTGCTGATCCAGTCCGCGGCTGTCAGGGTCATCCCGGATAGCCCCGGACCGAATCGTGCCGCAGTGTGAAGCCACCCTTACTCATCAGTAATAGGCACAGAAGCATATGACTTTTACATGTGTGTTTAAAGTGTATCCATCACTTTCCATAAATATGCATATTTTTTACATACACCATGTTCCAAATTATTATGCAAATTGGTTTTAAGTGTCATAGGGTTTTTTTTTATTGTCAATGAAACCCATTGATGGTATTGTGTCTCAGGGCCGCTTTACACACACCAACTTATCTGTCCAACTTCTGACCAACTTACTGGTTGCAGTGAAATCATGGACACATTGTTCCATTTGTACACAGCCACAAAATGGAGCAATGTGTCCATGATTTCACTGCAACCAGTAAGTTGGTCAGAAGTTGGACAGATAAGTTGGTGTGTGTGTAAAGTGGCCCTCAGGGTTCTTTGGATCACTGAAATCAATCTCAGATATCTGTGATAATTAGTTTGGCAGGTGAGCCCAATAAAAGGAAAACTGGGTGTACCCCAATATTACGCAGGCCACAGTTTTCAAGTAACATGGGAAAGAAAAAGGATGTCTCTGCTGCCGAAAAGCAACAAATAGTGCAATGCCTTGGACAAGGGATGAAAACATTGGATATTCCACGAAAACTTAAGCGTGATCATCGTACTGTGAAGAGATTTGTGGCTGATTATGAGCACAGATGTGTTCATGCAGATAACGGCAGAATGAGGAAGGTTTCTGCCAGGCAAGTTCATCAGATTAAGAGAGCAGCTGCTAAAAAGGTCTTACAAACCAGCAAACAGATATTTGAAGCTGCTGGTGCCTCTGGAGTCCCTCGAATCTCAAGGTGTAGGATCCTTCAAAGGCTTGCTGTGGTGCATAACCCTACTATTCGGCCATCCCTAAACAGTGCTCACAAACAGAAACGGTTGCAGTGTGTCCAGACATACATGAAGAATAATTTTCAAACAGTCTTGTTTACTGATGTGTGCCGAGCAACCCTGGATGGTCCAGATGGATAGAGTAGTGGATGGCCACCATGTCCCAACAAGGCTGCGACATCAGCAAGGAAGTGGAGGAGTCATGTTTTGGGCCGGAATCATTGGGAAACAGCTGGTAGGCCCATTTCAGGTTCCTAAAGGTGTGAAAATGACTTCTGCAAAGTATATAGAGTTTCTGACTGAGTACTATCTTCCATAGTACAAAAAGAAAAACGTGCTCAGGATCTAAGATGCAGCTGTTGATGACCACTCCTCTCCACTATAAAGAGTCATGTATTTGTCAACTGATGGTGATAGAATCTCATTCTATGCTTACCACTCAGGAAGGAGCCTGTCTCTGGAAGAAGCTGGTGTCATGACAATTGCAGTTCTCATGCTTTGCTGCAGTTGTGGAGTTCTGACGTTTATCCTTTTTGCATATTTTTTTCCCTCTGTCTTCCTTTCCCCGTGTTGTATCATTTGCAGTATAAGGCTACTTTCACATTACGATTTATGAGGGAGCCGATGCTGTCCGATAAATTCGGACAGCATCGGCTCCCTTCTGATGCCTGGAATCGGATGCCAAATGGGCATCCGATTCCGGCATTAAATCGTAGCCTTCGGGCAAAAAAAAAAATAGTTTATGCTCACCTCCCCCCGAGCCCCCGCCGTCTCCCACCGTCTTCCTGGAGGCTTCTGGTGGCTCCCCGCATCTGCAGAGGTCTTCTTCTGCAGTTCAGGACCTGCGGTGATGTCACAGTCACGTGACACCAGGTTCCACAATGGTAACCCGCGGTCACATGACTGTGACATCACCGCAGGTCCTGAACTGCAGAAGAAGACCTCTGCAGATACCGGGAGCCTGCGGGAGCCACCGGGAGCCTCCAGGAAGACGGCGGGAGCTCGGGGGGAGGTGAGCATAAACTTTTTTTTTTTTTTTAACCCCTGCTCTCCTAGTTGAGCATTTTTACTGTACTGAGCATGCTCAGTACAGTAAAATCGGGTCCAAGGAGACATCAGATGTTTCCTCGGACCCTGCTCCATAGGGCCCCATGTTATAGGGATCGGGTCGGATCGGATGTGCACTAAATGCCATACGATTTGGTCCGAATCGATTCTGTCAGATTTTATTTTCGCTGCAAAAATCGGAGGAGTCTCCGATTTTTGCACCGATAAAAAAATCGGACAGAATCGGATCGGACCAAATCGGATGGCATTTAGTGCACATCCGATTCGGTCCGATGCCCATAGGGCTGCATGGGGCCAAATTCGGATCCGATGCTGTCCGATTTTCATCCGTAGTGTGAAGGCAGCCTTAGGGTATGTGCACATCAGTCGTTTTGTGGGCTGCTTTTGGACGTTTTCCGTCGGCGTTTTCCGCTCAGTTTTATGTTAATTTATGTTAATCCTACCCTCCGGTTGGATTAACATGCTAGTCAATGGATTTTAGAAAACTCTGTCTTCACTAGAACGGTTTTCTTCTGGTCGTTTTCAGTCAAAACTGAGTTTTTTCACCGGTTTCCAAAAATAGAGCAAGTGACTTCTTTCCTCCGTTTTTCCACCGGTTTCAGCTGATCAAGTGCACAAAAAACTCAGTTTTCAAAACCGCCGAGAAAACCGCCGACAAAACGCTGTAAAACCGGGCGGAAAACGAGCAAAAAACGAGCAAAAAACGAGGGACACTGCTGAGCACAGAAAACTCTGTTTCTGCCAGTGTCCTCCGGTTCCCGGTCGGTCTGCAGAAATGCAGAACCGACTGATGTGCACATAGCCTAAGTCTAGAGAACTCGCCGGCCTTCTCACTAACCAGGGTGAGTCCAGTGCAAATGAAGGCTTAGGTACATAATGGCAACTGGGAGTAGCACCCATATAGGGACATTAGGGAGTGCAGAACCCAGACTTAGGTGAGTGTCAGGAGGTGTCCCCTTTCCCCTCTCTTTATCGCTAATGCCTTCCGTTAACACCGTCCTGGCTTTCTCCCTTTGTTTTGCACCACTCGTTTGTCGTTTTGCAGGGACCAGATAAGACTGCACATTCCCTACGTCACAGGAATTATACATAGCCGTAAGCAATTCTTGCCCAACTTTTTTCACCTGATCCTGATGACGTGAGCGCTTAGAATCATCGAGAACCAAAGCCTCGGGGACCTCTGTGAAATGATGTAGAATAAGAAGTTCCTCATTTGAGGCAATAATCACTCCATGTTCATCTTTTATAGCTCAGCAGCAGAATATTGCGCCTCTGCCAGCAAATAACTCACATTTCTATGCTAATTCACTATATGTATTGTGTCAGCATCTGGCCATGGTTGAGACAGGCAGAACATGAAGCTGGTTATGTGCCGGGTGATTTATATATGGGGTTGGTACTGCTCACTCGATCAGGTTCAGATGGAAGCTTTAATGTCCTTGTTGAGTCTAAGGGATTAAGATTAAAAGAGGATTAATTGTGGTTTATCTAGTAAATATGAGAGAAGTGATCTGATCTAACTCACATCATTTTCCATATATGATAATAAAAGGGATTGTACAGGAAGACAATGGTGCATGGTAAGAGATGATGGTAGTATGTCATCAATTGATTATATCATGTACGGTATGTTCCTATCATATTTGCTTTATATAGACATATTCAATGCACTATAGCCAGGGGCCGATGAAGGGGAACCAGGGCCCCTGCCAATTTAGGAGACAAGGCACCCCCCAGCCTCGATGTATCAGGGGTGCTCCGCAGATGCTAAATAGCAGATAGCATGCACCACATATATTTTTTGTCCCTTATGAACAGCACTATTTATAACAAGAGGACGCTATATAATAAGGGATGGCATTATATATAATAACAGCGGAGGCTATATAATAAGGGACGGCACAGTATATAACAAGAGGATGTTATATAAAAAGGGATGGCACTATATATAACAAGAGGACATTGTATAATAAAGGATGGCACTATAAGTAAAAATAGGACGTTATATAATAAGGGACGGCACTATATATAATAACGGGAGGCTATATAATAAGAGACGGCACTATATATATAAAAAGAGGATGCTTTATAATAAGGGACGGCACTATACATAAGAACAGGACCCTATATAATAAGGGACAGCACTATACATAACAAGAGGACGCTATATAATAAGGGACGGCACTATATATAACAAGAGGACGCTATATAATAAGGGACAGCACTATATGTAACAAGAAAACGTTATATAATAAGGGATGGCGCTATATATAACAAGAGGACATTATATAATAAAGGATGGCACTATAAGTAACAATAGGACGTTATATAATAAGGGATGGCACTATATATAAAAAGAGGAAGCCATATAATAAGGGACAGCACTATACATAACAAGAGGACACTATAATAAGTGATAGCACTATATATAACAAGAGGATACTATATAATAAGGGACGGCACTATATATAACAAGAGGATACTATATAATAAGGGACGGCACTATACATAACAAGAGGACGCTATATAATAAGGGTCACACTATATATAAAAAGAGGAAGCCATATAATAAGGGACAGCACTATACATAACAAGAGGACACTATAATAAGTGATAGCACTATATATAACAAGAGGATACTATATAATAAGGGACGGCACTATACATAACAAGAGGACACTATAATAAGTGATAGCACTATATATAACAAGAGGATACTATATAATAAGGGACAGCACTATATATAACAAGAGGACGCTATATAATAAGGGACGGCACTATACATAACAAGAGGACGCTATATAATAAGGGTCGGCACTATATAAAACAAGAGGATGTTATATAATAAGGGACGGCACTATGTATAACAAGAGGACGCTATATAATAAGGGACGGCACTATACATAACAAGAGGATGCTATATAATAAGGGATGGCACTATATATAACAAGAGGACGCTATATAATAAGGGATGGCACTATATATAACAGGAGGATGCTATAAAATAAGGGAACCGCACTATGTATAACAAGAGGATGCTATGTAATAAGGGACGGCACTATATATAACAAGAGGATGCTACATAATAAGGGATGGTACTATGTATAACAAGAGGACGTTATATAATAAGGGGTGGCACTATAAGTAGCAAGAGGACGTTATATATAACAAGGATGGCACTATATATAAAAAGAGGAAGCTATACAAATAAGGGAGAGCACTATATATAACAATAAAATGCTATATAATAAGGGATGGTTACTAATCACTCTTCTGCATCCTTAACCCTGCACCTCTATGCACCTCCCACCACTCTGATTCATTATAATTGCACTCTCCTCTTCCCCCCAATTTATGATGTCATGTGCTCATTCCTTCCTTCACTCTCTGTTCATTATAATATAATGGTTTCTCTCGTACCCTCACCCTCAATTTATTATAAAGTAATGACCTCTCTCCCACCCCACCCTCAATTTATTATAATAAAGTTACTTCCCTCCCACCCCCCACCCTCAATTTATTATAAAGTAATGACCTCTCTCCCACCCCACCCTCAATTTATTATAATAAAGTTACTTCCCTCCCACCCCACACCCTCAATTTATTATAAAGTAATGACCTCTCTCCCACCCCCACCCTCAATTTATTATAATATAGTTACTTGTCTCCTACCCCTACCCTCAATTCATTATAATTTAATCTCCTCTCTCCCACCCCCATTTCATTCATTATATTGAAAAATAACATTTTTAATACTTACCTTTCAGTATGATCTCCTGCGGCTCCACTTCTGTGGTTGTGGTTCTGTGGTTGGCATGTACACGCTGGCATTGGGGCAATGATGTAACCGCCCCGGTGCCGACTGAGACACATCTCAAAAAAGGCGAATGCCCATGGAGCTGCATTGCCAATCTGTAATGCCAGCAGTTGAGCTTCAGGAAAGGTCTATACTTGGATACATCTGTGCTGCTGATGGTGGCACACAAAACATTACAATTGGGGCAATCTGGCCGCGGCTGCCCTCCCCCCCGATCCTTGACCCCCAAGCTCTAGCCCAGATTGCCCTCATTACAATCTGCCTATTACTAGGTAGTGATGATCAAGTAGATATGAAATACTTAGACGCTAACATTATTATCTATCTATAAATACAGTTGTGTGCAAAAGTTTTAGACAGGTGTGGAAAAATGCTGTAGAGTAAGGATGATTTCAGTTTATTTTTAATAATTAACAAACTGCAAAGTGAGTAAAAAAAGAGAAACCTAATTGTGGCACCCCAGAGTCCGGTTGCCACAATGTCATTGCCTCCCTCGGGGAGTAATGTCATGTTTGGAAACAAGAAGGGGTATCCACACCAGGAAAACCCACAGCATGCAACACTTTCCTGACTCCAGACCAGAAGGGGAGCTCTGCAATCCGAGTTCAGGGGAGCTTCCCTATAAGTTCTGGCCTGGGGGAGGGAAGTTAGTTCAGAACAGCAGTAGAGGACAGTCTGAGAGGAAGAAGAGGGAAGACCTCCTGGGGGCTAGAGCAGTGTCTGGCTCATCCCAGGAGGGTTGAAGGAGCAGTGGAGCATGAGGGACCCATCGGAAAGGATCTGAGGAAGTTGGGGAAATGGCCTGGGGAGTGAAGTCAGTGATGTGCTCACCCCAGAGCAGAGACACTGGAGTCTGAGGTTGTGAGGGATTCCAGACTCAGCAGTAAATACCAGAGGACGGGAGATTCCAAGTCTCTCGGCCACACCAAGCACCTGAAGGCACAGCAGCGCACTAGAGCCCAGGACCTCAGCCAGAGGAGAGGTGCCAGAGAAGGGCTCGAGCTGCCTGCCATGTGGGTGAGAGACTTGTCAGCAGGAAGAGAGGGTCGCAGCTTAGCTACAGGCAGCAGCAGGGTCCAACAAAGAGGCGTGCAGCAGGAAGGCATAAGAACTCACCGGTTGAGGAGATATCCAACTTGCTTTCAGGCCGCCCAGACTCACCGAACCATCTGTTGTCAGTGTCCCGGTCTGCACGTTGAACCAATAGTATAGGTAAAGGAAACTGAAAACTGTGTGTCTGACGGTTATTCTGCACCTTCAGTCTTGCACCCCACCGGCCTACCACAGTCATAGATTTTACGGTTACCCTGGGGAACTGCTCCACCCATGGGGAGTGACACCATCACAGCTGCTATTCCATCATCCCCAGAGGTCCCGCACTGCAGCGTCTGCCATCCATAGCCCATCACCACGGGTGGTGTCACGATTTAATTCCCATTACCATAATCCTCAAACTTTTACTGACACTGCCAGGGTCATGAAGCTGGGTGTCAACCCCTGTGAATCCCCAGCAGAACTGTTGCCCAGTTCCAAGTACCCCACAGGGGGAGGAGGAGCATGTCATAATATAAATCAATAGTTGGTGTGACATCCCTTTACTTTCAAAATTTAACGTGGTAGGGGGCGATAGCAGTGGGCAAAGAACTCGTTTTCTGCATCCTACCATGCATCATGAAAATGGTGGTGTTGGCTAGGTTTGTATGCTTCTGTCATAGGTACAGGGTGATATGCCTCTGCATACACTCCCTGACAGGAGTTATGTCTCTTATCCTTGTTATGTAAATAAAATCTTATAACCTGATGTTAAATTCATCCATTGGTTGCATAAATTACTCTTTTGAAAGCTGAAACCCTCCGAAATGTGGTTTAGGTTAAGAAAATAAATTGGCCTCAATGCTGAAATATTGATCATTTAATGAACACAGAATGGTCAGATTTTGGCAAGACAAAAGTTTTGTCGCCCACAGAAAGTAATGTGATTTTGAAACAAAAAATTTACTTAAAATACAAATATATGTTACATAACATTGGTGAATGAAGTTGTGGTGCTATTAGAGTCATATTTAATATTTTGTGTGACTTCCATGAGCTTGAAGGACTGCATCCATGCGGTTCAACAATGATTCATACAATTTATGAATTAAGTCATCAGGAATAGCAAAGAATGCAGTCTTACATGCCTCCCAGAGTTCATTTAGATTCTTTGGTTTTGTCTTCCAAGCTTCCTCTTTCATCCTACCCCAAACATGTTCAATGATGTTCATGTCTGGTGACTGGGCCGGCCAGTCCTTGAGCACCTTGATCTTTTTTGCCTGGAGGAACTTTGTTGTAGAGATGGGTGTATGAGATGGAGCACATACAATCCTTGGAGACCTCATCTTCTCCTGTGAGAGCTGCACAGGTTGAGGTGTAATGATGAACACTACAGAAATTCTCAGATACTCTATTTTCCCAGTTGACTTGTGAGGTTTCTTCTGGGGAGGTCAACTGATATGACTCCTCCTAATACTGACAAAAGGATTGCAGACTCCAGGCTGTAAAGCACCCTCAGCTTCCCGTAGGGGAACTTGTGTCCCAATATGGCCACCATAACTTCCTCCTAATATACACAGTTGAGTCCCTTTTCACTGTAGTCAACTGTTCACTAGCATCCTGCTGATACAAGTCTCTCTCATTCTGCTCTCTTTTACATGGGCCTTCTACCTCCCCGGGTTTAGTTCCATACTGTTTATTTGACCTCTCTGATATGGCTTCCGGACTATCGAACGTTACAGTCTATCAAATATTCTATCACCTATCTTGTCACATTTCTTCTGTCCTTAGGACATATTTTCTGATGTCTTTCCTCTTCACACACACCCTGTAACATGACAGTCTGCTAACTGTCAGACCTCAGGTCTTGCATCACTGAACTCGGGTGTTATGTTTGTAATAGAAACTGACATGGGAAGAATAGATAAAACACTGAAAATACGGCAACTGCCCCAGCCGCTTCCTGTACAGACAAGAGATTCGGACCCCTGCGTGGCTCGGAATAGCCCTAACCCCAGACTAATTAATGTCAACTCGGGCCTATGCTGCCTGAACGGCCATCGAGTGCTTCACGTTCCTCCTAAGAAACGGGAGTGCAGAGAAGAGTGCAATATATACCTGCAGAAAGGAAAGAGTGACGAGATAGAAAGATTTCCCAGAATGAGTAAAACCTTCGAAATACCAAATTAAAGTACCGTATGTATTGCAAGAAAGTATGCCACCTACTACCTAAGAAGAAGCAGAAGATGGGTGCAGGGTGAAAAGCATAAACAGCAGAGTAAAAACCCTGGCTGGTCTTTCACTGTCTTCTGTGGACTTCCAAATGAAAATATCACCAGCAGGAAATACCAGCAGGGGGAAGGTATTTGTAGCTACACCAAAAAGGTGGTTGGACAGAAAAATGAGTAAATAAAGACACCTGGTAACCTAAAACAATATAGCAAGGATAACAGATAATAAACACCCAGAGAAAAGGTGTATCTGCTGTAGCTCAGTACACAGATAAACTGCCCACAAAGCACAGACTCAAGGGTTCAAACCCCAATGCATGATATCTGGATCTTTCTGTTGACTCCCAGGATGTAGTTCCCCAGTCTGTCTATATAACACCACCCATTTTGAGTCTTAACTGTTAACTTGACTGAAAACATGTAATTTACCAAACATATAAAAGCACATTTAAAACAGTTCATTACGTAACATTATTTTTCTTCAAGGATTGGTACAGTTACTAATTATAAAAGGCTCGGAAGGGCCGTGGGGTTAATGTATGGACTTGTAGCCAGATGGTCGTTTGAGCAGCAGAATTATCTTACATTTAGTAATACGAGACAGGACCTAAGAGAGACCAGATCTAAGAGAAGACCCAAGAAAGACCAGATCTGAGAGAAGACCCAAGAGAGACCAGATCTGAGAGAAGACCCAAGAGAGACCAGATCTGAGAGAAGACCTAAGAGAGACCAGATCTAAGAGAAGACCCAAGAGAGACTAGATCTAAGAGAAGACCCAAGAGAGACCAGATCTAAGAGAAGACCCAAGAGAGACCAGATCTGGGAGAAGACCCAAGACAGACTAGATTTAAGAGAAGACCCAAGAGAGACCAGATCTGAGAGAAGACCCAAGAGAGACCAGATCTGAGAGAAGACCCAAGAGAGACCAGATCTGAGAGCAGACCCAAGAGAGACCAGATCTGAGAGCAGACCCAAGAGAGACTAGATCTGAGAGAAGACCCAAGAGAGACCAGATCTGAGAGAAGATCCAAGAAAGACCAGATCTGAGAGAAGACCCAAGAGAGACCAGATCTGAGAGAAGACCCAAGAGAGACCAAATCTGAGAGAAGACCCAAGACAGACTAGATTTAAGAGAAGACCCAAGAGAGACCAGATCTGAGAGAAGACCCAAGACAGACCAGATCTGAGAGAAGACCCAAGAAAGACCAGATCTGAGAGAAGACCCAAGAGAGACCAGATCTGAGAGAATACCCAAGACAGATTAGAATTGAGAAAAGACCCAAGAGAGACCAGATCCAAAAGAAGACACAAGAGTACTCAAGAGAAACCAAATGAGGGAGTGGACCCAACCCAACAGAGTAAAACTTAGAACCCCATCATTCATCTAGTTCATTTCCAGCTGGATGAAGGGCGCATGTGCCCGATACGTTGCCCTATGGTACCTGTGGTCGAGATAAAGGCATAAAGATACATCTCATGACGGAGTGCTGCAGCATTTTTTCAAGTGTATACACGTGCTGGGAAGACAGCTGAGCTGATTAGCATCCACTGGGCAGTGCTGCTCCATTTGTTTCTACATACATATCTCTCTATCTATCTATCTACTGTATATATCTATATCTATCTCTCTATCTATCTGAGGTTCACAAGGTGTAATTTATCTTTACAAACAACACAGTTAACATTTATTTGGCAGAATCTATAGATACAGTCTTACTGTGTTTTTGCTGATGCGTGTAGAAATACAGTGTTTTCTTCTTTACGACTGCAGGAATTTCTGACTACACTGCATTGTTAACATTATTCCTTTCTAGCATATTCTGATCGATCTGTGGCTTAAATAGTAATGTCTGCACTCAGGCATTTATTCTGTAGTCTGTCCTGGAACTCTTATCTGGTACTTAATATTGTGGAGTCACAATGTACCAGTGGAGCACTAAACATTCTTTACACTATGTGCCTAGCTGATGTCACCACAAGAGCGCATCAACACAAATGTGGGTAGATCAGATACGTTTGAGTCCCTAAAACTATGTAGATAGTATATATCCAGCATGCCATTAGTGAGGAACGGGGTTTATAACATCACATGCAGGGGCATAGCCTGGGCCCAGGGGTGCAGGGGGCCCGCCGACCCCATCGCCTTCTTCTACTGGATCTGCATCCGAGGAGAAACATCCAGGTGCAATTCATAGCTGAGCAATAAACGCCAGTAGCCAAACAGAGGGCAGCAGATGACATCGGCGAGCCAGACATTGGCATCTCGTGGCAGTGATGTCATGCGTCATCATAGCAGTCATGGTGATGTCAGACGCCGGCCACTGCACCAACTACTGAGAAGGACGCTGCACGATGTGGAAAGGGAGGAAGTTGAGTAGAATGGGGTTTTTTCTTTGTTTTTTATGTGTTAGAAGCAGAGCGGGGAACATATATAACAGGAAGAAGCCCAGGATAGGAGACTTATATGAGGGACATATATAACTGGAAGGAGCCCAGGATGGGGATGTATATAAAAGGAAGGGGCCCAGGATGTGAGATATAAATTCCAGGCTGAGGGACATCTTTACTAGGAAGGTGCCAAGGATGGAGGCATGTAAACCTGGATGAGGGACATATTTACCAAGAGAGAGCCCAGGATTGGAGACATATATACCAGGATGGAGGACACATATACAAGGAGGTGAGACATATATACCAGAATGGGGGACACATATACAAGGCGGTGAGACATATATACCAGGATGGGGGATACACATACGAGGAGGTGAGACATATATACCAGGATGGGGGCCATATATACCAGAATGGAGGACACATATACAAGGAGGTGAGACATATATACCAGGATGGGGGATACACATACGAGGAGGTGAGACATATATACCAGGATGGGGGCCATATATACCAGAATGGAGGACACATATACAAGGAGGTGAGACATATATACCAGGATGGGGGATACACATACGAGGAGGTGAGACATATATACCAGGATGGGGGCCATATATACCAGAATGGAGGACACATATACAAGGAGGTGAGACATATATACCAGGATGGGGGACACATATACAAGGAGGTGAGACATATATACCAGGACCACGTTTTTTTCACGGCCGCATCTGTCGCATGTGCCGAAACCGCAACTGTGCCGCACTTGCCGCACCTGCCGCGAGCCCCATAGACATTGCATGGGGCTTGCCGCAGGTGAACTGCAAGTGCGGCCGTTATGCGATCAGCGATTACCGCTGATGTGAAAGGGGCCTTAAATAGTAAAACTTGATTTAAACAGTAAATTTTTTTAATTTTCTGATGACACATTCCCTCGAAAGTGAAACTCAGACTTAATGGGAGCCTGTAAGGTCCACAATACTATTTTCCTGCAAATATAGAAGTAATCTACAAATGAATAGCTTTTTAATTCTGTTTAGCCAGATTACTGAAGCAGCAGCTTCAGAGAGAACATGAGGTTGTTTTCTCCCTCCAGCCACTTGCTTTGATCATCAAGGCAGATCAGTCACGGCACTGTAATCATTATACTCTTAATGCGACTCTAATCACTTGGTCGGCGCTCGACAGCTGCAGTCAATCATTATGTTCATCAATTGTCTGCAGTGGTCACATGTTGAACCTTTTGGACAAAAAAGTAAAAGAGACCAGCAGGGAACATGGCCACCAAGGAGGAGAAACAGTGGGAGTTTTTCGCTGAATGTGGCAAATCCGGCAGATTTACTGCATCTGCCGGATCTGCCGCCTAACGGTCGACTTGCGCTACACCTGCGGCTAGCCCCCATGCATTCTCTATGGGGCTTGTGGCAGGTGCGGCAAATGCGTTTTTTGCCGCAACCCAGCAAATCTCACGGGTCAAAAAAACGCAGCTAGCAGCATTTTTTTTTCCGTGCCGCAAGTGCCGGATCTGCCGGATCCAGCAAACTGCACCCGACCACAAGCCCCATAGAGATGCATAGGACTTGCCGGATTGGTGTCGCAAGTTGGCCGTTAGAAGGCAGATCCGGCAGATGCGACGCCATCTGCCAGATCATCCGGAAACATCAGCAAACCGCTGATTTGAGAGGAGCCTTACAATTATATGTTCCACAATTGGATGTTTTAAAAAGTGTTCCTGTCATGAGATATTCTTATAAATGTGCCCCTGTGTAATGTATGTGTCCGACCATGCAGGAACAGATGGGATATACCACAGCTCCTGGGCAAGGGAGGAAGTAAGAGAGTATACAGACATTACGGCCAAGGATCACAGAATATAAGAGTATGCAGACACTACAGCCAGGGACCACAGAATATAAGAGTATACAGACATTACAGCCAGGGATCACAGAATATAAGAGTATACAGACATTACAGCCGGGGATCACAGAATATAAGAGTATACAGACATTACAGCCGGGGATCACAGAATATAAGAGTATACAGACATTACAGCTGGAGATCACAGAATATAAGAGTATACAGACATTACAGCCGGGGATCACAGAATATAAGAGTATACAGACATTACAGCCAGGGATCACAGAATATAAGAGTATACAGACATTACAACTGGAGATCACAGAATATAAGAGTATACAGACATTACAGCCGGGGATCACAGAATATAAGAGTATACAGACATTACAGCCGGGGATCACAGAGTATAAGAGTATACAGACATTACAGCTGGGATCACAGAATATAAGAGTATAAAGACATTACAACTGGGGATCATAGAATATAAGTGTATACAGACATTACAGGTGGGGATCACAGAATATAAGAGTATACAGATATTACAGCTGGGGATCACAGAATATAGGAGTATACAAACATTACAGCAGGGGATCACAGAATATAAGAGTATACAGACATTACAGCCGGAGATCACAGAATATAAGAGTATACAGACATTACAGCCGGAGATCACAGAATATAAGAGTATACAGACATTACAACCGGGGATCACAGAATATAAGAGTATACAGACATTACAGCCGGGGATCACACAATATAAGAGTATACAGACATTACAGCCGGAGATCACTGAATATAAGAGTATACAGACATTACAGCTGGAGATCACAGAATATAAGAGTATACAGACATTACAGCCGGGGATCACAGAATATAAGAGTATACAGACATTACAGCCGGGGATCACAGAATATAAGAGTATACAGACATTACAGCCGGGGATCACAGAATATAAGAGTATACAGACATTACAGTCGGGGATCACACAATATATATATCTGTATACTCTCTTATTTCCTCCTCTGCCCAGGAGCTGTGGTATATCCCACCTGTTCCTGCATGGTCAGACACATACATTACACAGGGGCACATTTATAAGAATATCTCGGGATAGGAACATTTTCTTAACATCGAATTGTGTAACTTATTTATATTCTATAATCCACCCTTGTTGGTGGCACAGCCCCTCTCACAGACATGGTATTTATTCCTTCTGACCTTTTTAGCTCCATTTCAATATTTGTTTTTAAAAAATCCACAGGAAAGTGCTCTCTCTGCCTTTGTAAGTGACTGTCGGGATACAAGTACAGACCCCCACCCTAACCCCACCAGGTCTATAATGAAGTGTGTTGGGCGCTTTGTCTCCGCACCATTGAGGTTTTGTGTTCTGAAGCCTTAATGGGCCCTTGTGAGTCAGTGGGGAGGATCTTCTCTTGTTCCATGTGAAGAGGTTCAGCGAGGAAAAGATGTGTAATACGATTAGTAGTGTAAGTGTTCCCTTTCATGTAGAATAAGGAGGACGAGCAGAGGAGATCAAAACGGATTTGAGATCATTGACGGCTGGAGAAAATAGTGGAGGTGGCACCGCTGTGCGCCGCTTCTGCTGGGCGGAAATTAGAAGACGGGCAATTAACCTTCACACAATAATGATTCAGCGGAATATCTACCGGAGTCAGGAAAGAGGGTGATCACATTCTAAACGAGGTATGGTGGGACTGACCCAGTACACATCAATGTGTGGTGTCATATTAATAATAATAATAATAATAGTTTTTATTTATATAGCACCAACATATTCCGCAGCGCTTTACAATTCAGAGGGTATACAATTCAATACATGAACAATACAATATAATAATATGATAAAATACAATATAGACAATAAAAAAAAGTTCTGAAACCATGAGAAGTGAGGTCCCTGCTCGCAAGAGCTTACAATCTATGAAGAAATAGGGAAGGCACAAAAGGTAAATGGTAAAAAGTGCCATCATTTATGGTCCAGACATCAATGTATTAAATAGAAGATTCACGTAACCCTGCATGAGCCGGTCACCAGCCGGGATCTATACAAGGACTATAGAATATAAAGGTCGGGGGGGAAGTATATATGGGTCTGACTTTTTTTCAGAAACTGTGAAACTGTTGTCTGTCTGAGGATGAAGCTCAACTCTTTGGCTTAGATAGACAGAGAGACAGATAGATAGATAGATAGACAGAGAGACAGATAGACAGATAGATAGATAGATAGATAGATAGATAGATAGATAAGTAGATATATAATAAAGGGCCGTCACACGCTGCGATTTTGTGAGCGATCTCACCTACGATGTCAGGGGTGCGCGCACATGGATAACATGTTAGTGAGGTGTCACATGTATAGATAACGATGTTAGGGTGCGGCTCGTGGACACATCGTTAGTGAGGTGTCACATGTATAGATAACGATGTCAGGGGTGCGGCTCGTGGACACATCGTTAGTGAGGTGTCACATGTATAGATAACGATGTCAGGGGTGCGGCTCGTGGACACATGGTTAGTGAGGTGTCACATGTATAGATAACGATGTCAGGGGTGCGGCTCGTGGACACATCGTTAGTGAGGTGTCACATGTATAGATAACGATGTCAGTGGTGCGGCTCGTGGACACATCATTAGTGAGGTGTCACATGTATAGATAACGATGTCAGGGGTGCGGCTCGTGGACACATCGTTAGTGAGGTGTCACATGTATAGATAACGATGTCAGGGGTGCGGCTCGTGAACACATCGTTAGTGAGGTGTCACATGTATAGATAACGATGTCAGTGGTGCGGCTCGTGGACACATCATTAGTGAGGTGTCACAATGTATAGATAACGATGTCAGGGGTGCGGCTCGTGAACACATCGTTAGTGAGGTGTCACATGTATAGATAACGATGTCAGTGGTGTGCACTTGTGGACACATCGTTAGTGAGGTGTCACATGTATAGATAACGATGTCAGGGGTGCGGCTCGTGAACACATCGTTAGTGAGGTGTCACATGTATAGATAACGATGTCAGGGGTGCGGCTCGTGGACACATCGTTAGTGAGGTGTCACATGTATAGATAACGATGTCAGGGGTGCGGCTCGTGGACACATTGTTAGTGAGGTGTCACATGTATAGATAACGATGTCAGGGGTGCGGCTCGTGGACACATCGTTAGTGAGGTGTCACATGTATAGATAACGATGTCAGGGGTGCGGCTCGTGGACACATCGTTAGTGAGGTGTCACATGTATAGATAACGATGTCAGGGGTGCGGCTCGTGGACACATCGTTAGTGAGGTGTCACATGTATAGATAACGATGTCAGTGGTGTGCACTTGTGGACACATCGCTAGTGAGGTGTCACATGTATAGATAACGATGTCAGGGGTGCGGCTCGTGGACACATCGTTAGTGAGGTGTCACATGTATAGATAACGATGTCAGTGGTGTGCACTTGTGGACACATCGCTAGTGAGGTGTCACATGTATAGATAACGATGTCAGGGGTGCGGCTCGTGGACACATCGTTAGTGAGGTGTCACATGTATAGATAACGATGTCAGTGGTGTGCACTTGTGGACACATCGCTAGTGAGGTGTCACATGTATAGATAACGATGTCAGGGGTGCGGCTCGTGGACACATCGTTAGTGAGGTGTCACATGTATAGATAACGATGTCAGGGGTGCGGCTCGTGGACACATCGTTAGTGAGGTGTCACATGTATAGATAACGATGTCAGGGGTGCGGCTTGTGGACACATCGCTAGTGAGGTGTCACATGTATAGATAACGATGTCAGGGGTGCGGCTCGTGGACACATCGTTAGTGAGGTGTCACATGTATAGATAACGATGTCAGTGGTGTGCACTTGTGGACACATCGTTAGTGAGGTGTCACATGTATAGATAACGTTCAGGACACAGCAGTGATGTTCTGTGCAGGGATCGTTCACACAGCCAGCGACCGATGCTTGTCAATGTTGTGAATAGGCGAAATTGTTAAGGAGATCATTATGACGGTGTCACACAGAACGATGCAGCAGATTGGATGATCGACATCGTCTGATGTGGGGTCCGGATCTCATATCTGCGATGAATGATCAGACCGCTTATCACTTGTAAGATCCACGTGTCACACGCAACTATGCCATTAGAGTGACTGAAAACCCCTGACGTTTCAGCGATATCGTTAATGATATCGTAGCGCGTCACGGCTCCTATAGATACATATAGATAGATTTATAGATAGACAGACAGATAAGTAGATAGATATAGATTTTATATCCTGCTGGGGGAAGAAAAGAGAGCAGTGGAGATAGCAGCGCGGTATGTTAGCACAAGCCATAGACTTCGAGGAAATGAACTATGATATGACATGGACTTACATAGCCCCCTGGATCTGCCCCATCCATTGTTCTTATAGCCACAATCCTGGATCTGCCCCCATCCATTGTTCTTATAGCCCCCACCCTGGATCTGCCCCATCCATTGTTCTTATAGCCCCCACCCTGGATCTGCCCCATCCATTGTTCTTATAGCCCCAACCCTGGATCTGTCCCATCCATTGTTCTTATAGCCCCCACCCTGGATCTGCCCCATCCATTGTTCTTATAGCTCTCACCCTGGATCTGCCCCATCCATTGTTCTTATAGCCCCCACCCTGGATCTGCCCCATCCATTGTTCTTATAGCTCTCACCCTGGATCTGCCCCATCCATTGTTCTTATAGCCCTCACCCTGGATCTGCCCCATCCATTGTTCTTATAGCCCCCACCCTGGATCTGCCCCATCCATTGTTCTTATAGCCCCAACCCTGGATCTGTCCCATCCATTGTTCTTATAGCCCCAACCCTAGATCTGCCCCATCCATTGTTCTTATAGCTCTCACCCTGGATCTGCCCCATCCATTGTTCATATAGCCCCCACCCTGGATCTGCCCTATCCATTGTTCTTATAGCTCTCACCCTGGATCTGCCCCATCCATTGTTCTTATAGCCCCAACCCTGGATCTGCCCCATCCATTGTTCTTATAGCCCTCACCCTGGATCTGCCCCATCCATTGTTCTTATAGCCCCAACCCTGGATCTGCCCCATCCATTGTTCTTATAGCCCCAACCCTGGATCTGCCCCATCCATTGTTCTTATAGCCCCAACCCTGGATCTGTCCCCACCCATTGCTCCTATAGCCCCCACACTTGATGAGCCCCCATCCACCTTTTCTACAGTCTACCCTACATTCCTTATCCCTATTCCCTTCTGTACATTTGCTTTGGCAAAACTGATGTGTATTTAGTCCTGCCAATAAAGATGCTTTGAATTTGAATTTGAATTTAGATAGATAGACAGATATCTGAGATACAATAGATAAAAAGATCAATAAGTAGATAAATAGATTATAGAGAATAGATATAGTAGATAGATTATACAAGATAAATAGATAGATTATAGAGGATAGATAGCACAGAAATAGATAGATTTACAGATAGATATAGATAAATATCTGAGATACAATAGATAAAAAGATCAATAGATAGATTATAAAAGATCGATAGATTATAAAAGATAAGGGGCCGTCACACGCTACGATATCATTAACGATGTCGTTGAAACGTCACGGGTTTTCAGTCGCTCTAATGACGTGGTTGCGTGTGACACGTGATTCTTACAAGCAATAAGTGATCTGATCGTTCATCGCAGATATGAGATCCGGACCCCACATCAGACTATGTCGATCATGCAATATGCTGCGTCGTTCTGTGTGACACCGCGATAACCGATCTCCTTTATGATTTCTCCTATTCACAGCATTGACAAGCATCAATCGCTGGTTGTGTGAACGATCCCTGCACGGAACATCGCTGCTGTGTCCTGAACGTTATCTATACATGTGACACCTCACTAACGAGAGTGCACCTCTGAGATCGTAGGTGAGATCGCTCACAAAATCGTACTGTGTGACGGCCCCTGTAGATGGAAAAGATAAACAGACAGACAGACTAGACTAGATAGATAGATAGATAGATAGATAGATAGATAGATAGATAGATAGATGAAGCCAGGCAGTGCTCCACATAATAAAGAATAGTGGAAAGTCGAAACGTGGCTCCAGTCGGGTCTGAATTACAGTCCACTATTCTTCATTATGTGGAGCGCTCCCTGGCTTTACTTTTCCCCACTATTCTTCATTATGTGGAGCGCTCCCTGGCTTTACTTTTCCCACTATTCTTCATTATGTGGAGCGCTCCCTGGCTTTATTTTTCCCACTATTCTTCATTATGTGGAGCGCTCCCTGGCTTTATTTTCCCACTATTCTTCATTATGTGGAGCGCTCCCTGGCTTTACTTTTCCACTATTCTTCATTATGTGGAGCGCTCCCTGGCTTTACTTTTCCACTATTCTTCATTATGTGGAGCGCTCCCTGGCTTTACTTTTCCACTATTCTTCATTATGTGGAGCGCTCCCTGGCTTTATTTTTCCACTATTCTTCATTATGTGGAGCGCTCCCTGGCTTTATCTTTCCACTATTCTTCATTATGTGGCGCGCTCCCTGGCTTTATTTTTCCACTATTCTTCATTATGTGGAGCGCTCCCTGGCTTTATTTTTCCACTATTCTTCATTATGTGGAGCGCTCCCTGGCTTTATTTTTCCACTATTCTTCATTATGTGGAGCGCTCCCTGGCTTTATTTTTCCACTATTCTTCATTATGTGGAGCGCTCCCTGGCTTTATTTTTCCACTATTCTTCATTATGTGGCGCGCTCCCTGGCTCTATTTTTCCACTATTCTTCATTATTTGGAGCGCTCCCTGGCTTTACTTTTCCACTATTCTTCATTATGTGGAGCGCTCCCTGGCTTTACTTTTCCACTATTCTTCATTATGTGGAGCGCTCCCTGGCTTTACTTTTCCACTATTCTTCATTATGTGGAGCGCTCCCTGGCTCTATTTTTCCACTATTCTTCATTATGTGGAGCGCTCCCTGGCTTTACTTTTCCACTATTCTTCATTATGTGGAGTGCTCCCTGGCTTTATTTTCCCACTATTCTTCATTATGTGGAGCGCTCCCTGGCTTTATTTTTCCCAATATTCTTCATTATGTGGAGCGCTCCCTGGCTTTATTTTTCCACTATTCTTCATTATGTGGCGCGCTCTCTGGCTCTATTTTTCCACTATTCTTCATTATGTGGAGCGCTCCCTGGCTTTATTTTCCACTATTCTTCATTATGTGGCGCGCTCCCTGGCTTTATTTTTCCCACTATTCTTCATTATGTGGCGCGCTCTCTGGCTCTATTTTTCCACTATTCTTCATTATGTGGAGCGCTCCCTGGCTTTATTTTTCCACTATTCTTCATTATGTGGAGCCCTCCCTGGCTTTATCTTTCCACTATTCTTCATTATGTGGAGCGCTCCCTGGCTTTATCTTTCCACTATTCTTCATTATGTGGAGCGCTCCTTGGCTTTATTTTTCCACTATTCTTCATTATGTGGAGCGCTCCCTGGCTTTATCTTTCCACTATTCTTCATTATGTGGAGCGCTCCCTGGCTTTATCTTTCCACTATTCTTCATTATGTGGAGCGCTCCTTGGCTTTACTTTTCCACTATTCTTCATTATGTGGAGCGCTCCCTGGCTTTACTTTTCCACTATTCTTCATTATGTGAAGCGCTCCCTGGCTTTACTTTTCCACTATTCTTCATTATGTGGAGCGCTCCCTGGCTCTATTTTTCCACTATTCTTCATTATGTGGAGCGCTCCCTGGCTTTATTTTTCTACGTGATTTTGCATTGGGCATTACAGTTGGCTATAATATGATTATTTTATGTATTTTTTGGTAGAAAATAACTATTATTCCTATACATCATATTTTATATCTTTCTTCTCTCATTCCTGATTTCTTAAATTCTAAATTAGTTTGGAAATATATTTAAATTCTATCACAATTCCTCTAAGTCAATTTCTGATTGGCTAAGAAACACTGCAGGGGCGGGGCATCTAGGAAGGATGGAAGCAGTCCCACTTTACATCAGAGAACGTAATGACCTGTAGTCTGGATGGACGTATTTCACATGGATCTCAGCTCATAGGAGCCGTATGAATCACTCACTGACCCATCATCTCCCTCCATGATATATTCATCTACCAGAAGCCAGGACTATTCCAGCACTTACTGTACTGTCAGGGTGCCAGCACTTCATACCTGGCATAAAATCCTTGATATATGCTGTATAATGATTTGGCATGGATATGAAAGAGGAAGACCTTGGCTCACTCAACTGAGCGCTTCTTCTCCTTATTGTCCTTTGTTATCTCTTATATATTTATAAGTTTCTTGTTTTATATTTCCATTGCAAATTTTATTATTACTTTAAATGTTAGATAATAATTTGTATTTTTCTCGCTTGACCCCATGCGCAGCCCTGAGTGAGTTCTCTGGCTACCCCCAATGCTGTCTCTCTGCCCCCCTTGGTTGCTCTCTGCTCCCTCCACTCCCCGTGGTGGCTCTCTGCCCTGCCTCGTAGTCGCTCTTAGCCTTCACCTGTGCTGTCTCTCTGGTCCCCACCATTTGTTATCTGTGTGTGTTCTTCCCCTGTGGTCGCTGTGTCCCCCTGTGGTGGATCTGCACACCCTGTGCTTGCTTTCATGCTGAGGGGTAGAGTGAGGAAGAGCAGTGGCAGAGCAGAGCGGGGCAGAGCAGAGCGGGGCAGAGCAGAGCGGGGCAGAGCAGAGTGAGGCAGAGATGAGTGGGCAGTGGGGAAGAGATGAGTGGGCAGAGCAGGAGCAGAATGGAGTGGGACAGAATGGAGTGGGGCAGAGCAGGGGCAGAGGGAAGATGGGCAGAATTGAGTGGGGCAGAGCAGGGGCAGAATGGGGTGGAGCAGAGCAGGGGCAGAGGGGAGATGGGCAGAATGGAATGGGGCAGAATGGAGTGGAGCAGAGCAGGGGCAGAATGGGAGTGGGTCAGAGCAGGGGCAGAGCAGAGTGAGGCAGAGGAGGGGCAGAATGGAGTGGGGCAGAGCAAGGGCAGAGTGGAGTGGGGCAGAATGGAGTGAGGCAGAATGAAGAGGGAGCAGTGCATGGGCAGAATAGAGTGGGGAAAAAAGGAGTGGGGCAGAGCAGGGGCAGAATGAACTGGGGGCAGAGCAGGGGCAGTTTGGAGTGGGACAGAGTGGAGTAGGGCAGAATAGAGTGAGGCAGAATGAAGAGGGGGCAGTGCATGGACAGAATGGAGTGGGACAGAGCAGGGGCAGAGTGGAGTGGGGCAGAGCAGGGGCAGAATGGAGTGGGACAGAGCAGGGGTACAGAGGAGTGGGACAGAATGGAGTGAGGCAGAATAATGTCGGGGCAGAATGGAGTGGGGCTGAGCTCTCTTTCGCACCCCCCTCTGTGTTTGCCCCTGGCCTCTATTTGCCCCCGTGCTGTCTTTGCTCCCCATGCTCCCTGCACTCTCTCTGCCCTCTTACCCTTCTTCCCAGCTGTGATGGCTCTGTGTCATAGCTGGGAACGGAAAGCATTGAAGAATACAGGGCATGCAGTGATGTCACAGTCATGTGAATGATCACATGACTGTGATACACCAAAGGTCCTGTCCCTTGGTAAATTGCAGATTATTGGTGGGGAATGGTGCGGGAGTCTGTGGGGGTAGCAGGAAAGGTGCGGTGTGATCAGGCGGGAGTCTATGGGTAAAAGGAGAGGTGCAGTGTGAGGTGGATGGGGGTCTATGGCTGACAGGAGAGGTGCAGTGGGAGCAGGCGGGGGTCTATGGGTGACAGGAGAGGTGCAGTGGGAGGTGGGTGGGGTCTAGGGGTGGCAGGAGAGATACAGCGGGAGGAGGGCGGGGGTCTATGTGTGGCAGGAGAGGTACAGTGGGAGGCAGGCGGGGGTCTATGGGTGACAGGAGAGGTGCAGTGGGAGGCGGGCTGGGGTCTATGGCTGACAGGAGAGATGCGGTGGGAGGCGGGCGGGGCTATGGGTGTCAGGAGAGGTGCAGTGGGAGGCGGGTGGGGTCTATGGGTGACAGGAGAGGTGCAGTGGGAGGCGGGGGGGGTCTATGGGTGACAGGAGAGGTGCAGTGGGAGGCAGACGGAGGTCTATGGGTGACAGGAGAGGTGCAGTGGGAGGCAGACGGGGGTCTATGGGTGACAGGAGAGGTGCAGTGGGAGGCGGGTGGGGGTCTATGGCTGACAGGAGAGATGCAGTGGGAGGGGGGCGGGGGTCTATGGCTGACAGGAGAGGTGCAGTGGGAGGTGGGCGGGGCTATGGGTGTCAGGAGAGGTGCAGTGGGAAGTGGGTGGGGGTCTAGTGGTGGCAGGAGAGATACAGTGGGAGGCGGGCAGGGGTCTATGGGTGGCAGGAGAGGTACTGTGGGATGCGAGCAGCGTGTGCAGTGGCGCCTTCTGTTGTCTGTGCCGCCGCCAGCCTGCGCCATATTGATATTCCCATCACTTGGGTGTGCTAATATGACTCTGGCGGAAATGACAATTATATATATACTAGCTGTGAGCCCGATGCAAATGCATTGGGTGTCTAGAATACTATACTTTGTATGAGGATTACCGCAAGCGCGCCGCAAGTGTAACGACTCGCTGGCGCCGACCAATTTAGAAGCGCGGCTCAGGCAGCGACTCGCAATGGCCTCGCGGCCATTGTTCGCGCTACCTGACCGGTAAATCGTTAACTTTGAGGCCGAGCCTCTGGTTCGATTTTCGGCCAGCGACTCGCAATGGCCGCTTCGCGGCCATTGCTCGTACTCAGTCTGCGTGAGCAATGGCGTCACAGAGTGACATAGCCACGGTCTTTTCGGGGACCGACACGGAAGTGCCTACGGCAATTATATAGTAGATATATACAGCCAGAAGCCTTTATACTCGATATTATATATATGCAGCAGCCTGTATCCTCTATATTATATATATGCAGCCAGCAGCCTGTATCCTTTATATTATATACTAGATGGTGGCCCGATTCTAAAGAATCGGGTAGTCTAGAATCTATATAGAGTTTATTTAGTAATAGGGGAGTGCTGTGAAATTAATTGTGTGTATACAGGCGGCTCAGTGGTTAGCAGAGTATACGGTGGCTCAGTGGTCAGCAGTGAGTGCGGTGGCTCAGTGGTTAGCAGTGAGTGCGGTGGCTCAGTGGTCAGCAGTGAGTGCGGTGGCTCAGTGGTCAGCAGTGAGTGCGGTGGCTCAGTGGTCAGCAGTGAGTGCGGTGGCTCAGTGGTCAGCAGTGAGTGCGGTGGCTCAGTGGTCAGCAGTGAGTGCGGTGGCTCAGTGGTCAGCAGTGAGTGCGGTGGCTCAGTGGTCAGCAGTGAGTGCGGTGGCTCAGTGGTCAGCAGTGAGTGCGGTGGCTCAGTGGTCAGCAGTGAGTGCGGTGGCTCAGTGGTCAGCAGTGAGTGCGGTGGCTCAGTGGTCAGCAGTGAGTGCGGTGGCTCAGTGGTCAGCAGAGAGTGCGGTGGCTCAGTGGTCAGCAGTGAGTGCAGCACAGGCTGGAGGGGGCAGAGGCTGGAGGGGGAAAGGAGGGAGGAGGCAGAAACTGGAGGGGTTAGAGGAGGGAGGGGTGAGGAGAGGGGGATGGGGGCGGAGGGCTGGGGGGCAGAGGAGAGCGGAGGCTGGGGGGGCAGAGGAGAGCAGGAGGGCTGGGGGGGCAGAGGAGAGCGGGGAGGCTGGGGGGGCAGAGGAGAGCGGAGGCTGGGGGGGCAGAGGAGAGCGGAGGCTGGGGGGGCAGAGGAGAGCGGAGGCTGGGGGGGCAGAGGAGAGCGGAGGCTGGGGGGGCAGAGGAGAGCGGAGGCTGGGGGGCAGAGGAGAGCGGAGGCCGGGGGGTCAGAGGAGAGCGGAGGCTGGGGGGGCAGAGGAGAGCGGAGGCTGGGGGGGCAGAGGAGAGCGGAAGCTGGGGGGGCAGAGGAGAGCGGAGACTGGGGGGGCAGAGGAGAGCGGAGGCTGGGGGGGCAGAGGAGAGCGGAGGCTGGGGGCAGAGGATAACGGAGGCTGGAGGGCTGAACACTCACTGGGCTGTTGGCGGTCAGCGGCAAGGCTGGCGGCGGTTCCGGAGGCCGGCCCCGGAGTGCGGGCGGGGCTAGCTCCGTGATGGAGGAGAGTCACCGGGTGTGTGGAGAGAGTGGCAGGACTGGGAGCGGTGCCGGCGGAGGCCGCACACCGGAGTGTGGGCCGGTCCGGGCCGGTTCCCGCATGTTGGTGGGCGCACAGCAGGCTGTGTGCGGAGCCAGTGGCGGGATGGCGGTCCCTGATGGAGAGTGGGCGGTGAGCAGCAGGGCTGTGGGCCGGATGTGGGTGGGCGCAGACGGGGCTCTGTGCAGGGCCGGTGGCGGGATAACGGGGAGTGGTGGCGCATTAGCGCCCACGGCGAGGCGCTGTGCCATTTTTTCAGCGGCTTGCGGTGAGCGCTATGCGCTCACCGCTCGTGGGTCTGGTACTTCCGGTTCCGGTCTTTGACACAGGGCGCAGGCCATCACGGAAGTTGAGCGGATTGGCGGGAAGTGGCCTTCGGTTTTTATATATAAGATATATATATAGCAGTACGATGGTATATGGTGGTAATTAGAGCACATGTATAGCAGCACTATAGTATATGGCGGTAGATTATAGTAAATGTATAGCAGCACTATAGTATATGGCGGTACATTACAGTACATGTATAGCAGCACTATAGTATATGGTGGTACATTATAGCACATGTATAGCAGCACTATGGTATATGGCGGTACATTACAGTACATGTATAGCAGTGCTATGGTATATGGCGGTACATTACAGTACATGTATAGCAGCACTCTGGTATATGGCAATACTGCGGTGACCGCGGTCCCCCACTCCTCCTGGCCCCCGGTCGTCCACAGTAAAAATAAAAAAATCCTCAGTGAGGATACTCACCTGTCCGGCGGCTCGCTCCGCCTCCGCCTTGTAGGTCCTACAGGCCTTTAGGACCTGTAGTTGCCTGGGCAAGCAATCAGCTGAGGAGGTGAGGGGGGGCAGGATTGTGTTGGGGGGGCAGAATGGAGCGAGTGGGGCAACAGGATGGAGGCGGGGCAACAGGATGGAGGCGGGGCAACAGGATGGAAGCGGGGCAACAGGATGGAGGCGGGGGGGCAGGATGGAGGCGGGGGGGCAGGATGGAGCGAGCGGGGCAGGATGGAGGCGGGGGAGCAAGAAGAGCGGGGGGCAGGATGGATTGAGCGGGGCAGGATGGAGGGGGAGGAGCAGGATGAAGCCAAAGGGGCAGGATTGAGCAGGATGGAGCGGGAGGAGCAGGATGGAGGCAGATGAGCAGAATGGAGCAAGCGGGGCAGGATGAGTAAGCGTGAGGGCAGGATGGAGGCGGGGGAGCAAGAACAGCGGGGGTGAGGATGGAGCGAGCAGGGCAGGATGGAGCGAGCGGGGCAGGATGGAGCGAGCGGGGCAGGATGGAGCGAGCGGGGCAGGATGGAGCGAGCGGGGCAGGATGGAGTGAGCGGGGCAGGAAGGTGCAAGGGGGGCAGGAAGGTGCAAGGGGGGCAGGATGGTGGGTTGCGGAGCAGGATGGGGTGGCGGAGCAGGATGGAGGGGGCGGAGCAGGATGGAGGGGGCGGAGCAGGATGGAGGGGGCGGAGCAGTATGGAGGCGGCGGGGCAGGATGGAGGGGGCGGGGCAGGATGGAGACGGAGGGGCAGGATGGAGACGGAGGGGCAGGATGGAGACGGAGGGGCAGGATGGAGACGGAGGGGCAGGATGGAGACGGAGGGGCAGGATGGAGACGGAGGGGCAGGATGGAGGTGAGTGGCGCAGGATGGACAGAGCGAGGCAGGATGGAGAAGGCAGGGCAGGATGGAGGCGGCAGGGCAGGATGGAGATGGCAGGGCAGGATGGTGGTGGGGGAGGGGGGAGGATGTAGGGGGCGGGGCAGGATGTTGGCGGGGGGTGAGGATGGTGGTGGGGGTGCGGGATGGAGTCGGGGGGGCAGGATGGTGTTGGGGGGCAGGATGGATAGGGGGGGCAGGATGGATAGGGGGGGCAGGATGGAGGCGCTCCTCCTGACCCCTTCCGCTCCCCGCGGCACCCGTCCCTCTGGGCCTCCAGTCTCTGCGGCCGCCCTCCCTTGGGGCTGCACACCCCCCTCCCCTTCATGGTGATAATAAAAATAAAAAAACCTCAGTGAGGATACTTACCCTGCGGCGGCTCGCTCCACCCGTCTTGTAGGTGGCAGGACAGGAGCTGTCGTTGGCTGGGAAACCGATCTGCTGGGGGTGAGTGGGCAAAGCGGGGGTCAGTGGGCAGAGTGGGGGATGAGTGGGAAGAGCAGGGGTTAGTGGGCAGAGTCATTGGGCAGAGCAGGGGTCAGTGGGCATAATCAGTAGTCAGAGCAGGGTCAGTAGGCAGAGCTGGGGTCTGTGGGCAGAGCTGGGGTCAGTGGGCATGGTCATTAGCCAGAGGGGGGGGGGGTAGGTAGGCAGAGCAGGGTCAGAGGGCAGAGCGGGGGTGAGTGGGCAGAGTGGGGGGTGAATGGGCAGAGCATGGTCAGTGAGCAGGATTGGGGCATGAGTGGTCAGAGCAGGGTCATAGCGTGGGGTCAGTGGTCAGAGCAGGGGTTAATGGGCAGAGTGATTGGGCAGAGCAGGGGTCAGTGGGCACAGTCAGTAGGCACAGCAGGGGTTAGTGGGAAAAATCAGTGGGTAGAGCAGGGGTGAGTGGGCAGAGCAGGGGTGAGTGGGCACAGTCAGTGAGCAGAGCAGGGGTCAGCGGGCAGAGCGGGGGTGAGTGGGCAGAGCAGGGTTTAGTGGGCATAGCAAGGGTTATTGGGCACAGTCAGTGGGCAGAACAGGGGTTAGTGGGCAGAGCGGCGGTCAGTGGGCACAGTGAGTGGGCAGAGAAGGGTGAGTGGGTAGAGCATGGGTGAGTGGGCACGGTCAGTTGGCAGAGCAGGGGTCAGTGGGCATGGTGAAAGGGCAGAGCGGGGGGTGAGTGAACAGAGGGTGGTCAGTGGGCAGGCCAGGGTGAGTGGTAAAAGCAGGGGCGAGTGGGCAGAGCGGGGGTGAGTGGGCAGAGCGGGAGTAAATGAGCAGAGCAGGGTCAGTAGGCAGTGTGAGGGGTCAGTGGCCAGAGCATGGTCAGTGGGCAGTGTGAGGGGTAAGTGGGCATAGCATGTTCAGTGGGCAGTGTGAGGCGTGAGTGGGCAGTGTGAGGGGTCAGTGGGCAGTGTGAGGGGTCAGTGGGCAGAGCAGGGTCAGTGTGAGGGGTGAGTGGGCAGAGCAGGGTCAGTGGGGTGTGTGTGAGGGTCAGTGGGCAGAGCAGGGTGAGTGGGCATTGAGGGGTCAGTGGGCAGAGCATGTTCAGTGGGCAGAGGAGGGTCAGTGGGCAGTGTGAGGGGTCAGTGGGCTGAGCAGGGTGAGTGGGCAGAGCAGGGTCAGTGAGGGGTCAGTGGGCAGAGCAGGGTCAGTGTGAGGGGTCAGTGGGGGGTGAGTAGGCAGAGCAGGATGAGTGGCCAGTGTGAGGGGTCAATGGGGCGAGCAGGGTGAGTGGGCAGAGCATGGTCAGTGGGCATAATGGTGGGTGAGTGGACAGAGAGGGGGTGAGTGAGCAGAGAGGGGGTGAGTGGGCAGAATGTGGGTGAGGGGGCAGAGAGGGGGTGAGGTGGGCAGAGTTTGGGGGTGAGTGGTCAGAGTGGGGGTCAGTGGTCAGAGTGGGGGTCAGTGGGCAGAGCAGGGGCAGAGTGGGGGTGAGGGGGGCAGAGGGGGTGAGTGGGCAGAGTTGGGGGGTGAGTGGGCAGAGTTGGGGGGTGAGTGGGCAGAGTTGGGGGGTGAGTGGGCAGAGTTGGGGTCAGTGGTCAGAGTGGGGGTGAGTGGGCAGGGTCAGAGTGGGGGTCAATGGTCAGAGTGGGGGTGGGTGGGCAGAGCAGGGTCAGGGGCAGAGTGGGGGTCAGTGTGCAGAGTGGGGGTGAGGGGGCAAAGAGGGGGTCAGGGGGAAGAGTAGGGGGGTGAGTGGGCAGAGTTTGGGGGTGAGTGGGCAGAGTGAGGGTCAGTGGTCAGAGTGGGGGTGAGTGGGCAGAGCAGGGTCAGGGGCAGAGAGAGGGTCAGTGTGCAGAGTGGGGGTGAGGGGGCAGAGAGGGGTTCAGGGGGAAGAGTAGGGGGGTGAGTGGGCAGAGTTTGGGGGTGAGTGGGCAGAGTGGGGGCCAGTGGTCAGAGTGGGGGTCAGTGGGCAGAGCAGGGGCAGAGTGGGGGTCAGTGTGCAGAGTGGGGGTGAGGGGGGCAGGAGAGGGGTTCAGGGGGAAGAGTAGGGGGGTGAGTGGGCAGAGTTTGGGGGTGAGTGGGCAGAGTGGGGGCCAGTGGTCAGAGTGGGGGTCAGTGGGCAGAGCAGTGGCAGAGTGGGGGTCAGTGTGCAGAGTGGGGGTGAGTGGGCAGGGTCAGGGGCAGAGTGGGGGTCAGTGGGCAGAGCAGGGGGTGAGGGGGGCAGAGGGGGTGAGTGGGCAGAGTTGGGGGGTGAGTGGGCAGAGTTGGGGTCAGTGGTCAGAGTGGGGGTGAGTGGTCAGAGTGGGGGTCAGTGGGCAGAGCAGGGTCAGGGGCAGAGTGGGGGTCAGTGGGCAGAGTGGGGGTGAGGGGGCAGAGTGGGGGTGAGGGGGCAGAGAGGGGGTCAGGGGGAAGAGTAGGGGGGTGAGTGGGCAGAGTTTGGGGGTGAGTGGGCAGAGTGGGGGCCAGTGGTGAGAGTGGGGGTCAGTGGGCAGAGCAGGGGCAGAGTGGGGGTGAGGGGGGCAGAGAGAGGGTGAGGGGGCAGAGTTGGGGGGTGAGTGGTCAGAGTGGGGGTCAGGGGCAGAGAGGGGTTCAGGGGGAAGAGTAGGGGGGTGAGTGGGCAGAGTTTGGGGGTGAGTGGGCAGAGTGGGGGCCAGTGGTCAGAGTGGGGGTCAGTGGGCAGAGCAGGGGCAGAGTGGGGGTGTGGGGGGCAGAGAGAGGGGTCAGGGGAAGAGTAGGGGGGTGAGTGGGCAGAGTTTGGGGGTGAGTGGGCAGAGTGGGGGCCAGTGGTCAGAGTGGGGGTCAGTGGGCAGAGCAGGGGCAGAGTGGGGGTGAGGGGGGCAGAGAGGGGGTGAGTGGTCAGAGTGGGGGTCAGGGGCAGAGTGGGGGTCAGTGGTCAGTGTGGGGGTGGGTGGTCAGAGTGGGCGTCAGGGGCAGAGTGGGGGTCAGTGGTCAGTGTGGGGGTGGGTGGGCAGAGCGGGGGTGAGGAGATCGTGGGTCAGTGTGCAGCGCAGGGGGATGAATAGGCAGAGTAGGTGAGATCGGGACAGGACCTTTGATGACGTCACGGTCATGTGATATGTGACTCCACCCATCATCGTGACGTCATCAGAGGTCCTCAAGCCCCATGAATAGAGATCGTGGCTGGCTGGAGGGAGCTGGGGTAAGAGGCGGGGGGGGGGGTGACCGGAGAGTGGGGGGGTGACAGGAGAGTGGGGGGTGACCGGAGAGTGGAGGGCGGCTATGGTGACAGGCAGGGGGGTGATGGGGCAGCGGGGGGAAGTGCTGTGACAGGCGGGGAGCGCGGGCAGTGGAGGATGGCTATGGTGACAGGCAGGGGGGTGATGGGGCAGCAGGGCTGTGGGCCGGATGTGGGTGGGCGCAGACGGGGCTCTGTGCAGGGCCGGTGGCTGGGGCTCTGTGGGTCTGGTGCTTCCGGTTCCGGTGTTTGACACAGGAGGGAGGCCATCACGGAAGCGGAAGCGGATTTTGGGCGGAAGTGGCCTTCGGGTTTTATTATATATATATATATATATATATATATATATGCAGCAGCCTGTATCCTCTATATTATATATATGCAGCAGCCTGTATCCTCTATATTATATATGCAGCGATCAGCCTGTATCCTCTATATTATATATGCAGCGATCAGCCTGTATCCTCTATATTATATATGCAGCGATCAGCCTGTATCCTCTATATTATATATGCAGCGATCAGCCTGTATCCTCTATATTATATATGCAGCGATCAGCCTGTATCCTCTATATTATATATGCAGCGATCAGCCTGTATCCTCTATATTATATATGCAGCGATCAGCCTGTATTCTCTATATTATTTACATGCAGCCAGAAGCCTTTATACTCGATATTATATATACACAGCGATCAGCTTGTATACTCGTTATTATATTTAAGCAGCCAGCAGCTTGTTTCCTCTATATTATACGAAGCCAGCAGCTTGTAGCCTCTATATTATACACAGCAAACAGCTTGTATCCTCTATTATACGCAGCCAGCAGCTTGTAGCCTCTATATTATACACAGCAAACAGCTTGTATCCTCTATATTATATATGTGCAGCCAGAAGCCTGTATCCTCTATATTGTATAAATGCAGCTAGCAGCCTGTATCCTCTATATTACATGTAAGCAGCCAGCAGCCTGCATCTTCTGTATTATGTGCAGTGGTGTGAAAAAGTGTTTGTCCCTTCCTGATTTCTTATTCTTTTGCAAGTTTGTCACACTTAAATGTTTCAGATCACCGAACAAATTGAAATATTAGACAAAGATAACACAAGTAATTGCAAAATGCAGTTTATAAATGAAGGTCTTTATTATTAATATTATTATTATTATTATTAGAAAAAGAAATCCAAACCTACAGGGCCCTGTGTAAAAAAGTGATTGCCATGCTAAACCTAATAACCACATTGGAGGGTTTTTGAGCATGAACCGCCTTTTTAAAGTCAGGCCACAGCATCTCAATCAGATTAAGGTCAGATTTTGACTATGCCACTCCAAAGTGTTAATTTTGTTTTTCTTAAGCCATTCAGAGGTGACTTGCTAGTGATTCTTGGATCATTGTCTGGATGCATAACCCAAGTGCTCTTCAGCTTGAGGTCATGGACAGATGGCAAGACATTCTCCTTCAGGATTTTTGGTAGACAGCAGAATTCATGGTTCCATTTATCAGAGTGTCTTCCAGCTCCTGAAACAGCAAAACAGCCTCGGACCTTCACATTACCTCCACCATATTTTACTGTTGGTATGATGTTCCTTTTCTGAAACTCTGTGTTATTTTTATGCCAAATGGAGTATTCACCTTCCAAAAAGTTCAACTTTTGTCTTGTCAGTCCACAGAGTATTCTCCCAAGAGTCTTGGAAATCATCAAGATATTTCTGTCAAAACCAAGACAAGCCTTTATGTTCTTTTTGCTCAGCAATGGTTTTCGACTTGGATCTCTGCCATGCGGCTATTTTTGCCAAGTCTCTTTCTTATGGTGGAGTCATGAACACTGACCTTAACTGATACAAGTGAAGCCTGCAGATCTTTGGATATTGTGGGGTCTTTTGTGACATCTTGGATGAGTCATTGCTTTGCTCTTGGGGTAATTTTGATCTGTCGGCAATGACTTGGAAGATTTACTACTTGTCAAGATTTTTGACATTTGTGCATAACAGCTCTCACTGTGGTTCACTGAAGACCCAAAGCTTTAGAAATGGCGTTATAACCTTTTCCAGCCTGAAGGATCTCAATTACTTTCTTTCTAATTTGTTCCTGAATGTCTTTGGATTGCAGCATGATGTCTAGTTTTTTAGGCTCTTTTGGCTTTCTTCAATTTGTCAGTCAGGCCCTGTTTAAGTGATTTCTTAATTGAGAACAGGTGTGGCAGTAATCAGGCCTGGATGGGGCTATCGAAATTGAACTCAGCTTCCCAAAGACATGATAAGCCATAGTTAATTTGTGTTTTAAGGGGAGAGGCAATCACTTTTTCACAGAGCGCCCTGTAGATTTGGATTTCTTTTTTCCTTAATAATAAAGACCTTCATTTATATACTGCATTTTTGTGTTTACTTGTGTTATATTTGTGTAATATTTAAATTTGTTTGGTGATCTGAAACATTTAAAGGGACTCTGTCAGGTCATATTTCAGTTTGATACTAATATTACCCTTGAATAGTGCCTGGGCAGACCTTTTAAAAACATGTACTGTACCTTTTGTAGTTTCCTTGCTATAAGCATTTTCAGACCCTGCAGGGAGCATTAGTCCTGTCCATTACCTTTACAGAGGATTAGTCTGGTTGCTGTATAAGTGTTATTTGAATATCCACACCCACCCAAGCTGGTGTTCTGTCCCTCCCCTCTGTGCTGGGAGAGGGGAGTGTTTTGTCCTACACTGTGTGCATTGTGTAAGAGATTTCTATTATAAGAACATTGGTTTTCCTGCATGCATGTAATGTGTGTGTCTGCTGAGCAAATGATCAAATGTTCTTATAAAAACATAGAAATATGTCAGACAGCACACACTACACATATGTCTCATATACACACAGACACTGGTGCAGCTGAGGTCACTCACCTCCTCCCCCCTTCCTTTCTGATCTGCAATGAGTCACACAGCATACAGATCAGAGAAAGGCGGGGCTGTGTAGTGATGCATGAATATTCATTCCTGGGGGCAGCAGAGACCTCCCTGTGATTGACAGATGGAATAAATCTTTTATTTTGAAGTTTACACAGGATAGGAGGGAAGTAGAAATAGTAGAAATACATGAATAGAGAGAGGTATTAGAAAATTATATCAGTTACATATGGATTTTTGACGTGACAAATTCCCTTTAAGTGTGACAAACATGCAAAAGAATAAAAAATCAGAAATAAGGCAAACAGTTTTTCACATCACTGTATAGTGTAAATTGTTTTGCTCTCCTAAGGACAGGACATCAATGTTAAAGTCCTGATCAATCCCTTTAACAGGACTTTTCCAATGTCTGTATATCCTGTACATGCTGAAGGTTGTATATCAGTTGTTTTAAGGGATGCATTTTCCCTAGTAATATTCTTAGGTATTTCTAGAAGGAAAGTGGAACGTTTTGACATTTTTTTCCTCTAAGTGGTTCTGTCTATGCAGAAAACTGAAGCTACAACTCATTTTGTCAAATGGAAACAGCAACATCAGCATTCTGTGCAGCTAATGGGATGCTCACCTTCTAACATTTCACTCCAGACAGAATGCAAACAGATCAAGTTCTCCGGATTATTTCCAATTAATCTTATTTAATTCCAGACAGAGTAGCAAAGATTGAAACCATTAATATTTACATCACACACACTGACTTAAAGGGGCACCTTCTCTCGAATATGCATTTGCATGTTAGCGACTGGCACTGGAATCTGTCGGGAAAAAATACATAAATGGATGTGCTCCGATAAAGTGAATTTTCAATTTTGGGACTGAAGCTGAAAGGGAAGGATTTCATTTAAATCTTCTAAATACCCATGTTATTTTAGGCCACTGTCACATAGAGTATCATAGTATAGTCAAATCTGAGTTAAAGGGGTTGTCCAATATATGAAATGCCCTTTATAAATATCTACCTTTAACCCCTAACAACTACTGTAATTTGCTTAATTTTAAATTTGCCATTCTCCCTAAATAACTAACTTTGTTCACTAAAACGAATCCTAATCAGGGGGCGGTGATAGAAGCAAAGTGAGTGACAGACGTGCCAACACCTGATGATGACTCATCTCCAGGTGATGATAGGAGCTGTGGGGAAGCTTGATTGAAACTTACACTGCTTCTATCGCCTGCACCAGATGACCATTCTTTTAAAGGTTGTAACTTACACTGCTTCTATCGCCTGCACCAGATGACCATTCTTTTAAAGGTTGTAACTTACACTGCTTCTATCGCCTGCACCAGATGACCATTCTTTTGAAGGTTGTAACTTACACTGCTTCTATCGCCTGCACCAGATGACCATTCTTTTAAAGGCTGCAACTTACACTGCTTCTATTGCCTGCACCAGATGACCATTCTTTTGAAGGCGGGGATAGAAGCTGTGGGGCTGCACTGCCATCACTAGCCATGCTTCTATTGCCACCCCCTGATGAAAATTTGTTGGAAGGTGGTTATATAAGATGTAGTTTGGTGCTGATATAACTCACCTTGCTTCTATCACTGCTCCCTGATGCCAATTTGTTTAAGTGATTGAGGTGATGGGCACAGAAGATATGGTTTGGCAGTGTTAGGGTGGAAACACACTATCCTACTATCAAACAAGTCTCGGATCAGTGACCCTGAGTGGCCTCTCCCTCTCTGGATGGGAGTGTCAGCTGCTTGTGTTCTTGTGCAGCATTACACTCCCGTCCAGAGAGGGAGAGGCCATTCAGGGTCACTGATCTGAGTCTCATCCGAGAGACTTGCATGTAAGTAGGATAGTGTGTTTCCAGCCTTAGAAGCTACTGTATGTTGCAATGAAGACGAATGAGTTGGGGCATTGGGAATAGAAGATGTGCGGTTGCAGTGAAAGAAGCTGTGGTTACTTTTCCCAGCCTTTATTGCCATTGATTCATGAAATCATGAGGAGTCAATTGTGACGGATTTTGTGGTAGAAGAGGTAACCAGCTGCGCTCTGGGACACAAGAAAAAGGGACAACATGGGCTATCAAAAAAGCTGTGAAAATACTAGAGAAGGCAAATACATAAAGCTAATGTAGAACGTAAAAGAGGAGACAAGGCATAGCAAAACTGCTGAGGAATATTTGAAAAAGGAGAAACTTAGACGATGTATTGGCCAATCCATGTGAGCTCGATAACCAACAAGGTGTTCTTTTGTATTGGATGCTTAATTAGAAATGCCTCTGTGTTATTAAAATCTCCATGTGTGGGCAGATAGGAACCTATCGTGGCCACCATCGCTATGAGGCGGGGTGGGCTGTGTCCACCATCATGTTTTAGCCAGGTTCCTATCTACCCATACATGCAAATTTTAATCACACATACAGGTATTTCGGGTTAGGTATCTGATACAGGAGATTACCTTGTCGTTGGTTATCGGGCTCACATGCATTGGCCAACATATTAGCCAAGTTTCTCCATTTTCAAATATTCCTAAGCAGTATTGCTATGCCTCATTTCCTCTGTTACATTCTACATTAGCTTCACATATTTGCCCTGTCTAGTATTTCAGCAGTTTTCCCATTTTCTTATATATCACTCTATAGAAATATTTTTGTCAGTTGGCACCTGTTCACATTTGCTGGTGTCGCCAGTCAGTTTTCTCATCTATCATTAGAAGTTGTGGTAAGTGACCGCGGTGCCTCCCCTGATGATAAAAAGAAAGTGATTGCTAGATTATTCTACTGTGACGTCCCAGTGGAAACTCCCCTAAAATGAAACATTAGAGGAAGTAAACTAAAAATAACAGTTATAGAAATGAGCAGGAAAGGGTGTGCTTATGGCTTAAAAATTGATATACCATATTTTTGGATTATAAGACGCACTTTTGTTCCCACAAATTTTGGGGGGAAAGTGGAGGGTGCGTCTTATAATCCGAATTTACTTTCTGTGCTGTAGGGAGGGGGGATGGAGCGGTGTCCGAGGGCTGGAGGAGGATGGCTGCGGGCTGCAGAGGCAGCGGGAGGTCAAGTGCTCCCACTCATTAGCCTCATGTCATATACACTACACCAGCTGTCCATCACCTCGGTGCTGAAACCGCACCGAGGTTTGGACAGGGGAGCGGGCATATCACATGTGCCTGCAGTCCTTCCCCCCCATCCTGGTTATAGCCCCCATCACTGTGTATGCCCTATGTATGTGATTGACACAGCAGAGTAATGTCATCAGTGCGCGCCCCGATCACATGATTGGCTTCCACGGGACACAGTAAGTGCGGCAAAAGCAGGGAGAGACGGAGGCAAGCGGAAAAGTGTTTGTAATTTTAGTGTGGGCAGCAGCATGGGGGGGCATACACAGTGACGAGACACCATATCCAGGATGGGGGGGTGGCATATCCATCACAGGAGGACGTGTGCCCGCACAGGGGGACGTGTGCCATCACAGGGGGGCCATATCCAAGATAAAGGAGCCATATCAAGAATGGGGGGGGCTATATCCCAGGATGGGGGGGACATATATACCAGGATGGGGGACATATATACCAGAATTAAACTATTATTTGTTTTTGCGGCCATTGTTTTATAGGGAACAAAAAGAAATTCTTGAGTTTATTTAGTCAAAGGAAAAAATTTTCATTTGATATAGATCTTATTTCTCATGTTATCCTGGAGACTTCAACTCCACAATACTTTGACATGAACATTTTTTGCACATGTTTGCTTTTTCACCGCAGCTGTACGGTAAGGAAGCAAATCTGTGCACCTAATATATTACGTGGAGCTATATATAGTACATATATAAGAACTAGCTTGGGGTCATCAGGAGTAAGAAGAAGAATGTAGACTCTTTTTATAGAGAACTTATCCCGCGGACGCAGCAATTTGTAGATATATACAACTAGTAATCACTCATGGTTCATAGTACTTGTAACGTCAATTCATGCGGGTTAGTGCTGCATTCAGTATCCAGTGGATAACGTTCTTCTTTGTTCCCCTGGGTGGCTGGTAACACTGCACCCACTGCATGGACTTGAACGTATTATTACACTATTCATATAAATAAATCACACAAAAAGGTATATAAAAGCAACAGAATTTTCTGGGGTAGGAATCTTCCTGGTGTCGGCCACCTCCTTACCGTGTACCAAAATGTCAACACTTAGTTCAACCAGACTTTTTCTATTTTGTTCGATCAACAGTCATAACAAGTCCACTGTGTATGGATTACGGAGCACGTGGCTTAATCATGGCGGCTAGAGTGTGTGCAAACACCTCCAAGGTTGTGCCGCCATCTCCCATTTAATGAGCAAGACTTTACAAAAACACCTATGCCATAAGATTTTGAGTGCCTCTTAAAGGGGTTGTCCAGGACTTTTACATTGATGGTCCATCCTTTGGATAGGTCATCAGAAGCTGAATGGGGGATGCGCGATAGCTGGCACACTTGCAGACAACCTGACCCGGGTGACAGATTCAAATGCTCAGTTACGGAGCGGCACAGTACAGTTTTCTTCAATGGTATAGTAGCAAAAGCTGGGTACTGCATATCGATCCCCAGTTAATTTGAATAAGGGGCAGATGGGCAGTACCCAACCATGTCCACTATACCATTAATGGAACTGTGCAGCTCCACAACGGAGCACCTCTAGCCATTGTTGGGTAAGCTGATTACTGACTGTACAGGGTGTCTCATCCCCACCAATCAGATAATGATGACACCTTCTGTGATGAAGTCTAAGCTAAAAGTGGTCACAAAAAGTGTCCTCCATGTTACACTTTGTTTGGGTGTTCATTTTTCCAAAACCAGTTCAGTAAATAACTTGTCCCCATTGAAGAGGTTTCTATACTGATTCTGCATAAAAAATACTGCTGGCAGTCCCATGTGTAATATGTGTTGAAGGCTGACAATTTAATCTGTAAATCTACGACAGAAACCCAAGGGTCGGTCTCGTATTTCTGCCACATATTCTGGTTCAAAAACTGATTTTTCAGCCAAAAAAATACAAAGTACCTAAACGACTCTCTCTGTAATGGCTTACTCTCCATATGGCAGGCAACCATCCTCCTCAGCCAGACCAATGTTGAGTTGCAATGTTAAGACTGGACGCTGCTCTTCCAAACCAAGCGTGACAGCTTCATAAATTTCTATGAATCTGTAATTCTCAGGTCAGTAGAGTCACGGCCAGTCCATGCATTGTTATCAAACATCAGACAGAATTGTATGGATGTGTGAAAAAGCTCTTACCCCAAAACTTTAATCCTACCAAGGTCCTGACACATTTCATTCTCCCTCCCTCCAACTGTCTGTGGCGCCCCACTGGTCAGACCGCCACCGGGGGTACTGCACTCCTCCCTTAGCAGGAGTGTAGTGCTCCTGTTCTCTTGGTACCTGGATAATGAAGTTGAGACCCGCACCACACACACTTAGGACCCCAGGATGGGATGGTGGGGGGACCCCAAGGGGGAACAAAGAAGTGTAGAATTAGGCGAGTCGGGAAGAGAACAGCAAAAGAGTAGGAGGTTAGGTGCTAGCTCCTGCGGGCTGGAGCGCTGTCACGCTTGCCCCGGGAGGGAGCGACCAACGGGTGTGGAGGAAGAACAGAGCCCTCGGGGTACGGAACAAGATGTAGATCCCCATACGCCCATATTTGGTGAGAGAACATAGGGGCTGGTGGACGACACAGGGAACCGGCCCTGAATACGGCACGGATGCTATAAGCCCGGCCCGTTGAAGCCGGAGGCCCCGAGTTCCCAATGGGAGCTGCGGCCAAACACCCGGAACAACTTGGAGAAGGCGGCCGAACTAGGGAGCAGTACAATTAAGCACTCGTGGCTGTCAGTGTGTGGGAGTGTGTGTGGCAGAGTGGGAGTGTGTGTGGCAGAGTGGGAGTGTGTGGGCAGAGTGGGAGTGTGTGTGACAGAGCAGGAGTGTGTGTGGCAGAGTGGCAGTGTGTGTGTCAGAGTGGGTCCGTGTGTGTGTAAGAGTGGGAGTGTGTGTATGGCAGAGTGGGAGTTTGTGTGTGTGGCAGAGTGTAGTGTATCGCAGAGCGTAGTGGATGGCAGAGTATAGTGTGTGGCAGTGTGTAGAGTGCAGTGTGTGGCAGTCTGTAGTGTGTGGCAGTGTGTGTGTGTATAGTGTGTGGCAGAGTGTAGTGTGTGGCAGAGTGTAGTGTGTGGCAGAGTGTAGTGTGTGGCAGAGTGTAGTGTGTGTAGAGTGTAGTGTATGGCAGTGTAGTGTGTGGCAGTGTGTGTAGAGTGTAGTGTATCGCAGAGTGTAGTGTGTGGCAGTATGTAGTGTATGTAGTGTGTGGAAGAGTGTAGTGTGTGGCAGAGTGTAGTGTGTGGCAGTGTGTAGATCGTAGTGTATGGCAGAGTATAGTGTGTGGTAGAGTGTAGTGTGTGGCAGAGTGTAGTGTGTGACAGTGTGTAGAGTGTAGTGTGTGGCAGTGTGTAGAGTGTAGTGTGTGGTAGAGTATTGTGTGTGGCAGTGAGTAGAGTGTAGTGTATGGCAGAGTTTAGTGTGTGGCAGTGTGTAGAGTGTAGTGTGTGGCAGTGTGTATAGTGTAGTGTGTGACAGTACATAGTGTGTGTATAGTGTAGTGTATGGCAGTGTGTAGAGTGTAGTGTGTGGTAGTGTGTGGCAGTGTATAGAGTGTAGTGTGTATAGTGTGTGTGACAGTGTGTAGAGTGTAGTGTGTGGCAGCAGGGGCGGACCCAGACTGTAGTGGGCCCTGGTGCAAGAAATTTTTTGGGGCCCCCCCCCCCCCCCCGCATAGTGGCGACAAAGTAACGTAAACATCACAGTTTCCCTCCCCACCAGGCACCAGACCAAAGCCCTGCTTCGGGGCTCTTACCTGGCTGGAGCCCCCCTCAGTATCTTCAATCAGCTTGCTGGAGCGGGTGTGTTGCCTGCCTCCACGGAAGAGCCGGAAGAGGAAGTGCAGCAGCACCGACCCTCCCAGCCCCCTCTGCCTCAATGCTGCTGCTCCACCAGCAATCCCCCCTCCCTCCCCCCCTTCGTGCTACTGTACAGTACTAGCAGCGCCGCCCGCAGCCAGCACTTCCCCCCCGGGACCGACTCAATGTAAGAGCCTCAGCCGCGGGTGTGCAGCGCGACGCTGCTGGCACAGCAGTGCCGCGGGTGCGCAGCGCTGCTGACACCCGACCGGGTGCGCAGCGCTGCTAACACCCGACAGCACCCGGTCCCCGACAGCACCCCCCCCCCCCGGGACACACATGAAGAGCTTCTGTATGTCGGGGGGAAACGGACCTACCGCTGGAGCCTCAGGGGCCCCCTAGGTGGCCTGGGCCCTGGTGCAACTGCACCAGTTGCACCACGGTAGTTCCGCCCCTGTGTGGCAGCATGTACCCGTAGAAGCATGACTGACGGTGCGAAACGGCCGTAGTATAGGCTGCTCCCCGTCCTCCCTCCCACACCCTCCACTATGTAAGACCCCACAAGGAAGAATAAAGGCTGCAAAAAGAATCCTACTTGATACTGAAACTGGAAGTGTGTATAGTGTAGTGTGTGACAGTACGTACTGTGTATAGAGTGTAGTTTATGGCAGTGTTTAGTGTGTGTCAGTGTGTAGAGTGTAGTGTGTAGTGTGTGGCAGATTGTAGTGTGTGGCAGATTGTAGTGTATGGCAGTGTGTGTGTGTGGCAGAGTGTAGTGTGTGGCAGAGTGTAGTGTGTGGCAGAGTGTAGTGTATGGCAGTGTGTAGTGTATGGCAGTGTGTAGTGTGTGGCAGAGTGTAGTGTGTGGCAGATTATAGTGTATGGCAGTGTGTAGTGTGTGGCAGTGTGTGGCAGAGTGTAGAGTGTGGCAGTGTGTGTGTATGGCAGTGTGTAGTGTGTGGCAGAGTGTAGTGTATGGCAGTGTGTAGTGTGTGGCAGTGTGTGTGGCAGCATGTAGAGTGTGGCTGTGTGTGTGTGGCAGAGTGTAGTGTGTGTGTGTAGTGTATGGCAGAGTAGTGTATGGCAGTGTGTAGTGCGTGGCAGTGTGTAGAGTGTGGCAGTGTGTAGTGTGTGGCAGAGTGTAGGGTATGGCAGCGTGTAGTGTGTGGCAGTGTGTAGTGTGTGGCAGTGTGTAGTGTGTGGCAGAGTGTAGTGTATGGCAGTGTGTAGTGTGTGGCAGTGTGTAGAGTGTACAGTGTGGCAGTGTGTAGTGTGTGTAGAGTATGGCAGTGTGTAGTGTGTGGCAGAGTGTAGTGTATGGCAGTGTGTATTGTGTGGCAGTGTGTGTGGCAGAGTGTAGTGTGTCAGTGTGTAGTGTGTGGCAGTATGTAGTGTGTGGCAGAGTGTGTGGCGGAGTGTAGAGTGTGGTAGTGTGTGTGTGTGGCAGAGTGTAGTGTGTGTGTAGTGTATGGCAGTGTGTAGTGTGTGGCAGAGTGTAGTGTATGGCAGTGTGTAGTGTGTGGCAGTGTGTAGTGTATGGCAGTGTGTAGTGTGTGGCAGAATATAGTATGGCAGTGTGTAGTGTGTGGCAGTGTGTGTGCCAGAGTGTGGCAGTGTGCAGACAGTGTGTGTGTGTGGCAGAGTGTAGTGTATGTCAGTGTGTATTGTGTGGGAGTGTGTAGTGTATGGCAGTGTGTAGTGTGTGGCAGTGTGTAGTGTATGGCAGTGTGTAGTGTGTGGCAGAATATAGTGTGGCAGTGTGTAGTGTATGGCAGTGTAGTGTGTGGCAGAATATAGTGTGGTGTGTAGTGTGTGGCAGTGTGTGTGGCAGAGTGTAGAGTGTGGCAGTGTGTAGACAGTGTGTGTGTGGCAGAGTGTAGTGTATAGCAGTGTGTAGCATGTGGCAGAGTGTAGTATGTGGCAGTATGTATTGTGTGGCAGTGTGTGTGGCAGAGTGTAGAGTGCGGCAGTGTGCAGACAGTGTGTGTGTGTGTGTGTGTGTGTGTGGCAGAGTAGAGGATGGGCTGCATTACCTGGTTCTCTGTGTGAGGACAGGGCCTGTGATGACGTCACAGTCATGTGATGAAGCTCCACCCATGCTAGTGACGTCATCTCAGGTCCTGTAAGTGCCAGTGGGGAGGATAGCTGGAGGGATGCGGCGTCGGGTTAGTGGGGGGCTGGTGGGAACGGGCGGACTGCTGGCAGTGGGCGGGGACAGCATGCAGCGTGTAGCCATATTTCCATACCCATCACTTGGCTGTGGAAATATGGCGGGCGGGCGGACATCCAGGAAGTGGAGGAGCCAACTCGCAATCATATATAGAGATATGGAGGACTATGTGAGGAATGTTATACTATATGGAGGACTATGTGGGGTATGTTATACTATGTGGAGGACTATGTGGGGCAGGTTATACTGTATGGAAGGCAATATGGGGGCCATTATACTATTTAAAGGAGGGCTATGTGGGAGCCTTTATACTTTATGGAGGGCTATGTGGGGAGCCATTATACTATCTGCAGAGTTATATGAGGGATTATTATAATTTTTGTAAGGATATGTTGGGGCCACTATACTAAATGGATAGCAATATTGGGTCATTAAATTATACTAGCTGTAGAGCCCGGCGTTGCCCATGTATGATTGTAATCCTCATATATGGTAATATTGTCCATATATGACAATATCACCCATATATGGTAATGTATGGATGTGTATATATCATAGCCCCGCCTCCTCCCAGTAGCCCCATCCCATCAACACATAGTCATTATACTGTATTCAGAACTATATGAAGGATTATTATAATTTTTGTACTAAATGGAAGATAATGTGGGGGCATTATACTAAATGGAAGTGAATGATGGGGCATTATACAAAATGGAAGGCAATGTGGGGGCATTATACTAAATGGAAGGCAATGTGAGGGCATTATTCTAAATGGAAGGCAATGTGGGGGTATTATATTATATGGAAGGCAATGTGGGGGAATTATACTAAATGGAAGGCAATGTTGGGGCATTATACTAAATGGAAGGCAATGTGGGGGCATTATACTAAATGGAAGGCAATGTGGGAGTATTATACTAAATGGAAGGCAATGTGGGGGCATTATATTATATGGAAGGCAATGTGGGGGCATTATACTATATGGAAAGCAATATAGGGGCATTATTCTAAATGGAAGGCAATGTGGGGGCATTATACTAAAGGAAGGCAATGTGGGGGCATTATATTATATGGAAGGCAATGTGGGGCAAATTATACTATAGGCAAAACTATGTGAGGCCCATTATACTGTATGGAAGGCAATGAGGGGGCATTATATTGTATGGAAGGCGATGTGGGGATATAATTCAGACAGAAGGCTATGTAGGGCCCATTATACTATATGTAAGGTGGTTAAGGGCCCAATATACTATATAAAAGGCAATGTTGGGCTCATTATACTATATAGAGAACTATGTGGGGAATGGGATACTATATGGAAGGCAATGTGGGGGCCATTATACTATTTGAATGAGGGCTATGTGGGAGCCATTATACTTCATGGAGTGCTATGTGGGGAGCCATTATAATATTTGCAGAGTTATATGAGGGATTATTATAATTTGTTAAGGATATATTGGGGCCATTATACTAAATGGAAGGCAATGTGGGGTCCATTATACTGAATGGAAGGCATTGTGGAGGAATCAGACAGAATGCTATGTGGGGCCATTATACTACATGTAAGGAAATTAAGAGCCCATTATACTACAGTATATGAAAGGCAATATTGGGCTCATTATACTATATGGAGGACTATGTGGGGCATGTTATATTATATGGAGGGCAATGTGGGGCCCATTATAGTATTTTAAAGGCTATGTGGGAGCCATTATACTATGTGAACAGCTGTGTGGGGGCCTTTATAGTATTTGAAGGAGGGTTATTTGGAAGCCTTTATACTTTATGGAGGGCTATGTGGGGAGCCATTATACTGTTTGCAGAACTATATGAGGGATTACGGTAATATAATTTTGTAAGGATATATTGAGGCCATTATACTGTTTGGAGGGCTAGTGGGCCCATTATACTGTGTACAGGTTTGTCTAGGGTCCATCATACTATGTTGATTGATGCATGGAGACAATTATGTTGTTTGAAGGCCCTTGTGAGGACCAATATACGGTCTGGAAGGTTGTGTTGGGGGGCCATCATACTGTCTTCAGTATTATGTTGGGGCTATTATACTATATGGAGGGCTGTGTGGGGGATCATCATACTGTGCATCTGGAGGATATTGTAGGGGGTATTATACTGTGCTTGGAGGAGCCAAGTATAATTATGTTTTCATAGGAGTGGAGGTGGAGGGGCCCAATTAGAACTTCTGCTATGGGGCCCCATAATGTTTATGTACGCCCTTTGTCTCAACATGAACATCTTCCTATCTGTCCAATGCATTACTACAGCAAGTGCTCAGGGGCCTTAACCTCTTACATGTTCTACACCACATCAGAAACTCAACTGCATGAATAACCGTCAGTGACAGCCGGACACCCAAGAGATCAGAGCGGTCAGACTACGACCTCCCACAAGACAATCCTCTTTCCAGAGATTCTTCCTAATACTTGATGCCAAGATGAATAAGATCGACAGTAAAATGTCTCTCGAAACAAAAGAAAAAGCTAAAAGTAAAATCACAGATGGGTCAAGGTCATTGCAGAGATGTAACTATTCATGAGTTTGCAGAGAATAAGATGCAGCAAAGTTTCTGGCCCCGAGGCTATCAAAGTCCTTTTGACCATGAAAGAGTTGGATGGTCGAACTCCTCACGAACAGCTGTGACATTTCAGTTAACAACTTAGCAGCTTCTCCAGAGAGAGGAACAATGTTTATGTCGAAATTTACATGCTCTGGGGACCCTCAGCAAACAGTGACTGATTCATCTCTCGCATTTCTTGCCTGGGTATTTTGATAGGCTTCAAATTGTTCAAGTATTTCATGAAGCAGAAGAGTCACTACTCCAGGGGGCCCTATACACTCCACATGGTCTTTAATGGTCAAGCTCTGCTCTTCCAAATACTTTTTAGTACAAGTCCCTGTTTCTTATTCTGCCTTTACTCACCATAGTTTTAGTGTTTTACCCCAAAAATCACTCTAAAATACCAGCCTTCTGTCTTTGCTGCCTGTTGTCAAGTGCAATCCTGCTCTCCTGTAAACTGTATACAGATATAAAAGAGAAGCTGACTTTCATCTTGAGGATGGCAAGCTATTGGATAATAGCAATGTATGGGAATATAGGTTCCAAAGCTACAGTGCTGGCCAGTAAAGCAACTTGAAGCTCAATGGCCCCAATGCAAAAGCCCCAATGGGGCCATCAATTATAGCAAATCTTTAATAGCATTTGTCTTTTTCTACAGGCCGAAAGTACTTTTGGGTCGCCCTACACTCCAGGGCCCAAGTGCGATTGCAACTCCTGCCCGTATTGTATTTACGCCCATGTGCCAGCTAGAGATCAGTAATTCTGCAAAAATTTGGATATGCAGATTAACTAAAATTTCTCCAGGAAATTCGATTTTCATCTAATTTATTCAGTGCAATCCAAATTAAACTCTAGGGTTTCTCCAGAGTTAAAGGGATCCTGTCACCTCCAAAACGCCTTCTAAGCTACCAAAACATGTCTCTGCAGCATCCTATCACTAATCTCACACTCCTTTTGTCTCCTAAAAGCATCCCGTGAAAGTAGATAAAAACGTTTTAATGCTCTCTCATTAATGATTATAATTAGCAGGGGCTATATTCTTTAGCCCCTAGGGCGTGTTGTTTTGCAGCCTGAATGATCCACCCTCTCTCTGTGCAGCTTCTGCTGTGATGTGGAGCTGAAGGCAGGACCAATGATTTGCATTCTGTGAGTGATAGAGAGGGGAGAGGGTAAAGCCTGCACAAGCAGAGCAACATAGACAGAGAGAGGGTGGATCATTCAGGCTGCAAAACAACACACCCTAAGGGCTAAATAATATAGCCCCTGCTAATATAATCACTACTGAGTGAGTATTAAAACGTTGCACTTTTACAGGATGCTTCTAGGAGTGTGAGATTAGTGATAGGATGCTGCAGGGACATGTTTTTGTAGCTTAGTAGGTGTTCTGGAGGTGACAGGATCCCTTTAAGAGCATAATAAACATAGTTTTAAAAAAATGATATTCACCCTCATTGTCCCACCCTGCAGCCCTGCTCTGGTGTAGTCATCAATGTGCCATCTTTGGTATCTTCCAGCTTCTAATAATCTTCAGTTTCTGATGTCACATCACTTAAGGTTCTACGCAATGTCTCAGGACCTAGGGAGCGCTACAGGTACCAAAGATGGCAGGCATCCAGATATGCCAAAGATGTCTGTGCTCAAGAAGATACCAAAGATGACCCAATGAAGTCTAGACTGAAAAAGGCAACTGGCCGTGCAGCTGTCTGGAGGGACTGGTGATGGTGAGGGCAGGTTGTGTATAATGTTTTTTTTTTTTTTTTTTTACTTTTTCCAAGCACTTTATAATCCAGCAAAATGATGGCTATCTGGTCAGCTGCCATTTTGATGAATTCGCCCAAAGCATATTGCAAAAAAAATTCCATTTGAATTTATAATGAAATTTAAGGTTAATTTGATTTGATTCAAAGTGATTCACTCATTCAGATATGGACAGATATGAGTAAAATACATGGTCAATTTAGGTGAGAGATGTTCATTGCAGCGGCTCTCTACCTTAGCCTATACAGTAGGGTTCTAGATAGAAGGACCACTCCTCTGGAAGGAAGAACCACTCTTCTGGAAGGAAGGACCACTCTTCTGGAAGGAAGGACCACTCTTCTGGATGGAAGGACCACTCTTCTGGAAGAAAGGACTACTCTTCTAGATGGAATGACCACTCTTCTGGAAGAAAGACCACACGTCTGGAAGGTAGAACCACGCTTCTGGAAGGAAGGACCAGTCTTCTGGAAGGAAGGACCACTCATCTAGATGGAAGGACCACTCTTCTAGATGGAAGAACTACTTTTCTGGATGGATTGACCACTCTTCTGGAAGGAAGGACTACTCTTCTGGATGGAAGGACCACTCTTCTGGAAGTAAGGCCACACTTCTGGAAGGTAGAACCACGCTTCTGGAAGGAAGGACCATTCTTCTGGAAGGACCAGTCTTCTGGAAGGTAGGACCACTCATCTAGATAGAAGGACCACTCTTCTAGATGGAAGGACCACTTTTCTGGATGGAAGGACCACTCTTCTGGAAGAAAGGACTACTCTTCTGGATGGAAGGACCACTCTTCTGGAAGAAAGGACTACTCTTCTGGATGGAAGGACCACTCTTCTGGAAGAAAGACCACACTTCTGGAAGGAAGAAGCATGCTCCTGGAAGGAAGGACCACTCGCCTGGTAGGAAGGACTACTCTTCTGGATGGAAGGACTACTCTTCTGGTAGGAAGGACCACTCTTCTGGATGAAAGGACCACTCTTTATGACATCTAAATGCCCCAGTTTGTATCTATCAGTGAGATAGTAATGGCATTATCAATTAATAGTAGCAATTATCTTCTGTAGTGATGGATCAACTAAGGTCACATGAGATCATCTCCGACATCGTCGATGCTCAGTGACATGTTTGACTTTTCAGTTAATTAGGTGTAAATTGACTTTCTCGTAATAACATGCTTACTCAACTTCTCAATTACATCAAAAGGCAAGAAAATAAAGAGGCAAGCCGTGTTCACCCAAACCAGATGTGCTGACCAATGGATATTATAATTTCACCTTGGATGAGTATGAAGCACAATTGCCCTACGTGAACTTCATGGTTTAGAAAATCATTACTGGGTGTTCTCAGAGGACTTTGTTTTGCATGAGGGAGAGATTGGCTGCTAAGTAATGTGCTGATTGAATTGACTTTATGTGGCACATAATGCCTATGATAAAATTATATTAGGGAGGATAACAAATTATAGTTGTCAAAAAAACTCATTTGCAAACTAAATATTTAACCCCTGAATCTGATGGATTACAATTAATTGGCCGTATTGTACGGAAATGGAAAGTTTGTTCATTTGGATATTCTGTAGTTAAACTTGAATATAATGGACCCAGAATTGTGTTTTCTCTTCTACATCTCCTGTTGTAGATCTGGTTTGCTACCCATTGCTGAAAGAGAAAGTCACTAATATTTCATCAGAAAGTTTTGGCCCACATAACACTAACTAGAGAATGTTGACCACTATGGGTATAACTAACAAATGCTGCCCCATAGCTGCAACTGAAACATGCTGCCCCCATAGCTGCAACAGAAAAATGCTGCCGCATAGCTGTAACTAAAAAATGCTGCCCCCATAACTATAGCTGGAAAATGCTGCCCTCATAGCTATAGCTGGAAAATGCTGCCACCATAGCTATAGCTGGAAAATGCTGCCCCAATAGCTATAGCTGGAAAATGCTGCCCCCATAGATATAGCTGGGAAATGCTGCCCCCATAGCTATAGCTGGAAAATGCTGTCTCCATAGCTATAGCTAGAAAATGCTGCCCCCATACCTATAGCTGGAAAATACTGCCCCCATAGCTGCAACAGAAAAATGCTGCCCCATAGCTGTAACTAAAAAATGCTGCCGCCATAACTATAGCTGGAAAATGCTGCCGCCATAACTATAGCTGGAAAATGCTGCCCCCATAACTATAGCTGTAAAATACTGCCCCCATAGCTATAGCTGGAAAATGCTGCCCTCATAGCTATAGCTGGAAAATGCTGCCCCCATAGTTGTAACAGAAAAATACTGCACCCATAGTTGTAACTAAAAAATGCTGCCCCCATAGCTATAGCTGGAAAAAGCTGTCCCCCATAGCTATAGCTAGAAAATGCTGCCCCACAGCTACAGCTAGAAAATGCTGCCCCCACAGCTATAGCTAGAAAATGCTGCCCTCATAGCTATAGCTGGAAAATGCTGCCCCCATAGCTGTAACAGTAAAACGCTGCCCCATAGCTGTAATAGAAAAATGGTGGCTCCATAGCTATAGCTGGAAAATGCTATCCCAAAGATGTAAATGGAAAATGCTGCCCTCATAGCTGTAAATGGAAAATGCTGCCCCCAAAACTATAGCTGGAAAATACTGCCCCCATAGCTGCAACAGAAAAATGCTGCCCCATAGCTGTAACTAAAAAATGCTGCCGCCATAACTATAGCTGGAAAATGCTGCCCCCTTAACTATAGCTGTAAAATGCTGCCCCCATAACTATAGCTGGAAAATGCTGCCCCCATAGCTATAGCTGGAAAATGCTGCCCTCATAGCTATAGCTGGAAAATGCTGCCCCCATAGTTGTAACGGAAAAATACTGCACCCATAGTTGTAACTAAAAAATGCTGCCCCCCATAGCTATAGCTGGAAAAAGCTGTCCCCCATAGCTATAGCTAGAAAATGCTGCCCCCATAGCTACAGCTAGAAAATGCTGCCCCCACAGCTATAGCTAGAAAATGCTGCCCTCATAGCTATAGCTAGAAAATGCTGCCCTCATAGCTATAGCTGGAAAATGCTGCCCCCATAGCTGTAACAGTAAAACGCTGCCCCCATAGCTGTAATATAAAAATGGTGGCTCCATAGCTATAGCTGGAAAATGCTATCCCAAAGATGTAAATGGAAAATGCTGCCCTCATAGCTGTAAATGGAAAATGCTGCCCCCATAGCTGTAACAGTAAAACGCTGCCCCCATAGCTGTATATAAAATGGTGGCTCCATAGCTATAGCTGGAAAATGCTATCCCAAAGATGTAATGGAAAATGCTGCCCTCATAGCTATAGCTGGAAAATGCTGCCCCCATAGCTGTAACAGTAAAACGCTGCCCCCATAGCTGTAATATAAAAATGGTGGCTCCATAGCTATAGCTGGAAAATGCTATCCCAAAGATGTAAATGGAAAATGCTGCCCTCATAGCTATAGCTGGAAAATGCTGCCCTCATAGCTGTAAATGGAAAATGCTGCCGCCAAAGCTATAGCTGGAAAATGATGCCCACATAGCTGTAACTAAAAAATGCTGCCCCCCATAACTCTACCTAGAAAATGCTGTGCCCCCCATAGGTGTACCTAGAAAATTTTGCCCCCCATAGATGTACCAGGAAAATGCTGCCTTCATAGCAGAGTTGCGATGTGGCCTTTTTATTTCTTTCTGGACAACCTATCAAAAAATCACAAACAGACAATATTTTTAATGGACATGTTGGAAAATCATAATACATTAGGATTTTAAATGATCCATGCCTGAAACCCATAATTCTGATCAGAATATCAAAGTATAGCGGATGCCCGAGAGAAATCTTGTATGCAATTGTGGGAAGAAGCGATAAGAGGGGGGTAGAGAAGGAGATCTTCAGAGGTTTATAACCAAAAAAAACTGGTGGCAGGTCCCCTTTAAAGGGGTTATCCTCAATCAGATACAATTGGGACTAAAGGCATGCAAACCTTTAAGTGAAACCTGTCATCTTATTCAAGTTGGCCAAGCTTTGGGCAACATGACGCAGAATCAGGCTACACGATTATAGTCAGGTGTACTTTTTTTTGGAAACGCCTGTGTTACATAGTTAGAAGATCCAGTCGGGGACTAGGATAGTCTGACACTTCGGTCGGCCGGCTCTTCCCAGCGCCTGTCTAGGTGATAGGTGAAAAAATTTGTCAATCCCCGATATCTGCACTGCAAGGGCCAGCTGGGGGCAGAGCCGGGCTATCCTGGTCCGCGACTGGAATGTCTAACTATATTTTTACTGAAATACTATATGAAGCTACTTGTGGCACCCCTGGATCCTAGTGCCACTGTGTCATCATTGCCCACGGGTGGTGGTGTCACACTGGAGAGCAAAAGAAGGGTCTTTTCACCAGGCAGGTAAACTGCACACAACACCTTCTGCCTCCAGGCCTCCGGGTTCAGGGTGAGCTCCCCTATAAATTCTGGTCTGGGGCGGAGCCAGTTAATTCCGTTCCTAGGAGGACTGAGGAAGACATCCTGGTGGACAGGAGGCTGCTTAAGCTCTACCCAGCATCGCTGACTCAGTGTCAGGCCTAAGGAGGAAAGAGTCGAAGGAACCCTGGAGAGTCATAAAATTAGTATTACTTGTCAAAGCCCCTGTCTTCAAGTATCACCTCTCCTATGCTCCTACTGGTCTTTGTTAACAGGGCTGCAGAAGTGATGTCCATCCTACAACACTGCAGCCAATCACAGACATCAACAGTCCCACGCCATGTGCTTTGGCATCACAGCTGAGGTCAGTGATTGGTTGCAACAGTCACATGTGCACTTCGGCAGCAAAGACCGGTAGAGAGCAATGGAGGCCTATCAACGCGCTTGTAATTCCTATTTTATAAAACATATCAAGATCCAAAAAATAAATTAATACTAGTGTAGGCAAATGTATATTTATTCTAACCGTACATCAGAGAGGATCCAATCTTCTCCACTGAATCTCTAGAACGGGAATCAATGAGAGCTCTTATAGGCTGCAAATCTTAAACCTGTCATATCGATTCCCCCGGCTCCATAGATGAAGGAATCGATAAAAATTTATTTGCTCCATTGATTCCTCAGTGTGTGAATCATTCTGGGTTGTTGCTAATCTCAAACCTGTCAAATGGATTTTACCAACTCTGGTCAGTGTCTTTGAGTTTGCAGTAATGCCAGTGGGGGGGTGTGGGAGGGATATGCACCGGACACCAACCCCATCTATGTTATCTTCAGTAGAGGACCGCCATGGATGATAACACAGGTCTGGAAGGGTCAAACTGTTTAAAAATCAAGATGTTATTTTTATACATTTAGATTTTTTTATGCTTTCAATCACTGAACTCAGTAAAAATTATGGAAAGGTCCATCACATAGTTTTTTCACCTCCTCCATAGGCTTATCTTGCACCATACTTGATCCCTTTCCGTGACTGTTGGTGGATGATTTTGGTGTCAACAGATTGGTTGGAAATTAAGGAATTCCTTCCATAATCTTCTCTAAACCAGTGATCCCCAACCCTTCTGATCCTGAGAACCACATTCAGCTCTGAGAGAGGGTCACGAGCCACCTCCAGCTTCCACCCCCTCACAGTAGTGACACCCAAGAGCCCCCATTACCAGTATAATGGCAGCCAAAGCTTTTCACCAGAAAACATACAGAGCCAGTATACCAAGATACAGGGGTTCCTACCAAAGTACCGTTCAGATCTGCTCTTCTACATGAAGCTACTTGAGGCACCCCAGGATCCTAGTGCCACTGTGTCATCATTGCCCCCGGGTGGTGGTGTCACGCTGGAGAGCAACAGAAGGGTCTTCTAACCAGGCAGGTAAACTGCACACAACACCTTCTGCCTTCAGGCCAGAAGGGGGAGACCACACCCGGGTTCAGGGTGAGCTCCCCTATAAATTCTGGTCTGGGGTGGAGCCAGTTAATTCCGTTCCTAGGAGGAGTGAGGAAGACATCCTGGTGGACTGGAGGCTGCTTAAGCTCATCCCAGCATCGCTGACTCAGTGTCAGGCCTAAGGCTAGAGACGGAGGAAAGAGTCGAAGGAACACCTGGAGAGTCGAACATCACTATGGTCACCCCAGAGGAAAGCGCAGAGAATGGACACGGGAGTCCGAGACTGTGCAGGGCCTAACGTCCCGGCAGTCAGTACCAGAAGGTGAGGAATTCCAAGTTTCCCAGCCACACTGTGCCCGGAGACAAAGCAATGCAGAGTTCAGGAACTGTTACCCGAGGTGAGGGTTAAGAAAGGACTCGAGTTGCCTCTCATACTGGCACCTCGCAGGAAAGACAGGGCGGCAACTTAGCTAATGCAGTGGTAGGAGCCCAAACACAGAGCGCAGTAAGGAGGCCATCGACCCGGCTGGGTGAGAAGAACCCCAAGTTCCTCTCAAGCAAGGACTCCGTTGACAACTGCCCAGAATGCAGATGCAGACTGAATAACCATCTAAACAGCGAGTCTGCTTATTGTTTTCTGCCTGTCATCCTGCACCCCAACCTCTTACTACATCTACTGCCCCGGGGATCCGCTCCGCACATGGGGAGCCGCCCCATCTCAGCTGCCCGTCCATCACCCCGGATGTTCTACAGCAGCCGTGGCCATCTATAGCCGCATACCACAGGTGACATCACAAATAACTTTCATTTAAACCATTCCATTTCCAAAAATGAATCCTTTTCAACTGAACCCAGGGTCACGGAAGCCAGGTCTCGACCCTCGTGACTCCCCAGAGACCGTATAGCCCGGTTCCAAGTACCCCACGGCCCTGAGGCACGTCAGTTTTCCACCCCTTTCCGAGGTTCTTTTCTACATTCCACCCACACTTAGCTTCTCCCGCCACCCCTCGCCTGACATGAAGTTACTTAGGCTCAGGATCGGAGTGTGTGTGTGTGGGTGTTTGTGTGAATTGGCCGTCTTACCAGTCCCGACTGCAGTTCACCACTGTGGCTGCCTGATCACAGGGGCGCCACATTGCTCACAACAGTCACCATCTGGAGATTTGCTCTTCATGGCTGTTTGCTAGACCTGGTGCTTATGCTCCAAGGTAGAAGACAGCCACGAGCCACACATCACAGGCTTGCGAGCCACAGGTTGGGGACCCTCCTCTAGACCGTGCTCCAATGTATTGCAGGGATGTTCCTGCACCAATGGAAAAATGTAACATTGAGCACAATCGGAGTTAGTGGAGACTCCTTATTGATTCATGCAAGAAAAGTCTGCACAATGACAGTAAGCTTCAGTGCCTGTAGGGTATTCTGTGCAGTTGAGGGAAAGCTATGAGAATTTAGGCTTTACTTTCAAGAAACCTAACTATGATAATCAAGGGTGATCTGAAAGTTTCTCTTTGCTCCATGGGCAGCAAGAAGGATACATGAAGTACCCATGTTTTTCCTGTGAATGGAACAGCCGGTATAGGACTCATCACTGGAGCCAAAAAAGTTGGCCAACAAGAGCATCTTTGTAACCTGGACTCAAGAACACTGTTGCGAAGAGTTTAGTTGATCCCACTAAAGTTCTCCTGCTTTCACTCCAAATTAAGCTTGGACTGATCAAGTCATGAAAGCTCTACCAAAAGGAGGAGAGACTTTTAAGCACCTGTGTGTCAAGTTTCAGCAACTGTCCTAAGAAAAACTGAAGGAAGACATTCCGGAGGGTCCGGATATCGGAAAACTCATGGACGATGAAACAAAAATGGAAGATGTTGACAAAAGGATTTTTTTTATTCTTTTAAAGAAGTCATGAAGACGTTTCTAGGTAACACCAAAGTTCCAAGATTTAAGCCCATCATGGAGAACATACCGAAATGTTTCAAAGTCTTGGGTTGTCTGATGAATTTGAAGTTATCTGTTTTACATTCTCATTTGGATGACTTTCTAATGAAGAGCAAGGAGAAAGATTTCATCAGGCTATCAAGGAGATGGAACGTGAACATGATGGGGGACGACTGCTTGATGCTTCACAGAGATCTGCATCCTTCTATAAGAGAAAAGGGATCAAGAGAAGCTTTAAAGGGAAACTGTCAGGTTTTGACCCCGAACCTATCACTACCTGTCCCTGCAGCTTCCTAGCGAATCCCTAGCCATTTTTGTCTGTGCTAAGTGTGTCCTGTAATCACTGTATAAAATCATTTTTTATACTTACATCTAGACGCCTGTAGTCTGACTGGGCGTTCTCCTCCGCACCAACTCCCCCCTCGCTGCCTGTGTGTCACGCTCCGGTAGACGTGATACTAGTCTTCCCATGTGCACGTTCACAGCTTGCGAATTCAACCTTCTTCGGGGTATAATGCTGCAGGGCCACGTCATTTCCGGACCTGCGCAGTGCTATTCCTTGCGAGGTGTATCTGCGGGTTACATAATGTGCACTGCGCATGCGCAGAAGCCCTCAGCATGACATCGGAAAGAATAGCACTGTGGAGGTCCAGAAATGATAGGTCCTGCTGCGCCATACCCCTAAGGGGGAACTTGGAGCGATTCAGAACGCCCACTCAGACTACATCCAGGCGTCTAGATGTAAGTATAAAAATTAATTTACACTGATTACAGGACACATTTAGCACAGACAGGGATGATTAGGGATGTGCTAAGACGCTGCAGGGACAGATAGTGACGGGTCGAGGCCAAAAACAACCTGATGGGTTCCCTTTAAAGAGGAAAAGGCACAATAATTACTTTTCAATAGTTGCAAAATGAATGTTCAATACATTTATATATATATATATATATATTTATTGCTCATCTCACTTGTACGTAATTTCACCAGCGTTTTGTACAAAATCCATGCGTGATATTAAAAAATAGTTTTTTTTAAATCAGGCCATAAAAGAGATAACATCTTTCCTTGTGAAAAGTAACATGCTTGACAATCTACTGTAAGGAGGCTTATAATTCATGCAATGCTGTCCTGGTGTGGTGTGTTGATTGCCATGCAGCCCATGTGAAATGCTGTTTGTAGTTTAACTGAGTTAATTTCCTTTGGCACATCTGGAGTTAATGACAGAAGCTGCTGACATGTGTGGCTTTGCAGGTGAGGGGGTGTCAGATCATTTAGTTCTCCACTCCCTCAGCTTTTAAGTAGCTCCAGTACCAATAGGTGTCGCTGATAGAGTTTCGTCTCTTCTTGGACCTCAAGCTGAGAAGACGCGAGTGCTTGTGTGCTGTAGTGTTTCTGCTGTTCACACATGGAAATTCCTTTCCTTGGGAGTTGCAGTGCGTCCCAGTCCGTGGGTGGAGGTGAGGTCTCTTAGCCTAGGGATTACCAGAAACAGAAGGCAAGGGTGGTGACCCAGACATCCACACCTTCAGAGGTAATTCCAGGAACAGAGAGAGTCAGGGACCCCTAGTAGGAGGAGTCAGACTAGTTTCCCTGATCACCTTTTATATGTCATTGCCATTCGACTCCTTCCCTGGCCATTATACTATACCACCCCGTGACAGCTGGTAAATAAAGAGAGGAATAGGACTTGAACTGTGAGGCCACCTATGGAATGAAGCAGTCCTACAAGTCAATATCGACCCATTAATAATCTTTGCCACATAACTTAGAATAAAAGCCAAACCAGATACACATGTTTCTGTGTTGTTGCCCTTCTTCAGTACAAATCAAGACATCTGATTTGGCTGAATGAGAGAGGAACATACACCCTGGGACAAATATATGCAAATAGAGTATCTGGTTTGGCTTTTATCCGTAGTCATGTGGGCATGGCTTGTTAAAGGGTCAAAATTGACTTTTAGGATTGCTACTTTCAGTAGGTGGCACTATCGTTCAAGTCCTCTTCAACTCTCAAAAGGTAATTTGCCTGGTAATATGGTATGACCACCTTTGGGCTTGCATAAAATGAATCTAATGGCCATGGATGCCAACCTCTTTGAGATGACTACCCAAAACTGTGTTGAAAAGTGGTCTTCTAGAAAAGTGGTCCTCTTAAAGAAGACAGCAAGCAGAGTACACAGTATGATATAACTTAACATTTAGCCCAAATAGAGATGAGCAAATGAATTCGAAGGACTTTGGTCCAGTGGCCTGGTCAGTACTCCGTGGTTGCGTATCGGGAACATCTGTGGCTCTTCGGGTGTGCATCACACCACAATGATACAGACGCAGATTCAATTTACAAAGAAATGTATTTTATTGTACAAAATATAATATATATATGTATATATAGATACTAATACATTCCATAGCATCCCAGATGTAGGTCAAGATCTAATCAGCCTATGCCTATGGCTAAACATCTGCTCCTCCTTTCCTTTTGGTACTTTCTTAGTAGGGGCAGGATTGCTGTAGCCAATGAATGCTTAGTGTGAATAACTGTATAAGTAATGTAATTTCCCGGCAGCAGTGTATCACTAACCCAGATCCTCTACATATGTTTATAATGGTTTTGGGAAGAGTAGATATCATGAACACCCTTCTCAGAACACTTTTCTCTGTAGTAGACATGAGTGAATTATTACACTAAATTGTAGGTTTTTTAATTGGATAGCGACGTTCGGTAGGGACGCCTTGTTGCTGGCTGCTGGGCTCACATAAAACTGGCCTCTTTTGTGTCTCAATTTTTACAAGTATTTCCTTAGCAGTAACGCATGTCTCAATTTGTATGTTCAATGTTTGCATACCTTAGTGATTCAGAGTGCAACTTTTTATTTGTTAGATATCATAGGATCATAGCATGGTAGAGTTGGAAAAGACCTCCAGGGTCATCATGTCCAACCTCCTGCTCGAAGCAGGATTCACTAAATCATCCCAGACAGATGTCTGTCCAGCCTCTGTGTGACGACTCCATTGAAGGGAAACTCACCAGCTCTCGTGGATGCCTGTTCCACTCGTTGATCACCCTCACTGTTACAAAGTTATTTCTAATATCTAACCTGTGTCTCCTCCCATTCAGTTCATCCCAGATATAAGTTGGTAATGTCAAGTCCGGTCAAGTTTTCCAACTGGAGAAAGATCGGAGGAGAAATCAACTTTAATATGGATGTAGGTTTTCCTTCCATCTGTGACATAAGCAGAGATAAAGGATCTGTTCACTTAGCATTCTGGTTATTTTTTTCATCCAAACATATGAGCCCGGCGTATAAGTTGGTATATGTGGAATAGGAGCACGTTCACACCACTGACAAAACCTAAGGAAAAAAAAACACAAAATGAACATATACGCTATAAGGCAGCTTTCACATCTGCGGTAGGGTGCAATTCCCGGCAGATGTCGCCGCATCTGCCGTGTAATGGCCGACTTGCGGCACCGATCCGGCAAGCCCCATTTATTCTCTATGAGGCGTGCAGTCGGGTGCGGCAAGTGTGGTATAGCCAAATCCAACAGATCCGTCACTCGGGGGCGCGCAAAACAAAAATGCTGCTAGCAGTGTTTTTTGGCGGTGCCGCAAGTGCCAGATTCGGCAATACCGCACTTGCCGCACCCGACTGCACGAGAATAAATGGGGCTTGCTGGATCGGTGCCACAAGTCGGCCATTACACGGCAGATGCGGCAACATCTGCCGGGAATTGCAACTTACCACCAATGTGAAAGCACCTCAGTAAAGTAAATAAGTAAATAATAGTAGGACATGTACATAACATAGGGTACTTGGGTAAGATTCTTTGATTAAAGAGCGTAAAAGCCATCCCACCACAACAAGGTGTGCCTATCGGGATGGTTGAACCCTCGTATTAAAACCTTACCTTGTGTCTGTTAAATTAATGTGAATAATCGTAGAGACAGACAAGGCCCAAACTACAAAGCTCGCTGCTGAAAATATAAATTGCGCACAACCAGTACAATAACTTCAACTGATATCTCAAGGGCTGTCACACTGTAGAGGGATCAGCTTTATTCTCATTTACTCAAGGAAAGACAAGAAGCCATGGGATGAAACTGAATGGGAAAAGACACAGATGAAATATTAGCAGAAACGTTTTGACAGTGAAGATGATCAATGAGTGGAACAGGCGGCCGTGAGAGGTGGCGAGTTCTCCTTTAATGGAGTCTTCACACAGAGTCTGGACAGACATCTGTCTGGGATGATTTAGTGAATCCTGCTATGAGCAGAGGGTTGGACCAGATGACCCAGGAGGCCCCTTCCAACTCAACCATTCTATGATTCTGTGATAGGTTGAAGCATCCTCTTGTACTCATATGATTATGAGATTTCAATAATTCCCCTCATATGGCTGTTGATGGGACGCAGAATCCCCTGCAATTGACAAACTGGATGCACCCGCACCGAAGTCATGAGTGATCTGTCTCATGGATCAGGGAGAATACCAGTGCAGGAGCAGACAGAGGCATCTAGATGTGTACCCTTTTTTGCTGCATCCAGTGGAAAATGACATGTCCCCTAGTCCTTAAGTCAGTGAGGCCAAAAATGGATGCAGGTGCATCCAGTTTAAGATGGATTTACATGGATACCAAAAAACGGTATTGTGAAACCAGCTTTGTGTGAATGTTTCTATAATTATGGAAGTGCAATTCTAAGTATTTAATAAGTGTATATACGTTTACTGACAAATACATCAAGTTTATGCAAAGACCCTACTAATTTAGTAGACTTCTCACTCTCACCCATCCCCCACGGCAAGTGCCTCGGGGTAATCCTCAACTCTTCCCTCACCTTCAAACCCCACATCCAAGCCCTCGCCACCGCCTACTGACTCCAGCTCAAAAACATTACCTGAATCCACTGTTTCCTTGACCAAGACACTGCTAAAACACTTGTCCACGCCCCTCATCATCTCCTGCCTTGACTACTGCAACCTCCTGCTCACCGGCCTCCCTGCTGTCTCCCTCGCACCTCTCCAAACCATCCTCAATTCCGCTGCCCGACTCATCTATTTGTCTCCTCGCTACTCCCCTATCTCCCCCATCTGCCTAGCCCTTCACTGGCTCCCCACTACCCAAAGATTCCTAACCCTAACCTATAAAGCCATACACAACCTGTCCCCTCCATACATCTCCAACCTGGTCTCCCGACACCTCCCCTCACGCAATCTGCGCTCCTCTCAGGAAATCCTCCTCTTCTTCCCTCACATTTCCTCCTCCCACAACCACATAAGTTTTGTAACTTTTCTCGTGCATTGCATACTTTGGAACTCTCTCCCCCACCACATCAGACACTCCCCTACCCTGGGTACCTTCAAGAGAAACTTGAAGACCCACCTCTTCCTCCTAGCCTACAACCCACACTGAGACCTAATCCGCTGCACCACCCTCACCTCTCCCCCTCCTACTGTCTCCCCACCTGTCCCCCATAGACTGTGAGCCCTCGTGGACAGGATCCTCTGCCCTACTGTAACCGTATGATTTATTTGTCGTCATTTTACGTTCTTGTCCTTGTCTCCCCTATCCTCATGTAAAGCGCAATGGAACCTAATGGCGCTATATAAATATTTAATAATAATAATTTACAGCGTTGGGCTCATTTTCCCAGACTTTTGTCTTTCACCCTGGCACCTGAAAGGCAATCCATGACTAAGACTTGTTGGAGTTGAAACGCCTGGGACTCTCTGCTACCCTCTGGAGTATCCACTGCCTGGACAATGAAAGTTTAATCGGGAAAAATAAAGGATTATTTTAACACTCATCTGCCTTCCTGAGTTTGATGGAGGATTGTTTGATGCTTGACCGCCGGGACCGGGGCGGCTTTGGGCTACGACATGGATTGCGGTTTAGTTAGTCTTGGAGGATGCTCAGATCCCATTCTTTATTTGTGGCCGTGTTCTTAGACAAAATTGTGAGTGAGCCTCGTTGTGGATGAAAAGCCCCCACACCGGAATGGTCTGAGGAGGCTTTTTCGGTGGCAGACACTCATGGTAGTGCTCACCTCACCTTCTCCAGACAAACAACCTTCCAGATGTCCCAAACAGTTTGAAGGAGTCTTCATCATGAACAATAACTTTACCCTAATCCTCTGCAGTCCAATCCCTGTTTCCTGCAGCATTATTTGCTCTGATGAAGCCCCCTTTTAGACTGTTTTGCACTTCTGGAAGAATGATGAGTGCTACCCTGAGTCCTGTCTACCAACAGTAAAGTCTCCTGAGACCATTTACTTGTGAGGGCTTCTCATCTACGGAAGGGGCCCACACGCAATTTGCCCTAAGAACAATGCCATTAATAAATAATTGCATCTACATGTCCTTCAAGAGCAACTTCTCCCAACGATCCAGAAGCAATGGGGTTATTAACAGGGCTTTTTCCAGCATGATAGAGACTATGTCATAAGACAAAATAGTGGAATCCAGATAAGGGTGAAAAGAGCTGGGATGAGATGCTGCGCTGACCACAAAGATAAACACAGAGTTAATCACACACTCAGGGCCCTGATGAAGTGGCCTATGAGCTATGAAACACATGTAGGCAAAATAAACAGAGTGTGTGATTAACTCTGTGTTTATCTTTGTGGTCAGCGCGGCATCTCATCCCAGCTCTTTTCACCCTTATCTGGATTCTACATTGCTCAGCTGGGAGCCTGCAGCGACCTCCTGTGTGCTTTTATTGTATTTGTGACACTCACAACTGCATCAGGTGAGTTTAACCATTTGGGGTCTTAGGGACCTGTATAATAGAGGTACTACTCTATGTGCGCTTCCTTTCTCTTTTAATTTATAAGACAATAGTGATAACTAAGTGGCCCGGTAAACAAAACATTGACATTTTGGGTCCATGGCCAAGAAACTCCCCAGATCTCAATTGAGAACCCGTAGTTAAAGGAAACCAACTAGCAGGATTTAGCGCTATAAAGTGAAGTCAGTTCCTTACAGGTTCTGGGATACTGAGTGCAAGCATACCTTTACTTCAATAATTACAGATATGATTGAAGAGAAAAGTGTTATCAAACACTGGAAAATCAGTGCAGAAAATTAGCATAAGTGCAGCACAGTGTCACTATGTGGGGCTGGGTTTCTTTGTATTACTCTCCTGTTTGCTTTAAGCCAAATCCTCCCTAACTCCCTCCCTCCCTGTCGCTGTACCAGGTCACAAGCAGCGGGACAAATCCCCACTATTGTGATCTGTGATGACTATAGTGACGGTCTATGAGAAGAGGAGACTGGAGGGGGTGAGGGTCTTCTCCAGCCATTCAATAACCAGGCTAGCACCAGATAAGCCGTGAGAAGCTGGCAGGCACGCAGATGAGGGAGGGAGTGATGATATGATATGGGGCACATAGCACAATGTCAGGCATCCTATCAACATGCACAAGGTCACATGTAATGTGCCTGGAAAAGAGTGACAGGGAGGGGGCAGGTTTGGCTTTGAGCCCAAAGGGGAGTAATACAAAGAAACCCAACCCCACATAATGATGCTGTGCTGCACTTATGCTAATGTGCTGCACTGTTTTCCCAGTGTTTGATAACACTTTTCTCTGCAATCGTACATGAAGTCATTAAAGTAAAGGTATGATTGCACTCAGTATCCCAGAGTCTGTAAGGCACCGGCTTCAATTTATAGCTCTAATTCCTGCTCGTTGGTTCTCTTTAATATTCAAAAACCGGACAACCAGGACACAAAACTTTTTTATAAAAAGTGTGATAAACTCAAAGCACTGAATAGATAAGAATAGGTTGTAATCAGTCAGAATTGGTCCAGAAGATTGTATCAATCTGCCAATGCGAATTGTAGAAGCCTTAAAAAATAAGGGTCAATAACACTGTAAATATTGAGTCTTTGCACAAAATTGATGTATTTGTCAACAAATGATCAACAACTTATGAAATGCTGATAATTATTTCAGGAACCATAGAAACATCTGATTATTATGATGCCTCAGGATTTGATCTGGTGACCTCATGCTATGTGGTTGGGCTTTTTCTCTCTTGAGCCACAACATGGTCAGTTCCTTTCCCAGTGCTTAATGTCCTTCACCTTTACTCCTATTCTTTTTAGTTTGCAGTCAACAGGTTGTTTGCTCTGCCCTATTTGCTCATTTACGCTGCCTTATCACATTTTTGATGTGTCTATTCATACCCTCCTTATGCTGTCCTTCTCTGCTGGCTATATTCCTCTGTGGATCCTAGGAGTTCCAGCACCACTGCAAAGGATTCTTACCAGACAAGGAAAATCTTGTGATTTGCTTTTATTGTCTCAGTTTCTCATCTACCCCTTTCTCCTATTGGTAGTTAGATAGTAGGCTATCATACACTGTGTGCAGAATTATTAGGAAAGTTGTATTTTAGAGGATTATTTTTATTATTGATCAACAACTATGTTCTCAATCAACCCAAAAGACTCATAAATATCATAATATCATAGATTAATATTTTTGGAAGTTGGAGTGGGTTTTTTTTAGATTTGGCTCTTAGGAGGATATCTGTTTGTGCAGGTAACTATTACTGTGCAGAATTATTAGGCAACTTAATAAAAACCAAATATATTCCCATCTCACTTGTTTATTTTCACCAGGTAAACTAATATACCTACACAAAATTTAGAAATAAACATTTCTGACATGCAAAAACAAAACACAATAAAATGAGTGCCCAATATAGCCCCCTTTCTTTATGATGACACTCAGCAGCCTCCATCCATAGATTCTGTCAGTTGCTTGATCTGTTTACGATCAACATTGCGTGCAGCAGCCACCACAGCCTCCCAGACACTGTTGCCAGAGGTGTACTGTTTTCCCTCCCTGTTGATCTCACATTTTAGGAGGGACCACAGGTTCTCAATGGGGTTCAGATCAGGTGAACAAGGGGGCCATGTCATTATTTTCTCTTATTTAGACCTTTACTGGCCAGCCACGCTGTGGAGTAGTTGGATGCATGTGATGGAGCATTGTCCTGCATGAAAATCATGTGTTTCTTGAACGACACCGACTTCTTCCTGTACCACTGCTTGAAGAAGTTGTCTTCCAGTAACTGGCAGTAGGTCCAGGAGTTGAGCTTCACTCCATCCTCAACCCGAAAAGTTCATCCTTGATGATACCAGCCCATACCAGTACCCCACCTCCATCTTGCTGGCGTCTGAGTCGGAGTGGAGCTCTCTGCCCTTTACTGATCCAGCCTCTGGCCCATCAAGAGTCACTCTCATTTCATCAGTCCATAAAACCTTTAAGATATTTCTTGGCCCAGTCTTGACGTTTTATGTTATGTTTCTTGTTCAAAGGTGGTCATTATTCAGCCTTCCTTACCTTAGCCATGTCCCTGAGTATGGCACACCTTGTGCTTTTTGATACTCCAGTAATGTTGCAGCTCTGAAATATGGCAAAACTGGTGGCAAATGGCATCTTGGCAGCTTCACGCTTGATTCATGATCAGTTATTTTGACCCTTTTTTGCCTAACACACTTCATGCGACCCTGTTAGCTATTTGCCATGAAACGCTTTGTTCGGTGATCACGCTTCAAACGTTTGGTAATTTCAAGACTGCTGCATCCCTCTGCAAGACATCTCACAATTTTGGACTTTTCAGAGCCCGTCAAATCTCTCTTCTGACTCATTTTACCTAAGGAAAGGCATTTGCCTAATTATTAAGCACACCTTATATAGGGTGCTGATGTCATTACCCCACACCCCTCCTCATTACAGAGATGCACATCACCTGGTTTACGTAATTGGTAGTTGGCTCTCAAGCCTATACAGCTTGGAGTAGGACAACATGTATAAAAAGTATCATGTGATCAAAATACTCATTTGCCTAATAATTATGCACACAGTGTAATCTTGCAGTTGCTACTTAACATTTTTCCAATTGTGTGTGATTAATGTTTCCAAATTTTGGGTCCTTAGCTATCTCTGTATGTTTTCCTTATCCTGAGTTATAGTTTACAGCTTTCTTTCCTCTGGTTCCTTAGGAGATACGAGGAACAACTTGATGGCCTTTCAGGCAGCCATGTCTAAGTTGTGTATTCATAGTGTTACAGCTAGAGATATTTCAGCCTATGCAGGAGCAACTGGGGACTGTGCAGATAGGAATATTAGTCTGTACAGGAACCAGTTTGGACAGGTGCAGTTTCTAGGGGATAGGCTTTTTATACCGTGTTGCAATACCAGTGTGCAAAACACCTATGCCCCTGCCCATGATCTATGGTCTGATGCAATGGTGAAACATTACCAGTGCAAGAAATGTTCTAGGGATAAAAATTCCTACTTGACTACTTGATCCCTGATAATTCTTCTTTTGGAGAGCAACTGGATTCCATCAGTCCTTTCTTCCTTGGTCCTGTTCTCAACATATATCAGAAGTGTCCAGAAATGACAACTCAGCCAATAACTGAACCCAACTAAGCTACTTTCTGGATGACTGGGTATTTCTGGTGCTTTGTGTCATGTCAAAGAAGTAAAAACCAGTGGAGATTAGGTTAGGAGTTAGGACATTAGGAGTGCTGGAAGGGGATCAGAAGGATTAGGTGAGTGCTAGGAGGGGACCAGCAGGGAATAGGTGAGCATTAGGAGGGGACCAGCAAAGAATAAGTGAGCACTGTAAGGGGACCAGCAGGGATGAGGATTAGGTGAGTTCTAAGAGGGGGCCAGCGGGAAATAGGTGAGCCCTGGGAGGGGACCAGCGGGGATTAGGATAAGGTGAGTGCTGGGAGGGGACCAGTGGGGAATAGGTGAGTGCTGGGAGGGTACCAGCGGGGATTAGGTGGACATTTAGAGGCGACTGGCAGGGATTAGGTGAATGCTGGGAGGGGACCATCAGGAATTGGGTGAGCGCTGGGATGGGACCAGTAGGGAATAGGTGAGCGCTGGGAAGGGACCAGCAGGGAATAGGTGAGCACTGGAAGGGGACCAGTGGGGATTAGGATTAGGTGAGTGCTAGGAGGGGAGAGCGGGAAATAGGTGAACACTGGGAGGAGACCAGCGGGGATTAGGATTAGGTGAGTGCTGGGAGGGGACCAGTGGGGAATAGGTGAGTGCTAGAAGGGGACCAGCGGGGATTGGGTGGACATTTAGAGGCGATCGGCAGGGATTAGGTGAGTGCTGGGAAGGTACCAGCAGGGATTGGGTGAGCGCTGGGATGGGACCAGTAGGGAATAAGTGAGTACTCGGAAGGGACCAGCAGGGATTAGGTGAGCGCTGAGAGGGGACCAACAGGGATTATATAAACACTAGGAGGGGACCAGTAGGGATTGGGTGAGTGCTGGGAGGGGACCAGTAGGGATTGGGTGAGCACTAAGAGGGGACCAGCAGGTATTGGGCGAGCGCTTAGAGGGGACCAGCAAGGGATTGAGGGGGCAAATCCTAATAATACGCTGTAGCATACATGTTTGTAACTGTAATGATAGCACTATCATTAATTATATTTTTACTATTATGTTTAATGACTTTTGTAATCAGTAATACTTTGTATTTTTATCTCAAACATACATTTTTACACCTATTTTATCTGGGCTGACATAGCTGGATCCGTTACCATCATAACTTCTTCTAGATATTAAGCAATAAAATAAAAAAGTAATTTTTATTCTTATTTGAAGCTTTCAGAAAAAAAAGTTCAGATCCAGGAAAACAGATTGTGCTTCATACTGGGGGTCCCAGCGGTCGACGATATGAAGAAATGATCAAATATACATGTCTTATTATATGTGCACAGTGATATTGATAATGTTATACAATAGAAAATGATATTACCTGCATGTCTCTAGATAGGTCCAGTATTAGATTTTCCAGGAATAATATGGTATAATATCATCTTTATGGATCTATGTAGAATATTGTGTGGGAGTATGTTCCTCATTTTGTAAGAAAGAGAATCATCCTGACTTTCCATGCAGTTTGCAGGGGTGGAGAGCGTTAACGCTTATGAGCCTTTGCGGACTGTAGGTAGAATGACCATAAAGCCCAGGCAATTATTTTTATTATTTCCAAGAGCTAAAGTAATTTATATTTCTATATAATATATAATTTCTTTTAGTGGAGGAGAATATAGCCAAAAACAAAGATATCCCCACTTCTGGCGGTGGAAAAAAAGACCCAGTAGAGTAGAGTAGAGTAGAGTAGAGTAGAGTTGATCCACCGGCCACTAGACCGCTAGACCAGAGCTCTGTGAACGTCTTGCTACCGGCCACCCCCTTGACAAGTAGGCCCCTTAGAGTGAAAATCAGTTTGTAGGACCACATCAATAATCTGTTGGATGGTTAACCTTTAATTGACTCCTCTTTTGATTAGCCGACCAGGTGCAAGGTCATCATTGTGGTATAAAGTACATGTGAGGTTGTGCCAGACCGGCTAGTCAAAAGATAAGTTGGCAGGTAGACGGCTGTTTGCCGGGCTCTCATCCAATGGCCACAGATTACTGATATGACCACTGATGTGACCACTGATATGACCACTTCACTGGATGTTGCTGATCGATTGGCTTCTTCTTCAGAGACCCAAGAACATCATTACTTTGCGTTGCAAAGCTTGCACGGTCTCAGTTGCCTATTAGCTGCTGGAGGTGCGCGACTAGTAGGAGTTGACAGGGCTTTGGTCCAGATTGACCTATAGATTGTCAGACACCTATATGTGGAACCATACTTAGGAATAGTGCAATATATATATATATATTGCTTTGTATAGTGGTTGCTATATTATTTACAGTATCCTGTCAATCTCTTTGTACCTTATATAAGTGAATATTCTTTGCACAAGATAGATTTTGCATATTGTATAATCCATCTACTATTACTTGTTATCTGTACGGGTACCTTTACACGCCGCTACTGGATGGTGGCAACAACTGGGTGCTTCACGTGCACGAGCACGCACAAACGGTTGCAAACGGTAATCGCACCACCTTTACACGCCGCAACAAGGTGCGCTACGGTAGGTTACATCTATCTCTAGATACACCGCCGGGTGTCTCAAGTTACCTTGTGCCGAGCACCTTACCTCATTTACACACCGCTACAACAAGCTAATATGGGCGGACCTGGTGCAGCAGGGACAACACATAGGCGTGCCACAATTGTGGATTACGAGACGTCCGTACGCTGATAGGACAAAGCAATAACATCATGATTGGGCAGGCATCGCAGGAGGCTGATTAATACATGACGCTCGAGCAATTGTGTAGTGTGACTGGTCAGCTCCTTAAATATGCCTCCCTATGCAGCAACGACCAATCGTAATGCAGGAGCTTCCTCCAATGATCGCTAAAGGGGGGTGGTTTCCTGGAGGCTGTGTCACGCCCCAGGTACATAGCATGGTGTTGAAACAACCCTTCTGTTCCTTCTTTACACGCCGATACAGGTCTCTACAATCGCCTGGGTAGCCACCTGTTATAGGGCAGTGCTCGGAAACAGGTGCCGCTACTGCCGGGTGGCTACAACCGTCTTCACACGCCGCTACCACGGGTTGAATTGGCGGTGCAAGATATATTTCTCTCATGTACCCGGTTGTTGCCACCATCCAGTAGCGGCGTGTAAAGGTACCCTACTGGTGTTTGTGGTAATTCCCTTCTGTTATCATAAATTATTTTCCTCGCAAATTCTGTCTTGAGGAATGTTGGGCCCCACGTCTATTGTATGTTTATTTTAAGTGACTTTATATTGTGTGTCTCACAGTTGTTTAATAAAACTTTGTTGTTCTTTTACGTTCAATCATATTGTGGTGTGCTCCTTGCATATGCCAATATCTTTTGTCCCCTTACATACCGTTTTTGTTGGCATGGTGAGCACCCCGTTGATATTCTTCTAGCATTAGTGGTGCTGCTCATTTTCTACTTTTGACTTAGTGTATGCAGTGGTCTTGGCACTGGACAGGGTGAGTAGAGGGACAGGTAGGGACTGGGATGGCGCCGGGGGAAAAAGTACCTGCTAGGGAAGTAGAAACAGTTTAGTGTTAGAAATTGTCCCGTCCCTTGTTCCCTATGGTCAGGATCTTCCTCTCCTTTTCCATCTTGTTGTAACCTCTGTGTTGTGCCATATTTCGTAGTGTAACATATTATTATTTATTATGATAAAATGGTGATTTTATCAAAACTACACCCAGCAGCCCAGGAAGTAACACATTGCTGGAGTCAGGGTCTCTACCCCTACATTAAGGTGCTCTAAGATTAATCTGGTGACAAGTTTCCTACTGCACAGGAAATTCCATGTTTGCTTTGACTTTACTGTATTTTCCTAATGCAAATATTTGAGCTTCAAAAGATCTATGTGAAAAATGATAAATTTTTCATCTGATCCCTTTGGAAAATCCGGTATGTTTTACCAAGGCTTTCATAATATATGTCCTCTATTCTCCTGCTATCCCGCTTTCTCTGATAGCCTTTGGCTTACTGAGGACCTGTGTCATACTAGTGAGGACGGGAACGAAGCCGTGACGGAGATCAGGGAAACCTCGAAGGATCTCTGTCATTTCATCTTGTAACCTCAAAGGAAAAATAAGAGATGACCCCCTTTAGGACTTGGGGATTCCCTGTGACGTGATCTATACCCATGTCAGTGATCTCTTCCACATATGTGTATCCTACAAGAGTAAGAAACGTACAATCGAGGTCTCATTGCAATCACATCAATTAAAATTATGAACCCAATTCTGAAGGAAACCGTGGCACTCTGGGAAAGTAACACTACTTCTTTACTTCAAACAGATAAAAGTTAGTGCACTAGCCCAATTCAGGTCGGGGGAGAGGGGGAGACAAGCAGGTGTATAGACAACAGCTGTTTCGCACATTTGTGCTTCAACAGGTCCATAGGTGGACCTTGTGGGGGAACAAGCAGGTGTATAGACAACAGCTGTTTCACATGCTTGTGCATCAACAGGTCCATAGGTGGACCTTGTGGGGGGACGGGGGGGGGGGGGGCAAGCAGGTGTATAGACAACAGCTGTTTCACATGCTTGTGCATCAACAGGTCCATAGGTGGACCTTGTGGGGGGACGGGGGGGGGGGGGCAAGCAGGTGTATAGACAACAGCTGTTTCACATGCTTGTGCATCAACAGGTCCATAGGTGGACCTTGTGGGGGGACGGGGGGGGGGGGCAAGCAGGTGTATAGACAACAGCTGTTTCGCACATTTGTGCTTCAACAGGTCCACAGATGGTGCAACACAGCTATTGTCTATACACCTGATTGTCCACCAACAAGGTCCACCTTTTGACCTGTTGAAGCACAAACATGTGAAACAGCTGTTGTCTATACACCTGCTTGTCTCCCCCTCTCCCCCCTCATGGTCCACCTGTGGACTTCTTGAAGCACAAATGAACTTTGTGTTTCTCTATGTTCATATAATTTGAACATATCAGAGCTGGGTGTGTCTATATCTGCATGTAGTGTGCATATAGCAGAGCTGTGTGTCTATATGTGCGTGTAGTTCGCATGTAGCTGAGCTTTGTATTTCTCTATCTTCATATAAATTGCACATATCAGAGCTGGGTGTGTCTATATCTGCATGTAGTTTGCATGTAGCAGGGATGTTTGCATGTAATACAAATTACGAAGAGACACTAATGATAGATTTATAACCTCCCTATTCTACCCTAGCACAGTAAAATTAGTGCTAACGACCTCTGTACTTTAAACCACCAAGGAAGTTTTAATTAATAGGAAAAATGTTTTTTCTCTTTTGGCTGTCTATAACTAGAGTGCACCTTATTGTATGGAGCATCGTATAGCCTGAAAAATGTGATAAATCCTTTTTAATCCAATTTAAGAATGTGAGAAAATTTTTAACTCTATCCAACTCCAGATACTCATGACATTTGATTGTTTAATTTGGGCCTACCTCTGGGTAAGGAGCAATGGATGCAATTGTAGAAAACAAGACTCTAATGGTTGGGAACATCCATATTAGGTCTCCACTACTGACTCGATTTCTTAGCGAAATAGGAAATGACCGGTATAGGTAAGAGTCCACCGATCAATATTGGAGAAAAGGTCAATTGTTGTCAAGGTTTTGGTGCTACTTTTCTCGGTGCAGGCACTAGTTCCTTCCCCTTGTCTATTTTGTCATTTAACAGATGGTGGTCAGTCCATCACATTCATGTTTGTCTTTCTGTTTCTTTCTTTTCCAGTCTCGCGGCTTCGAAAGAAGTTGGGGCATCTGCACGCTCTTCTCCCAAAATGATGTCTCCTTCTGATTTCCTGGACAAGTTAATGGGGAAGATCTCAGGATACGATGCCAGAATTCGACCCAACTTCAAAGGTAACTCATGTTGGGTTGGCCTGGGGTTCTTCTGATTCATTAGATTAAAATCATTAAGAAATGGTCCAAGGAGGGTGGTGGACCTGTTGATTATTTCACATTAGAACCTACAAGCTCTAAATAGCATTTAATGGAAGCAAATGCAAGAGATGTGTTAAACAGCTGATTGGTCAACAAGGGTTCCATGGCGGAGATCATCTCTCTTGGCTTTCAATCCCTTCACTTATGTACTAATTTTTGCCGGTAGATCAGATCATAATCACCAGTGATCTTTAAAGTCCCCGTCACCCATAACGAGATCGCTGTTGTGTCACAGGTTTGCGTCTCGCTATGTATGACACGTAGCAGCGCCGGACCCCGCTGTGACATTGCCGATCATGTTGGAATGGCCTGGACCATTTTTTGATCGTCGGTCCGATGGCAGCATGCATCGGTGTGTTTGACGCCTTAACAACCACCTCGTTGGCGACTCAGAACTCATCCATGTAGGTCTGAGTCATCAGACTAGCTGCTGTGTGACAGGGTCCCAACAATCGCCGAGGTCATGTATACGGTCGCCGTATCGTTGCTGCGTCATTCAGTAGATCTGAGTGTTTGACATCTCACCAGCGACCACGTAGCGACGTTACAGCGATCCTTACCAGGTCGTATCATTGTGGGATCGCTGGAACGTCGCCAAGTGTGAAAGGGGACCCTAAAAGATGTTTTCTGATATTTTAAAAAAGTTGATTTAGTTGATATAGAGATAACCATTAATCCCCACATTTTCAGTCCTGGAGAGTTGGTGCCTTCTGATCCCAAGCAATGACCTCAAGTGAATGATGAATGTAAGGTCATTGCTAAAAGTCCACCATGGTGATGCTGCTGGGTCAACAAGGGATAAGAAATGGTTACTCATTTTACAAGCATTCCTGCTCTTAGGACATTTTTCTGGAAATCCATTTACTAATGTTCCTTATAGATACTAAAGCCCCCGTCACACCAGGCGAGGGGGCTGGGGATGTCGGCGGGGACTGGCGGTGCGCGCACGTTTTTGGCTCCCCGCCAGCTCGCCGTCCCCTGTTTACACGGGGCGACATCTCCAGCCCCGCCTGGCGAGCTGATAGGCAGCATCACCGCCGGGGTGTCTGAAAACCCCAGCGGCGATGCAGGACAATGGGAGCCTATGTCTCCCATCGCCTGACAGGTCGCCGGCGCCCGGTTACATGGGCATGTGTGCACATCGCCCCATGATGGTCGCCTGGTTTCAGAGCACTGCTCTGAAACCAGGTGACCGGCCGGCACCGCCGACATCGCCCCTTTACATGAGGCGACGTAGGGGCGATGGTGCCGCCAATAGGCCAAGCCCCTATGTCGCCTATGTAATATGCAGCGATGTCGCCCCGTGTAACGGGGGCTTTAGGCTTGAAGAATAATGATTGTCATTAATGTATTAGTCTTCTTTCGATATTACCTACTTTTATTCTTACAAAATTATCTGTTTTTAAAACAGGTCCCCCGGTAAACGTCAGCTGCAACATCTTCATCAACAGCTTTGGCTCCATAGCTGAAACCACTATGGTAAGCAATGACTTATTATCTCTATAGAGTTGGAACATCGTGGAACCCCCAGAGCATACTGCTTTACTATGCCTAGTCTAAAGCCTTAAAGAGGTTGTCCGCTCTAAAACCTATAATTCTGCAGTCATTCGATGTGACATTCGATGTGACTGCAGACTTACCAATCCTCTCTGTGCCCGCACTGGGCACTGCAAAATTTGCCAGTTTCTAAGCCGGGAACAGATAGGAATTATGTGGTATGCATGTTCCCGCCACCAACATGACTAGTGGGCACAGCCTCGCTCAATACAACTGAATGAAGTGGGCACATCCGACTAGTGGGCATGACCGTCTAGTGGGTGTGGCCTTGCGCAATACACTTGTATTGAGCAAGGCCATGCCCACTAGTTGTGTTATTGGCAGGAACATGCATACCACATATAATTGTTGTCCGTTCCCAGCTTAAAAACTGGCAAATCATTGCAGTGCATGGACACTGGGAGGATTAATAGGACTGCAGTCACATCGAGTGACTGCAGAATTATCAGCTTTAGACTGGACAACCCCTTTAAGAAACATGACATGTAGTGAAATAGCTTCAAACTCTATTTCACGCACCGATCCCTCTAGATTAACACTTGGAATTTTAAGAAATACAAATTTGTTATTAATTTCACCCAAAATGTTGTGTTCTGGTAAATTTAAAAAATATGTCAGGTTTCATTTCCAAAACTCTAGTAAAATATTGAGCTGCCTGTCCATATTTGTTTTCTGGATTTTTTGGGTGGTCAGGAAATAGTTAATATAAAATGCACAATATACTCACCTGCCCTAGGGACTCAACTGACTCCAGGGCCGGGATCAAAGGAACATATTTCATGATATGTATATAGACTGACAACGGGTCGCCCAAACCTACAGCCTTATAGACACTTAGGCTACTTTCACATTACGATTTTGCTAAATCCGATGCTGTCCGATGAAAATCGGACAGCATCGGATCCTGACTGATCCCTGCAATCGGACGCCAAATAGGCATCCGATTCCGATATTTTGCAGGATCAGTTTGGGCTGTCACCTAGCTCCCCCTCCTCTCTGCCTCTTGTCATCTTGCTTTCTCCCTGTTGTCCCCTGCTGTCCCCCTGTTTTGCCCTGGTGTCCTCCTGCTGTCCCCCTACTCTCCCCCTGCTGTCCCCCTACTGTTCCCCTGTTTTGCCCTGGTGTCCCCCTGCTGTCTCCCTACTCTCCCCTACTGTCCCCTTGCTGTCCCCCTGTTTTGCCCTGGTGTCCCCCTACTGTCCCCCTACTGTCCCCTGCTGTCCCTCTGTTTTGCCTGGTGTCCCCCTGCTATTCCCCTCTCCTGTCCCCACTCCTGTCATTTCAACATAACAAATCTTTATTCTCACCTTCCAGCGCTCCCTCGCCGTCTCCATCAGCTCCCGCTCGGGTGTACAGGACCTGCGATGATGTCAGAAGCGTCATCGGGTCACGAGCAGTTACCGAGGGTAACCGCTCATGTGACCCGATCAGCTGATCGGGTTGTGACATCCTCACAGGTCCTGTTACAGAATGGCTGCAGATGGAGACACCGAGGGAGCGCTGGCAGGTGAGAATAAAGATTTGTTATTTTAAACACTTGATTTAACTTATACCGTGTTTCCCCGATAGTAAGACCCCCCCAAAAGTAAGACAGGGTGGGGGGGACGGGGGTCTGCTAATGTAAGACCCCCCCCCCCCCCGAATGTAAGGCAGGGTAGGGGGGAGGGGGGTCTTACTATCGGGGAAACACGGGGGGGGTGGAATGTGTGGATGGATGGCTGCAGTGTGTGGATGGATGGATGGATGGTGGGGCCTCCAATGTAAGCCCCCCCCGAAAGTAAGACAGGGGGCCACTTTTGGCCACAAAAAGAATGTAAGACCCTGTCTTACTTTCGGGGAAACACGGTATTTAACTTCCGCAATGTATGTATATACATTGCAGAAGTTAAAGGGATCCTGTCACCTCCAGAACGCCACCTAAGCTAGCAAAACATGTCCCTGCAGCATCCTATCACTAATCTCACACTCCTTTTGTCTCCTAAAAGCATCCTGTGAAAGTGCATAAAAACGTTTTAATACTCACTCATTAGTGATTATAATTAGCAGGGGCCATATTCTTTAGTCACTAGGGCGTGTTGTTTTGCAGCCTGAATGATCCAGCTTCTCTCTGTGCAGCTTCTGCTGTGATGTGCAGCTGAAGGCAGGACTAATGATTTGCATTCTGTGAGTGACAGAGAGGGAAGGGCAAAGCCTTCACAAGCAGAGCACACAGAGAGAGAGGGTGGATCCTGGAGCCTGCAAAACAACACGCCCTGGGGACTAAAGAATATAGCCCTGCTAATTATAATCACTAATAAGTCAGTATTAAAACGTTTTTCTCCACTTTCACAGGATGCTTTTAGGAGACAAAAGGAGTGTGAGATTAGTGATAGGATGGTGCAGGGACATGTTTTGGTAGCTTAGGAGGCGTTCTGGAGGTGACAGGATCCCTTTAAATTAGTCGGCACACAATAGTTTCAGTGTACTGAGCATGTTCTGAGCATGCTCAGTACACTAAAATCGGGTCCGAGGAGACATCAGATGTTTCCTCGGACCCTGCTCCATAGGGCCCCATGTTAATGGAATTGGATCGGATTTGGCATAATTGCCATCCGATTTGTCAGATCCGATTCTATCCGGTTTTTGATTCGGATGCAAAAATCTGAGCAGTCTCCGATTTTTGCACAGGAAAGAAATCGGACAAAATCGGATCGGACGCGACTCGGATGCCATTTAGTGCACATCCGTATCGGTCCGATCCCCATAGGGTTACATAGGGGCAAATTCGGATCCGATGCTGTCCGATTTCTATTGGACAGCATCGGATTTCACAAAATCGTAGTGTGAAACCAGCCTTATGAGGCTGTACGTTCTGGGTGGGAGCCCCGCTTCCAGACCGACACTGCAGCCCATTGATGGACCATGAAATAAGCTCATGTGAACCTTGTCTTATGCTGTTGTAGCGACCGGTGGTAAGGCCGCGGGTGTGTGTGTATGTCTTGCTTCAACAGAATCTCCATACTCAGATTTAACCGGCAGTAACATTTCTTTACTGTAAAACATATCTATAACACAATCAACTGATCTAGCTGCACACATGCATATGGTGGAGTCCCCGGATCTTTACTTTATCCGGGTGCGCAGCAAGAAGAAGAAAAAGAAAAAAACAAAATGGAGATATCATTCCCCAACTTTCCCTCAAATCACGTACCAGTCTATCACAGAAGAAGATGTCGCTCCCACGTGGCAAGCCTGGGATCTCACGATGACGGGTCCCGGTGCAGCGCTGAAGGGGGAAACTCCTCAGTCCTTTTCTTTGGTCTTCTTCCGCAGGTAACAGATTTTTGTTAGTCTCTCTCTCTGTCCCGGGGCACACCGAGCAGCAGAAGGGAGATCACGGTAGCACAGATGGCTCCCTTATGTCAGTCACAGCCCCTACACATGTAATCCGGTGGCAATGTCCTGAATTTGAGTTGGACCCTCGGTAAAATAATGTCCTGCAGACCGGGGGTTGCAACAGCGATTCTCACAAGGTATTTCTTCCCAAGAATCTGGTTGCAAAAGAGCCCTATGTTGGGAGACACCACATGCAGGTCTGTCCTGGCTGAGCTCTGGGTCTGCACTACTCTCCCGCACTTTTCCCTCCTCAGCACAAGGCTGTTGTAGGAGGGGATCAGCAATCAGTGTTTTTTTCTCTGCAGTCATGTCAGCAATTGTCCACGAGGGGGCAGTATCGGACTGTGTAATGTTCACTTCAGTGTCCATTTCAATAATAATACAGTCAGGGCTACCCACTCCGTTACATACCCCCCCCCCACTTAAAGGTTGGCAGTCCCTGTCAACAACCGCCGGCTCCAAGGCAGTGATGGCTGTAGATGTCACAGGGGTTGGTTGAGAAGTGGGCCATACATACTGGTCCCTGTAGAACCGTCCGGGAGGGACCCCAGCAGTGGTGCGGCCAGTGCATCGCAAGGGTCGGTTGTTCCCCTCCTCGTCACTGTCTTTACGCCCCACTCCAGTCAGTACTCCGGGAGAGGGACTGGTCTGTGTAGGTGGGTCACCGGTCTCAGAGTCGACGTGATCTCTATGTTGAGAAATGTCCGTGACGTCAGTCATGTCAGCAGCGTCACCCCCTCCGGTTACTGTGGGAAGGGAGTCAGGCCGGGAGCGGCAGGGGCGCAACATATTTCGGTGCACAGTGCGGGTGCTGCGGCTGTCTTCACCCCGCACTCGGTATACATGTCCATTGGGATAAGGGCGTTCGATTACCCGGTAGACTTCAGTCTCCCACTTGGCTCGAAGTTTCCCTTGAGGCTTATTAATACGGAGCAAGACTAGCTGTCCCAACTTTAAGGGTTTCTCTTGCACGGGGAGTGGGTCAGCATGTATCTGGCCCCGGATTTGTTGACTCACCAGCCGGTGTACAGTCTCTATCTTCTGTCGGTGAGCATTTAGCCAGGAGGGGTAGTTATGGCAGACATCTTCTTCTGGGTGGAATAGGTTCAGGTCATGGACCCCTTTTCCTGGGCAGCCAAAGAGAAGAGTGTGTGGGTGTAGCCAGTCACGGAGTGGACCTGGTTGTTGTAGGCCCATACTAGATCTGGAAGGAATTGGGGCCATCGATCTTTCTTATCTTCGGCCAAGGTGCGGATCAGCTGAAGTAGGGTCCGGTTAAAGCGTTCACATGCACCGTTCCCTTGTGGATGGTAAGGAGTGGTCCTCGACTTCTGGATCCCATACATCCGATGCAGCTCTTCGATGACTCTGCCTTCGAAACAAGCCCCCTGGTCGGAGTGTAACCTATCCGGACACCCATAGACGTGGATGAACTGTTGACAGATGGCCTGTGCAGCCGATTCGGCCGTCTGGTCTTTGGTAGCAACAACGACGGCGAATTTTGTGAAGTGGCCCACCATGACTAGGCAGTATTGATAGCCACTGCTCGCCGTCCCGATCAGCAGATAGTCCACCATCAATAGCTCAAGAGGCCTGGAGGTTTTAATCGTCTGGACAGGTGCAACCTGTTCGGTGGACTTGTGCAGTTCACAGGTGTGACAGGTTCTGCAGACGTCTTCGACCAGCTTGCGGAGCCCTGGACAGTAGATGGACTGTTGAATCCACCAAAAGGTCTTGTCTATTCCAAAGTGACCGTTCCTTTTGTGTGCTTCGTCCACCATCTCACGGGCAATTGGGCAGGCACCACAACTTGTGTACATTACTCCAACATGTGGGACAGGAGAACCTTCCGATATAGTACCTCTTCTCTCAGAATTAGCCGATCCCACTGGCTGAGCAAGGTCAAGGTCCCGCCGGACAGTCGCGACCGTGCTTCGGAGGAGGGCTTCTGCTGTTGCTTCACCCATTGCTTGAGTAGGGCCCATTCAGGGTTCTGGTCCTGGAGTCTGCACCACTCTTGGGGACACGGTGTGACCCCCACTGGAGTTCCAACTTCGCCCACAACGAACTGGCGGTACTCCATCATCCGTTGGGCAAGCTTTGCAAAGTCGGGCGTCTCGTCTCCTTCTAGTTCTTCATCCCGGTCTCTGGTGAGTAAGGGTTATGACACCCTAGACAGGCTGTCCGCATTTTGATTCTCAGCCCCAACCCTGTATTTGATCTTGTAGTTGAACTTAGAGAGTCGAGCCATCCAACACTGTTCCATGACTCCGAGCTTCGCATTTTCTAAGTGGGCCAACGGGTTGTTATCGGTCAGGACCAGTACTTCCGCCCCTGTGAGGTATCCTGCAAATTTCTCCGCCATAGCCCACGTTAGGGCCAACAGCTCCAGCCGGAACAAGCTGTAATTGATGGGTTCTTCTCACCTTCGTGTAGGGACCGACTGGCATAGGCTATGACTCATTCCTTGCCTTCTTGTACCTGGGAGAGTACTGTCCCTAGACCCTGTAGACTGGCATCGGTATGTAGTTGAAAGGGCAGATTGTAGTCCGCATATGCCAAGATGGGGGGTGAAGTCAAGGCACCCTTTAGGGCTTGGAAGGATTCTTCCTGGCTGGGTCCCCAGCTGATGGGTCGTCCTCTGGGGCCGTTGGTGGTCCCTCGAAGCAGTTCGTGCAAGGGTGCAGCAAGCCGGGCGAAGTTTCTTATGAACCGGCGGTAGTAGCCGGCCAACCCCAGGAAGGCCCTGACCTCTCTGACGTTCGTAGGCTGTGGCCAGTCCCGCATGGCGGCTATTTTCTCCGATGACGGCTGTACACCTTCGGCCGAGATCCGGTGACCCAGGTAATTGATCTCGGGCTGCAGAAGACGGCACTTGCTGGGTTTCAACTTCAGGCCATGTTCTCTCAACCTACGAAACACACGGCCCAGCTGTTGCAGGTGTTCTTCAAATGTGGCCGAATAGACTATGATGTCGTCCAGATAAATGAGGGTGAAGTCGAAGTTGAAGTCCCCCAGGCAGTGCTCCATCAGTCGCTGGAAGGTCCCTGGCGCGTTGTTCAGACCAAAGGGCATCCGGTCGAACTCGTACAACTCCAGCATGTAACATGGAATTCAGGAGATTTTTCACTTCTTGGTATTGTTGGGGAGGTATTTGGCGGTACCTTTCACGGATAGGAGCGGTATCACCTGTGGGGATATCGTGCTTGATACTGGGGGTGCATCCAAAGTCGGTGTCATGCCGGGCAAAGGACGCCTGGTGCTCTTGAAGTAACTCTTCTACCTGGGACACTTCTTGGTTGGAGTATTGGGATATGTCCAACTGGCACTTTTCTCGTAGTTCTCGCCCCGCGTTGACGTCACCCGCGACAGCGGCCATGGCATAGACCGTCACTGTCCAATCTCCCTCTGTAGACGGTGCAAACTGGAGGGGGTTCATAGGGTTCACCTCTTCGGTTAGGGCGTAAACTCGGGCGAGTTGTGTCCCAGCCTCTAGGTCAACGCTCACGCTAGCTGTGTTACCCAGCCTGACAGGAATCCTCCCTTTTCTCACAACGGCTAGCGTTCGAGCAACTAGGGCGTTCAGCTTCCCTTCCTTCGGGGTGCGCGGCTCAATCAGCACCACCACGTCTTCGAGCTGTCTTGTGGTGCTAAGGGGGAAACTCCTCAGTCCTCTTCTTTGGTCTTCTTCCGCAGGTAACAGATTTTTGTTAGTCTCTCTCTCTGTCCCGGGGCACACCGAGCAGCAGAAGGGAGATCACGGTAGCACAGATGGCTCCCTTATGTCAGTCACAGCCCCTACACATGTAATTTGGTGGCAATGTCCTGAATTTGAGTTGGACCCTCGGTAAAATAATGTCCTGCAGACCGGAGGTTGCAACAGCGATCCTCACAAGGTATTTCTTCCCAAGAATCCGGTTGCAAAAGAGCCCTATGTCGGGAGACACCACACGCAGGTCTGTCCTGGCTGAGCTCTGGGTCTGCACTACTCTCCCGCACTTTTCCCTCCTCAGCACAAGGCTGTTGTGGGAGGGGGATCAGCAATCAGTGTTTTTTTCTCTGCAGTCATTTCAGCAATTGTCCACGAGGGGGCAGTATCGGACTGTGTAATGTTCACTTCAGTGTCCATTTCAATAATAATACAGTCAGGGCTACCCACTCCGTTACATAGTCTCCACCGCTGTCCCATGTCCTCCGCATAAATCATTGGCTTTGATGGGTTTCTACAGACACATTGAAGGCTCATGATGCATGCAATTGTCAGACAAATGCACACAGGACAGTATGGAGGAGGAGGACAGTGTGCAGAAGTATGGGATAGTGATGTGGAGGCGGACAGGTCAGTGTGGAGGAGGAGGACAGGACAGTGTGGAGGAGGAGGACAGGACAGTGTGGAGGAGGGGGACAGGACAGTGTGGAGGAGGGAGACAAGACAATGTGGAGGAGGAGGACAGGACAGTGTGGAAGAGGAGGACACGACAGTGTGGAAGAGGGGGAAAGGACAGTGTGGAGGAGGGGGACAGGACAGTGTGGAGGAGGGGGACAGGACAGTGTGGAGGAGGAGGACAGAACAGTGTGGAGGAGGGAGACAAGACAGTGTGGAGGAGGAGGACAGGACAGTGTGGAGGAGGGGGACAGGACAGTGTGGAGGAGGGGGACAGGACAGTGTGGAGGAGGGGGACAGGACAGTGTGGAGGAGGGAGACAGGACAGTGTGGAGGAGTGGGACAGGACAGTGTGTAGGAGGGGAACAGGACAGTGTGCAGGAGGGGGACAGGACAGTGTGGAGGAGGGGGACAGGACAGTGTGGAGGAGGGGGACAGGACAGTGTGGAGGAGGGGGACAGGACAGTGTGGAGGAGGGGGACAGGAGGACAGAACAGTGTGGAGGAGGGAGACAAGACAGTGTGGAGGAGGGAGACAGGACAGTGTGGAGGAGGGGAACATGACAGTGTGGAGGAGGGGAACAGGACAGTGTGGAGGAGGGGGACAGGACAAAATGGAGGAGGAGGACAGGACAGTGTGGAGGAGGGGGACAGGACAATATGGAGGAGGGGGACAGGACAGTGTGGAGGAGAGGGGACAGAACAGTGTGGAGGAGAGGGACAGGACAGTGTCGAGAAGGAGGACAAGACAGTGTGGAGGAGGAGGAGGACAGGATTGTGTGAGGGAGAGGGACAAGACAGTGTGGAGGGGGACAGAACAGTGTGGAGGAGAGGGACAGGACAGTGTGGAGAAGGAGGAGGACATCAAAGAGTGGAGGAAAACAGAAATTCCAAAATAAAATTGAAATTTCACAATTGTTTTTTGAGGTTTTTTTATTTACCATTTTCCGTGTATGGTAAATCTGATGTGTCAGTATGATTCCCCAGCTCAGTACGAGTTCATAGATATCAAACATGTATAGTGTATTTAAAAAAATAAATCCAGTATTTTGTCCCCCCCAAAAAATCAATTGCACATTTGTTGCCATTTTCCAAAACCCATAACGTTCTCATCTGTTGGGATCTGGTGCTGTGTGATGTCTTATGTTTTGCGTCTTGAGCTGACGTTTTTATACGATTAGATACGGTGTTTTGATCCCCTTCTCATTTTATTTCAATGTTGCGGCGACCAAAAAATCTAACTGTGCAGTGATCCAGGCAGGGAGCCTGGGGGGTAACACATCAGTATTGTTTATCTATACAACTCCTTTCTATGAGCCTTGGCCCGTCACGGCCACTTCCTCTCTGGACAGGAGTGTGTCAGTTGCATGTGTTTCTATGGAGCTGATGCTCTCCTCTCCAGAGAGTCGGTGGCCGTTTCAGGTGAGTCATGCGAGTATCTGGCATGCATCTCGCATAGTGCGAGAGCCCTGTATACGTTTAGATCACTGGGAGCTGATAGAGTGGCTGGTGCAAAGTATTTTCTTGGAAATCCTTTTAAGAGCTACCAGCTTTCCACAGTGTATATAAAGGTGTTACCTGTCATTGTAATACTGCCTGTAATGATAATGAGACTCCTGAGAAGTCTTCTGTAAAGAACAGGAGGTATCAATCTTATATATCTCCAGTGGCCAGTGTGAAAAATTGCAAGGTTTCTATACATTTTTTAATAGAAATTGTAATATGATAATAAAAAAATCAATATACAAACCCCTGATTTAAAGGGAATCTGTCATCAAGTTTTTATTACCTATTCTGAGAACCGCTTTATGTAGAGGCCATGATTCCACTGATGTGTCATTTACTGGGCTGCTTGCTGCAGTTTTTATAAAATCATTGTTTTACCAGCAGGAGTTTATCACTGAAGGACTAGTAAAGCTGCTGCCAGGTAGTCCTACCACGCCCCCTCAACTGATTGGCAGCTTTCTGCACAGTTACACAGTAAGCTGCCAATCAGTGGTGTGGGTGGTATTATACTGAACTGCTAGGTCTGAATCAGCTGCAGCACCCAGTAAAGTAAGTGACACATCACTGGAATGAGAATGCTCTGGGATTTATCAGATTTTAGGACTTATTTCTGATAACACATTCCCTAAAATGTTGAATAATGTCTTCTTGTGTATATACAGCTGCATCGCAATTAATTAGAATATCATCAAAAAGATCATTTATGTCAGTAATTCAATACATAAAGTGGAACATATATAATATATAGAGTCATTACACACAGAGGGATCTATTTCATGTGTTCATTTCTGTTAATGTTGATGATTAATTAAAACCCAAAGGTCATTATCTCAGAAAATTAAAGTAGGGAGGATGAAGGGTCTGAGAGATAAATTATGACCTAAATAGGTATCAGAGGCTTCACCTTGTGTGGTTGTGAGAGTCACAACCACTATAAAAGCAGATCACAGCTGCTGCGGTCCCCAGCGTGGAGCATATAGAGGGAGGATGAAGGGTTAAACACTGTGCTACTGTATTCCACAAGACATCAAAGGGTGAATATAATATTGATTTATTAGTCAACACATTTCAGGGGGATCCGTGGCCTCTTCCACAGGACAAATCAATATAATGCCACGTTTCAGGGCATTTCAGGGAGTCCTGAAACGCGTTGACTAATACATCAGTATTATATTCACCCTTTGATGTCTCGTGGAATACGGCAGCATGATTTTTAACACCTTCATCCTCCTCACTTTAATTTTCTGACATAATGACCTTTGGGTTTTCGTTAATCATCAACATTTACAGAAATAAGCACATGAAACTGATCCCTCTGTGTGTAATGGCTCTATGTAATATATGTGTTTCACTTTCTTATTGAAATACTGAACTTTTTGATGACATTCTAATTCATTGAGATGCCCCTGTAATATTTTGGCGAGGAGGTTCTGGTTAGTTAACCTGAGGGGGAAGATTAAACCAATGTGGATTTTTTTGGATGCCTTTTGACAGTCCTTATGATGTCTAAGAACCAAGCAAATCTCTTATGACAAGCCCATCTCGGTGATTGCTCTGTCGGCGGTCAATTGTCTTCATGCAGCAGGAGCGGAGCGGAGGCTTTTCTGCCTGCAGAATGGTAATCAGTGTACCATGTCTCCCTCAGATCTATAAAATACATTATATAGGGAACGTGGTATTGCCGGCTTTCTGCTAACAAAGCAACCTCTTGAGTAATGCCTCTCCCTCCTTCCTTGTTCTGTGGCGCGAGCAGCAGGACTCCGCACTCCTAACCTGCCCGGGAACTAGAGCGCTTCTCTCTCACAGATTAGCGGTCTCTCGGGCTCGAGAGACACTTCATTATGGCACCATCTCACGCTGCGCTCTACAAATGCTGATTGATTGAAGTTAGAGAGAGCGAACTCTCCATCAGGAAGTCCCATGTAAGGTCTGACCGGTTTATTGTGCGGCTCAGGCACAATTCGAATTCTACTCTCTGCGCATTTTTTTCCCCCGGAAAACTCAATTACTGGAGAAGTTATTCTATGAGAATGTATTGCTCCTTATTATTCAACAACACCCAATAAAAAAATACAGAAATAAGAGAATACCCTAAAATAAGTAACGTATTTTTCACTTTATAAGACGCACTGGATTATAAGACGCACCCCAAATTTGACAAAAGAAAAAGGAAAAAAATCATTTTTAATGTTTTAATGTACATGGGGTCCATCCTATAATGTCTATGTCCCCTTCCTGGTATATATGTCCCCCATCCTTGTAAATGGCCCCCCATCTTGGTATAAATGTCTACCATCCTTGTAAATGGCCCCCATCCTGGTGTATATGTCCCCCATCTTTGTACATGGGCCCCCACATCCTGGTATATATGTCCCCCATCCTTTAAAATGGACTCCCCCATCCTGGTGTATATGTCCCCCATCCTTGTACATGGTCCCCCATCCTGGTGTATATGTCCCCAATCCTTGTATATGGCCCCCATACTGGTATATATGTCCCCTATCTTTGAACATGGCCCCCGTCCTTGTAAATGGCCCCCCAGCCTGGTATATATGTTCACCGTCCTTGTATATGGCCCCCATCCTGGTATATATGTCCCCCAACCTTTTAAATGGTCCCCCCCATCCTGGTGTATATGTCCCCCATCCTTGTACATGGTCCCCCATCCTGGTGTATATGTCCCCAATCTTTGAATATGGCCCCCCATACTGGTATATATGTCCCCAATCTTTGTACATGGCCCCCCTTTCTGGTATACATGTCCCCCATCCTTGTAAAAGGCCCCCCATCCTGGTATATATGTTCACCATCCTTGTAAATGGCCCCCATACTGGTATATATGTCCCCTATCTTTGTATATGGCCCCCCATCCTGGTATATATGTCCCCTATCTTTGTACATGGCTCCCCATCCTGGTATATAGGTCCCCCATCATTTTAAATGGTCCCCCCCATCCTGGTGTATATGTCCCCCATCCTTGTACATGGCCCCCCATACTGGCAAATATGTCCCCTATCTTTGTACATGGCCCCCCCACCCTGGCATATATGTCCCCTGTCCTTGATTATGGTCCCCCATCCTGGTATATATTGCCCCATCCTTGTACATGCCCCCCCCCCCCATCGTGGTATATATGTGCCCCATCCTTGTACATGCCCCCCCGCATCCTAGTATATATGTGCCCCATCCTTGTACATGTGCTCCTCCATCCTAGTGTATATATAGCCTCCATCCTTGTACATGGCCCCCCATCCTGGTATATATGTCCCTCATCTTTGTACATGCCCCACCCCCATCCTGGTATATATAGCCTCCATCTTTCTACATGGCCCTCCATCCTGAACCCACCATGGCTTATCGAGGAGAGTTTGTGGTGGTGGAGCGAGGGTGCACAAGGCAGGGTTGCTAGATAATGTGGCAGTGAAACAAAGCTATAGGACCAAAGCTGCGGGGATGTTGCGGCGATATGCGGTGGCGGACACAATGTTCCGGGTTCCTGCAGGCATAGGCAATCTGTCACTCAGCCTCCCCACCCTGGACTTCCAGAAAATGGCTGTGGAGGTGGCGCATGCACAGATCAAGCAAGTAAATGAAAATAGTGCATATACATGAAGTAGCGTATTTATTCATATGCAGGTCCGCAACTCTGTATAGGGAGGCTGGGCAAAGTAAACATGAGTTTTTTGGATTTGGGAGCATTAAATCAAGGCATACTTTACCAGAATCTTCCATACATTAGATGATGTAACAGTTTCCAGCAAGCACATTGCTATATAACACTGTTCCAGGCAGTAGTAAATAATAAGGCTTTAATAATCTTCACACAAGGCTTCCAGAACAACACTTATGACAGTCTGTTCACAGAATATCTTCTTTTCCTACAGTCTTTTTCCTTTCACAGTGTATGTCTACAGAGCAGCACACTGTACCTTTTGCAGGCAGTGAGGTGAGGGGGAGGAGGGGGACTCCTGTACTCAGTCAATTCTCTCCACTGTCCTTCTGCTGCACATCAGAATTTGCTCCTGACCTGTCTTGGCTATTCTTCTCTCCTGACAGTCTCTTTTCTGGACTGGATGACCTCTGCAGCTTGAACAACACACTCACACACACACACACACACACACACACACATTGCTCCCCAGCATGCCCTGGGTCACTGCTGGATATTTCCTATCTCCTGTAACAGCCTAAACTCCACAATTGCTGGATGATTTTAGATCATCAGTGCAGTTCCTACTTGTCACACTTGGTTAACATTATTTTAATCTAAAAAATGTAAAAGCCACCCCACCATGTCAAGGTGACCCAAATCAGGATGGTCCTAGTGTCTAATATTTATACCCTTACCATATAATCTAGTGACATAAATGTAATGTAAGGATTGAGCAGGGCCGAGGCACAACATTGGAAACACAGCAATGGGAAGCTATGTTAAAGGGATCCTGTCACCCCCTTTGTGCCCACCAGCTTTAACAATATGTAATTTGGGTTCTTGTAACCCCTCTATGTGTCCAGACGAAGTCTGGCAAGATTTGTGAGGTCTCGCAAGACTTCGGGCACTGTGTATCTTCAATGGAGTGGCATGGTGACCCGCTCCCATTGCGCAGGCGCGAGTGAGCCTGTCAATCAGCAGCCATCCACAGGAGGGGCGGCAATTTTAAAACAGCGGGGTGGGTTTTGCAGGCAGGGGCCAGCGAGGACCCAAATACACCAGACCAGAGAGCAGACCTCCCAGACCTTTTAAAATGCAGCGCAGGAGACAATAAAAGTTAATTTCTTAGGTATGAGAGGTATGAGGGGGCGTCTGGGCACATAGAGGGGTTACAAGAACCCCAATTACATAATGTTAAAGCTGGTGGGCACAGTTTAGAATGCCCAAAGGGGGTGACAGGTTCCCATTAATGTCCAGCTCAAAGAAAATAAAGCCGCACCATTGTTTGCATTACTGAAAAAAAACCATGCTAGAACCGTCCCAATATAGGTCACCTTGACGTGGTGGGATGGCTTTTATGTCTTCATAATCAATTTTAACTAAGTGCCCTATTTTATTTTCATGTACTTTTGGTTTTTATTTACTTATTTTAAGGTATTTGCTCATTTTTGCTTTTTTTTCTTGGGTGTTGCTATTTTATGGCGAGTGTGAACATGCTCCCATACATTGCATGTATACAAAGTTATACTCCAGTTAATTTTTTGCTTTTCCCCTTATTGGTCTCTCCAGACACCAGAGAATAATAAACGTAATATGTAAAAACTAAAAAAAAATACTTTTATCTATTCCCAAGTTATTTGCTACTTAATCTGAAAGTGATACATCGCTAAAATCAGGGTCTCTGTGTCATGGGAGTCTCCTATTCTTTGGATGCCTTTGGTGAGTCTGGGACCTGAGGTTCATATTGCCATGTGAAACTCTGGTTTTCACATGTATATTCTTTCTTTTGGTGTTGTAGGAGTTAAAAATTCCTTCCTTGCTGCTGGTTCTTTTTAGACCTATCACAGGTGTAGCTGTTTGTGATCACTCCCCTCCACTTTAAATAGTCACGTGCTCCATCATCTAATGCTTGTTATAGAATCCTTTTCTATGCTGGTTACCATGGAAGGAGCATGTGTTTTGTAGTTGCTGTAGTCCTGACATTTGCAGCCCTGATGCTTCGTTGCAATGTTGAAGTTGTAGGATATCCGTTTTTTCTGAGCCGCTCTGTCTGTATTTTTATCCCTTCCCCTGTGGGCTTATCTTTATGCTGTAAGCCTCATCCAGACTCATCCGGGGGATGGGGGAGTGGGGGAGGCTTACAGTGGAAAGACAAGCCCACAGGGGGGAAAATAAAAAAACAAATAGTGATGTCATGCTGCACACGACAATCACCTTCTGCACTGATTTACAGGTGGTTAAATACTGGTGGTTGATTTCCTTTAAAGGGACTCTGTCAGTCATTTTTCAAGATGATACTAATATTACCCTTGAATAGGGCCTGGGGAGAGCTTTTAAAAACATATAAAATCGTTATTGTACCATTCGTAGTTTCATTGCTATAACCATTTTCACACTCTGCAGGCAGCTGGTGCACTAGTCCTCTCCATTACTTTCACAGCCGAATAGTCTGGCTATATAAGTGTTATTTAAATATCCACACCCATCCGAGCTAGTGTTCTGTCCCTCCCTCTTGTGCTTTGTGCTGGGAGGGGGGAGGTGTTATGTCCTGCACTGTGCTTGCTGTAAGATTTCTATCATATGAAGGTTGGTTTTCCTGCAGACATGTAAAGTGTGTATCTGCTGAGCAAATGATCAAATGTTCTTATAATCACATAGAAATATTTCAGACTGCACAGATTACACACAATGATATGACGAGGTCAGAGCTGCAGCTAAGATCACACACCTCCTCCCCCCTCATTTCTCTTCTGCAATGAGTCACACAATGTAGCAGATCACAGGAGGGGCAGGACAGTGTAATGATGCATGAATATTCATTCCTTGGGGAGTGGGCGCTCACTATGATTGACAGATCAAATTAATCTTTTATTTTAACGTTTACACAGGATAGGAGGGAAGTATAAATAACAGAAATACATCAATAGAGAGAGCTTAGAGAGAGGAATTAGAAAATGATATCAGTTACACATGGATTTTTGACCTGACAGATTCCCTTTAACCTGAGAATGAACAGGGATGTCCAAGAATAAGAGACAAGATATTCTGAATGTTTTCCCATACAGCTATATGTCAATCTGCTCTACAACATGATGCTGCCAGATCAGACACCACATCCAATGTGACAGGTTCCCTTTAGGCGGCCGTCACACGCTGAGATATCGCTAAAGATATCGTAGACGATGTTAAATTTGCATATCCTCCGAACGACGCGCAAAATCGCTCATCACGACGCTACACCCACAGACATCGCTCAGACGATTCCCCGATCCACCCATCCAGCGATCGTCTGAGAGATGCAGTTATCAGCAGTGGACATCGTTCAGCTAAAGTCACACAGAAATCTCCTAAACGATGTGGGAGCAAATGTGGGCGTAATTGGAGCCGATAGGCGTGGTACATGGGCTCCAAGCTGCGCCCCTCACTACACCATTGGTGCTCAGTACTGCGTCCTCATTGGGTCAGATGTCCTTTGAAACATGGCGGCCTCATCCCCACAATGTCCTGTGATATTGATCGTAATGTATATGTGTGCTGTAGCACATAACTAAATTGCAATGGGCAAAACGTACAGCCGCGTTATGTGTGCCGCGCCCGCCAACATTGTGTGGGTATATGACAAGGTGGACACTATATAGCAGGGTCGGGGACCACGCAGAATCGATTATCAAGTCGACGCAATTGGGTGCACAGTTCGGAGATATTGTGCAGCCGACGCCTATGTGTGGTGCTGAAGACAGCGCTTTCAAAATGGCGCCCTGTGAGGGCAGCCAATGGCAACGCATCATCTTCCACCAATGCGAGCTAGTGGTAAAGCAGCCAATCCGAAACCATTTCGTTGCACGAATCACCACTGAGGAGGTCAGGCAATAGGAAACTCCTGACACGCCTACGTGATGGATTTTGCCATCGCTTAAATCACACGTTTCGTGTGATGTCGGGAATTTACACGTGTCGATTGTGCGTATTTAATTGGCCGATATCGTCAGATCTGAGAACCGAACCTCAGATCACGATTTAGAGATTTGATCAGATATCGCTCGTCGTATCTGGCCGTCACACGCACAGACATCGCTTACGCGATGTTTAATCTGCCGCTTTCAAGCGATATCTTGCACGATATCTCAGCGTGTGACGGCCGCCTTAAGTGTATATTATTAGAAAGCGATACACAAAATGTGCTTGGTTGAAGCCATGAAAGAGTCTTATTCCAGCTCACATGGGAATATTCGCTTGCTGTCAGTCTGAAATCAACGTTATTGATATTCTGTGAAAGGAACAAAATGAACATTCTGTTCTGGAGCCGACACTCGGGGAAAAGAGTTATTAAAAAATGGAAAGTTTAGGAAACCGAGAGACAGAAATCAATCTTCTTTAACTGTTTGCTAAATAACTTCTCCTGCAAGACTTCAAAGATGTGGACATCCGGAATCTCAGTTGTCTTGGCATTGATTACTTCAAGACGTCGGGTCAAAATGTCCACTGAAAAGGAATCTGTCAGCAGGTTATTGCTGTGTAATCTGGGGACAGCAATATGTTTGGGAAGATACCTTTTTGTGCACATTTTACATTGATAGAAAGCTTTTGATTGGACTAGGAGGCATGAGACTATTAGTCCTGTAGTGATAATCTACTGCTGATAAAACACACTGATTTTATTGAAACAGCAAAAACACATGGAAAGATCAAGGGGACAGACTGAGTATGAAAAATTGATACAAAGCTACTTAATCAGTAGTTGGGGTGGGGTTGGACTAGGAGGCATGAAACTACTAGTCCTGTAGTGATAATCCCCTGCTGATAAAACACTGATTTTATTGAAACAGCAAAAACACATGGAAAGATCAAGGGGACAAACTGAGTATGAAAAATTGATACAAAGCTACTTAATCAGTAGTTGGGGTGGGGTTGGACTAGGAGGCATGAAACTACTAGTCCTGTAGTGATAATCCCCTGCTGATAAAACACTGATTTTATTGAAACAGCAAAAACACATGGAAAGATCAAGGGGACAGACTGAGTATGAAAAATTGATACAAAGCTACTTAATCAGTAGTTGGGGTGGGGTTGGACTAGGAGGCATGAAACTACTAGTCCTGTAGTGATAATCCCCTGCTGATAAAACACTGATTTTATTGAAACAGCAAAAACACATGGAAAGATCAAGGGGACAGACTGAGTATGAAAAATTGATACAAAGCTACTTAATCAGTAGTGGGGGTGGGGTTGGACTAGGAGACATGAAACAACTAGTCCTGTAGTGATAATCCCCTGCTGATAAAACAATGATTTTATTGAAACAGCAAAACACATGAAAAGATCAAGGGGACAGACTGAGTCTGAGGAATTGACACAAAGCTACTTAATCAGTGGTGAGGATGTTGATGGACTAGGAGGCATGCAACAACTAGTCCTGTCGTGATAATCTCCTGCTGATAAAACACTGATTTTATTGAAACAGCAAAACACATGGAAAGATCAAGGGGACAGACTGAGTCTGAGGAATTGATACAAAGCTACTTAATCAATGGTGGGGATGTGGTAGGACTTGGAGGCATGAAATAACTAGTCCTCCTGTAGTGATAATCTCTTGCTGATAAAACACTGATTTTATTGAAGCAGCAAAACACAGCCCAGTAAGTGATACTGGAATTAGGCTCTCAGCCCCTACATCATACTGCTCTCAGACTGTAGAGCATAAACCTGCTGACAAATTCTCTTTAATATTCATCTTGAAGGAAGGAAGGGAAATGCCAAGGTCAAATGGAAAGATCAAGGGGACAGACTGAGTCTGAGAAAGTGATAGAAACCTTCTTAATTAGTGGTGGGGGTGTGATTGGGCTAGGAGGCACAAGACAACTAGTCCTGTAGTGATAATATCCTGCCGTTAAAACACTGATTTTATTGAAGCAGCAAAACACATCATAGTAAGTGATACATTACTGGAAACAGGCTCTCAGTCCCTACAATATGCTGTGTTCAGACTACATAACAAAAACCTGCAAACGGATTCCTTTTAATATTCATTCTGATGAAAGGATAGATTTTTGCAGGGAAATGACAAGGTTACATAGATCAAGGGGACAGACTGAGAATGAGGAATTGATAGAAAAGTTCTCAATCAGCGGTGGAGCGTGGTTAGACTAGGATGCATAAGACAACTAGTCCTGTAGTGATAATCTCCTGATGATAAAACACTGATATTTATTGAAACAGCAAAACACAGTAAACAGCTCATTGCTAAAATTAGGCTCTCAGCCCATACATCATACTGCTCTAAGACTACATAGCAGAATCCTGCTGAGAGATTTCTTTTAATATTCATCCTGAAGAAAGGATAGATTTTTGCAGGGAAATTATAAGGTCACATAGAAAGATCAAGGGGACAGACTGAGACTGAGGAATTGATAGAAAGCTGCTTAATCAGTGGTGGGGGTGTGGATGGACTAGGATGCATGAGACAACTAGTCCTGTAGTGATAATCTCCTGCTGATAAAACACTGATTTTTATTAAAACAGCAAAACGCAGTAAACAACTCATTGCTAGAATTAGGCTCTCAGCCCATACATCATACTGCTCTAAGACTACAGTACATAGCAAAATCCTGCTGAGAGATTCCCCTTAATATTCATCCTGAAGGAAGGATAAACTTTTGCATGGGAATATCAAGGTCACATGGAAAATTCAAGTGGACAGATTGAGTCTGAGGAATTAATAGAAAACTACCGTACTTAATCAGTGGTGGAGGTGTGGTTGGACTAGGAGGCACAAGACAACTAGTCCCGTAGTGATAATCTCCTGCTGATAAAATACTGACCTTATTGAAGCAGCAAAACACACACAGTAAGTGACTCACCGCTGGAATAAGGGTCTCTGCCCTACATCATATTGCTTCAGACTAAATACCAAATACCTGACAGTTACCCTTTAATATTCATCCTGAAGGAAGGATAGACTTCCGTAGGGGAATGCCAAGGTCACATCGAAAGATCAAGGGGACAGACCGAGTCTCACAAACGTAGCCAGAAGTGAAGACTAAGAAGTAGACAAGGAAACTTTTTTTAATCCTTTCGTCCATTTTTTAAAACGTCTAAGAAGAAGGATTGTCTCCATCCTGTACTTGGATGCAGTTGCAGAACTTGAAACTCATGAGCCCCAAACTATCATCAGACTTCAATAGAATTGGTCTTCTCATATGGACCCTTGAGCCGACCCCCGGAGTACAAGACTGGGGTGCGACTGCAACGCCAACACCAACTGTAGCTATGGCCCCAACTGGACAAGCAAGGAAATTGCTCATGTGGTGCCCCACTGGTCAGACCGCCACCAGGGGTACTGCACTCCTCCATTAGCGGGAGGTTAGTGCCCCTGTTCTCCAGGTACCTGGGTAGTGAAGTTGAGACCCAAAACACACACTTAGGACCCCGAGATGGGACGATGGGAGGACCCAGGGGGAAGGGCCCAGTCTCAGCCAGGTGGAACAAGGAAGTGTAGAGTTAGTCAGTCGGGAGGAGAACAGCAAAGGAGTAGGAAGTTGGAGTGAAAGTCGAGAGGTGGTGGAGGTGTTAGCTCCCGCAGGCTGGAGAATGGTCACGCACACCCCAGGAGGGAGAGACTGAACGGTGTAGAGGAGGAAGGGAGCCCCAGGGTTGCAGAAGATCTAGATCACCTGCATGCAGGGGTGCAGAATAAGATCTAGATCACCTGCATGCAGGGGTGCAGAATAAGATCTAGATCACCTGCATGCAGTGGTGCAGAATAAGATCTAGATCACCTGCATGCAGGGGTGCAGAATAAGATCTAGATCACCTGCATGCAGGGGTGCAGAATAAGATCTAGATCACCTGCATGCAGGGGTGCAGAATAAGATCTAGATCACCTGCATGCCCGTATCTGGCAGAAGGAATGGAGGGACTGGTGAATGAAAAACAGGACGAAAAACAGGGGACCGGGCCTGAACACGGCGCTGGGATCCAAACCAGAACTCTTGAAACCAGAGGCCATGAGATCCTAAAGGGGATCTGTGCCCACAAACCCGACACAACTTGGATAAGGCGGCCGTAGTAAGACGCGGTACCTGAGCTCTGTGTGCGGAGGTGCTGAGAGGAGAGCTGAGACGAGCTAGGAGCGCTGAGAGTATTACCAGTAAAGGAAACACCATGAGAAAGCGAGGAACACCTGGGGGGTCTCGACGACACTGTCCCGGTTGTAGAGAAACCGCTCAAACCGGAGATTGGCAGAGGGACGCACCTGGCGGCCTGGTGGTTGGAACGTTACAGTAAAAGAACAGAATTCCAATAGAGGTGTGTGAGACTTTTAATAGCGGCGACCACTGGCTGCAGAGGCCACATGACACCCTGAGGTGCTGATGACCTGATGAACACCGGCCAAAGAATGAACTGACTTTCCTACCCACTGCCCTGGGGAAGCACTCCACCTGCGGGGAGCGAAACCATCTAAGCTGCCGGTCATCGTCCCCAGAGGTTCTGAAGCAGAGGCGGCACGAATACTCCTTTCCCTTCTATTCCCATCATCTAGTCCGGAACTTTTAAATGACTCCACCAGGGCCATGGAGCCGGGTCGCCACCGTGATGCCCCCCAGTAAAAGAACCGAAAGATCCGGCCTGGTTCCAAGTATCCCCATTGCCCTGGAGTGGGCATGTCACTCATATAAAAATACCCAACCAGGGTATCCGCTGTAGATTGGTATCTTAAAAGCTGATACTTCTGGTAATGAGTCGGGTCGTGGCTTTACCAATAGCCCGGTGTAATCGAGCCTTAGATTTTTAATTCCATGTTGTATGTGATTTAGACTTAGAATAAAAGAAGAAGTCATGAAACGCGTGTGTTCCTCTCTTTATGAGCTGTGATCACTCGAGAGGGAAGAGTATGAAGATGAAAAGATTCCAGATTTCAGAGCCGGCACGGCAAAGAAAATAATGACTCAAATCCAAAAAGACACATTTATAAAAGTAATATTTTTAATTCAACATTGTGTAAATCACTGTAGCTCCATTGTAAATTAAGAGGAGAGAGAGGGAGAGAGCGAGAGAGGGAGAGAGGAAAAAAGGGGGAGAGAGAGAGTGAGGAGAAATAGAGTGGGATAGAGAGATATGGATAGAGATATGGAGGTTTATAGCCATCACACTGGTTCTGCCCCCATCCATCGTTCCTACAGTCCCTACCCGCTATCCCAACAGTCCCTATCCCTATTGTACACTTGCTTTGGCAAACCTAAGGTGTATTTATTCCTGACAATAAAGCTTCTTTGAATCTTGAATCTACAGAGAGAGAGAGAAAGAGGAAAAGAGAGGAGAGAGGGGGAGGGAGGAGGAAGAATGAGGAGAGGGAAAGGGAGAGGGAGAAAGGCGAGAGAGGAGAAAAAGAGGGAGAGAGCAAGAGCGTGAGAGAGAGAAAGGGAGGGAGAGATCGGGGGAAGAAAGAGGGGGGAGAGAGAAAAAGAGGGAGAGAGAGAGAGAAGGGGAAGGAATGAGGGAGGGGAGAAAAAGAGAGATAGGGAGAGAGGGAAAAGAAAGGGGAGAAAGCCAGGGGGAGAGAGAAGAGAGAGAAAGAGTGAGAGAGAAATAATGAGAGGTAGAGAGAGGGGGGAGGAAAAGAGAAAGAGAGAGAGAGGGGGGGAGAAGGAGAGAGAGAGGGGCAGAGAGGGGGAAGGAATGATGGAGGGGAGAAAAAGAGAGATAGGGAGAGAGGGAAAAGAAAGGGGAGAAAGCCAGGGGGAGAGAGAAGAGAGAGAAAGAGTGAGAGAGAAATAGAGAATGAGAGGGAGAGAGAGGGGGGAGGAAAAGAGAAAGAGAGAGGGGGAGAAGGAGAGAGAGAGGGGCAGAGAGGGGGAAGGAATGAGGGAGGGGAGAAAAAGAAAGATAGGGAGAGAGGGAAGAGAAAGGGGAGAAAGCCAGGGGGAGAGAGAAGAGAGAGAAAGAGTGAGAGAGAAATAATGAGAAGTAGAGAGAGGGGGGAGGAAAAGAGAAAGAGAGAGATAGGGGGAGAAGGAGAGAGAGAGAGAGGGGGGCATAGGGAGAGAGTTGCTTTCGAAAGTATTCAACATGATAGAGATATGACTTTTTTTTTTGTAAATTACAAGACTTTTTATTTTTTAACAATGCAGCATTGTCACTAGATTTAACCATATAAGCGTCACACAATATCACATAGATCTCTTAGACCTGATGAACCTGGTGTACTTATTTTAACTGTATAATACTCATATTCAAGAAAGAATTTTATGAACTCAAAGAGGGCATTGTAGCTTGTGCCACCCATTGGAAATATCAATCCTATATGTCAACATGAACCCTATCAAGATCCTTGTCATATGACTTAGGATAGAATGTCAGATCAAAATCTCCATATACAGACAATTGTTTAGGCTTCTTGCCATCATCAATGTAAAGTGGGAGTCTGGCTGGATGGGTGAGAGGCCTTCCATGGGAGTCGAAAAGTTTCTCATACAGAAGACCTTCAATCTAGGGAGAATTCTAGGACGAAATAAAGGCCCCACAGTAAAAGTGAACACAGTGACAGTGACATACGGTAACTGTGCATTATTATTGCCTTGCTATGTTTTTTATTACTAGGATTCTTATCTATCTTCTCTGACATCAGACTGGTATAGCTATGATTTTACAGTGTTTAATGTCCGTACACTGAGATATCAACACATCGCAGTTGCCTTGACTCCTTTTCAGGACAGCACCCTCAAAATATGATGTTTCCATCCCCCATGCTTGATGGTTGGCATGGTGTTCCTGGGGTTCTACTCAGCCCACGTTGATACCAAAAAAGCTCTATTTCAATCCATTCTTTGTTGGTGGGAAAAAATGTAAAAGGGACAGTGTATCAAATACTTAATCTCCTTAATATATATATATATATATGTGTGTATATACTGTATAATGACAGGGTGGTTAAGCGCTTTAATCCATTTAGGAACCTAGAAGCAATTCTATGATCCAGTGTATCACATTCTCCAGAGAGAGAGATGCTGGTGTGGAGCTATACTATATGGACAGAAGTGCACATTACCTCCCATTCTAAATACATGCAAATATGTTCTTCAGAGAGGAAGAGGACTTGAACTATAGCACCACTGAGTGAGCGATAGCAATCTCGAAAGTCAATAATGACCCTTTAAAGAGCATTGCCATATCACATTTCTGGTTTGACTTTTTATACTAAAAGGGTCAATATTGAGTTTTAGGATTGCTACTCCCAATAAGTGGCACTAGAGTTCTAGTCCTCTTCCTCTCTGAAGAGGATATTTGGATACTTAGTTCCCCAGAGGAGTATTTCATGGCCTATAAGACTCCTTACACCAATTTGGCACTTTTGAAAAGGAGAAATGTTACCCATTCTACTTTAAAGGCAACCAACCCCCAGGATGTAACCAGGGGCGTAACTACAATAGGTGCAGGGGTTGCAATCGCACCCGGGCCCTGCAGCCTAGTGGGCCCAAAAGTCCCTTTGGCCCATAGAAAAATATTAATATTATTAAAGATTTGCAATAATTGGGGGCCCCGTTGGAGCTTTTGCATCGGGGCTCCTGGGCCTGAAGTTACGCCACTGATAACCACCTGTAAATTGGTGCAGCAGGTGATTGACGTGAGCAGCATGACATCACTATTTGGGTTTTCTTATAATTCTTCCCCTGTGGGCATGTCTTTCTGCTGTAAGTCGAGCCCCCTTCCTCTCACCCAGGCTCATTCAGGAGGGGTTCGGCTAACAGCAGAAAGACAAACCCACATGAGAGGAATAAAAAAAACAAATAGTGATGTCATGCTGCACCCATCAATCACCTGCTGCACTGATTTACAGGTGGCTAAATCCTGGGGTTGGTTCCCTTTAAATCTATAGTTATTAACATAGAGTCGGTCCTTTTGCAGTTATAACAGCTTCTGTCCTTCTGGAAAGACTTTCTACAAGATTTTGGAGCTGTATTTTGGAATTTTTGCCCATTCATATCACAGACTTTTAGTCACATGACCGCCCGCTTCAAGTGCCAAGACTGGAGTATCGTCACAGCACATAATGTGAGTGATATGAGATCTCACAAGTCAGCAGCCAGATAGAGGGATGCAACGGCCGCAAGGGTTGGGGGGTACTCGATACTTCATGGAGGCCACGGTGGCTGTGGCCCAGCTCTGTGGCCCTGGCCGCGCAGTGATGGGGGTTTATTTACAGGGGATTATGAGTCTTTTGTGACGCCACCTGTGGTACCTGGTCATGGGTGACCAGCGCTGCTGTTTTTGGGCCTCTGGGGTAGATGGCGCGGCAGCCAGGATGGTAAAACTCCCCACAGGTGGAACATAGCCCTAGGGTTGGGTTAAGAATCTATATGGGTAATGGTAGTTACAGATGGTGTGCAGGAAGGAGGGTGCAGGAAATAGATGGGAGGACACAAAGGTTGCAGTTCCATTACCTTTACTTGTAGCTTTCAACAGCTCCAACCCAGCAGGGGCACCGTGTCCTCCAGGTCAGCAATCTGGTCAACTCCCAGGCAACTCGGGTCCACTCCACCGAGATACCTTTCTGTATGCCTTTCCAGGTTGTCTTTCCTGCACTGTTGTTCTCCGCTTCTCCTGTCTAGTGACTTCGTTTTACAGTGTCCCAATCAGGTGGCTGCGGGCCCTGTCGAGTGACGGTCGACACGTCCTCTGAGCTTAGGTATAGCCACCGTTTTGCGGATTGTCCATGGTTGTTGACTACTGCGCCTACAGCTCAGTAGCCGCTGGTTTTCTGGTTCAACCTTACAGTGTTGTTGCCAGATTGGGGCCGGTCCCCTCCTGCAACCAGTTCCTCTACCACGACACAGGGTGGGGGTGAATTCGGGGTTCACGCTGGCCTGGGTTCCATGAGCAACCTACCCACTGGTCCCCACTCCTTCCTAGCGCCAGAGATCCCCTAGAACTCCAACTTTCTTGGTCGTCTACTCTGTTCTTACTGAGTGTGTGTCCTGTCTCCTCATCCTCTGTTTTCCTAATACCTATTTCCACCCCCTCTGCCTATTCCCTCCCGAGAGTAGATGGGGCTCCTTGTATGAGGTCACTTCTTCCCCCTTGATCTCCTGGCCAGGAGTTAGGATGGGTGTTGGGTGCAGGTGTGTGGGTCTGGGGATTGTGTCCCCTCCTTACCTGGGAGTGGGATACCACACCTATGGATTAGGTGCAGTACCTCTGTGGCGACCAGACCGCAGGGGCGCCACAGGGACACATAGAGTGACTACAGACCAGTAATTTAACATTGGACAACCCCTTTAATCACCAAACTGTCATTGTGAGGGTGGATTCTGACTCACCGTGGCCGGGACTCCGAGGAACAGGCGTTTCTTCTTCCTCCTTGTCACGGAAACCGTGCCTGCCGGTAGTGGGGCCCGGTGGTCCAGATTCAAAAGTGTTGGCTGAACAGTTAAGGGGTTAATTGTTTCGTGACGCCACCTGTGAGAGTTTCGGTGATGTCCACCGGCGCTGCTTGGGCGTCCGGGGGATGGGATGCAGCAAAATGGAACGCTCCTCACAGGATGAGCGAGAGTCCCCGGAGCCAGGAGCTGCACAAGATGTTGTGAGGCAGCTGCGATTACCTTCTAGTATGCGGAGATGGACAGTTCTGAAAAAGGCACGGACACTGATAGTCTCTGTAACGGGTACTTTACTGTAACCAGCAGGTGATACATGGCATACAGTTCTCGGGTAACGGACCGGGTGGACTCAGCAATGACCAGTGTTTCTCAGAGCTCTGCGGTGTTCCTCCATTCTAAGCTAGTTGTGTTGCCGTTGTCGCCTTGGGGTGCCAGATCGGGTACAAGGAGGCTGCTTCAATTTCCCTACCGGTGAATTCTGACCGGATTGTGTGGGGAGCCTTGGGTCCTTTTGGTGGGTACTCCGCTGGCAAGACAACTCTGTGTGTGCGGCGGTGGTAGGGTGCTCCTAGAGAGCGGTCCCTCCACTCCTGGTTTGCATAGCAGTGCTGAACAACTGCTAGCTTCGGAACCAGTAATCCGGTTGTAGATGGGCACGGGGATGTTTTGACCCGTATGCAGTCGCCCAGAGTCCGGTTGTTGAGGCACCGGGGTAATGGCGCCTAACCGGGGTAGTGGCCAGGGGGCTGCCCGGAACTGTACAGTCCCCCTCTCCTACGTTGCAGACCATGACCTCCTTCTTCTCTCTCCGTTGTTCTCTTCTACACACTCTACCTCTACACTCCGCCCACCAGGACCTTATTGGCCCTCTATGCTGATGTGCATGTAGGGTATGGAGCTCTGAGTTTTAAACATGTCATTCCTTAGTCAGAGCATATTGCTGCTGCTGTCTTGGCTGCAATACACACCTGTGACGCACTCGTTGCGTGGCGCCACAATTCCAAGACTCCCTTAGGTCTCCAAGATAGAGAAGACCCAAGGGCATATGCTCTCTCTGTAATACAGCATAATTGATGAATAGGGAACTGCCTATACAGTCCAACCCAACAATAAGGCGGTTTTCTTATTCACTTTAATGAAAGCTGACGTGCAGTGCCCAAAAAGGCCACAAAGGAGAGCTGTGGTGAACCGTTTCTGGGAAATGAGAACGTCCAATGGCCACAGCGTCAGGTATCCACTGAGCGTCAGGTATCCTGAACAATCTGATATTGGGAATGCAAGCAAGGGATAGCTCATCAATATCTTCAACATCTTTATCTTTGAACTCTCCTTTAAGGAGGACATTTATGGCACCTCTTAAAATAATGTATATGCCTATATACATAGACAGCCCTCGTGGAAGGCCACATGCAGATGGCAATTCCCCAGCATACATCTGTTCTGTGCATAATTCCCATTGTAAGTGGGGGCGACTCAGGTCAGATAGGACAGCAGCTGTGCACAGTCTGGATTCCCTCTGTTGTTCTCCAGGCTCTTCCCATATTGTGGTGCATGGACGACTGTCTCCATCTTTCTGCTCTGAACCAGGGTTATAACTATTGTAAATCAGAGTTGTAGCCATTGGGGATGCAGAAATAACATTCGCCATGAGCCCTGGTGCTTGGGGAGACTCAAAGCTCCTGTTATACACAGAAAAACAATAGTATTATAAATAGTACATGGCAGGTAGGGGGTCCTGCTACAGATTTTGCATGACATCCCATCTGCTGTAACTTATGGCCATTATATAAGCACTATATTGAGGAATAGCAATCTCATTGACCCTTTAAAGAGACTTGACATATCACATTTCTGGTTTGGCTTTGTATCCTATGTACTGTGGAAAGGCTCATTAAAGGGCCAATATTAAAATTTAGGATTGCTACTTCCAATAGGTGGCACTAGAGTTCTGGTCTTTTTCCTCTCTGAAGAAGATATTGGCATATTTAATTTACCAGAGGAGCATTGCCTGGCCAATAAGTCTCCTTACGCCAACTTGGCACTTTCCAAAAGGAGAAACGTTCCGCCTGCAGGTATAACAGCTCTCACTCTTCAGGGTAGAGGTTCTTCAAGATTTAAGTGTCACCCCCTATCACCCCATCTATTGCCAGGGCCCTCTTTATCTTTAAGAAGGCCCTGACAATAGATGGGGTGATAGGGGTGACACCTAAATACTCACCTGAGAGTGAACCTTGCACTCCCTATTACCCCTACATGGGTCCTTCCCCTCATGCACAGTCACATGATTAATCCCTGGCTGACCCTGAGCTAACACTGGCTAGTGAGCAAGACACATAAGTCTTACTACTGCAATAAAACAATACTGGGAGAGAGTCAAACAAACGGGAATAAAACAACAAACGGAAATCAAAAGCATCCACGAGGACAACTTCTCCTGGGAGGTCAGCATAGAGGAACTATAACTGGCACATGGTAGAGTAAGGAATGAGCTTATATAATGGAAGGGAGTGGCAGCAAGGTTAGAGCTATGTGGAATCTCAGCAGGATCAAAAAAGGAACTCTTCACCCCTTCACCAAAAAATGAAAATGAACCTGTTTCACTCATGTTAATCACAGAATCCAAAGAGGACCTGCAATCGGCTAATTGACGACACTTTCCAATCCCAGATACCACAAAGATCAGCCGGAAGTGACACACTTGTGATACCTGGAAGGTCACATGCAGATGGCAATTCCCTAGCATACATCTGTTCTGTGCATAATTTCCATTTCAAGTGAAGGCGATTCAGGTTACCTAGCACAGCAGCTTTGCAGAGTTTGGATTCCTAAATTAGAGTGTGAAAAGGGGCATAAGAATGAAGGATGCATAGTAGACATAGGTACATCTGGGACAGGGTTGTATAAAAGTTATGTACATCCTAACACAGATTTTTTATTACCTATATTACTGGAAGTGACACACAGAGTTCATATCCAGCCTATATTACTGAGAGAGACACACAGAGTTGACATCCAGCCTATATTACTGAGAGAGACACACAGAGTTCACATCCAGCCTATATTACTGGGAGAGACACACAGAGTTCACATCCAGCCTATATTACTGGGAGAGACACACAGAGTTGACATCCAGCCTATATTACTGGGAGTGACACACAGAGTTGACATCCAGCCTATATTACTGGGAGACACACACACCTCACATCCAGCCTATATTACTGGGAGAGACATACAGACCTCACATCCAGCCTATATTACTGGGAGAGACACCCAGACCACACATCTAGCTTATATTACTAGGAGGGACACACAGACCTCACATCCAGCCAATATTACTTGTAGACACCCAGACCACACATCCAACCTATACTACTGGGAGATATATGATGAAAGGGTATTTTATGTGTTAAGGATCTCTCAAAACAAGGACCAGGGAGATTATTAGCAATACTTCACTTTATTAGTAATCCACAACGCGTTTCAATGGTGGCACACCATCTTTATCAGACCTGATGAAGATGGCGTGCCGCCTTTGAAACGCATTGTAGATTACTAATAAAGTGAAGTATTGCTAATAATCTCCCTGGGCCTTGTTCTGAGTGCTCCTTAACACGTGAAATACCCTTTCATCATATATTCCCATCTCCCACTGGGAGATCATGTGGAGCAGCTCTGAATAGGACCTGCAGTTCACCGCAACAGTATCTGGCGTGACGTCGGCGCGGTGTGAGCTTACTAGGACCACGTGACCGGAACATAAGCCGAGGAACATGGCCGAAGCTCGTGGAGTCACCGCATCCCACAGCAGATTCGCCATACACCGGGGTTGTGCTGGGCTAGCACAACCCTAACAGGTGAGAGACTCCTCTCGTTACCCCTAATTTTAATTCTGCCCATGGGTTCCTCTCATAGGCGCCTTTCTGCAATTTTGTCTTCATATATTACTGGGAGAGACACACAGACCTCACATCCAGCCTATATTACTTAGAGACACTCAGACCACACATCCAGCCTATAATACAGGGAGAGACACACACCTCACATCCAGCCTATATTACTTAGAGACACTCAGACCACACATCCAGCCTATAATACAGGGAGAGACACACAGATCTCCCATCCAGCCTATATTACTGGGAGAGACACACAGACCTCACATCCAGCCTATACTACTGGGAGAGACACACAGACCTCACATCCAGCCTATATTACTGGGAGAGACACACAGCTCACATCCAGCCTATATTACTGGGAGAGACACACAGACCTCACATCCAGCCTATATTACTGGGAGAGACACACAGACCTCACATCCAGCCTGTATTACGTAGAGACACACAGACCTCACATCCAGCCTATATTACTAGGAGACACTCAGACCTCATATCCAGCCTATATTACAGGGAGACACACAGACCTCACCTGTAGCCTATATTACTGGGAGAGTTATACAGTCCTCCCATCCACCTTATATTACTGGGAGAGACACACAGACCTCACATCCAGCCTATACTACTGGGAGAGAACACACAGACCTCCCATCCAGCCTATATTACTGGGAGAGACACACAGACCTCACATCCAGCCTATATTACTGTAGAGAGACACACAGACCTCCCATCCAGCCTATATTACTGGGAGAGACACACAGACCTCACATCCAGCCTATATTACTGGGAGAGACACACAGACCATACATCCAGCCTATATTACTGTAGAGAGACACACAGACCTCCCATCTAGCCTACATTACTGGGAGAGACACACTGACCTCACATCCAGCCTATATTACTGGGAGAGACACACAGACCTCACATCCAGCCTATAATACTGGAAGAGACACACAGCTCACATCCAGCCTATATTAATGGGAGAGACACACAGACCTCCCATCCAGCCTATATCTCTGGAAGAGACACATACCTCACATCCAGCCTATATTACTGGAAGAGACACACAGAGCTCACATCCAGCCTATATTACTGGAAGAGACACCCAGACCTCACATCCAGCCTATATTACTGGGAGACACACACAGAGCTCACATCCAGCCTATATTACTGTAGAGAGACACACAGACCTCCCATCCAGCCTATATTACTGGGAGAGACACACAGACCTCACATCCAGCCTATATTACTGGGAGAGACACACAGACCTCACATCCAGCCTATATTACTGGGAGAGACACACAGACCATACATCCAGCCTATATTACTGTAGAGAGACACACAGACCTCCCATCTAGCCTACATTACTGGGAGAGACACACAGACCTCACATCCAGCCTATAATACTGGAAGAGACACACAGCTCACATCCAGCCTATATTAATTGGAGAGACACACAGACCTCCCATCCAGCCTATATCTCTGGAAGAGACACATACCTCACATCCAGCCTATATTACTGGAAGAGACACACAGAGCTCACATCCAGCCTATATTACTGGAAGAGACACCCAGACCTCACATCCAGCCTATATTACTGGGAGACACACACAGAGCTCACATCCAGCCTATATTACTGTAGAGAGACACACAGACCTCCCATCCAGCCTATATTACTGGGAGAGACACACAGACCTCACATCCAGCCTATATTACTGGGAGAGACACACAGACCTCACATCCAGCCTATAATACTGGGAGAGACACACAGAGCTCACATCCAGCCTATATTAATGGGAGAGACACACAGCTCACATCCAGCCTATATTACTGGGAGAGACACATAGACCTCACAACCAGCCTATATTACTGGGAGAGACACATTGACCTCACATCCAGCCTATATTACTGGGAGAGACAGCCAGACTTCCCATCCAGCCTATATTACTGGGAGAGACTCACAGACCTCACATCCAGCCTATATTACTGGGAGAGACACAAAGACCTCACATCCAGCCTATATTACTGTAGAGAGACACACAGCTCACATCCAGCCTATATTACTGGGAGAGACACATAGACCTCACAACCAGCCTATATTACTGGGAGAGACACATTGACCTCACATCCAGCCTATATTACTGGAGAGACAGCCAGACTTCCCATCCAGCCTATATTACTGGGAGAGACACACAGACCTCACATCCAGCCTATATTACTGGGAGAGACACAAAGACCTCACATCCAGCCTATATTACTGTAGAGAGACACACAGACCTCCCATCCAGCCTATATTACTGTTAACAAGATTACCTTGTGTTTTATTACAGCACAGGGCATTAAGAAGTGAGAGTTTGTGCAATGTCCTGAACGTTCTCTACCAAGGCCGGCCTGTGCGCTGCTGATTATACCCTGACATTCACTTTTTAGTTCTTTTCTGCCCATACTTTACAGAATGAAGCATGACACATGGTATAATGACACATAACCCCTCACATGGTTCATCTTTTGTCCTTTAATGAAAGGAGACCTTGCGGGCAGACAGCACAATGCAGGCCCATTAAGTCTCATCACAGCAACTCAGATAAACGACTTTGGTCAGTTTCTGTCATTTTAGGCCGGTGAGGGATTTGGGAAGAAATTGTATTTTTAGAAATAGATCATTTAAATATTAAAGTCTCCAGCCGTCCCATAAATCATCATCTGCTGCCGGAGAGATGGCGAACAAGGGAGATTAAACATGATATGACTTAGCTACTTGTCCACTGATGTCCTTACCAGCTAAAAATATAGGCGGACAGACAAAATAATGAGAATGGGACGCAGACCGGACATTTCGGGATAAGTAATATCTCAGCTGGCGGTAATGTCTGCACAAAAGGAGACGCCTGGTCAGGCTTTATATAATGTAACATACCCCGTCCTGTGATATAAATGTAGACATATTTGGTAGAAAACTGTGTATTTATATACAAAAGACTCTTGTGCCACCTATTGGAAGTAGCAATCCTATAAGTCAAAAACGCCCCTTTAATGAGTCTGGGCAAATCATAACCTCAAATTGGAGACACGGTGTTTCGGGGTGTTGCCCCACATCAGTGCAAACTATGAGATCTGTTCTGGCTGTATTAAAGGCTAAGTGGGGTTAAAGGGGTAAGCTTTTCTCCTTGGAGTCTGATACAGTGATCCGATATGCCAGTATTGAGGAGACTTATAGCGGCAATGCTCCTCTTGTAAAATGCAAATTGTCTCTTCTGAGACAAAGTAGACTTGATCTCTAGCGCCACCTATCAGAAGTAGCAATCGTAAAAGTCAAAAACGACCCTTTACCAAGCCTTGCCATATGACTTAGGATTTATACCAGATCATGACCTCAGTTGGCAGACACAGTGTTTTGGGGTATTGCCCCTCTTCAGTGCAAAGTATGAGATCTGATCTGGCTGTATGAGAGGCTAAGCGGGGTCGAAGGGATAAGATTTTCTCCTTGTGGAGCCTGATATACCAATCCAATATGCCAGTATTGAGGAGACTTATAGCTGCAATGCTTCTCTGGTAAAAATGCAAATTTCCTCTTCTGAGTCAAAGTAGACTTGATCTCTAGCGCCACCTATCGGAAGTAGCAATCCTAAAAGTCAAAAATTACCCTTTACCAAGCCTTGCCATATGACTTAGGATTTATACCAGATCATAATCTCAGTTGGCAGACACAGTGTTTTGGGGTATTGCCCCTCTTCAGTGTAAAGTATGTGATCTGATCTGGCTGTATGAGGGGCTAAGTGTGGTCGAAGGGATAAGCTTTTCTACTTGTGGAGCCTGATACACCAATCCGATATGCCAGTATTGAGGAGACTTATTGCTGCAATGCTTCTGTGGTAAAAATGCAAATTGCCTCTTCAGAGTCAAAGTAGACTTGAACTTTTGTGCCACCTATTGGAAGTGGCAATCCTAAAAGTCAAAAACGACCCCTTAACAAGTCTTGCCATACAACTTAGCATTTATACCAGACCAGAAACTCAATTTGCAGACACAGTGTTTCAGTGTGATTTCCCCTTCATCAGTGCAAAGTATGAGATCTGATCTGGCTGTATGAGAAACTTTTAAGATTGCTACTTCCAATAGGTGGCACTACAGTTCAAGTCTACTTCCTCTCTGAAGAGACGATTTGTATATTTATTTCCCAGAGGAGCAATGCAGCTTTTAAGTCTCCACATTACTGGCATGTCCACTTTCCACTAGGAGAAAAGCTTATCCCTTAGGCTGGAGGCACACTGTAATGCATCAAACACAGAGTGTGTTTAATGCACGACAGTGATGCGAGTGTTATGCATGATTTGTGTGAGTGTGGTGCAAGTGTGGTGAGTGTGCATGGCTGTATGCATGTGAGTGTGCTGCATGAGTGCGGGTGTGATGCTGTCCACAGTCCTGAAGCAAACTTCATGACTGCGGACAGCATTTGCCGGTGAATTCAAACTTCGCGACTGTCAAAGCTGCGGAGTTTGAATTTGGCGCTTTGCTGGTACAGTTAAAAATCATCTTGTGCCACTGTGACAGCAGCGGTGGAAGATGATTACTCAAAACACAGCTGATTTTATGCTGCATATTAACCCCATCTGCAGCCTCTGTGCTGCATGTCAACACAGAGGTTGCAGATGCAGCTATTAATCCAGTGTATGCAGGGTTAACCTGCTGTTTGTGTGGTGCCAACATGTGTCCAGGGGGTGTCCACACTCCCTGAACATATGCTGATATGACCCACTGGCTGTGCAGGGGTTAATTTGTTTATTAGCTAAAAGCCGCCAATTGTTGGCATTTATTAAATTACATGAAATGCCGGCGACTCCTGACTTCAGGAGATGTCAGTGGTAATGTATGCAATTTGCGTACAGTATCAGCAGGGCAGGTTTCTATAATGAGAAGCTTTCCTTGGTAGTGTATGCAAATTGCCTACAGTACCAGCCGCTGTGCTAATATAAGTGAGGGGCTGCCCCTGCTGCCGTGATCCTGAAATCACAGCATAGGGGACAGCTCCTGGTGCTCTCGCTGCTAAACTCCAGCAGGGGCATCCGGCCCCCACATCCGATTTTTTTTGTCAGATCCGGCGCCATAGACTTCCATGTTAGGGGTTGCCCCGGATCCGGGAGGATCCGATTTTGTCCGATTTTTAGATTAATAGCCGCATCTGCAGCCTCTGTGCTGACATGCAGCACAGAGGCTGTAGATGGGGTTAATATGCAGCATAAACCCCGTGATTTTTAGATTTTTAACATCAGCTGTGTTTTGACTAATCATCTTGCACCGCTGCTGTGACAGCGGTGCAAGATGATTTTTAACTGTACCGGCAAAGCGCCAAATTCAAACTCTGCGGCTTTGACAGCTGCGGAGTTTGAAGCGATTTTGACAGCGGACGCGAGTGACTACTGCACTGTGTGCTGTATGCACCCATAGACTTTCATTGTCCACTCACGCGGGGAAATCGCGTTCAGTTGCAACATTATGCGACTGAACACGCATTTCCCTCGCGATGCGAGTGTAATGCGAGGAACTCGCACTAATGGGACTAGTATCATTTAATGATACTGGTCCGAGTGCAGTGCAAGTTTCCTCCGCATTACACTCGCGCAAGGAAATCGGACAGTGTGTCTTCAGCCTTAACCAAATTCTACAAGTATTAGTACTACATACCTGAAGTTCACAATGAAGGTCAACATTTGGAGTGTGCCTGTTACATGAATTCAGAATCCTGCCTAGCACCGGATAACTGTGAATTCTGCAATTTTTTTGCTCTTCCTAGTTGATCTTTTTCCTAACCCGCTGCCTGTGTATGGGCTACTACTGAATATAGGAAAGATTTGTGGGCTAATACTGTATATAGGGGGCTGTATGGGGAACATACTGTATATAGAGGGACAGTGAGGTCCATCATACTGTGTGGGGGACTGTGGTGGCCATAATACTATGTGAGGGAAGGGGAAGATTATACTGAGTATAGGGTCCTGTGAGAACTAACATACCATGTATGAGGGACTGTGATGACAGTGATATTGTGTGTTGTGTGGCTGTAAGGACAGTCATACCATGAGTTGTGAGGACAACAAATACTGTCTGTAAGGCCATGATCATTATGTCTGTGAGGGAATATAGGGGTCAACATTCCATGTGGGTGCTGTGTATGGGGACTTTGGGAGAACATACTGTGTGAGGGGCTGTGAGAACCATCCAACCATATGTGGGAGGTTGTGAGGAATATTGTTATGTGTGTAGGGGTGTGTGACATCCATTATACTGTATGGGGAGCTGTGGGGCCATTATACTGTGTGTGGGGCCAGCATACTATGTTGGGGAATTGTGCAGGAATCATACTGTGTTGGGGGTTGTGGGAGAATAATACTGTAAGCTTCAGCTGTCCGATAACAGACGCTTCCTCCTTCAATCACACAGGTATGACATCACAGGAGGTCCCACTGTGAGCCAGTCTCTGTTGAGAGGAGGTGTGTGGTCACACCCTCTGCTCTCTGTACAGAAGCAGACGTCTAAATCACAGCTCAGTGTAGGACCTTTTATGACGTCATGCCCACGTGATTGAAGGAGGAAGCATCTGTTATGAGAAGCGCTGAAACATACTGACAAGGGGAGAGCTGCGCACTCAGGCGTAACTTATTGTCCCTATGGGAGGGGTGATGAGTATGGAGGGGTTAGTGAAGACGTGATTTATATATCATAATAAATTAATATTACTATCATGCTGTGTTCATGTGATGGTTAAAGGGACTTTGTCAGGTAATTTCTCAGTATGATACTAATGTTGCCCTTGAATAGTGCCTGGGCAGACCTTTTAAAAACATGTAAGATCATTATTGTATGTTTTGTACTTTCCTTGCTATAAGCACCTTCACATCCTGCAGGCAACTGGTGCATTAGTTCTCTCCATTACTTGCACAGCTGAATAGTCCAGCTGTATAAGTGTTATGTAAATATCCACACCCACCCATGCTGGTGTTCTGTCCCTCCCCTTTTTGCTCTGTGGGGAGGGGACGGGTTTTGTCCTGCACTGTGTCCTATCTGTAAGAGATTCCTGCAGGCATGTAATGTGTGTATCTGCTGAGCAAATAATAATAATAATAATAAAACTTTATTTGTATAGCGCCAACATATTCCGCAGCGCTTTACAGTACAACGGTACATAAGAAAAATATACGGTACAGAAACGTAATGCAGAACAGTAGTTACATACCAAAAACATAGAATCAACTTAGGAAATACAATAAGAAAGGCAGAAAATGAAGGTGACCCTGCTCGAAGGAGCTTACAATCTAAGACGGGATGGGAACACAAAGTACAGGGGCTTATAACAATGAGTATCTTACGTCTAAGTGACTACTGTTAGGGAGAAGGATAGGCCGCCCTGAAGAGGTGTGTTTTTAGGGAGCGTCTGAAGCTATGCAAGTTGTGGATGGTCCTAATTTCTTGGGGTAGAGCATTCCAGAGTTTTGGTGCAGCTCGAGAGAAGTCTTGAAGTCGGGAATGGGAGGTTCGGATTAATGCCGATGTTAGTCTGAGGTCATGTTCAGAGCGAAGGGGACGGGTGGGGTGGTAGACAGAGATGAGGGTGGAGAGGTAAGGAGGTGTCGCACCATGAATAGCTTTGTGGGTGACAACGAGCAATTTGAATTGGATTCTATAGTGTACGGGCAGCCAATGTAGTGACTGGCACAGAGCAGAAACATCTGAGTAACGGTTTGCTAGATAGGTGATCCTGGCTGCTGCATTGAGGATAGACTGGAGAGGGGAAAGCTTACTGTGGGGGAGGCCAGCTAATAAAGAATTACAGTAGTCAAGGCGGGAATGAATCAGGGCCACGGTGAGGGTTTTAGTTGTTCCCGTGGTGAGGAAAGGGCGAATTCTGGAGATATTTTTCAGGTGCAAGCGACAGGAGCGGGTGAGAGATTGTATGTATGGGGTGAAGGAGAGATCAGTGTCCATCAAAACACCGAGACAGCGAGCCTGCTGACTGGGTGTTATCGTGGTGCCGCACACCGAGAGAGAGATGTCAGATTTAGGGAGGTTGGCAGAGGGTGGGAGCAGAAGAAGTTCAGTTTTGGAAAGGTTGAGTTTCAGATACAGAGCGGACATGATATTGGAGACTGCGGTTAGACAGTCATTGGTGTTCTTTAGTACCGCGGGGGTAAGGTCAGGGGCTGAAGTGTATAGTTGTGTGTCATCAGCATAAAGATGGTACTGAAAGCCAAATCTGCTGATGGTCTGTCCAATCGGGGCTGTGTAGAGAGAGAAGAGGAGAGGGCCAAGGACTGAACCCTGAGGGACCCCAATAGTGAGGGGAAGAGGGGAAGAAGTGGAGCCAGCAAAAGATACACTGAAAGAGCGGTCAGAAAGATAGGAAGAGAACCAGGAGAGAGCGGTGTCCTTGATGCCAATGGAGTGCAGCATAGAGAGTAGGAGCTGATGGTCGACAGTGTCAAAAGCCGCAGAGAGGTCAAGAAGGATAAGCAGAGAGTGGTCACCATTACGTTTTGCTGTCAGAAGGTCATTGGTCACTTTGATGAGGGCAGTTTCTGTAGAATGTAAGGGGCGGAAGCCAGACTGCAATGGATCTAAAAGAGAGTGAGTGGCGAGGTAATGAGTGAGGCGGGTGTAGACCAGGCGCTCCAGGAGTTTAGAGATGAAGGGGAGATTGGAGACTGGTCTGTAGTTATTTGTGCAGGATGGGTCAAGGGACGTTTTCTTTAGTAGTGGAGTGATAATAGAGTGTTTGAAGGAGGAGGGGAAGATGCCAGTAGAGAGGGAGAGATTGAAGATTGTGGTTAAGTGACTGGTGACCACTGGAGAGAGGGTCTGTAGTAAGTGTGAGGGAATGGGTCAGAGGTGCATGTAGTGGGACGTGAGGACGAGAGGAGCCTGGAGACTTCTTCTTCTGTGGCTGGGTCAAAAATGGAGAGTGAGCCAGAGGGGATGTGGGGAGAGATGGGAGTAGAAACACTTGAAGGTTGAGAGCTGATTTCCTGACGGATGTTTTCTATTTTCTCTGTGAAGTAAGAGGCCAGATCGTCAGCACAGAGGTCAGTGATAGGAGCCTGCACTTTCGGACTGAGGAGAGAGTGAAAGGTGTCAAAAAGTTTCTTTGAGTTGTTGGCTAGTGAGGAGATCAGGGTGGTGAAGTAGGTCTGTTTGGCAAGGTGAAGGGCAGAGTTGTAGGTTTTTAGCATGAATTTATAATGGATGAAGTCTCCTGGTGAGCGACTTTTCCTCCATAGGCGTTCGGCACTCCTCGAGCATCGCTGGAGGAATCGAGTTTGTGATGTGAGCCAGGGCTGTTTTACTCTGTGTTTGGAGGTTCTAAGGGTGAGGGGTGCTACTTGGTCCAGGGTACTTTTGAGAGTGTCATTGTAGTAATTCACAGCCAGATTGGGGCAGGAGAAGGAGGAGATTGGGGACAGTGATGAGAGAAGAGAGTCTGTGAATGTGTGAGGGTTGATGGCCTGTAGATTTCTGAATGTGTGATAGGTCGGACTATGCTGTGATGGGCGAGGGTTTGAGAGTGTGAAGGTGAGAATGTTGTGATCAGAGAGAGAAAGAGATGAGTTGTCTAAGGAGGAGGAAGAGCAGAGTCGGGTAAAGACCAGGTCAAGGGTGTTACCATCCTTATGTGTCTTCTCAGAGGTTGAGAGTTGCGAGAGGCCAAGAGAATTGGTTAGAGCTAGGAGCTGGGATGCAGATGTGGAGTTGAGGCTGTTTATGGGGATGTTAAAGTCTCCCAGGATGAGGGTTGGTAATTCTGAGGACATGAAGTGCGGCAGCCATGCGGAGAAGTGGTCGAGGAAGTGGGTGGTTGAACCTGGGGGGCGATACACCACCGCTACTCTGAGGGAGAGGGGACGGAACAACCTAATGGTGTGAACCTCAAAAGAAGGGAATGAGAGTGATGGAGCGGGGGGGATGACCTGGAAAGTGCATTGTGGGGACAGGAGTAGGCCAACTCCACCACCACGTCTGTTTCCAGGTCTCGGGGAATGAGAGAAGTGCAGACCGCCGTAGGAGATAGCAGCAGGGGAGGCAGTGTCTGAGTCCTGGATCCAGGTTTCAGTAAGGGCCAAAAGGTTTAGAGAGTTACTGAGAAAGTAGTTGTGGATAAAGGGAAGTTTGTTGCATGCGGACCGTGTATTCCAGAGGGCACATTTAAAAGAAGGAGATGGAGGTGTGCAGGTAATGCTAATAAGGTTACTGGGATTTCTATGTGAGGTGTGTGGTGGGGGTTGAAGCTGGAAGAGGGTGGCCCAGGATTGGGAGAAATATCGCCTGACATAAGCAGTAGTAGAAAGAGGAGGAGGGAGTAATGTTTGGCTCTATGACATTGTTTTTGTTGAGGCAAGACCCTGGAATATGACGAGCTTAGATTATTGAGTAGGGTGAAGAGAGTATGGGAGCAGGACATAGTAAAGGGAAGTAGAGAGGGGCTGATGTGGATAAAGGGTGATGGAGGGGGAATGGGGCGGTAAAAGTGGATGACTAATGCACATAGATATAAAAGCATTGAAATGAACGACATTTTGATGCAATGGGCTAAGTAAATTACTGAAAGGTAGTAAATAGGTAGAGTTGTTACCTTCTGGTTACCTCTGGCTTATCTCTGGTCTATCTCTGAATATTCCACTTAAAAATGCCACTTTGAAATGGCACAGATGCCAAGGCACAGAATGCCTTACACCATGCTACTTATAGTTCTAGTGAGCAACAAACAATATGCCAGGTAGGAAGAGGGGAGGGGTCAGAGGAGAAGGATTCATCACACCAGGGGTCAATTAACAAATTACTGCTAAGAGGAAAGTTTGGGTCAGGATCAGCAGGAGACAGAGACAAGGGAAGGAGGAGAAAGAAAAAAGCATATTTCTAAGGTACAAAGTAGATGGGAGACTATTTCATACCATCACAATACATTAGGGGCACACAGTCAGATTGGATACAGTGGAGGTTGGATACGTCAATATGAAGTCTCTTTCCGTACAATCACAATACATTAGGGGCACACAGTCAGATTGGATACAGTGGAGGTTGGATACGTCAATATGAAGTCTCTTTCCGTACCATCACAATACATTAGGGGCACACAGTCAGATTGGATACAGTGGAGGTTGGATACGTCAATATGAAGTCTCTTTCCGTACAATCACAATACATTAGGGGCACACAGTCAGATTGGATACAGTGGAGGTTGGATACGTCAATATGAAGTCTCTTTCCGTACCATCACAATACATTAGGGGCACACAGTCAGATTGGATACAGTGGAGGTTGGATACGTCAATATGAAGTCTCTTTCCGTACCATCACAATACATTAGGGGCACACAGTCAGATTGGATACAGTGGAGGTTGGATACGTCAATATGAAGTCTCTTTCCGTACCATCACAATACATTAGGGGCACACAGTCAGATTGGATACAGTGGAGGTTGGATACGTCAATATGAAGTCTCTTTCCGTACAATCACAATACATTAGGGGCACACAGTCAGATTGGATACAGTGGAGGTTGGATACGTCAATATGAAGTCTCTTTCCGTACCTGTGATAGAAGAAGAAAAAGATGTACAGTCAGGTCAGGCCATCACAGCATAAATGATCAAATGCTCTTATAATCACAGAAATATCTCAGTCTGTACACACTACACATATGCCTCAGATACTCACAATGACATGACAAGGTCAGAGCTGCAGCTAAGAGCACACACCTCCTCCCCCTCCTGCTTTGTCTGCAGACTCTGCCATGAGTCATACAGCATACAGATCAGAGAGCAGGGCAGTGTAATGATGCATGAATATTCATTCCTTGGGGAGTAGGCAGCAGAGAACTCTCTGTGATTGACAGATGGAATTAATCTTTTATTTTGACGTTTAGAGGATAGGAGGGAAGCATAAATAATTGGAATACACAAATAAAGAGAGCTTAGATAAAGGAGTTAGAATATGATATCAGTTACATATGGAATTTTGACCTGACAGATTCCCTTTAAATACCACTTAGGGGTGTTAAAGGGCATCGGTCAGTAGGATCAACACCCCTAAGCTGTTGATATGGGCATGTAGGAAATAGAAAGTTGAATAAAATTATAGCTTGATATCTGGGATGCAATATCTTTCTTAATATGTAAATGAGCTGTTAAGATCTATAGGCCACACATAGGTCTTCCCGAGAATCTGCCTCCAGAGCGTAAATGAATAGCAGCGTTACCAGTGTGAGGCATGTAGATGAGGAGCAGACTGTCAGTCAAATAAAAGTGCCAAGATGCCAGTGCTGTCTGTGGTTAGCAAAAAGTGCATATGCACATATTAATTTCTAACTGTACTTTAAAACTGAGACATTTGGCAAACAATTGATCAATTCTTTGAGCTACCCCCGCCACGTCACGACATTCTCAGATGGGCCAGTCCTACTCTACGTTTTTATATACGCTGTGCCATTACAGCCTCCTAAATGCATTAAAAGCAAGATTATATTAAATACACATGTACCTGAAGCATTTCTGAACCACTTCCACAGCGCCAGAAGGACAAGCGTAGATAAAGGCCGACCAGGTCCGGACATTCCTAGTTTCTGTAGAACAATGACATTGTTAGTACCTAAGAGTTTGGTAAATTGGATCAAGGGTCATGCCATGTGTCGAACGATCAGACACTTCTATCCAAGTGGTAATTGTTGGCATCATAATTGGGGTCCAGTCTGATTTTTCGCTGCTTCGCCTTCTATGTTCACCACTGTCTGAATGATTGTAACCTTTTCCTTGTAATTGTTAGGATTTATTTTATACGACGCACGTAAATGTAGACTCCTCTATTCATGTCGTACATGTGGAAATGTTCAGGTCCGCAGCATCCACAACACAGCCAGTCCTGGCCCTTAATTATATCCTTGCATGAGCAAAGATAAATCAGAAACACTGATAGAACTATCTGTAGGAAGAACGTGAAAGGTCATATATCAATGGTAATTGTATTATTTCACTCAAGCATTAAACTTATTTTGGGAAACTTTGACTTATTGTTATTTAAAGGAACAGAAAACGTTAAAAATATGTTATAAATTAAACAGAACAAAAAAAAAATAGTTTACGTTGTTAGTTAAACTCACCGATTTTCAGCATATTCTATAAACAGACACATAAAAGGGTCCCCTTAATAATAAGTGCTTCACCTAAACACGTTTATACCTTACCAAATATCGCCACAGATTAAACTATGTTGATATTTATAGTGAATTAGCACATCCAATGTTAATGGCAAAAAAATCACTTTATTGTTTAAAATTAATTCATATTAAAATTGTTTACCATACATAACATGTCCTTTTAGTCGGGAACACAGTCCCGCATGCACGCCCTGAGGAAAAAAGACCAACTTTTGAAACGTACGTCGGCGGTGGGGGTGAGGCAGGAGCACTTTGGCAGCAGGGGTCCAAGGAGCGATTATCTTTGAGGATCATTCTGGCACCAGGTATTGTGAACTACTTAGTATCTTATGGAGGATTATTTAATGACCATTTGGGTCTATAGGAGTGTCTGTCTTGAATTAAGAGAGGGACCAAGATCAATACAAGAGTAATAGTGCTGTGAATATTCTCTGTTGTTCCCCTGATAGTTTTTTGCTGCTATTCTGTATTCTCTGTAGCCCACCCTAATATTTTGTGCATGATAGGGACTGTGTTCCCGACTAAAAGGACATGTTATGTATGGTAAACAATTTTAATATGAATTAATTTTAAACAATAAAGTGATTTTTTTGCCATTAACATTGGATGTGCTAATTCACTATAAATATCAACATAGTTTAATCTGTGGCGATATTTGGTAAGGTATTCTATAAACAGGTTTGGAAAAATATTGCAGAGAAAATGTGTGCAAATTTCTTTATCTCTTTTACCTGGCAGAAAAATGGGGCAGCTAGGCGCTACCTAAGGGGCAGAACCTAAGATGTTTACAGAGCAGTGGAGGAGGGGAGGGAAGACCGTGGAGGAGGGGAAGGTAGACCATGGAGGAGGGAAGGGCAGACCGTGGAGGAGGGGAGGGTAGACAGTGCAGGAGGGGGGGTAAACCGTGGAGGAGGGGAGGGCAGACAGTGACAGTGGAGGAGGGGAGGGCAGACCGTGGAGGAGGGGAAGGTAGACCATGGAGGTGGGAAGGGCAGACCGTGGAGGAGGGGAGGGTAGACAGTGGAGGAGGGGAAGTTACACAGTGGAGGAGGGGAGGGTAGACTGTGGAGGAGGGGAGGGTAGACAGTGGAGGAGGGGAAGTTACACAGTGGAGGAGGGGAGGGTAGACTGTGGAGGAGGGGAGGGCAGACAGTGGAGAATGGGAGGGCAGACCATGGAGGAGGGGAGGGCAGACCATGGAAGAGGGGAGGGTTGGCAGTGGAGGATGGGAGGGCAGACCATGGAGGAGGGGAAGGTAGACCATGGAGGAGGGAAGGGCAGACCGTGGAGGAGGGGAGGGTAGACAGTGAGGAGGGGAGGGTAGACCGTGGAGGAGGGGAGGGCAGACAGTGGAGGATGGGAGGGCAGACCATGGAGAAGGGGAAGGTAGACCATGCAGGAGGGAAGAGCAGACCGTGGAGCAGAAGAGGGCAGACCGTGGAGGAGCAGAGGGCAGACCGTGGAGGAAGGGAGGGCAGACAGTGAAGGAGGGGAGGGGCGACCATGGAGGAGGGGAGGGCAGACCGTGGAGGAGGGGAGGGCAGACCGTGGAGGAGGGGAGTGTAGCCTGTGGAGGAGGGGAAGGTAGACCATAGAGAAGGGGAGGGCAGACTGTGGAGGAGGGGAGGGCTGACCTTGGAGGAGGGGAGGGGAGGCAGTGGAGGAGGGTAGGGTAGACCGTGGAGGAGGGGAGGGTAGACAGTGGAGGAGGGGAGGGTACACAGTGGAGGAGGGCAGGGTAGACCGTGGAGGAAGTGAGGGCAGACTGTGGAGGAGGTGAGGGTAGACAGTGGAGGAGGGGAGGGCAGACAGAGGAGGAAGGGAGGGTAGAGTGTGGAGGAGGGGAGTGTAGACTATGGAGGAGGGGAGGGTAGACCGTGAGGAGGGGAGAGTAGACCGTGGAGGGAGAGTAGACCGTGGAGGAGGGGAGGGCAGACCGTGGAGGAGGAAAAGTCTGATCTGATGATTGTGAAACATTGGACTAAGAAAAGGCTAAAAAATATTTGGCAATATGGGAAGGGTTGGGCCCACTTCACTTGTCCATGATGCACGTAGTGTATATGTTCTATCCATATTTTTTATGGAAACAATACATATCCATTATAGGCTATGGTGCTCACTTAGTATGATGCCCCCATTGCCCCGGCTCAGTATGATGGCCCCACAACTCCTCGCTCATTATGATGTGCCAATAACCCTCACTCAGTATGATGGCCACATAGCCCCCTCTCAGTATGATAGCCACATAACCCTCACTCAGTATGATGGCTCCACAGCCCCTCACTCATTTTGATGCACCCATTGCCCCAACTCAGTATGATGACCCTACAGCATCTCACTCATTGTGATGCACTCATAGCCCCAACTCAGTATGATGACCCCATAGCGTCTCACTCATTGTGATGCACCCATAGCTCCAACTCAGTATGATGGCCCCACAGCGCCTCAGTCAATACGATGGCCCCACAGTCTTTTAAAGACAACAAATAATATTTCTTGGACGTCTATTTTTCCACACCCAGCAGTGCGGACCGCATTGTTTCTGTCCTTTGTGATATCACGTTGGCCACCTTGAGTGGGGAGTCCTGCGGCCACTGGATCAAAACGCAGATACCGGTTGTGTGGTCTCACAACCGATCAAGGGGAGCAGTTAATGAACTGCATATATCAGATTATAAGGAGATAAGACCCATTGCGCCCTTGTCTATCCACTCATAGGTACTGAGCTTAGAGTGTCACAGAGCGTCATCAGCAAAGACACCAAAAGAGTCAAAGTACGACAGAGAAGTGCTTGTCCTTTGGCCACATCCCTCACTGATGACCGCTTCATTGTGTACAATGCCCTGTGGAAGTGAATGATAAATGCCACACAACTCCAGACACATTTAAGGAAGGGGAGAGGCACCAAAGTGTCACATGAAACCATTCAAAACCATTTACCTTAATGTGGTCTGCATGCTAGACAACCTGCAAGGATGTCTGACAACACGACTAGATACAGGCATCATGGTCTTGCTGAACGAGGAACCAGTGGATCTCAATGCTGTTCACTGATGAGAGTCAATTCATGCTAAGCATAAATGATGGCCTCCAACAATGTTTGAGACATCAATGAGAGCGCTATGCATCAGACAACATTCTCACCAGACAAGCATTGGTGGTGGTGTTGCAGTGTGGGCAGGTGTGCTTAGTCAATACACAACAGCCCTACACGCTGGGAATGGTACAGTAGTGACAAGCAGTGGTGCAACTTAACACTCATGGGACCGATGCAAAATCTCCAACAGGGCCCCCAATCATTGCAAATCTTTAATAGTATTTGTCTTTTTCTATATGCCAAATGGACTTTAGGGGCCCCCCAAGCTCAAGGGTCTGGGTGCTATTGCAACCTCTGCACCTATTGTAGTTACGCCCCAGGTGACCAGTCCCTACTACTTGAATGACATCATTAATTCAGTCATTGTACATCTACATGAACAACACAGGCCATATTTCATCTTCATGTAAGACAATGAGCCAGCTAATCAAAGTCACATCAATAGGGAACAGCTGCTGGAGACTGGGGAACCATAAATAGTGTGGCCGGCACTTTCTCCAGACCTAACTCCTATAGAAAACCTTTGGGATTAGCCGAGTCACCATGTAGAGACGCGTAACTCTTTACCTCAGAACCTCAATGACCTGAGGGCTGCCCTTCAAGAAAAGTGGGATGTTGTGCCTCAGTAGACAAGAAGAAGAGAGAAATGTCATGCCTCTGCTGACAAGAAGAAGAGTGGGATGTCATGTCTCAGCTGACAAAAAAAAGAGTGGGATGTCATGTCTCAGCTGACAAGAAGAAGAATGGAATGCTATGCCTTAGATGACAAGAAGAATAGGATACCATGCCTTAGCTAACAAGAAGAGTAGGCTACCATGCCTTAGCTAACAAGAAGAAGAGTAGGATACCATGCCTTAGCTAACAAGAAGAGTAGGCTACCATGCCTTAGATGACAAGAAGAATAGGATACCATGCCTTAGCTAACAAGAAGAGTAGGCTACCATGCCTTAGCTAACAAGAAGAAAAGTAGGATACCATGCCTTAGCTAACAAGAAGAGTAGGCTACCATGCCTTAGCTAACAAGAATAAGAATAGGATACCATGCCTTAGCTAACAAGAAGAATAGGATACCATGCCTTAGCTAACAAGAAGAGAAGAATAGGATTACATGCCTTAGCTAACAAGAAGAGTAGGCTACCATGCCTTAGCTAACAAGAAGAGTAGGATACCATGCCTTAGCTAACAAGAAGAGTAGGATACCATGCCTTAGCTAACAAGAAGAAAAATAGGATACCATGCCTTAGCTACCAAGAAGAGTAGGATACCATGCCTTAGCTACCAAGAAGAAGAGTAGGATACCATGCCATAGCTAACAAGAAGAGTAGGATACCATGCCTTAGCTAACAAGAAGAAAAGTAGGATCCCATGCCTTAGCTAACAAGAAGAGTAGGATACCATGCCTTAGCTAACAAGAAGAGTAGGATACCATGCCTTAGCTAACAAGAAGAAGAGTGGGATACCATGCCTTAGCTAACAAGAAGAAGAGTGGGATGCCATGCCTTACCTAACAAGAAGAAGAGTGGGATGCCATGCCTTACCTAACAAGAAGAGTAGGCTACCATGCCTTAGCTAACAAGAAGAAGAGTAGGATACCATGCCTTAGCTAACAAGAAGAAAAGTAGGATACCATGCCTTAGCTAACAAGAAGAAGAGTAGGATACCATGCCTTACCTAACAAGAAGAGTAGGCTACCATGCCTTAGCTAGCAAGAAGAGTAGGCTACCATGCCTTAGCTAACAAGAAGAGTAGGATACCATGCCTTAGCTAACAAGAAGAGTAGGATACCATGCCTTAGCTAACAAGAAGAAAAATAGGATACCATGCCTTAGCTACCAAGAAGAGTAGGATACCATGCCTTAGCTACCAAGAAGAAGAGTAGGATACCATGCCTTAGCTAACAAGAAGAAAAGTAGGATCCCATGCCTTAGCTAACAAGAAGAGTAGGATACCATGCCTTAGCTAACAAGAAGAGTAGGATACCATGCCTTAGCTAACAAAAAGAAGAGTGGGATACCATGCCTTAGCTAACAAGAAGAAGAGTGGGATGCCATGCCTTACCTAACAAGAAGAAGAGTGGGATGCCATGCCTTACCTAACAAGAAGAGTAGGATACCATGCCTTAGCTAACAAGAAGAAGAGTGGGATACCATGCCTTAGCTAACAAGAAGAAGAGTGGGATGCCATGCCTCAGCTGACAAGAAGAAGAGTGGGATGCCATGCCTTACCTAACAAGAAGAAGAGTGGGATGCCATGCCTCAGCTGACAAGAAGAAGACTGGGATGCCATACCTCAGCTGACAATAACTCCACTTGTGAACAGCATGACAAGTTGTTGTAAAGCTGTAATGGATCCTCAAGGCCACATGACAAGTTATGGAGACATTGACATTTTTTGTTAGGGTATACCCACCACTATTGTTGGCTTTTGTTTCAATAAATGGTTTAAGATGAGGAAATCACCATAAACGTCCTACTTTCATGATAAAATATCACTGAAGCAAGAACTTGTTACGTTTCTCATAAATTTCACACAAAAGCCAAGAATCCCTACCTTTCTGTAAGTATTCTAGAACACATTTACTCAAAATTAGGGTTACATGCTTCTTAAAGATGCTGTAACAATACTTAGGGTAATGGGATAACGGAATCCAGTTCCCTCCTCCTTACTCCACACCTAAAATCACTTTTTTTGAGCATATCTGGAGCTGCTACTAGTCTGCTTCTGACCTTCAGACGTGTCTGCTTCAAAGTGTCTGGTTAAAGTGTCCAGATTTGAAATAGACCTGAAATTGACCGGAATTGACTGAGATAGACTGGAAGGTAATGAAATAGAGGGCCACTAAAAACAATGTGTTTAACTCTTTTTACTACCAATGTTTACCATACCATGTCTATTATTTTATTGTTTGTTTTCCTATGTGCTTTCGCCACCTACTTCTACCACACTATTCTCCCTCCATCATCACTCATTCACATCAGCCTCTCTCCTTCCCTACCCTTTGTACAGCTCCCATGCTATCTCTTCAGTTTACTGAAGAAACTCAGCCCATCATATTCCAAAGTCTTGCATAAGTCTTGCATGTCCTACATCCAAAAACAATTTGCTCTTTCTTTTTTTGCTGTTTCTCCTTCCAGGTGATACTCTACCAACCTTGGTCCACCCTCTGCTATCTTCAACCCCTCCTCCACGTCACATAGAAACCCTCATCTCCCTCTTTTAATTGCGCTCTCTGGAATCCACGATCTGTATGCAACAAGCTTCCCTTCATTCACAATTACTTTCTTACTAACTCTCTTAACCTCCTGGCCCTCAATGAAACCTGGACCCAGGAATCAGACACTACTTCCCTTGCTGCAATTTCTCATGGCGGCTTCCATTTCTCCCATATCCTGACACTTGGGAACAGACATAGTGGTGGAGTCGGCCTCCTCCTAGCCCCACAATGTACTTTCCAGGTCATTCCCCAGCCCTATCACTTTCATTCCCCTCTTTTGAGGTCCATATCATTAGGCTATTCCATCCATTCCTCCAGGTTCACCCACCCACTTCCTAGAACATTTTTGCGCGTGGCTGCCGCACTTCATGTCCTCAGAATTACCATCCCTCATTCTGGGAGACTTTAACATTCCCATAAACAGCCCAATCTCCCCATCTGCATCCCAGCTCCTATCTCTAACCACCTCTATTGGCCTCTCACTGCTCTCAACCTCTGAGACACACAAAGACGGTAAAATCCTTAATCTGGTCTTTGTCCGGCTCTGTTCAACCACCTCCATAGATAATTCATCTATTCCCCTTTCTGACCATAACATTCTCTCCTTCACGCTCACAAACCCTTGCCAACCACAGCACACCTCTACCTATCACACATCCAGAAATCTACAGGCCATTAACCCTCATACATTCACAGACTCAATACACTCATGACTGTCCCCAATCTCCTCACTCTCCTGTACCGATCTGGCAGTAAATTATTACAATGACGCTCTCAGAAGCACTCTGGACCAAGTAGCGCCCCTCACCCTCAGAACCTCCAAACACAGAGTGAAACAGCCCTGGCTCACATCACAAACTCAATTCCTCCAGCGATGCTCTAGAAGTGCTGAACGCCTATGGAGGAAAACTCGCTCACCAGAAAACTTTATCCATTAGAAATTCATGTTAAAAACCTACAACTCTGCCCTTCACTTCGCCAAATATACCTACTTCACCACCCTGATCTCTTCACTATCCAACAATCCAAAAAAACTCTTTGACACCTTTCACTCTCTCCTCAGTCCTAAGGTGCAAGCCCCTATCACTGACCTCTGTGCTGTTGATCTGGCTTCTTACTTTATGGAAAAAAAATAGACAACATCCGCCAGGAAATCAGCTCCCAGCTTCCAAGCACTGCTACTCACACTCTTCCTCACATTTGACCCAGTCACAGAAGAAGTCTCCAGGCTCCTCTCTTCCTCTCGTCCCACTACATGCACCACTGACCCCATTCCCTCACACCTACTCCAGTCTCTCTCTCCGGTCGTCACCACTCACCTAACCAAAATCTTCAACCTCTCCCTCTCTTCTGGCATCTTCCCCCCCTCCTTCAAACACTCTATCATTACTCCATTATTAAAGAAAACTTCTCTTGACCCATCCTGCACTAATAACTACACCCCAGTCTCCAATCTCCCCTTCATCTCTAAACTCTTGGAGCACCTGGTCTACACCTGCCTCACCCGTTACCTCTCCACTCACTGTCTTCTAGATCCATTAGTCTGGTTTCTGACCCCTTCACTCTACAGAAACTGCCCTCACCAAAGGGACCAATGAACTTCTGACGTCATAACGTAATGGTGACAACTCTCTGCTAATTCTTCTTGACCTCTTTACAGCTTTTGACACTATTGACCACCATTTCCTACTCTCTGTGCTGCACTCCATCAGCATAAAGGACACTCTTCTGGTTCTCTTCCTATCTTTCTGACCGCTCTTTCAGTGTAACGTTCACTGGCTCCACCTCCTCTCCTCTTCCTCTCACTATTAGAATCCCTCAGGGCTCAGACCTTGGACCCCCTTCTCTTCCCTCTCTACACGGCCCCGATTGGACACACCATCAGCAGATTTGGCTTCCAGTAACATCTTTATGCTAAAGACACACAACTATACACTTCATCCCCTGACCTTACCCCTGCTGTATTACAGAACACCAATGACTGTCTGTCCGCAGTTTCCAATATCATGTCCGCTCTCTATTTGAAACTCAACCTTTCCAAAACTGAACTTGTTTTGCTCTCGCCCTCCACTAACTTCCCTAAATCTGACATCTCTCAGTATGCGGCACCACGATAACGCTTAGGCAGCAGGCTCGCTGTCTGGGTGTTATGTTTGACACCGATCTCTCTTTCATCTCCTATGCACAATCTCTCGTCCGCTCTTGTCGCTTGCACCTGAAGAACATCTCTAGAGTCCGCCCCTTTCTCACCATGGATACAACAAAAATCCTCACTGTGGACCTAATCCATTCCCGCCTTGACTACTGCCAATTTTCTACTAATCGGCCTCCCCCTTTCTAAACTTTTCCCTCTCCAGTCCATCCTTAATGCAGCAGCCAGGATCACCCATCTGGCCAATCATTACTCAGATGCCTCTGCTCTGTGCCAGTCATTGCACTGGCTGCCCGTACACTACAGGATCAAATTAAAATCGTTCTCACCCACAAAGCTCTTCACAGTGCAGCACCCCCCTACCTCTCCTCCCTCATCTCTGTCTATCACACCACCCGTTCTCTACATTCTACAAATGACCTTCGACTAACATCTGCACTAATCTGATCCTCCCACTCCCGGCTCCAAGACTTCTCCCGAGCTGTACCAATCCTCTGGAATGCTCTACCCCAAGAAATCAGGACTATCCACAACTTGCATGGCTTCAAATGCTCCCTAAAAACACATTTTTTTAAGGCAGCCTATCATGCTCCCTAATAAAATTCCTTTGTGAGTAGGCTATATACAGTACCATCTCTCTGGATGGTGAGACTGGCTGGAGCCAGTGTATGAAGCTGGCAATGCTTCTGGCAGGTAACCCCCAAGGAAAGGGGATTTATGTGACTGAGGTCAGTGAGTGAAGGACAGCTATATCCTCACTGGAGCACACAGGCGGTGTTATTGCCAAGGTCCAAGGTATATGGACATATCCGCGGTTTAAATGGAGTAAAGGTCATATAGGTTTCTGGAAAGCGTACGGGTGTACCCGCTGAAGCTATGGTCTGTTTGATATGTACATTTCCTGTGGACTGTATGTAATGATTGTTGGTTGCAGAGACAGAGTGGCGGCGTATGTACAGTTTAGTGAACCAACAGGATGTAGTTTAAATAGAAGCTGATGCTGTGTGCTTCAAATCCACTATCAAGTGAGTGTTCCCCAACACATTCAGTGAGCGCTACCTCATAATACAATGCATCCTTCCTCATCTTTCCTTTTTGCTTAACATAACCCTAGTTGACACAAGCTGATCAGATTTGAAAAAAATTATTTGGTGATATCTTGTCGGGAAATGTTTATGCCGTATGTCTTCACTGTGTGCAGAATTATTGGACAATTGAGTATTTTGATCACATGATACTTTTTATCCATGTTGTCCTACTCCAAGCTGTATAGGCTTGAGAGCCAACTACCAATTAATCAGGTGATGTGCCTCTCTGTAATGAGGAGGGGTGTGGTGTAATGACATCAGCACCCTATATAAGGTGTGCTTAATTATTAGGCAAATGCCTTTCCCTGGGCAAAATGGGTCAGAAGAGAGATTTGACGGGCTCTGAAAAGTCCAAAATTGTGGGTCTCCTGCCTCTTCTTCAGAGCGCCCCAACAACCGCTGAAATCCTCTTTTTTATTCCTGCATATACGCCCTTGTGGCGAGCGGTGGGTGCAGCACAGAGTGGAAGCAACAGAGACAACATCTAAATAACAGGACCTGCCGGCGCTGGAGACCGAAAGACCTGCAGTGACGTCACACCCTCGGGATCACCCACATGACCAGCTATCTGCCCAAATCCCGGAAGCTCAGATTCGGCGTGTGAAGTACCAGAGGTGAAGCCATTGGGTTATGCCAGGCGCATAACCCTCTCAGATGAGTGCCCATCACCTGAATAATCTTCCACTTAACCAGCAAGGTTTCACTAGAAGTGCCCCTCCTGTCTCTCTCTTTTTTGTCCACAAAATTGTGAGATGTCTTGCAGACGGATGCAGCAGTCAAATTGCCAAACTTTTGAAGCGTGATCACCGAACAATCAAGCGTTTCATGGAAAATAGCCAACAGGGTCGCAAGAAGCGTGCTGGGCAAAAAAGACGCAAAAACTACTAGAAAAAAGCAGCATTGAAAAACTTACCATCTATGCCAAAAACAAAATCAAAATGCACTCTCAGGATGCTATGTGTGGGAGGCGATAAACCACCTCGACCAGCTATGTGTGGGAGGCGATTTGCCATGCATACACTGGCAGGCCCAGTGTATGCATGGCAAATCGCCTCCCACACATAGCTGGTCGAGGTGGTTTATTAGCCTGCAGCTGGGCTTGCTTTATAATTGGGCTCTGACTGCATCCTGAGAGTGCATTTTGATTCTGCTTTTGGCATAGATGGCAAAAAAGGCGCAAAATAACTGCCCATGAATTGAGGAAAATCAAGCGTGAAGCTGCCAAGATGCCATTTGCCACCAGTTTTGCCATATTTCAGAGCTGCAACATTACTGGAGTATTAAAAATCACAAGGTGGCGATACTCAGGGACATGGCCAAGGTAAGGAAGACTGAAAAACGACCACCTCTGAACAAGAAACAGAAGATAAAACGTCAAGACTGGGCCAAGAAATATCTTAAGACTTATTTTTCAAAGGTTTTATGGACTGATGAAGTGAGAGTGAGTCTTGATGGGCCAGATGGATGGGCCAGAGGCTGGATCAGTAAAGGGCAGAGAGCTCCACTGCGACTCAGACACCAGCAAGGTGGAGGTGGGGTACTGGTATGGGCTGGGATCATCAAAGATCAACTTGTGGGACCTTTTCGGGTTGAGGATGGAGTGAAGCTCAACTCCCGGACCTACTGCAAGTTTCTGGAAGACAACTTCTTCAAGCAGTGGTACAAGAAGAAGTCGGTATCGTTCAAGAAAAACATGATTTTCATGCAGGACAATGCTCCATCACATGAATCCAACTACTCCACAGTGTGGCTGGCCAGTAAAGGTCTAAAAGAAGAAGAAATAATGACATGGCCCCCTTGTTCACCTGATCTGAACCCCATAGAGAACCTGTGGCCCATCATAAAATGTGAGATCTACAGGGAGGGAAAACAGCACACCTCTGGGAACAGTGTCTGGGAGGCTGTGGTGGCTGCTGCACTCAATGTTGATCATAAACAGATGAAGCAACTGACACAATCTATGGATGGAGGTTGCTGAGTGTCATCATAAAGAAAGGTGGCTATATTGGCCACTAATTTTTTTTGTGTTTTGTTTTTGCATTTCAGAAATGTTTATTTCTAAATTTTGTGCAGTTACATTAGTTTACCTGGGGAAAATAAACAAGTGAGATGGGAACATATTTGGTTTTTATTAAGTTGCCTAATAATTCTGCACAGTAATAGTCACCTGCACACACAGATATCCTCCTAAGAGCCAAATCTAAAAACACTCCAACTTCCAAAAATATTAAGCTTTGATATTTATGAGTCTTGTACATGATTGAGAACATAGTTGTTGATGAATAATAAAAATAATCCTCTACAATACAACTTGCCTAATAATTCTGCACACAGTGTTTAGGGGGCCACCCAGTGGTTGTGAGGTGAACTACAGCCTGTCAAGGGTTATGTTGGCATGATGTATAATTATATGGAAAATGTAGCAAGCAAAATTCTCAGAAAAGTGAGGGTGGATGTGTGCAGTGAAGAATCAATCAAGTTAAAGGATTTAGCTTCATCCTCTCGAATACAGCCAGCCATTTTGCATTGCTTCGTACTTGTATTTATGGTGTATTGAATTTAATCCATGAGAATGAGAATCTGATAATCAAATTAGCCTAATGCACCTGAGTATCAATAGCAGATGGATCTGCAGGATTTCTTTCTTTTAAAGGATTGAAAGAAGGAATTTTAAAGTCATAGCTCCGAATCTTCTATAGAAAAGGTCAAGATAGCAAGATCAATGGGAGGAATGCTACATACAAAATGATCTTCATACAGTTCACAGGACCCCGGGAGTCATACTAATAGAACCAGGAGAATAGGAAAGGTCGCTTCCAATTACAGCACCTATGTACTTACATTGACTCCAGTCTCCAAGGATATACCGTATATGCTATTTTTCAATTTCATTTTGGAAATTTTAAATGTTAACTAATGTTAAATGGGAATTTCTGCAATCAGAGGATTTATGGCCTTTACTCTATTACTAGTAAATGATATCACAATATTTAGTAAAATGTTAATCTGCCTTTCTCCACCAATAATTAGTTTCCTTGACCGTCTGATCAAGAAGAGTAAATCACGGAGCAATTCCTCTACCGCCTCCTTATAATTGTCTCACTCAACTTCTTGGTAGGCGCCATCCGCTCCATTAGGACATTAAGACAAACACTGAGTAACCCTGAAATGCTTTACCCTTATACAGTGATCTGGATTTACTACAGGGTCCAGAGGATTGCTACCTACGGAAGGGCTGTAGTCCAGAGAAAGGAAAGTCACCAATAAGGGTCAAAGCCGGGAGGTCAGGAAAAGGACAAAATTAGGATTCGTTAGAATAGTCAGGGAGCCGGGTCAAAATCGAGATGGCAGCAAGATACAAAATCATAAGGCAGAAGAAGTGTAAAACAGGAAAAACACCAATACAAGATAGGAGACTATCCAGGGGAACCACAAGCTACTTCTGGCAGCTTCCAGCAGAAAGCTGAAGGTCTTAGTAGGGTGTGGTGCTTTCCAATAGGCTGAAGCTAGGAGTTAATGACTTCACCTGGACAGCACACGCACATCCACTCTGTCAGACTGTGAAGTACAGCAGGTCCCAGTCACTCTAACCGTAATATAATTAGATATAATTGTATAGTAATCCATCCTATTATATGTAAGATAATAAGGTAAAGTGTACAGGGACATATTACTATAGACTCATCAGTCAAGAGAACCGCACCCAATGCTCATTTTGTATGTAGCTTTGTCGCCCCTTGAATTCTATAGATAAAATCCATAGCCCCTGTGGAGGATCAATGATAGGGTCACATTGCGTTTGAGTCACACATTAGTGGCTTCATTAGTGCTTACATCTAAAGCCCTAAAAATGGGATGGGGTCAGAACTGTCAGCAGAGCCATCCAGTGAAGACAAGTAGACCGAGTGCTCTGTTTGACCTCCGATTTGGCAGTGTCTGCCTTTACGACACAAGTATGGTCGACCACCCTCAAGAAGGCAGATATTGCCGAAATGGAGGCTCAGAGTGACTCCATTTGCCTTTTTATAGTAAATTACTCCATCGGGGGTTCTGTCCAAATACCTTTTTTTTTTAGGGCTGTAGATGGAGATATCTGCTCCGTCTCTAATGAATAGCTCAAATTAAAAGTGAACAAAGACTTAGAGTAAAGGTCACATCATCCCTTAGACTTCACTCCGTGGATTAGCCCAAAATGAAATCAGTAAACTGCCCAGCCAGACTATATATCCTGTTAATTTGTTAATGTAATGCTTGCAGGTGCTAGCATGGGGGATTGGTCCCACTGGGCTGGGGTACCAATTTTAACATGAAGGGGAACAACTAATTGACTACCTCATCTTCACTAAAGCCTCTGATTGTGAGGTTAGGCTTGTGCTGGAAGATAGTCGGCAGGGAGACACAGTACAGCAACGGCTGGCCCCAGGGGTCATGGATGCAGGAACGGGCACAGATGCAGGCAGAGACAATCTCTGGTGCAGTCAGATACAGACTGGACGACTGACACTGGGAGGTACAGAGAGAATGCTGGTTCAGGCAGGTGCAGCAGGTATGGTGGCACAGCTGGTTCAGGCAGGTGCAGGAGGTATGGTGGCCAGTGGCGTAACTACCGGCATAGCAGCCGTAGCGGTCGCTTTGGGGCCCGGCGCTTGTGGGGGGCCCGGACCCAGCGCCGCTACGCAGCCGCTGCTATACCGGCAGCTGCGCCTGCGATACCACCAGTGTTGTGTGTGGCCGTCAGGTGTGGGGGTGGGGGCCCGGCAGGGGGCGTCCGCGCCCGATGGGCCCCCCCCGGCGAGGTGGATGCCGCAGCGGCGCAGCCGCTCCGCCCCCTACTCAAAGCGGCCGCAGGCGCCGCACACAGAGATCAAGGGGCTGCCGCCGCCAGTCTGTAGCCCCCTGCTGCCTGCCTGAGTCTGACCCGTGTGTTCTCTGCAGACTGCAGCAGTCTGCGGAGTTGATCTCCGCCCCCTGGCCGGCCTGTGACCTCGCTCCGAGTCCGACCGGCGACCTAACTTACTGACCGAGTGACCGGGCGGTCACTCACAGCACAGAGCTGAATGAACTAGGAGCCGCTGCTGGACTGAGCCCGGAGCGAGGGTGAGAGGCGCCGGTAATAACAATATAAATAATTTATTGTTTGACAGTGAGCAGCCGGCAGCATGGGGGGGCCCGGGGCCTGTATATACCCTGTGTGTCTGTGTGTGCTGCTGGGACACTGTAAGGGGGGGGCCTGGCTGTATATACCCTGTGTGTGCTGCTGGGGCCTGTATATACCCTGTGTGTCTGTGTGTGCTGCTGGGACACTGTGAGGGGGGGCCGCCTGTATATACCCTGTGTGTGCTGCTGGGGCCTGTATATACCCTGTGTGTCTGTGTGTGCTGCTGGGACACTGTGAGAGGGGGCCTGTATATACCCTGTGTGTGCTGCTGGGACACTGTGAGGGGGGGGCCTGTATATACCCTGTGTGTGCTGCTGGGACACTGTGAGGGGGGGCCTGTATATACCACTGGGGAGGCTGCTGTATACCACTGGGGCTGCTGTATATAGCACTGGGGAGGCTGCTGTATACCACTGGGGCTGCTGTATATACTGCTGGGGCTGCTGTATATAGCACTGGGGAGGCTGCTGTATACCACTGGGGCTGCTGTATATACCACTGGGGAGGCTGCTGTATACCACTAGGGCTGCTGTATATACTGCTGGGGCCTGTATATACCACTGAGGAGGCTGGTGTATACTACCACTGGGGAGGCTGCTGTATACTACCACTGGGGAGGCCTGTATACCACTGGGGGGGCCTGTATACCACACTGCTGGGGGCTGTATACCTGTGCTGGGGTCAACCCTCGGCTTATACACGAGTCAATAGGTTTTCCCAGGTTTTGGGGGCAAAAGTAGGGGGGTCGGCTTATACACGGGTCGGCTTATACATGAGAATATACGGTAAACTGGGTGACGTCAGACTGTTAACACCGATTCTGTAAGGGGGTGTGTCTTGAAGGGGGCGTGTCATTGGGGGCGTGTCTTGGAGGGGGCCCCGTTCAAAAGTTTGCTATGGGGCCCTGCCAGTTCTAGTTACGCCCCTGATGGTGGCACAGCTGGTTCAGGCAGGTGCAGCAGGTATGGTGGTACAACTAGTTCAGGCAGGATTTGACATGTATGGTGGCACAGCTGGTTCAGGCAGGTGCAGCAGGAATAGCAGCACAGCTGGTTTAGGCAGGTGCAGCAGGTATGGTGGTACAACTGGTTCAGGCAGGTACTGCAGGTATGGCAGTGCAACTAGTTCAGGCAGGATTTAACATGTATGGTGGCACTGCTGGTTCAGGCAGGTGCAGCAGGAATAGCAGCACAACTGGTTCAGGCAGGTGCAGGAGGTATGGTGGCACAGCTGGTTCAGACAGGTGCAGCAGGTATGGTGGTACAATTGGTTCAGGCAGGTACTGCAGGTATGGCAGTACAACTAGTTCAGGCAGGATTTGACATGTATGGTGGCACGGCTGGTTCAGGCAGGTGCAGCAGGAATAGCAGCACAGCTGGTTCAGGCAGGTGCAGCAGGTATGGTGGCACAGCTGGTTTAGGCAGGTATGGTGGCACAGCTGCTCCAGTGGGAATGGCAGGTACAACAGATACGGCAGGCATAGCTGGTACAGTGGGTTCAGACAGATATACAGGTACACGTACAGGAACTGAATACTGGTAATGGGACCTGAGAACTAGCAGTGTGTTTCTAACATAAAGCACATTGTTAAGGCACCTTCCAAATGAGAAAGATGTCTTAAATACTTATAGGCTGTGAAACACTTCCAGGTAGGGCACACCGGCCCTTTACAAGAAGTGGGCATGTCACACGAACGACCTAAGAGCACTGCCGAGAGACTTATGCGGCATACGCAGATGCCGTGGGACTGCTAGAGAAGTGAGTACACTGGGACCAGCACTACAGTTACATTCCCGCAGCTCTTCTTTTATTTTCTTATGACATTGTCCATGGTGTCCCAAGCACCATACATATCATACTCTACTCTCTCTAAAAAAGATACCTGCTTTGTATCCTTCTCACTTGCGTTTCACTATCCAAAACTTTGTAGAAAGTGTGGAGGGTTGTTACTGGACCGGCAAGTACTGCATCCTGCTTATTACAGGCAAACTTAATGTAGTCATTAGAGACATAATAAACCTTCTAAAATTGTAATTAACGAAAGAAAAAGGGGATAGTCAACAAGGAGATCCTGTGTGACAATCTCTCTGCTCAGTTCTTATAATGTAATGACTGTTTGCTGTAACTATGGAATCAGGATGTCCTGAGCTGTCAATGTATTGAGTGACAGCTCAGTCATCCAATGTGATTTTGGGAGGTGTCGGGTTATTCAGGTGTTCCCTGTTCCCAACAATTGCCCATCTGCTTAGCTGAGCAGTTTCTCCCAGATCTCCGCCAGTCGTAGCATTCTGTTCAGTGGTGCTTGTTGGCCTTTATTCTTGTGCTCTGTTTGATTGATCTATTGCTGCCAGAACTTGGACCTCATTCTCATCATTTGTTTAGCCCCTTTGCGCATCTGCTACCCTCCAGGTATTCTGACTCCAGACCATGACGTGTCTACGCCTCTCCCCTTAATCCTTGACATGCTCTCCAAGTAAGTGACCCCAAAACGCTCGACCTTGCCTGCTCCCTGACTTGTCATTAGTGACTAGCATCACTTCCTTCTCAAGTTACACAAAGGCGTTAGACACCAGTAGACTAATAGGTTGGTAATTCCATGGAGAAGTAGATGCTATTAAGACTATTAAGGGTGCATCCTCACGATCCGGATACGCAGCGTTTTGGATGCAGCGTCTTTGCGCTGCGTCCAAAACGCTGCGTCGTACAGTACTAGCATAGTGGATGGGATTTCAAGAAATCCCATCCTTACTATGCGTAACCCGCCCGCAGCGTCTTTGGAGCTGCAGTGCGGGTTGCCGGCAGTCCGCTCCTCCGCAGCATGAAATGAACATGCTGCGGAGTCGGAAGCGGCTGCCACAGAGAGACTGCAGGAAGAAGTCGCCCCGCACCTGCCACACATGGTGACTACGGGGCGGCTGTGGTCTCCCTGCGGCCATCCGCGGGTTCACTCAGGTCCGGGGGGGCTGCGTCCAACACGCAGCTCCTCCGGACCGTGAGCACGCACCCTAAGACCTCAGGAAAACTATAAAAAGTTAGATAAAGGCAGTAAACTATAACATTTTGGTGAATTAATAATGAAATTAGACTTTTTTGTTCCTTTTACCCAGATTCCTTTAATGCTTATATAGGGTAAGCATAGTATATTTATGTACTGTAAATTTTCATTTTCGTTGTCCATTAGGATTACAGATTAAATATATTCCTACGTCAACAATGGAATGACCCTCGCTTGGCTTATAGTGAATATCCGGATGACTCCTTGGATTTGGACCCCTCTATGTTGGATTCTATCTGGAAGCCAGATCTGTTCTTTGCCAACGAAAAGGGAGCAAATTTTCACGAAATAACCACAGACAACAAACTTCTAAGGATCTTTAAGACTGGCAATGTGCTGTACAGCATTCGGTGAGTTGAAATTATTCTTCAGTAGAGTCAATGGACTTGGGTTTGAGAAATGACCTATTGTTGTAATTTCTTTATTCTTACCAGATATTATCGGGATGACAATATATTAGGCCGGCTTCACACCACATTTATTTGCTGTCAGGTTCTGTCCGGTGTTTTGCAGGATGCACCAGACAGAACCCGACAGCCCCTGACAAAACAGAACCAGAGGGCAAATATATCCATCCGATTCTGTTTTCCGCCGGAATGAGCAGCTGCCGCTGTCCAGTGCTGAAATGTCAGCATAGCGGCTGGAGGGAGCTAGCAGCGGTGCTGAAATTTTAGCTGGCGGCTCTTTCAGTTGCTGCTGTCCAGGTGCTGAACGAGCACAGCTTGAATTTCAAAGCCGCCGCTCGTTTAGCACCCGGCGCCCGGGAACCGGATAGTTTTGCTACCGGATCCGGCGCAATCCAGCTGTCACACTGTGTAGGGAGACACCCAGCGCTGGACGACGACAGGGGAGGGGAAAGGAGTCCCTGATGCTAGGGGGAAAAAAGGGGGGATGGTGACCCCTAGAAAAACTAACACTGACACCTGGCTTCCCTAACGTCCCTATACAGTTTCCGCAACTGTCGCCGCTAGGATACCTATTCTTTGACTGTCCCTGGACTACCACTACACAGGGCTCAGATCGGGTGAACACTAGTCAACCAGGCTAGCAACTAGAAAACACACAAGGAAAACATACAAAGTGGGAAGAGATACACTTAGCTTTAGCAGATCCAAGCAGCAAACCAGCAGGCTCTAAGAAACACTGCTTTGATCCAAGAAACAGTCAGGAACACCTGAGGCTATCACCAGCAGTGCATTCTGGGAGTCAAGGGAAATATATAGGCAGCTCCAAGGTAAGAAATCAGCTGGGTCCTAGTGACCTCCAGCTTTAACTAAAAGGGAAATGCCTCTTAAAGCGACAGAGACATTTTTCTTTAGGATGTGGACTGTTTGGCCAAACGCTGGGACCTTCTGCGAGTGACCTCAACAGTCTCATCCGTGCCTCCTGACACACCCATGACACCAGCGCCCATAGACTCCCATGTTATGGGGCGCCGGATTCGGTTTTGATTGATTTTTGCCCTGGACACAAATTCGGAGCATGCAGCATTTTTTGTGTCCGGGGTAAAAATCAATCAAAACTGGATCCGGCGCCCCATAACATGGGAGTCTATGGGCACTGGATTGCGCCGGATCCGGCAGCAAACTATTCGGTTCCCAGACGCCGGGTGCTGAACGAGCGGCGGCTTTGAAATTCAATCCGTGCTCGTTCACCACCTGGACAGCGCAGCTAAAAGAGCCGCCGGCTGAAATTGATCCGGCACCCATAGACTCCCATGTTATGGGGTGCCAGATCTGGTTTTGATTTATTTTTGCTGCGGACACAAAAAATGCTGCATGCTCCGATTTTGTGTCCGGGGCAAAAAACGAAATCCCCCAGATCCAGACTGACAGACAGCAAAACCCCATCCGGCCCCATAGGGATACAATAGGGGCCAAATCGGATCCGGGGCTGTCCAGTTCACACCAGACAGCCTCGGATACCTAAAATCATGGTGTGAAGCCAGCCTTAGTTATTAATGGGATGTCATACACAGAGGGTCAATTTTATTAAATAAGGTACTGAGTTATGGCTTTTCCTAGGGGGGCCTCCAAGATTGGAAACCTCCAAATTCATACTGATCGGGAATTTAGATTGTGAACCCCCATAGGTACTGCAATAATTTCTGCGGAATTAATGGTGCCATTTAAGTATGCATTGTAATAAATAAAATAAAACCCTATTCACACTGAGCTCTATGCCCAACAATAGAAAGAACTGAATAGTTATTAAATCAACACATTGGGCCCGATTCATCATTTGCAGCTGTTTTGAAATCTCTTTTTATGTCAAGGGAGTTTTGGCTCAAATTCTTCAAAATGGCTGATGTAATTTATGAATTTTTGTGAAAAGTAAAAAATGTTTTTATTTTTGTCTTTAATCTGTTCTTAGGCCCCCTTCACACCACGTTTTTCAGGATCCGGGCTGTCCGGTGTGAATCGGACAGCCCTGGATCCGGTTTAAGCCCCATAGTATTCCTATGGGCCGGATTGCACTGGATGGCATTGTTTTCCCAACTGGTATTGTGCTGTCCGGGAGGATCCGACAGCTTTTGTTTTTTGGCCCCAAAAAATTGGATCCTCCCGGATCCAACGCACCATATCATGGGAGTCAATGGGCGTCGAATCGCGCCGGATCCGAGAATGCGCTATCTGCTAGACTCGATCTTGACATTTCAGTAGCTGCGATCAGAGGAATACGGCTGCAAACCACATCGGAGGGCATATTTGTCCTCCGGTTCAGTTTCAAAATCGGGTCCAGGGCGGTCCGGTTTAGACCGGACAGCCCCTGACCTGTTCCAGCCGTGGGTGTGAAGGGGACCTTAGACTTTTTAGCACACAAAGTCACATGTTCCACTAAATGTTGCAAATGTTGCACCAAAATATCTGGCATCAGGGCCGTTCTGGGTTAAAGGAGTTTTCCACTAGTCCACTAGTGGGACAACCCCTTCCTATTCCACTTGTTTCCCCCAGGTAAAAAAGAAGATCCTATACTCACTTCCCGTATTGCCGCCATTCCCGCGGTGTCTGTAATTGCTGTTTGAGGCTCAAGTATCCAATCACTGCTGACTTTTCTCTTTCCCCGCCTTCGGACCAGTCAACAGCAAGTGAGCGGCAGCCGCACCGCCACTTCCCGTTGATTGTCCATTTGGTCCAAAGGCGGGAAGAGAGAAGTCGGCAGTGATTGGACATGGTGCTCGTGTGACATCATCAAGTCACGTGAGCCTCAAACCGCGATCATAGACAGCACTGGAATGGCACCAGCACAGGAGGTGAGTATAGGGTCTTTCATTTTAACTGGGGGAAACAAGTGGAATCAGTCGGAGTTGTTGTCCTAGCAGTGGACATCCCCTTTAAATTTGAGCAATAATTTTGTGACTTGAGAAACCAGTTGAAAAAAAATCTAGAAATCCCAACCCACTGCCACAATAATAAACATTAAAAAAAACAAGGAACAACATATAAAATAGACTTTTAAATAAGATGAAAATTAAAGGAACAATAAGGCGCAAATAACAATTGAGCCAAAATTATGAATAACTTGACCAAAAAAGGCACAAATACAATAATAATCCGGCACCATAGTTCGAGGCATTACTTGCTCGTTGCTTAGAGACGCATTTTCAACCAAATTGCCTCTTAAACTCATGTTTTCATAATGCCACAATTTTTAAATAATGCTATAAAATCGCTGTGTTTTTGCATTGTGTGAACACAGCTTTAGCGATGTAATATCTTTGTTTTCTTTTAGATTAACCTTGACTTTGGCTTGTCCCATGGACCTGAAAAATTTTCCAATGGACGTCCAAACCTGTATCATGCAGCTGGAGAGTTGTAAGTTGGAAAAGATTCTCATACTCTAGTCTACGTTAAAGGGGTTGTCCACTACTAGGACAACCCCTTCTGACTCAACTTGTTTCCCCTCGTTAAAATAACAGACCCTATACTCACCTCCTGTGCCGCACCGTTCCGGCGGTGTCGGTGTCACGGTTTGAGGCTCACATGACATTGTGACATCACTCGAGCCCTGCGTCCTACCACCGCCGGCTACTCTCTCCCCACCTTTGGACACAAGAGCCATCAACAGAAAGGGAGTAGCTGCCACAACGTCACTTCTTGTTGACAGCTCAATTAGTCTGAACTTGGGGAGAGAGAAGCCGGTGTTGATTGGACGCAGGGCTCGTGTGATGTCACATTGTCACGCGATCACCGACAGTGCTAGAACGGCGACAGCACAGGAGATGAGCAGAGGCTGGCTGGCCCAGGGGGGCAGATGGTCGAGCAGCAGTCAGTAGCGTAACTTCAGGTCCAGGGGCCCCGATGCGAAAGCTCTGAAGGGGCCCCCAATTACTGCAAATCTTTAATAGTATTAGTCTTTTTCTATAGGCCAATGGTACTTTTGGGGCCCCCTAGGCTGCAGGGCCCGGGTGCGATTGCAACCCCTGTATCTATTGTAGTTACACCCCTGGCAGCAGTTTTGGGGCCGCTCGGCCATCTGTCATGTTGGTCTAGTGCCCCTGAAGCGCACTGCTCATGGGCCACTGCTGTGTGCTTGCCCCCCAGGCCAAAATTTTCCAGCCAGTCCCAGGAGGTGAGTATAGGATCTGTTATTTTAATGAGAGGAAACAAGTGGATTCAGAAGGGGTTGGTCAAGCAGTGAACAACCCCTTTAATGTTTACTGGTACCGGCCATTCGATTCCTATCACTGGAAGAACTAGAACACTGGTTTACTATTTAAACCTTTATTTTATCTTTCGTTTAATAATGCCTTAATATTAACTTTAACATTTTATTCATCTCTGTGATGTTATTTTATTTCCAAGAATTACGTTAACTACTGTTTTCCAAGCAGAACAGCTGACAAGCATGGATTCGCGAATAATAAGGAATGCAAAATGTCCTTGGAGAATTGTTAAAAATTCATTAATTTGCTGTTTGCATCACGTCTGACACATCTACAAATGACATTAATTTTTTTCCTGTACACAGTTGGTTACACCATGAATGATCTTATATTCGAGTGGGAGGAGCACGGAGCCGTGCAGGTGGCAGAAGGACTCACATTGCCACAGTTTATCCTGAAGGAAGAGAAGGATCTGCGCTATTGTACCAAACACTACAGTACTGGTGAGCGTCTTGTCAATCCACCACCTGTAATGTCTCACAATCACGTTCTGGTGACATAGGGAAGGTCTTAAAAAAAAGATCCTATGATATTATTATTTACACTTCTAAACACCAATTGAGAATTAATTTCACAGTTAGTGATGCAGTAAAGGATATGATCATATAGTGCTTGTAAAAACAAGCATTTTTGCAATTTACTGCTTATTAAAATTTGCAGCCGTTCTTGAGATATTAAAGGGGAACTCCGGGGAGATGAACATTTTGTCCTGTCCCTGCCCTCCTACATGATGAAGCAGAGCTGCACACTATGGTTCTAGGATCTATAGACCTCTTATAAATCAATAAAATCATATCTGCTTCTCAGCTCTCGCCCCTTCCTCGGGGGACAGAGAAATTCAGCCTCATGCTGCAGCAGTGACAGGAGGTGTCGGGGGTGAAGACCCTGGATCATCTTACATTCCTGCCCCCTCATACTTCTGTATTAACAGGGGGAGTGGTCACACTACAATCCTGCCCCTGATATACCATCCTATGTAATGTATGAACAGGGATGTTCTCCCTTCAAATAGCAATCATGTCGCCAAGCAGATATAAATACACGCTGTCATTTTCTGCTGTACAATTCCTTGATGGTGTATAATGTGTGCTGTAATGTATCAGGCTAGGAGCAGAGGCAAAGCACTGCATTGATTGATTCAGCACTGCCATGGTCTCTTCTCTCCCATATCAACTTGATAGCTTCCTATCCCCTGATTTAGCACTATGCATGACTTAATTTCTCTGTCCCCAAAGAGGGGTGAGAGCTGAGGAGCAGATATGATTTTATTGATTTATTAATTATCTATAGATCCTAGAACTGCAGTGCACAGCTCAGCTTCATCATTTAGGAGAGCAGGATCAGTGCAAAATATTTTATCTCCCCGAAGTTCCCCTTTAACACTTTTTCTTTGTTTACAGCAGGGGTCCCCAACTCCAGGCCTCAAGGGCCACCAACAGTGCATGTTTTCAGGATCTCCTTAGTATTGCATAGGGGTTGGAATCATTACCTGTGCATTTGATCACATTAACACCTGTGCATGTTGCATTCCTGGTGCAGACGAGAGTGTGTGATTTGTGCGCAGGCATCCGCCTGCGTACAAATCACATATGGCAGTGAAGTGGAGCGCATGGTCATGCGCAGTCAAGCGCAGCACCGTGCACTCCCATTATAAACATAGCGGTTTGCGCTGGCTGCGCTCACATGGCAGAACGCTGCGGAGGGGAATGCCAGTGTGAAACCAGCCTTACAAGGTCAAAAGTGGTCAGTTTTTGCTCTTATTTTATTCCCAATGCTTCCCAAATTGTCCTGATTATTTTTCTGTGTTTTTTAAAAATGCATCATATGGTTCCAGAGGTATGGGCATTCTTACTTATTAGTGATGAGTGAGCACTACCAGGCTCGGGTGCTCAGTACTTGAAATGAGCAGTTCGATGCTTGGATGGCTAAGACTCGAGTACCGAGTATATTGGAAATCGACTCGAGTTGTGCCTATCCGAGCGTCCAACTGCTCATTTGAGTACTGAGCACCCGAGTGTGGCACCCCAGGGTCCGGTTGCCATAGTGATGTTGCCTCCTTCATCAGGGGTAATGTCATGCCAGAAGGAGGAACTCTACATCTGACTTCAGGGGATCTGTCTTGGTTCTGGCAAAGAGGAGGGGTTAAAAGTAGAAAAAGTGCAGGAAGGGAGGAACAAGTGGGAGTCCGAGTCTGAGTCAGAGTGAGTGAGGAGTAGAGAGGTGAAGGACCTGGAGAGAGGAGCTGTTGAGAGGCTTACTCCAGGCTGCACTACAGAGGATGCCAGAGTCCTGGACCAAACGGAATTTTCAAGTCCCGCTGGTCACTTCTGGAGGACAGGAGACTGCTGGGTTTCTGGCTGCACCAACGACCCGAAGGCACAACAGCGTGGTGAGAGTCCGGATCTGCCAGGTGCCCGGCAGCGACTCTAATAGGCTCATGCTGTCTGCCATACGGGATCAAGACCAAAGTAAGAGAGTGAGAAGAGGGTCGCATACAGGCAACTGTGACCCAAACCGGAAAAGCGCAGAGGGCAGGCCTCCAATCCACCTGGCGAGGTGGAATCCAACAGCTCCCCAGCTAACCGGACCCTCAGACTTGGTAACCAGTGCCCCCTGACTGCATCACATTGCCGCAAGTATAGGTAAAAAACTGCACCCCTGGTGTCCTCCAGTTATTTCCTGCACCCTCATTGCTGCCTGTCATACCACTGTAACCATCACCCCCATCATCCCTTAAAGAATTCTATATTCATCCCTGGGGGCCCCTGCTATACCTGTGGGTAGTGGTACCATCCCGGCTGCTATTCCATCTGTCCCAGAGGTCCCCAGCAGCAGCGCTGGTCCCCATGACCAAGTTCCACAGGTGGTGTCACAAAAAGGCATTTAATATCCTGTAAATACCCCCTATCACTGCACGAGCCAGAGCCACGGAGCTGACCATAGCCACCGTGTCCTCTCTGAAACCTTGCCAGCCCGGCTACCGAGTACCCCGGCCCTTACGGCCCGTTGCACGAGCATGGTATTGTTCGCTCATCAACCATTTCATTTTTATGGTCTTTCCAAGGATGCATGGCTCACAGGATTCCTTGGGGGCGTATCTTTATTCTCATCTGTATTATTACCCTGAGAGCACTGCCCCTTTGACAATGACTATAAAAATTAGCTTAATATAAAAGGACCCATATATCTGGAACCATATGATAGAGAGACTTAAAAAAAAGAACAAACAGAATACTTGGGGGGATAGTTGGAATAAAATAATAAAAAAAACAGAATACTTAGTGTGGCAGCGAGATTAAGGCAAGAGCCAATTTTAACCTTATGTTGTAATTGCCTCTAAACCAATTTACTTACCGTATTCTTTTTTTTTTTTCACATCTAAGGAAAATTCACATGTATCGAAGCTCGCTTCCACTTGGAGAGGCAGATGGGTTATTACCTGATTCAGATGTACATTCCCAGTTTGCTTATTGTCATCCTCTCCTGGGTGTCCTTCTGGATCAACATGGATGCAGCTCCTGCCAGAGTTGGTCTTGGCATCACCACTGTGCTGACCATGACCACTCAGAGCTCTGGATCTCGAGCATCCCTACCAAAGGTTTGTATTGTAGAAATATAATTGGTACTTTCTTCACACCAGACTCTAAAGTCTCATTTTAACAATTTCCCCTGTACCTGTTATATCAAGCAATTGTTTTCTCGAATTTATAACATATGCAAGAAAGTACATGAAGTTTTTGTTACCGAATCTAAGAGCAGCATAATGTAGAGACAGAGACTCTGATTCCAGCAATGTGTCACTTACTGGGTTGCTTGCTATAATTTTGTAAAAAAAAATATCTAGCACGAGATTATCCCTAATGGTACCTTTACACGCCGCTACAGGATGGTGGAAACAACCGGGTAGATGAGAGAAATGTATCTTGCACCGCCAAATCAACCCGAGGTAGCTGCGTGTAAAGACGGTTGTTTCTACCCGTCACTTGCGGCACCTGTTTCAGAGCAGAGCTCAAAAACAAGTTGATTTCAAAGCGATGGTTACGGCCTGTATCGGCGTGTAAATAAGGAACAGGAGGATTGTTTCGACACCTTGCTATCTACCTCGGGCGTGACACAGGCTCCGGGATACCGCGCCCCATCAGCGATCATTGGTGGAAGCTCCTGCGTTACGATAGGTAGTCGCTGCATAGGGCGGCATATTTAAGGAGCTGACCACACTACACAATTGCTCGAGCGTCATGTATTAATCAGCCTCCTGCGCTGGCTGCCCAATCATGATGCTATTGCTTTGTCCTATCAGCGTACAGAATTCTCGTAATCCACAATTGTGGCACGCCTATGTGCTGTCCCTGCTGCACCAGGTCCTCCCATATTACCTTGTTGTAGCGGCGTGTAAATGAGGTAAGGTGAGCTACAGAAGGTAACTTGTGGCACCCGGCGGTGTATCCAGAGATAGATGTAACCTACTGTAGCGCACCTTGTTGCGGCGTGTAAAGGTGGTGCGGTTACCGTTTTCAACCGTTTGTACGTGCTCGTGCACGTGAAGCACCCGGTTGTTTCCACCATCCTGTAGCGGCGTGTAAAGGTATCATAAAGGTCTTGTATACCTGCTGCCATGTAGTTCAACCACAATCCCACCAATGATTGGTGGATTTCTACCAATGCACAGTGTTGAGTTGCCTTCAGTGTCACACTTGGATTGTGCTGACTTTGCTGGATGCTGCTGTGTGTGTTGTGTTTGCGTTTCTTCAGGAGCTTCATGAGGTACGGATGTGAAGGTCTTGTGCTCAGCTGCTGGTGATGTAGGTATGGATGTGAAGGTCTTGTGTTCAATTGCTGGTTGATGTGAGGGTTGGGTGGGTGTGACTCACTTGAAATCCCCTCCCCCTAGCCTTTAAGTAGTCTCTCCTTACACCAGGTGTTGCTGCTGATAGAGTTTCACTCTATGCCTGGAAGCCGTGCTGTGCTGACCTGAGTGTTTGTGTTGCTGAAGACCTTTCCTTTGGAGTCACTGTATCCTGGTTCCGTCTGTGGAGGGAGGTGAGGGGAGAATAGCGCAAAGCTGGTGGAGGAGTTTAGGGAGAGGCTGGAGACAGGAACCTTCTCACCATCAGAGATACCTTCGGGGTCAGGGCCATTCAGGGTTCCTAGTCTAAGGACAGACTAGTCTTCCCTGGTCACCCTGCCCGTAACTGCCATTCCCTCATCGGCATTCTCACTACACCATGACACACAGGGGCTCTTGGTAGTCAATGACAAGGCAGGATCGAGGCCGCAGCACAGCCCCTGCCTGGTTAAGCCTCCCCAGCGGCTTCCCTGTGTAACAGTTTAGTTCTGAAGTGTCCCTGGTGAGGGCCGAAGTATTGACTGTGTTAATCAAAAATCGGGATATGACTCCGAAACGCGTTGGAAAATAAACTAGCTACTACCATATCCAGGCATACCGGTGTCTCTGGTTTTTCCAATATACGAACACAGCAGCTCGGACCAAGAGGTACTTTGTCCTGCAGAAACTCTTCCCAAGAACTGTCATAATGTAAAGGGGACCAGGAAGCAACACTGACCTTGGCCACATGATGCATGCCTCCCGAAGGGAGGAAAAGGGTTGACCCCTTCACCCTCTTATACCCAGTGTACCGAAATCTGGGGTGTGGGCAGGGTTATATGGAGCTCAGCATTCAGACAACTGCTAGATCCGCAGCAGATACAATAGTTTTTAATCAAAACTGCAGCTAGCATCCCAGTAAGTTATACTTTGTTGGAATCAGGGGTTTTGCCCCTACATCATGTTGCTCTTACATGGAATAGCAAAAACCTATTTACAGATTACCCTCTTTCCATGTGGTCAGATTTCAGCACCATTCCATTGTTCGAGCCCATTCTAATACTTTTTCGTGTCATTCTTGTCATTTCAGTCATCAACTTTCATTGTTTCCTTTCATGTGTTGTGGGCTCTCATGGTTATCACGTTCTCTCAGTGCAGGAGGATCTGTGTTCTGTCAAGTTCTCGATAAGGCAAGTCTAGAACTCAACAAGAATCTTATCGTTTAGGACTTGATAACGTTTCGAGATATACTGTGATACAGCGGGTACGGAACGTTTTCTGACCCTTTCACACTTTGTTTCATTGCAGCCATTTGGTAAATTCAAAAAAGTTCTTTTTTTTCTCATTCATTTTTTTACTCTGCGCCCCATCTTGACCGAAATAAACAGAAATGTAGATATTTGTGCAAATGTATTAAAAAAAGAAAAACTGAAATATCACATGGTCATAAGTATTCAGACCCTTTGCTCAGACTCTTATATTTAAGTCACATGCTGTCCATTTCCTTGTGATCCTCCTTGAGATGGTTCTACTCCTTCATTGGAGTCCAGCTGTGCTTAATTAAACTGTTACGGCTTGATTTTGAAAGGCACACACCTGTCTATATAAGACCTCACAGCTCACAGTGTGTGTCAGACCAAATGAGAATAATGAGGTCAAAGGAACTGCCCAAGAAGCTCAGAGAGCGAGAATTTGGGGATCCTCTGCCATCCTTCCTTGCAGATCCTCTCCAGTGCCGTCAGGTTGGATGGTGACATTGGTGGAGCCATTTTCAGGTCTCTCCAGAGATGCTCCTTGGGTTTAGGTCTGGGCTCTGGCTGGGCCAATCAAGAAAGGGTCACAGAGTTGTTGTGAAGCCGTTCCTTTATTATTTTAGCTGTGTGCTTAGGGTCATTGTCTTGTTGGAAGGTGAACCTTCAGCCAAGTCTGAGGTCCAGAGCACTCGGGAAGAGGTTTTCATCCAGAATATCTCTGTACTTGGCCGCATTCATGTTTCCTTCAATTGCAACTAGTCGTCCTGTCCCTGCAGAGGAAAAAAAACCCATAGCATGATGCTGCCACCACCATGTCTAACTGTTGGGATTGTATTTGGCAGGTGATGGGCAGTGCCTGGTTATCTCCACATATACCGCTTACAATTATCACCAATAAGTTCTATCTTCATCTCATCAGACCAGAGAATCTTATTTTTCATAGTCTGGGAGCCCTTCTTATGTTGGTTTGCAAACTCTATGCGGCTTTCATATGTCTTGCACTGACAAGAGGCTTCTGTCGCACCACTCTGCCATAAAGGCCCGACTGGTGGAGGGCTGCAGTGATAGTTCACTTTGTGGAACTTTCTCCCATCTCCCTACAGCATCTCCCTACTGCATCTCTGGAGCTCAGCCACAGTGATCTTGGGATTCTTCTTTACCTTTCCCACCAAGGTTCTTCTCTCATAATTGCTCAGTTTGGCTGGATGGCCAGGTCTAGGAAGACTTCTGGTGTTCCCAAACATATGCCATTTAAGGATTATGGAGGCCACTGTGCTCTTAGGAACCTTGAGTACTGCAAAAATTATTTTGTAACCTTGGCCAGATCTGTGCCTTGCCATAATTCTGTCCCTGAGCTCCTTGGGCAGTTCCTTTGACCTCATGATTCTTATTTGGTTTGACATACACTGTGAGCTGTGAGGTCTTATACAGACAAGTGTGTGTCTTTCCAAATCAAGTCCTATCAGTTTAATTAAGCACAGCTGGACTCCGATAAAGGAGTAGAACCATCTCAAGGAGGATCACAAGGAAATGGACATCATGTGTCTAAAATAAGCGTGTCTTAGCAAAGGGTCTGAATACTTATGACCATGTGATATTTCAGTTTTTCTTTTTTAATAACTTTGCACAAATATCTACATTTCAGTTTTTTTCAGTGAAGATGGGGTGCAGAATGTACATTAATGATAAAAAAGTGAACTTTTTTGAATTTTCAAAATGGCTGCAATGAAACAAAGAGTGAAAAATTTAAAGGGGTCTGAATACTTTTTGTACCCACTGTATTTCTGAAAAGATCACCTCTTACAGGAATCCACCCCATTATCTGGTCCAGATGTTGTATAACCTCCTCATCTTCCTTGCGATGACCATCACTCTAGAGAACTATATTGTAAGGCTGATTTGGGTGGTCCTGCCATGGAGGTATTATTACTATTGCATACTCATGACTCCTTTTTTACCAATTTGAGGTTGGAGCTTTCGCTATACATCTCAAGACAGTGGCTGTGTTTGTGTTCGGTCATGGAGAATTTGGAAGGCTGGAATTGATAGACGGGGGTCGGTGAAAATGTGATATGTTGGCCACTACTGGCTTAGAAGGGGGATGGTAAACTGTATTATGAAGTTTGACAAAAAAAAGTTATAATACAAATGATTAATTTGGAAATAAAAAAAATACCTTCCAAATAGCCAAAAACAAGCAAATTTTGCCAATAGTCTTGGTTGCCCAATAGGACTGAGGTAAGTTGGTATATTGCAAATCAATGGGTATTCCCATCTTGGGCATCTTTATGTGGCATAGAAGAGAGTCTTACTGCTCGGTTCCTCACCTATCTCTGAAATGGAGACCGCATAGGCGATAACTGAGAGGTGACCACCAAATCGGTGGCTCATTCCTTTTCCTCATAAAGAAGTCCCAAAAATTGCTAAGTTATCATGCTTGACAATTTTTGTAAATTCTCATACAAGTAAATGGTAACCACTAGAGTTGGGACGAGTCAATTCTCATGACCCAGTTCATTGACCGGGACAGTAATCTCTGGCTGCTAGACAGGAGCATTGAGAACAATGGAGGGACGCCATTGTTGCAGTGTGACACACGTGTCATTACACCAGACAGGCTAATCAGCAAAAGAACCCGTGGGGACACCAGGGTCGGACTGGCCCAGGTGGCAGGGGGGCAAGTGCCCCCCAGGCTGGTGGTTTTGCTTTAATGAAATGGGCCGGCCGGTCTCGGTTTGCGGCTGCAGCTGCTGTAATGACATAGCGGGAGCAGAGTGCGGTGAGTGTGTAAAAGGCATCACCCCAGCCTCTACCCCCCTCTCCTCACCCGGCCGCACCCCCCCCACCTGTTCCTCACTTGGCCGGACCTGACAGCACCGACCCCTCCCCCCCCATCCCCGCTCCTCACCCGGCACCTCAGGGCTGACAGGGTCAGGCAGCCACCCGGGTTAAGTTCCACCAGCCAGCCCCGGGGGGACACGCGGTGCAGTGGGTGCTCTCATCCACTGTCCTGGATGTCTTTAGAAAGACCGTACATGCAGAAGCTCATCCCACTGAATGCCAGTACTCTTTTTCCCAATGGATAGAACAATTCTCAGACAGCATAGAGTGAGGGTACCACACTCCGGTAAGACTTTCTTGGGTGTCTAACAGTCAACAGCATATAACACATTCCCATCAAGGACACAAGAGGGTTTATGTGACAGAGTCTCACTCTTCCCAGAGTTCAAAATCTCCATTATTTCAGGGGATCCAGGATCAACTATTCCAGCCGGGGACAGGAGCTGAGCTCTTTTTATATCCCTCAGCTCCTGTTTCAGGGCATTGTGCCCCACAGGATTGGGGTAAGATAAGCATGGCTGTTTCCTCATTTGTTTGCTACTTCAATCCAACTGCAAAATTGTCCTCCGAATGATGCAATCTAACACACCGCAGGGGCTGATGCAATCCGCAATCAGTGGTCATTCCACAAATTAGCAGACAAATGGGGCAACGGATAGTCCCAGATAATATAATAGCGCATACCCCTTAACTTGCAGAAAAAAGGAATAGTATATCTGGCCTAATTAAGAATACTTCATCACGACCCAAGTGGCCAGATTCTCCACATTGAGTCGTCACAAAGCCGTGGATGTCAACAGGCAAGAGACGGTATTCAGGGTTCCAGAGATTACTGACGCGGCAGATGGACTGGGTCATGCAGACCACATGGGGTGGGATCCGCACTGATGGTGGAAACATTCATGAAAAGCCATACGGTTGGTTTAGGTGTTAAGCTAATTCTATCAATACATTGCTGCCTCTTAAGTTTAAAAATGAGTTATGTTTGAAATTTTTTATTGAAACGGCGCCACTCTTGTGCATAGTTTTTGTCTGGTATTGCAGCCCATCCCTATTTACTGGATACAGGGACATAATTATTTCTTAATTCATTTAATACAGAAAAAAAATACCCAAAAATGTCTTGATTTGCTAAAAAAGAGGCAAATAATATAAATATATTGCCATTTTTTCCCCCTGTAGGTGTCGTATGTGAAAGCTATTGATATATGGATGGCGGTCTGCTTGCTGTTCGTCTTTTCTGCCCTGTTGGAATATGCAGCTGTCAACTTTGTATCACGACAGCACAAGGAACTTCTGCGTTTCAGGAGGAGGAGACGACATCACAGGGTAACCTCATCTGGGCTATCGATCGCGAGACTGGGGGCTATTTTAGACATGATTTCTTCTATATATATATAGGTGTAAGGAGGAAAAACTTTCAGCATTTACACATGATGAAAAAATACATTAAATCTAATTAAAACAGCTATATTCCTAAGAAAAATGTCATTTTGGCTGCCAAAATATTGGAACTATTCCATTATCTGGACACAACTATCATATCTAAACTAGTGTCTGTGCGCTAATGGAAAAGCACCATGAGTTGCACCCGCACCAGGTATCTTTAGGAGCACAAGGCATGGCACCATGTTTGTACCTTTAGAGAGAGTCTGTCCCCATATTTTTGCTTCATAAAGGCAGCATGAAGTAGGAGCAGAGACCCTGATTCTAACAATTTGTCACTAAAACACTAAAACTAAAACACTGTTTTATCTGCTGCAGCTCTGCTAGTCTTCTCATTCACAAGCTTCTTCAATTTAATCCTCAATATTCATGAGCTGGGTCAAACCCTGCCCTCACTATTCTTTGGAAGCTTTCTGTCTATGTGTGAAGCGAGTCACTGCAGTAATAACTAGTCCCAGAAGTGAAGAGAAAGACTACAATTACAGATAGTCATTATAATAATAATACTGCTTACTGGATAGGGAGGTCAAATGATCTGAGGTCAGGTGCAGGAAATGGCGCAGTACAACAAGGGGTAGTCAGATGTGAAATCCAATTCACACACCGTCAGGAAAACCAGAAAGACAAGACAGTTTACAGGGAGCAGGCAAAAGAGTAGTCAGGTCACAGGCAAATGGTCAAAGTCCAGGTATGGGAATTAAGTCAGGCTGGGTCAGGCACCGAGCACAGAGAGATCAGTCTTAGGCGGCCGTCACACGCTACGATCTCGCTAGCGATATTGTAAGCGATCACGTGCACGCGCGATCGCTTACAATATCGCTCACATCGCTGGTGAGATGTCACACAGACAGACTCATCAGCGATGTGGAGCCGCGATCTCGCTGGTAACTATGGTACACATCGGGTTACTAGGCGCCGCGCATCGCTTAGTAACCCGACGTGTACCATAGATACCATCTCCCAGCATAGGCTCTGCCGCTGGGAGATCGTTCATCATGGTGTTATACACCACGATGAAGCTGTTTGTCAAATCGTTCATCGCAAGATGTGAGGTCCGGAGCTCAGATCTCGATCTTGCAATTTGAATACTTCTCGCTCGTCGTATCTTGCCGTCACACGCAGAGACATCATTCACGCGATGTTTAATCAGGCGCGTTCAAGCGATATCTTTCAAGATATCGTAGCGTGTGACGGCCGCCTTACACAGGCAGCAGCAAGTGTACAATTGACACTGGATGGAGGAGCTAGCATGCTTGAGTGGAGGACTAATCGAGGGAAGTGAGCACAGATGATTGCAGCACAGACTCAGCACAACCAAAACAGACTGACAGCTTCCACACGGTAGTGACATAGCAGACAAGGACAGTGTGGAGATTGTAATACTATGCTAGTGTAAGCTGAAAGCTGACAGGCCGTTAGGCCAAAGTCAGTGACAGGGGTGTGTTTAAATAGAGCTCCTCACTGAGAAGACTAGCAGAGCTGCAGCAGGAAAAATGATTTAATCAAAACTAAGGCAAGGAGCCCAATAAGTGACACAGACGTTGGAATCAGGGTCCCGGCCTCTATTTTTTGCTGCACTCAAACAGGAATGAAGCATAAATTTGGTAACAGATTCCCTTTAAAGCGCTTGTCCAGGTTTATGTCCATATACAATTACTTATATCCAACTCAATAGCTCACAACTATCAATAGTTTTTATTAAATGAAAGAAACTATGACCAGGATTGTTTAAACTGAAATATAATCTCCTATAATTTAAATATTTTTTTTTTATATTATTTATTTAAAAAGTAAAAAAAAATAAAAACATTATTTTTGAGTGGGACACTTAATAGATACAGATGGGGTAATCACAATGCTAGGTCTACTTACAAGATACTGCTCAGTATCCCCAGTGTTAAAACGTCATAAAGGCTGTATTAAAAAAAAAAAGCCATACCTAGATGTGTCCTATGGGGTCTGCAAGAAGCCAAGGGACCAGATCATTCTAGCCTTATAGATCATGTGAGCATTTCTTTGTTTCTCTACACTGGCAGCAACAATAGAAAAACCTAAGAAAATAATGAGCTGTAGACAGTTTGAGGTTAAAGAGGTTTCCCACTACTAATGTAACCCCTAGGGATGGGCGAGTCTACTCGCTACTATTCGGCACTCGCCGAATAGTAGCGGTATTCGTGTACTCGCTACCCACCGAGTAAATTAGGATTACTCGGCGAGTAGCAAGTACCGAATACTTTTGCAGTGTATCAATAGATACACTGCAAAAGTCCTGTAAAATAAAGGAAAAGTGGTTAAAAAATAAAAAAATCCGATACTCACCTTAACCGACGGCTGTATCGGGACTGGCCGATGCACATCTATCCAGGGAAAAGGACCTTTCACTCTCTCAGCCAATCAGATGCCGCCACGTCTCAATGACGTAATCGCTAGCGGCCACCTGATTGGCCAGATGGAAAGGTCCTCTCAGGTACACTGCAAAAGTATTCGGAATCGCTATACTCACAACGAGTAGCGGGTACCGGGACCTACTCGTTGCGGGTATAGCAATTCCGAATAGTAAGGGACTCGCCCATCCCTAGTAACCCCCCTTTCTTTTGTCTTAACTCTTCCTAACTAACACTTTCACCAATATACTTCTACCACCTACCTTGCTCCTGTGTAAGCTGATCTCTCCGAGGCTCATGGAATGGGACCAGCTGAGCAGGGCACGTCACTGGTGGGGGCGGGGCTGCCTCTCTGTGAGTGACAGCAGTCTGTGCACACAAGCCCAGATTACACTTCACTCTCCTCTCAGCCTTCACCAGTGACATGTCCTGCTCAGTTGGTCCGATTCCGGTCTCCAGACCTGAAGGAATGAAGCTACAACAACAATAAAGGTATTTATGAGCCTCTTAGGGTACCTTTACACGCGGCAACATTTCTAGGTATTCCACAGGTAACTTACTGGCTGCAGTGAAATCATGGAGACATTGTTCTATCTTGTTGCTGTGTAAAAACGGAATAATGTCTCCATGATTTCACTGCAGCCAGTAAGTTACCTGTGGAATACCTATAAATGTTTCCGCGTGTAAAGGTACCCATATGGCCACTTTACATGCGGCAACAGGAAGATAGAAACCGGCAGGTGTCGGAGACAATTGTACCTTTTACCTTCAAAACACCTTGCAGATACCTGAATTACACGCAGCCACTTCAAGGTGTTTTGAAGGTAAAAGGTACAATTGTCTCCGACACCTGCCGGTTTCTATCTTCCTGTTGCCGCGTGTAAAGTGGCCATTAGAGATAATCTTACAGGAGTAGGTAGTAGACGTATATTGGGAAGGGGTTAGGAAGAGTTAGGACAACAGAAAGGGGGTTACATTAGTAGTGGTTCGTCCTTCTTCAAAATTTTAAAAGAGACGAAGATCCTATCCTGATTTTGTTATGGGCCCCATCTGAACTCTGTCCACCTCTGGCTGCAGTAAAGTATCGTCCAAGTTGATGTCAAGCAGATCAATCACTTTCTATCATCAAGCCATGAAAATTTACTTAAAGGGAGTCTGTCACCAGGTCTTACTTCCTCATCTGAGAGCAGCATATTGTAGGGAAAGATCCCCTGATTCCACTGAAATATCACTTAGTTTACTGGTTGCAGCCGTTGCGATACAATCAGAATTTTTAGATGTAGCCTGTATCAGAGCACAGAACGCTAACTCCACCCACAGCACCGCCTACTGTGTACATTGTCTACTGACAGTAAGCTGCAAATCAGTTTGTGGGGGCGGGGCTGGACTAGGGTGCACGTGGGCAGCTAGTCCGTCAGTGATAATCTCCTGCAGATGAAACACTCATTGTATTGAAACTACAGCGCACAGCCTAATAAGTGACACATCCCTGAAATCAGCGTCTTAGCAGAATCTACCTTACATAGCGGACAGATTCCCTTTTAGAAGTAGATAAAAATTAATTTCTAGTTTATCACCAAACTGTGACATAAATCCACTTTTATGGAAATCTTTTGGGTAGTCTCAATGTTTCCTCATATTCTGTATAATTATATCGTGCGGCAGCTGAGCCCTTCGCTATTTCAATAGTTGTGAGCAAAACCCTGCAGCTTTCTGCAGCACAAAAAAAGGCTAATGTTATACTTAATAGATTTCTCCGAGAGAACAGAATAATTGATGTTATTCATTCCGGTGGCGCGGCAGAGTGCTGATCCTACTAATCACACACTGAAAATACTAGTCCAATTTTTATTTTAATTCCAAAGAAAAATTTCTCTGCAGAGGTAATTCTGTATAAAGGGAAACATGATCCATCTCCTAGCACAACTCCGATGATGGGTCAGCCAACGGTGACAATGAAATAATTAAAAATAATAGCTGCGACATAACATCATGTTCAGATATTTCTTACCAACTAGAGTTCAGAAATGTAGCCCTGTTATACTCCTTCCCCAATTGTCCTTACCGGGAATCTTTCAGGTCTTCTTACGAGTCGTCTCTATTGGGTTGTCTTCTTGATGACACCCAGTAGGACCTACTTGGGATTCCCTGATACTCTGTCAGGAGATGCTTATACTATATGTTTCTTTATGTAATCCAGTGGTTGTGATGTGCAACTCATCAAGAGTTCTGTTAGCATATCACCATAAAGTGTTCAGTTTGTCTAGTGAGGACATCGAGTCCTAAAAGGGAATCTTCAGTCTCTACGAGTCTCTTCTTGGGTTGTCTTCTGATGACACCTCGATGTGCCATCATACTTTCTCTGACAGAATACACTGGATTCCTGATACCTCAGAGATGCTTACACTATATGTTTCTTATGTAATCCAGGTATTGCACTGTCAGAGTTCTGTTAGCATACACCATAAGGAGCATCGAGTCTAAAGGATCTATCACCAGTTTTGAGTCCTGAACGATGCCACCACCTTTGCTGCCTTGCTGTATCACAACGTGGTATCCACGCGTGGATGTCGTAGCATCCTTAAAATTGTTCCAGATTTCAGTCCACGCGTTTCGGATGTTGCAGTAGCCTTAACATTCTCCCATAAACAGCATTGCTCAGATTCTAGCAGTTAATTATCCACACGTTTCGGATGTCATGATTAAGGATGCTGCAGCATCCGAAACGCGTTGAGAATTAATCTGAACATTGCTGTGTATGAGAGAATTTTAATAAATAAAGGAAAACACAAGTTTGTGAAGCTGAAGTTCTTTTTGAATCATTGTCCACGTCATCACCGGAGCGTCTCCATGCTCCAAGTGCCTCCTGGTGATACTAAGGCCGGCTTCAAACCAGGTTTTTTCGGGTCCAGGGCTGTCCGGTGTGAACCAGACAGCTCCGGACCCGGTTTTGGACTAATGCATGCCTATGGTGCCGGATGGCAGTGATTGTCGTCCGTTTTTGTCCCTGTCCGGCAGCATCAGGCTGCATTTGAGTTTTTGTCCCAGATGCAAAATCGCAGAGCTTGCAGTGTTTTTGTGTCTGGGGCAAAAATCTGACTAAATTGGACCCTGCATGGGAGTCTATGGGCGCCGGACCGCACCGATCTGACAGAAAACCAGATCGGCTGCCGACGTCGGGTGCTGAAGTTCAGTGGCGGCCGTTGCTGAACTTCAACACCTGGAGAGCTCCTGACTGAAATTTCAGAATCTGAGATTTCAGCACTGGACAGCGGCATCAGCCGCACACTGCCTATTCCGGCAGAAAACAGGATTAGAGGGCATATTAACACTCCGGTTCTGTCTGTCCGAGCCGTCAGGCTGTGTCCGGTGTATCCAGCAAAACACTGGACAGAACCTGATAGAGGAAAATCTTGGTGTGAAGCGACCTAACTGTGGGCTGGACTTTTCTTCTTCTGTTCTGTTGTTCAAACGTGTCTATCATCTCCTGCCTCCCCCTGCATACCGCCAAAAATGCCATTTTAATGTCTCCAACTCCATGTGCATGACGATGGGCCGGTTACATGGGCATCCTTGTTGGGTGTCTGTCCTAATCACTGTCCTCCAACTTTTATTGATGTGAATGAGGCATCCAGCATCATCCACATAGCAAAACTAGTGTTGCGCCTATGCAATAGCCTCATAGGTCTCTGCAGCTACACTTTGCCCAGCTCTACTGTGGACAGAGCATAAAACAGCACTGCCCAAGCACCGAACTACCTCACTCTGGTCATTTCCGGTGAGAGAGCAAACCAATGAGGGTGAAAGCTTCCGGTATGCTGGAGCCAAAGGGACATCGCTTGGCGCTCACGCAGCAATGTGTATGCTATTGTAAAGCAGAGCAAAGTGCGCATGCGCAGACCTTTGAAGCTACTTCTCAGGTGTGAAATTTCTCTTTGTTGTCAGGATGACACAGGACACATCTTCCACAGCAATCAAAGCTTGAGGATGGTGATTAGGGGCAGAGAGGAAGAACATACGCCGCAGTGGAGACACCAATGAACCAGACCTTGTCATTTACATACAATGCGGGAGCAATTGAAATGGTATTTTGGGGGTGTTCAGGGGAAGTGAGAAGATGATAGACAATTCAGTACAAGAGCAGCTAAAGGTGGTGGCATTTGTTCAGAGACTCAAAAATAATCCAGAGATAACGAGATTAGCAGCAAGTTAAGAGTGGGAATATGTGTGGGACATCAGTTACAGAGAAGATTGGAGGTGCCCATAGCAAAGATCACAAGAACAGGCCATTTTTGGGTTAATTTCCCACTCTTTGAGTCAAAGTTCTGGTGATGGAGCCAACTAGGGCTATGCCCCCTTTTGCCAAATACCATGTAGCAGTCCTTTAGTCCATCTCTATGGTATGTACACTTTTAAAGACAACAAAAAGAAAGAGTTTCCTACAAGAAAGCCCCTTTTAGCTATCCTATATATTACATGGTTGTTGTGAGCTGTACCATTCTTAGTAATCACAGATGATTACTGGAAATTTGTATCAGCAACAATCAGCCATGAGAAGCCTTTAAAACATTTTTGGTTGCTTGGTCCTACATGTTCTTAAAGGGTATTTGTCACCAAATTTGAGCTTCCTAAACTAAGGATAGTAAAAGAGAGGGACAGAGACCCAGATTTTACAGGTGAATCACTTACTGGGCTTCTTGCTGTAGTTCTGAATACATCAGTGCTATGTGCTGCAGCTCTACTAGTCTTCTCAATAATGATCCCACACACATGATTGCCGGCTTTCTATCCACATTGTTCTGTGAATGGTGAGGAGCAGGGATATCCACAGCTGATGACTATCAATGACTAGGTAGCAGGAGTTCACCACTGAGAGTACTAGAAGAGCCGCAGTAGATATAACACACGGTTCTCACATGACTCACCCAGAACAGGTGCCAGCTCTCTGAACTTAAGCGCATCAGCTCCATGTGTTTCTATGGAGCTGATGTGCTCCTGTCCAGAGAGTTGACGGACATTCCCAATGAGTCATGTGAGACTCGTGCGAGTATCTCACATGTGTCTCTGGCAGTGCATCTCTGATACCTGCAGTGAAGGAATCTGACCTTTGGTTGTTGAATAATCTTCCTCTAAAATTTTCATCTGATGATTTCTTCTGTGCATCGGGGGGCAGGACTTGGGGGTAGGGTCTTAATCTTCTTCTCCGCCCTTCTGTTTCTTCTACAGAGTCTGTCTCCTTTTTGAAATTCCACACCCCCATTGTAGTGGGTGGCACTTATGCAGTGTGATTCTTGCGGTAGTCTACAGATCGTTAAAAAAAAAGGTGCCAGAGACAGCGCATGTACATATGAGATTTCCACTCAGTGACCTTTTCATTGAGATGTACACCTCAATTTGCGCAAGTGCTGCCAATGACGCCAGTTTATTGAAGACCGTGTGCAGTGCATGCGCAGATAGAGATTTCACCTTACTGAAGAGGTCATTGAGCTGTAATCTTGGTCTGCGCATGTGCCATTTTATTGAGGACTGCCAACAGAACCACGCATGCGCCGCCCAGTACAATGGTAATAATCAGTGACCTGTAGAAGAGATAGAAGAGGTGTGACGCGAGTCACTGCCGTAATAACTAATCTCTGATGTGCAGAAAACAGACTGTAATAACGGAAAGTAAATATAATAATATTACAACTTACGGTATAAAGAGAGGTCAAAACAATCTGGGGTCTGGTCCAGGAAATGGTGCAGTAACTGTAGGGGATATTCAGAAGGAAGTCCAATTCAAGCCAAAGTCAGGAAACCAGAGGGACAAAACAGAAAATAGAGGAACAGGCAGAAAGAGGAATTGGTCTGGTTCAGAGCACAGAGAGAGTAATACTGCACCTCCAAAGGCAAGTGTACATGTCACGTTGGGGGTGGGGTGCCAGAAGTAGGATGGAGCTGCGTGTAGGGAGTCAGGGGAGCATGCTCTGGCCCTGATACTGGGGTCCCTGACTCACCCTTTACTTGGAGGTACCCCAGCCTAAGACCCTAAAACTCATAAGAAGCCCTAGGAATAAGGCCCCTGCCTCCACCCACGGACCATGGAACCCAGCAACCTCCAATGGGAAAACCAGCAGCAGCTTGAGATCACGTCTGCACTCCAGGGTCACAGAATAGCAGTGAACTGAATCAGCGACACCAGGTGCATGTGAGCTGACCCATTTATGGCCAAGGGGTGGGGAGCAACCAGTTCAGGCATGCCCCTCAGCTCACCCAAGCATGAGTCATGTTCATCACACACACAATGCACTCTCAGCACCCGCTCATTAGTTCTTCTCTCCACACTGACAGCAGGGGGAAAAAAAGGCTTCATTTAAACCATAGCAGTCAATACGTAACTGTACAATTGACACAGAATAGAGCAGCAATCTTGCTTAAGTAGAGGCCTAATCAAGTGAGCTGAAATGCAGGTGATTTGCAGCACAGAGCCAGCCCAGACTGACAGTCTCCACAACAACCTAGTAAAGACAAGGCAGTGTGGAGATCGTGACAGCAGGCAGTGGAGGGGCAGAGAGGAGGAGGAAGACCTGACCCCCAAGTCCCACCTGATGCACAGAAGATGTCATCAGAGGAAAACTTTAAAGGAAGCCACAGATCGGACTCCGTTACTGTGGGTATCAGTGTAATCAGCATTACAGCGACATTATGGCCAGAGCTTTACTTTATAGTAATAAATCCTGTTGACCGGTTCTCTGACTACAGTGTGATTTCCATCAAATAGATATAAGTACACTGCAGAAAAGAATGTGTCCATAAGAGCAGCCATATTTCCTAATTGCAAATTCAATAAGAAATGTTAGAAGACCTCAATTAATTTTAACCGTGGTCCAGGAGGATTAAATTGGCTGTTTGGATACTCAAACAATGTCATAATGAACTGAAACAGTGAAGTAACCTGATAAAGCACAGTGCCACGTCTGCAGCTCCGATAAGGTAACCTGCTGTAATTACTGACATTGCTGAAAGCAAATATCTAATGAGTTACTGATTAGCACCATGCAGGAATTGTCATAGCTTCCGCTCTGCAAATGGAAATTTCACCTCCAGAAAACTTTCTTTTCTGTGTTGACAAGCCGCTCTATAGGTTTTATAAGGCAAAGCAAAGCGGGACTGAGCATAGAATGTATCACTCAAGGTTAGAGCAGGGGTCCCCAACTCCAGGCCTCGAGGGCCGCCAACAGTGCAGGATTTCAGGATTTCCTTAGTATTGCACAGGTGGATTCCAACCCCTGTGCAATACTAAGGAGATCCTGAAAACATGCACTGTTGGCGGCCCTCGAGCCTGGAGTTGTGGACCCCTGGGTCAGGCTGGCTTCACACCACGGCACAGTCCGGTCCGGGGCTGTCCGGTGTAAACTCAAACAGCCCCGACCCGGTTTTTGCTCCATAGTAGCCTATGAAGCCGGATGGCAGCTATCTGCCATCCGGTTTCCATCTCTCCGGTGGAATACGGGAGAAATCGGATTTTTCTCACTGATGTGAAACCAGGCGAGCACTCAGAGGCGCCGACATCGCCCTTTTCATTAGGCGACGCAGGGGCGATATCGGCGCCGATAGGCCACGCCCCTACGTCGCCTAAGACATCGGTGGTGCCGTCGCCAGGTGTGACGGCACCCTAAGCTTTCCCTTTATATTTCCATTTCTTTTAATTACAGCTAAGTGCTTTTACCCCAATAAGGGTGTGTACACATGACATCTTCTTCAGGATTCCACTTTGAAACCACCTGAAAAAGCAAAAAAAAAGGCTACAAAAAATGAACGTAATGCGCAGTAATGTCAAAATGCCTTGCTGTGTACATGATCCATCTTTTGTCATTTCTTTTAATTACTTTAGGTTTCAAAAAATAGGAAGCAGTTAAAGGGAATCTGTCAGCAGGTTTTTGCTGTGTAAGCTGAGAATAGCATGCTGTAAGGGTTTAAAGACAAAAAGCAACTGTGCCTCTATTATCAGTCTGTGTGCTATTGTTTACTTAAATCAAAGGCTTTATTACCCTGTGATTTGCTCTCACAGCTCTGCTGCGTCTCTAGAACTAAATGCTTTGATTGTGTTAGAATGGCTGCAGCCAGTAATCTATGTGATACATTGTTGGATTCGGGGTCACTTTGCCTACATCATGATGCTGTCAGATGTTGTAGCAAAAACCTGCTGACAGATTCCCTTTAAAAGAAGTAACTGGTTCATTGTTTAGGCGGCTTGGAAGCCGCTCATTGAAAATGCCAACAAAGATGCTTCAGGAAAATCACTGCCATGGAGAAAACCTAATGGACCCTGTGTGAATAAAATCCTAAATGCTATAGGCGAGGCCACCCTAAATAAGCTGCATCCACAATTTAATATTATGGACAGTTGGGTTCCATGAATTTCGGAGATTGATATATTTATTTAACGGTGTCGTATCTTTCCCAAAGCTTTTGACCAGGTGATATTTTTGCAGGGGGTAGAGGGGGTGGGAGTATGAAGGGAGGGCGGGCGGCAGAGGCAAACCAGGGGATATAAATAATCAAAAACTATTCAATTTGATTTTTAAGAATAATCCTGTAAAATCGAATTAAACATGTCTAGTATCTCACAAAAGTGAGTACACCCCTCACATTTTCGGAAATCTTCTATTATGTCTTTTCATGGAACAACACTACTTTGGCACGATGTAAAGTAGTCAGTGTGCAGCTTGTATAACTGCTTAAAGTTGGTGTGACCTCTAAATAACTCAACACACAGCCATTAATGTCTAAACCGCTGGTACACCCCTAAGGCCGGCTTCACACTGCGTGACAGCAGACAGCTGCGGACCGGATCAGCACACAGGACTGGGGGGCTATTATGCCCTCCGGTCCGGTGTGCAGCGCGCGCAGCTGCAGCCGCTGACAGGTCAGGACCGCGGCGCCCGCAGTCCTCACCTATCAGCAGTGGGAACTGCGTGCACTGCACACCGGACCGGAGGGCATAATAGCCTTCCAGTCCTGTGTGCTGATCCGGTCCGCAGCTGTCTGCCTCAAGCGGACAGCTATGGATCGGATCACACACGCAGTGTGAAGCCGGCCTAAGTAAAAATGCTCAAATTGGACCCATTCAGCCTTTTACCCAACCCTATGCGAATTGATTAATTAGTGTTACAAGGTCTCAGGTGTGAATGGGAAGCAGGTGTATTACATTTGGGGTTATCGCTCACACACTCTCTCATACCGGTCACTGGAAGGTCAACATGGCTCCTCATGGCAAAGAATCCTCTGAGGATCTGAAAAATAGGAATTGTTGGCCTACAGAAAAATGGTCTAGGCTGTAAGATTGCCGACAGCCTGAAACTGAGCTGCAGTACGGTGGCCAAGACCATACAGTGGACAACAAGACTGGTCCCATTTAGAACAGGCCGCGCCATGGTCAACCACAGAAGATAAGTGCATGAGCTCAGCCTCATATCCAGGGGTGAGTACTGCCAGCATTGCTGCAGTGGTTACAGGGGTGGGGGGGTCCGCCTGTCCGTGCTCAGACCGTACACCACACACTGCAGAGGATACAAGAGTGGGGGGTCCCCCTGTCAGTGCTCAGACCATACACTGCACACTGCAGAGGACACAGGAGTGGGGGGTCTGCCTGTCAGTACTCAAACCATACGCTGTACACTGCAGAGGATACAAGAGTGGGGGGTCCGCCTGTAAGTGCTCAGATCATACACCGCATACTGCAGAGATTACAGAGGTGGGGGATCCACCTGTCAGTGCTCAGACCATACACCACACACTGCAGAGGATACAAGAGTGGAGGGTCCACCTGTCAATGCTTCGAACATACACCGCATTCTGCTGAGGTTACATGGGGAAAGGAGGCATCTGTCAGTGCTCAGACCATACACCACACTGTGAAATAAAACCAGAGCTGGAACTCAAATGTAACCATGCAGTAGGTGCATGTTCACACGGGTCTTAATATATTAAAAACAACAAGGAAAAAGTAAGAAAATACCCTAAAATAAATAAAAGTAAAAGTAAAATGCTATAGTGTATAAAAATAAATAGGGTTATTGGTGCCATTATTTTGATCAAAAAAATGTGCAAGCCATCCCACCACGACAAGGTGACCCTATCTGGACAGTCTGTACTTAACAGTATTAAAACCTTACCATATGTCCTGTAGTATTCCAACATGATAATGACCCAACACCCCCTAAGGGTGCTTTCACACTACGATTTTTGCATTTCCGATGCTGTCCGAAAAAAATCGGACAGCATCGGACCGATTTTCGGACCCCATGCATCCCTATGGGGATCGGACCGAATCGGATGTGCACTAAATGCCATCCGATTTGGTCCGATCCAATTTTGCCCGATTTTGGCCGATTTTTTTCAGGAGAAAAAAATCTTTGCCTGCAACGATTTTTTCATCCGATTACAAAATCTGACAGAGTCGGATCGGACCAAATCGGATGGCATTTAGTGCACATCCGATCTGACCCGATCCCTAACATGGGGCCCTATGGAGAAGGGTCCGAGGAAACATCTGATGTCTCCTCGGACCCCATTTTACTGTACTGAGCATGCTCAGTACAGTAAAAATGCTCCTGGGAGCACAAGGGTTAAAAAGAAAAAAAAAAAGTTTATTCTCACCTCTCCCCGAGCCCCCGCCGTCTTCCGCCATCTTCCTCTAGGCTCCCGGTGGCTCCCGCAAGCTGCCGGTGTCAGCAGAGGTGTACCTCTGCTGTTCAGGACCTGCGGTGATGTCACAGTCATGTGACCGCGGGTTCACCATGGTGAACCCGCGGTCACGTGACTGTGACATCACCGCAGGTCCTGTGTACAGCAGAGGTACACCTCTGCTGACACCGGCAGCTTGCGGGAGCCACCGGGAGCCTAGAGGAAGATGGCGGAAGACGGTGGGGGCTCGGGGAGAGGTGAGAATAAACTTTTTTTTTTTTTTTTTTTGCAGCCCGGCGCCGATTTTATGCCGGAATCGGGTGCCTATTTGGCACCCGATTCCAGGCATCAGAAGGGAGCCGATGCTGTCCGATTTATATCGGACAGCATTGGCTCCCTCAAAATCGTGGTGTGAACGCACCCTTAGATGATCACTGTCTTACTAAAGAAACTGAGGGTAAAAGTGCAGAACTGGCCAAATGTTTCCATATCTAAAACCTTTTGAGAGTCTGTAGGGCCTCAGCAAACAAAAGATGGAGGAATGCAATGTCTCCAACATCCACCAGCTCCGTGATGTCGTCATGAAGGCGCAGAAGAGTTTCCAATGTCTCCTGTGAAGCTCCATTGAACTCCATTCCCTAGTGAGTTAAGGCATTGCTTGAAAATAATAATGGCCACACAAAATATTGACACTTTGGGCACAGTTTGTCCATTTTCGCTTAGGGGTGTACACACTTTTGTTGCTATCAGTTTAGACACTAATGGGAGTGTGTTACGTTATTTAGAGGACACACCAAATTTACATTGTTATACACTGTTATACAAGCCGTACATTACTTTACATTGTATCAAAGTGATATATCTTCAGTGTTATCCCGTGAAAAGGTATAATAAAATATTTAAGAAAATGTGAGGGGTGTACTCACTTTTATAAGATACTGTATATTTAAAAAAAAAGAAAATTGGAACTATTTTTGACTTTTCCTGTCTTTATGAACATGATTTCCCATTTTGCTGGTGGGATCAGGAATGAGGATCCCCTGTTTTGCACACCTGCAGTTAGACATTGCACCCCTTGACAAGGCTTCTCTAGAAGTAGCGTGAAACTCAAAAACATACAAAGGAGGAGCCATTTGTGCATCCACATTACTAATGAGCCTTAAGTTCCATTTCAGGGAAAGAAAAGTGCACAATAGTAGAACAGCTGTATTCTTCTAGCTACATCATTTTGACATTTGTAGCTCGGAGACAACCCTCATGTAAGTAACATGGGCAATTGGTGGTCACCTACCAGGACAACGGAGCCACATGTAGCTTTGCACTAGAGATCTAGGAGTGCACGTTTCCTGTATCACTTTTGGCCACCGATCGGACCTTCCGCTCTGTGGAGCTATTTTGGACATGTGGTGGCTGCTGTTGAAGAGGGACCAAAATGTTCATTGACGTTCCATCTGATATCCCTTCTTGAAATATGGTTGGTGCCAAAAATTAATGATTATTGTAGGAACTCTGAGCTTGTCCTAACCTGTTTCATTTCCAAAGAACCCTTTACTTGTATCTCAATTTCACAGAAGTGTGATCTAACGGCCAATAAAGTCTATACTGAAGGCATTATTACGGCCAAGTGTTGACTGCTTTATGTGTTCGAATGTCAAGGATCTTGAAGAACAAAAAGTGTTTGACCCTATGCCAAATTCTTTAATGTAGTCCTCTCTCTGTGTAGACCCCAAAATCAGATGAAATTTGCCCCCATTTAGGATCTTATATGTCAGGGACTAAAAGGACTACTAATGCAGGGGCTCCTCACCTTTTTACCATGGAGGAACCCGTCTAAACTTGTTTCATTTCCAAAGAACCCCTTTTATCTCCATTTCACGGTCCATAAAGTCTACACTCAAGGCATTATTATGGCCAAGTGTTGACTTCCTTAAGAGTTCAAATGCCAAGGATCTTGAAGAACAAATAACAAAAAGTGTTTGACCCTATGCCGAGTTCTTAAATGTGGCCGTCAATCTCCGTAGGCTCCTAAGTAAGATGAAAAATGCAACTTTCATGACCTTACATGGCAGGGACGTTGGCCCAGTTGAGCTACTTGCACCTCTATAGTTATATCACTGTGGTGAACCGTTGACCTGAGCCAGTTTTATGGATCCCTAGTTGTGATGAATTGTCCTGTTGCAAATCCTTAGTGGCTACCTAAGAAGAGACCCAAGTATTAGAAGTCACCATATTGCATCTCCCTGGTATTTCAGTCATATTTTACGTTACGGAGGGGCTGTTGATATATATTATTCATTAATTACCAGCACCATTGTTCTTTCCACTTAACAAGCAACATAGCCGCCAGTCTCAAGATATTTTCTTACTGTGTAAGTTTAGTATTTACTTTTGAAAGGGTAAATCATAGATTTTTATGAGGAATGGGAAGATTAAGAATTTCTGATTTAAAAAAAAAAATGCAATTTTGGGAGGCATCTTATATGTATTCTCCTTTGTGACATTTGCTCTATGATATCTCAAGTTGCTGTCTTTGCTATGACAACCCCAGACAATTCTCCGAGTGCGGCTTTCAAATCCCATATTAGAGAACTGCAAATTAACAAATGTGTCAACACAAATATAAGGTAAAAGCTTATATTTGCAGCGGACACTACAGTGTCATATGTGTCCCGGAAAATTCATAGACAGAACAAAGGTTTTGAAACTATTTCTATAAAGCAGAAACTTTTCTATACCAACATCACTAAATGTTACATATCAGTTTGGGGTTGATTGATTATACAGGGTAGACACATGGAGAAACCTCTCAATCAACTAGCATAATGCATCTCTTCAAACTATGATATCTCTGAAACACCTGACAGCCAAGATCTGATCTATGTTGCCCATTATTAAAAACACCTCCAGTTTTCATGTCACGACAGTCAGTGTAGGGGAGGGGGATACAATAGAGCTGAGCGTCATAACAAACAGTTTTTGCTTTCTTCTTACATCACTATCAGTTCTGCTATACTTGTCCTTCCCCCAATACTGATACTTCTCATCTCCCCTCACTGACTGTCGTGAGATGAAAGCTGGAGGTGTTTGTAATGATTAGAGAGATCAGAGTCATTACATGTCTCAAAGGAAAAAGCCAGTCCTAAGCTTTTCTGGGAGAGTTATTTTTCTCTACATGATGCCTCTTGCTGGTCAACTTTATGCAGGGGAAGAAGTACATGCCCCTAGACATGAATCTCAGTGAACACCTCCTTACACGTATCGTAACTTTAAAGCTAAACTTTAACAACTAATATCTCCGCAATGAATATTAGTTTTGTGGATGCCCAAATAGCAGGAAACTCATAGAAACAATAGAGAAGTGAGAGCCTGTTAGAGAGGGTGCAACATTCCTGTCTTATTTTTGAGTAGAGCCCTATGCTCAATCTTTTGCAGGAGGATGACACCGGTGAAGGACGTTTCAGCTTTGCAGCCTACGGAATGGGCCCCGCATGTCTCCAGGCCAAGGACGGGATCTCCGTGAAAGGGAACAACAATAACAACCCAACAAGCAACGCACCTCCAGCATCGAAAATCTCCCGATGAAATGCGCAAGCTCTTCATAAGCCGGGCCAAGAAGATTGACAAGGTGTCGAGGATCGGATTTCCATTGGTTTTTCTTATATTCAACACATTTTACTGGATCATCTACAAGATAGTACGTAGCGAGGACGTCCACAAGCAGTGAAGAAAAAGTCGGTCAGGTTGAGCTGGGGACGGACAATCTATGGAAACTTTTGGATGTGGGTACACAATGAGTGAATCAATGGTATTTCACTAATCCTTTATTGTACCCATGTACCCTAGTGCTGTATGTTGGGGGTCGCAAGGGTCATTTACAAATATATGAAAGGGGGGATTAAAATAAAAAGAAAATGGAAAAGGGTTCAAAAGAACAAGATGGATAAAGAATGGGTTTTCATAAAAAAATAGAAAAAAACTGTATTAACTTTGTGCAATAGCAATGCAGAAATGCATGATTTTAAGAATGTGGCAATATATATATATATATGTATACATACAAATCCAAGGATTTGGGGCTTTAAAGTGTATATAGGCCTTAAGATTTACATGTGGACAGGTCTACAGAGCGGGGATGAATCCACTGAGTTATTTGTAATATACAAGAAAAGTGCCCAGATAATATATGTAAAATATGCAACATATATATGTCTCTGATTATAGTCTCAATGCACAGAAATAATTAGTAGTGGCTAGAAAATATATAGTTTGCTCTTTGCTTATCGACTGGGCTCTGTGAGCCGTGGTTTTTTTTTAGGGATGCAGAGAAGTCTGGAAACATTTATGGGATTTATTTTCGAATCCTATGATACTTTGTGATCATTCATGATCGAAACTTTTATTTTTATCCCCCAAAATAGCCTGGACGTATGTTCGATGTATGTCCGACATCTCTCAAAGTATCCTGGTGATGACTATATTGTAGAAAAATATGTATATCCACATGCAGGTCTGTGTACCGGAATATTAAATTATGGTAAGATTTGGAATGGCGAAAAATATAGGTCCTTTGGAGTTTCAAACTTCATAATCTAATTGGTCCATCTTGGGCATTTTCATCGTTAATGAAAGACCTGGTTGAAAAAAATGTAGGGACCGCCATCTATAAGAGTTAAGCAAAAAGATTTGCCGTCCTTCAGATGCAACATTGATAGTTCATGGCTTCTGGACCAGTGCCCCGCAAATGTCCTGCTACCTGGCATCATCCTGGTACCTCTGATGATTAGTAGACCTGGTTTGATGTCATTTTTGTTGTGTTTAATACGCCATGCTAGGAATACTGCGGACTCTAGTCTGGTCTGGCCAAGTACTATGGATCTATGATGACTCTAGTCCAGATACTGGAGGACTCTAGTCGGTCTCGCAAGTATATGGATCTACTGATAGACTCTAGTCCAGAATACTGGGGGACTCTAGTCAGGTCTGGCCAAGTACTATGGATCTACTGATAGACTCTAGTCCAGAATACTGGAGGACTCTAGTCAGGTCTGGCCAAGTACTATGGATTTACTGCAGGACTCTAGTCCAGAATACTGGAGGACTCTAGTCCGGTCTGGCCAAGTACTATGGATCTACTAGAAGGACTCTAGTCCAGAATACTGGCAGGACTCTAGTCGGTCTGGCCAAGTACTATGGATCTACTGCAGGACTCTAGCCCAGAATACTGCAGGACTCTAGTCTGGTCTGGCCAAGTACTATGGATCTACTGCAAGATTCTAGTCTGGTCTGGCCAAGTACTATGGATGTGTTCTGGACCAGGGCACTGCAATTCTCCTGCTACCTGGCATACTCCTGGCAGCCTCCTATGATTAGTAGACCCAGATAGATGTTATTTTTGTGGTGTTACGCCATACCAGGAATACTGCAGGACTCTAGTCCGGTCTGGCCAAGCGCTATGGATGTATTCTCTTTACCAGGCGCCTACAAATATCTTTGTTGAACTTTTCCAGCTATTGTGACTATATTGAATATCTCGTTACGTTGAATGTCACTAGAATGTGGAATGGCCCTTTACTTCTTTTATTTTCCAGTAGAATTATCTATTTAGATCTATCAGACTTTATCAGAGTAAAAATAGTATTATTTTTAAAATATTTTTCCAGTTTTAAAATTGTCGCTGTCCCATTTCATTTGCCATTTTATCTTTAAAACGTTTTATGCACTTTTTGGATCCACTATGTAATTCCCTGATATTCTAAATGAAAATATTGTAAATTAAGAGTGGAGTCTATAGAGAATGGATCCGGTAACTGATCACTATTTATCATCCATTTGTAAGCTGATCCTGTTTGCAAAAAACGGATCCTTTACAAATGAAAGAGAAACAGAAGATCAACAGTTACCGGATCTGTTCTCCATAGACTCCAAAAACATGTGTTTGCACAACTTTGTTGCCAAAGGATTACTGCTGGACATGTGAACTCAGACTCACCCAAATCTTGCTAACTAAAGGAGCAGAAGTCCATATAGTTTTTAATCAAGTTGGCATAATATTATTATTATTATTATTATTATTATTATTATTACTTATTTATTATTATTACACCTACTACATATTGGGATAGGATCTTGGAGATGGGAATGCCCTTTAAGGGCTACATATTCAAGACTTTAAATATACACATGTGCATTAAGCACTAAAAATGGATTCCCAAATTGTTGTTATGATTATTTTTATTTAACAATCAATCAATATAATTATTAAATTAAATAATTATTAATTTATTAATCATGAATAAGAATCAATTAATTAAATAATCAATTAATATCAAGGAACTATCAATCAATATCAATTATTAAATTATATAAATTTTATTTTATTATTAAATTAATATCAATTATTCAATCTTAATATTTAATTAACTAGCCATCAATCTTTTTATGGGCCTGATAAGTCTTTGTTGCCCCCAGCAACCAATCAGAGCTCAGCTTTCATTTTTCAAACAGCTCTTTTCAAATTCAAGCTGAGCTGTGATTGGTTGCTAGGGGCAGGAAAGTCAGGCCTTGTTTTTAGACTGCATTTCAGCCCATAGCAACCAATCAGAGCTCAGCTTTCATTTTCGATACAGCTCTTTTCAAATTCAAGCTGTCTGTGATTGGTTGCTAGGGGCAGGAAAGTCAGGCCTTGTTTTTAGGCTGCCATTTCTGCCCATAGCAACCAGTATCACCCCAGCAGAATACACAATAAAAGATTCACTATGAAGAGTCTCTGATGGTCAACGATGGCTGGTTTTCTTTTACACTCTTCTCCATAGTCTCCCAAGAGCAGCTGGTCCGATCTCACATAATTGAGTGCATAGGAGGAGATGCCATATTGCAGACAATACTCAGGAGAGGCAATATTTGCCATGATTTCCTAATTATTAGACAAAAATACAAAACAATCAAATGAGAAAAAGAAATAAAACGTGAGTGGTCACCACTAGTGAACACAAGTGTGGTTTCCTTTAGGATTATATTAAAAAATCCATGAAAAACCTGCAGTGCCCCCAACACAGACGCCATCTCATAGAGAGCGCCATGGGAAGCAAAGGCCTGTTCTGCCACCTAGAGTCGCTGCGGAGTATTGCAGAAATATTTAGTCATGACCATGTGTCGGACCCATGTATTTATTTAAAAAGGCACAATTACCATAATGTATGTTTGGCTTATGTTGGGATTGATTTTTTGCAATGTTATGATTCCAATCAGTCTCAATCTGCATATCTATCTGTTGCCCCCAGCAACCAATTATAATACTGTCCTCTTGAATATAGTGACGCCCTTGCACTTCCCAGCCCCCCCCGCCCCCCTAAATCCACATTGACCCCTACTGCGTCTATTCTAATCTATCCTCTGAAGCCGGCATCACACGCAGCAACCAAGGCTGCGATGTCGGAAGCGATGCGCGGGTGCGCGCTCGCTTCCGACATCACAGCCTTGGTGTCACACGGCAACAGGTTGACCGGTGGCGCTGCAGCGATGTGGGCGGAGCCATCGCTCGCTATGCTGGGATCAACCCAGCGAGCGATCCATAGCAATACTGCTGTATAGGCTGGATCGCCGCCACCATCGCTATTGCGGTGTCAGACGGCGCAATCCAGCTTAATCGCTGATTGCAGATTGACAGGTTTACGTTATGCTCGTAAACCTGTCAACTTGCGACCAGCGACAAATCGCAGTTGCGTCGCGCTGTTACGCAGCATGACGCACTTGCGATATCGTGAGCGACATCGCTGATGTGTCACATTTCGTGATGTCACTCGCGATATTGACGCATGTGACGCCGCCTTAAGGCTATATGCACGCTCGACGTTTTTGGTGCAGTGTTTTTTGTCAAAACTGCACCAAAAACGGCTATAAGATGCTGCGTTTTTGACTGCTGCGTTAGTGTGCAGAAAGCGCATTCAGAAAATAATGAGCGTGTTAAATATTTCTCTGTTTTTATGTTGCGCTTTCACCCAACATGTAACCTCTCTGAAATGCCATCCGGTGTTCTCCCAACTAAGAAGGCTTGGTTGCAGGCAAGTGTGATGTGAGCCCTGTTACCCAAAAGGTGAGGGTTAGGGATGAGTGATTAAGACTTTAAAGGTTGAAATTTGTACTGAACAGACTTCCAAAAACTTTCAGCGTTCGGAGTTTGGGTCCTTTATGTTTGCAAATCACTGGAGTGAGCCTTAGTGTGCTCGGGTACACTCGATGCTCGGGTACACTCGGTGCTCGGCCCAGTGTGAGCCGCTTGTAGTGTATGAACGTCTTGCACTGGGGGTAAAATCAGCATTATCGGATATACTGTGTACCCAAAAAAGAAAATGCCAAATTTCTCCCTCCCCCAGAAGTGTTTTGCTTATGGCGGCCTGTATGTGGGCAGAGAGCCGAACTACCCAATCAGTAACTTCCAATGAGGTTTGGGACAGGTTTGGAAAAAGTCCAGCTGCACTCGCAGAAACTGAACTTCTACGGATCCACTCATCTCCAGTGAGGGTCATACCCATTTTTGATTTCCTATTGGGCTCCCATTACTTCACATGTATAATGATCTGATGTACCAAAATTGTGCCCGTTCCTTGCTCCTTTCGACAGATTGTGTTGCTAATTTCAGATATTACTTTCAGGATCGTTAGCACTGCACTTTATGGATTTCCATATTTATAATATTTATAGCACTTTATTATTCCCTTTGGCTACACCCATGGCCTAAGAGACTGTAAGCACTTTGGGGGTAGGGAACACTTTTATTTTGTCTGTACGTGACATAGAGTCCTAGAAGTGTCAAGGTACCGTCACACAGGGAGATCTCCCCAGCGATGTTGCCGGCGATGCGCGAGAGCGCGCATCCCTGGCAACATCGCCGGGGAGATGTCACACTGAGCAACTTCCCGGCGATATCGCCGGCTACTTGCCGCGGCTATCACTCGCTGGGTTGCCCAGCAACCCAGCGAGCTGTAACCCGCAATGTTGTAGATAGGCGGAATCGCCCGCAACATTGCAGGTTGCCGCGTTACACAGGGCGATCAGGCATGATCGCCTCAGCAACATCGCCAGGTTTCCCAACAATGTTGGAAACCTGGCGATGTTGCTCAGGCGATTTGTCTCCTGATTATCGCCTGTCACACGAGGCAACTCTCCGGCGATGTCTCCGCAACTTGGCCACGCCCCTCAGTTGCCGGCAACATCGCCGGCGATATCTCCCCGTGTGACGGTACCTTCAGAGCTACATTGGTCATACCTTCCATTTATAAAAATGTAATAAAATTACTGGATATATGATAAATGTATGAACACTGATAATCCAGCTACTGAGGCTCTTATGAAGCTCAAGGGTCATGGAGAGGTAGTGAGCATGTATGACCAGTGCTGGAGGAATGGTCGCACCTGCTCACTACCACTCCATTCAAACATGGGAACCCATTTTTGAGATCGGTAAGGGTGACAGGAGTTGAACACCCCTTGATCATTTATTTATTGGATAACTCTTTTAAGGCTGAATATTGTCTCCAGGAAGCAATGCTTCCAGAGATAAATCAAAGTCAGTGAACCCATGGCCCCTAGCAATCCAGATAGAAGTCATTCTAAAGGGATAGCCAAAAATGGTCCACCTCTGATAGAAGGGGATATAAAGCCATGGAGTATACAGTGAAGAAACAATGAATGGTAATAAGTAACATATTATAAAGGTTTTAAATTTGCAGGATAGGGGGGGTTCCAAAAACAAGACAACCAAAGTGGTTTCTTGGCCACTACGCTCCTGGCGCCCAGGGCCATGATGTAAATTAATCTAAAGTGATAGTCAACAATGGTCCACTTCTGATAGAAGAGACATGCAAATTGTAAAGGTTTTACATATGCAAGTCTCCCGCTAATGGGAGGTTCCAAAAACAAGACACCCAAAAGTGGTTTGTTGGCCCTAGCTCCTGGCGCCCAGGGCACATGATGTAAATTAATCTAAAGTGATAGTCAACAATGGTCCACCTCTAACCTCTGATAGAAGAGACATAAACCCATAAGGTATACAGTGAAGAAACAATGGATGGTATTAGGTAGCATATTATAAAGGTTTTACATATGTAGGTCTCCTGCTAATGGGAGGTTCCAAGAACAAGACACCCAAAAATGGTTTGTTGGCTGCTATGCTTCCTGGCACCCATTGCACACTCACCCCACTCCCCTGCTATCCCCTTGCTATGATCATCTTCCATCACAGGGGGACTAGGAACACTTTGGCCAAATTGTGACCAATATATTGCATTTTATAGGAATGGTGGGATGCCCCCATATGGAACAGAAAAGCTTATTACACTTTTATCACACGTTGCCCCCTTTTTTGGTAGCTTTTTTGTGTGGTTCGGGTGATACCTAGTGATTTTGGGTATATGAAAAAAGTAAATATTTAGCTTCATGTGGCCTACTGTAAAAAAAACAAGTTTTTATCCAGTGCTCTCGTAATTTACTCCCTTGTGTAAAACAGTTGTCAAATTAGAAACACAGGGCTGCTTTCCTCCAGAGGCAGCGCCACATCTGCAAGCAGGTCACATGTGGTATTACAGGTGGAGTAATGCTTCAATACCGAACAAAATATGAACACAGAGTGACTATTAATGGAGGGGAGCAACTATGTTTTTCCTATGATAGACAACCCCTTTAATTAGGGTGCAATATAGTCCTACTACTACCTCCCGGTCACAGACAGTGTTGCCTAAACTAAAGCACTTTTCCTATAATAAGCATTAGAAAACATTATTTTTCTTCAACCGTTGAACTAATATTTAAAGCAATAACATTGAGAAAAAAAGATATGTACGGTATATAGATTACATTTTGTTCCCTTTACTATAGACTCAATGAGAAATTAATTCTATGGGAATCTGATACCCTAGGTTCTAATAGAGTGGTAGGACCTGGCACATTACATTTGGTCTCAATGGATCCCAAGCAATTTCCCAATTTTCTTGTAGCATTACCCAAATGGACAGATGGTTTTTGTTAGAAAATCCCTTTAAGTATGGCCACACATGGGGTCCTATAGATCTGTATTGTAGAAAATTGATATCACAGATCTATAACATGCTTTGAGACCTTACAACTTAAAGGGATTGTCCTACCTAGTTTGGGCATCAGAATCTCTATGCTCAGTGTCAATGGGTGGTACAGTTGCAGGAACCCATAGATTAAAATAGGACTCTTGCTGGATACTTTTAGTCTTTGGACTGTTGCCCCAAAAACATTCCCACCCAGCATGCAACTGTGTCTGATCATGCTCTATGTAGAGATTGGGTGGGCAGATAAGTCCAGACACCCCTTTTGTTCTTTGTCAAAAGCTTCATTGATGAAAATTAGCATCTGAGTTAGTACATCAAGCTCTCAATTTAAAGAGGTTATCTCATCTGGGTATCTTTCTCAAGAGGAGGAACCTATCTCCCGCCATACCGCCTCTCTCTATTTGGCCAGATGAACACATCCATATTTCATGGTCAACGATGCGCTGACCAACCACAGTTCTCAACCCAAACTTGACAGCCTCACAGGCATAGATGGGCTGTGGAATTTGGATCAAAAGACCCATGGGTTTTTCAAACCACGAAACATAGATGAGACGGTGGTATTTGTGTCAAGAGACCCATGGCTCAGTCCATTCTAGAACCAGAAAACATAGATGAGATGGTGGTATTTGTGTCAAGAGACCCATGGCTCAGTCCATTCTAGAACCACGAAGCATGATGAGACGGTGGTATCTGTATCAAGAGGCCCATGGCTCAGTCCATTCTAGAACCACGAAACATTGATGAGATCGGTGGTATTTGTATCAAGAGGCCCATGGCTGCCATTCTAGAACACGAAACATAGTGAGACGGTGGTATTTGTATCAAGAGACTCATGTCTCAGTCCGTTCTTGAACTATGAAACAAGTGAGATGGTGGTATCTGTATCAAGAGACCCATGGCTCAATCCATTCTAGAACCACGAAACATAGATGAGAGGTGGTATTTGTATCAAGAGCCCATGGCTCAAGTCTATTCTAGAACCATGAAACATAGATGAGATGGTGGTATTTTATCAAAGCCCATGGCTCAGTCCATTCTAGAACCATGAAACATAGATGAGATGGTGGTATTTGTATCAAGAGACCCATGGCTCAATCCATTCTAGAACCACGAAACATAGATGAGACGGTGGTATTTGTATCAAGAGCCCCATGGCTCAGTCTATTCTAGAACCATGAAACATAGATGAGATGGTGGTATTTCTATCAATAGCCCCATGGCTCAGTCCATTCTAGAACCATGAAACATAGATGAGATGGTGGTATTTGTATCAAGAGACCCATGGCTCAATCCATTCTAGAACCATGAAACATAGATGAGATGGTGGTATTTGTATCAAGAGCCCCATGGCTCAGTCTATTCTAGAACCATGAAACATAGATGAGATGGTGGTATTTCTATCAATAGCCCCATGGCTCAGTCCATTGTCTAAGAACCATGAAACAAATAGATGAGATGGTGGTATTTGTATCAAGAGACCCATGGCTCAGTCCTACTTGTCCCACAAAACATAAGGTCTTAACTTGTACTGAAATCCCAAAAATTGCCAAAACCTAAGTTGACAATTATTGGAATGATAATGGGAAGTCTATGGAGAAACATAGGGGCAAGGACACGTCTTCGGGCACCAAGTGTTAAGTCCTAGACATATAGAAATTGCCATAAATCTCGTTAGTGGGATTGTAAAAAAAAGAAAAACTCAATAGTCGGGGCTACAAAGGAGGGATCTAATAGGGAAACCACGTCATCTTCATTTCTAACTAGTACTGTAGCCCCCCGCCACCTGTTGACCCTTCCACCAATAGGGACATGACAGCATATCCTAGCAAGGGTCCGAAAAACCCTTTTGACTGAATCTCATAAAATGTTTTGAATAATCTGAATACGTATTCACCAGGATCTTTGGAGACGATTGTGTCTACCCTCCTCTTATAGAATATTGCTATATGTTGAGATTACAACTCTCGATAAGATGTGAACGCTTTGTCCCCCTAATGTTATAGGAGCTTTCCAAGACCAAGAGAACTATCAGACCAAGAGCACATTTGTTGTAAATGTAACAGAGAGATTATAGGTTCCAGATGTCTGTAATATCTCTTATGTCAGTGACGCCAAGTGCTTCCATATCCCGCAGCTCGACGAAGACGAATAACGCAAACCGCTTTCTTTATGCAATTATTTTATAAAAAGCCGAAGCAACAATTAAAAATAAATTAAATAAAAAAAAAAAGATATAAATACTTATAATCTTTTGCATGAAACAGAGCAAAAGTTACGCAAATTATTTTATTTTTTGGCTTGTGAAAAAAAAATATATATAAATTTTAAAAAATGTAAAAAAAAAAATGAAAACATTTACAGATAACTTTCAGTTTGAACATGGAATGTAGCATTTGTTGTAATTGTACATATAAATAAAGATATATTTATTATCCCATGTACCAGTCATCGCAATTCATAATGAAATTAAAGTTTTCTGAAATTTTTCAGCGTTTTGGACTTCATATTTATTCTGTCGAGTGTGAATGTGACTGGGAATGAAGGGGTTAAAGGGACTCTGTCAGCAGGTTTTTGCTATGAAAGCTGAGGACGGCATGCTGCAGGGGTTAAAAAAACAAAAAGCAATTGTGCCTCTCTTAGGCTGGTTTCACACTACGGATTTTTCAGATCCGATGCTGTCCGATCAAAATCGGACAGCATCGGATCCGAATTTGGCCCCCATGCAGCCCTATGGGCATCGGACCGAATCGTATGTGCACTAAATGCCATCCGATTTGGTCCGATCCGATTCTGTCCGATTTTTTTATCGGTGCAAAAATCGGAGCCTGCTCCAATTTTAGCACTGAAAATAAAATCTGACAGAATCGGATCGGACCAAATCGGATGGCATTTAGTGCACATCCGATCTGACCCGATCCCTTTAACATGGGGCCCTATGGAGAAGGGTCCGAGGAAACATCTGATGTCTCCTCGGACCCGATTTTACTGTACTGAGCGTGCTCAGTACAGTAAAACTGCTCCACACTGGGAGCACAAGGGTTAAAAAAAAAAAAAAAGTTTATGCTCACCTCCCCCCGAGCCCCCGCCGTCTCCCGCCGTCTTCCTGCAGGCTCCTGGTGGCTCCCGCAGGCGTCTTCTTCTGCTGTTCAGGACCTGTGGTGATGTCACAGTCATGTGACCGCGGGTTACCATGGTGTAACCTGGTATCACGTGACTGGGACATCACCGCAGGTCCTGAACAGCAGAAGAAGACCTCTGCTGACACCGGGAGCCTGCAGGAGCCACCGGGAGCCTGCAGGAAGACGGGGGGAGAAGGCGGGGGCTCGGGGGGAGGTGAGCATATTTATTTATTTTTTTTAACGGAGGCTACGATTTTATGCCGGAATCAGATGCCTATTTGGCATCCGATTCCAGGCATCAGAAGGGAGCCGATGCTGTCCGAATTTATCGGACAGCATGGGCTCCCTTCAAAATCGTAGTGTGAAAGTAGCCTTATCAGTGTGTCTGCTATTTGTTTATGGAATCTAAAGGCTTTATTTCCCTGTGATTTCAGGACTACAATGTCACAAGCATGGCAGTCACAAAATGCCCCCTGCTGTGATTGACACCTCACAATCTCTATAGAGAGCCTGGTGCGGGCGGGGGCAGCTCTCCCAGCTCTGCTAAAATGGATAAAACTGAATGCTTTGATTGTGTCAGAACGTCATCAGCCAGTTGTCTATATAATACATCATTGGATTCAGGGTTTCATTGACTGCATGCTGCTCTCAGATGAGGTTGCAAAAACCTACTGAAAAATTCCCTTTAAGAACAATATGGGGGTCCTAGGATTATATGAGGTCATTCATCTGATCAATATATGCCTCCAGATTAGAGTTGAGCAAAGTCTTAGAGGACCCTGGGGGTCCATGGCCGAAGGTCACGCAAATTCGTCCTACCGGCCAGCAACCCCAGCTCCTATTTATGGTTTGTGGGCCTGTTGTCATAGTCAAAAACTGAATCACACATATCACGCCAAGTCTTTTAACCCCTTCCCGACCTTTGACGTTGTACAACATCATGGGTTTCCGTGCCTTCACGACCCATGACGTTGTACACTGTCATGGCGGGTTTGCAGATGTGCAGTTCCGGTGACTGGGGTCAGCGAAAAGTCACCGGAGCTGCACATAGGAAGGGACCTCCAGATGACCCCGGGGGGGGTGGCTTTGCCCTCCCGTGAGTATGATCACTGTGATTGGCTTTTGAACATCAAACAGCCAGTCACAGTGATCATAGTATTGCACCAATGATATTTGGTGCAATACTGAAACCCAGCCATGGCTGCTGCATTAGCACCGACCATTGGTTGGAGAACAGTGACCCTGGTGCCCCCCCCCCGAGATCTCATTGGAGCTGGCGTCCATGTGACACCAGCTGTCCAATCAGATCAGGAGGGGCAGTTAGATTTGAGGGTGCCCTCCCTCAGCCTCATCCCGTCCAAGGAGGCTGAAGAGAGAGCTTCCCTGTCGACGCCACCACCGACTGCCTGAAACGGTAAACCCCCTGCCCCTGATCTCCACCATCGCTTATTCCGTTACTGCAGCAGCGTCGCTGCTGCAGAACCTCACTGCCCCTGATCTGCCGCTTCTTCTGCTACTGCAGCAGCAGTGCCTCTGCTGCAGAACCTCACTGCCCCCATCTCTGCTGACAGCCGCCGCCACCGCTGCTGCAGAACCTCACTGCCCCCATCTCTGCTGACAGCTGCCACCACCGCTGCTGCAGAAACTCACTGCCCTGCTGCTGCTGTTGCTGCAGCTCAGCCCCCTTTCCCGTTGCTTAGTCCCCCCTGCCCAGCCCCCCTGTCTGTTGCTCACCCCACTGCCCGCTGCTCAGCCCCCTGCCTGCTGCTCAGCCCCATGCCCGCTGATCACCCACTCTGCCAGCTGATCATTCCCCCTACCTGCTGATCACCCCCCTTCCCGCTGATCACCCCCCTGCCCCAATCTCTGCCACTGCTGATCACCCCACTCGCCTGCTGATCACACCCCACCCGCTCCTCACCTCCCTGCCCGCTGCTCACCCTCCCTGCCCGCTGATCACCCCCCCTTCCCACTCCTCACCCCCCGATCGATGATCACCCCCCTGCCCCCAATCTCTGCCGCTGCTGATCACCCCCTCGCCTTCTGATCAAGCTCCTCACCCCCCCCTGCCACCTCTGCTGCAGCACCTCAGTGTCCCCTGCTGTCGGTAATACTGCCCCCTGCCTCCGATATCTGCCGCAGCTCAGTGTCCTCTGCCCACTGATCACCCCCTCCAGTCCGCTGATCACCCCTCCTGCCCCCAATCTCTGCTGCAGCAGCGCCGCCACTGCTGCAGCACCTCGGTGTCCTCTGCTGCCTGTAATACTGCCCCCTGCCCTGATCTCTGCCACTGCTCAGTGTCCCCTGCCCGCTGATCGCCCCTCCTGCCCCAATCTCTGCTGCAGCAGAGCCGCCGCTGCTGCAGCAACTCAGTTTCCCCTGCTGCTGGTAATACTGCCCCCAATCTCTGCCGCTGCCACTGCTGCTGCTCAGTGTCGCCTGCCCGCTGCTCACCCCCCTTCCCGCTGATCACCCCCTCTGCCCTGTGACCTGCTGCTGCCACCGACTCCTGCATTTTCCTCAGCCCCTGCCTCCCCCCACACCTGACAGCACCCACCATACCCCCCCCGCACCTGACAGCCCTCACCTTACACCCCTGCACCTGACAGCCCCCGCCTTACACCCCTGCACCTGACAGCCCCCGCCTTACACCCCTGCATCTGACAGCCCCTACCTTACACCCCTGCACCTGACAGCTCCCACCTGAAAGTTACACCAATCACTTGCACATACACACATACACACACACTATAATAAAGTTTAATTTTTTTACACACACACAAAATGTCCTACCTGTCCCAGTCATCACGATCAGAAAGGGCGTACTCAGCTGAGGAGGCATATGCTATTATTGCCTCCGAAGCTGATAGTGAGGGAGAGGACCCCACATTCCTCTATTTCTCCCATTCTTCCTCCTCCAGTGACACCGACTCACCACCACGAAGATGTTGGAGGACAAGAGGTCGTCCGGAGTCCGGGGGAGAAGGGCTGGAGGCTGTGGAAGAGGAACGGGAGCCTGGGGAAGAGGAGCCGGAGGACATGGAGGAAGACCCACAGCCATGGAGAAAGACCCACAGCCAACTGTGAGTAACCCACAACCTAGTGCTAGTCACGCCCAATCTAGCACTAGTGCCCCCGTTTGGATCCACGTCCCTGAAAATTATGTCCCATGGATTCTTGATTTCGTTCCCCAATCAGGAATCCAGTTCGAGACAGCAAACGTCAGGGAAATAGAGTTTTTCAAAGTCTATTTCTCTGAGGCAATTGTCAGTCTCATGGTGGAGCAGACTAATATCTACGCCCAATAGTTTTTGGCCGAAAACCCAAATTCATCATTTTCTATTTGAAGTCCCATTGACTCAGTAGAAATGTTGAAATTTTGGGGACTGGTACTTCACATGGGGATTGTGAAGAAACCAGAAATCCGCCAATACTGGAGTACGGATATTTTATATAAAACTCCAGTATTTGGCATGGTGATGACCCGCAAACGATTTGAGGGTATTCACAAGTTTTTGCATTTCAGGGACAATGCGGACAGCCTTCCCCGCGATGACCCGAATTTTCATAGGCTGTTCAAAATTCGGACAGTCATCGAACACTTCAGCAACAGGTTTGCTGAAGTGTATGTTCCCCAAAGGGAAATTTGTGTGGATGAATCCCTCATCCACTTCAAAGGGGTGATTCAATTCCGTCAGTACCTGCCCAGTAAGAGGGTGAGGTACGGAATTAAACTCTATAAGCTGTGCGAGAGTACCTCAGGGTACACTCACAGCTTTAGAGTATACGAAGGGAGGGATTCCAGGATCCAGCGCCCAGAATGCCCACCTGTTATGGGGGTGAGTGGGAAAATAGTGTGGGATTTGATCCACCCACCGCTTGATAAAGCTTATCATCTGTACGTTGATAACTTTTATACAAGTATCCCACTCTTTCAATCCCTCCCTGCCAGAACTGCCACCGCTTGCGGTACTGTGCGCAGAGACCAGAGGGGTCTCCCTTTGTCGCTAGTTGGGCAGCCTCTCCCAAAGGGTGAGAGCCGAGCCCAATGTAGTGGCAACATGGTTGTGGTCAAATTCAAAGACAAAAGGGACGTCTTTTTCTTGACCACAATCCATGTCCCCGGCAGCACGGCAACCTCCGCTAGAGGTACCCCAGCACAGGTACACAAACCGGACTGTGCCCTGGGGCACAACAAGCACATGGGGGTAGTTGATCTTTCTGATCAAGTCCTCCAGCCCTACAGTGCCATGCGGAAGGCGAAGGTTTGGTATAAAAAACTGGCTGTGCAAATCGTTCAAATGGCACTGTATAACGCATACGTGCTATCACGATGTGCAGGCCAGACCACCAACACCTTCCTTCAGTTTCAGGAGGCAGTGATAAAGGCCCTGATGTTTGGAGGCAAGGAAGGAGCGGGCTCCAGCACCCCTGGAACTCAAGGTTCCTGTATGGTACTAGGGCAACATTTCCCGGTGAGGGGCCGCAAACAACTAAGACAGCAAGATCACAAAAAAGGTGCCCGGTCTGCTATAAAAGGGGGATAAGAAGGGACACCAATTTCCAATGTGAAACCTGTCCTGACAAACCTGGACTGTGCATGAAAGACTGCTTCAAAGTCTATCACACGTCCACGGACTGAACACATCTTGACATTCCCTACAGAACCCACACACACCAGCCTGACATACACTACACCACACAGACCAATCTGACACACACACACACACACCAACCTGACGTACACTACACCACACACATCAACCTGACGTACACTACGTCAGGTTGATGTGTGGTGCGGTGTAGTGTACGTCAGGTTGGTGCGTGTGTGGTGCATTGTAGGTCAGTTTGGTGTGTGTGGTGTATTGTACGTCAGGTTGGTGTGTGTGGTGTAGTGTACGTCAGGTTGGTGTGTGTGGTGCATTGTACATCAGTTTGGTGTGTGTGGTGTATTGTACGTCAGGTTGATGTGTGGTGTAGTGTACGTCAGTTTGGCGTATGTGGTGTATTGTACATCAGGTTGGTGTGTGTGGTGTACACACACACCAATCTGATGCGCACTACACCACACACATCAACCTGACGTGCACTACGTGACACATACACTAACTTGACTCACCGTTGCCGGGTTCTCAGGTCTCAGGCGCTGGCTGCGGTCACGGTACTGTGCCTGAGGCTGCAAAGGCCTGGTGGTCAATGCACGGTTAGGTAGAAAATAAAATTTGTTTTGTGACGCCACCTGTGGGTGTCCGGTGATGGCACCAGCGCTGCTTGAACCTCTGGGGGATGTGCGGCAGTTAGATGGAAGCGCTCCCCTCAGGATAAGCAGTGGTCCACGGGGTCAGGAGCTACTCTGATGGAATACGGCAGCACGGGTAGTTTGGTAGGTGGATAAGTTAGTAACAGTTCAAAAGGAATACTCGGACACGATGCTCCTCTGCACGGGTCTTTACTGAAGTTATGCACGGTACACGGGATAACAGTCACTTGTAGGTAACGGACTGGGTGGTCCCGGTGATGTACGGTATCTTTCCAAGGCTCCACAGGGTTCCCTCTTTAATTAACTGTCCCTTGTTACTCGTCGCTGCCTTCATGCACCAGGTCAGGATACAGGGGATCTTCTAATGGGCACCCAAGCCGTGGTCCCAAGATGGCTCCACGGGTCCCTGGACCCCAATGGTGAGTACCCCTCCCGGTACGGCTGCGGAGATGGTGAATGCTGTGATGTGCTCCTGAGAAGCCCTCTAACACTCCGGTTTGTAGTACAGAGGTGGACGTCTGTGCTACCTCGGAACCGGTCTCCGGATGGACTGGGCATGGGTGTCTTTAGACCCGTTACTTGGTTACTGGTTACTTGGCCCCTTTCACGTCTGGGTCACCGCTCCTCAGTGGCCTCCCTGTTAGCTGTCTTGTTCTCACTTCCTTCTTGTACTTGTCTCTCTCAGATTCTAACTTTCTGTTCTGCTCTTTCCTCACACTGCACATCTCACACTCCTCCCAGCAGGACTCAATTGGTCTTCTGCCTCTGGATGTTGCATGTGGTGTATGGAGCCTTGGAGTTAACCTGTTCATCACGGAGACGGAGAATACTGCACCTTCAGTCAGGGGTGCAGTACCCTCCTGTGACGCACTCGTTGCGGGGCGCCACACACTATACCACACCAATCTGACATACACAACACATACACAACAACCTGACGTAGTGTATGTCAGGTTGGTGTGGTGTAGTGTATGTCACGTTAGTGTGTGTGGTGTAGTATTCATCAGGTTGGTGTGTTTTGTGTATAATAAATCACACGTACACTACACCACACACACCAACCTTGTGTAGTGTGCGTCAGGGTGGTGTGTGTGCGCACACACGCGTCAGGTTGGTGTTTGTGGTGTAGTATACATCACACACACCAACCTGATGTATACTACACCACACACCAACCTGACGTACACTACACTACACTACACTACACGCACCAACCTGACATACACTACATACTCGTCAAATGTGACATGGTGTCTGCTAACAATTCCAATTGTGGGTTCAATTTGAATGAAAAATTAGCTCTAATTGTTAGCGGACACCATGTCGCATATGGAGAGCCCCTGTGTGCCTAAACATTGGAGCTTCCCCACAAGTGACCCCATTTTGTAAACTAGATCCCCAGGGAACCTATCTAGATGCATAGTGAGCACTTGAACCCCCAGGTGCTTCACAAATTGATCCGTAAAAACAAAAAAAGAGAATTTTTGTGGAAAAAAACAAAGTACTTTTTCATTTTTAAGGATCAATTTGTGAAGCACCTGGGGGTTCAAAGTGCTCACTATGCATCTAGATAGGTTCCCTGGGGGATCTAATTTCCAAAATGGAGTCACTTGTGGGGGAGCTCCAATGTTTAGGCACACAGGGGTTCTCCATATGCGACATGGTGTCCGCTAACAATTGGAATGAAAAATTAGCTCCAATTGTAAGCGGACACCATGTCGGGTATGGACAGCCCCTGTGTGCCTAAACATTGGAGCTTCCCTACAAGTGACCCCATTTTGGAAACTAGACCCCCAAAGGAACATATCTAAATGCACAGTGAGCACTTTGAACCCCCAGGTGCTTCACAAATTGATCCGTAAAAATGAAAAAGTACTTTTTTTTCCCAAAAATGTTCTTATAGCCTCAATATTTTAATTTTCACATAGACAACAGGATAAAATGGATCCTAAAATGTGTTGGTCAATTTCTCCTGAGTACACCGATACCTCATATGTGGTCATAAACCACTGTTTGGGCGCAGAAGGGCTCAGAAGGGCAGAATTGTAGCACCACACAAGAGTAAATCATATTCTCAAGGAAGATTTTTAATTCTAGATTACTGCCCACTCTTACAGTCTATAATCAGTGGACTTGAAGAAAAGAGCACTTTGGGTATAGAGCTTCCTTGCAGGGGTCGCACCCGCAGCTGGTCGGATGGTGTCAGAACCCCGCACACTGCTGATGGTACAGATGAAAAGGTCTATGATGAAGGAGAGCACAGGTCAAGCTTGCCGTCAGCGCAGTCAGCCTACTGGAGCGCAACACACCCGCACCCCCGGAAGCAAGCAAAATGCTGGGAAGCAGGGGAGAAGAGAACCTTTAATAAATTTAGTGCATTCCCAACAACAAGCTTCATTTAGGACAATGTCTGAAAAGTAAGTGAATATGAAACATTGTACAGTAGACTAGTGATGAGCGAGTGTAATCGTTACTATTCACTACTCGACGAGTATCGCTGGTGCTTGTGAGTGATGTGTCCATCGTTATCGATCTGACACATTGTGTAGTGAAGGGAGTCGGCACTAAGTGAGCTGGCACCCCAGTGAGGGCAAATTGAATGGTAGGGTCGCTCTGAGGGGCACAGCAAGGTGTTTTATGCGTCGAAATTGAAAAAAAGAAAAAAAAAAAAGGTAGCCTTGTTTTATAGCTGGATGTGTGTGGGTGAAGCCTATCACTAATTGACTAACATTGGACTCGCTATTCGAATGAATAGGCGAGTATTAAAAAGTACTCGTTACAAGTGCAAATATTACGCTACTCACTCATCACTAAATATAATCTAAGTCCATTTTCTCACTTGCAGCTTAATAAACGTGAGGAAAACTGGGAGGACAAATATATTCTGTCCATGCAGCGTATGATGCGTCAACGACCTTCGCCCCCGGCTAAGATCTCGCAAAGGCAATCGCAACGTCATCAAGACATTACAGCAAATTCATGAAGAATGAAGTCTGTGCGAGAGATCAGCTGGGTGACATTTATGATTGTCCACTTCTAAGACAACCCCTTCTGAATTGACTTGTTAAATACTCACCTCCAGGGCTGCTGCCATTCCAACACTATTGGTAACCTCACCTTGCGGCTGCCATTACATTGTAACATCACAGCCGGCTTAGTTTGCCCTGCCTTCTAATCAATCTGATTTTTAATCTCCTTATTCAGACAAACAGTAACTACCATATGCTTAGAAATGAGATTTTTGTGTACTCACCGTAAAATCTCTTTCTCTGAGCCTTCATTGGGGGACACAGGACCCTATGGTATCCTGTATCCCCCCCAATGAAGCGATAGAGCAATACACAATACCCTTTTCATTAGTAAAGATACTTGTACACATTAGGGTGGAGGCACACTAGGAGCGTGTAAAACGGAGCGTTTTGTACGCTAGCCATTTCTGCGATCGCGTATTTGTCCGCGATCGCAGTGCGAGTTGTGTGCGAGTGCGATGCGAGTGCGTTTAAGTCACAAACAGCGATCTGTGTTTAACGTGTTTTTGAGGCATGGAGGCATGCAGGCGCACTTCAGAATTGGAATCAGCTTGTACTTCCTGTCACGTACAAGCGTATTTCGCGCATGTAACTCGCATGGTGTGCTGACTTCATGCGAGAAAAAAACACCGCCATAGACTTGCATTGGCCGTACGCGTGTAGGAATCGCACACATACGCAGCATGCTGCGAGTGTAATCGCATTGCCGGTGACATGCAAGGGGCGACTGCGTAAAACGGACCACTGTGCCCTGGCCAATTTGTTAACATCAGTGCGAGTGACATGCGTTTTTTTACAAGCGTGACACTCGCACGAGTCTCATGCCAGTGTGCCTCCACCCTTAGGCTGGTTTCACACTGCAGTTTTTTCCCTGATCAGGTTTGTGTGCCAAAACCAGGCGGGGAACTTGCAGAGAAAAACTATAATTGAAAGATTGACACCTGTTCTGAGCTTTGGAGACACTCCTGGTTTTGACACACAAACCTGATCAGGGAAAAAACTGCAGTGGCATCCCTCTATCAGGACCCTAGCATAAAATGCCTCTATCTGGATTACACAAAAAAATTAAAAACTACAAAGTGTGTGCTGAAAGAATCCGCCTGAAAAGGAGATAGCAACACCCTGGCTATAGGGCGGAGGAGTGCTTGGTCAGATAGGAATTACTACAAAGATATCAAAAAGACTGACACCTCCAATAGGTGTAGACAGGCATCAGCTGAAAAGCACAATGTAATGATCATATTTGTAGTCATTTCTTTCTGACTGAGCACTCTGCCCTACAGCCAGGGCATGTTTATCCACTTTGTAGCCGGATCCCTTTTGCCTGGAGGTGTAGATTTTTAATAGAGATAGATAAAATTCTGGCAGCATTAACGCAGCATAACCGTAATGGAACGCTGCCAATAGAATCCTATGGGGGACCGACTCCACTCCGGCACTTACATGCCGGCGTTTGAATGCACTCAGGAGTCCGTCCCACCACAGGATTCTATTGGCAGTGTTCCATTATGGTTACGCTGCATTAATGCTACCAGAATATATCTTTTTGACAGACCCCCCCCTGAATGGAATCCAAGCGCTAGTGTGACTCTAGCCTTAGGGTACGGACACATGGCGTGAAAGTCGGATGACTGCAATGCGAGTTTTTCTCACATTGCAGACAGACCAATGTTAGTCAATGTCCGAGAGCACATGTGTGAGTGTTGGGCGTTTTTTCTCATCGAAGAGACAGATGAGAAAGCAGTTGCAACATGCTGCGACAGTACGCGATTCACAGCCGAGACTCGCCAAAATACAAGTCTATGGGTCAGACGAAACTCACGGACCGCACATGGATCATCTTCTACGAGGCATCTTTTTTTCACTGATACATTATCATTCTGTAGCTCAGACAACTGTAAAAACTGTTCCTGTAAATGATTCTACAGTAAATAGCTGCCGAGAAAAAAATACTGATTGTACATGGAAGCCACACAGATCAAAAAACGGACGACACTCGGGAACGACAATCGGCCCCCCATTTATTCTCGCCAGTGTGTTTCCACAGAAGAGAGACAATGTTGTGGTTATCAAGCTCACATGCATTGGTCAATATATTAACCAAGTATTTCTTTTTTCTTAAATATCCCTATAGCAGTAATGCAATGCCATAGTTTTTATTCAATGTTAGAATATTTTACAGGGCAGCTGTATGTATTTTTGTAATGCATAGTTCAGACTGCGTTTTTGATCCTTACTTTGTGCAACGTTTGATAAATTCAGCAGCAAAACTTTTTTTTTTGCAAAAAAAACAAAAACAAAATAAAAACAAAATAAAAATAAAGCACCATCTGTTTTTTGCGGTATGTTTTTCCCCCCATCGATAATGGTTTCAAGGGTAGGATCAGAAACAGTGTGAACAAGGTCAAATTCTTATCCCCTGACACAGGTCATAAGGCTGTGCGCACTTGTTGCATTTATCGCATTTCAGAAAGCAGCTTTTTCGCAAATCTGCACCGTCAATGAGAGACGTGAAGCTTTGTGCATTTTATTTTTGTCGATTTGGTGCAGAAAAAAAATATCCATTCTTTCAACGTTTTTGTAAACCCATTGACTTCAAATGTGAAAAACGCAGATAAAAAGTCATCGAAAAGGTGCGGCTTTTCCGCTGATTTATTTTCCTGCCGAGAGATACAGAAATTTCTGCACCAAATACTCAACTTGTGCACATAACTTTAGAGCAGGGGTGATTAACTCCAGGCCTCAAGGGCCACGCGTAGTGCATGTTTACAAGATTTCCTTAGTATTACAATGGTGATAATTCATGGGTGGCATGGTGGCTAGCACTGCAGACTTGCAGCACTGCGGTCCTGGGTTCAAATCCCACCAAGGACAACATCTGCAAGGAGTTTGTATGTTCTCCCTGTGTTGGCGTGGGTTTCCTCCCACGTTTCAAAGACATACTGATAGGATGATTAGATTGTGAGCCCCAATGGGGACAGCATTACTGATTTATGCAACGTGCTATGGAATTGATAGTGCTATATAAATTAGAATTATAGTAATAAAATATTAATTAACTCCTGTGCAATGCTAAGGAAATACTGAAAACCTGCACTGTTGGTGGCCCTCAAGTTCACCACCCCTGCGCCCTAGAAGGTACGGGATGAGCCGTTTCCACCAAACTCGGCTGGTTCAGATGATGTAACTTAATATATTCATAGAGAATAAGCGGCACTCACCCGAATTGCCAAGACAAATCCTTTAATGGGAATTCATAAAATCCAGGCAGGTACAGAAGGACGCCATCAGCTCTAGATGATAACAGCTGTTTCGTGCTTGTCCAGCACTTCAACAGATCCTTATTGTAAGGCAGGCTTCACACCACGATTTTTGGGATCCGGGGCTGGCCGGTGTCCCCATTATATCCCTATGGTGCCAGATGGCAGCTATTTGCCATCCGATTTGCTGTCTGTTCGGCTGGATCCAGGGGATTTCGTTTTTTGTCCCAGACACAAAATCTGGCCTTTCAGCATTTGTGTCTGGGGCACAAATCTGACAAAATCGGATCCTCCACCCCATAATATGGGCGCCGGATACAACATAAAATCGGACAGGATCCTGGATGCTGAAAAAGCGGCGGCTGTTAAAAAGCAGCCACCAATGAATTTCAGCACCTGGAGAGCTCCCTGGCTGACATTTCAGCACTTGAACAGCGGCAGCTGCTGATTCCAGTAGAAAACAGGATCGGAAGGCATACTTGCCTTCTGGTTCTGTTTTGTCCGGGGGGCTGTCAGATTCTTTCCGATGCATTCTGCATAACACCAGACAGAACCTGACAGCCGAAAACAGTGGCGTAAACCTTGCCTTAGGATCTGGTGAAGTGATGGACAAGCACAAAACAGCTGTTATCCTCCAGAGCTGATTACATCCTTCTGTACCCGCTTGGATTTTACGAACTCCCAATAAAGGACTTCTATTATGGTGGGTTTACACACACCAATCATTGTATCCAATCTCTGAACCAATCTCTGGTTGCAGTGAAATCATGGACACATAGTTCCATTTTGTGGCTGTGTACAACATGGAGCAATCTGTCCATGATTTCACTGCAACCAGAGATTGGTTCAGAGATTGGATACAATGATTGGTGTGTGTAAACCCACCATTAGACAATTCGGGTGAGTGCCGCTTATTCTCTTTTTGTGAAAGCACTACATGTTTTTCCTTAGCGAGCACCACCTGTTGCCATCATCACTCTTAGGGCCCCGTTACACAGGGCGATATCGCCACCCATTGCAGAGGCGACGTGGCCTATCACCGGCGTCATCGCCTCTACGTCACCTCATGTAAAGGGGCGATGTTGCCAGTGCCAGGAGGTCGCCTGGTTTCAGAGCAGAGCTCTGAAACCAGGCGTCCATCATGGGGCGATGTGCACACATCGCCCCATGTAACCGAGCGTCGGCGACCTGTCCTGCATTGCCGCTGGGGTTTCCTGACACCCCGGCGGCGATGCCACCTGACAGGTCGCAGGCGCGGGGCTGGAGATGTCGCCCCGTGTAAACGGGTGACGGCGACGCTGGCGGGGGCGGCAAGAGCGTGCGCACCCCCGCCATTCGCCGCCGACATTTCCAGCCCCGTCGCCAGGTGTGACGGGGCCTTTAACGCTGCAAACCACCATTGCCGTATACCAGTAAACCTGCTTTAGAACCCACAGGGTGGTGCAGATTTTCTTCTTTATTTACTATATGTAAATTTATATTTATGAGCCCTTTAAGGAGTCAAAAGCACAGAAAATAAAAAGAGCACATTTGTTTCTTATCCCATCAAATCTATATAGGCCCAGACTGGGGAGTGTTGAGATTGTGAACACAGACTTTTTTTTTGCATTTCAGTTTAATAACTTGCTGAGACTGGAATGAGAGATAAATAGAAGGCACAACAATTTTGCTCTTTTTGAAAATTTTTGTTTTTTTACAAATACAAACTAAAAACCATGGAGGAAAAAAAAATCCCTATCAAAAAAAGAAAAAAAAAAAAAAAATATTCACAAATCCAAATGTGTTTTAAAGTCAAGTAGATAAGACATTTAAAACCCATCCCACAATCCAAAATTTGAGTGGTAAAACAGCAGTTTCTGTAATTTTTTTTGCTTTATTTTCCATGATGATGACACGTATATATATATAAAAAATAATAAATGTTAGTACAGAAATTCCAATGATCACCCTTTATTTTGAAGTAAAAACAGCATGGATTGAGTTTGGAAGCTGCCACTGTCAGCCGCTCACGTCTTCATCACTACTCACAGCTTCGAAGGATATATATATATATACTACTCTCAACACCTGAATACTGTGCCAAGGGCTATAGCCTTTTTTCTACAAAGGGCATTGAGTAAAGTGTCAAATTTGCCATCAGTCAGAAACCCGGATGCTTAGACCAGTGTGGAAAAATTACACTGTGGATTTGCCTAAAATTAGGTAAATGTTCCGTTAAGATTTGACTCCTGAAAAACAGGATTATGTCTAGTTTTCCTTTAATCCCCTAAAGAAATTGTCCAACAAATGCTTGATTCTGGGAAGAGGATCAAGAAGAGGGAAAAAAAATAAAAATTAAAACGAAAAAAAAAAAAAAAAAAAATCTGTAAAATTGCAACACATTAGGGATGGGACATGTGAAGTGTAGCAGTCCGTCACATTGGGACACGTTGATAGGACATCCAAGACCCAAGTTTCAGAAGGCTGCAGGACAGAGGAGGGCTGTACCCAAAATCTGATGTTTAGAAGCCACTCAAAAGAAAAAGAAACAAAAAAAAAAAGAACCTCAAACAAAATCACTGGCGTGGACCTTGAATACCCCTTCCAGCCCCAAAACCAGGCTTCTGTGACATTGCACCGCGTGGTGGACCCCTCAGACCGCCTCCAAGACCTCCACGTGGTCCTCCAGGGCCACGGGTCCTCTCTCCACGACGGTCGCCCTCTCTGGCCGCCCGTGTCTTCTTCTCCTCCACATTTAAGCGGACGTCTCCACGGAACATGATGGGCTGCAGGAATGAATGAAACAAATAACACTTCAGGCCATTGTTTCAATTTCCATTCAAACACACGATTAATTTCAGTTTAAAGGGAATCTGTCAGGTTAAAAATCCATATGTAACTGCTATCATTTTCTAATTCCTTTCTCCAAGCTCTCCCTATTCATGTATTTATATTATTTATACTTCTCTGCTATCCTCTGTAAACCGCAAAATAAAAGATTCATTCCATCTGTCAATCACAGTGAGTTCTCTGCTGCCTACTCCCCAAGGAATGAATATTCATGCATCATTACACTGTCCTGCCCTCCTCTGGTTTGTCTGCTGTGTGACAGATGTGACATTTTGATCGCTTCTACCAGTATATTTTGTGATACTGCAGCAAAAAATAGGATGTGTCCTCACCGTAAAATCTTTTTCTCAGAGCACTCATTGGGGTATATTGGACCATGTGTGTGCAATGAAGTGACAGAAAATATATATTGAGTTTGTGTTTTTTTGAATATTTTACCGATTGTGTTAAATATTTGTGTTTTGATAGGTCAGAATTTTCTGAGAGTGGCGATATCACATGTATTGTGAATATTTTCTTTAATCTTCCGCTTGGAATGTGGCAAAAGGGGGGATATTTTACTGTTATTGGTCTCCTTAGGGGACTTGAAGCTGCGATCATCTGGTCACTTGTAAAATATATATATATATATATATATATATATATATATATATATATATATATATATATATATATATATATATATATATATATATATATATATATATATATATATATATTTATACACACACACACACACACACTTTTTTGTTATCCCCGCCACCCAATCATTTTAAGACAGTCTCCACTGGCTTTACCATATAGTGTACTGAAAAGGAGAAGGGGGAAGGGGACACTGGGAGTGGCGCTTTGACAGGCAGGGAGCTGTGTAGGCTCTGCTGCTGAGCCTGCTCCATAATGGATATACCATACATGCAGCAGTAAAGCGTTAAAGGGGGTTGTCCACTACTTGGCCACCCATTTCTCATTCCCTATGTTCACCCCATAAAGTAAGTTCTAGTGGTCAGAAGTTGCATTCCTGGGGTCCACGTGACATACAAGCCCCGAGAGCAATCATCGCCGGCTTGCATCTCCCCAACTGAACACTTTACGCTGAGCGCTCCAGCATCTGAAGTCAGAGAGAAGGAAGCAGACGCTAAATGTTACAACACGAGAGCCTTGCGCCGATGTCAATGGGCTCTGGGACGCAAACTCTTACATTGCCAGAAACATGCGACACTGGCGGGAGATAGACTTTTTTTAATGGAGGGGAACTGGGGAATGAAGGGTTGTCCAAGTAGTGGAACCTCTTTAAAGTAGACCAGACAAAAGCCACTACCTGCTACCAAGGATCTTCTGCACCGTTCTGCATCATCAAATATCCAAACCAAAGTTGGGAGCTTCCACCACTGATACGAGTCAACAACAGTTGCGTAACCTAAGAGACAAATGTGTAAAACCGTCAGCCACCTCTAATAAATCACACCCCTATAGAGAGAATACAGGATTATCTCAACAAACTTACTCTGGAAGAACTGAGCTCGTTCTGTCTACATAGCGGAAATGCCACGAACAATTGATGGCTGTCCGAATCGTTCATGCGTCGGGTTTCCAACTTCATTGTCACCTCCGTACAAATGGAAAAAAACAAAACACAAACAAATGTAATCAAAATTTATGCAGGTTAAATTCCCATCTGCGTCCAGAGGAAGAGATTCTGACCCCAAGTTCTCAAGACATTAAAGTTAGTAACCCATGAGAGTTATGGATTTGATTTAAACATTTATGGTCATTTCCATTCTTCCAACTTTTTCTTCTCCTTCCAGCACAGTTCAAATAAAGGATCTGGTAGGCATCCAGTAGTTCTTATTTGGTTGATTCCCAATAGTACAGAAAGTGGGAACCTCAAAATTTGCAGATGACACAAGATAGGAGGAATAGCCAAATCGAGAGAAAAGGGCGAGTGTTTCAAGGATCTACTCTCAAACAGTCATGGAATGAGAACAGAAGGATCAAATGTAAAGTCCTACATCTGGTACAAAATTAAGCGCATATCTTTATGAGAAATAGAACTAAATGATAAAAGGGAAAGACCTGAGCATAATAGTAGATCAATACTGAACATGAGCCAACAGGATCCAGCAGTAAAAGTGGCAAAATTCTGGGATGTTCAAGACCAGCACTGACTGTCTAGATCTATTCCCCTATACATTGCCCTGGTCACACCCCCCTGGAATACTGTGTACAGTTTAAAGAAGGAGACAGTAAAATTGGAGCTGGTCGAGAAGAGCACCAGAAGGTGACCGTTCGCAAACCATGTCCTATGAGGAACGTACAGGATCTGAGAATGTTAAGGCTCCTAATGACAGCAGCATAACACCATGGTCCGGGCCCCCCATGAGGCGAAAGAGAAAAAGACACTGAAGGGACTTAATAGCTGTCACAAATATCGAAAGGTGTCACACTGTAGAGGGACCTGCCCTATCACACGCACAAGGAAGTGCATGAAGCAATGGGAAAACGAAAGGAAAGAACAGATTAGACATTAGTAAATACTGACGTGAGGGAAATATAGTATACATGAGGGTGCCCGATGCACAATGCACGGATTCTAGCCGACGCGAGTCTCTGACTCCAATGGCGCTAGCGCCATGCTTGCGCTGCTAAGGCGCTCGCCTGCCGCTGCGCGCATAGGGTCGCCTTGAACTGCTCGCAATGCCCTTCGCGGCCATGCTCGCGCTGCTAAGGCGACTCGCCATGCCGCTGCGCGGGCATAGCGAGTCGCCTTAGAACTGCTCGCAATGGCGCTTCGCGGCCAATGCTTCGCGCTGCTAAGGCGACTCGCATGCCGCTGCGCGGCATAGCGATCGCTCTAGAACGCCGCATGGCCGCTTCGCGCCAATGCTTCGCGCTGCATAAGGCGACTCGCATGCCCGCTGCGCGGGATAGGAGTGCTTAGAACTGCTCGCAAGGCCGCTTGGACCAATCTTCGCCTGCTAAGGGCGACTCGCCATGCCCGCTGCGCGGGCATAGCGAGTCGCTAGAACTGCTCGCAATGCCGCTTGCGGCATGCTTGCCGCTAAGCACTCGCCAGCCGCTGCGGCATACGAGTCGCTTAAACTGATCGTATGGCCGCTTCGCGCCAATGCTTCGGGTGCTAAGGCGATCTGCATGCCCGCTGCGCGGGCATAGCGAGTCGCTTACAAACTGGTCGCATTGTGCTCCGAGCGGCAATGCATTTTCGTATCCACATGACCACGCTGAGTCGCATGCGACTTTGTGGCGAAATCCATGTGAATTATATAATAGATAAGGTATTCAAATAAAAACAAAACTCAATCACTGGGATATGTTGAAACATTGCAGAATTATTGCCACAAATAGTTTGAAAAATGTGTTCTGATCTCCAAGAGGATAATGACAATATAAAGTATCTCATTTCACGTTTCGATGGCCAAAGCCATACAAGCGTTTCCAATCCAGTTATGAACTGTAAATGGATGCAACAGTTAGCTCTATGTACATGTGTGGCACTGCATGGCAAAAAATTGTGCAAATGTTCACTTTTTTATCTTGCTTTGCAGCATTCACAAGGTTTTACATAGAAACAAAGTACTAAATCTGACCATGTTTGGCATACACTAAAGGGGTGGTCCAAAGGCCAAAATGATTTTAATTCTAAATCCCCATCTATTTAAGACCATAAACTAAATTAAATTTGTATTATACTTGCATTAAAACATCCCTACCGCTCCCCAACTATAATGGTATTTTTTCTGCCATACTTCCTTTTGGATGATGCCACATTTGAGAATCCCGTGTATGCCGGGTTAGTCAAACGAAGCGTCATCAGTGGCACGTGTTCCAGTGGCTGCTCTACCCTCCGGGTGATGTGCACAATGACAGTGCGCTCTCTGCTGCCGGCTCAGATCAGAAGCCGCAGAGCAGCATCAGCGTGCCTACTGCGCAGCACCGCGCGTCTCTGCTCTGATGCCTACTAGTCACTGCTGATCTGAGCCAACAACAGAGAGCACGCTGTCATTGCGCACCTAACAGACTAGAGCAGCCCCTGGAAGGGAGGGGTGCAGAGGCTGTGACTGGGACTGCAGCCTCTGCCCCCTGATGTTTTACATATCCGAAACATGCACTGTGGATTCCTTAAGTAAAATAAAATAAATCACAATAGCAGTTTATGTAGTTAGGGAACAGTAGGAACTTTTTAATGCAACTATACTAGTATCAGGTCCTTTCACTTCAGTGTTTTTCGCTGAATGCGGTAGATATGGCAGATTTAATGCATCTCCGACTTATCGGCCGACTTGCGGTACACCTGAGGCAAGCACTCATTCATTATCTGAGGCTTGCGGCAAGTGAGGTTTTGCTGCGATTCGGCACTTGCGGCTGCGCAAAAAAAAAAGAAAAGAAAAAAAAAAAAAAAAACACGCTGCTAACTATGTTTGTTTGCCTGGCCGCAACTGCCGGATGACACCAAAACCGCACTTGATGCAAGCCCCATAGAGAATAAGCGGGGGTTTGCCGCAAGTCAGCCAATAGGTGGCAGATACGGTAAATCTGATGTGAAAGGACCCTTAAATGTACATTATGGCACTTATACATAGGGATTTAGACCGAGTATTACTTTGCCTTTGAATCACCCCTATAACAATTTTCAAACTACAGGATGCACCATTAGTACATGTAAAGTACCAGCAATCGTACGCTCACCAATTCTGTGCATAGGTGAGCAGGGTTAATGTAGATGTAGGTGTTGCAACTTGCAGCTTCTGGTACAAAGCCACAGATTTACTTTGCTGTGACAGTTCATTTTGTTCAAGATCTGATGGTACGATGAATAGGGAAGGACGGTTTTCCAGACTGCCATGTGTGAGGAGACAATAGATGCACATTCCCTGGAGGTGTTCTCCGGGGGCTGTGGAGTCTATGTCCATTTTGGTTGAGTCGGATTTAGGGAAACTAAGGAGTCGGATACTCGGCTTACTGACTCCACAGCCCTGCGGTTTCTAATATAGAGCATTGAGGTAGATCACTGTGAAATAGAGACTCCACAGCACAGAACATCTACACATCACAGTACCTGCTCTTCCCCACCGTCCCTGTCCTTTACAACACTTGAGTGTGGCCTTTTCTGTACACTCACCTGGCCTCGGTCCTCCTCGTGGAGGAATCGTTGTAGTCCTCGGTTCTCTGATAACTCTTTGATCTCTCTGTGGAGGTCTCTGTGATGTCTGGTTTTCAGATTTAACTTCAGGCCGTGGCTGAAAGAAAAAAAAAAAAAAAAAGTCAAATTGTGCAGAAGGGAGGATTCATAAAACCATAGTTGGCAGCTGACTGCACCCCTAGATTGGGGAAAGCCATATGGGTGCAGAAGACACAAATATTGCTTACTTGTGATGGCTGAACTTTGACAACATGTGGTGGTATTCCTGACACTGGGACGGCTCCGCTGGGTGGGAGGTTTTTGCTTGTTACAGATGCCCATGAGAACGTCTAAGAAAAAAAAAAAAAAAAATACACATTAGAAATCCATAAAACCAGAGCTGCTGGGTGGTCTCCGGTTGCTGTTAATGTCAGTCACCTTTGAGTCTTCTTGTACGGCTGGTGCTGGGTCTGCAGGGAGAGGAGACAGGCTTTTTTCCACCACTTCTTCCTCTTCTGGAGCGGGATCATCAGACACAGGTTCACATTTTTCTTCTGTCAGCAGCTCTGGCTCGGGATCTTGCTCCGGTTCAGGTTCAGGCTCGGGTTCAGCCTCTATGATCTGCTCTTCCAGTGGTTCATCCAAGTCATTACTATTGAAATGGCAGGAATTAATACGATTTTCCAACAAGCTTAGCAGTTATACAGACTAAGACGGGGGCAAGTTACTTACTTGCCAGTTTGATCGTAGTATGCACCGTCATCTGTGGCAACCACTTCTGGAGTTTGCTGCCGCTCCTCGGGCTCATCTACATCCTCGTCAGATTCTTTATTTTAAAAGAGATAAAAAGTTTTTAATCTGAGGAAAATATATATATCTCTTGCTTTGATGGTAGGGGTTAAACCAGCTTAAAGCTATGTGCCAACGCAGCATTTTTGGTGCAGAGATGTTCTGAAAAACTGCAGCAACAAAACCCATGCTTTTAGTGCAGATTGTTGTCTTTTTTATTTTTACTATAGTCAATGACTGGGAAGGCTATAAATGGCAGCAAACAATTGACATGCTCATGCTTTTGTCTTGAACACAATCTGCAAGGTAAAAAGCATCATGGGCGCAACACTTCACACAGACATGCAGGTTTGTGAGAAAAGGGACAATAACATTGCAAAGCCGCAGCGTCGGCACATAGCCCAACACTACCCCTTCTGTGGAGGGCTGTATTCTTACAATAAGAAATTCGGAGACAATTTAAAAGGCTATTGATCTTCGTAGAACACACGACTCAATTATACAGGTTCTAGAAACATGTCCAAGTGTTATAAAGACCATTTACCCCCAGCATTTACAGAGGTGCTGCATTGAAAAACTTACAGCTCAACACGACTGAAGTTTGCAGGGCTGAATGGCACAAAGGGTTGTCACATTAAGAGCTCAGTAATGCCGTATAAATCAAGACACAGATCAGATCACAATGCTCGTACTGGACAGCGGCTCTCCCGACCGAGTCTGACAGCTGTATAGAAAACATCAATTAAACAACAAGAGGGCACCACACATACAGGGGATCAGTCCAGAACATACAAATAAAAGCACCACAACACGGTATGAACAACCAGGATATCACCTACTAATAATATTAATGACACCAAGTCAAAACATTTAAAAACCATTTTCCCCTGATAATCCACTTAATCATATTTGTGATGAAACACGTGGGGTCATTACCTTATTTGTTCTATTTCTTTATTGGGTTGCCACATGTGAGGAGTGCAAAGCAGTCGGAACTCGGATGGGCACAACTCTAGTAGCGAGTATAATGGAAGATAAAGAAAAAAGGGGATTTTTTTGTGTACTCACTGTAAAATCCTTTTCTCTGAGCCTCTAATTTGGGGGACACAGGACCATGGGTGTTATGCCGCAGCCATTCCAATGCTGCACATAAGTGGATCATAAAAAAAAACAGATCAGCTCCTCCCTTCAGTATGGCTGGCACAAGCCAACCAGTTCAGTGACCAAGCAGTAGAAAAGCAATATAAGTATATCATAAAAATATAACCATAGGAGAAACTCAAGAACCACAAAGGATCTAAACGCCTCGGACACACAACAGGGAGGGTGCTGTGTCCCCCAATTAGAGGCTCAGAGAAAAGGATTTTACGGAGAGTACACACAAAAATCCCCTTTTCTTCTCGCCTCATTGGGGGACAGAGGACCATGGGACGTCCTAAAGCAGTCCCTCGGTGGGTAAAACAAACTCAAATATAACAACTCTGAAAAAAACATGCCAACTTAAAGGTGAGCCACTGCCACCTGCTAAATGCCCTACCAAGACTCGTCTCCCGATGACTAAATATACTTTGTAGTGCTTTGTGAATATATGCAGGCTGGACTAGGTTGCCGCCTTACACACCTGCTCAGCGGAGGCCTGATGACCAACAGCCCAGGATGCACCAACCGCACAAGTAGAGTGCGCCTTTAACCCGTCTGGAATGGGCATGTTCTGGAATCGATAGCTTCTTGGATGGTAGACTTGATCCAACTGGCTAGGTGTGGCTTTGGACACCACCATGCCTTTCCTGTGGCCTTCCGGAAGAATGAACAGGAATCAGACTTCCGGAAAGGCACTGTCCTGGATACATAGATCTTAAGAGCTCTCACCAGGTCCAGGTGTGCAGAGTTCTTTCAACACGGTGCACTGGTGTCAGACAAAAAGAGTGAAGAGAGGAACTCTTCATTCAGGTGGAAAGAAGAGACAACCTTTGGGAGAAAGAGGGCACTGGAATAAGCACGACCTTATCCTGATCAAAAACCAGAAAGGGAGCTCTGCAGGAGAGCGCAGCTAGCTCTGAGACATGCCTATTGAGGTTATTGCACAGACAAAAACAACTTTCCAGGACAGGAAGGGAGAGAAATTTCCTTCTGAGGCTCGGGGAGGCCTCTGAAGTGCATCCAGAACTAGGTTTAGGTCCCATGCTTCGAGTGGTCTACGATAAGGGGAAACCAGGCGAGAGACACCCTGAATGAAAATCCTGCCTTGCAGTCTCGTAGCAAGTCATCGCTGAAAAAGCACAGAAAGTGCAGGTATTTGACCTTTAAGAGAACTGATGGAAACACCAGAATCCAATCCGGACTGAAGGAACCCTAGAATTAGGGAAGAGAAAAGACAAGAGGGGAATGAGCCCGATCTTTGCACCATGAGAAAAAGGATTTCCATGTGTGATAGTAGTTGCGTGCCGAGCAGGGCTTCCTGGCTCTGATCATTGTGTTGATCACCGCAGGAGAAAAACTCCGGTTACACCAGGTCTCAGCAGCCACGCCGTCAAACTGACGGCTGTCGAGTTCTGGTAGCATATTGGACCCTGGGTTAGCAGGTCCAGACGGTCCGGTAGCTGCCAAGAGTGTTGGTGACAAGCCACACCAGAACGTGTACCAGGCGGTCTGGGCCAATCTGGTGTCACCAGAATGACAGGGACGCCTTCTGTCTTGATTTTGTTCACTACCCGCAGTATTAAGGGCAGAGGAGGAAATATGTAAGGCAGACAAAAGTCCATGGATAAATTAATGTGCCGCACCGACAGACAAAATCGTGTGACCAGGCCATAAATGTGGGCACTTTGGCTTTCAGATGGGATGCCATGAGGTCAAGTCCTGAGTCCCCCAGGAACAGCAAATCTGATGGAATACCTCCGGATGTAGAGCCCATTCTCTAGGTGAGCGACCCTGACGGCTGAGGAAATACGCCGCCCAGTTGTCCACGCATGGGATGTGTACTGCTGAGAGAACCGACCGAGTGGACTCGGCCCAGTGAAGGAACAGCTCCACTCCAGCTCCGCATCGCCTGTCCTCTGCAGGTGCCTCCCTTACAATTAACTTGCGCCACAGCTGTGGTGTTGTCTGACTGGACTCGAATGTGGTGACCCGCTAGCAGGCGATTTAACGCCTGCAGGGTCAAGAATATGGCCCGAATCTCCATAAGATTGATGGGAAGGGTGGACGCATGGTGGAACCAACGTCCATGAGCCGTGTGCTGGCAGAAGACCGCCCCCAGTCCACCAGGCTGGTGTTTGTGGCGAGTACCGCCCACTAAGCAGGGAGGAAGGATCTCCCCCACAAAAGGGACTCTGGCCGCAGCCACCAACGTAATTTCTGTATGACCTGGGGAGATAGCCGTCAAGGGTGAACGGGCTCCTGTCCCAGGCTGATAGAAGAGCCAACTGCAGAGGCATGAGGTGCAGCAGGGCAAATGGACCCGCCTCCATTGCCGCCACCATCCTGCCTAAAACTCTTCGAGAAACGAATGGGATGAGTCGAGGGACGAAGAAGAATGCAGACACCCTGACGCAGGGCTCAAGACTTGTCTTGAGAGAGAATTACCAACGCATGGGAGACTTCAAAAACCATCCCCAGGAAGGCGATTGTCTGATCCGGAATTGGGGAAGACTTCTTCATATTGACCAACCACCCCAGACGAGAGAGCGTGTCTATAGTGATTTGGACGCCTCTTCGCAGTCCACGAAGGAGGTAGCCTTGATCAAAAGGTTGTCCAAATAGGGTAGAACAACTACACCCCAGGAGTGAAGAATAGTCATGACTTTGGTGAAATCTCTCGGTGCCATCGCGAGACTGAAGTGAAAGGCGCAGGTACTGCAGGTGCACCTGGGAGATCGGGATGTGTAGGTATGCATGTCGAATATCCATCGAGGCCAAGAACTCTCCCTCCTCCATTGATGTGATAATGGAGCATAGGCACTCCATTCTGAAGTGACGAAGTCAGATGTATTTGTTGAGGTTCTTCAGATCCAAGATGGGATTTACGGAGCCGTCCTTCTTGGGAACTACAAAGAGGTTTGAATAGAAGCCTCCAACTTCTTGAAGGGAAATGACAGCCTGGGAAAAAGCATGTACGTTCGTTGGGGACTGGATAAGAAAAACGATTTGGTGGACGGACGACAAACTCTGTTCTAACCAGAAGACACCAGTTTCCTGAGCCACCTGTCTTCTACGACGTTGAGCCAGACATGCTGAAACAAAGACAGTCGGCTGTCTATTAAAGTGGGGTCTTCCGTGGATGAGGGCGAGTCAGGACGAGGAGAACCTATGGGATCTGGATCACTTTGGCCGTGATTGCCATGTTGTGCTAGATTTGGGGGTTGATTGTGCACCCCGGTCCCTGCGTGGCGCGCGGTTGGTATTAGGGGGTGGGCGTGACGCAGCCCAGCCAAAGGAGTTCCAGAATGACCGGAAACGCGTCTACTGATGTCTGACAAAAGGACGTCTTGGCTTGTGTTGTGGAAGAGGTACTCTTCCCTCCGGTGGCATCTGAAATTAGCTTGTCCAGTCGCTCACCAAGTAGGCCACTTTGGTAGTGAAGGCTAGTCAAAAATTTCTTTGATGCAGAATCCGCCCTCCACTCACGCAGTCAGAGCGCCCTGCAAATGGCAATAGCGTTCAATGCCACAACTGCTGCGCAATTAGCCTAATCTAGGGACGCCTGAATGAGGTATTCCCCAACAAGCGCGATTTGGGCTGCTACGTTTGCTAGCTCCGATGGAAGGTTACTTGTCCTGCAGGGAGGGTATCCGCCTAAGTAATGATTGCCTTGGCGACCCACACTGAAGCAAATGAGGGTAAAAGGGATGAACCAGACGCCTCAAAAACCGATTGAGCCAGCTGTTCAACCTGCCTGTCAGTTGGGTCCTTAATGGAGGACCTGTCTGGCAGAGAAAGTAAAGTTTTCGTAGCAAGGCGGGAAACTGGGGGGGGATCAAGCGGCAGGGAAACCGCCCAATTTTGACCTAAGGCAAGGGGAAAAGGGTAACGAGCCTAAAAAGCTTTACGATTTCCAAACAGTTTATCAGGGCGATACCTGTGCTTTGACTGGATATCCTGAAATTATGCGTCATGTGATATAGGGCCTGGGTCCCTGATGAGGAAGGTATGGGAACCCTGTGAGGACATAGGAGACACACTTTTGTATTGCCTCTTACGTGGGGCCCCAGACCAGGAACGTGACCTGTCCCGGTCAGAGGCAGCCTCGATCGGCCTGCCCCTATCGGACGTGCTGTCTGTCTGCGCCTCTACCTGGTCGGACGTGCTGGGCATTGGACGACTCTACAGGGCATGGACCAGGGTAGAAGAGAGTTTGTCCATAGACTGCGAAGTAGTTTGTCCACAGATTAAGACATGGATTGTGACAAGAACAGGGCCCAGTCGGGTGGGTAAGAGGCGAAGGGTGGTGCAGCGGCGGCGGAGAGCTCCTGGGCGACTGCAAGCTCGCAATTCTGACTGTATGGGGCAACACGGGCGTGCGATAGCTCAGAGTGGCATGTAACGCAGGAGGTATAATAAACCGTATGTCTTAGGGAACTTTTTTGTGGCTTTTGCGCCCTGCATGGTTATTAGGGTCAATGTGTGTATACAGGTATATGGTGTATACTAGGGGTAGGCACTAACAGGCAGGAGAGGGAGGAATGAGTTGCAGCAGAGCAGGGTCTGCTGAGCTCCTTACCCCAATGAATTAACACTCAGATATCCGATGCAGCCTTGGGTCTTGCGGTCAGTGTGTCCCCCTTGCAGCTGCTGAGGTGCTGGCAGCGGTGAACTGGCCCTTGTGCTGTGGAACGAACGTGTGCAGGAAGAGGGAGCTGAAGACAAGAGGCGCGCTGTGAAGTCTCGCATGGAGCGACACGCACCAACAGGGGAGAGAATACACAATAGGAGGCGTTCTGGCGGCAGTGACGTCACATAAGGGGTGTGAGGGGGAGGATGCGTCACCGTGAGGGGCAGGGCTCAATGCAGGCCAGAGCCAGGGGCTAGATGTAACAACTGCCCAAACACGGGTCTGCATCCTGCACTGTGCGAGACAGTCGAGCACAGCTACAATGAGCCCTCCGCCTGGACTGTGCACCACCCTGAGAGCCCGCTGATGCTTGTGAGTGTGCTACAGAGGGGAGCTCCCAGCCCCATGTGTAGCAGAATGGATGATGGGCTTCCAACTGTGTAACTGCGGTCAGCAGCATAGAGAGCAGGGAGGCTGCAAGAGGAGCCAAGGATGCCGCCAGGAGCAGAGCGGAATACGGAGAGGTAACACTGATAAAGGTAGGAAATCTGTGCCCGTACGACCGTCGCCTATCAGGAGGGACTGTTCAAGTTGGTAACAATAAAAATGAAAAATAGAATGGATCCCTCGTTGAAGGGGGTACGTGGAGGTAACACCCCACGTTCCTGTCTGTTGGTGTTTGTTGGAGAGTGACGCCCTAGGGAGCAGTCGCCTGGTCGGATCTTCATCCAGAGGGATTAAAAATGAGTAAAAAAAGAAAAAGAATACATGAGGTTCTGTAGACCACATCTGCCTCCTGACACCAAGCTGAAACTGGTTTGGCTTGTGCCAGCCAGGGGGTGTATACTGCAGGGGAGGAACTGACCTGTTTTTGTACAATCACGTAGTGTCAGCCTTCTAATGACTGCAGCATAACTCCCATGGTCCTGTGTCCTCCAATGAGGCGAAGGAGAAATGCTTGCATTTCCTATTGACTTCTATTATACGCGGGTACTCAAGTTGCAAACATCCGAGCATCCAACTGCTCTTCACGAACACCCAAGCCTGGTCGTGTCCGCTTATCACTAGTGGCCACAAAATCAGTCGTGATTTTTTTCCATATTTTAGAAGTTTTGTGTTATTTTTCATACAGTGGGGGAAATACAAAATTGGCAAGGGATCAATTACTTAAGTTTGCCTACTGACAAAGGCTCGAACAGTCTATAATTTTAGGGGAAGGCTAATTTTAACAGTGAGACATAGAATATCAAAAATAAAATCCAGAAAATCACATTGTCTAAATTATATACCGTATATACTCGTGTATAAGCCGACCCGTGTATAAGCTGACCCCCCTACTTTTGCCCCCAAAACCTGGGAAAACCTATTGACTCGTGTATAAGCCGAGGGTGGACCCCAGCACAGGTATACAGCCCCCAGCAGTGTGGTATACAGCAGCCTCCCCAGTGGTAGTATACAGCCACCCCCCACCCCATCAGTATACAGGGCCCCCCCCCCTTGCTGCCGCAATCCTGTAAAGCAAGAGATCATTATACTTATCCCTGCCGCTGTCCCGCCGCCGCAATCGCGCTCCTCCGGCCTCCTCCACTGGCGCACAGACAATGACGTCATTGCCTGCGCCCACCAGAGGCAGGGATAAGTATAATGATCTCTTGCTTTACAGGATTGCGGCAGCAAGGGGGGGCCTGTATACTGATGGGGGGGGCTTGTATACTGTATACAGTGTATACAGTATACAGTGACTTGCGTATAAGCCGAGGGGGGTACTTTTTAGCCCAATTTTTGGGCTGAAAAACTCGGCTTATACGCGAGTATATACGGTAAATGTATTTGCATTTTGCAGAGAGAAATAAGTGTTTGATCCCCTACCAACCATTAGACGTTCTGGCTCCTATAGACCATTTAGATGTTCTTAATCCACTCATTACCTGCATTACATGGTCACCTGCATAAAAGACTCCTGTCCACACTCTCAGTCAGACTCTAACCTCTACAACATGGGCAAGACCAAAGAGCTTTCTAAGGACGTCAAGGAAAATGAGGTGTGTACTCACCGTAAAATCCTTTTCTCTTAGCCTCTAATTGGGGGACACAGACCGTGGGTGTAATGCTGCTGTCCACTAGGAGGCAGGTTTGGGTGCCCTTTTGTTCCTAGAGGTCGACATGGTTGTATATGCTTGTAATGCTCCAGCTGCTATACTGAAATGGGGCTGAGCACAGAGGGGGGAGAGGTAGGAGAAAAAGAGCTGCAGCAGTGAATAGACTGCTGAGCTCCTTACCACAATGTATCCTTGCACCGGACTCAGTCAGCTACCCATTGATGCTGTGTCCCCTCATGGGCTCCGGGATAAACTGTGCACCCTGCAAGCTACGGCATGCGGTGCCAGTCCTGGAGCTGTAAAATGGCGGCTGGGAGAAGCAAGAGGAGGGCGGGCCCAAGTGCAAAAAGGGCATGCAGTGAAGTTTCGCGATAAGCGCCAAGAGAGGTTAGCCCGCACCCTTTATGTGCGACCACCACCGCCTAGTTGTTTGCATAGGTGGGCGGGCAGGGGGATGTAGGAGGTGGCGCGAGAGCTCCTGTCACTCACCGTGCCGGCCAGAGGAGGGGCGGGAATTTTCAAATTGCAGGGCAGGTTTTGCAGCCAAGGGGGGGGGGGGGCAGCGAGGAGGTTATAGATCTGGACCAAATAGCAGCCTTCCAGACTTAACAGGAGGCAGCGCTAGGCGTGTCTAGGCACAGAGAAGTTTGTATGTTCTCCCAGTGTTTGCGTGGGTTTCCTTCGGGCACTCCAGTTTCCTCCCACATTGCAAAGACATACTGATAGGATGTTTAGATTGTGAGCTCCAAGTGGGGCAGCATTACTGATGTATGTAAAGTGCTATGGAATTAATAGCACTTATATAAATGAATAATTATTATATTATTATTACAGAGGAGTTACAAGAACCCCATTTACATGTGACACTGACCGCGTTTTTTTTTCACGGCCTCAACTGCCGGATTGCGGCAATACCGCACTTGCCTCAAGCCCCATAGACAATGCATGGGGCTTGCCGCAATTGCACCGCAAGTGCAACCGTTAGGCAGTAGATGTGATTAATCTGCCAGATCTTCTGCAATCACTGATGAGAAAGGGGCCTAACCTACCCTTAAAAGATATAGGCTGTTCATGTGTTTTGTCAGTGGGCAAACTTACAAAATCAGCAAGGGATCAAATAATCATTTCCTCTACTGTATTTTTTATTTTTTGACGGGATTTTTGCATACTTTTATTTTATATATTTTGACATTATACCATTTGGGCATTGTATGAAATTCTAATATCTATCATAGTCATTTATATTCATATTACTGGTCATATACCGTAGGTTTCGCTTTATAAGATGCGCCTGATAAGACACACCCCCAAATTTGGTAAAGGAAAACAGAAAAAAAAAAATTAATGGTAAGTGGGGTCCATCTTATAATGCCAGTGTCAGTCTTGCAATCAGTATATATGTCCCTCATCCTGGTATATATAACCCCCCCATGCAGGATATGGCCCCCAGTGACATGCACAGATCCCCATCCTGACTATGACCCCCAGTGATTGTACACAGCTCTCCCATCCTTGGATATGGCCCCCTTCATCCTTCACTCACCCCCACTCTGGCGTGCACCCAGTAAAACAATAAACAGCTGATTACTTACCCTCCAGCACTCACATCGACGCTTTCATCCTCTGTGCTACTCTGTATCCGATCATGTGACCGGGCCTACAGCGATGACAATCGCCGTGGGCCCCGATCACATGATCAGAAGATGCCGGGCACAAAGAGAAAGTGGCGAGATGTGAGCACCGAGCACCGGAGGGTAAGTAATCAGATGTTTATTGTTTTACTGGGTGCACGCCAGCATGGAGGGGGTGAGTTCAGGATGGACGGGCCATATCCAAGGTGGAAAGAGGTGAGTGCAGGACAGGGGGGGGGCCATATCCAAGGTGAGGGAGTGAGTGCAGGACAGGACAGCCATATCCAAGGTGGAAGGAGGGGCAAGTGCAGGCTCACATAATATGCACTGTGCATCACAGTCCATCCACCAGCAGAATTTCAGCACTGAGGTGGACAGCAGCAGGTGCAGTGCATATTAAATGAGTGGGAGTATGTGACCTCCCGCTGTCTCAACAGCTAGCCTCCTCCAGCCCCCAGACACTGTTCCCCCCCCAGTACATTCGGATTATAAAACGCACCCCCCCCCACTTGTGTCAATAAATTAGTATGTGATCTCCTGGTTGTACATACCGTACCCCTCTTTTTATTTTTTTTACATTAAACTACATGAAGCCATATCGGCTCAGGTCAGGAGAGTGGCCGGGTAGTCCAAGGATTGCACGTCAACCTACGTCCGATTTATACGGATTCTGAAAGCTGCTAAAAGTCTGAGTATCAGATTCACCTCGTCATGAAGGTGCAGAATTAAGGGGTCAAATGGACAGTATACATACCTTCAGGAGGTTCTGTGTCAGAGTCACCAAAAACTTCATCTTGGTAACGGAATATGTCATTATGGACATAAAACTTATTTGCTACAGAGCCCTAAAATTAAAATAAATACATTTAGAAGTCATGTCGTTTTTAAAGTAGAAATAACTTATCACAGTTTTTAAGGTTTGGCCACTACTTTACAAATCCCTTTCATGTAAGCTGTCTAGATTAGCAGTCCATTAAATACCTCAGGTCCTTAAATCCTTCTGTAACCTGGGCTGCTCCTCTGGTTATGTGATCTCTGATAATAGTCAGGCCTCTCGTGACGTCATATCAGATTCACCTAATTGGGGGAGTAGGATATAATCTTTATTGCCAGAGCTGCTGTTCTGGTGCTTTGTGCAGAAATTCTATGCACTGTACAGGAGATGGTGCTGGGCCGGTGTGTGACACTAAGGGACAGGCGTATAAGGCAGAGTTCTAGGTCTGTACTCACTTCTGGCTTGTAGTCCAGCACAAGAGATGATGGGAAATGTAGTCAAACCAAAGCACAGGAAGTGAAGATAGGAATAAAGCCTGAAACTGTCACAAAAGGTATATGGGGATCCTTAGGGGTATTATCTGTAAGCACTTACAGCAAAGACAGTATCCAAGTTTTATTAGTGTAATACAGTAAGGGCAAATTGACCAGTAGATTTTATTGGGAAAGTTTCGCAATGATTCCATCCATATGAATGGTGCAGCCTCTCAGTTGTAGAACAAGTAGTGTGAATTCCCCCTAAGACAGGCCCGGATAGATGCTTTATTCACCATCTATTGCCCTGAGACTCTACCAGTTTTACAGAATTTCTACATAGCACTGGTGAGTATAACTGGCTGAAGGTTCATTCACCCAGGGGACTCAGGAGCTTGAGCTATCAGTGGGGACCTCAAGAGGTAGGTAATAAAGGCGCTGTCCTCCAGGAGCGGTAACCTACCTCTGGAGCCAAGACGAAGGTCTGCATGAAGCGCCGCATGGGTTGCCTGTTGTTGGACAGCTCACCCATCACTTGTACCACAACCCCATCATTCAGAGTGGCGTGGGCATCTACGTGCCGGATTTTTGTTCGGCAATCCTTAAAATTCAAGGACATTACCTTCTTATGGATATCCTACAGGAGAAGGCACATGTAAGCTCGCAGGTCAAGAAAAAAAAAAACATAGAAATTGTAACACGCTGACTGAAAACTTACAGTCTGCCCATATACAGCATCTACTGGTTTTCCATTGCCGTCTAAGCCACCATGAACGTAGGAAGAACTTTTGCCATAGAACCTAGGGGAAAAATAAAAATGAGATACATTATGCAAACTGACTGAGGGTCAGGATGGAAGCTGCAGTAATGGCCGTACAAGAGTCACCAATGCCTATAATAATACACAGGAAGCAGTATCACGCATATTATTACACAAGACTTCCCCTGGTATTAACCAGACAACCGATAACCTGTAAAAGCTCCCATCACAAGAGGCAAGACCTTCCTCCGCTGCGTAACACAGCACTTCACTACATATAGCCTGTGTCGCAGTGTGCCATGAATACGGCATGAGAAAAGACAAGATAAATGAAAAGATGTGTGCAGACAAGACAGAAGAGACGGACGATTACTCCTTGCTTCTAAATAAAGTAGGTTTCCTCCAGAAATTGGAAAACTTCATGCCCCCACAATACATCTGTGGCTTTACACAGAACTGCAGGTAAATCTGCTACTGACAAACTGAGCTCTGCTACACTGACCTGAGAGTGTAATTTATGTAAAACAATGGAAAAATCATTGCTTCCAATGGAAAAATAGCTGACTGCGTTTCAGAAAAAAATTCAATCTGCGCATGAGCCACTGCTCTCATTTATCTCCATAGTGTCTTCAATAAACTAGCACCTGAGATTGCAGTTCGCTCATGTGCCGATCCCATCACCATTTTATTATTTTATTGAAGAAGTATGGTGCAAAATGTAAAGAAAAGGGGGCAAGGCAAGAGAAAGGATGATTACAGAGGACCGACCCTCTAAGTCTCTCCCTAATGCTCAAGACTGCACCAAGAATGTCATTTCAGGAGGTTTAAACAAGGATTATTGTGCAATCAAGCCTCGTATTAGTAATCTAAAGGGTATGGTTGTAATCAGCATCCTAGTGTCATTATGCCACTGCCCCTAGTTTATAGGTTGGTTCACCTTAACGTGGACAAGAAAAAAATCCGCCTCACTCACCACCCCAAACAGACCTATCCATCAAAGTCAATGGCTGATCTCCCCAGCCCCGCATGCTCGCTGCCTCGGAGTAACCCTTAAATCTGGACTCTCCTCCTTCAAACCACGTATCTATGCCCTCTTCAGTTCCAACTCCAAGATATTTCCCGGATCCATACATTCCTTAGCCAAGATTCTGCAAAATCCCTAGTACATGGCCTCATTGTCCCTTACCTAGACTACTGCAATTTCTTGCTCTTTGGCCTCCCCTCTAGCACTCTTGCTCCCCTCCAATCTATCTTCTGCATGACTAATCCACCTGTTTCCAGCTATCCCCCGGCCTCTCCTCTCTTCAAATCCCTTCACTGGCTCCTCACTGCCCAGATACTACAGTTCAAAAACCCTAACTATGACATACATTCAGCGGGTACACAGGACCCGCTGAAGCGTGCACAGCACGCGAAACGGTCACAGTCGTCTCTGTCCTCCCTTCCCTGCACTCACCGATGTAAACTTTCTGGAATAAAGCTGTTTATGGAATAAAAGGATCTCAGAGTGCCGCTGTTTTCTTCCTAAGTTCCTAACTATGACATACATAGCCACCTGTAACCTGTTTCCTCCGTACATCTGCAAAATGGTCTCCTGGTACTTACCTGCACACAACCTCCGATCTTCACAAGATCACCTTGTCTACTCCCCTCTTATCTCTTCTTTCCACAACCACATACAAGATTTTTCCCGTGCATCCCACAAACTCTACAACTCTCTGCCCCAACATATCAGACTCTCGCCTACCCTGGAAACCTTCAAAAGGAACCTGAGGACCCACCTCTTCAGACAAGCCTACAACCTGCAGTGAGCCCAAGTCCACTAGACCACAGCATGACCAGATCTCACCTACTGTATCCTCACCCACCCCTTGTAGACTGTGAGCCATTGTGGGCAGGGTCCTCTCCTCACCTACTGTATCCTCACCCTCCCCTTGTAGACTGTGAGCCCTCGAAGGCAGGGACCTCTCTCCTCACCCATCCCTTGCAGTCTGTGAGCCCTTGTGGGCAGGGTCCTCTCTCCTCACCTACTGTATCCTCACCCATCCCTTGCAGACTGTGAGCCCTCGCAGGCAGGGTCCTCTCCTCACCCATCCCTTGCAGACTGAACTCTTGTGGGCAGGGTCCTTCTCCTCCTGTACCTGTGGGCACCTTGTATTGTTCATGACTATAGTGTGTGTCTTTATTATATATACCCCTATTCACATGTAACGTACCATAAAATAAATGGCGCTATAATAATAATGTAAAATAATGATGATATTAAGTGCAGAGTTTGTCAACCATTTTCTGTGTGTCATGTTAGGTAGTGGTTTCTGCAGTCCTATGTAGGGCCATATATCAAGCAAATAACGTATAGTGATGTAGCAAACCACAACACAATAATCCTATGCTTTGGCAGAAGTTTTCCATAAGACTGCAGGCGATTTATCACATTGCAGCTCGGATACATCACTTCATGCACAATCTACTTGATTTTTTTTACTCCTAAGGCCCCTACACACATTAGGTATACATGTTTTGTGACCTCTAGTTTAGGCATGTTTCAACTAAATCAGAGCAAATCATCAGATCTCTGAAGCCCTGGGGAGTCCGCACTGGTGCAAAAGGAAAGCCTACCTATGCAGAAAGTCTGGTGCCTGGTTCAGCAGGGTGTAATACTGCCTCACAAACTCCCGCCCGACAAGCAGGGGACTTGGCTTCTCCATCACCATTTCTTTGGTCAACTGAAATCTGAAAAAGAAAGAACAGAACAGATTAGCTAATTAAGATCTCTAAACGACAATTTAAGTCACATTATAGAAGAGCAAATTGATTTGTGCCACCTTCCTCCGTCATCCAGTGCAGAGGTAAAGACCGGTCTGGATGATAGTACAGGACATCGCCTACCTACTCATTGCTAGATCTGAATCTACCATGATGGCGCAGACAACTAGTGCTAGGTGGAGGTTCATTCAAACAAATGAATTAATATGTCTGGATACGTCATACAATCAACCAAGATTTTTTACCAGTTCAGTAGAAGAATGAAGCTTTAATATAAACCCTTATTCTTTAGTGTATTTAATGCCACAATTTATGATCAGAACTTCAGGAAGAAAGACACTAATAAATCACCAATGTATCACCGGCCAAATGTGACCAGAAGCCGTGGGGAAAACAAGCCAGAATTTCTCAAGAATTTCAGTCCTGCGAATCTGAATCCAAAGCTTCATGTAGATAAAGAGGACTATAAAGTGACACAAGCGAGGAATAACTCAGTACTGGATGACAGGACAGCCCTCACCATCTGTTCCCCCCTCCCCAGGGGAGCTGGCACCGTTTGACTCCTCGCCGGCCCCTGGGCAGGGGATTCACAAGGTGACATTCCTCTACCTACAGCCCGTGTGCCCGCACCTTACACACCCAGCGAGCAGAGGAGCTGCTAAGCAACACACAAGCACATAGCAAACAATGCTGAGGAGATGAATAGCCCAGCACCACAACCAACGACACCAACACCTAACTGGATACTATCAGCAACGAGTCATATAATACACAGGGATCAATCTGCATTTACAGAGGATAACACAGGGTTTCTGGAGTAGAAATGTTACGCAACTAACCACAGGGACAAAACATTAAAAAAAATTATAAATGAAATCGTAAAACTGCTTCCTGCACACCTCACATTAGAAAGACATAATGGGGGCTGCAAGGCAACTACAGGCACGGCCATCCATAACGAGCAAGTCACGGCCGGTCACTGCGTCACTAGGTTGAGGGCAATTTAAAATAGAGGTGTCTAGTTTAGGTATGTATCAACTAAATAGAACCAATTTAATAAGCATTCCTTTAAGATTAAAAAGGGAATATTCAAGTTCGTAAATGGGTAAGATTGCAGTGTTCCTTAGGGTACAATACACGCAGAAATATCGCTGGGAGATCTCTAAAGATCTCGGGGAGCGCGCGCTTCGCTGAGGACAACTGTTGGACATCGCTGGGGAGTTGTCACACGTACAGATATCGTGCACGACGCCCCTGCGATGTTGTGAGCAGAGATCGTACGCAACAACCAGCGATCGGTCCCTGTTCATTGTGGTCAATGGGCGAAATCTTTATCCACATAGTTATCGCGGTGTCGCACACAACGATGCAGCACTTGGCCTGATCACAGATCGCTTGATTTAGCAACAGGTTCTCAAATCTGCGATCCAAAGATTTAGCGCACCCATATCTTGGTTTTACACACAACGACGCCCTAACGATGTCGTTTGAGCCATGCAAAACCTGTGTAGTATCAGCGATGTCTCAGGATATCTCTGCATGTAATGGTACCCTTAAAGAAGCAAATAAAATTTTCATTAGAAATCCCTTGTGTTTTTAATCCAGTTATGTATAGTTCATTGCCAAGATTATCAGCAGCCCTGCAGTCCCAGCTTGCCCAAGGGCACCCGCCATGTGCAGGCTCTATGCTCCCATCACTGGTTGCTGGTTCCTGCCACCCTCAGTGCCTCTCTTTGCTGGTAGCCCTGGAGAGCGCTTACTGGTGACACAGGCATGCCCCTGGACTGACCTGGCACTTCAGGAGTACACAGACCCTCTGACGGGCAGAACGGTCTTGAAGGTTGATCATGGAGGAAAAAAAAAAAATATATTAAAAAGAGGTTTTCAATGTTGATGGCATGTCTTTGAAGCAAAAAAAAAAAATGTTTTATATTATTGTTACATCTGGGGGTCAAACTCGCACCCTCGCCGATCAGCAATTATGCCTTAAGCCCATTTCCTAAAAACAAATTTACGTATCTGACAGTCAGAGCCGAGCATGGTCAGTCTGGTTGCGTCTCAGACTACATTCAGACCGTGTGTCACATGCATGGAGAAGCCACAGGACTCTAAAAGCTGCAGTTTGGGTCAGGGGACCCGTGGCCGCTCCATGCTTGGACATATCAATCTAGCTTTTACTTGCACTCAGGCATTTATAAGGTATCAGGTTCAAATCAGTCCATCCATCTTGCCATTATTCAGAATAATTGTCAGCATAATACAAAAATCTATTCAGCCACTTTTTCATCTGATGTGCTGGTGCCAGACATATTAAAAGTGCTCGTCCCCCTCCAGATAATATTCTACCATGGGTTTAGTTACAAAATAAATCCACACTTTACTTCTCTTCCTCAGGTCCACCAGCGAGTCCAACCAGTGAGCTCAGGTCCTGCAGGGGTGGTCTGTCTACAATGGCAGAGCCACACAGATCGGCTGCCACGCTGTTATCACAGTAGCCGAAAATTGCAGCGGTACCAACTGAAGGCAAATACAGCCAGGTTTATTATATTTTAACTAACTACACCCATGTAGAATCCATTTAAGACAATGGAGCTGGTGTCAACAAGAACCGACTCTTCAAATATTGCATGTGTCATTCCTCCAATATGTATCCACAAAACGTATAAAACACATTGACAGCTGGGCATTACTGGCACTGACTGGAAAATGTCAGGCTGTAGGGACATGCCACCTAGCTGGTAATTCATTCACATATATCCAGGAGGAACAACAGTGGAACAGGACCAACAGGAGATGCACTAGATTAGGGAATACAAGTATGTCCTAAAATAGACATGTCAGGGGGCAGGAGTCCAGTGATCCAAAGAACCTTCCCCCAGGTATCACCAACCACCCATACTGTGCCCCAAGCACAAAATGAAGTCAACCTCATGTGCAAGGACAATAAAGAAAAACAGTGAAGGAAAAAAAGACCCTTGTCTGCAGAGTTATTAGCAGCTCCGGCTGTAACTTGAATTTCAGCTGCTGCTATTTATGGCACCTGGAAATAACTTGTGCTCACATTACCAAGAGCTGCTCCACTATTCATGGCAAGAGAGGAGTAGAATAAGAAATGCAAAAAGAAGATGCAACATTATCATGGAAAGCTCAAAGGTAAGAGCTTCCTGGGCCTGAGAATATGTAGAGCAAAGGACGATGGAGGAGAAGAGGAGGAAGTGATCAACACACGAGCACCGCGTCCTGCACAGACCTGTGCTCCAAACCGTCACCAAGAAAACAACTATAGTGAAAACAACAGCTGAAACAACCAGGAAGCGCTGCCATAGGGAGGAATCACTGCACATCAACCTTTATTACAGAGGCCGTGTCACCTGGACCCCTGGGTCGAGGTCTATACACATTAGATGGATCAGTCAATAAATTTTGATAGACAGCCACCTGTCCCAAATCTCCCATGGTCTCCATGAGAGTTGCTGCTCACTGCTTAAACTCAGGAGGACGGATCCTTCTTCCCCCGCCCTGACATTAACGCCATGGGGAGAGACAGGAGGATCTCATACATATTAGAGAACCAGCAGCTCTTACAGGCAGCTCTAACACGTATCACGGACAGCTCCATTGTAAGATAAGACAGGCCGGCATCCGCCAGCTTCAAACCAGGGCATCAAATTGCTAAATTCACCCTTTGTGCAGAGATCTGTATGGTTAGGCCGGCTTCACACCACGTTTTTTGTGATCCGGGACGATCCAATGAGAACTGGATAGGCCCGAATCACATTTCAGCCCAATAGTTTGCCTATGGGTAAGGATGGAGCCGGATGGCAACTATCTGCCATCCGGTTTGCACGTGTCCGGGTGAATCCGGACACAAAAATGCTGCAGGCACGATTTGTGTGTCAGGGGAGAAAAATCTCCCGGATCCGGGGCAATCCGGCACTCCCTAACATGGGAGCCTAAGGGGCCGGATTGCCCCGATCCGGGAGAATCCGGGAACCGGACACCTGCGGCTGCACGCCACTGTTTTAGGAGCGCGGCTAGCTCCCTGCGGTCCTGAAGCGTCATTAGCTTCAGCTGTGTGCGGCTGCACACCGGACTGGAGGGCATATTAGCCCTCCGGTTCTGTGTGCTGATCTGGTCCGGTCCATAGCGGGCAGCCCCGGATCGGATCTAAACATGGTGTGAAACCAGCCTTAGGCCGGCTTCACACCACTGCGATATCCGATCCGGGGCTGTCAGGGATGAACCTGACAGCCCCGGACAAGATCAGCACATAGAACCGGAGGGCTAATACGCCCTCCGGTCCAGTGTGCATCCGCACGCAGCTGCTGATGAATCAGGACCGCGGCTCACAGAGAGCTAGCCGCGGTCCTGAAACAGCAGTGGCGTGCAGCCGCAGGTGCCCGGTTCCCGGATCCTCCCGGCGAATCCAGCATACGGCAATTTGGGGAGATTTTTCTCCCTGGGCACAAACGTTGCAAGCAACGTTTTTGTCTCCGGTGAGGAAAATCCGAATTTTCCCGGATTCTTCCGTAGAGATGGAAGCCAGATGGCAGAGAGCTGCCATTCAGCTCCACAGGATACTATGGGGCCAAAATCCGGTTAGGAGCCGTCTGGTTTCCACCGGACAGCCCCAGATCAGATCTTGCCGCGGTGTGAAGCCACCCTTAAAACTAAAGATCGTAGACCAGATCCAGTTTGATGTTGTGGAATATATGGTGCCATTGTCCCCCCCCCCCCCCACGTTTGTCTCATAGCCTCCAGCCCTCAAAATCTACATTTAATCAGTGCCACCAGCGGCCTCCTGACACACCACTGTACAATTGACCAGCACCACAATGGTTTCCCCCCCAATGTATAAAATATCTGGTAGATGTACATTACTATTATTTATTTAGAGAGCACCATTGATTCCATGGTGCTGTACATGAGTAAGGGGTACATACAAACAAGTTAAAGAGACAATGAACAAAGTGACAGACCGATACAGAGGGGAGAGAGGACCCTGCCCTTGCGGGCTTATATTCATAGCACCGTTGGAATCATTCACAACAAAAGCTCTAATTTGTGTTTGCACATGTTAAGGTGCCCAGAACTCTTATGGTACCTTCACACTTCACACGCCGCAATCTCGGCTGGGAATCCTGACGGCGATTTGTCGCACTGGAGCAATCGTCGTGAAATTGCCTCACAGTTGCGGCATGTGATTGGGGAATTTCGCGGTGATAAATCGCCTCTCGGCTGATTCCTGAGCACTGCTCTGAAATCAGCCTCAATAATGAAGGTGATATTTCTATGTTGTGGCGTGTGAACGGGCGATAGTGATGGAATCAGCGTCGCCTATGAATTCCCGTAGGCGTGCCACAGCGTGCTGTAGTCCACGCCTTGTGTGAACCGATTGGTGTGGGCTACCGTGTTCCCATTGGCTGTCAATTGACACCGCGCCATATTTGAAGAGTTGTCCGTCCAGCGCCACACAATGGCAATGGGGTCATGTATTAGCCAGCCTCCCAGAGCAGGCTGACCAATCGTAACGCTATTGCGTTGTCCAATGAGCGTGCATGGGGCGCGGTGTAAACCACTGCGGCACACCTATCTCTTCACCACGCTGAACATGTACGCCCACATTGCCTTTGAGATTGCGGCGTGTGAACCGGGGATGGGATTAGGCAGGATTGGTTCTGCTGTACGTGAGGCGATTTCCGGAGTGACACATCGCCTTACTTTAAGTAATTTTCCATGGAGGCAGCTCGTCCACGGGGGCATTTTACGCCCCCTGCACCTCTGTACCGCCCATGTCCTCGCCACCTTGCTCGTGCCATTCACAAAATCCTCGCTCTGCACGTCCTTGTGGTGTTGACGAAAGCGCAGAGCGAGGTTGAAGTGCATGTCCCGCCTCCCACTATGACATCCTCTCATTTCCCCACCCTGCTCCGTGTTGTGCTATGGAGCAGGGCAAGGAAATGACAGGACGTCATACAGGCGCAGGGAGCGTGAAATGCCCCCTTAGACCAGCTGCCTCAAGCACTATGGCCCGCCTCCATAGATTTTTACTGTAAGTTTTTACAAGGCTATATCTCGGGGCAGCAGTCCCACAGAGCAATGGGGGACCCCTTGCCTGAATGCAGCAGACATGCTGCATTCAGTGCTGGACTTAGACTCTCAACCATGGTGGTGGGGGGGGTGGGGTGACTGGTCCTCTTTAAGCGATAGCAGATGCCAACGTCTGTACTAGCATTTCCAACAGAGCATTAGAGTATATACAACTGCATCCCAGTGGACCCTGTGCAACCAACACACACAGGTCTCCAGGCCCATGGTCCCTCCACACTGGACAACACAGAGCGCAGAATTATGCCGTGATCGAATGCAAGACTGCAACTGTAGCCACCATGAATGCACTGACAAACAGCGCTGTACTCTGACATCTCTGGCAGTCAGTGCATACACTGTAAGATGGGGATCTACAGAGTCTTTCTTGGCATCACTGGAGGTCATCAACTTGCAGTTTTGGGAATAAGCACTTAAAAACCTCCTCAATCATTTAGAAAAGGGTGATTCAGGCCATTAATCACCAATCGACTATATACAATCTGACCTGGCCTGTGTACATAGGCAGATGAAACTGTGATGGAGACAGTTTAGTCTATGTAATATCATTCTGTTCAGTTATGGGCAGCACATTTATTAATAATGGGCGATGTGAGGATTACGCTGATTTAGTTATTGTAACTGACAAATGGACGTTTTGCTCATTTATATGTTTGATTGTTGGCCTGTTTAGACTATAAAACAAAGCTTGGTCTGCAAATTAATTACACAAACAAAATTAAGTATGTTAATAAACATTTTGATCACAACGTACACAGCCCACGGCGACGTAACGGAGAAACACTGCTGGGGTCATCGTCCATGGTGATGTGCTGTTGCTGTGGTCAGTGCTCTATACTTCACAGGTTTACGACCCACAGACGTTCGCCTTGTCGTGGCAGTGGGATTTATACATTCTGATCAAAATGTTAACCAAGAACCTCTCCAAGGCCGGCTTCACACCACGGTTGTGTGGATCTGGTGCTGTCCGGTTGAACCGGACAGCCCCCGGATCAGATATTGACCCCATAGCCAACGTTTGCAGCGTTTTTGTGCAGGGCTGTGGAGTCGGAGTCGGAGTCGTGGAGTCGGAGTCACTGCCCATTTTGGTGGAGTCGGAGTTGGAGTCGGTAGAAAATGTTCCGACTCCGACTCCTAAAATATGAAATAGTATTTCAATGCAGAATGTGCTGAATATTATTATTATGATTTCTTATTATGTTCTATCTAAATATATTGATTATTATGTCATTATAATGATTAAAGCCTAATGTTACCATTGACCTACAATAATTTTATCACTTCAAAACGAGCCATGACTGAAGGAGTCGGAGTCGGAGTCAAAGGAGTCGGAGTCGGAGCCAGGGAAATTCAGGAGTCGGAGTTGGAGTCGGTGGTTTGATTTACCGACTCCACAGCCCTGTTTTTGTGTCCGGGGCAAAAATCTGACAAAATCAGATTCACCTGGATCCAGCGCCCAGAGGCTATGGGCGCCAGATGCAACAGAAAATCTGATCCGGCACCAGGACACTGGGTGCTGAAGTTCAGCGAACAATAGCTGCTTGCTGTATCGCTGGTGCGTCGTGCCGATATCTAGATGTGTGACATCTCACCAACGATCTCTAAACGACGTCCTAATGACCGCACGCCCATGAGATCGTTGGTGATATCGTTACAACATTGAAGCATGTAACAGTACCTTAACCTTCCTATTTGGACATGTAGATCATAGGATGTTAAAGGGACTGTCTGCCACTTTTACAAGTCCTTCTCATTCCCCATGTGCATAACAAAGCCTATACTCACCTCCGCTGCGAGAATGGTACTAGCTATGACAGAAGTCTCGTTCCCAGGGCTCACAACATTATGACATACAAGCCCTGCGACCAATCAGTGCCAGCTTCTCTATCCCTGCCTTCGGACATAGGAGTTCTCAAATGAAAGTGAATGGCACCCAGAGACTTCCTGTGTCCGGATGCAATGATTGAGAAGTCAGCACTGACTGGTCGCAGGGCTTGGTGTGTCATAATGTTGTGTTCCCTGGGAATAAGACGTCTGTCATAGCTAGTACCGCAGGCGAGTATAGGATTTATTTTTATAGGGGTAAATGAGAAGGGGCTGTCCAAGTAGTAGACAAGCCCTTTAAATAAAATGACACCTTGATATCTGCAATCTGTCTTATTTCAGAGAAATTCATTTATTTCTCAATATTTAAATGAGCTGTTAAGATCTAATGGTCAGACACAGATCTCCCAAGAATCTGCCCCCAGAGATTATTGTAAATGAAAGTGGGTGTTATCAGTGAGAGACATGTAATGACTGACAGTCTGCTCTTGATCTACATGTCTCTAATGCCCACTGTCATTTATAACAATCTCTGGAGGCAGATTCTCAGGGAGATTTATGTCCAGCCCATAGATCTTAACAGCTCATTCACATATTAGGAAAAATGTGAATTTCTCTAGAATAAGACATCGGATTGCAAATATCAAGGTGTGATAATATTCAGTTTCCTTTCAGGGCTGTGTAATCAGTAAGTCAAACCTCTGACTAGTCAATTTCCCTTAATTCGACTCCGATTCCACAGCCCTGCTTCCTATGACTTGTATTCCCATACAGATAATTTAAGAGGGTTGACCCTACTGGCAGATTCCTTAAAGATTTAGCTCAATATCTGGATGTGCTGTCTCCATCTATTTCTGCTGTTACATTGCGTGGTCTGTTTAGACTGGAGGATAATCAGGTGCAAGTCACAATTATTGGACTTGTCTGAATGGACGTGCGGTGTTGGGGTGCAGCTATAACTATTGGCAATTAGATATTAGGTGATCGAGTCAATCAAGGAATCCCCCTTGATGTTGAGAGATAACGAGTGCTATACATAGAATAGGGAATAGCTTCCTGATTACAGGCGTCTGATCACCAGCAATCTCAAGAACGAACTGTTGGGAGCGTTATCTCCCCCAGACCAGAAAACGAAGAGCCCTGTGTGGATAGATCAGAAGTCTGTCATGAGCGCTGCCGATCCATTCATTCTTAAAGGCTTTGTCCACTACTCAGACAAACCTTCACAATCCCCATGTCCCCCCTTTTAAAATAATATACATACCTCGAGTATCAGCACAGTCTCTTCCAGGTTCACATGCAATCCAAGACAGACAGTGCCGACACCGCTGGAACGACACAGAGATAAGACCGGGGGTCACACAAGCGTTTCCATGAGAGCAATGCGAGAAACTTTCACATTGCTCTTGGCCCACTGTTAGGCGATGATGCAGCTCAAGTCTGCAATGTTTTCCTCAGCCCCAAACAAACTAAGGAAACAAAATTGCAGAATGCCATTATTGTCAGCTTGTCTCCAATCACACGCACCCATACAAGTTTATGGGTGAGTGAAACATGCAACTGCACTTGGATGACAGTGAAATCATTGGCTGTTTAATAAGGCACAATGAGGTGCCACTACGCAGACGCGAGAGTCGTGTGGATGGCCGGTTTCACACATCTGTGTTACCATGAATGTGTGGAACAAGGCCATTTGGGGGCGGGGCATAGACCCATGTGTCACGGACTTGTGACACAATGGGTGCTGTCCGTGTACTATCCGTGCATCTACGGATAGCACACGGACAGCCTGTCACCGCATACTTCCCTCTCTCCAGCGCGGACAGCTCCTCTCACTTCCGTTCCCTCTTGGGCTCAGTGAAGTGAATATTCATGAGCCCTAATGAGCGGCACTGGAAGTGAGAGGAGCTGTCAGCGATGGAGGGAGGAGAGTATGAAATTGTTTATTTTGAAGCTTTTTTCCTTTCATCCGTGGTCCATGCACACGGATGTCACAGTGTGAACATCCATGTGCAGGATATTTGGACAAAAAAACGGTCCATGGCTCCGCAAAAAAATGGACTTGTCGCCGTGTGAACACACAGACACGCATGTGTTCCACACGGAGACACGGTCCGTGCACAATCACGGACGTCTGCATGGATCCACAGGGGAACAAGTGTCCCCGTATGTCCGTGACTCCGGCATGTGTCCGCACGGACCGCGTACGTGCCGGAGGCACGGACATGTGAACGAGGCCAATGGCATAGTGGCATCATCCACTTGCATACAGTCAGGAGGGGCACTGTTGGTATGAAGCAGGGAGGTGCTGACCACAATCTGCAGTCACCCATATAACTCTTAAGGGAACCTGTAGACCCCCACCCCCAGGCCTATTAAACTAAAAGAGGCACCTTTAGCAACGCCTGTGCTGCATTTTGTGTAGCTCTTATCCCCCTACCTCCCCCCTGGAACACCAAAATAATCACTATGAGAAATGTGTTTGGGTTCAGGAAGTATGCTCCCCTTCCTGGACCTAAACGCATTGCTGCCGTTACCCCTCATCCTTGACCCGCGCTCCTGTTCTTTGGAAGCTGCATTGGCGCCTGCGCAGATCTCTCAGCTCTTGGGCATCTCCGTGAGCTGTGCCTGAGAGATGAGATCACATGGTATAACACAGGCACCAGATCTTGACCTGTGTGGTCTTGTGCTTTATGCAGACTACGGGGCTGGGAATCTGGAGGGAACCAATGCAGTCGTGCGGTTTCCTCAGGCGCCAGATTCCCAGTGCCGCAGTCTGCATAAAGCATAAGGCTACACAGGGCAGGATCCAGTGTCTGTCCTATACGCAACGCCATGTTCTGACATCATGTGACCTCAGCTCCCGGGAAGAGCTCCATGTAGCATGACCGAGAACTTGGGGATCTCTGCAGGCGCTGAAACCATTCAAGGAAGAGAGGAGTCAGAGTAACATCATTGAGGCGGTTAGGTCCGGGGAGGGAAATCATTTCATATAAAGTTATTATATTGGTGTACCGGGGGAGGGGGCCGGTGGTGTTTATAAGAGCCACCTTCACCCAATGAAGCATGGGGGCTGCTGAAGGTGGCTCTTTCAGTTTAATAGGCCCTAGGGGAAGGGGTGACAGGTTCCCTTTAACAGAATCTAAAATATGGCGTGGGACAGGATAAAAGTCATTTCTGAGATGCAGGGGACTTCTGGGGACATAAAGGGTGTACAGGAACCCAATTACATCATGTTAAAGGCGGTGGACAGGCTTTAGAACCCCAAAACAGGAGACAGGTTCACTTTAGTAGTAAGAAAAATTCCAGTATCACGTGGGCAAATCCTACATAGGGCCTGCATCACACACACACACAACACCACGGACATGTGAGACAAGACCGCTTGTGGGTGGGGCATGCAGCCATGTGTCACAGACGTGTGATGTCCGTGGATAGGACACGGACGGCCTGTCACTACATACTCACCTGCCTCCAGCGCCGCTGCTCCTCTCACTTCCGGGCCACTCTTAGGCTCAGTGAAGTGAATATTCATGAGCCTAATGAGTGGCACCGGAATAGAGAGGGGCTGCCAGCGCTGGAGCGAGGGGAGTATGAAGATCTTTATTCTTAATTGTGGTACCTTTATCCATGGCCCTTGCACACGGATGACTTCTGTGTGCATGGACGTTTTCACCCAAAAGTGACCCGTCCTTCCTCAAAAAACACGGACATGTCGCCTGTGGAGCACACGGACACGCATTGCTCCACACGGCAACCTGGTCCATGTGGAAATACAGACATGTGAAGGGGGCCATAGGGGAACATGTGAATGAGGCCTAAGGCAGCGGGGCCCCGTGATCACCAATACATTTGATAGGAATTCCACAGCAGTGAATGAACCTGGAACAATCAGCGTCATCTGTGCCCTGAGGCCCACACATGGCGTCACCTTAGGGATAGTGTATGGCCCCAGGATGCCAAGCCGGCCTGTACCATACCCGCCCAGATAATAGGGGGGGGGGGGGGGGAGAGAGACCATTAGTTACAGTATAACCGGACAGGATGGGACTGTCACTAGAACCTCCTCTATTGTCCTCTGTTATCAGCCATCCTAGCCGAGGCCTTGTACACCTGACTGGACCGATCCCCAGACGAGCGAGGCCGGAGCCCGGGTGATGGGGAAGTGTCCGGAGCTCATGGCGGCCGCTGGGGATAATGGCGGAGGCCGCGGCGCTCAAGGAGAAAGAGGATGCGGCCCGGCCTCACCGGGGGGGAGCGCTCCTGCGTGTGCCGGGAGAGCGGGGGGTCGGAGCGGGCTCACCTGCTGACGGTCCGGCTGGGGCGGGCTCTGCGCTCCGGAGCAGCCTCGATTTTACCTCACACTGTATCGGCACAAGCGGCGGCGTGCTCAGCTGCCGGGTACATATACTACGTGTACAACCTAACCTACTGACTGCGTGCAGCCAATCGCCGTCAGCGACTCTACAACTCTAACAGCCGATTGGGAACAGACATCTAATGGGCGGGGCAATCCTATGACCGACACCTTTGCCAGCTAATAAGATTCTAGACTGGTTTCCGTCAATGATAACAGGCAGCCTATAGCAATGCGGGATACATCACGATGGGCGGGACATGTGCTAACAAAGGACAGAGCCTGGCTGTGATTGGCGGAAGTTGCCGTAAGCTGGTGTGGTTGTGGGGAAATACAGGCCCCTGTGATATTGGGCGGGAAACCCTGCACCGCCGTAAAGAGAGGCGGGAAAAAGGGAACAGCTGACCAATGGGAAAGGGAGAGTCACATGATTGACAGGAGAGAGGGGAAAAAGGGTCTTAAAGAGAAACCGTTACAGGCGGGTACACCTTCCATGTGATCACCTGGCGGAGGGAGGAGGAGAGGCGGAAAACCGCACCAAAAACGCCCTGTGTGTACAGAGCCTTAATGATACAGTGCTATAAATACAGTGCAGCTCCCAATCTCACCACTGGGGGCAGCATTTAGTAATGAAACATGTATTTCAAAACTAGAAATCTATATAGGTATATATAACATTTTTATTTTATGATGTAATAGTTTTTAAAACTTTTTTCTTAATTATATATACAGCATATATTACATTATTCAAAATACTACACAAAAACTATAAATATATATATTCTATTTTATTGTTTCATATTTAAATAATATTTAATACATTATATATCATTATTTAAAATTAAAATACTTTATTAAGGTGTAATATTTTTTAAAACTTTTTTTAATAATACATACAGCATATATAACATTTTCAAAATATTACACAAAAATAGAATATATATTTTATTGTTTAATATTTAATACATATATATATACAGTATATATTTAATAATACTTATTTTAAAAATAGAAGATATATTTATTCTATTTTTATGGTGTAATATTTTTTAAAACCTACTAATTATATGTACTGCCTGTATAAAATATTACACAAAACACTATATATATTCTTTTTTATTGTTTAATATTTAATATATATATATATATAGTACAAAAAAATTATTTTTATGGTGTAATATTTTTACCGTATACAGCATATATAACATTTTCAAAATATTACACTAAAATGGAATATATTCTAGATTGTTTAATATTTAATACATTAATATATAATAAAACAATATTTAAAAAGTAGAATATATATTTATTCTATTTTATGGTGTAATATTCTTTAAAACTTTTAAATTATATATACAGCATATATAAAATATTACACAAATCAAAATATATATTCTATTTTATTGTTTCATATTTAATACTACATACATATATATATATATATATATATATATATATTAAAATAAAAAATTATTTAAAAAATAGAATATATTCTAAGATTTAATATTTTTTTTAAACGGTTTTTCATTATACGTACTGCATATATAACATTCTCAAAATATTACACAAACACAGAATACATATTCTATTTTATTGTTTAATATTTAATACAGGTTATATTATAAATATATATATAACCTGTATTAATAAAACATTTTTTTTAAATAGAATATATTTAATCTATTTTATGGTGTAATTTTTTTTAACTATTTTTTAATTATTTATACAGCATACATAACATTTTCAAAATACTACACAAACACAGAATATATATTTCTTTTCCTCATCTCATCCAACTTGGAATTTTTTCCCCATTTTTCAGTACAATATATAGTAAAGTGAATGGTGTCCTTTGAAACTACAACTTGTCCCAGAAAAAAATATATGCCCTCCTACGGCCATATTGTTTGGAACATAAAAAAGTTATGGGTCTTGGAAAAAGGGAAGAAAGCACAAATGTGAAAATTACGAACAGATAGAAATTGGATACCTAAGGCCAGTGGCGTAACTAGAGTCTGGTGGGCCCCGGGGTGAAATTTAGCCCTGGGCTCCCCCCTTCCCACTCAAGCACACGTTGGTCAGATGTACAGGCCCCATGTAACGTTCTAAATACTTTAAAGACTCCCAAATTGACCCCTCTCCCCCTTCATTATGTATTAATGTCCCTCATCCTGCTATATATGGTCCTCCTCCTGGAATATGGCCCTTATCATGCAATATATGTCCCCCATCATGGTTTATATGGTCCTCCTCATCCCGCCACCATAGTCCTGAAATTATTATCATGAATTCCCATATTCCTCCATATATTACAATACAACCCAATAGTCCTCATTGCATTATAATGTATCCCATAGTCCCGCAGTCATAAGGTAGCCCCAATAATCATTAAATTATTATAATGCACCTCCATTATCCTACATATAGTATAATGCAGCTTCATAGTCCTCCATATAGTATAATGCAGCCTCATAGCCCTCCATATAGTATAATGTTGCCTCATAGTCCTTCATAATAGTCTAATGCATCCTCACAAATCTCCATCTAGTATAATACAGCCTGACAGCCCTCCATATAGTGTAATGCAGCCTCACATCCCTTCATGTAATATAATGCAGTCTCACAGCCCTCTATATAGTATAATACAACCTCACAGTCCTCCATACAGTATAATGCATCCTCACAACTCTCCATATAGTATAATGCAGCCTCACATCCCTTTATATAGTGTAATGCAGCCTCACATCCCTGCATAGAGTATAATGCAGTCTCATAGCCCTCTATACAGTATAATGCAGACTGAGTTCTCTATATAGTGCAACCTTATATCTCTCTATATAGTGCAGCCTTATATATGCAGCCTCATAGCTCTCCATATAGTGCAGTCTTATATCTCTCTATATATAGTGCAGCCTCATAACTCTCCCTATAGTATAATGTACCCCTTTCCTCCTGGGATAGGCAGGTGCTGGGGACGGCGCGGGCCCCTTATAGATCTGGGTGACTCCTGCGACCGCAAATGTTACGCCCCTGTCTAAGGCCACGTGCACATACTGAGAATTTGGTGAGTTTTTACCTCAGGATTTATAGCCAAAACCAGGAGTGGGTGATAAATACAGAAGTGGTGACGTGTTTCTATTAGACTTTTCCTCTGATTGTTCCACTCCTGGTTTTGGCTACAAATCTTGAGGTAAAAATCTCACCAAATACTCAATGTGTGCACGTGGGCCTGGGGTACCATTAATGTAAGACCATGTGCACATGTTGAGTATTTGGTCAGTTTTTTTTACCTCAGGATTTGTCGCTAAAACCAGGAGAGGAGCAATGAGAGGAAAAGTATAATAGAAACATGTCTTCTGTGTTTATCACCCACTCCTGGTTTTGGCTACAAATACTGAGGTAAAAAATACAGCAAATACTTAACATGTGCACATGGCCTTACAATAATTGTACCCCAGGGCCATGTGCACACATTGATAAATTGATGAGTATTTTACCTCAGGATTTGTAACCAAAACCAGGAGTGGGTGATAAATACAGAAGTGGTGACGTGTTTCTATTATACTTTTCCTCTAAATATTCCACTCCTGGTTTTGTCTAAAGTGGCCGTCACACGCTACCATTTTAAGCCCGATATCGTTTAAACGATCTCCTTTTTGATCGCTTAAGCGATATCGTTTGGGCATCGTTGCATGTAATCAAGCGATTTTACAATGTAAAATCGCTTGATCGTGACATCGCAGATCTGAGCTCCGGAGCTCAGATCTAGCGATGAACGATTTAACAAACAGCTTCATCGTGGTGTGTGACACCACGATGAATGATCTCCCAGCGGCAGAGCCTATGCTGGGAGATGGTAACTATGGTACACGTCGGGTTACTAAGCGCCGCGCGGCGCCTAGTAACCCGATGTGTACCATAGTTACCAGCGATATCGCGGCTCCACATCGCTGGTGAGTCTGTCTGTGTGACAGCTCACCAGCGATGTGAGCGATATTATTAGCGATCACGCGTGCACGTGATCGCTTACAATATCGCTCACGATATGGAAGCGTCTGACGGCCGCTTTACAAATACTGAGGTAAAAATCTCACCAAATATTCAACGTGTGCACATGGCCTTAGACATAGTTTTATATACATTCTAGGATTTCTTTTGCATAGTGATATAATGAGGATCAAGGCCAAGTTCACACATCCATGTAACGCAGGCCGAATGTGGGATGTGATTTCTATCCTGACCCTTTTATTCGCATATGAGACTGTCATGAGACAGGCGGCCGGTCCTGAAGCCACGGTCCGTTCTCATAGTGCAATATATGGACTACCAGATAGGCCTGTCTCATACATCTGTGAAACCACGGATGTGTGAGACAAGGCAGTTTGTGGGTGTGGTGTGAATCCATGTGTCACAGATCGTGTGACACGTGTGCTATCTGTGGATAACATACAGACAGCCTGTCACTGTATACTCACCTCTCTCCAGCGCCGCTGCTCCTCTCACTTCAGGTCTGCTCTTGGGCTAAGTGAAGTGAATATTCATGAGCCTAATGTGCGGCCCTGCAAGAAAGAGGAGCAGGCAGAACTGGAAGGAGGTGAGTATAAAATTCTTTATTTTAACACTTTTAACTTTTGTCCTTGGTCCTTGCACACGGATGTCACATAGTGAACATCCGTGTGTAGGACGTTTTGGAGCTGTGCTTCCACAGAAAAACCGACATGTCGCCGTGTGGAGCACATGGACATGCATCTGCTCCACATGGCAACACGGTCCGTGCGGAATAACGGACATGTGAAGGGAGCCATAGGAGATAATATGTCCCCGTATGTCTGTGCTTCCGGCATGTGTTGGCTTGGAAAGAGGCCATAGGCCTGTTTCACACATCCATGCAAACCACAGACGTGTCAGACAAGGCTGTTTGTGAGCGTGGCTTGTGTCATGCTTTGTGTGACATTTGTGTGCTGTCTGTGGATAGCACACGGACAGCCTGTCAGTGCATCCTCGCCTCCTTCTAACGCCGCTAGTCCTCTCACTTTCGGTCCGCTGTTCGGCTCAGTGAAGTGAATATTCATGAGCCTTAAAAGCGGCATCGAAAGTGAGAGGAACTGCCAGCGCTGGAGGGAGGCGAGTATAAAATTCTTTATTTTTAAGTTTTTAAATTTTGTCCGTGGTCCGTGCACATGGATGTTACACTGCAAACATCCGTGTGCGAGACGTTTTGCCCCAAAAGCAGTCCGTGGTGCCGGGAGAAAACAGACATATCGCCATGTGGAGCACACGGACACGCGTCTGCTACACACGGAGACACAGTTCACGCAGTACCACAAACATGTGCAGGGGGCCATAGAAAATAATGAGCCCCCGTATGTCCGTGCCTATGGCATGTGTCGGTACGGACCATACACGTGCCAGAGGCATGGATGTATGAAACAGGCCATAGAGTGTGAATTGACTTGCAGGACCCTGATCAGCCGCCATATCAGATAGGAGCTGAGAACTAGTGATGGGCGAATAGTTTAGTATTCAGGTTCGGATTACTGTAACCAAATACATTTTCACTATTCGGGTATTCGTCCTGAATACTGAACATAATACAAGTCAATGGGTAAGGGTAGAGGCACACTAGTATGAGAGCATCGGATGTGATATCCCGAGGACACTCAGCTCAGGTTCTGCTGTGAGCATTAGCTGAGTGTCACGCAACAATAATCGGATCACAACTGAGGAGGACAGGGAGAGATTAATCCTGTCCATTTCTGATCTCGGCAGATATTGCCTACACTCACATGTGTCAGTGCAGTGCAATGTTTCACTCGCTTCCATGGACTTATATGGATTCAAGTGATCCAAGACTTGCAGACAATCGCAGCCTACTGCAATTTTTTCCTCAGTCCGAATAGGGTCAAGGAAAATCTTGCAAATTTGAGTTGCCTGATTGTCTAACATAGGACTGAGTTCAATGCAAGATTATCTCACATTGTACTTGTGCGAGTTTGACGCCAGTGTGACTTTACCATAACCTTAATATTTGTCTGGGGAATCGTGCAGACAAATATTCGAGTTTCCCATCGACTTGCATTCGGGACAAATCCCTGAATAGTAAAAGAGTATACAGAATAATACGAACCTGAATACCAAACTATTGCTCATTACTACTGAGAACCAATTCTTACCGGACGCCATAGCCTACTCTTTCATACTATCCAGCTTGGCACCACGTCATCGCTGCCATGGGCGGTCTTGCCAGGTTGGATAGTCAAAAGAAGACGGTATGTAGGGCTCCGGTCATCGGCCACACATTACTGGGTCCGGTTTATCGATTCGCACCACAACCACCTCTGAACTCGGCCGTACTACTCCTCTGTAACTGGACTCACTGGTGTTTTATTACACGTCAGAGGGGCTTTGGGCACCCGGACCAGGGTGTCACGCCTCGTTTGTGTCCCTTATAGCGACGTATAGTCGGACAACAGATTCCAAAGGCGGAATTTGAAGCTTTTAGGCTCCAGACTTGGAATGTGAAGCTTTTTGGCTCCAGTGCATACACTGACGTAGGCGCCACATCTACCATACGCCATCTACAGCACCGTTTCTTTTTACATGGCACAGGAGCCTTTGTGTCCACTCTGGCACCAAGGTCAGGTGCGACGGTAACCTCTGCACCCCCTATATCAACGTCCCTGATTCTGCCCCCTCTATTCTCATATCTTACATATTATTCTACATTTAGGGTACAATAGGTGCCCGGTGTGGAGGCTGGCATACTGTACAGCAGGGTTAGGTGGGCCACAACAAAACAGGAAGAGAGGTGACATTTGCATTGTGTTGCTGGTTGTGACACCCAGCCATGACCCAAGCAGGACTTTATTAGTAACAAGGTGGAGTAGCAGGGGGGGTACATACTTTGTGCCGGGTTCTCCCATGATGAGAACTGTGTTGTCCTCACTTTGACCATGCACACCAGAAGATGGCAGCAGCATCATGTCCTATGTGCGGCTTCCCCAGTAGGCCTGGAGAGAAAGAGAGAGCTGCTGCTCCTCCTCTGGTGAGACAGGAAGCAGGGCCGGGCTTCATCACTGCTTCCCTTCCAGAAGAGCTGAGCTGTCAGACAGACTACAGCCTGAAACCAGACCAGCAACCATGCCGGTAAGTCCTCACCTGTGTGTGCTGCAGCAGCTATTCCTGTACATCCTCACCTGTGTGTGCTGTAGCAGCTATTGCTGTACATCCTCACCTGTGTGTGCTGCAGCAGCCATTCCTGTAAATCCTCACCTGTGTGTGCTGTAGCAACTATGCCGGTAAGTCCTAACCTGAGTGTGCTGCAGCAGCTATTCCTGTACATCCTCACCTGTGTGTGCTGTAGCAGCCATGCCGGTAAGTCCTAACCTGTGTGTGCTTCAGCAGCCGTGCCGGTAAGTGCTCACCCGCGTGTGGTGCAGCAGCCGTGCCGGTAAGTGCTCACCCGCGTGTGGTGCAGCAGCCGTGCCGGTAAGTGCTCACCCGCGTGTGGTGCAGCAGCCGTGCCGGTAAGTGCTCACCCGCGTGTGGTGCAGCAGCCGTGCCGGTAAGTGCTCACCGCGGTGTGGTGCAGCAGCCGTGCCGGTAAGTGCTCACACCGCGTGTGGTGCAGCAGCCGTGCCGGTAAGTGCTCACCCGCGTGTGGTGCAGCAGCCGTGCCGGTAAGTGCTCACCCGCGTGTGGTGCAGCAGCCGTGCCGGTAAGTGCTCACCCGCGTGTGGTGCAGCAGCCGTGCCGGTAAGTGCCACCCGCGTGTGGTGCAGCAGCCGTGCCGGTAAGTGCTCACCCGCGTGTGGTGCAGCAGCCATTCCTGTACGTCCTCACCTGTGTGTGCTGCAGACATTCACTCCATTACTGCATCACACACTTAGGGCTGCAGAAAACGCACTACATTATTCTATGTAAAACCATAGTGTCCTAAATGTTCCTAACAACAGTCATCTCCGCCGAACATTATAGAGAATAATTCTCGTTACAGGGAGATGTTAATTGATAGGTTTTGGTAGTTTTTGTGCTTAAAAATCTTGCTCCGAAAAGGTTTCCTATCCAATTATAAGGGAAATCCTCTTTGCTTTTCATACGAGGATTTTTTTTATTTCTTTGTTGCGGTTTTTTTTTTCCTTGGTAACATGTTGCATTCTTGCAGCGTTTTATGCAAATTAAAAACTTCTTTTTGCATCACCAGCAAAAGCTATGAGATTTCAGGAACCGGGTACACGCACACACACTTTTTGTTATTGCTTTTGTATGGGAAAACTGATGTTAGCATATCAATTCTTTATTTTCCCCCATAGAAAGAAATGAGGTAGTGCAAAAAATGCAGCAAACCCGGGTTTTTGGAAGCAGCTTTATTTAACTGCAAAGATTGTAAGGGCCGCTTTACACACACCAACTTCTGTGTCCAACTTCTGAGCAGATCTCTGATTGCAGTGAACTCATGGACACATTGTTACATTGTACACAGCCACAAGATAGAACAATGTGTCCATGATTTCACTGTAACCAGAGATCTGCTCAGAAGTTGGACACAGAAGTTGGTGTGTGTAAAGTGGCCCTAAGTTTTGCTGCAGCAAAAAAGCAACATGTGAACATAACCTTAAGGCTATGTGCACATCAGTCGTTTTGTGGGCTGCTTTTGGACGTTTTCCGTCGGCGTTTTCCGCTCAGTTTTATGTTAATTTATGTTAATCCTACCCTCCGGTTGGATTAACATGCTAGTCAATGGAGTTTAGAAAACTCTGTCTTCACTAGAACGGTTTTCTTCTGGTCGTTTTCAGTCAAAACTGAGTTTTCTCAGTCAAAACTGAGTTTTTCCACCGGTTTTCCAAAAATAGAGCAAGTGACTTCTTTCCTCCGTTTTTCCAGCGGTTTCAGCTGATCAAGTGCACAAAAAACTCAGTTTTCAAAACCGCCGAGAAAACCGCCGAGAAAAACGCTGTAAAACCGGGCGGAAAACGAGCAAAAAACGAGGGACACTGCTGAGCACAGAAAACTCAGTTTCTGCTAAAAAAAACCAGGTTTTTGGACGGACTGCAGAGATGCACAAACGTCAGATGTGCACATACCCTAAGGGTAAGTGCACACTTACCCGGCGGTTCGGTCGGCGGCTGCTGGCGGGACCCGCCAGGAAGCTCCGGCGCCGTGCACCGGCTTCCTGGCGGTTATGAGCTGCGGGAGCCGGGCGGTATCCGGCGGCTGCCCAGCGGGTTCTCGGCGGCGATTCTGCAGCGGCTGGAAGCAGCACATGATTCTGCTTGCAGCCGCTGCAGAACCGCCGGTTTTTAGAACATGATCATTCTTTGCTAACCCGCTGGGAAACCTGCGGGTTAGCAACGGATGACGCTGGGTAACCGCCGGTATGTGCACAGCCTTGGGCGGGTTACATTAGTTTTAATGTTAATCCAAATGCCGGTTTGGATTAACATTAATTTAAATAAAACTAATGTATGCAAAACGGCGGTTTACACAGGTAAACCGCCGAACACCCGCCCAGTGTGCACTTACCCTAAAGGGGTTTTGGTGGGGGAAAAAAAAAGTGATAGTCTGTGTCACTTCTTTAAAGCTCCAAACTTGGCACTGTCCAATCCAAAAGGCTGTGAAAAAACTCCCAAAAAGGAGCATTTCCTACAGAGGTTTCCGATTGAATAAGGCTGCTTTCACATCAGCGGTATTGCAATTTTGCGGTACATCCGGCAGATGTCGCTGCACCTACTGGATCTATCGCGTACGACTTGCAGCACCGATCCGGCAAGCCCCATTCATTCTCTATGAGGCTTGCGGGTGCGGCATTGCCGATTCTGGCTCTTGCGGCTAGCAGCATTTTTTTTTGCGTATCCGCAAGTGCTGGATCTGCCGGATTCAGCAATACCGCATTTGCCGCACCTGACCGCAAGCCCCATATAGAATGAATGGGGCTTGCCAGATCGGTGCCGCATGTTGGCCGTTATGCGGCAGATTCGGTAGGTGCGACGACATCTGGCGGATCTACCATAATACCGCTGATGTGAAAGGAACCTAAATCACATGGGAAAACTCCATGTGACCATGGCCCCTGCTGTGTGGAGTGCTTGTGAGATGGTCAGAGTCATTATTATTATTATTTATTTATTATTTATAGAGCACCATTGATTCCATGGTGCTGTACATGGAAATGGATACATACAGACAAATTAAAAATGCAATGAACAAACAGTGACAGAATTGTACAGAGGGGGGAGAGGACCCTGCCCTTGCGGGCTTACATTCTACAGGGTAGTGGGGAGAGAAACAGTAGGTTGGGTTTGCTCTGGTGGTAGAGCGCCGGGTCTGGTGGTGGAGCGCCGGGTCTGGTGGTAGTGGAGGTGGCGGTGGAGTTCCGGGTCTGGTGGTGGTGAGTCATCCTCTCCATTCTATAGTAGTTGGGCCTCATTCCTTTTTTTAACATACAAGCACTATGCGTGGTTTTCACTCACAGCACTCCCACCTCTGATAGTTTACGGAGCCTTTCACATGTCCGGGATCTTTTTTTCAAACCATGCAGTTCACGGAAATTTGCAGAGACGACCAATTTTGATTTGAGTGTCTGATCAAAATCGTAAATCCAAGTCTATGGGTACCTTTACACGTTGCAACATTGCATGCAATTTCACTTGCAACTTACTGGTTGCAGTGAAATCATGGACACATTGTTCTATTTTGTGGCTGTGTACAAATGTAGCAATGTGTCCATGATTTCACTGCAACCAGTAAGTTGCCAGTGAAATTCCTAGAAAAGTTGCCGCGTGTAAACTTACCTTAAGAGTATACAGACATTACAGCTGGGGATCATAGAATATACGAGTATACAGACATTACAGCCGGGGATCACAGAATATAAGAGTATACAGACATTACAGCCGGGGATCACAGAATATGCGTATACAGACATTACAACCAGGGATCACAGAATATAAGAATATACAGACATTACAGCCAGGGATGACAGAATATAAGAGTATACAGACATTACAGCTGGGGATCACAGAATATAAGAGTATACAGACATTACAGCTGGGGATCATAGAATATACGAGTATACAGACATTACAGCTGGGGATCACAGAATATAAGAGTATACAGACATTACAGCCGGGGATCACAGAATATAAGAGTATACAGACATTACAACCAGGGATCACAGAATATAAGAATATACAGACATTACAGCCAGGGATGACAGAATATAAGAGTATACAGACATTACAGCTGGGGATCACAGAATATAAGAGTATACAGACATTACAGCCGGGGATCACAGAATATAAGAGTATACAGACATTACAGACAGGGATTACCGCAATAACCTAACAAACAAGATTCTTGTCTAGTATGTGTACGGTATTAAAATCCTCATTCTCGGCAGCACGTTGCGCTGCTGATAACAGTATTGTCTACGCGCACAGAACGGTCATGGTAACTATTAAGTGCGGTCTCCGGTTTGTCATCGAGTGTTGTAAATCACTTGATCGACATGATCAGCCAGTGTAAATGGGCCTAAAGGGTACGACTGCTGGGAATGAAGTTTTGCAGAGTCCAATCAGAATGGAGCATGTTCTATTTTGCTACATTCATTGTCTATGGTACTGCCAGAGATAGCCGAGAGCTGTACTCTATTTCCAGCAGTTCTATAGAGAATGAATGGGATGGAGTTGCATATGTTCAGCCTCTGCTCCAATGTGAGTGGGCTCGTTAGAACTCGATCAGGACCATTTAAACCCCTATACACTGACCATGGCCACCGGGCGATCAACCGATCGACGTCAAAGCGGAGACCACAGTTCATCTAGAATGATGGTCAATATGATCGTTCTATGTGTAAAAATGCAAATTGCACAAAACTGGCCATGTAACAGCTTGTTCAGGGGAATCCTGACAGTGTGTACATCACGCACTATCACTGCTTGGCAGTCTGCAGTCACATGGACCCTTTTCTGGTCAATGGGGACAATGTTGATGAGTTTACTCTGGATAATTGGTATCCCCTATCCTCTCGCCTTTAGGGCAGGGATCTCGCCGCGGCCATCCTACTTTTAGGGTGAATTTAATTTAGCCGTACGGTAATTTACTTTCTTAAGAAAACATCATTGTGTCTGGTGTCTTGGATGGCTTCTCTGCGTCCGGCTTGTGTTATTTAACATAAGACACATTTCTCGTAAAAAAACAAGTTTATAGTTTTATGGGTAAGTAAGAAAAACAGCCATAAACAAGGACATCATGCTACAAACTGACGGCTGTGCCCATCGCCTTTACTGCCAATTCAATATATACATGCAGGTATAGGAACAGTCAGAAACGTATAATCGGGCTGGAACTCCAGCATTTCAATTATTACATTCTAGGGAGGTAATTAGTACATTTAAATGGTCGCCAACTTGTTATGTTGACCAAGACCTCTGATAGAATGGTAATAACCTGTGAGCATGTGCAATACAAAGCTCCACCACTTCCCTTCATGAGTAAGATGAGTGTTCCCAGTAGACATTCTGATATAATACCAGGAGTTCTGAGGTAAGAAGAGGCTGTTCACACTGCTGCCCACCCTGTCTGCCTGATCTAATACTGGAGATACCAGGTGTGCTGAGGTAAGAAGAGGCTGCTCACATGGCAATCCACCTTGTGTACCTGATCTAATACTGGAGATAGCAGGAGTGCTGAGGTAAGAGGAGGCTGCGCATACTACTGCCCACCCTCTCTGCCTGATCTAAATCTGGAGATACCCGGGGTGCTGAAGTAAGAAGAGGCAGCTCACACTGCTGTCTACCTGATCTAATTCTGGAGATATTAATAATGATAAAGTAACAAAAAGGTTTGCTCACCCTGCTGTCTACCCTGTCTATCTTATTTAATATTGGAGACACCAGGAGTGATGAGGTAAGAAGAGGCTGCTCACTTTGCTGTCAACTCTGTCTTGCCTGATCTAATTCTGAAGATACCAAAAGTGTTGCGGTAAGGCTGGAGACATACTATGCAAGATGCATGCGGTGCACTCGCACGAGTCTCGAATGTCTCACCTAAAACGACCATCGGCTCTCTGGCTGGGAGCGTGTTAGCTGTATAGAAACACATGAAGCTGACACACTCCAATGCAGAAAGATGGCGGTCATTCCGGGTGAGCCATGCAAGACTCGTGCATCTCACATAGTGTGTCTCCGGTCTAAGAAGCGGCTGCTCATACTGCTGTCTACGATATGTTTTATCTAAAAATCTAATACTGGAGATACCAGGGGGGCTGAGGTAAGAAGAGGCTGCTCATACTGCTCTCGCCACTGTTTGCTTGATCTAATTCTGATGATAAAAGAAGTGCTGAGGTAAGAAGAGGCTGTTCACATGGCAGTCCACCTTGTGTACCTGATCTAATACTGGAGATACCAGGGGGAGTGCTGAGGTAAAAAGAGGCTGCTCAGACTGCTGTTCGCCCTGTTTTTCTGAGTGCTGATGGTATGCTGTGACCTATAGATTATGTGGCATAGATTATCTTCAGATCACAGCAAAGGAGTATCCTACTGCACATATCACTATGGGTACCGTTACACGAGGCCATATCGCCGCCGATTACATAGGCGACGCAGGTGCGTGGCCTATCGCCGGCAACAGCGCCGCTGCGTCGCCTAATGTAAAGGGGCGATGTCGACGCTAAATATCGCTTCTGAGTGGTCGATCGGCGATGTTACAGGCGATGGGAGCCATAGCCTCCCATGTTACAGGATCGCCGCTGGGGTTTGTAGACACCCCAGTGGCGATGCCGCCTGTAGCATCGCTGGTGCGTCGCCGGAGGTATCGCCGCGTGTAAACACGTGATGGTGACGCTGGAGGGGCGCCAAAAGATCTCTGACGATATGGCCTCATGTAACGGTACCCTAAGGCTGTAACCATACATTCTGTCATTCTACACAAGTCCTTTCCACTGTAGTTTAGCTTTTCTAGGGATTGGGGTCTTAGTGGTCAGATCTACAGTGATCGAACATTCTTGGCTTTTTTTGTATATAGGTGTTAAATGTTCAACTGTGAGAATGGACTGCCTGCCTCACGTTATACAATTCTCTAGACCGGCTTTTTTCTGTTATAATGGGTAAAATAATGAGCGGTTCCCTTTAGCCCCATTGCTTTTTCTCTTTGTTAGATTACAAAGTCCAAGTATGTAGTCATCCGTCTAGTCCAGGACAATGTACAGGTCACTAAACCTGAATATTTTCCATATTGTCTAGCGCAAATATACATTACACTTAACATGATATTAAAAGAAACACTGCTTTTAGTTCCATTGTCATATATCCAGCTCTAGGAAATTTACTTAAGCTATTTTTTTTAATTCCTTAAAGGGAATCTGTCACCAGATTTTTGCCCGGTGTGATCTAGGGAAAGAGATTCTGATTCCAGCGATGTGTCACTTACTGTGCTGCTTGCTGCCATTTTGCTAAAATTAGTGTTTTCTCTGCTACACATTTAGCAGTTTGTGAATATGCCAGACTAGCAGACTAATGATAATCTCCAGCAGATTATCCCCTTCCCAACCCATGACGTAGGAGGACGTCATGGGTCAGGTCCCGGTGTTTGATGTGAGCTCTGGCGCGGCGCTCACATCAAAAACCCGACATCTCAACTGATCGCATATCAGCTGAGAGATTGGACTTCCCTTGGATCACGATGTCAATTACTGACAGCGGGATCCAAAACAGCCACGGCGGGTAACATGCTGTTGCTCGCCTGCATCGGAGATCCTGCGATAAGACTGCGGGATCTCCGGTGCTCACATGATAGCCCAGGGTCTCGGTGTGAACCTGGAAGCTGTCATTGATTGCTTCCCTGTCAGTGGTTGGCAAGCGCTGCCAACCACTGAAAGTGAAACCAAATGCCATGTCCTGATGTGCTGCAGCTCATCGGGGCATGGCAGAAGCAATCAGTCCCTGCAGCACTGTGGCGCACTATGGGGCTGTGTAAAATCAAGAATTAATTAGAAAATAAAGTTTTTAGAAAAAAAAATAAACACAGGTTCAAATCACCCCCTTTTCCCCCATTCAAAATAAAAGTATTAAAAAAAAAAAAAATACACATATTTGGTATCACTGCATTCAGAATCACCCGATCTATCACATATAAAATCAATTAATGAGACTCATAAACTGCGTAACGGAAAAAAGGTCCAAACGGCAAAATTAAATTATTTTGGTCGCCGCAACATTGCTATAAAATGCGATAACGGGCGATCAAAACATCACATCCACCCAAATATGGTATCATTAGAAACGTCAGCTTAAGATGCAAAAGATAAGCCGTCACACAGCCCCAGATACAGAAAAATGAGGACGCTACGGGGCGCGGAACATGGGGCAAAAAGTTTGATTCCTTTTTTTTCCCACTATTTAGACAACAGTAAAGGTATACATGTTTGGTATCTACGAACTCGTACTGACCCGAGGCATCACACCGTCACATCAGTGTTACCATATAGTGAGAATAAAAAACCCAAAAAACAAATGTGTAATTGCACTTTTTTTGCACTTTGACTGCATTTGGAATTTCTTTCCCATTCTCCTGTACACTATATGGTATAATAAATGATTGCATCTGAAAGTACAACTTGTCCCGCAAAAAACAAGCCATCATAGGTCTATATTGATGGAAAAATAAAAAGGTTATGGCTCTTGAAAGCAGGGGAACGAAAAAAAATGAAAGGCTTAAACAGTGATTTGATCTAAATTACACTGAGCAGCCCAGTAAGTGACACATCGCTGGAATCGGGATCTCCGCTCCTATATTATGCTACTCTCAGATTAGGTTGCAAAAATCTGGTGACATGTTTAAAGGGAACCTGTCACCATGTTTTTGCTTCCTAATATGAGTAGCATAATGTAGAGCCAGAAACCCTGATTCCAGTGATGTGTCACTTACTGGGCTGCTCAGTGTAGTTTTGATTAAAAAACACTGTTTAATCAACTATAAATGATCATTAGAGGACTACTTGGCTGCCGGAAGCAGAAGCAGAGAAATCAGTACTGTTTATCAAAATGACAGCAACCAGCTCAGTAAGTGACACATCGCTGGAATCAGGTTCTCTTTCCCTAGTTCATACTGCTTTGAGGCGATGGCAAAATTCTGGTGACAGATTCCCTTTAACGCCTCCATGACCTTGGAATTTTTTTGTTTTTCATTTTCGCACTTGCGGCGCCGATCCGGCAAGCCCCTTGCGTTGTCTACGGGGCTTGCAGTTGGGTGCGTGGTAAAGCAGCAAAATCTACCATAGCCATTCTCACACAATCAAAGAATTTAGTTTTAGAAATACAGCAGAGCTGAGAGAGCTGCCCCCGCCCACACCAGGCTCTCTATAGAGATTGTACATTGACAAACGCAGCAGAGGGTGTGGGGACTGCCCTGCACGTGACATTGTAGTCCTGCAATAGTAATCACCAGGTGATAAAGCCTTTAGTTTATGTGAACAATGGCACAGACCCTGATAACCGACACAGTTGCTTTTTGTGTTTTAACCCCTGCAGCATGCTGTCCTTAGCAGGTTTTTGCTATGTAAGCTGACAGATTCCCTTTAACCTCCTCATCCTCGGGGACATTCACACTCAGTAGAATAAATTCCAGAAATCTTTCATCTCTTAGATTACTGGGGGCAGCCATTCTCACATCATCCGTTATTAGTTTTAGCCATATAGCAGAGCTTGGGGAGCTGCACCAGGTTCTCTATAGGCATTGTACTTTGACGGCGAGGTGTCAATCACAGCAGGGGGCGTGTCAGACTGCCCTGCTCGAGACCATGTAGTCCTGCAATGATAAGTCCTGCTGCTTGAACATGCCAGGAAAACAGCAGATCGGACCCCGGACAAGACTGACATCCCTGAATTCTATGTTTTAACCCTTTCAGCCTTCAGATTACATAGCTAAAAGCTGCTGACAGATTCCCCTTTAACTGGGGAGAAGGGGATGATTAGAATTGAACTTGCTATCATCTGCTTATACTATATACAATAGAGCAGTATTACAGTGTAGTACAAACTAGTCTCCCATAATGCCTAGCTACAGGCTCAATATTACAGGAGAGATCCCATGACACTGAGGTCCTCAAATGCCCCCCCCCCCCAGCAGTCATGACAACCCCCTGTGTCTGCTGGGTGCTTTAGAAAATGCTCAGGCCGGATCACAGCTCCTAAATACTGTGGTCAGTGATTGACAGCGGCATTTAGGAGGTTAACAGTTGTGCCAATCACTACTCTTAGGCTATGTGCCCACTGTGCTTATTTTTCTTGTGTTGCGCTTGTGGACATACAAACGCAGCACAAATAAGGGGACACACAGACCCTTACGCACCCTCCCCAGCGATCCCAAGGTGATCCGCAGTGATTCTTGCTCCGTGTAGCAGCAGGAGATGTGTTTATCGCTCTTCCAGCTCCTGCGCACCATGTGACAGCCTGAGTCACATGGTGCAAAGGTCCTGGAAGATCGATAAACAGAAACAGCAGCAGGAGATGTGTTTATCGCTCTTCCAGCTCCTGCGCACCATGTGACAGCCTGAGTCACATGGTGCAAAGGTCCTGGAAGATCGATAAACACATCTCCTGCTGCTGTTTCTAAGTGCAGTGAAATTGCAAAAAAAAGTGCAATTACACGCTTGTTTTTTGGGTATTTTAGTCTCCATGTTCACTATATGGTAAAACCGATGTGACGGGGTGATGCCTCGGGTCGGTATGAGTCTGTAGACACCCAACATGTTACCTTTACTGATATCTGGGTGGTGAAAAAAAATTCAGAAGTTTGAGAAAGAATAAAAAAACTGACTTTTTGCGCCATGTTCCGCCCCCTGCAGCGTCCTCATTGTTCGGGATCTGGGGCTGTGTGACGGCTTATTTTTTGCGTCTTGAGCTGATGTTTCTAATGATACAATTTTTTGGTGGATCCGTATTTTTGATCGCCCGTTATTGCATTTTAAACAATGTTACGGCGACCAAAAAAATTTAATTTTGGTGTTTAGATATTTTCTTTTTAACGGAATTTACGACTCTCATTAATGGATTTAATATGACGATAGATCGGGCGATTCTGAACGCGGCGATACCAAACGTGTATTTTTTATTTTTTCAATACTTTTATTGTGATTGGGGGAAAAGGGGGGGGGGGGTGATTTGAACTTTATATATTTTTTTTTTCTTTTTTACAGGTTTTTAAAAATTTAATTAATTCATTCTTATTTTTACACTGCCCCTTTTAAGAGGCACCCTGCTGCACAGCCTGATCGCTTCTGGGAGATACAGATGAGCTGCAGCTCATCTGTATCTCTCAGAATCGCGGACTAGATGTGGTTGGCAGCGCCTGCCAACCACAACCCGGAAGTGCTCTGTGACAGCATCCAGGGTCTAGCTAGGACCCCGGGCAGTCACATACTATCGCGGGATCTCCGGTGCAGATGGGGAACAGCGCGTTCCCCTCCACGGCGCCTTTGGATCCCGCTGTTAGAGATTGACGGCGGGATCCAAGGGGGTTAATAGCACCGATCGGTTCCCGGATCCGATCGGTGCTGGTAGCCCGACATCTCAGCTGATCACATCAGCTGAGATGTCGGCTGCTTGATGTGAGCTCCGCGCCGGAGCTCACGTCAAACACCCCTTACTCTGCGCCGGAGCTCACGTCAAACACCCCTTACCTTACTCCGCGCCGGAGCTCACCTCAAACACCCCACCGATCGGTGCTGTTAGCCCGACATCTCAGCTGATCACATCAGCTGAGATGTCGGCTGCTTGATGTGAGCTCCGCGCCGGAGCTCACGTCAAACACCCCTTACCTTACTCTGCGCCGGAGCTCACGTCAAACACCCCTTACCTTACTCTGCGCCGGAGCTCACGTCAAACACCCCTTACCTTACTCTGCGCCGGAGCTCACGTCAAACACCCCTTACCTTACTCTGCGCCGGAGCTCACGTCAAACACCCCTTACCTTACTCCGCGCCGGAGCTCACCTCAAACACCCCACCGATCGGTGCTGTTAGCCCGACATCTCAGCTGATCACCTCAGCTGAGATGTCGGCTGTTTGATGTGAGCGCCGCGCCGGAGCTCACATCAGACACTCCTTACCGGCCCATGACATCCTCCTACGTCATAGGTCAGGAAGGGGTTAATGTCCCTGCCAATAAACATGCCCGTTTTTGGGCTGCAGTTTCCCCACAGACTTCATTCTAACCCCCCAAAAAAAAGTTTCACAAAGAGATGGGTATTCCAATAATCTGCTGTGATGCTTTTTACCTGTGATTTCCCACCCCCAAAAAAAAAAACAAAAAAAAAACTTTAGTACTCACCCTCTGTGCCCCATGACAGCAAGTGATAGCACCGCTCCTGCTGCGGCGTCTTAGATGGCGCTGTCAGTGTTTGACAGCGCCATCTAAGGAGTTAATGGCAGAGATCCGCTCACATCTGTTAGCTGCACATGTTGGCTGATGATATCAGCTGACTTGCAGGGAGTGGTGCGAGCTCAGCGCTTGAGCTTGCATCAAAGGGATGGAGGCGACCTAGGACGTTCTTGGTCATAAAGGGGGCTAATATGTAAAGAGCATTCGCTCTAGCTGAATCTTGCTCTAGCTGAATCTTGCTCTAGCTGAATCTTGCTCTAGCTGAATCTTGCTCTAGCTGAATCTTGCTCTAGCTGAATCTTGCTCTAGCTGAATCTTGCTCTAGCTGAATCTTGCTCTAGCTGAATCTTGCTCTAGCTGAATCTTGCTCTAGCTGAATCTCGCTCTAGCTGAATCTCTCTACTCTGAGATTTTGGTTTAATTACTCATTGAAACGTAAATAACTTTTGTTATAATTTTTTGTTATGTTGGAGCCATTTAAAGACCCTGTAGATCAGTTGGGGTCCAAGCCTTGAGACTCCCATCAAATGACTAAACCGCTTTGTCAGTCCCGGTAGAAGGTTTGAATCCGGTGGCGTTCCGTCACCACCCGGTAACATCACTCCTGGATGGTCTCCTCTGTACGACGCCTGATACATGGAGTAGAACGTTTGAGGGCAGGAGATAGGTCGTGATTTACATTTGGGCTGTGGATATTTGATAGAAATGTTCCTCTAACTCAGTAAATAATTCGCGGACGGTTGGCTGTAAAAGTTGGTGACTGGTCACAAAACGGGGCAAAGAGGGTGTGAAATCTATACCTTCATTCTAAAACAGATTGTTAGTCCCAGCAGTCACATAGTACAAGGTTTGACGTAACGACCTCTAATTTCTCTTACAGAAGGAAGAGTTTTTCGTGGACATGACCTGTGAGGGTTGTTCAAATGCCGTGAACCGTGTACTTATTCGACTCGGAGGTAAGGATTCTTAAAGGGAATCTGTCACCAGGTTTTTGCTACCTTATTTGAGAGCAGCATACTGTAGAGACTGAGATCCTGATTCCAGTGATGTGTCACTTGCTGTACTGCTCTGTGTAGTTTTGATAAAATCACTGTTTTATCATCAGGAGATTATCATTAGAGGTCTTCTTGGCCTGCTGCATATTCATGAGCTTTGTACAACCTCAACCTCATCACTGATTGGCAGATTTCTGTGTACACTGTATATGGACAGCCAATCAGTGGTGTGGGCGGGGTTATATAGCTCCACATTCCAATAACTTCAAGATGTGCAGTAGAGAAAACAGTGATTTTTATAAAAAGTAGAACAAGCAGCTCAGTAAGTGAAACATTGCTGGAATCAGGGTCTCTGCCCCTACTTGAGGCTGCTCTCAGATGGGGTAGCATAAAACTGGTGACAGATTCCTTTTAAAATATATGAGTTGATGTTTTATTATGTGGGAAGCTGTCCTGTGTTACTGGGAAGGGGTGGTAAACACCAAAAAAACTGGCCCTCCATTGAAAGACATCAATATCAAATTAGTGGGGGCCAAACACTTGGGGGACCCCTGCTGATTGCAGATCCTAGGCATCAGAAAGTAAACAGCATAAGGATGGAGGACACCACAGCTCCATACACACCATAGTGGTCACAACCCAGGTACTTGGGTTCAGTTGGCGGATTTGAGCTGTAGTGCCCGAACATGGCCACTACAAAGTGTATGGCGCTGTGTTCGCTTCCCAGCAAACAGCTGATTGGTGGGGTGTAGGATGTTGACCTAATATTGAGACTACTTTAACCCCTTGCAGACATAGGCTGTATACAGTGTGTCCCCCATCAGATCACCAAGCACGGAGCCGGCTCAAGAGCTGAGTCCGCACCATACCCGGGAGATGCTGGCTGTTTACACAGTGAACATATGCCTGTAGCAGCACCTACCCCAGGGCTAACTCTAAGCCCTTACCCCCCCCCCCCCACCCATGTGATCACAGGGGGCGGATGTGTTATCATAACAGCCCGGGATCTGATTAAGGCCTTGATGGCTGCCAGCTCAGCTTTGTGAAGCCCAACCTGTTAAACTTCTTAGCAGAAAGTCATTTTTAAAACACAGCAATATTGCAGGTGTGAAGAATAAATGTCCAAATGAGAAATGATCAGTGGGATCAGCCCAGATCAAAGCCGCGGAGCGCAGTTATTGCCTGCAGCGTTGTCGATGTTACATCACTGCTGCAGCAGTCAGTGAGATCAGCTCGGACAGAGTCGCTGAGTTTGGTTATTGCCTGCAGCGTGTCGATGTTACATCACTGCTACAGCCAGTCAGTGAGATCAGCTCGGACAGAGTCCTGAGTTTGGTTATTGGCTGCAGCGCTGTCGATGTTACATCACTGCTGCACCCAGTCAGTGAGATCAGCTCAGGACAGAGTCACTGAGTTTGGTTATTGGCTGCAGCGTTGTCGATGTTACATCATTGCTGCAGCCAGTCAGTGAGATCAGCTCAGACAGAGTCACTGAGTTTGGTTATTGGCTGCAGCGCTGTCGATGTTACATCATTGCTGCAGCTAGTCAGTGAGATCAGCTCGGACAGAGTCACTGAGTTTGGTTATTGGCTGCAGCGCTGTCGATGTTACATCATTGCTGCAGCCAGTCAGTGAGATCAGCTCGGACAGAGTCGCTGAGTTTGGTTATTGTTGCAGCGCTGTCGATGTTACATCACTGCTGCAGCCAGTCAGTGAGATCAGTCAGACAGAGTCACTGAGTTTGGTTATTGCTGCAGCGTTGTCGATGTCACATCAGCTTGCAGCCAGTCAGTGAGGTCAGCTCGGACAGAGTCCTGAGTTTGGTTATTGGTTTGCGCGCTTGTCGATGTTACATCATTGCTGCAGCCAGTCAGTGAGATCAGCTCGGACAGAGTCACTGAGTTCGGTTATGATTTACAGCGCTGACATCGTATTGACAACACTGCAGCCAGTGATCAGTTTTGATAAAACCGACTGAACTGTTATTGGCTGCAGCGCTGTCGATGTTACATCAGCATTGCAGACCATAACAGATACGGGATCAGCAGATGGAGACAAAGGTGGACCTGGTGAGGGTGAGTAAATAAAACAGATTGTGCTTGGTGATCTGGGCTTTCCTAAACCAGAAACCCCTTTAACAAGAGGTAACTAAGTCTGCAAGGTTTTATTTCCAAGTCTCTGAAAGAAACAGTGTTGTAGGCAGCTTTAAAGGGACAGAGGCGTTTTCTACAAACCCCTTTTTGGGCAGTTAAATAGTCGAGGGATGAGAGTTAATAATGGTTGTCTCCTATAGCAGATGAGGCAGAGGGGGGAGGCTCCTGCTGCAACAAGTAGTGTAAAGTCAGCACTTCTGTCCCATACATCACTATTCTGTAACAACACAGCAGCTTATGGAACTTGTACTATTACAGCACAGCTCCTATTCACTAACATGGGAACTGAGCTGCAGTACCTGAGTACGGCCACTACACAGTGAGCAGCGCTGTGGTGCTCAGCTCTATTCACTGTTCACCAGCGCCCAATCTGATAAGTGGATTAATTGGGGTAACGAGTGTTGGACACTTACTGATCGGATATTGATGACCTGTCCTGTACATGGGTCATAAATATCGAAAGTCTGGAGAACCCCTTTAAATTCCGTGTATACACGGTACACCGCGAGCTCAGAAGACAATCAATGTTCTTCACCTCTCCCGTCAGTGATTGTAATGTTATGGCGGATCATTTCAGAGTTTGGCATTAGCTATTCTGCTCATTGCCAAACATATAATGAAAAGACGAGGAAATGGCTCCTCCCGACCGGATGTCATACACATAGGAAACCGTTCTGCTGCGCCATCAACCAACAGAGTAACATCAACTCTGCCCCATCACAAAGACTTACAGGAACAGTATTATTAATGGCCAATTAAACATTAGTTTTAAAAGAAAGACTTCAGGAAGAGTAGATGTAATGGAGGAATCTCACTCTTAACCCCTTCATGACCTTGGAATTTTTCGTTTTTCGTTTTCTTTTTTTCGCTCCCCTGCTTCCAAGAGCCATCACTTTTTTTTTTTATTTTTCCGTCAATATAGACATATGACGGCTTGTACTTGCAGATGCAATCATTTATTTTACCATATAGTGTACAGGGAAATTGCAAAAAAGTGCAATGACACGTTTGTTTTTTGGGTATTTTAGTCGCCATGGTCACTATATGGTAAAACCGACGTGACGGGGTGATGGCTCGGGTCGGTACGAGTTCGTAGACACCCAACATGTATACCTTTTACTGGTATCTAGGTGGTGAAAAAAATTCAGACGTTTGAGGAGAAAAAACTGATTTTTTTTGCGCCATGTTCCGCGCCCGGCAGCGTCCTCCTCTTTCAGGATCTAGGGTGTGTGATGACTTATTTTTTGAGTCTTGAGCTGACGTTTCTAATGATACCATTTTTAGGTAGATGCGCTGTTTTGATCGCCCGTTATTGCATTTTATAGCAATGTTGCGGCGACCATTTTTTCCGTTACGCAGTTTACGGCTCTCATTAATTGATCTTATATCTTGATAGATCGGGCGATTCTTAACGCGGCGATACCAAACGTGTATTTTTCTAATACTTTTATTGTAATTGGGGGAAAAGTGGGGTGACTTGAAATTTTATGTTTTTTTTTTGTTTTTTTGTTTTACTTTATTTTTTTATTAATTCTTATTTTTACACTGCCCCTTTAAGAGGCACCTTGCTGCACAGTCCAATCGCTTCTGGGAGATACAGATGAGCTGCACCGGAGCTCACATCAAACCCCCGTTACCGGCCCATGACGTTGTGCAACGTCATGGGTAGTGAAGGGGTTAAAGAACACAAAGCAACAACTCAGAACTAGGATGAACTCTCACCGCCACACAACAAAGGAAAAAAGAACAGATCTACCTGTGGCCAATCATTTCTGTAGCGCTGACCACACCATAATGGACATGGAAATCCTAGTTTTAAAAGGTCATTTCAAATTGCAGAGAGACAGAAGAGTCTGTGAATATAATCTCATGTTAACCTCTGACATATTCAGAGCAGGAATGAATGTGTCACGTGGATTTATGTCTTTTTAGATTAATTGAGGAATCTCCAAATCTTGAAGAAACAACTAATCAAAGGACATAGAACAATCTGCTTCTTATCTCAAGACACTGGTTTTTACTACACCAGATGCTCTCTCCCCCCTCCCAAGTCTGCCAAGTCCTGTGTTGGCTGCAGCACTGTCGATGTTACATCAGTGCTGCAGCCAGCCAGTGAGATCAGCTCGGACAGAGTCATTGAGTTTGGTTATTGCTTGCAGCGCTGCTGATGTTACACTTATTGATCGGATATTGATGACCTGTCCTGTACATGGGTCATAAATATCGAAAGTATGGATAACCCCTTTAAATTCCGTGTATACACGGTACACAGCAAGCTCCCTCGAGTGGAAATACAGGCGGCATGTTGGGTTGTAACGAGAATCTGCTACCCCACCTGATAGCATGATAATGTAGATCCAGAGACCCTGGCTTCAGTGATGTATCACTTACTGGGTATCTTGCTGTAATTTTGATAAAATCCCTGTTTTATCTATGTGAAATCTACCAGTTCTCTGAATTCTGAGCTCTGTATAACCCACTGATGTCTGTGCATATGCAGAAAGCTGTCAATCAGTGGTGGGGGCGGGGTTTACAGAGCTTATGAATGTGGAGGACTACGTGCCAGCAGATTCACTAATCTTCTATTGATAATCTCCTGCTGATAAAATAGTGATTTTATCAAAACTACAGTACATAGCCCAGTGACACATCGCTGGAATCAGGATCTCTCTCTCTACATTACACATTTCTCAGATTAGGTGGCATGGTGGGCAATTCCCTTTAAATCTCAGGGGATTTGTACTGTATTGTATAACCTTTCATATGAATCCAATGGCTGGCGTGTTCTGTCTGTTATATACTGTACGTCTCTATTCATTTATTATATTTATTTGTAGATTGATGTAAGTTGTTTCTCCTTCAGATAATCAGCATGAGATTGATTTGCCGAATAAGAAGGTGGTGATCCAGTCTGATCATTCCGTGCAGCAATTACTGGAGACTCTGAAGAAGACTGGAAAAGAAGTCAGACACTTATGTACCAAATGAGATGGAGAAGGAGGAAGAGAGAGCTGGTGAGTATCTTACAGCTCTTTAAACAAACACTAAAGAACAAACATCCAGTGTTTATTTTCTTAAAGGGAACCTGTCAGAAAGTGTCTGGGAAACCCGAGGTGCTGTAGGTTAATACTTCCAAGAAATCCATTCTTATCTAGCACTCCGTAATGCCAAAATTGATATTTGTTTCCACATATATAAATTGGGCTTAAAAGTGCTTTGTTGGACATGCAGTACTCGGCTCCTCTTCTCCCCTCCGATGCACTTGCAGTCCTCAGCTCCTCTTCACTTCCCTCCGGAGCACTTGCAGTCTTCGTCTCCTGTTCTCCCCTCCAATGCACTTGCAGTCCTCGGCTCCTCTTCAGCTCTCCCCTCTGGTGCACTTGCAGTCTTTGTCTCCTCTTCTCCCCGCCGATGCACTTGCAGTCCTCAGCTCCTCTTCACTTCCTTCCCAAAGCACTTGCAGTCCACTCCTCCTCTTGTCCCCTCCGATGCACTTGCAGTCCACTCCTCCTCTTGTCCCCTCCGATGCACTTGCAGTCCACTCCTCCTCTTGTCCCCTCCGATGCACTTGCAGTCCTCAGCTCCTTTTCACTTCTCCATTCCAATGCACTTCCAGTCCTCGGCTCCTCTTCACTTCTCTTTGGTGCACTTGCAGTCCTTGGCTCCTCTTTATCTCTCCCCTCTGGTGCACTTGCAGGCCTCTGTTCCGCTTCTCTTCTCCCTCCAGTGCTGCTCCCAGTTCTTGACTTCTGCTCCTCTTCTCCCTCTGGTGCACTTGCAGTCCTCTGCTCTTCTTCACTCCCCCCCCCAAAGCATTTGCAGTCCTCTGCTTCACTTCTCCCCTCCGGTGCACTTGCAGTCTTTATCTTCTCTTCACTCCCGCCCCCAAAGCACTTAGTCTTCTGCTCCTCTTCTCTCCTCCGGTGCACTTGCAGTCCTCGGCTCCTCTTCACTTCCTTCCCATAGCACTTGCAGTCCGCTCCTCCTCTTCTCACCTCCGATGCACTTGCAGTCCTCGGCTCCTCTTCACATCTCCCCTCCAATGCACTTGCAGTCCTTGGCTCCTTTTCACTTCTTCGCTCCAGTGCACTTGCAGTCCTTGGCTCCTTTTCACTTCTTCCCTCCGATGCACTTGCAGTCCACTCCTCCTCTTCTCCCCTCCGATGCACTTGCAGTCCTCGGCTCCTCTTTATCTCTCCCGTCCGGTGCTCTTGCAGTCCTCGGCTCCTCTTCACTTCTCTTTGATGCACTTGCAGTCCTTGGCTCCTCTTTATCTCTCCCGTCCGGTGCTCTTGCAGTCCTCGGCTCCGCTTCACTTCTCCCCTCTAGTGCTGCTCCCAGTTCTTGATTGACATTGCTGAGCAGAAGTGGCATACTGCAGTGCAGCCTCTGTCTCCGCTGCGGGCAGTTGGAGTTGTGCCCCCCTATCCTGTATTACTTCAGGTTTCATAAGCACATTTTCTTCATCCTACTTTGTCCCACTGTAGGGTATATTCACATGTTGCGTTTTTGCAGCATTTACCTGTGCCAGCAATGTGAATGAGATTCCTGCTTATTGTGTTCTTGAATCTACAGCCTGTCTATTAGTGTTATTTGTGCATTTTTCACCCATTCATATAACTGGTGGAGAAAAAAATGCATCAAAAACACTATTGAGGCTCCCGAAGGTTTCCATGTTTCCAGCTCGCCACCCGATGGCGCTGTTCTTCGGACTCCAGCAGTTCTGGTCTTATGTCCGATTCTGCTTGGTACACAGGATAGCAGAATGTTCCCCCTTTCCTGTCCTCCATTTTCTCCCTCGACTCCATTGATAATTCTTTCTCTTTCAGATGAGAGAATAAGCTGCACTGTCGGACGTATAGCACTTATATCCCAACCTTCATGAGGAGCCGGTGGAGCGGGGACCTGCCTGTATGTGTTAGTTGTCAGGATTTCAGAGAATCTGATCGTATTGGAGACATTGGGTTTTGCACCATTGGAACGGATTTTCTATATTAAGTGCCTCTGTTTTCTGCCATTAAAAAAAAGTAAAAATGCATAGAAAGCCTGTAGATTGTTGTAATAAAGAAATACAATACAACTCTATGTCTTAAGTTTGATGTTCTGGGTCAGAACCCATCTGGAAGGGATTTAAGGGTGGCAGATATGACATAACTCCGTTTACATACTTTGTAAGGCTTCCAGCTTCTTTAGCACTTAATAGATCCCCTCTGGCTGTTGTAACCTGCTACAGACATGATGAATAGCCAGGCATCTAGCAGTGGTCCTGGAAACTAAACATTAAGGAGAACCTTAATGTGAAAATAACACTATTAACCTACAGATATGGGGTTAAAGGGAACTTGTCGCCCCCTTTGGGCTTTCTAAACTGTGCCCACCAGCTGTAACATGATATCATTGGAGTTCCTGTAACCCATCTGTGTGCCCAGACGTCCCCCTGCATACCTGAGAAATTAACGTTTATTCTCTCTGGAGCTGTATGGTAATGACTCTGGAAAAGGTCCGGGAGGGGGTCTGCTCTCTGTGGTCCTCGCCGCCCCCTGCCTGCAAAACCTTACCTTCTCTATTGAAACTGCCGCCCCTCCTGTGTATGCATGATGAGTGACAAGCACTACTCTCGCGCCTGCGCAGTGACACAGGTCACTGTGCTCCATTGAAGACGCACAGTGCCCGAAGTCTGGCGAGATTTGTGAAGTCTCGCGCCTGTGCAGTGTGCAGGTCACCATGCTCCATTGAAGACGCAGTGCCCGAAGTCTGGTGAGATTTGTGAAGTCTCATACCTGCGCAGTGGCACGGGTCACCGTGCTCCATTGAAAATGCAGTGTCCGAAGTCTGGCAAGATTCTACTGCGCAGGCGCGAGACTTCACAAGTCTCGCCAGACTTCGGGCACTGTGCGTCTTCTTCAATGTAGCACGGTGACCCGTGCCACTGCGCAGGCGTGAGACTTCACAAATCACGCCAGACTTCGGACACTGCGTCTTCACTGGAGCATGGTGACCTGTGCTACTGCGCAGGCGTGAGAGTAGTGCCTGTCACTGATCATGCATACACAGGAGGGGCGGCAGTTTCAATAGAGTGGGTAAGGTTTTGCAGGCAGGGGGCGGCGAGGACCACAGAGAGCAGACCCCCATCCCCCCCCGAACCTTTTCAGGAGTCATTTACATACACTTTTAATCTCTCCTGCGATGTATTTCTCAGGTATGTGGGGGACGTCTGGGCACATAGAGGGGTTACAGGAACCCCAATGATACATGTTACAGCTGGTGGGTACAGATTAGAACGCCCAAAGGGGGTGACAGGTTCCCTTTAATCTGCAGGTTAATAGTGTTCTGAACCTGTCTGGCCCCTGCACTCAGATCAAGGAGGGAATGGCCTTTACTCCTCCCGGCAGGGTTTGGCCTCCAGTCATTTGCTGCTCAGTGAATACAGATCTGCGGACTGACAGCCGGCTCGGTATTGGAGCCTGACCTGAAGTTGAACGCTGCCTGTAGTAATGAAGTACATTTCCTCCCGGCAGTGGGGCTCTACGTGCAGGCACCTGGGAGTTTAAGAACTCTCTTAACCAATGCAATGGGGTTAATCTGCAGGTTATTAGGCTGGCTTCAGACTTGCAGATCCATCTGCAGCGTCTTGCAGATGCATCTGCAAGCATCTGCATGCAGACCGCGGCCCCTATGTTTATAATGGTGCGCACGGCGGTCTGCAGATGCTTGCGGACCGCCGTGCGCTCTCATTGCCCGCCATTAGTGATCTGTGCGCACGCGGATGCCTGCGCACAAATCACACACTCCCGCCCGCACCATGGACGCGACATCTCTTAAGGGCCTGTCACACATGTCAATGTCGTCAGCGATCTGATCGCTGACGACATTGACGGCTGATCGCTGGTGAGCTGTCACACAGACAGACTCACCAGCGATCAATTGACCAGAGACATCATGGAAACGATTTAAATATCGTTTCCATGATGTCTTGCTCCCGCTGCCAGCCTGCTGGAAGCGGGAGCAGGTTGGTCTCCAAGGTAAACTGCGGGTATCTAGGCAGCGCGCGCTGCCTAGATACCCGACGTGTACCTTAGTTACCAGCCTCCTCCGCTCACCGGCTGGTATCTAAGGTACACAGCGGGTAACTAGGGACCCTAGTTACCCGCTGTGTACCTTAGATACCAGCCGGTGAGCGGAGGAGGCTGGTAACTAAGGTACACGTCGGGTATCTAGGCAGCGCGCGCTGCCTAGATTCCCGCAGTTTACCTTGGATACCAGCTCCCAGCGCTTGTGACAGGCGCTGGGAGCTAGAATATCGCTACTCCCGGTGTCACACGCAGCGATGCTGCGTGTCCACCGGGCGACAATCGCCAGGTTTTAGGACAGATTCTAAAACCTGGCGATCATCAACCAGCGATTTATCGCTGGTTGATTCACTATGTCACACGCATCAATATCGCTGCAACGTCACGTGCAGCCGATATCGTGCAGGCGATATTGATGCGTGTGACAGGCCCTTAAGTGTTTTGCTCACATGAAAGGCTCCCTTTAATGTCTTGTATCCTCGATTGTACAAGGCAATTAAACACCAATAATAAATCTGGTTCTAAATGTTATCAGAGATAAGGTTATAGACAAAGGTACGGGATCACTGATTACACTACCTGGATGTGCCGGAAAGTGGAGACTGTCACCGGCTGCCCCCAGAATCCTGAGCGGGCAGGTGGTCCAAACTCCATGAGTGACTGCAAGAGCCTGGAGAAGGGTTTGGTGTCTGCAGACACAGTAAACGCTGGAGGTCTCGAAAAATACATCACCCCCCTACAACCCAAAAGCACAAGAAAAGATGCCTCCACTATGCCCGAAACCATATAAATAAGTCATGAAAGATTTAGGATTCTGCTCTGCTTACAGCGAATACGGAGAGTATTCAGACCCCTTTACATTTTTCACTCTTTGTTTCCTTGCAGCCATTTGGTAAAACAAGAAAAAGTTCATTTTTTTCCTCATTGATGTGCCCTCTGCTCCCCATCTTCACTGAAAAAGACAAATGTTTGCAAATTTATTAAGAAAGAAAAGCTGACACATCCCATGGTCATAAGTATTCAGCCCCTTTGCTCAGTATTGATGATAAGTATTCAGCCCCTTTGCTCAGTATTGAGTATTTGCACCTTCTGACCTCGTACAGCCATGAGTCTTCTTGGGAATGATGCAGTTTTCCCCCTGGATTTGGGGATCGTCTCATTCTTCCTTGCAGATCCTCTCCAGCTCCGTCAGGTTGGATGGTGAACGTTGGTGGAGCCATTTTCAGGCCTCTCCAGAGATGCTCCATTGGGTTTAGGTCAGGGCTCTGGCTGGACCAGTCAGGAATGGTCACAGAGTTGTGGTGAAGCCGCTCCTTTGTTATTTTAGCTGTGGCTTAGGGTCATTGTCTTGTTGGAAGGTGAACCTTCGGCCAAGTCTGAGGTCCAGAGCTCTGGAAGAGGTTTTCATCCAGGATATCTCTGTACTTGGCCGCATTCATGTTTCCTTGAACTGCAACCAGTCGTCCTGTCTCTGCAGCTGAAAAACATCCCCATAGCATGATGCTGCCACCACCATGTCTCACTGTTGGGATTGTGTTGGGCAGGTGATGGGCAGTGCCTGGTTTTCTCCACCGCTTACAATTATCACCAAATAGTTCTGTATTTATCTTATCAGACCAGAGAATCTTATTTCTCATAGTCTGGGATCCTTCATGTGTTTCTTTGCAATCTCTATGCGGGTTTCATATGTCTTGCACTGAGGAGAGGCTTCCGTCAGGCCACTCTGCTATAAAGGCCTGACTGGTGGAGGCTGCAGTGATTTGTGGAACTTTCTCCCATCTCCTACAGCATCTCCGGAGCTCAGACACAGTGATCTTGGGATTCTTCCTTACCTCTCACCAAGGCTCTTCTCCCACGATTGCTCAGTTTGTCTGGACAGCCAGGTCTAGGAAGACTTCTGGTGGTCCCAAACGTCTTCCATTTAAGGATTATGGAGGCCACTGTGCTCTTAGGAACCTTGAGTACTGCAGAAATTCTTTTATAACCTTGGTAAGATCTGTGCCTTGCCACGATTTTGTCTGTGAGCTCCTTGGGCAGTTCCTTTGACCTCATGATTCTCTTTTGGTCTGACATGCACTGTGAGCTGTGAGGTCTTAGGCTGGCTTCACACTGCAGCTTTTCACTGATCAGTGTCCATCAGTGTTAAGGTGCCAAAACTGGTCCGCGGCTGTCAGGGGCATCCCGAACAGCCCCGGACCAGATCATGCCGCAGTGTGAAGCCGGCCTTAGTCTGTCCTCTGCTTCTGTCGCCTGTCAGTCGTGTTGCGAGGATCGTTAGAAGGTTCAATTTTAATTTAAGGTTGCGACACCATGTGGCGCTCTAGAGCGACTGTTTCCTATTGGTCGGTTGCTTGGAAAACCTGGAAAAATCTCAAGGTTTATCACTTACAAAATGGATCAAAATGGGATCATGATGTAAAAAAAAAAAAACGGACGTGAACTTAACCGAACTCTGTGTTTATCCTGTTCCTCCCCCTAGAAAATGAAGAATAAATTGACAAGTGGGTGTTACCCTTCTCATTAGCAAATGGGTGTGTCCCCATGCTGCTCTAATTGACCATTATTGGAGTAGGTAAGGCTTCCCTCCCCCCAAATATGAGTAGAATTTTTTCATGGTTTTAGGAAGAAGAACAGAAACGGCAAAGTAAACTGTTGTGAGAAAAGATGCTCCTTTATTGCTTTATTAGGGACATGACATTGCACTTACTTATCAAAGGGTATCTGTCATCAGGTTTTTTCTACTGTGATGCTCACAGGGCCGGGGCTACTCGATAACTGGGCCGCTCGACTGTCTTGGGCAGGTCACTGTGGTGGTGACCCGGCTCCGTGACCCGGCTCCGTGACCCTGGGTGCGCAGTAAAGGGGATATTTACAGGGGGAAGTTTGTGACGCCACCTGTGGTGTTTGGCCAGGGATGGCTGACGCTGCAAATCAGGATCGCTGGTAGTGCAGCCGGGATGGTATCGCTCCCCACAGGTGGAGTGGAGCCCCAGGGCTGGTGGAACAGTCTATTAATGTGGTGATGGTCGTTGGGATGCAGGAAATAACCGGAGGACACAGGGATTGTAGTTTCCTTTTACCTTTTACTTGGCAAATGATAATGCCGTCCGGGATACTGGTTACAGGTGGTAGACGGGATCCGGCCAGCCTCGAAGCATTCGGGGATCCACCTTGCCAAGTGAGATTGGACGCCTTCCTGCTGCGCTCTCCTTTCAGGTCCCTGCTGCCTGTAGCTATGGTGTGACCCTTTTCTTGCGTGTTTGTTCTGACCCATATGGCAGGCAGCACGAGCCCCTCACAGGTACCGCCAAGATATTAGCGGCTCTGGGCTCTCAGTATGCTGCTGTGCCGCCGAGTATTCGGTGTGGCCAGGAGACTTGCAGCTTCCTGCCCACCAGATTAAGCTGCCAGAACGTACAGTGCCCGCACAGCCAAGGGACTCTGGCATCCTTTCTCTAGTGCTCCTCTCTGGGGTGAGCTCTCTCGCAGCTCCACTCCCCAGAGCTCTCCTCTCCACTTCCTCTCTGTTTTCCCTCTCCTCAGATGTTCCCCTCCTCCGAGATGGAAACAGGGAAGCTCCCCTGAAGTCGGGTTCTAGAGCTCCCCCCTCTGACCCAAAGTCAGGTCTGGTGTTGCCTAGCGTGGGGACCTTCTACTGCTTCCAGGCATGACATCACCCCCTGTGGCAACCGGACCACTGGGCTGCCACACTAACTCCTCTGACACCAACATAATGTAGGCAAAGAAACCCTGAATCCAACGATGTATCACATACAGCTGCATCTCAATGAATTAAAATATCATCAGAAAGGTAGTTTCTTTTAGCAATTCAATACATAAAGTGAATCACAAATGTCGACACCTTAAAGGCCGGAGCACTCGACCATCCAGGGCAAACAGTGCAGGAGTCCCGGAGGCCGTGGTCCTGACCGGACATGTTATAGGGATTATTTACAAGGGATAAAGTTTATAGTTTTTGTTGTGACGCCAACTGAAGTTCTGGTCTGTAGATGTCCAGGGGCTTTAAACCCCTTTAAATGAAGTGCAAAAAAACCCTGAAAATTCCCTGTTCGTAAAGGCCATGTGTCAAAATGTGAATCTATTGGTCCTTTCTTTCTGAATACCCTACACAGAATATTTATCATCCAGACTGTCTTTAAAATCACTTCATTATTTTTATAGGTTGGAATTATAAACAAAAAAAAATAATAGAATTACCCTTTAAATGTATTTTCAACAATAACCACCAGATGGCGCTCACATACAAGATATATTAAACTCTTTGAAAACTCTTAATGACACTGTTCACATGTGAAGCAGCAGCTTATTATTCAGCCTAGATGCTTAGAAAATAATATTTCACATGTGTGGAGAATGAATGAATAAATACGGTTAGTAAAATATCTACTATATATAATGTTGTGTCCTTCTGCTGTTAAGACTGCAGAATGATGAATGCAGCTCTGATGTATATACTGGATGAGATTTATGATCAGTACATGGTAAGTCTTGCAATATGTATAGTTAGTTACTTGACGTGTAGTTTCATGTAGATTTCCTATCAGAAAGTTGGCTGTAACACATGTGGAGCCCCATAAAAGTAGAGCATGGGCTCCTCCTGGGTTTCTACGCGCTCTCTATTCCCATAGAAATCAATGGTTTTTGTTGTATCTCCATGTTTTTCAGTTATATTGGGGGCCCTACTGCAGAGAAGCATACTATTTTACAGTAGGTATCTTCAGACCCTTTGTTAGCTCTATCCATAGGTCTTATTTGGCCCCCGTAAGGGTGCGTGCACACGGTCCGGAGGAGCTGCGTGTTGGACGCGGCTCCTCCGGACCTGAGTGAAGCCGCGGGTGGCTGCAGGGTGAACGCAGCCGCCCTGTACTCACCATGTGCGGCAGGTGCAGGGCGGCTTCTCCCTGCAGTCACCCGATGGGAGCCGCTTCCGACTCCGCAGCATGAAATGAACATGTGGAGGAGCGGACTCCCAGCAACCCGCATCACATCTCCAAACACGCTGCGGGCGGGCTACGCATAGTGAGGATGGGATTTCTTGAAATCCCATCCACTATGCTTCTACTGTACTACGCAGTGTTTTGGACGCAGCGCAAAGACGCTGCGTCCAAAACGCTGCGTCTCCTGATCGTGTGCACGCACCCTTAATGCAGATTTCGTGCAGATTTCATGTAAATTTGGTGCAGATTTGATGCAGATTTCGTGCAGATTTGATGCAGATTTGGTGCAGATTTGATGTAGATTTCGTGCAGATTTGATGCAGATTTGATGCAGATTTCGTGCAGATTTGGTGCAGATTTAATGCAAATTTGCAGATTTCATTCAGATTTCGTGCAGATTGGGTGCAGATTTAGTGCAGATTTGATGCAATATTGGTGCAGATTTCATTCAGGTTTGATGCAGATTTGGTGCAGATTTGAGGCAAATTTGGTGCAGATTTCATTCAGATTTGGTGCAGATTGGGTGCAGATTTCGTGCAGATTTGATGCAGGTTTCGTGCAGATTTGATGCAGGTTTGATGCAGACTTGTTGCAGATTTGGTGCAGATTTCATTCAGATTTGGTGCAGATTTGATGCAGATTTGGTGCAGATTTAGTGCAGATATAATGCAGTTTTGGTGCAGATTTAGTGCAGATATAATGCAGATTTGGTGCAGATTTGATGCAAATTTAGTGCAGATTTGATGCAGATTTGGTGCAGATTTCGTGCAGATTTAATGCAGATTTTATGCAGATTTGGTGCAGAAATAATGCAGATTTCGTGCAGATTTGATGCAGATTTGGTGCAGATTTGATGCTGATTTCATTCAGAATTGGTGCAGATTTGATGCAGATTTGATGCAGATTTGGTGCAGATTTGATGCAGATTTGGTGCAGATTTGGTGCTGATTTCATTCAAACTTGGTGTTGATTTGATGCAGATTTGGTGCAGATTTCATGCAGATTTCATGGAGATTTGCATGCTTATCCTTATGCCAGCAGAGTCTATGAGAATCCTTAGGGTGCGTGCACGCGGTGCGGGTTGCCGGGAGTCCGCTCCTCCGCAGCATGTTTATTTCATGCTGCGGAGTCGGAAGTGGCTCCCATCGAGTGCTGGGAGAAGCCGCCCCGCACCCGCCGCACATGGTGAGTACAGGGCGGCAGCTCCTCTGGACCGTGTGCACGCACCCTCAAGCATTGTGCACATGTTGCTTATATTTTCTTTTGCAGATTTGACGCGGAACAATTATGCAGGACGTGGTCTTGTGCACACGCTGCGTTTTTTGGTGCAGATTTGCTGCAGTTTTGTGACTAATATGCATGTCTATCTTTCCAATAATAAAACTACTATAGAGAACGGTTATATATGAAATTTCCTAAAGAGTCTCTATCCTTCAGAGCAAAGGTAGAATGAAAGGCAGAAACCAGACACAAGGAGGTCGCTGGCAGCTTCCGCTAAGGCTATTTATACACCGCCACAATGAATCCACCCAGTAATTCTGCAGCTGCTGTGACCTCTGCCAACAAAGCCAAGAGGGCATACCGGCCAATAGTGAGGGAAGCAAGGAGAACATTGAGTTACCAAGCTAGTGTTCATCCTGAATAACAATCTATATTATACTTCAGAGCTGCATTCACAATTCTGCTGCTATCTTTGGACACAGAGAACAACCTTATCACAGCAACTTACAAGCCTGGTTTATTTCCACTTTTATGCAGAGCTGGGTTCAGCAATTGAATGCTAGGAAAGGTCTGCCGTGCAGAGTGCAGAATTATAAATGCAGCTCTGGAGTATAATACCTGATAAATCATGCATGTATGTAGCTAGCTAGATATTTGACTTTTATTGCTGTTCTCCCTTTAAGAGTAACGATTGGTCAAACCAAGTACAGACGCTCAGTGCATCATGGCGGGGCCAAGCATTTAAGTGCATCTTCCCACCGTGGGTGCACCGATGATGCACCTTGTTTTGAGAAGAGTGAAATAGATGGAAAATGAGCAGATGGGAAGGTGCACTGGAAATGTGTGGCCCCACGGTGATGCACTGAACGCCTTTGCTTGGTTTGAACAGTCATTCTGACCCTTTAAACACAATCCGATTTAAGCAACGAAACCAAAAACTGTGCGCTGATGCAAAATCTTTTACATTATCTTTCGCTTACTATCTACAATATACAAGGCCTCCACCTACTGTGTATTATTACAAGCCCCCACTTACTATGTACTATTTACAGGATTCCCATCTACTACATACCATTTACACTGCTCCCCACCTACTATGTACCATTTACAGGATCACCTACTATGTGCCATTTATAGGGCCCCCCACCTACTATGTACCATCTACAGGGCCCCCCACCTACTATGTAACATTTACAGGATCACCTACTATGTGCCATTTACAGGGCCCCCCCACCTACTATGTACCATCTACAGGGCCTACCACCTACTACGTGCCATTTACAGGTCCCCCCACCTACTATGTAACATTTACAGGACCCCCACCTACCATTTACAGGATACCCCTTCTACCATGTACCAGTTACAGGGCTCCCCACCTAATATGTACCAGATACAGGGCCCCCACCTACTATATACCAGATACAGGGCCCCCACCTACTATGTACCATTTACACTGCTCCCCACCTACTATGTACCATTTACAGGATCACCTACTATGTACCATTTACAGGATCACCTACTATGTGCCATTTACAGGGCCCCTCACCTACTATGTGCTATTTACAGGGCCCCGCACCTACTATGTGCTATTTACAGGGCCCCGCACCTACTATGTAACATTTACAGGACCCCCAGCTACCATTTACCAGTTACAGGGTACCCCTTCTACCATGTACCAGTTACAGGGCTCCCCACCTAATATGTACCAGTTACAGGGCCCCTCACCTACTATGTACCAGATAGAGGACCCCCACTTACTATATACTAGTTACAGGGCCCCCCACTTGCAATGTACATTGTACAGGGCCTTGCACCTACTATGTACCAGATACAGGGTGTCCCACCTACTATATACCAGTTACAGGGCCCCTACTTACTATGTACCATTCACAGGGCCCCCACCTACTATATACCAGATACAGGGCCCCTCACCTACTATGTACCTGTTACAGGGCCCCTACTTACTATGCACCAGTTACAGGGCTTCCCACCTACTATGTACCAGATACAGGGTGTCCCACCTACTATATACCAGTTACAGGGCCCCTACTTACTATGTACCATTCACAGGGCCCCCACCTACTATGTACCATTTACACTGCTCCTCACCTACTATGTACCTGTTACAGGGCCCCTACTTACTATGCACCAGTTACAGGGCTTCCCACCTACTATGTACCAGTTACAGGGCCCAACACCTGCTATGTACCAGATACATGGCCCCCACCTACTCTGTACCATTCACAGGACCCCCACCTCCTAAATACCAAATACAGGGCCCATACTTACTATGTACCATTTACAGGGCCCCCACCTACTATATACCATTTACCACCACCAACCCACCACTTTCTACATATCATTTACAGCACTATTATCTTTCTACATGGCAGAGAAGCCTTTTGGAGCTCTCACACATCGGGATTGGTGCAGCGTCTACCTCCATCATGGCTCCGGCCTGTTTATGTCTCGCTCTATTTGCTGCTTTATTTTTCTTCTTTTCAGAGGTGAAGGCAGGACTTGTTCAGTGGATTTAGAATGTATTTGAGCAGCTGTTCCTGTTCTGTGTATGGAGGACGAGCTGCGGCCTGTGGACACCGAGAACCATGGACTAGTAAAAAGCTATTTATAAGCCTTGTATCATTTCCGCCCAGAATATTTAGGCCCTGTTCACACTTGTACCTCTAGATCTGTGTAAAAAACATGATAATACAGTACATGCAAATCTGACACTTTCCCCACTAAGTGTCCGGAACGCTGACAATGGATCCCCTATGGCTTCTCTCTGACAATATTCCAGGTCTGGTTGTAGAATGTAATGGGTCACCGTTCACCTGATGTCTTTTGCCAGTGCCGGCCCAGATAAAAGTATTTCACATCACCTAGGAACCCTTAAAGGTTTTGTAATTATATAAAAAGGGGGTCAGTTTTAGGGCCAGAAAGGCCTTTTTGTCCAATAAAAGTGTAAGTAGTGGGTTTTCCATTGATGTGCAGGATGTAAAGCTTCACCTGTGGACTTAAAGGTAAACTATAGAGGACTTATCATAATATGGATCACTATCACCTTCTGTAAAAGCCGCTGCTCTCCTGAATCCGGCGATGTTTTTCCTTTGTTCCTGCTCCTCTCTGTTCCTGAGATAAGACTAGTAATATACTACACCACGCCCAAATAGCACCCGTGGCGGTGGTGTGGGTATACTCTTGTCCGATAGCTGCTCCTTCAACCCAAGTACACCGCCTCCCTCCACCTCCTTCCCCTCCTTCGAACTGCATTTTCTCCCCCTGCAACCTCCAGCTCGCGGTCATCTACCGACTCCCGGGACCCACCGCCTCCTTCCTCGACCACTTCAACACTTGGCTACTCCACTTCCTTTCCTCCGACATCCCCACCATCATCATGGGCTACTTCAACATCCCCATCGACAGCCCCGACCCGGCTTCCTCCCGACTCCTATCTCTGACCACCTCCTTTGGCCTCTCCCAATGGTCCTCCTCAGCCACTCACAAAGACGGCCACACGCTTGACCTTATCTTCTCCCGCCTCTGTTCCCTCACCGACCTCTCAAGCTCACCCCTCTTCCTATCTGACCACAACCTGTTGACCTTCTTCTCCCTCTTTCCCCCTACCTCATCCCCCCTCTCCGGAAACTCAGTCACCCGCGCAGAAACCTTTAACTTATCGATTTCAACTCTCTCTCTCACTCCCTCCTCCCTCTCACAGACCTGGCCTCCTCACCCGACGTTAACACTGCTACCACCCTCTACAACTCCACACTAACTGCGGCTCTCAACCAGACCGCCCCCCTCACACACACCAAAACCCGCACACACAGACAACCCTGGCTCTGCTCTCTCACAAAAGAACTATGCCGAGCGTCCAGGGTCGCTGAACAGAGATGGAAGAAATCCCACTCCACAGCCCACCTCACCATGTACAAACAATCTCCAACTTCAAGGACGCACACACCGCCGCAAAGCAAACCTATTTCTCTTCTTTAATCAACACTCTGTCCCGAAACCCCAAGCAACTATTCAAAACCTTCAACTCCCTACTCCATCCCCCGGCACCTCCTCCTTCCCCCCTCATCTCCGCCGATGACTTCGCCACCTTCTTCAAACAAAAAATTGCTAAAATTAGAGAAAGCTTTGGCCCAACGTCCCCCCAACCCACCCCCATTTCCGCCCAACCCTCCTTAACCAAAGGAAGCTTCTCCAATGTGACTGAAGCCCAGCTCTACGCCCTCCTGTCACGATCTCACCTCACCACCTGCTCCCTCGACCCACTCCCCTCCCATCTCATCCCAAACCTCACTGCTGCTCTCATCCCTGCCCTAACCCACCTCTTCAACCTATCACTCACTACCGGCGTCCTTCAAACACTCCTTGGTCTCACTCATCCTCAAAAAACCCTCCCTCGACCCATCATCTGTCGCTAACTACCGCCCAAAATCTCTTCTCCCTTTCGCATCCAAACTACTTGAACAACACGTCCATTCTGAACTGTCCTCCACACCTCTCCTCCTGCTCCCTCTTCGGCCGCCTACAATCCAGTTTCCGACCTCACCACTCCACAGAAACAGCCCTAACTAAAGTCAACAATTACCTACTGACCGCGAAGAGTAAAAAACACTACTCCGTCCTCCTCCTCCTCGACCTATCTGCCGCCTTCGACACGGTCGACCACTCCCTCCTACTTCAAATCCTAGAATCCCTTGGTATCACTGACCTCGCCCTCTCATGGATCGCCTCATACCTTATGGACCGCACTTTCAGCGTCACCCACTCCCACACCTCTTGCTCGTCCTACCCCTTACTGTCAGCATCCCTCAGGGATCGGTTGTGGGACCGCTACTCTTCTCCATCTACACCCTTGGCCTAGGTCAACTCATTGAGTCCCATGGCCTCCAGTACCATCTCTACGCCGACGTCACCCAGATCTACCTCTCCGGGCCTGACATCACCTCCCTTCTGTCTAAAATTCCCCAATGCCTGTCCGCCATCTCATCTTTCTTCTCTGCTCGCTTTCTCAAGTTCAAAGTAAAAAAATATAGGGGGGGGAACAAGAGGCGCAATAGTGCCCTATCACTAGTGACACTAATGTATGCGGTAGGTATGAATTCACTCACCTAGCACAGTTGTGAGACCCACAACTGGTGTAAAAGCATTTGGCATTAAATGCAGCTGCTGCAGGACTTCCACCTTCCACATGCACGTGGGAATCATCCAGAAGTTACCTCAGGGGAAATGATGTATCAGTGTCCGCGCTGCTGAAGTCCCAAGAAAACGATCCGGAAACCATATGTAGGTTGCATCAATCATCCATTTATTCCTTTTCCTACGCGTTTCAACACTGTCCTAGTGTCTTCCTCAGGGATCACCTGAGGAAGACACTAGGACAGTGTTGAAACGCGTAGGAAAAGGAATAAATGGATGATTGATGCAACCTACATATGGTTTCCGGATCGTTTTCTTGGGACTTCGCTTTCTCAAGTTGAACATGGACAAAACAGAGTTCATCGTCTTCCCGCCCCAGCCACCCTCCCCCTCTACCAGACCTGTCAATCCTAGTCAACGACTGCTCCCTCTCCCAGTCCCCCACGCCAAGTGCCTCGGGGTCACTTTTGACTCTTCCCTCTCCTTCAAGCCCCACATCCAAGCCCTCGCCACCTCCTGCCGACTCCAGCTCAAGAATATTTTACGTATATTTCTTTAATCATGACACTGCCAAAACTCTCGTCCACACCCTCATCATCTCCCGTCTTGACTACTGCAACCTACTGCTAATTGGTCTCCCTGCCTCCTCCCTTGCACCCCTCCGCTCTATCCTAAACTCAGCCATCCATCTAATCCACCTGCCTCCTCGCTATTCCCCTGTCTCCCCCCTCTGCAAGGCACTTCACTGGCTTCCCACCCCCTAAAGATCTCGATTTAAAGTCCTAACCCTGACTTACAAAGCCATCCACAACTTGCCCCCCCCCCCTTACATCTCCGACATGGTCTCCCGATACCTACCTGCACGCAACCTGCGCTCCTCACAAGAACTCCTCCTCTCCTCCCCCCTTATCTCATCCAACCACAACCGCATACAAGACTTCTCCCGCGCCTCCCCCATACTCTGGAACTCTATCCCCCAGCACGTCAGAGAATCGCCTACCCTTAGGAGTTTCAAAAAGAACCTGAAAACTCATCTATTCCAACAAGCCTACAACCTATGATGAGACCCAGCGCCGCACCACCACACGCCTGACGCTTCACCTCCTATTGTCTCCTCCCCCACCCCTGTAGACTGTGAGCCCTCGTGGACAGGATCCTCTCCCGTCGTGTATGAGCAAGCCTTGACTGTTCATATGTACTGTACCTGTTCTTGTTACCCCCACTTCTTATGTAACGCGCCATGGAACCAATGACGCTATATAAATAAATAATAAAAATAATAATAAAAGAGAGCCATATCTCAGGAATGGAGAGGCTCAGGAACAAAACAGAGACAGCGCTGGATTCAGGACAGCAGCGACATTTACACTAAAGGAAAAACATACTTATCTATGACAAGTGACAAATCCCCTTTAAGGATGGAAACACAGTCTGAGAGGCATACGAGTTACTTGCACGAGTCTCACATGGCTCACCTGGCCCGGCCTCCCCCTCTTTGGACGGGACTATGGAGCTGCACATAAACACATGCACCTGACGTGCTCCCAATCAGAGAGTCGTCAGCCGTCCTGGGTGAGTCATGCGAGACTTGTGCGAGTAGCTCGCATGCCTCTTGGACTGTGTGTGTTTGCAGTCTAAATCTTAAGCATCAATGCTGGTTTTCTAAGTGAACCTCCCCTTACCATATAGCATGTATAATCCTGTATTTTTGCATGTAGGAGAGGGTCTTTTGGACCCCCAAATGATACTTCTTCACCCTCTGTAGATACTCCATGACCCTCCATGCTTCCTTGCCTATTTTCACACAATAAACCTTCTGAAATCTTTGACTACTAGGAGATTTTACCAGGGCTTGGAGGATTTGCTGATGCTTCAAAGAATCTAGATCAGGGATCTCAAACTCCAGGCCTCAAGGGCCACCAATAATGGAGGTTTTCAGGATTTACTTAAGGGAATCTCTCTGGTCATTTTTCAGTGTGATACTAATATTATCATTGAATAGTGCCTGGGCAGACCTTTTAAAAGCATGTAAAATCTTTATTGTATCATTTGTAGTTTCTTTGCTATAATCATTTTCACACCCTTCAGGCAGCTCCTGCATTAGTCCTGTCCATTACTTTTACAACCAATTAGTCCGGCTGTATAAACGTTATTTAAATATCCACGCCTACCCAAGCTGGTGTTCTGTCCCTCCCCTCTGTGCTGGGTGGGGGGAGGTGTTTTGTGCTGCAGCCTGTGCTATCTGTAAGAGATTTTTATGTGTTTGTATGAACGTTGGTTTCCTGCAGATATGGAACATCTGTATCTGCTGAGCAAATGATCAAATGTTCTTATAATCACAGTCCGGTGTTTGCACCGGCGCTACTTGGGCCTCCGGGGGATGTGCGGCATCTTGATGGGATTCTCCCCACAGGACGAGCAGGAGTCCCCGGGGCCAGGAGCTGCACTAGATGGGATACGGTATCTCGGGTAGTTGCTGGACAGAGTTAACAACAGTTCTGAAGAAAGGCACGGACACCAGATTCCTCTGTAACGGGTCTTTACTGTAACGGTTGGTGTGGTACACGGTATACAGTCTTTAGGTAACGGACCGGGTGATCCCAGCAATGACTGGTCTTAGTCCAGAGCTCCATGGTGTCCCTCCTTTATCTAACTGTTCTAGTCTGGTTGCCGTTGTCGCCTTAGTGTACCAGTTCAGGGTACTAGGGAAACTTCTATTGGAATCCTTAGCTGGGCCGACAACAGCTGGTCCTGTATCCCAATGGTAGGTACTCTGCTGGTAAGACGGCTAGGTCGCGGCTGTAGTGAGGTGCTCCTAAGAAGCTGTTCCTTCACTCCGGTTTCTGCAGAACAGTGGTAGACATCTGTCCGCCTCGGACCCGGTGTCCGGTGAGGTTGGGCACGGGTATGCTTGAACCCGCTCTGAGTTGCCCGTGTTCCGGTCTGGGTCACCGCTTGTTGGTGCCCTGCCGGTAAGTTACTTTTCTAGGGCTGCACGGCACTGTGCAGGTCCCTGCTCCTTCTTCCTTCCCCTCCTTTCCACTTCTCCTACGTTTCTAACTTCCCCCCCCACATACTACACTTCTCACTCCTCCCACCAGGACCTGATTGGCCCTCTACCTCTAGTGTGTTGTGTGGTGTATGGAGCTCTGGGTTTAACCATGTCATCACTGAGACGGAAGATATTACATCAGTTAGGGATGCAATACCTTCCTGTGACGCACTCATAGCGGGGCGCCACAATATATAGAAACCTCAACACTCTAGGTTTTGCAATCATCCAAATTCACTTTATTTCTGCAATACCAGAAACGAACAATGGTCAAGAATTTATAGGTCAACGTGTTTCAGGGCTTCCTCCTGAAACCTGGCAATATGATATTGATTTGTCCTGAGGAAGGGGCCAGTGAGCCCTAAACTGTGTTGACTAATAAATCAATATTTTACTCACTGTTTGATGCCTCGTGGAATACGGCAGCACGGTGTTTAACCCTTCATCCTCCCTACTCTATACGCACCACGCTGGGGACTGCAGCAGCCGTCATCTGCTTTTATAGTGGTTGTGACTCTCACAACCACACAAGGTGAAGCCTCTGATACCTATTTATGTCATATTTTATCTCTCAGACCCTTCATCCTCATACTTTAATTTTCTGAGACAATGACCTTTGCGTTTCCATAATCATCAACATTAACAGAAATAAACACATGAAATAGATCCCTGTGTGTAATGACTCTATATAATATATGGGTTTCACTTTATATATTGAATTACTGACATAAATGAAATTTTTGATGATATTGTAATTCATTGAGATGCCCCTGTATTAGTTACATAACAATACCTTGACACCTTTTGAACTCCAGACGTGCAGGTTTATTAGCTTTTCTATAGGTGTAACAAGAGAGCCTAAGACTAAACGAGTGTGAGATATTTATGAATTTGTTCATATTTAATTTTCCTTATTTTTTTCCACAGTCTTCAAGATTCTCTTTAATATGGGTTAAGTGGAGACACTAATCGCCTGTGGTAGGGGCTGAGGAGCTGATTCTTGAGGCCTACGTTTCCTAACCCTTGTCCCTTTCTTTTGGCAGGTCCGATCATTCTGATTGATGTCACCGATGTCTTCACTTCTTCCTACTCTTGTAGGTTTTACATTGCAATCCTATGGCAGATGCCTGATTACCCCGGCACTGTATGAACTTGTAGAGTCTCTAGATCAGAACGCTTCCACCCTGAACCGCCGTGTCTACGAGAATTCTACATTGATGGCTCTTTTGTTGCTGCCGGGGATAGGTTTTCAGCTCGTGGCTAGGAAATTAATGTCTGCACAGCAACATGTCCCATCATCGAGGAGGCTCGCCCAGAAGCCATGCTGTAAATGATGATAGCGTACAGCTGGCAGACAGCTCATAGCCTGCAGTGGATACAAGCACAAGTGGAGAGTGCTCAGCGTTCGTTAGTCTGTTGGGCGGATCCGGCAGAGCACCATGACGTGAGATTTCCATACACCTTACCGTCATTTTCTCCATTGTGAATCCAAACTTCTTAAAGGGTTGATGTCCCTATAATAAAGACTATCCAGGACCTGGCTTCTCCAACACCAGTGAAACAAGGGAAACTCATTTATCTTCGTATGTAGTATTATTTGGCAGTCATTATGTAATGTAGATTATATAATGCATTTATAGGCTGCATATATAATTGCCTTGTGGCTCATCCACTTCCGTCCTGATGTCACTTCCGGCCGCCATATTAGCACACCCAAGTGATGGGTATGCTAATATGGCGCAGGCTGGCGGGGGCAGAAAACTGAAACCCACCACACACGCCGCCCGATGCACGCTCCTGCCCTACCGCCCGCCGCTCTCCGGCTACAATCCACGATCCCGCTTACCGCAGCATTCCTCCTCATCTTCTTCCTCCTGTTCATCTTGCAGCATTCCACAGCTGAAATTCAAAGGCCGCGGGGGGTGGAGCTAACAGAGGGGTCATCATGATAAGCGTGATCAAGGACACGCCCACCACATCCGTGCAGTGCGCTCTGTTACGCGCATTATGACGCCCCCTCTGTTAACTCCGCCCCCTGCAGCCCTTTATGCTGCAGGAACAGAAGAAGAATGGGGAGGGCGGGAGCGTGCTCCATCCTGCTACTCACCTCACACTGCCCCTGCTAACCCCCACTCACCCCTTAATGCCCCTACTCACCCCTTAATGCCCCTGCTCACCCCTCTCACCCCCCCACATGCCCCCACTTACCCCACACTATCTCTCTCACCCCCCCACACCCCCACTCACCGCATACTGCCTCTCTCACCCCCCACATGCCCCCACTCACCCAATACTACCCCTGTTCACCCCTCTCACTCCCCCTTGCATGCCCCCAGTCACCCCACACTGCCCCTCTCACCCCCAACATGCCCCCCACTCACCCATACTGCCCCTGTTCACCCCCCACATGCCCCCACTCACCCCACACTGCCCCTGTTCACCCCTCTCACTCCCCCACATGCCCCCACTTACCCCACACTGCTCTGCTCACCCCTCTCACCCGCCCACATGCCCCCGCTCACCCCACACTGCTCTTGCTCACCTCCCAATGCCCCCACTCACTTCACACCCGCGCACCCCCACTCAGCACACACTCACCCAGCTCAGCATCCACTCACACTCACCCTGCCCAGCACCCACTCACTTCACACCCGCTCAGCCCCAAAACAATCCCACCTGACGTGGGAGCTGCAGTGCAGGCATTCATTATCGCTGGCGCTTTGGTTCACTCTGTTATATCCTTGGGGGTGTACTCATCCTGCTGCTGCACTTCCTCCCATTTGCATTCCCCTCTGGAATGCAGACTTGCGTCATGGCTCCTCAGCGTACAGGGGGAAAGGGACATCACACAGGGGTGACTGAGACAATGGGGGGACAGAGAGTTTACAATGGGAGAGACAACACAGGGGGAGAGAGCACACAGGGGGAAGAGACAGCACAAGAGGGAGAGAGAGTACAAGAGGTGAGAGAGAGCACACGGGGAAGAGACAGCAAAAGAGGGCGAGACAGAGCAACTGGTGAGAGAGAGCGCACAGAAGGAAGAGAGACAACACAAGGGGAAAGAGGATGCACAGGGGGAGAGACAGCACAAGGTAAGAGAGAGTGAACTGGGGAAGAGATACAGCACAAGGGAAGAGAGAGTGCACAGGGAGAAGATAGTGCAAGAGGAGAGCACACAGGGCGAGAGACAGCACGGGAGAGCGTACAGAGGGAGAGACAGCACAAGGGGAGAGAGAGCACACAGGAGGGAGAGACAGCACAGAGGGGAGAGAGTTTACAAGGGAGAAAGAGCACATTGGGGGAAGAGAAAGCACACGGGATGGAAAGAAAGCATAAGTGGAAAAAGAGAGAGCAAAAGCTGCCAAGCCATGGCCACCCCGTGCAGGAGCAGGCTCTCCCCGCCCTCCTCGGTGGTGCTGGGACTAGTAGCAGGAGTAGTTTGACTAATATATAATTGCACATGATCTAGAATCTAGTAAATATTTACAAGAGATATGAGTCTTTTCGTGAAGCCACCTGTTGTATTCGGCCAGTGGTGGCCAACGCTGCTGATTTGGACCTCTGGGGCAGATGGTGCAGCAGCCGAGATGGTATCGCTCCCCACAAGTGGAGCGGGGCCCCAGGGTTGGTATGATAGTCTATAAGGATGATGGTAGTTATAGTTGGGTGCAGGAGCTGGCAAGGAGGGTGCGGGAAATAATGGGAGGACACAAAGGGGTGCAGTTTCTTTACCTTTACTTGGCAAAACATAGTGCAGTCCAGGGGTACTGGTTACCAGGTCCAAGAAGGGTCTGTGGAGCCCCGGGCGGGACTAGGGTACTCGGTACCGGACCGGTCGGTACTGGGGATGTCACGGGTGGCTTGGTCCGGACCGTGTCCCTGGGCCCTCACAATAAAAGGGGAATATTTACAAGGGATTTGTCACGGGTGACGCCACCCACTTGGTGCGGCCAGCTATGGGGCCGCGGCTGCTGCAGAACCTCCGGGGGTGATGGAATGGCAGCGGGGGATGGTATAGTTCTAGTGGGGAGAACTGTATCCCCCGGGGCAGTAAGGGTTAAGTCTCTGGTGCAGGTTGTAATGTTGTAGCACACTTACTTGCAGGCTGCAGGGATCTCTCCTCCTGGCTGGTGCTGACAAGCTGGAGCTGTGGCTCTACAGGTTGTGGTCTTTCTGGTGCAAGCCTGTATGGGAGAAATGATCTGCAGATGGAAGCAGGCAAGAGGCAATTCAGGGTTTTCCAAGGCTTTACTCTGTTGTTCTTTCAAGCAAGTTACAGGTTATTTGCAGTTGTTACACAGTTCTCAACACACGGTTGCTTCCTCCCTTTCCGGGTTCCCTTCTCTCCTGCAGCCAGGCTCCTTCCTCCTGTGACCCCTCACACAATCTGTAAAATGTTCCTTTCCGGGCTATTACTTCTCTTTCTCTTTGTTGTGCGTCACTGGACAGTATGGCGGTGACTCGGGCTTCTGTGAGTCCTAGTCTGTCACTTAGCTGCCTGTCCTTTTGGGTTAGGGGTCTCAGTCTGGAACTCAGACCCCCCGTCGTATTGTCTGGGGATGCCGGGTAAACTACGGTCCCCTTTAGAGCCGACACTCTACTTTAGCCCAGCCTCCAACAGTCCTCTAGCATGAGGCTCTGCCAGGCTCCTTCTCTGTGTTCCTTCCAATATTCTAGGAGGGCTTCTCCACCTGCAACAGGTTGCTTCAGCTGCTGTCTAGGGCCCCGGGTTGTTCCGTCCCTCTCGGCTCTCTCACACTCCTGGTGGTTTCAGCGTCGGACGGGCTTTCCCCCCCATCTGGCTCGCACTGGCTCAGTCCGGGTCTGCACTCCTCGGCTTAGGCTCTTCCAGGCAGTGTGTGTCTTTCTGTCTTTACATCTCAGCTACTTCAGCCTACTGTCTTCCTTTTCTCCTCCCCCTCTCTATATACTGTCAGTCACCTGACCTCCGGTGTGCCCAACCCACTACCCTCGTCCACCACCCCTCTGGTCTCATATAGTCTCTAACCTCAGGGCTGGACGTAACCTCTCTGACACGTGGGTTATGTGGGCTGTGAGGGTGTTAGTGTTTAACAATTGTCCTACCTGCCTGGCTGCAGTACCCTCTTGTGGCCTCCTGGACGCAGGGGCGCCACAGGTCCAGTCAGCCTGGAGGCATTTGGGGATCCACCTCGCCAGGTGGGTTTTAAGGCCTTCCTTCCATGCTCTCAGTTTAGGGTGAGCTACTCTGAGGCTCTCTTCCTGCTTTCTTTCCCTCTCACTCGTATGGCAGACAGCACAAGCTTATCACGGGTACCGTCGTGCTGATGGCAGCTCCGAGCTCTTTCTATGCTGTAGTGCCACTGGGTCTGTAGTGCGGAAAGGAGATTTGCAATCTCCTGTCCTCCAGATTCGGTTGTCGGGACATATAGTACCTGCAGAACCCAGGACTCTGGCGTCCTCTGTAGCGTCACTCTGAGGTGAGCTTTCGGCAGCTCCACTCCCCAGAGCTCTCTCAACTACGTCTCCTCCTCTCCCTCTCCTCAGACTGTCTCCACTAACCTTTCCTCCGTTCAGCTCCCCTGAAATCAGGTGTAGAATTCCCCCTTCAGGCCTGGAGTCAAGTTTAGTGTGTGTGTGTTGTGGTTTACCTCACGTAGGGATCTCCTCCTGCTTCCAAGCATGGCGTCACCCCTGGTGAAGGAGGCAACGTCTCTGTGGCAACCGGACCACTGGGGTGCCACATAATTGTTTTACCTGTTGTTAATGACACTTTTGTCCTGAAACTGGCATTGTTTTTCTTGTGTTCCTGCGCCTCTCCGATCCTTAGATATGGGCCTTAATTTCCTTGTATATAAATCAAATCCATGTAGCCTAGGGTTTGTGGTCTTTATGTAGACACCTACAGAATAGAGTTGAAGACTATGCCCCCTGATTCTATATTAGACTAGATTTATATACAAGTAAGGACTGCTGGGCCCGGACACCGAGCTCCCCTGGGGGGGTAGAGCCTGGGAGGGCACCGAGATTTCTGCTTTAGCCACTGGAGGTGAAGACAGGCTTAGCTGGTACGTGGTCACCAGGTACAGCCGCAGGGTGTCTAAATACCATGACTGATTACACAAGGGTTTGGCTCAAGCGGGGCCTCTGGGAGAGGTGGTACATCTGAATGGAAGAAGCTGGTTGGTAACAGTACTGTGTGGTAGCAAGCAGGTGCAGAGTGATACATGGCATGGAATCTGCAGACTGGTATAATGGTACAAAGCAAGGCAGGTATGGACAGACACACGACAGGGTGCAGGCACGACTCTGGATGCAGGCAGGTGCAGGATGAGACACATCATTAGCAAACAAGGTACTAGATGACAGGTACAGGGTACATGGGAGCAGGGCACAAGAATACAGGACGGGGGACCTGAGAGCTAGCAACATGTCAAGGGGTAAGACCATGTTGCTCAGGCACCTCCCAATTGGGGAAAGTGCCATAAATACTTTGTACTTCTCAACCTATGGCTGAGAAGCATTTTCGGGTTAAGGGAGCACTGACCCTTTAAGAATCACTTGCATACATTGCACGCCACTTAAGCATGCACCCAACAGACTTGCATGGAGGACACAGGCTCTGGGAGCAGGAAGACACATTCGAGGAGAGGGAATAAGGCACGAGACCGGTGGCAGGGTGAATATGCCATAGATGCTGGTCTCCCTGCCACGTGGGCATAGGCGCAACAGTGACAGGTGCTAAAACCATATCTCAGCAACGTCGGAGTTTTGACACAAAAGAAAAACTATCCCATATTTAGGAGACAAGTGGCAATTACGGTACATCCTCTTAACAAATACATATTTATTTCAGCCCCTTTTAAAGGGGTTTTCTGGGCTCTACATAAATCCTGCACCCGCTCTTTGTGATTACACACTGCAACATACATTCTGCTCTTTTGCCATTTTAAGTGGGCGTCATGTAACCACCAGTCTCACCCACTTTTCTCAACAGATCATTACGAGAAGTAGGAAAAGTTGCTGGTTGTCAAGAGACCTCAAGTATTCAAATCACATACAGCCGGTCATGTGATGACTAGAGATGAGAGGACCATGGAGGTTCGGGTTCTGTGGGCTCAGCCAGACTTTTTATAAAGTTGTGTTCTGGACCCAAACTTGACCTGAACCCCATTAGAAGTCACTGACTGGGCAATTCTGCTCTCCACCCACATACAGCCAGCCAGAAACAAAACAGCTCTGGGGGGAACGAGGGTGGGGTTTACCATTTTCTTTTTTTGTTTTATACACACTACATCCGATAACTCTACTTTTACCCCCAGTGAGAGTCATGCACTTGGCCGAGCACCGAGTGTACCCAAGCACAGCGATGCTCGCTCCAGTGGTTTGTGTACGTAAAGTGAGGCGCCCCCAGGGCAATGGGGTACTCGGGACCAGGCCCAGCTGCTGTTGTCTCTGGGGGAAGTCATGGGGTCGTGACCCGGTTCCGTGCCCTGAGTTTTCGCGACGCCACCCGTGGCGTGTGGCTAGGGATGGCCACCGCTGCTGCAGAACCACTGGGGATGATGGATAGCAGTTGAGATGGGACGGCTCTCCACGGGTAAAGCCAATCCCCTGTGTGTGGGTTGCAGGACAACTGGCGCAAGTAACATGCAGACTCACTGTTTTGTTGTTTTCTCAGTCCTTTACTGGAGCAGATGTTAATAGCTGTCCACTGAGTCTTTTGAGAGCAACTTGGGGACTTTCCCATCCGGTCAGGTCTTTGGGTCCCTTACTGCACTGTTTACTGGCTCCTGCAGTTGCATAAGCTGTGCTGCCGGCCCTGTCTCTTCCTGTGAAGTACCGGTATGACAGGCAACTCGAGTCCTTTCCTTCTACCCTGTTCCGGGGTGTCAGTGTCTCTGAACTCTGTACGTTGCTGTGTCTGTGGGTACAGTGTAGCTGGGAATCTGGAATCCCCACCTTCCGGTGTTGACTGCCGGGACGTGAGTCCCTGCACAGTCTCGGACTCCGGTGTCCATTCTTCGCACCTTTGCTCTGGGGTGGGCACGGAGTTGCTCAGCCTCCCAGGTGTGTTCCTTCTCCTTTCCTCAGACCCTAGACTTAGGCCTGAAACTTGTCAGCGGACCTTGGGATGAGCTTAGCACTGCTCCTTTACACCCAGGTCTTCTTCACAGTGCTCCTAGAAACTGAACTAACTGACTCCTTTCCAGACCAGAATTTATAGGGGAGCTCACCCTGAAGCCAGGCTTGGTCTCCCCCTTCTGGCCTGGAGGTGTTGGTGTTGTGTGTGTGTGTTGCCTGATGAGAATACCCTGTGTTGCTCTCTGGTGACACCACCACCCGGTGGCAGTGATGACACTGTGGTACATTGACGCAGGGGTGCCACAAAAGCATCCAAACACTGAAAATGTTTAAAAAGCCTGTGTTTAGTGCAAACACCGAATCTAAAGTCCAGTTCGCTCATCCCTATTGATGACCACTGAAGCAGGCAAAAGCATGATGGACACTCTCATGATTCGGCAATATGAAGCCACTTGAAGTGAGTGCAGACATCTATGTGGGTCCAGTGGATATTAATTCGATTTCTGAATGGTAATAGAAACTTGTGAGGTTTACACCATGGGGATGATACCGCTGTCCTCAGTGTAGCCTGATGGGACTCTACGATCAGGTTCAGTGTTTGGTCTACTCTGGATCTTATCATTGATAATCTAGAATGTTCGTCTCACGATATAACAGCACGGAGCACACTGCAGCTTATGTGACGTGGCTGAGGCTTTGAGCTCTGTAGTGAGTCATATCGGAGGAATGCATCAGATGAATACATTTTGTTCTGTCTACATTATTATACACTTTTTATAGAGTTGTACAAGTTAGTAAATGATAGCTTCCTAAACATTCTACCCCGTTTCACGATCCAATTATTTTTTGTTTTATTGGTGTTCTTAAAGGGATGTTCCACTTTCACAAAAATGTTTCCCAAACGATTCCATGGTTGTAAAACAACAATCACAGCAGGTACTCACCCTTTCCACTCCAGTGCAGGCTCTCCGCCGCTGGTCCAGTGTCTGCTGCAGCGATGACATCACAACCTAAGCTTACATCACCACTGCAGCCAATCACTGAACTAAGCAGCCTATGCGCCTACATCAGCGGACCTGCCAAGCTCAGTGATTGGCTGCAGTGGTGATGTGCGCTGCAGTTGTGATGCCAAAACGCCGAGACCAGAGCAGCGAGGGGAAGTTGAGCAGGAGAGGGTGAGTTGCTCTTTGTTATTTGTGAAAATGGAAAACCTCTTTAAGAACAATAAAGATCTATCATCCATCCATTCATCCGTCTGCCCATCCGACCACCCATCTAGCTAGCTCATATCTACTTGCATTCCTATCTGAGCAAATTGGGTCCTTATACTGTGTTGGTTCATACCGTCACACAGAAGCATAATTTGATGGGCCCCAATACAAAACCTCCAACAGCTCTTTAATTGCATTGATCTTCTCACTTGGGCAAAATAGACCTCCTAGGACCTCCTAGTCTCCAGTGTGTGTGCGTTGCCCCTGGGTCCGGCACATAGGAGCAGCACTGGTATGGACGCGGCAGCGGAAATGGCGTTTTATGGGCGGGACTCAATTCAGGAGAGCAAAGCGCGCTCTCTCCTCTTTCCACCCTGCAGTGTCCTGGCACCGGCAGCATAGCGTTCACTAGTGCGCCGCAGTGCCGGTCACTGCAGCCCAGACTGATGGGCAGTAGCGGCCAGTAACGGCCGACCGCAGATGCACTTAATATGATTTAGCGGGCGCAGCAGCCCAAAGTCCCGTGGCCCATAGGGAAAATTCCCAGTATTCTCGCCTGCCCGTCTGGACCTGCTCCAGTACCCGACTATGACTTCAAACCCCAGACCCACTGTAGTTATGGTCCTACAGCTACAAACACCACACCTAATACAGGATGGCCAGTGATTTGTTTGTGATTTTTCCTCCTCTTCCATCGCATCTTGGAGGGAATCCCAGTTATTTTGTGAGTTTTTTTATAGCTGCAATATCTATGAAGAGGGCGAGGCCTGGAAGACTCACAATGTCCATGGTGATAGGTTTATCTTGTTACATGCTATCCCCGCAATAGTCCTAGACTCCTACATCTTGGATGTTCAGTAAACAATGTTCACCGCTTATATCACTCACAGGACTTTTCAAGTCTAAATTTGTTCCTGAGATTTCCATCTCTGGCCTGCTGCTGACCGGGGGATCTGGTTTTCCTGGTTCTGCCCCTGTTCTGTCTCTGGAACATGATCCTGGTTTTTCTTATATCCAATTACTGGTCTCCATGTTCCAAATTTCAGCCCCTGTTCTGCTCTTCGTTTTAATGGTTCTAGATCATAACTGTCATGACACTATAGTGACAGTTTGCTGCACTATGGTATCAGGGTCGGACTGAGCTGTCAGTTTAGTGAGTGACAGCTCAATCATCAAATCTGGTGCTGGGGTGTGCTGAGCTGTCAGTGTCTTGATTGATAGCTCAGCCATCCAATCTGAGACTGGGAGGTGCTGGGCTATTTCCGGTGTTCCTTATTTTCTGTGATTGCCTAACTATGGAACTTAACTGAGCAGCTAGTCCCAGATCACTGCCAGTCATAGCATCTTTCTCATTGGTGCATGTTGGCTTTGTTTACCTACACACTGTGTTCTGATCTATTCCTGCCTTTTTGTGAACCTCCTCTGACCATCCATTTTCCTAGTCCCCTTGCTTTTGTGGCACCCCAGAGTCTGGTTGCCACAATGGCCTTGCCTCCCTCGGGGGGTAAGGTCATGCTTGGAAGCAAGATGGGGTATCCACACCAGGTAAGCCCACAGCACACAACACCTTCCTGACTCCAGACCTGAAGGGGGAGCACTAACCCGGGTTCAGGGGAGCTCCCCTATAAATTCAAGCCTGGGGGCGGGGTTAGTCAGTTGAGTTCCTAGGAGAACTGTGAAGACATTCTGCGGACTGGAGCGGTGTCAGGCTCGTCTAAGGATACTCACTAGCCAGCATGGGGGACCCGTATGAGAGGGTCTGAGGAGGGAGAGGACCCTGTTAACAGTTCACCCCAGAGCGGAGTGCCAGAACCGGACACCGGAGTCCGAGGTTGCGAAGGCGCTCTAGGCCCAGCAGCCAAAACCGGAGGGTGGAAGATTCCAAGTGTCCCAGCCACCAAAGCACCTGCAGGCACAGCAGCGCTGAAGAGCTCAGGGACTGTGGCCAGAGAAGTGTTACCTGGAAAGTGCTCAAGCTGCCTGCCATACTGGTGATGGACTTTCCAGCAGGAGAAAAGGGTCTCAGCTTAGCTACAGGCAGCCAGGACCAGCAGAGAGGAGCGGAGAGGAGCGCAGCAGGGAGGCCTCAGAACTCACTGGGTGAGGAGATCCTTTACTTGCTTCCAGGCCACCCGGATTCCCTACAACACCTGTGGACTGTACTCCAGCTCCTACCACTACAGTAAAGGTAAAGGAAGCAACACCTGTGTATCTGTCAGTTATTCAGCACCCTGAGTCCTGCACCCCATAGACTTTGCCGTTTTCCCCGGGGAACCGCTCCACCCGTGGAGAGCGATATCACCTTTGCTGCACTCCCATTGTCCCCGGAGGTCCCGCACCGCAGCACCGGCCTCAATAGCCGGATACCACTGGTGGCGTCACAACACCTATCCCCTAAACCACTACCCACCAGATTCCCTTTTAAAATACTGATCCCCAGGGTCACGGAGCCGTGTCTCGACCCCTGTGACTCCCTGAGAAGTACCAAAGCCCAGGCTCTGAGTACCTCACGGCCCAAGGGGACCTTTGATCCGCTAATCTCCTGGTATTGTGACCCCAGACCGTGTCTTAGCTACACCTTTATTTTTTTCGCTTAGTCCATGACGTGCGCTTTTCTGACCATCTTCCTTTCCCATTGCCATGTTCCAGTCCTGTAACTCTCTGGGTTAAAGAACCTTAATTTGATGAGGCGAGTAGGAACCTGCTAACAGTGAACAGTAGAACCTAAGGCTGGTGGGGGAGGGGCGTACAAACATGACTCCATTATCTAAAAAAGAGAAAAACTGCGGCACTCCCTAATGTGCAATGTGTACAGGTGCAAAGCTGCACATAACACATTGTAACAAAAAAGACAGCTGCACTCTGAATAGTAAGTTATGCAATCATGAACTTATAAGTACCGTATATAGACTAGCATTATTGCTAAGGAGATGATAGAAAAATGAGACACTAAAGATGGCCATATCCATATCCACCCAGTAGCCATGTTGAGGCTTGTCTATTTACTGGGAACCTGCACTCAGTCACTGCCTCTCTCTGGGTTTCTGTGACCATGTTTCTTCCCTGTGACCATAATAATGATAATAATAATTTTATTTATACAGCGTCAACATATTCTGCAGCACTTTACAATTCAGAGGGTATACGATACAATACGATACAGAACAGTACAATAATATAAAACAATACAATAATATAATAAAATACAATATAAACAATATGAGAGAAAAAAAATCTAAAACCATTAGGAGTGAGGTCTCTGCTCAAAAGCTTACAATCTATGAGGAAATAGGGGATCCATGATCCATGTTCCTTTCTTGTGACTATGTATCAGTCCTGTGACCATGTTCCTCTCCTAGGACCATGTTCCTTTCCTGTGACCATGTTCCTTTCCTGTGGCCATGTTCCTTTCCTGTGACCATGTTCCTTTCCTGAGACCATGTTCCTCTCCTGTGACCATGTTCCTTTCTTGTGACCATGTTCCTTTCCTGTGACCATGTTCCTGTCATGTGACCATGTTCCTTTCTTGTGACCATGTTCCTTTCCTGTGACCATGTTCCTGTCATGTGACCATGTTCCTTTCCTGTGACCATGTTCCTGTCATGTGTAAACATGTTCCAGTCTTGTGTGACCATGTTCCTTTCCTGTGACCATGTTCCTTTCTTGTGACCATGTTCCTTTCCTGTGACCATGTTCCTTTCCTGTGACCATGTTCCTTTCTTGTGACCATGTTCCTTTCCTGTGACCATGTTCCTGTCATGTGACCATGTTCCTTTCCTGTGACCATGTTCCTGTCATGTGTAAACATGTTCCAGTCTTGTGTGACCATGTTCCTTTCCTGGGACCATGTTCCTTTCTTGTGACCATGTTCCTTTCCTGTGACCATGTTCCTGTCATGTGACCATGTTCCTTTCCTGTGACCATGTTCCTTTCCTGTGACCATGTTCCTGTCATGTGACCATGTTCCTTTCCTGTGACCATGTTCCTGTCATGTGTAAACATGTTCCAGTCTTGTGTGACCATGTTCCTTTCCTGTGACCATGTTCCTTTCCTGTGACCATGTTCCTTTCCTGTGGCCATGTTACATTCCTGTGATCATGGTCCTTTCCTGTGGCCATGTACTTTTCCTGTGACCATGTTCCTTTCCTGTGACCATGTTCCTTTCCTGTGACCATGTTCTTTTCCTGTGACCATGTTCCAGTCCTGTGTGACCATGTTCCAGTCCTGTGTGACCATGTTCCTGTCCTGTGACCATGTGCCTTTCATGTGGCCATGTTTCTTTCATGTGACCATGTTCCTTTCCTGAGACCATGTTCCTTTCCTGTGGCCATATTCCTTTCCTGTGATCATGTTCCTTTTCATGTGACCATGTTCCTTTCCTGAGACCATGCTACTTTCCTGTGGCCATGTTCCTTTCATGTGACCATGTTCCTTTCCTGTGGCCATGTACTTTTCCTGTGACCATGTTCCTTTCATGTGACCATGTTCCTTTCCTGTGACTATGTTCCTTTCTTGTGACTATGTTCCTTTGTGTGGCCATGTTCCTTTCATGTGACCATGTTCCTTTCCTGGGACCATGTTCCTTTTCCTGTGACCATGTTCCTCTCCTAGGACCATGTTCCTTTCATGTGACCATGTTCCTTACCTGTGACCATGTTCCTTTCCTGTGATCATGTTCCTTTCTTGTGATCATGTTCCTTTCCTGTGACCATGGTCCTTTCCTGTGACCATGGTCCTTTCCTGTGACTATGTTCCTTTCCTGTGACCATGTTCCTTTCCTGAGACCATGTTCCTTTCCTGTTGCCATGTTCCTTTCATGTGACCCTGTTCCTTTCCTGTGGCCATGTAATTCCTGTGACCATGTTCCTTTCTTGTGGCCATGTTCCTTTCATGTGACCATGTTCTTTTCCTGTGACCATGTTCCTTTCCTGTGACCATGTTCCTTTCCTGTGGCCATGTAATTCCTGTGACCATGTTCCTTTCTTGTGGCCATGTTCCTTTCATGTGACCATGTTCCTTTCCTGGGACCATGTTCCTTTTCCTGTGACCATGTTCCTCTCCTGGGACCATGTTCCTTTCATGTGACCATGTTCTTTTCCTGTGATCATGTTCCTTTCCTGAGACCATGTTCCTTTCCTGTGGCCATGTTCCTTTCATGTGACCATGTTCCGTTCCTGAGACCATGTTCCTATCCTGTGGCCATGTTCCTTTCATGTGACCATGTTCCTTTCCTGTGGCCATGTACTATTCCTGTGACCATGTTCCTGTCCTGTGACCATGTTCCTTTCATGTGACCATGTTCCTTTCATGTGACCATGTTCCGTTCCTGAGACCATGTTCCTATCCTGTGGCCATGTTCCTTTCATGTGACCATGTTCCTTTCCTGAGACCATGTTCTTTCCTGTGGCCATGTTCCTTTCATGTGACCATGTTCTTTTCCTGTGACCATGTTCCTTTCCTGTGACCATGTTCCTTTCATGTGACCATGTTCCTTTCCTGGGACCATGTTCCTTTCTTGTGACCATGTTCCTTTCCTGTGACCATGTTCCTTTCCTGTGACCATGTTACATTCCTGTGATCATGTTCCTTTCCTGTGACCATGTTCCTTTCCTGTGACCATGTTACATTCCTGTGATCATGTTCCTTTCCTGTGACCATGTTCCTTTCCTGTGGCCATGTTCCTTTCCTGTAGCCATGTTCCTTACCTGTGACCATGTTCCTTACCTGTGACCATGTTCCTTTCCTGTGACCATGTTCCTTACCTGTGACCATGTTCCTTTCCTGTGACCATGTTCCTTTTCTTGTGACCATGTTCCTTTCCTGTGACTATGTTCCTTTCCTGTGATCATGTTCCTTTCCTGTGACCATGTTCCTTTCCTGTGACCATGTTCCTTTCCTGGGACCATGTTCCTTTCCTGTGGCCATGTTACATTCCTGTGATCATGTTCCTTTCTTGTGACCATGTTCCTGTCCTGTGTGACCATGTTCCTTTCATGTGGCCATGTTTCTTTGCCTTCTACAGCCTGTGTGATACACTGTCTATTGCTGGCTGTATAGTGGTTTTACTGAGAATCAGACAGTGAGCTTGCTGTGACTGCCAGTTAGCAACTCCTATTAGTCTTTTTTTAACTCTTCTCTGCTGATTTAGGACTACAGTCTACATCAAAGCTGTATGTCCAGCCAAATGGTGCAAAAGTTATCATGAAACCCAATTGTAAAAACTATTTTTCATCCCCAAATACATTCATAGCAGGTTGGGTGCTAACCGTTACCACTAGTCGGAGCCTAAAAGCTTACTGGATGCAGATTAGTCATTATCAATACAGACTGTATGCAGTGAGCTCCTCGGCTCCCTCTAGTGGTGACTGCTGAACTTCTAAATTCGCACAGTTTAGTGTAAGTTTTTGCGTCTTTTGTTCCGTACTTTTGAGCATTTATTTGGGAATTAAAACACAATGGTGTTAATTTATGTCAGTTAGTAGGAATATACAGTTGTGGCCAAAAGTATTGACACCCCTGCAATTCTGTCAGATAATACTCAGTTTCTTCCTGAAAATGATTGCAATCACAAATTCTTTGGTATTATTATCTTCATTTAATTTGTCTTCAATGAAAAAACGCAAAAAAATTGTCCTAAAGCCAAATTGGATATAATTCCACACCAAACATAAAAAGGGGGTGGACAAAAGTATTGGCACTGTTAGAAAAATCATGTGATGCTTCTCTAATTTGTGTAATTAACAGCACCTGTAACTTACCTGTGGCACCTAACAGGTGTTGGCAATAACTAAATCACACTTGCAGCCAGTTGACATGGATTAAAGTTGACTCAACCTCTGTCCTGTGTCCTTGTGTGTACCACATTGAGCATGGAAAAAGAAAGAAGACCAAAGAACTGTCTGAGGACTTGAGAAACCAAATTGTGAGGAAGCATGAGCAATCTCAAGGCTACAAGTCCATCTCCAAAGACCTGAATGTTCCTATGTCTACCGTGCGCAGTGTGATCAAGAAGTTTAAAGCCCATGGCACTGTGGCTAACCTCCCTAGATGTGGACGGAAAAGAAAAATTGACGAGAGATTTCAACGCAAGATTGTGCGGATGGTGGATAAAGAACCTCGAATAACATCAAACAAGTTCAAGCTGCCCTGACAGTCCGAGGGTACAACAGTGTCAACCCGTACTATCCTGTCGCATCTGAATGAAAAGGGACTGTATGATAGGAGACCCAGGAAGACCCCACTTCTTACCCCGAGACATAAAAAAGCCAGGCTGGAGTTTGCCAAAACTTACCTGAGAAAGCCTAAAACGTTTTGGAAGAATGTTCTCTGGTCAGATGAGACAAAAGTAGAGCTTTATGGCAAAGGCATCAACATAGAGTTTACAGGAGAAAAAAAAGAGGCATTCAAAGAAAAGAACACGGTCCCTACAGTCAGACATGGCGGAGGTTCCCTGATGTTTTGGGGTTGCTTTGCTGCCTCTGGCACTGGACTGCTTGACCGTGTGCATGGCATTATGAAGTCTGAAGACTACCAACACATTTTGCAGCATAATGTAGGGCCCAGTGTGAGAAAGCTGGGTCTCCCTCAGAGGTCATGGGTCTTCCAGCAGGACAATGACCCAAAACACACTTCAAAAAGCACTAGAAAATGGTTTGAGAGAAAGCACTGGAGACTTCTAAGGTGGCCAGCAATGAGTCCAGACCTGAATCCCATAGAACACCTGTGGAGAGATCTAAAAATGGCAGTTTGGAGAAGGCCCCTTCAAATATCAGGGACCTGGAGCAGTTTGCCAAAGAAGAATGGTCTAAAATTCCAGCAGAGCATTGTAAGAAACTCATTGATGGTTACCGGAACGGTTGATCGCAGTTATTTTGGCTAAAGGTTGTGCAACCAAGTATTAGGCTGAGGGTGCCAATACTTTTGTCTGGACCATTTTTGGAGTTTGTGTGAAATGATCAATGTTTTGCTTTTTGCTTCATTCTCTTTTGTGTTTTTTCATTGAAGACAAATGAAATGAAGATAATAATACCAAAGAATTTGTGATTGCAATCATTTTCAGGAAGAAACTGAGTATTATCTGACAGAATTGCAGGGTGTCAATACTTTTGGCCACTAAATGATCTCTACAAGAATGCATTTTCTTATTTAAAAAATAAAGCACCAAATGACTTGTTGTCCAGTATTGCAGTTTCTTAAGGTTTGTGCATATATTTTATTTTGGGTTAACTCTGACTTAACCCCTTAGTAACTGGCACTAATTGTGAGAAATCCATAAATCATATTAGGTACATCGGGCTAAAACAAATTTCGAGTGCTGGTAAATGTTATTTTTAAGTTGAATAAATAGCAATTTTGTGGCAAGGACGCCACGTACACCAGCAAGGCTCCGTCATGCACAGTGTCATTTGGTTCTGTTTAATGGGAGGAAGGGGGTGCGCTTTGGGCCAGAAATAGGCGGCTTTTCCTCCTGCCACGTCCTTAGTCCAATCAGCGCTATGTGATTCAGCGATCCTCGGCCCAGATGTTCTCTGTCTTGTAGGGGCTTGCAGGGTGCAGGCAGCTGCTGCTCTATGATTGCACAGTAATCAGGTTTGTACATGGAACAGACTGGAATAATCAATCTCAGATTACACAGCGTAATCCATTTATAGCACTTTTGTCACTGAATTTACCCTGAAAGTAAAAAGCAAGAAAAACCCAAATCGGATTTGCACTTTTTTGCAAGGATATGTCAGGATTAAGCGTCCTATCGCCAGTACTAAAAGGACAGTCAACCATGACTTTTACAACTGTATACACATGCGTATACATATCTATATTGTATATCTATATTATGTATCTACAGTATATATATATATCTTTGCATACATACTAGTGCATCTCAATGTATTAGAATTAGACTTATTTTGTCAGGATTGGGGTTAAGCGTTCTATCACCAATACTAAAAGAACAGTCAACCATGACTGTTAGGGTGCCTTCACATTTCAGGACGGTGCGGCTCTGTGTCCCGAAATCCGCATGCGGATTGCGCACCTATCTTTAACACGGGATGCGCAGTCATCCGCACATAGCCACGTTCGTTCGCGTTCAGCTGCGTAACTATACGCATGCGGACGGAGAAGAAGATTTTATGCCGCCAGGGAACGCGGGTTGTAGCATTTTTCGGCGCGTCCAAAAAAATGCAAGTGTCCGCATGCGCACGCTGCGGATACAATTAACATTAGCCCCCTATGAGACTGCACGCATGCGGATGGTTTTGCGCACAGCTGCGGATGAAACGCATGCGGACACCTTAGTGCGCATGCTCAAAAAGCCCATGGGCGTGTCTGTAGGCAGGGTCACTGAAAATTGGGCTAAGTTTAGCGAACGCATGCAGATGGAAAACGCATGCGCAAGGCTCAAAACACAGACAAACGCATGTGAACGGTGCGGACCTGCGTGCGCAAAGCTATGCGCATGCGTATGTAAAACGCAACGTTTACACGCGTTTGCATGCGTTTTCACCTGCGGCTGCGCATGCGCATGGGACGCAACGTAACCGTCCTGAAATGTGAAGCTAGACTTACAACTTTATACAAGTACATATATATTTCTATATTGTATATCTATATTACATATCTACAGTATATATATAATATAAAATCTTTACATACATGCTAGTGCATCTCAATGAATTGGAATTAGACTTATTTTGCCAGGATCAGGGTTAAGCGTCCTACCGCCAATACTAAAAGAGAAATTAACCATGACTTCTACAACTGTATACAAATACATATATCTATATTGTATATCTATATTACATATCTACAGTATATACGGTATATCTTTACATACATGCTAGTGCATCTCAATGAATTACAATTAGACTTATTTTGCCAGCATCCGGGTTAAGCGTCCTACCGCCAATACTAAAAGAACAGTCAACCATGACTTTTACAACTGTGGCAACTGTATACAAATACATATATATTTAGATTGTATATCTATATTATATATACTGTATCTACAGTATATATATTTCTTTACATACATACCAATGCATCACAATGAATTATAATGTCATCAAAAATCAATATCATATTGCCATGTTTCATGGAGTTTCTCGGAGCCCTGAAACACATAGACTAATAAATCAATATTATATTCACCCTTTGATGTCTGGTGGAATACAGCAGCGCGGTGTTTAATCCTTCATTTTCCCTACTCTATATGCAGCCATGATCTGCTTTTATAGTGGTTGTGACTCTCACAACCACACAAGGTGAAGCCTCTGATTCCTATTTAGGTCATATTTTATCTCTCAGACCCTTCATCCTCCCTACTTTAATTTTGTTTGGGCTTTCATTGGCTGTAAACCATAATCATCAACATTAACAGAAATAAACACATGAAATAGATCCCTTTGTGTGTAATGACTCTATATGATATATGTGTTTCACTTTATGTATTGAATTACTGGAATAACTTTTTGATGATATTCTAATTCAGTGATGGTCAACCTATTGAGCTCGGCTCGTCAAAATTCGCCACAAAAACCGAGCATAACTCGGGTGGTGTGTCACTTCGTGAATAAAACATAATTTTCTGATATTTGTAGCTGTAACAACAAAACGTTATCCTGGATATGGCACCCATTCATGTATATAGTCTCTTATGCTGGATATAGCCCCCATCCTATTACATTACCCCCCATCCTGGATATGGCCCCCATCCTAGTACAATACCCCCCATCCTGGATATGGCCCCCGTCCTAGTGCAACCATAAAAATAATAAACAATATAACTCACCTATCCCTCGTTCCTCTTCATTGCTCAAAGTGTCAGCAGCCTGCTGCTGATAACATAATTAGCTCTGCTGCATTACCGTGCCGCCCTTTTCCGGTCTTCGGATGCTGAGCTGACACTGTGATTGCATGCAGGCAGTGTCAATCACAGCATCAGCATCCGGAGGTGGGATGCTGACACTTTGATTTTCATCTTCATTATGTTGCCGCCCTTGTCCCACCTCCGGATGCTGACGCTGTGATTGACACTGACTGCATGCAATCACAGTTTCAGCTCAGCATCCGAAGGCGGGACAAGGCAGCATGGTAATGCAGCAGAGCTAATTATCTTATCAGCGGCGGGTGGAGGGGGAAACTGAGCCATGATACGCATGTCAGCAAAAACGCCTCGGCGTGTCACTGCTGTCACGCGTGTCATAGGTTAGCCATCACTGTTCCAATTCATTGAGATGCACCTGTATATTCAGCGGGTGAAAAAATGATTGAACACACCATGTTGCTAAAGGTGATATTGACAAGAATTTTTCTCCAGATGTCAGTAACAACCCATCCAATCCACACAGGCAAAGAAATCAAACCATAGATGTCCAGAAACTAAGTTATGAGAAATGACACAGGGAAAACGTATCGAACATATCAAGAAAAGAGGTTCAAAAAGGCATGGAAAGTCAATAATTAGAAAGCAATATATAATAATATCAGCTGCTTCAACTGATGTCTATAAATAGTTATCTCATTACCAAGGTGCCACACAAGAAACATCTCATGATGGGTAAAACCAGTGAGCTGTGTAAGCCACAACTAATATTGTTTTTCACTGTGTCAGGATTGCTTTCATCTAGTATCATGACTTTCCATGTCTTCAATATTGTGTCATTTCTCATTACTACACATAACTTAATTGGTGTGACTTCTTTGCATGTGTGGATTGGATGGGTTGTTACTGACATCTGCAGAGGATTTCATGTCAAAAGCACCTTTACAAATATCTTCACCCGCTGTACTTACTGCTACTGTTTTATTACAGCCCTGTAGTTTATAGGGTCATAATATAAGCCCTTAAATAGCCAATGCTTTATCTTTCTGGCTATCTATCATTATGATTTTGGAATCCACATGACTTTTTGATCCCTTTTTATTCCTTTTTTTTTTAGCCCATACACAATGGTTTCAACAGGAAAAGCGAATCAGAAAAATGCAGCCATAATTGACAGCTCCTTCTTTTTCAGGATCACTTTTCTACCCCAAAAAATGGATTAGGTCAAAAGCGGACAGATTGGATGGCAGAACTTGAAAACGCCTTGACTTTGCTGGGATTCCATTTAAGTGATGCCCTCACTGCAAAACCGGATATATAAAAAAAAAAACAGATAAAAAATGCACCATCTGAATGTAGCCTAAGGGTACCTTTACACGCCGCTACTGGAGGATGGATACAACCCGCTACTTCACGTGCACGAGCACGCACAAACGGTTACAAACGGTAAACGCACCTCCTTTACACGCCGCCACAAGGTGCGCTACGCTACGCAACATCTATAGCTAGATACATCGCCGGGTGTCTCAAGTAGCCATCTGTAGCTCATCTTAGCTCATTTACACACCGCTACAACCAGCTACTATGGGCGTACCTGGTGCAGCAGGGACAGCACATAGGCGTGCTACAATTGTGGATTACGAGACGTCCGTACGCTGATAGGACAAAGCAATAATACCATGATTGGGCAGGCATCGCAGGAGGCTGATTAATACTTGACGCTCGAGCAATTGTGTAGTGTGACTGGTCAGCTCCTTAAATATGCCGCCCTGTGCGGCGACAACCAATCGCAACGCAGGAGCTTCCTCCAATGATCGCTGAAGGGGGCGCGGAAACCCGGAGCCTGTGTCACGCCCCAGCTACATAGCCTGGTGTAGAAACAACCCTTCTGTTCCTTCTTTACACGCCGATACAGCTCGCTACAATCGGCTTTGTAGCCATCTGTTTTCGAGCAGTGCTCGGAAACAGATGTATCTGTTGCCGGCTGTCTCGTCCCGTCTTCACACGCCGCTACTACGGGCTATATTGGCGCTACAAGCTACATTTGTAGCCTGTAGCGGGTTGTATCCATCCTCCAGTAGCGGCGTGTAAAGGTACCCTAAGGGTATGTGCACATCAGTCGTTTTGTGGGCTGCTTTTTACCGGTTTCCGTCGGCGTTTTCCGCTCAGTTTTATGTTAATTTATGTTAATCCTAGCCACCGGCTGGATTAACATGATACTCTATGGAGTTTAGAAAACGCTGTGTTCATTAGAACGGTTTTTTTTCTGGTCGTTTTCAGTTTTTTCACCGGTTTTCCACCGGTTTTCAAAGATAGAGCAAGTGACTTCTTTTGAGCGTTTTTCCAGCGGTTCTAGCTTACAAGGGCCCAAAAAAAACGGCCTAAAAACGCTAAGAAAAACCGCCAGAAAACCGCCGACAAAACGCTGTATAAACGCTATAAAACCGGTCGGAAAAAGCTCAAAAAACGCTAAAAAAACGATGGACACTGCTGAGGTCAGAAAACTCAGTTTCTGCCATTCTCCACCGGTTTTAGGACGGTCTGCAAAGATGCAGAAACGTCAGATGTGCACATACCCTAAGGGTCTTAAACCTGCGACCACTTATTGACTTGAATAATATACTGTCACATGGCACCAATTTCCTATCCTTCAGTTGTTCCCCCTGGCTGCCAAAGCCATCGAACTGGGGACGATAAGGGCACCGTCACACCTGGCAACGGCACCGCCGATTTCTCAGGCGACGTAGGGGCGTGGCCAATCGGCGCCGATATCGCCCCTGCGTCGCCTAATGTAAAGGGGCGATGTCGGCGCCTGTGAGTGCTCATTACTGATGTGAAACCAGGCAGCTGATCTGAGGCGATGTGCACACATCGCCCCATGTAAACGGCCGCCGGTGACCTGACAGGCGATGGGAGCCATAGGCTCCCATTGTACTGCATCGCCGCTGGTGCTTTGAGACACCCCGGAGGCGCCGCTGCCTGTCAGATCGCCAGCTCATCGCCGGAGGTGTCGCCCCATGTAAATGGGGGACGGCAACGCCGACAGGGAGCCAAAAATGCGTGCGCTCCCGCCAGTCACAGCCATCATCTCCGGCGCCGTCGACAGGTCTGACGGTACCCTCAGGGTCAGATGGTAAAACTATGTCCATTTCCAACCTCTTAAAAGCCACTGTCATGATTGGCAGAGGCATCTAAGAGGTCAAACTCGCTACCATCAATCGGAGCAGATAGACTCAGGTGGCGGCTGTGTAACTCAGCTGTGAGATCACCGATTGTGTCAAAATGGCCTGGATCATTTTTTGATCGTCAGGTTCCCGCTGGGCAGGATGCATCGGTGTGTTTGACACCTAACAAAGACCTCGTTGGCGACTCAGAACTCATCCACGTAGGTCTGAGTCGTCAGACTAGCTGCTGTGTGACAGGGTCCCAATGACTGCCAAGGTCATGATACAGGTCGCCGTATCGTTGCTGCGTCATTGAGTAGTTCTGACTGTTTGACATTTCACCAGCGACCACGTAGCGACGTTCCAGCGATCCTTACCAGGTCGTATCGTTGTCAGGATCACTGGAACGTCGCCAAGTGTGACAGGAGCTTAACCGTAACGCAGGTGTCCTAAGGTGAGCTCAGGGAGTCCAGAAACCTCCCGTGGAGCAGAAGGGCAAAAGCTACTCCCTGGTATCTATCTGTCCATCCATCCATGTAAAACACACACCATAAGAATTCACTTTCTCCTGTTCCGTAGTGAATTCCAGGGAGCTTTGACTGACGGCTATAGCTCCTGTGTAAACTTGATTGTGTGTAGAGAGGTCAGCAGATCACTGTCGTGCTGTCTGTACATAGACCACAACATGTAACCAGTTTCCTGGTGTCTCAAATATTTCGATGTTGCGGCCGTCATCAACTTTTCCAGTTTACAATGTGAGAAGTGGAGTCCGTAATTCAAAGTCAAATCTTTGAAATGGAAAATCATAAATCCCGAAGATATCTCTACATTCACTTATAAATGAGCTTATTCAGAGTAGGAGTCTGAAATAAGATGCCTCCATCCACCAACAATGGTTTCAATTACAAATGGTGAGGAGAGAAAGTTAATTAAGTAAAGGAAGAAGGAAGTCCTCATTGAAAACTATGACCCCATGGAGGAAGGGATTGTTCTCAAGGAAACAGAATGACTAGAGTGTGTGTACTCAGGGGCGGGTAAGTGCATTTCCCAGGAATGGATTAGAGAATATAATCAGACAGGTAAGCTCCAGTGGAAAATTATAAATATTGGGGTGTGCGTGGCTCACACAAATAAGGCAGGCATATTTTCATCCTCAGGATATCAGAATGAACATAATACACATTTTTCCTTAACTGTGCGATGTGCCTATTAGCAATATAAATATATTTCACTGGAATTGCATGAATTAAAGGGAATCTGTCATGTGGATTTTGGCTTCAAACCTATGGCTACCTATCCCTGCAGCTTGTAAACACATCCCTAACCATCCCTGTGTGAGCTAACAGTGTGCTATATTTGTTTTGTAAATTGACTTTGATACCTTGGTGTCCATCATCTCGTCGCCGCTGTGTGGAGACTGAGAGGGCGGTCCTCTGGCCTCCGGGTCCCCTCCTGGCTTTGATATGGACGCCCTACTGGACGTGCAAACACATCCCCCTGGCGCGCTCCCATGTTCAATGTGTGGTCTCGCGTTTGTGCCGGTCGCGGCCGCAGGGCAGTTATTTCCGCATATTGCGCACACGTTGTGTGTGAAGGGGTCGCCTTTGTGAATGATGCAGCCGCCACCGTGTTATTTCCGTGTTTGCGCACTGTGCAAACTCTGCTTTACGTCACAGGGTAATCCTGCCCGCGTCATCCACAAGGTGCTATCAGTGTGTGATCGACTGCCAGCTTCTTATGGTGTATAGTTATACCTCCAATCATACGGTATGGATAGGGGAGTGAAAGTGAAGACTAGGGTGAGAAAACAAGCAGAATGAGATACAGAAAGATTGCACTGAGCTTTCTAACAAGTCTTTTTCTCAATCAAAATGTGGACTCACATCTACACTTCTCAGTACTGCTGTATCATTTCCTTCATTCCTCTGTTGCCTCTTTCTGTGTGATAACCATTGAATGGAGTTCTGGGACCCTTCTCTGTGTGCTCTGCAGTGTATGGGAGACATCATAGCACTTATTCTCCCTCTGGTAGCTCAGAGTCAATTGCCAAGTAGAGAGTGAGCCTAACTAGTAAAAATGTAGTATACAAGTCGCAAGTTGCAGCTCATTTTAAACAGTTATATGAAAGTATAGTTACCCTACTAAATAACGGTTGATATAGGAATATAAGATTTCATGGGGTGGAGGAACATCTTAAACTTATCATTTTGGACATCACCTTCTCTTAATAAGAACCGGCTGGTTCGGAATGGATTTGGGTCTGGCATTTGAAATACCAACCAGCAGGATGAATCTGGAAGAAATTGTTGGCAACTGCACAATTTTTCTGTAGCGCCCTCTGTAGGTAAAAGTTGATATTACATTGAATCTATTCAAGTTAATGTGCTAAGTCCTCCAGGGTGGGAGCTACTCTTTACTGCAACTGCTCACTGAAGTTAGGAAAGTGGAGTAGTTGTCACAGGGGTCTCACTTCCTGATGTGACCTCTAGGAGATCTGAGATCAGGAGGTCACAACACATAATGCTTGACTATTATTAGGTATTGGAGTGGTTTTACTTTTTTAGTGCTGAAAGGGTTAAGAAATATTTCCCTTCTGGCTGAGAACTTGTAGTCTCTATCTCAGCTGCAGAACTTTTGGGCCATGCCCTTCCACTAGATATACACACTCTTGGCTACCATTTAGTTCAAGTTATATTCTATACGCTCTGACGTCTTTGGGGAAAGTTTGGAGTTCGTTGTTGTAGCATCAGCGAAGTTCCTCCTGGAACATCTGGAGAATGTTATTTGTTGCGTATTTCCCTATCTGTCTATCTTAGCTACCTTGTGTTGTCTTGTTGTAGTAGCCAGTCTAGTGCTTCACTGGCCTGAACGCTAGTCACCGTGAGTCCATGGCCAATTAGAGCTTAGGCACATCATGGTGACCGGGAAAAGGATCCGTATAGGGATGTTAGGGTAGCACAGGGTTCAGCCTCTGTTAAGTATTAGGATGTATGTGCATTGCCCACCAGGGCCGTGGGTTACTTGGGACCGGTCCCTGCTGTGTGGTCACAGGGGTATGTCACGGTAATGGCCGTGGATCGGTTCCGTGGCCCTGGAAGGACCGCAATTAAAAAGGGGAGAATGTAAAAAGGGGTAAAAAATAAAATTAAAGTTAAAGTCAGTGACGCCACCCATGGTATGCGGCCAGGTGTGACCGCTGCTGCTTGTCTCAGCTCCAGGGGATGATGATGTGACGCAGCAAGGTGATGAGCCCTCCACGGGCAGGGCTGGTTTATCCCCTGGGCCGGTGATAATAGTCTATTGTGGGGTGGTTGTGAGGTGACTCTGGGGGTGCAACTTACTTCTCTCAGCTGCGCATCGGATCTCTCAGCTTTGCAACCTTTCAGATGCTGTGATCTGTAACCATGGACGCTCAATATAACCGCTCACACAAGTTTCAAGTTCAACCGGGTACCTTAGCTCTCATTTTTCACAGTCTCAATTTTCCTGCAGTGAGCAGTACCGGTAGCCAATACAGCAGCTGAGATGGATCACCAAGCACCCCCATTCTTAATTCTTTTGGGGTCTCTCCAGGACTGCTCACTACCTCAGGGCTAGCAGTCGCGGACTTTCCTGGGTATCCTCTCCTTGGATCCCTAGTCCTATGCGAGGCCTTTCCTTTGGCGTGACAGTCTGTTCGGTTCCGGGTATAAAGACCCTTCACCTCACCGGATAATCTGTGGCCGAGGCGTAAAGCAGCCAACCACTTTTGCAGGGCCGGTACCCTGTCCGTCGACCCAGTCCCTCAGTGTCTTTATAAAGCCGGTCTTCCACCTTGGACTCCTTCTCCACTACACCTGGTCAGTCTCTTCAGCTATGTCAGGGGCTTCAGCTAAGAGTCTGGTTCCTCCTCCTCCCTTTACTCGTCAGGAACTCCGCACCTGTGCTCACCCTCGAGCCCTCCTCATGTCTCTCTGAGGGTCAGTAGCCTCGGACCCGGTCAGCCATAAGATGACACCGGCCACCGGGTCCCGGTTTTCCTCTCTCGTTGTTACTCTCTTTCTCCTCTGTCACTCCCGTCCTCTGCACCTACTCCAACTCAGACTGACTGTGACTCCCTCCATGAGGTAACTACTGTAGTTCCTCCTCCTTCCATAGGTGTCTCCTCTAAGCTCCACCCACCACTCAGCTCTCTCCCATCTCTCCCTTGCCTGGCATAAAGTCCTAGGTATAGGGATTCAGGAGCGTGTTGGGTGTTTGGTTTTGGGGTATATGCAGGGCCGCACCGTCCATTGGACAGTGTGAGCCCTTTAACTCAGGCGGCAAGCTGGCAGGGGGAGCGGCTGTGCAGAAGGAAGGGGACGGCGCCATATCCATACAGCATCTTCCTGCCCGGACGCCGTCGGCTGCGGTAAGACACAGCCTTTCCCCCTGCAGCATAGACAGACCTGTGGCGTGGCGGCGGTGCTGACAGCACCCACCCCAACCCCCCCCGCCCCCCCCCCCGATCCTTACTTGCGGCTGCAGTGGCGGCGGTGCTACCCACTGTCAGCAGCCCCCAAACCCCCCTCCCCCCCCCCCCGGTCCACACTTTGTGGCTCAGGCGGCAGGGGGGCTTGATGCACCCCTGGGTACACGGTTCACCATCTCAGCTGTTGTTTTATTCTGCGGCCACCGGTCGGCAGGGGCGCTACATATGCCCTTTCCCCCCTTTTCCTAAAACCAGGGCTTTCTGTCAATATCTTCCATGGTGTTCCTATCTGTGTTGCGTTGAAGCTTGCTCGGGAATGACAGGGGTCCCTATGCCAAAATCGGCCATGGGCACATGGACAATCCTTTTAATTATGGGTCATGCTACAAATCTTTATAAAAGATCATACAACCAGAAACAGCTTTAGTTATTAATAATCCCACTGTGTCACACATTCACACTGAAGGACTGTGAGCACATTTATTTTGGCTCTAATTTTATGAATGTTTGGTCATAGAGGTGGAAAAAGAAATACACGGCGGATTTAAAGGGACCGGATTTTTTTGTTATTATGGCCCATAAGAGATGAATGACTACTAACCACAGGCTTGCTCTTGGTAATGGCTCAGACCAAACAGATAAATAATCCGATATAGGACTGTACATTTCCTAATGCCAGGCAGGAAACATAACTCACGGACCTGTCAGTTCACCTCTTACAAGCAAGTATCTATTGAAAACTCAAATCCTCAAAACATGACGTGTGTCTGGCATCACTGGAGGCTCTAGGTGAAAGCATCAGATTTAAAAGGGGGTTTCTTCTACTTAGCACCCCTTCTGCAATTTTAAACCCATACTTTGGAGAGGTGCTGGAGTCAGCAGATTACACAAATGACCACGAATGTTATTGGATGACGTAGTTTACCCAGCTATATCTTACTGAGCGCTGGATCCACAGCTACACTGCTCAGTGGTGCTACCGTGTTTGCCTGAAAGTAAGAACCTTTCTTACATTTTTTTGGGGGCCAAAAGTGGCCCCCGGTCTTACTTTCGGGGGGGTCTTACATTGGGTGCCCCAGCAGTGTGGCCTACAGGGGGAGCGACAGGGGGAGCAGTGCATTATACTGTATATATGGGCCCCCTCCTGCTGGCACACTACCCCCCTGTTCTGAGGCCCCCACCGCTGCTGCTGCAGACATCTTACCCTCCAGGGTCTTCTTGCAGCAGCCAGCGCGTCCGTCCTCTGTCCTCGGCTGTCTCCCGGATCATGTGACCCGTCGCAGCGCATGACGTCATCGCGACTGCGACCGGCCGGTCACATGATCCGGGAGACAGCCGAGGACAGAGGACAGACGCGCTGGCTGCTGCAAGAAGACCCTGGAGGGTAAGATGTCTGCAGCAGCAGCGGTGGGGGCCTCAGAACAGGGGGGTAGTGTGCCAGCAGGAGGGGGCCCATATATACAGTATAATGCACTGCTCCCCCTGTCGCTGATTGACAGGGGGATGCAGTGCATATGTAATGAGCGGGCGCACGTGACGTGCGACCCACTCCTGCAGTGTCCCAGCAGGAGGGGGCCTGTAGGCCACACTGCTGGGGCACCCAATGTAAGACCCCCCGAAAGTAAGACCGGGGGCCACTTTTGGCCCCCAAAAAAATGTAAGACAGGGTCTTACTTTCGGGGATCTGCAACCGAAAACGCAAATGCTGATGGTCTGTGAAGAGTGGCCATAGAGACTACAGTAGGGGACCTTGATGAATAGCTAAAAGAGGAAGAAATCTCAGACTTCAATAAGTTCATGCCCCCAGTGGTTGCGGCCCAGTCAAGTAGGGGGCCTACGCCATAACCCGGTCCCTGGGAAGAACCAATGAAAAGTGGGGACGTATCCAAGACAAAGATGGGGGGCTGCAGCAGATGAAGCACTGGGTAACCCAGCTGCAGAAGCCTAGCGAACAAGAAAGGGATAACCTCGCCTCCGAGATGAAGAATGTCTTGCACCAGTGGGAGAAGCTGGTGGATCGTGAAACAGTGTGATATCACAAGAGACAACAGCCAGGAGATACTGAGGTGAGGTGGCAGGTGGTCATTCCCGGAAGTGTGGCCCAAGAGGTAGCCAGGAAAGCTCACAAGTTTGGGGCCCACTTCGGACCAGTAACGACCTACCGATGGCGGCAGCAGTACGTGTATTGCCCTCAGTTGTAGTCTGTGGTGGAAGAAGTCTGTCGGCAATGTCAAGTGTGCAATCTTATCAAGAGCACTGAACAAAGTGGCCATCCAGACCATACAGACCAAAGATCCACTAGAAGTCTTCATGATCAATCATCTCCTTGTTGGACATTCGGCTCAGGGACCACAATAGTGTCTGGTTATGACCAAACATTTCTCCAAGTTCGCTGTGGTCACCCCAACTAGAGATCAGACTACTAAGTCGGTGGCATGAGCCATCTATCAAGATTTCATCCAAGTTTAGGGTGCCTGAAGCAGATCCATTCTGACCAAGACGCATGTTTCCAAGCCAAGGTGATGGAAGAACTATATCACGTATGGCATTCAGCGGTCCCAGGCCACCCCTTATCACCCCCAGAGCAATGGAGCATGTGAACGCTTTAACTGGACTCCACTCCAGATGCTGAAGACAATGGAGGAAGATAAGACAGCACATTGGCCGGACTACCTGCTAGAATCGGTCTTCTCCACTACAGGTTACATCCCATATCTACTGCTGTTCGGAAGAGCTGAATTTTGAGAAGCCAGAGAATTTGATGGAGAGAACTGCCACCTCATGGGTGAAAGGGCATCGGCAGCGATTACATACAATTTGCCATTAAAAACTGCTTTAAAGAGGACCTATCACCCCCTGCTCGATGGCAAAGTAAATGCAACTCTGAATGCAGCATGTATGCTGCATTCAGGGAAGGGGGGTCCCCCATGCCTCTAGCCCCCCTGTACCCTGAGAAATACAACTTAGAAAGCGTACAGATAACTAGTCTAATGGGTGGGATCTTATTACCAGCTCTTCGCCGCTGGCACAGTCCTCCCGCCTGCTCCTTCTTTGTTTCTCCCCCTCTATGGTTCTGCCGCCCCCTCCTGTTCTGCCCTCCTCTTCTCCTGCTCTGTCAATCACACTGCTGCATAGAGTGGCATTGTGTGACGTCAGCGGCAGAGCCCTCCCTGCTTTATGCTTTATTCAAACAGTAGGGCGGGAACCTGGCGCTGGCGTCACGCTATGCCGCTCTGTGTGGCAGCGTGATTGACACTGCAGAAGAGGAGGGCAGGACATGAGGCGGCGGCATTCACATACAAGGGGCTGAATACACAAGGAGGAAGTGGGAGAACTGTGCCAGTGGCGGTGACCTGTTATACAGATCCCACCCATTAGACCTCTTATATATAAGATTTATAAGGTGTATTTCTCAGGGCACAGGGGGGCTAGAGCCATGGGGGACCCCTTCCCTGAATGCAGCAGACATGCTGCATTCAGGCTGCATTTACTTTGCCATGCACCAGGGGGGTGACAGGTCCTCTTTAAATATATTTGGGATGATTTGGGAGCTTCAAAATCCACATGAATGAATATTCAAAGAGCACTTGAAGCTTGAGTCAATGGGAATGACCTATGTGTGAACATCACCTTATAAATTGCACATAACAGATCTGGGGCCCCTGGATCGTATTTTGTATTGGGGTCTGTTGGGGTAATTTTACAGATTTGTATTAGTAGTCAGTTACATATATCAGAATATTAATGAGGGTAGCTTGTATTTGGAGTGTTTTTCATTCTTTCTGTGGGAAAACAAAATAATAATGTTGTAGTTGTGATACCTTTTAATGGCTAACAAAAATAAAATTAATAATGATGTTACAAGGCAAGCTTTTGAGACTGCTTTCGTCTCTTCATCAGGCACCATGCCTGATGGAGAGATGTTATACCATGCTTGATGGAGAGATGTTATGCCATGCCTGATGAGATGTCCTACCATGCCTGATGAAGAGACATGTTATACCATGCCTGATGAAGAGAAGTTATACCATGCCTATGAAGAGATGTCCTACTATGCCTGATGAAGAGACATGTTATACCATACTTGATGAAGAGGTGTCCTACCATGCCAGATGAAGAGATGTCCTATCATGCCTGATGAAGAGACATGTTACATCATGCCTGATGAACAGGTGTCCTACCATGCCTGATGTAGAGACATATTATACCATGCCTGATGAAGAGACATGTTATACCATGCCTGATGTAGAGACATGTCATACCATGCCTGATGTAGAGACATGTTATACCATGCCTGATGATAGAGACATGTTATACAAACATGCCTGATGAAGAGAACATGTTATACCATGCCTGATGAAGAGACATATTATACCATGCCTGATGAAGAGACATTTATACCATGCCTGATGAAGAGACATATTTATACCATGCCTGATGAAGAGATGTTATATGCATGCCTGATGATGAGAGACATATTATACCATGCCTGATGAAGAGACATGTTATACTATGCCTGATGTAGAGACTAATGTTATACCATGCCTGATGTAGAGACATGTTATACCATGCCTGATGAAGAAGACATTATTATACCATGCCTGATTGAGATGAACACCTGTGTTATACCATGCCTGATGAAGAGATGTTATACCATGCCTGATGAAGAGACATATTATACCATGCCTGATGAAGAGAACTATATTTATACCATGCCTGATGAAGAGACATATTATACCATGCCTGATGAAGAGATGTTATATCATGCCTGATGTAGAGACATATTATACCATGCTGATGAGAGACTGTTATACATGCCTGATGTAGAGACATGTTATACCATGCCTGATGTAGAGACATGTTATACCATGCCTGATGAAGAGACATGTTATACCATGCCTGATGAAAAGACATATTATACCATGCCTGATGAAGAGACTGTTATACCATGCCTGATGAGAGACATGTCATACCATGCCTGATGTAGAGACATTTATACCATGCCTGATGAAGAGACATGTTATACCATGCCTGATGTAGAGACGTTATACCATGCCTGATGAAGAGACATATTATACCATGCCTGATGAAGAGACATATTAACCATGCCTGATGAAGAGATGTTATACCATGCCTGATGGAGAATGACCCTGTTATATATCCATGCCTGATGAAGAGACATATTATACCATGCCTGATGAAGAATGTTATATCATGCCTGATGAAGAGACATTTATACCATGCCTGATGAAGAGATGTTATACCATGCCTGATGAAGAGACATTTATACCATGCCTGATGAAGAGACATATTATACCATGCCTGATGAGAGACATGTTATACCATGCCTGATGAAGACATGTTATACCATGCCTGATGTAGAGACATATTATACCATGCCTGATGAAGAGACATATTATACCATGCCTGATGAGAGACATATTATACCATGCCTGATGAAGAAATATGAGCAGTCTCGAAAGCTTGTGACATCCCTTATTTCATTCTTGTTATTTGATTATTAGGTATCACAACTACAAGATTATTATTGTGTTTCTCCCACTGAGGGTGATCAGTCTTTTGTCAGTTGGTGATCACGGTCGGTACCAAACCTTATTATCTGTCATTCCGCCATCACTCGATGTCTCCGCTGATGTCGGGACAGACGGACACTGGACTTAGTGGACAATTTCCTGGTATTAAAGTTTGCGGATTGCTCTAGTCTGAACTATTTTATTTTTTGGGCTGTGTCCTCAGAATAGGACTGGAGGGGGGGCAGGATGGGGCTAGCACAGCCCTCCATGGAAGAATGGGAAAGACACACAGCCCAGTCCCACCCATCCATCCCTGCTCTCTGCTACCTTGTCCTGCACCCCTCACACTTCTTCACACTGTCCCAGAGGCTGAAGCTCTCTCCTCTCTTGTCTCAAGGTATGGCTTCTCTTCTTCACCTGCACTATAGTCCTGGACTACCTGATGGACTACCATACATACATGACCTCATCGCTCCTGGTTATAGTATTATACCATAGCATGTAGGGGTGACATAGGTGGAGCAGAGCTGAGGGGGAATGTGATCCAACTTTTTGGAATATTGCATTCCACTGTGTTCTTACATGGGACTGCTGGTCAACTGCAAACTATGTAACTGCAAAGAACTAAACTTAGCTCTGCCTTATCTCTAATATCTGTAGGATTCCGCTGGGGTTTACGCATTAATATATCACAAATTCCTTATTTTAGACTCAATTGTCAATGTATTATCCAGGATGAGAATGAAGCAATACATAGTATTAGGAGGCTTTAATATTGGGATACATTGTGGTGGAGGCCATAGTTGGAGGCTGAATGTGAGTCCACTGACATAGTGGAGGTGTGAGGAATGTGTATATATATACTCAGACTATCACACTGGGGTTTACATAGGACTGCAGGAACACCTACCACAAATTACTGTGATAAAGTGATACATTGAAGCCTGTCATATTTACTTTGATCTATGAAACTTTTCTAGTTCTACATTATAGTATAGGGTATGGGTTGTACAATTTTTTAAAGTTTATGTAGATAGATAGATAGATGGATAGATAGATAGATAGATAGATAGATAGATAGACCTACCCTCTATCCCCACTGTCCTTATCCCTATTGTACACTTGCTTTGACAAACCTAAGGTGTGTTTAGCCCTAACAATAAAGCTACTTTGAATCTAGATAGATAGATAGATAGATAGATAGATAGATAGATTTCCTACAACCCTACTCAACATCCCTACAGTCCCTATCCCTATTCCCTATTGTACACTTGCTTTGGCAAAACTGATATGTATTTAGTCCTGACAATAAAGCTTATTTAAATTAGATAGATAGATAGATAGATAGATAGATAGATAGATAGATAGATAGACCTACTCACTATCCCCACAGTCCTTATCCCTATTGTACACTTGCTTTGACAAACCTAAGGTGTGTTTAGCCCTAACAATAAAGCTGCTTTGAATCTTGATAGATAGATAGATAGATAGATAGATAGATAGATAGATAGATAGATAGATAGATAGATAGATTTCCTACAGCCCTACCCAACATCCCTACAGTCCCTATTCCCTATTGTACACTTGCTTTGGAAAAACTGATGTGTATTTAGTCCTGACAATAAAACTTATTTGAATTAGATAGATAGATAGATAGATAGATAGATAGATAGATAGATAGATAGATATGAGAAAATCTGATACAGATAACATTACTTTGTCATAATGCATGTAGAGGTTATCTACATATTTATAATCCATAATGTCATATCTATCATTAATCTATCTATCTATCTATCTATCTATCTATCTATCTATCTATCTATCTATCTATCTATCTATCTATCCATCCATCAGTCTATCTATCTATCTATCTATCTATCTCTTATATGTTTGTCTAACTCTAATGTCATAGTAATTAATAATGTGTTATTTTGATTTTTTTTTGACTTGGAACATTTTTATATAATAGTAAAGAACAACAGACCTAAAATAATAGCTGAACAGTAAATACACAGATGTAGCAGTGCTGAGTTTGTTATCCCAAAACCTTATCTCTGCTATTTTATATCGAAATACAGGTAAGAGGTAAGCCAACTCTGTGTTCCATTAAAATGATCCCTTAGAACCTGCAGCCGTTAAATGACAAACTCAGCTCTGCTACATATAGATCAGAGGAGTTGGAGGAAACAACATCTGTATAAGCAGAGCTGCAGCTGTTGATTGTAAATCGTGGTGTCATTGCGTGGCAGGTCCTATGTACAGTGCAGAGGGGAAAAAGGGGTTAACACAAGCATTGTCTGCCACATAAGCAAAAAAGGGGGGGGAAGGGTGGGATGGGAGAAGAGAAAGGAGGGGGTCCTGTTATGTGGGAGAGAGAATCAGCCCAGCTCCACCCTGCCTGGCTCTCCTCTCACATTACTCAGGCTGTGAGGAATGCTCAGTGCTATAGTAACATGGCCAGGTCCTCCTTCATCACCACCATCATGCACTGGGATGTTAGGAGTAGTAGTTGGTCTCCGCTAAAGACCCATTTCCTATTTTACGAGATCCAATAGGATGGAGCATCTTTTACACATACCGTAGTTGCACTATGTTTCAGTCTGCAATCTTCATTCCCTTGTTCGTTGTCACACCTCTGGTGTACAAGGTCAGATTATTCTCTCTTGGGAGTGTCCCTCCCAGTAATATAGGCTGGATGTGAGATCTGTATCTCTTCATTAGTTCATACATCAGCACAGCTTCTATCATGCATTCTTCATCTATAATAATAATAAAATAATAATAATTTCCTCCTATTTCATAGTCTTTTACTCTGCCCTCCATGAGACAGTATATGCTTTCTCCCCTGTCCACAGTAAAGAGATCTGTGTACAACTAGCTCACTGCTGCTATGCCTAACACTAAGAGAAGGGAGGTGGAGAGAAAAGAGACCCTCAGAACCAGAAGAAGGAGCACAAACAGATTTCTAATATTTTCACAAAAGTAGGCAACTAGATAAATAACTTATAGACACTCCGCAGCAACAAAATAATAAGGAGTATTTAGAAAGATGCTTAACTTTGAATTGAGGAACAATAAATTAGAGGTGTGAAAGGTCATGGTCCTGTTTGGGACCTATGTCTGATTGCTAAAGTAAAAAATACTTGAATTCTTGCAGTTTTCACTTTGGCCCCTAAGCTTAATATTTGCCTTATTATACTTGATGTTGTGTAGAGATGACACCTCAGCACTGATCTCATGATCATCATATGGAGGATTACAATAGAAGGTAGCACCAATATACCGATAATGTACAATCTACTGTTCACAATGGGTCATGGTCACAGATCACCTCCTCCTTCCCTGGACAATGACCTCTGCACACAACACTGAGCATGCTCGCTACTCTAGGTCAAAGTTAGCCACCTCTTGTTCTTATCGGATGCCCATTGCTCTCCCAAGTGTGCCCTTTTTTGTTCTGCTAAAATCTGGCATACCGTTCCAGAGATATGGGCCTTTTTATGATGTGGACTTTACAAAAGGAGGTGTGGCCATCAGGGTGATTATGCAAAAAAGTCTAAATACACGCCCAGGAGGATCCTATCAGTCACGCCCCCCAAGACCATAAAAAGGAACACCAAATAAAAAGGCCATATCTCTGGAACCGTAAGGCGGATTTTAACAAAACAAAGAACAGAATACTCTGCTGAGCAACGGGAATAAAATAAGAGCAAAAACTGGACACTTCTGACCTGGAGACAGGTCCTCTATAGAAAAAAAGGAAAGGCATTGGGAATTTCTAGTTTTCAGTACAAGAACTATGAGGGGGAAGAGAGGTGCAAATTAAACTGTTTGGCTTCCGATGCAAAATCTGTTGGGGGAAAACCCCAAATATCAAACTTCATTTCTTGTTCTGGTCTCATCCTATAGGAGAAAGTGATCCTGTCTGCTCCCACATATAGGCCTGTGATGAGTGCAATCGTTGCATCAACTACAGTCAAGTATAGACAGTGGCGTAACTTGAAGCTCATGGGCCCTGATGCAAAAGCTCCAACAAAACCCCCAATTATTGCAAATCTTTAATAGCTTTAGCCTTGTTCTATAGGCCAAAGGGTCTTATAGGGCCCCCCTAGGCTCCAGGGCCCAGGTGCAAATGCCACGCCTCTACCTATTGTAGTTACACCCCTACCTATGGTTACGTCCCTGGGCTGAAAAGTCCACAAGTAACACATCATCCTCCCCCAAGGACCCATTTCTGCTTTTTTTTTTAATAATGGTGTATCAGATGTACCATATATTCTGATAGATAAATTGTCATAAAAATGTCTTTTTCCCTGGTTAATTGGTGAACAAATAATACATTAAATCTTATGTATTTACATAGATTTACAATACTTTATATTATAATAATTGACATATATTTACTTATTTCTGAAAGTGACTAATCAGTCATTAAATGTAGTACATACTGATGGTTTTAGCAACCACAGATTATTTTTTTCAATTAGTATACAAATTATTATTATTATTTTATATATATATATATATATAATATATAATATATATCACCATTAATTCCTTGGTGCTGTACCAGAGAAGAGGTTACATGCAAAGTGCAGATATAGGTTACAGTGAACAAATTAACAATGACAGACTGGTACAGAGGGGAGAGGACCCTGCCCTCACAGGCTTGCAATCTATAGGATGATGGGGAGAAGACAGTAGGATGGGGGCTGCGGCAGCTTCGGTGGTGGTGAGTCGGCTGCACAGGGATGGTGATGATAAGGTGGCAGCCCCAGGGGTGGTGGTGGAGTGCCAGCTCCGGTGGTGGTAAGTCGGCTGCGCGGGGGTGGTGGTGGTGATAAGGTGGCAGCCCCAGGGGTGGTGGTGGAGTGCCAGCTCTGGTGGTGGTGAGTCGGCTGCGCAGCAGTGGTGGTGGTGAGGTAGCCGCTGCTTCAGTGGTGGTGGTGAAGCGCCAGCTCTGGTGGCGGTGAGTCAGCTGCGCGGGGTTGGTGGTGGTTAGGTAGCCGCTCAGTGGTGGTGGAGTGCCAGCTCCGGTGGTGGTGAGTTGGCTGCGAGGGGTAGCGGTGGTGAGGTAGCTGGTACAGTGGTGGTGGTGGAGCGCCAGCTTCAGTGGTGGTGAGGCAGCTGCGCAGGGGTAGTGGTGGTTAGGTAGCCGCTCCAGTGCTGGTGGTGGAGTGCCAGCTCCGGTGGTGGTGAGTCGGCTGCGCGAGGGTAGTGGTGGTGAGGTAGCCGCTACAGTGGTGGTGGTGGAGCGCCAGCTTCGGTGGTAGTCAGTCGGCTGCGCGGGGGTGGTGAGGTGGCAGCCCCAGTGGTGGTGTGGAGCGCCAGCTTCCATGGTGGTGACTCAGTTGTGTGGGGGAGGTGAGGTGGCAGCCCCAGTGGTGGTGGTGGTGGTGGAGCGCCAGCTCTGGTGGCAGTAGGGTCATTACAGGCTGTAAGTTTTTCTGAAGAGATGGGTTTTCAGGTTCCTTCTGAAGGATCCAAGCCTGGACGATAATCAGACGTGTTGGGGGTCAGAATTCCAGAGGATGGGGGATACTCGGGAGAAGTCTTGGAGGCGATTGTGTGAGGAACGAATAAGAGTGGAGGAAAGGAGGAGGTCTTGGGAGGATCGAAGATTACATGAGGGAAGGCAGTGGGAGATTAGTTCGGAGACATAAGAAGGGGACAGGTTGTGGACGGTTTTGTAGGTCAGTGTTAGTGGCTTGCACTGGATTCGTATGGGAATTGGGAGCCAATGGAGGGATTTGCAGGGGGGGAGAAGTGGAGGAGCAGCGAGGAGAGATGTATTAGTTGGGCAGCAGATTGGAGAGGTGTGAAATTGTTAGTAGGGAGGCCAGAGGAGGATGTTACAGTAATCAAGGCGGGAAATGATGAGAGCACATACAAGCAAAAAATAAGTTAATAATGATAAAGCAAAAACACTCCACCCTGGGTTATCGTCCCTTTTTCCTAAAATTACTTTTTTTTTCTGAAGATCCTTTTTGGATTAAAAGCCTGAGGATCAGTAGATCGTCATGGATGTGATTTTAGAGTCATACCTTTTTCCTTCAGCGGCCACTGCTGGGGAAATAGAGTATTACATGTTTGCCACTTAAATGAAAACTGGATGGGGCGGCTTTTCTAATTCAAAGTATGGAAAGAGATTGCTGTGATAAGAGAACCCTTTAATTCATAACCGCAACATTGTAGGTCAGGGGTTCCAATTTACATTTATAGGGGTTGTGCTAAATTTGGAAGTCATCCCTTGTCCATGAAATAGGGGATAACGTCCTGATTACTGGGACATCCAGAGATCCCTGTGAATCATGTGAGACCACCAGTATAACAGACTGCAGCATTCGGGTGGTCTTCATCGCACCTATTAAAGGGAATCTGTCAGCAGGTTTTTGCTATGTAAGCTGAGGACAGCATGATGCCGGGGGTTAAAAAACAAAAAGCAACTGTGCTTTACTTTTTAGGGTCTAGTTTACTGAAACTAAAGACTTTATTACCCTGAGATTACCATTACAGGACTAGGAAGTCATGCGCAGGGCAGTCTGGCACACCTCTTCCTCTGCATAATCTCTATATAGCCTCCTCTCAGCTGATTTATAACCACAGACCACATCAAAGTTGAACGAGTCGGGAAACAAAGAGCCTGTAAAAGTCAATCAATGCAATAGGGTCAATGGGAACGAATTGCAAAAATGACTTTAATCCCACATATATGCATTTAAGTGAAATACAATTCTCCACTAAAGTGAACAATCCCTTTAAAATAATCCATACGCTTATGTAACGGCAGCCCGGGTATAGCTTTGTTATTTGGAGGGGGTTTCTCCTGTCTCAGATGCCACATTCCTCTGAATTGAAGGCTGATGACGTGGGTGTGATGATCTATATGTACACAGTCCCAGCTCACAGGTGGATTTTATTCAGGCTCCAGCCCAAGATAAATTTCCTGCTCCTTCATGCTTTAGCTCAGGATGGCCGCACCTGGGAAATACTTCACAATCTCCAGACACCCGTCAAAGGCTGCTCTTAAGGGAGTAGAATGAATAAGGCTTCACTTTATGGACCAGGATTAGATGCAACCCTAAAACCCATGGAGAGTGTATCCTACTCCTTTATTCTCTTAAAGGGGTTGTATAAATGAGTTAATAATTATATTAAAAAAAAATATGCACAAGCACTACCAGGGTGGTAGCTGCCACCTACCCACCTTTTGTGCCAGGCAACGTTCATCGCTGATCACTGCTGACACAGAGGGGTCTTGAACCGCTCCTGTCAGCGATTTTGCCACATCACATCTACAGAGGGGCGGCTTCTCCCTCTGTCGACGAACGTCAGAGCCGACGTCATACTAATTGACAGCCGGCTCCCCCAATCAGGTAGCCGGAGATGGCTGTCAATCAGCAGGAGACCGGCTGTCCCGCTCCGTCCACAGAGGAGAGCGGAAAGGAAGCTGCAGTTCTGTTTACCCCGCCATGCTGTCCCCGGCAGGAGCGATCAGTGCTGGGGATGAACGAAGGTGAACGGTGACGGACACAACAGGCAGGAAGGTGGCAGCTACCGGCCTGTCAGTGCTTGGGCACATTTTTTTTTTATTGTATAAAAATCCCGGATAATCCCTTTAAATACCTCAAGTAAAATTGCATATTGCTTGTGAAAACAATCAACTTACCCCCACCATTCTCAAGATGAGGGACTTTTTCTGACAGATATTAGTGCATCTCAATGAATTAGAATATCATCAAAAATCAATGTAATATTGCCATGTTTCAGGGCGTTGACTAATAACTCAATATTGTATTCACCCTTTGATGTCACGTGGAATACGGCAGCGCAGTTTTTAACTTCTCATCCTCCCTACTTTGATTTTCTGAGATAATGACCTTTGGGTTTTCATTGGCTGTAAGCCATAATCATCAACATTAACAGAAATAAAACACATGAAATAGATCCCTCTGTGTGTAATGACTCTATATAATATATGGGTTTCACTTTATGTATTGAATTACTGAAATTAATTCTCCAAATATATTAATAAATTGACAACAGGGTGTTAGTTATTCTTTTTGACAAAGGGGTCTGACATGGGCACACTGATTGGATAATGGCACACTGTGTAGGGACACACGTCGAACAGATAACACCCATTTGTAAAATGTATTAATGGGTTTCTAAGAGGAATAATAGATGAATGGTCCAACTTCGAGTTGATCCAGAACTGTTATTTCATTGGGGTCACTGATAGTGATAAGCGAGCACTACCATGCTCAGGTGCTTAGTACTCGTAATGAGCAGTTGGACGCTCGGATGGGCGCGACTCAAGAACCCGAGCATAATACAAGTCAATGGGGAAGTAATTTTCCTGAAGATTTCCAGAAAATTGCTTAAGTTCCCCGTTGAACTTCCATTATACTTGGGTACTTGAGTTGTGCCTATCCGAGCATCCGACTGCTTGTTGTGGGTACCAAGCATCTGAGCATAGTAGAACTCGCTCATCGCTAATGACAAATCCTCTTTAAACCGGGACTGCACATATGTTTATCTCAATCAAGGGGAGGAAAGTTAGATATACATAGAGTTTGTGCGAATCGATTAGCATGTCCCATTCCATTGGCTACAAGAGTGGTCTGCAACCTTTTGCTTGCCTCCTTTTTGGATTGGTTGACTTTGGTGACGTCATAATTGTGGCGTTACGCACATGTGACATTACACCAGGCCCGCTAATCAAAAGAAGATCCGGGGATGCCGATAGGTAAGAGGGGGTACTCTCGCTCCCGTGTAGCGGCCACAGGCCACTGTTGAAGCCGATGGAATATGCAAATATATGTGTATACCCATGTATACATCCATATGCCCATGTGTATACCCATGTATATACCCATATGCAATATATGTATATACCCATTTGGGGCTCTTTTAACGGCCATTGTCATCTAGTCTACCCATCTTTAGGGTAGCCACATACCCTAGGTAACTGATTGCTAATTCGTCTCATGGTCAGGCTCAGGATTGGCAACTTGACTTTTTTATTTTTTCTGGACGACCAGTTTTTAGGGACTGTCCTGCAATTTCTGGACGGTTGGCAACTCAGCTCATGGCATCTCTCTAGACGTACTCCCTTGAGCAGCCTAGCATTGATATGTTCTCTGTTTGGAGAGAGTAGGACTGGCCTGAGACATCAGATGGCTGTTGGCCAAACGATGGTATAGATTGATCGTTAGTCCAACCACCATCTTAGCTGAGTCTCCCATACACATGATTGCTCACTCCTGTGTTCTCTATGAGAAAGCCATCGACAGAAATGTTGGCTGGCAGTTTATCGTTGGGATTACAATGGGATCGGCAGTCCGAAATTGGACACGCCTGATCGACATCTCCCCCGTTCATCAGTTGGCCGGCACCCTCGTACACATTATATTATTATTTACCGCCATTCATCAAGATCTTGAGCCATGGCGACTTGATTGATTAATGCTCTGTAGGAAGATTGATCTTGTGCAGCCTAGATAGGTCCACCAGGGTCTTCTCCGCCATTATCTTGATAGTATCAAGTAATCTGTTGTTGGTCTTCCTCTTTGCCATGTTCATTCTATCCTTCCTACCATGATTTTCTTTTTCAGTGATTGCTTTGTTGTTATTATTAACCGGCCTTCAGCACGATCCACGAGCCATGGTGACTTGATGGATGAACTCTCTGTAGGAAGATCGATCTTGTTCAGCCTACATAGGTCCACCAGGGTCTTCTCCAGGCCTACATAGGTCCACCAGGGTCTTCTCTGCCATTATCTTGATAGTATCAAGCCATTGAGTTGCTGGTCTTCCTCTTTGCCTTGTTCCTTACATTCTTCCTACCATGATGTCCTTCTCCAGTAATTGCTTTGCTATTATTTACAGACCATCAGCTCGATTTTGAGCCATGGTGACTTGATGGATGAACTCTCTGTGGGAAGAATTACATTGTTCAGCCTAAATAGGTCCCCCAGGGTCTTCTACTCCGTTATCTTGACAGTATCAAGCTATTGGGTTGCTGGTCTTCATCTTTGCCTTGTTCCTTCTATTCTTCCTACCGGCCTTCAGCTCGATCACAAGCAATGGTGACTTGATGGATGAACGCTCTGTAGGAAGAATGACATTGTTCAGCCTAAATAGGTCCACCTGGGTCTACAGGAAGATCGATCTTGTGCAGCCTTCATAGGTCCACCAGGGTCTTCTCTGCCATTATCTTGATAGTATCAAGCCATTGAGTTGCTGGTCTTCCTCCTCGCCTTGTTCCTTGCATTCTTCCTACCATGATGTCCTTCTCCAGTAATTGCTTTGTTATTATTTTCTTGCCTTCAGCTCGATCTTGAGCCATGGTGACTTGATGGATGAACGCTCTGTAGGAAGATTGATCTTGCGCAGCCTAAATAGGTTCACCAGGGTCTTCTACTCCTTTATCTTGACAGTATCAAGCTATTGGGTTGCAAGTCTTCATTTTTGCCTTGTTCCTTCTATTCTTCCTACCATGATGTCCTTCTCCAGTGATTTCTTACACATTATATCATCGGCGTTTTCGACAGACATTAGGCTAATGTGCATGAGGGCCTTAATATACTGGCAGCAACTTATCTGCCTGCTGAATGTAATGGCCACGTTACACGTCCCGATACCGGACCGACGTTGGATACAACGGCGCGGGAACGAGCTTTTTTTGGGCAGAATTCCAAGATCGCATAGGAGTTGTTACACAGCGCGATATCGGCAGGCAACGCCACTGCGATGTCTATGCCCCCTTGTGCGGCCGACCCAGGAACGACCATTTAACATGGGAGAGAATAGAGGAAGTTGGTCTCCAAGTCGGGGTTGGGTGTTCACGCAGCACGATCCGCCCAGATTGGCCATCCAATATCGGGCGGTTGGAGATCACGCTCATTTGATCCCCGATATCGGTTGTGCATCGTTCGTGCGTCGCATTGGGCATTTACACCATACAACGCACGACCGATATCGGGGTCAACGCACGAACCACGTGACATTTCATCGGAGTTGGACGCCGATATCGGGACGTGTAAAGGGGTCATTCCATGTCAAGTGAACCAATGATTATTACCTCTATATTTTTAATTCTTTTGAGATTTTGTTATTTGATAATAGCATGTCAGACAATGCAAAATGTGAAGAGAAAAATTTTTTAAAAAATTTATTTTTTTTTTTAAATGATTTTCAAAGTTCTGAAAAAGTGTGAATTTCGCTGTTGCCTGCCTTTACGTTTCTCCTCATAACTAAGGCTAGGAATAAGATAGAGAGACAAAATAAACACCATTCTACTCAGAACTATACAGGCTTTCACCAGATATGTCACAAGAGGATTTTTGTTAATATTTTACCCATGTGATCGCAAGCGCAAAACTTTAAAACGTATTTCCGAAAAATCGGCGCGCTTTAAATATTTCAAAAACTGCCCATGTGTCTGCTTTGCTCTTAGCCACATCTGTACCAAATTTCAAGTTGGGATCGCAATGGGATCATATTTTAACATATTTTACTATTAATAGCGTCAATGGGTCATTCCATATCAAGTGATCTAAATATGAATATTTTTTTTTACCTGACGTCTTTAGATTTTTTTTTTTTTTTTTCCTTTATGAAGTACTACTTTAGTTAATTACAAATTAAAAGTTTGGAATTTTTTTCTTCATCAGTTAATTTTTTACAGATTTTTAAAGTTTAAAAAAAGGGTGAATTTTGGCCTGGTACGACTTTAAATTTTTTTATCTCGGGCTAGAAATAAGATAGAGAAACAAAATAAACACCATTCTACTCAGAACTGTCCAGGCTTTCACCAGATATGTCACAAGAGTATATTTGTTAATTTTAATTTTTTACCTATGCGAATGCAAACGCAACATTTTGAAACGCATTTCCGAAAAAAACATTTTAATAAAAATTTTCCAAAACTGCCCATGTGTCTTTTATGCTCTTAGCCACATCTGTACCAAATGTCAAGTTGGAATCGTGATGGGATCATATTTTAAAATATTTAACTATGGTTAATCTCATTTTTATTAAATTTTGAAAAAAACATATGAAAGACATACATTCAATCTTTTAACAAAATCTTGAGACATATAAAATATACAAAAAGAGAATTCACAAAGTTATTAGTAACTTTAAGATAAGCTGCAAATTTACTTTTGCGCCTATCTCTGGTGCAATATATACTACAATCTAAATATAATTCCAAACACTCAAGTATACAACCTTTCTCAGGGTTTTGAGATGTTCTGATGTCAAGGGGACAAGCAGCCCCAGCAGAATGATTTTTATCACTTGGCCCCTTCTAACAGGTTGACCACGTAAGTGGGTCATTACCCGTTGAGGCCTAGTTGGAATAGTCTATCGACTGGTGTACCGGAAAGGAAGGCCGAAATATTAATGATCTACTCACAGCTCAGAGTTTTCGATACCTGTCTAATGTTCACTAGAATTCTGAAGGTATAGGTGTAGAAAGGAAATACCTAGACTGAATGTATCAGATGGGAAGAAAAGAGAGATAGAAAAGAAGAGAGAGAGAGAAGAGAAACAAAAACCATTAGAAAAAGTTATACTGGGAAAGAAAAGCCACGTAAGAAAAAAAGAAATATTGAGTGCCTCGGTTTTGGAGCAATTCACTTTAAAGTTGCTCAATTGTCCGAACCGTTCAAACTCCATTAAGACCGCAGGGATGGAGACCAGGGGCTGGGAGATGTAAAGTAGCAGGTCATCTGCAAATAAGGCTAATTTGTGATGACTCTGTCCCAGCTTGACCCCATGGACGCATTCATTGGACCGAAGTGCAAAATATTTAACTATTATAGTGTCAATTCAAAAGTCACCAAGAACACAATCAGTCATTTTTTCACAATTGCCCGTCAATAGTTTGAATTTGATATAAAGAAACATAGTCTTGTAACATCTCAAATGAAAGCTGTTACCGTTCTGAGTAAAATGACGCCTCTCCTACTTCATTATCTTATTTCTAGCCTGAGATAAAAAAATTTAAAGTCATACCAGGCCAAAATTCACCCTTTTTTTAAACTTTAAAAATCTGTAAAAAATTAACTGATGAAGAAAAAAATTCCAAACTTTTAATTTGTAATTAACTAAAGTAGTACTTCATAAAGGAAAAAAAAAAAAAAAATCTAAAGACGTCAGGTAAAAAAAAATATTCATATTTAGATCACTTGATATGGAATGACCCATTGACGCTCTTACTAGTAAAATATGTTAAAATATGATCCCATTGCGATCCCAACTTGAAATTTGGTACAGATGTGGCCAAGAGCACAGCAGACACATGGGCAGTTTTTGAAATATTTAAAGCGCGCCGATTTTTCGGAAATGCGTTTTAAAGTTTTGCGCTTGCGATCACATGGGTAAAATATTAACAAAGATCCTCTTGTGACATATCTGATGAAAGCCTGGACAGTTCTGAGTAGATTGGTGTTTATTTTGTTTCTCTATCTTATTTCTAGCCCGAGATATGATAGAAAATGTAAAGCCATACCAGGCCAAAATTCGCACTTTTTTAAAACTTTAAAAATCTGTAAAAAATTAACAGATAAAGAAAAAAATTCAAAACTTTTTTTTTGTAATTAGATAAAGTTTTTCTTCAGATAGAAAAAATTTTTTAAAAATCTGAGGACGTCAGGGAAAAAAAAATATTCATTTTTGGATCACTTGACATGGAATGACCCAAAGTGGCCATCAGGGTCGGCTGATCAAATTGCAACCGCCTCATCCGGATCTTCCCCCAAGACATCTGTTGTCATGAACAGTCTTTCACGAAGACTTTCGCGAAGCAATCACCGATCTCAGGGAGACCTCAAGGATTCCACCCCATGGCTTGGTCCTTCCCTGGCGGTATATCTGGCTAGTCCTGTGTCTGAGACTCCTAAACGAGGCTCCACGGACTCTGTTTGCACTTTCTGTAGAAAACTAACGTACCTATGAGTAAGGATCAGATTTCATAGATCCGAAACGCATCAGTTCTTGACGTGTCTAATGGTTTTAGAACAAACGAATACATTTTTTCGATTTTAGATTATTCCCTCTCTCATTTTTGGCGGTTTACCTTCCCCGTTGCTCAAGTCTTTTCCATCATTCGAAAAGGAAGAGACGCGAAATCCATTGACCCAATGGGTTAATGGCAACGGTTGCTTCATCTTCCATGATGAATCCGGCCAATGTGTATTTCTCTGTCCATGGAACGTACTAAGTAAAATCTTTCCAGACATAGATGGGGCCGTAGAAGAAGTCTCTTTTCATAAACTTAGTTTACTCTTCTGAAATAAACTTGTTTTTTCCTTGCTCGGAGATCACGACGAGCTGAGGTTTGTTTGCTACAGGACACATTTCCCTCTAAGGGGCCTTCCAAGCAAAATACATACGGTTCTGTACTTCTGTGTCAATGGGTTTACGAGAACTTTTTATTGATATGTTGGGGGGGAGTGAGTCAAAATAAAGTAAGGGGGTCACTTCACCCTTAGTCTGCCACAGATATCCGGCATCAGAAAAGGCCGAACGCCGAGTAGGACTCCCATCAAGAATAATCATATTTTTGGTAAAATTTTTATTTCAACTTTTCTACATTTTGCTTGAAATGTTCTCTCTGTGTTGTTATTCCATTTACATGTTAATAGATGCAGTATTTGAAAGGCTCCTGTCATCGAGCGGCCTGAATACATAGGGGGGTACCGCCATCGTCTCAACCCCGCTGTTGCTTTTGGTCAGCGAAAGTGTTTCCACTCTCTGATCCGAAATGTGACTAAATAATCCTGTTTATTTTTGAGCTGCGGACATGAAGAATGTTCTCCCAGCGTGCGTGTGCCGAGTGCCAGGAAATGTCCAGAAAAACAGGGTGCCCCCGGCCTGTGCGAAAGCCTATCAGGGCATCTGGGCTAGAGAAAGCTGCCAAAAAGTGGTAGTACTTTTCCACCCGACAGTTATAAAAGCCAAAAAGGCTGAACTGACCCCCAACCTGAGACGCAGCGCACAGACAGGGGATCCATGGCCAGGGAGGAGAATGAAAGGAGGTTTTTTGGACGACTCCTTCTGACCACTTTACAGGGTACGCTGGGAATGAAAATGAACGTTTGTAGGTCGACCTGTCCTATGTTACAGTAAATCATTTATTTCCCAAAAGAACGAGTTAACCCCTATCCATAGGAATGGGATCAATTGTTGAGAGTCCAAATGCTGGGTCCCCGATGATCCCAAGAATAGGGCTCTGGAGACCCATCCTGAATGGACTGGAGGTGCTCATGCTCAACTTATGCTCCATTTATTGTCTATGGGTCTGTCAAGTAAAGAGCTCATATTTGTCTTGCACCTCTGCTCCGAGTTCCAGCGCCCAGATCTTGGGATTACTGAGGGTCGTTCCAAAAGAAAAAAGCTTCCGATGAGGCCAGGGATATATTCCAAATATTCGCCTTTTATTTGGAACACGTGTAAAACACCAACAAAGTAGGACAAGTTGATGCGTGTTCGACTCAAGACTGAGCCTTAAGGCCCGTTACACAATACAACATCGGCTGCGATGTCGGAAGCGATGCCGCGGGTGCGCGCTCGCTTCCGACATCGCAGCCAAGCTGTCACACGGCAAATTGTTGCTGGTGACGGCGCTCGCTGGGCTGGGATCAACCCAGCGAGCGATCCACTGCAATGCAGCGAATAGGCGGGATCGGCCGTGACGTTGCTATTGCGGTGTCACACCGAACGATGCCGCAGGTTGTTTAAGCTGAAGTTGTCAGGTTTTCCTGCATGCAGCCAAACCTGTCAACTCCGACTTGAACAACTATCGTTGCTGAATCGTACGTTGACACGCCACGACGCATCAACGATGTTGTTTCCACATCGTTCCTGACGTCACTTTTGAACGATGTCGGGAACGATGTTGAGTCGTGTAACGGGGCCTTCAGTCATAACACTGATGTCGAGTCGAAACGCATCAACTTGTCCCACTTTGTTGATGTTTTAAAAGTGTTCCAAATAAAGGACGAATATTTGGAATATACCCTTGGTCTCATCGGAACCTTTTGTCTTTTGGAACGTCTCAAATTGCTCAGCGTACGCTGAGACATGGATCCAAGGTAGCTTGTCTTGGAATAGTATGGTGAGCGGATTTTTCCTAATTACTGAGAGTCACAGTGGTCCCAAGTTATCTCACAGATAGGGAGAACCTTTTTTTTTTCTAGGGGGAGGAATACTCCTTTAGTTAAACTTAATATACCATGTAGGTGAACATTTGTCATTGTGCTTGTGCCAACATTTTTGCTAAAAAAGTACACCAGTCTTGAGTAACTGCTCCAAAATGTAAAACTGTGAGAACATGGGTCACGGTTAATCTTTAGACACGACATATGACATATTTAAGTTTATGCCCCTACATAGAAGTCGTTAAAAATTGCAGGCTCTCGACATGTCTAAAAAAGCCGTGGAACACCACTCGAATCCATTTCAAGCATGCATAAAAGGTCGAATTTTGTGCAAAATGTTACATTGGCGTGCAACAGTTGTCACAATGGCCTTCAACTCATTTCTAACATTTGGATGTATGCTAATTAGCATATTAAAAAATTAGCAATTTATGCCAAATGTTGTCTTTTACCTAACACAGGGAAGTGTAGTACCGGGCCTCAAAAATTACACTTAGGGTGCCTTCACATTTGCAGATGTTAACGCCGCGTACGATGCGCATGCGCATCAGCATGTGGAAACGCATATAAAAGCATGTAAACGTTGCAGATTTCATCAGCATGCGTATGCGCATACTGATGATACGCACTGCGTATGCATGCGTTTTTATCATGCGCATGCTGTTTCTATCCGCATGCGTTTCTGAAATTACCCCTAATTTTCATCACTCCACCTACTGGCACGCCCCATACGCATGCGCACCGTCAGCAACATCCGCAAAACGTCGCGCACGCTTGCGCACTCATAGGGACTAATGAACGCACCATGCGCTGGCGTGCGCATGCTGCCTCTTTGCAGACGCGCCGAAAATTCCTACATGCTGCGTCCCGCGGCGGACATTTGGGCCCTCCATCATGCGCATGCGTACAGATACGCGGACATACGCGACATAATTTATTTCTTGCGGATGAATGCGCACACCATGTAAAATATAGGTGCGCAGTCCGCATGCGTATTTTAACATGAACGTAAGCACCGTGCGCAGCGCGAACGTCTGCAAATGTGAAAGTAGCCTTACAAATTTGTCAAGGGCGCGTCATCGGCAATATATGGAATGTCGAAGTTGAAGTCTTCTGAAGATTTGGAGTAAATGATATCATTTCTGAAAAATGTGAGCCATAGAGGCTAATGAAGTGTCATCAACACTCACAATGAACGTGTGTACTGAAGCCCCCTGTCCATACACATTAGATCAAAGTCAGCCAAACCTGCCCATTTCGGCAACATTATCCAACCATCTAATGGACATTGGGGTCTCCTGAATCTACCATGGGAGATGATGTTGGGGAAAGAAGGATCCTGCCGTTGGAATTTCGGCTTGGAGATTAATTCATAGACAACACAGGAGTGCTCAACCAAGTCGGGAGAGGCAGCTGTCAGCTGCACCATTGGCTAGATTAAGATAAGGCATGAGTAAAAGAAAAATTAAACTCCAATAATAGTTTTTACCCTCAAGTACATGGGATAGATGGCCAGTGGCGTAACTACCGCCTGGGGGGGGCCCCGTGACCCGTGCTGAAAGCCGGCCGCCGCGATAGTGCCAGCCGGAGAGGAGGAGTAGCCAAAAATATTCCAACAGCATCCCCCTTCCCGGTCCTCATGTGAGGGGGGGAGAAGCCAAAAATTTTCCAACAGCACCCCCCCCCCCAGGTCCTCACATGGGGGGCCCTAGGGCAGATCTTGCACCGGGGCCCAGCAAGCTAGTTACGCCACTGCTGATGGCCATAGTTTCTTGAAGGAGTATTCTCAACTTTAGAAGTGCATGATCAATGAGGGGCAGATTGCTGGGATCCTCTTGGATTTAGAGAAGTCAGAAGAACCCAGTATGAATGGAGTGGTGATAATTCATGTTCATTGCTCCTATCTCCAGTGGTCCCATTAAGAATGAATGGCGCAGTAATAGACATGATCAGAACCCTGATGCATTGGGTCATGGTTAGACCCCAAGTGACTGGAAAGTTATCCCAAATCCCAGGGGTCACCAACCTGTTGCTGGGCAGTCACATGTGCCTTGCGGGTCAGTGATCAGTGGCACACAGCTGTCTTCCTGCCTAATACATAAACACCAGGTCTAACAAACAGCTATGAAGAGCAGTTCTCCAGATGGTGGCTATTGTAAGGGACCCGTCACACTTGGCGAAGCTCCAGCGATCCCGACAACGATACGACCTGGTGAGGATCGCTGGAACGTCGCTACGTGGTCGCTGGTGAGATGTCAAACAGTCAGATCTACTCAACGACGCAGCAACGATACGGCGACCCGTATCACAACCTCGGCGGTCGTTGGGACCCTGTCACACAGCAGCTAGTCTGACGACTCAGACCTACGTGGCTGAGTTCTGAGTCGCCAACGAGGTCGTTGTTAAGGCGTCAAACACACCGATGCATGCTGGCCAGCGGGAACCCAACGATCAAAAAATGCTCCAGGCCACTCCGACACGATCGGCGATGTCACAGCGGGGGCCTGGTCGCTGCTACGTGTCATACATAGCGAGATCGCTGGTGAGGTCACTGTTGCATCACAAAACCTGTGACGTAACAGCGATCTCGCTAGTGATCTCACTAGGTGTGACGGGGGCTTAACTCCACATAGAAGAGCAGATATGAATAGTGGTAAGGTAGGAACCCCTGGATCTTGGTATACTGCATTGGCGTGATCTCTGCGGAAAAGCTTTTGGTGTTACTATACCGGTAATGGGGGCTCTGGGTGGCAGGAGTTAGATGTGGCTTGTGACCCTCTCTCAGAGCTGGATGTAGCCCTCAAGGTCAGAAAGGTTGGGAACCTCTGACCTATCCAATGGTCAGGGGATAACTTCCAAATTTTAGGATACCCTTTTAAGGGTTGAAACACACCATGGTTGTTTCACAAAACCTGTCAAGACTAGATATGACGTCTTCTGCATCAACCATCAACCTGAAGGTGACCTCCTTGTCTCGTTACTGGAAATCACGCTACAATTCCAGCTCCTCTATCCGCTAGGACTTGTTTCATGCCTCGAGGTACATGCCTGTACTGATTTTTTAGTACATGTTTGTATTTGACATTTGTGCTTGTGATCCCCCCAGGATCCTACCCCACTAATATCAGACTCACCGGGGTCCAGGAAGGAATGATCCAGCAGGAGCCTAACAAACATATCTTTTACTTTTAGTGAGGAACAATGGGTTAGATCACACTTTTTGGTAGAAGACTAGATAGGCCCCCACTGGTTAGCAGTTGGTCATCCAATGTTTAATCACATTAACAGATGTGTGGGTTCCGAGTGCACCATGGACCACACATGAAGAGCACACACACCCATTATAGTCAATCAGCGGTGTAACTAGGTTTCATGGCGCCCGGGGCAAAGATCTATTTCGGCGCCCCCCCCCCGGAGTAGGTGAGGAGTTAGTGCTGTCAGCTTTCAGCCCCGCCGCCCCTGCAGCCTTTGGTGCGGTGCGGGGGATGTCAGCTTTCAGCCCCGACGCCCCTGCAGCCTTGGTTGAGGAGCGGGGGAAGGGGTGCCGCCGGCGCCCCCCTCTGAGTTGCGCCCGGGGCAAAGGATCCGGCTGCATCCCCCTAGATACGCCCCTGTAGTCAATGTGCCAGCGTACATGGCCAATTTTCCAAAAGGACCAACGGTCTTATTTATGGACTGGACCAGGGCAAGTAAATTTAAGCAACTCCTGTCCATTCCTAATTTGTGGATGTGATTAGTCCAGGTTTCATTACGGCCATCTGAACTGGCTTTATCGCTCACCTTATTACTGTAACTGATGGAATTGCTGGATCAATAGAGTATTAACCTCCATGTAGAGAATTACATTTCAGTCCATACCCCAAAATCATAACCGTACAATAAATAACAAAGTCTCATCTTTTATTATACACATTTGCTTTACATGCCACAATTGACTTAAACTTGGATATTTTCTTTTCCAGGTCAGGTAGCACAATGAGAGTCTGGATCTTCTTCGCCTTGTGCCTGGCTGGCAGAGCACTAGCTGCACCTGTAAGTGACCACATACTACCAAATCAATCGATATACTTCACGTCTTATCCTATAACATTGACTTATACGATCCTTTCTGCTGTTCCCATTCTATGTTCTGCTGTGGATTAATTAAGGACAGAACAACATAAAGGGAGTCCATCAACTCCCAAATGCATTAATGTATGCATGTAAATATAGCCCCTATAAAACTGATACCATCCCTGTACCTGTTACTGGTACAGTGCCTGAGAAAATAACTTAATTTGTATGCAAATGAGCTGGCTTGGTGCACCCTTGGTGTAGCCAAGAGTTTGGTGCACCGTTAGTCCTCCTCATTTCCATATCGGGGGCCTTCTCCCTCTTCTGATTCACAGTAATCGCTGAATATTGCAGGTGTGTGCGCATGTGTACTGACTAATACACCTACAACTGTATATAATCTCAAGCCGCTCACTACACTTCTGGATGTATTAGTGTGTCTAATGGCTTCAGAAGAAAGCAATCATAAGCGAGGGAAGACCTCCAATATGTAAATAAAGAGGCTTAACATTGCACCAAATGGTTGGTTACACCTAGGGTGCACCATGGTCCCCTCATTTGCATACCAAAAAGGTTCTTGAGGTGTTTGCAGGTGAAACCCACATCTTCATGGTATATCCTGTGGATATAAATGTCTTCACAATACCATTGAAGGCCTCACCCATTAAGCAAAACCTTCTCCTTTTTACTTTGTTCATTGCTGAACATGCCGAAAAGGTCCTGTTCTGGGAGAGGTTGCCCTGACTTCCCAATATGGGGTAATATGCTGTGTTCAGAGGCAGGTTTATAGTATTTCTATGACACTTTGGTGTCCAGTTGATGGTAATATTTGTGGAACCTTGGTGTTCACTAACTCAGTTCTCTTCTCTTTAAACAGCAACAGGATGCTTTGCCGGAAGAGGAGGAGGTGATAGAAGATGTTGTGACTGAGGTGAGACAATTTAGGCACCCCATACACATTAGCTGCAGGCCCTTACTCGTCTATATCTGGGATTGCTCTACTCGGATGAGTGTTCACGTTTTCCCTACGACAGTCCTTGTAAGACTCCTCCAGCAGCGACTTATCTTCCAGAGAACAAAAGAGTTTGTTGTGGGAAATCCAATGTGTGGGCTCCTTCTCAGTGTCCGGAGGCCCCCAGACAGCATAGACCTCTGGCTGATCCCGACAATGTCGGCCAACTTTGTCTTCTGTGTATGGCTGGGGTCACAGTACCATTTTTCACATGCATTTTTGAAGACCTGCGTTTTCAAAAACGCATGTAAAAACGCACCATAGGCCCCCATGTTAAAAAACGCATGCCCTAATAGCCAAAAAGCATGTGTGACTGTCCATGCGTTTTTGGAGCATATCCAAAAACGCATGCGTTTTGTAGAAAACGCATGCGTTTTTGTAGAAAACGCATGCGTTTTTATAACATGGGTTCCTATGGAAAACGCATGCAAAAACGCATGTACAGTTAGTACCTTTTAGTGCCATTCAAAAACGCATGCGTTTCCCATAGGAGCCCATGTTAAAAAAAACGCATGCGTTTTTCCGGAAACGCATGCGTTTTTTTAACATGGGCTCCTATGGGAAACGCATGCGTTTTTCAAAACGCTCCAAAAAATACTACAAGCACTATTTTTATGTGCAGATTCAAAAACGCAGCCAAAAACGCAGGGAGCCATCAGAGACCTTAAAAAAACTCATGCTGACATGAAAAACGCATGTAAAAAAGCATGCGTTTTTAAAAGGCACTAAAAAACTGTGACCACAGCCTATAAGAGCCTTTACACCTTACATTGCATGACCAAGAACTTGTCAAGGGCTTCGTTCACCTTACTTCTTTATGATAACAGGAGACAGAAGTAGGAGCAAACCCCGTGCAGGTGGAAGTTGGAGAGTTTGATGAAGCAATAGATGAGGAAGAGGATCCCACCACACTAGAAAGTGAGTATGGCTTTCAGCAGACACGATAGCTTGTACGGCCAACAGCTTATCTCCTGAGTCCTCCATGAACGCTTAGGGTCCCGTCACACTTGGCGATGTTCTAGCGATCCTGACAATGATATGACCTGGGAACGTCGCTACGTGGTCGCTGGTGAGATGTCAAACAGTCAGATCTACTCAACGATGCAGCAACGATACGGCGACCCATATAACGACCTCGGTGGTTGTTGGGACCCTGTCACACAGCAGCTGGTCTGACGACTGAGACCTACGTGGCTGAGTTCTGAGTCGCCAACGAGGTCGTTGTTAAGGCGTCAAAAACACCAATGCATGCTGGCCAATCGGAACCTGATGATCAAAAAATGGTCCAGGTCACTCCGACATGATCGGCGATGTCACAACAGGGGCCCGGTCGCTGCTATGTGTCAAAAAGCGAGGTCGCTGTTGCATCATAAAACCTGTGACGTAACAGCGATCTCACTATGTGTAACGGGGGCTTTAGTTTGGTATTGATTGCTGCCAGACACCACTGGTGGTGACTTATTTGCTTTGTTACAATCCTTTTTTTGTCCTCCAACATCATCTCTTGTGAGGTTCCCATAAATGTAGGCAAGTGAAATTCAGTAGGTTCAGCTGACCTTAATATGTATGGAGACCTTAAGACTTCCCCTGGCGCTTCCAGTAGGCTCCAGGATGACGGCGAGACATCCTGTGCTCTCAAAAGAGTTGGCAAATATCCCTGGTGTCACTGAAGTCTCCCAAAACCTTTTGGAAACCAACAGTTCTTGTATTCCTGTTTCCAGTGGGCGGCCATGACTCCAACAATGGTAACATAGCTCATTAAGTTTGCTCACTATTTTTTCTATAGATAAGAGATGTGCACACACACATATACCCAATGGCGTAACTTGAAGCTCATGGGCCTTGATGCAAAAGCTCCAATGGGGCCCCCAATTATTGCAAATCTTTAATAGCATTAGTCTTTTCCTATAGGCCAAAGGGACTTATGGGGCCCCCCTAGGCTCCAGGGCCCGATGCGATTGCAACCCCTGCACCTATTGTAGTTACGCCCCTGCATACACCCCATACACCTTAGTTTCCAATGAACATCCAATTATGTAGAAGATTGAGTATCTACCAATCAGCAATGACATGCTATTAACCAATGAGATTTGTATGTTTTGTATCTTATTGCTTTATACAACCAATAGGATGCTCATGTTTTGCATCTTATCTCCTTACTGCGCCCAAGGAGATACTCTATAAAACAGGAAAGTTAGGTCCTACTCAGAATGCTGGTGTGTTATTCTCTCCGTCGATGACATTCATCTGTGACACAAGGCTGATCCCATTACGGTGTAAGGCTACAACACCATCAAGCATGTAGCTTTCAGAATAGGACCTAGAAAACTAAGCACTACGACTATACTAATGCATATTAAGATAGATTTACTATTCAGAAACCTGGTAAGAACTCCTCTTTGTAACTTTTTTTTGCAAAACATCTTTTTCCCATAGATCCTTGCCTCAATCATCACTGCAAGCACGGCAAGGTGTGCGAAGTAGACGAGAACAACACTCCAATGTGCGTGTGCCAAGACCCATCAACCTGCCCTGCAAGCGTAGGCGAGTTCGAGAAGGTAAGTCTTCAGGTTGATCTCAATAAATGGAAAAAATGGACTTGGGACCGGCCACCCTAGACTTCATAGACCTCATTAGCGACATTTGGTTCCATGTCTATATTGGAAGGTCTCGAGCAATGCGGCTCTCAACAAAGGTCATTAGATTAAGGAGGGGAAGAAGAAATTCCTTCAAGTTGTCTAGTTGTTAGATTCCATTTTGGGCCTGAAGCAACATATTCGGAGTATCTGCACATTCTAGGATAAGGGTTTCCAGAATAGGAATGAGAGGGAACTTTAGGGGACAAGTTGCTACACATACTGTCAATGAGTAAATGCAAAAATCTAAAAAATTTATTATTTATTCGTAGCTTTACTATTGGAAAATTGGGTGCAATACATAGATTCCATGGAGGGGGACTATGGTCACACCGTTTTGGGAGTTAGGACCCGTTGAAGCGCTAACGCGCAAAACGGTATGACCATAGTCCGCCTCTGCCCCCTCCATCCATGCAATCTATGTAGCCCATTTGTCTTGGAATAAAAGTCTGCACCATATATCAAGACTGGTGAGTGCCGCCCGAACTTTATTCACATTGGTTACAGCTTTTTGCCTGGGGCTGTGCAACGTCCGTCGGTCTTGTTGGTTGGTAATCACCATAGTTGGTTTGTTTTAAAGATAAAAGTCGTAGAGTGTGTTGGTCCCCGGATTCACTCTCTTATTCCTTTAGTTAAAGGATCCGCTAATTAACTTTTTAAACCCTTGGAAATGAAAGAACTCCACTGTTTTTTCCTATGGCACTTACTGAAAGGAAACTTTTTCCCATTCCCCCTTCTCTCGTAGGTTTGTGGCACAGACAACAAAACCTTTGACTCTTCCTGCCACTTCTTTGCCCACAAATGTACCCTGGAAGGTACAAAGAAGGGTCACAAGCTGCACCTGGATTACATTGGACCATGCAAATGTGAGTAACTAAGACCTTAATGCTCTTCACGCCCATTCCTTTTGTTGCAACCAGTTTAGCTTGGATAGATATGATCAATGACTGGTGAAGTTGACTGTGAAAAGATGACTTGATAGATGTTTTCCAGCCAATGACATAAGTTAAAGTGATTGTCTCAGCAGACATCAATAAGTTATGCCTTCAATATCCAGTGGGTGGGGGTCCAATAGCAATTATCCCTCCCACTCTTTGAAGTACCATACCACCTCATCAGCCCACAGCTCAACTCAGCTGTTACGATTGTCTTGGCCTTATGTGACTTTGGGGGGATCTGGGATCAGAAAGTCACAGCATTTAGTTGTTTGCATATCCTCTTTAGAACCCACTCATCGTTTATCCTGAGTAGGAGCCTATTTAAATTTCATCCGGTCTTGTAGGGGTTAAGGTTCCTTTTCTATCCTGCTGTGATTAACATGTAGGTGTAATCTCAGTTGCAGCCACTCATTTCTATTATATAAACCCACTCCTTACCCTCTCTTACGCCGGCTATAGCACATTCTATGCTGACCTGTGAAGGAGTTTTCTCTGGAGAAAGCTGTGGTTATCTTTCCAGTGGATGCGGTAGAGTCCCTCTCTTGGAGTTCTATGTTGGACCTTTCACCCTTATTTGTCCCCCCTTCCTTGTGTTGTCTTTATATCAGTTGTACTACTGGTGACTTGCCGACCTGCTGACTAGTCAGGGCAAGTCCAGGATCAGACAGGGCCTAGACATGTGATCACGCATGAGGGAAGATACATCTAGGGAGCTCAGGGGTCAGGCACAGGTGAGTTAGGTGGTGACCCCTCTCCCTATCATCAGAGTCTTCCTTTACATCTTCCCTAGTTTTCCCCTCCTCTTGTGCTGCAAACTGAGCGTTCCCTAGCTGTAGCATGACATCAGCTCTTTTTGGAGACCAGATGGTCATTTCATGGTAGTCAATGGATAACCATGTGGACTCTGAACAGCTGCATGGAGTCAACATGAGACAAAGTGACCAAAGTCTTAAATTGATGAGTGAACCTATCAATACTTTCAGATTTCCTTAAAATATATTCACCTAGTCTTCTAAGAATGATCGAGACACAATTCTTGCTCCACATTCTTGATTGTACACTGAAGGCTCACATTCTCCTCTGATGGCCCTAGGGGGTCATTTCATTTTGGGTTCACTGTTGGTTAGAGAATGTGCAGTTCCTATTAGGAACGATGGCTGTTACAGCTGTGAGGAGTCAAGTGTCTTGATCCTGCTAGCTCAGCGATCCACGTTAACGTAACCAATGAACATTTTAGTTCCCCCCTAGGGACTAATACCTAAGGTTTGCAGATGTGTCCCAGCCTGCCATGCAATGTTTTACGTGGAAAATTCTGCTTGTTCTAGAAAAATAAAGCTATAGCTGATTGTATACATGAACTTTCCTCAGTTCCAAGATATGGACACCCTTAGGGCCATTTTGTTTTTGAGCTAAAAATTAAAGAAAAAGTTGTACCATGTGGCTTCTAAACATTTAGTGTTTCCCTGACTTTTTTAAGCTTCTCTCAGCTGATTGAGGCCATCATCAAAGTTGAGCTGAACTTTCATGTGGTCTATGATCATAAATGAGCACTAAGAAGTTAAGAAAAAGACTAAGAAAGGAGTTACAAGAACTCCAGTTAGAAGAAACTCCCCGACAGACTTTCAGTTCATTAATTCTTGAAATCCTTTCACTCGTTTGCTTTACTCAAGTATTTCAGAGTTGTGATCTGCTACAACGATACAAGCAGGGGCGGACCTACCGTGGTGCAGCTGGTTCAGCTGCACCAGGGCCCCGATCGGCTAGGGGGCCCCATGAACCTGTGTAAGAGGAGAGAGGAGGGGTAACTAGGGAAGCTTCCTGCCAGGCAGGAGCCGCATCACCAACAGCACCCCGCTCCTCATCAACGCTCACTAGCAAACCCACAACCCCCACCTCACGTCACCGTCGTTCACTAGCAAACCCACAACCCCAACCCCACGTCACCGACGTTCACTAGCAAACCCGCAACCCCCCCCCCCACTCCTCACCAATGTTCACTAGCAAACACCCACGACCCCCCCGCTCCTCACCGACATTCACTAGCAACACCCTCCCCCCCCCTTCCTGCACCAGGGCCCTCCGGGTCAAGGTCCGCCACTGGATACAAGTAAATATAACTTAAAGCAGGACATTATGAAAAATTGTTCATTTGTGCGGATAGGGTTTAAGAAAAAATGGACAATTGTGTGCGGGTTTTCTGGGTGGGACCTTGACAGAATAGTGGCAGAGGTTAACTCCATGGTGCTGAAAGATGTGGATTGCGGTAATGTAAATGATGTATTATGGAGGAAATTCCAGAATCGACATACTGTATAACTTATATACAGGATAGGTAATAGGTGTTTGATCGCTGGAAGAGCCATCGGTGGGGTGACAAATAATTGGGAGACCTGTTCTCCATCGGGTCCATGGATTGTGAGTTGAGTGGCATGGTTAATGTTTGACACCTTCTCCTTTCGAGAGGGGTCTCGGAACCCTTTTTCTTTTGATGGTGGGTCAGTGGTGTGAGGTGGAGACAACCACTCATGGTATGGTACGAGGTGTCACTGTTAGTCATTACAGGTTGCAGGCTGTTTCTGAAGAATGGTTTTCAGGTTCCGCTTGATTCCGAGTGTGCGGGACAGTCAACAGTTTTTGGGTGTAGAATTCAAGAGAATGGGGGATGTACGCTCGGAGTCTTGCAGGCGGTTGATGAACATACAAGGGGTGGAGGAAAGAAGGGAGATTAGTCAGGATATGTGGGGAGCAGATTGTGGATGGCTTTATCACTCGTGGGGGGCAACTGTTGTTCCAGTTAATTATTTTAAAAGAGAAAAGGGGATTATTATGGAAATATAGCAAATTTAGATATCTTGAAAAATACCATACAACTGATCAAGGGAAGGAAAAAACACCCAAACCTGGCGGAATGAAGACAAGCTATGAGGCAGGGTAGTCGAACATTCAGGGGTCTGATACCAAGAGACCACACCGTGGACTAAAGGAACAGACAAGGTGTAGTCAGGACATTGTCTGGGGTCAGATCACAGTAAAGGAACAAGGCAAACAGATGTATGAGTCAAGGCTGCAGCATAGTCGAACATAGAGCCAGATGAACAAGCCAACATGCACCAATGAGCAAAATGCCACGACTGGCAGTGATCTGGGATTAACTGCTCAGCTAAGTAGCTAGGCAATCACTCAGAACAGGGAACACCTGAAAAAGCCCAGCACCTCTCAGTCTCAGATTGGCCACTGAGCTGTCAATCAGCACACTGACAGCTTAGCACACCCCCAGCACCAGATTTGATGACTGAGCTGTCACTAAACTGACAGCTCAGCTCGGGCCTGATAACATAGTGCAGCAAACGGTCACTCATTGCATTTTAGACCCACTAAGTGAAGGAATCATGATAGTCAAGCCATAAAGTTGTGTAACAAAAATAACAGGATTGTATGCAAAAAAAGAATCACATTGGAAATAAAGTAAAGATTGAAACTCTTATTACAAATAAGCATAAAACATAATAGACCCATTGATTGACCCCTACTAAGCTGGGCTACTTACCATGCACATTTTTTTTTTAATGTTATTGTCATATTCTCTTTTTGTCTGATATCTGTGTGTATCCTTGGATGCCGTAGTCTCACCTTGCCTATGTATCGGGAACCAGGGGTCTTTTTCATTGATACAGTACATACTCTGAAAAGGATCAGGGCGTGTGTTCGAGGTTCACTTTTGAAAAAGATACTTTACCCTACAAGTATGTCAGGGACAACAGGCGGGATAATAGACATTCCTGCTCAGACAAAGAAACCTCTGTGAAGTGTGAGAAGCTTCAGCAATTGACTCTTCTCCAACAAAGACTTCCTTGTAGATTGGTCTTTCAGGCACATGAGCAGTGCCAAACGTTATATAGGGGAAAATGAATGGCGTTGGTCGTGAAGTACAGGATTGGGATGAAACCCAAGGACCTTTCATTGTCCACTTAGACTAGATGAACACTCAACATAGTCTTCTTTAAGCCACCAGACACATTAGACTAAAGATGGACAAACCTGCTAATATTGGTAGAACTATCCGACAGTGTAATGTACATGGGGGCCTCATAACTGTCCACTGACACTAGATGTTAGAGGGGAGAAGGATCGCCATGCTGGAATTCCAACCGTGGATTCATTTCATCCCTTATCTCCATTGAGATAAACTGCTGCCAGCAGCTTCTCATAGAGAACATAGGAATGCACGGTGGAGCCAAGCATTCCTGTGTACAGTATGTATGGAGCAGTCAGGGCGGAATGGTATCGGTAAAAGGATTGTTTGGCCAACAGCTGTCTAGAGTGTCTGGGAGCCTTAAGGTTAGGTGCACACTGGTGGGCGGGTTTGTGTCGGCGGCGGCTGGGCGGACCCGCCAGGAAGCTCCGGAGCCGTCCACCGGCATCCTGGCGAGTATGTGCGGCGGGTGACGGGCGGGTGCCGGGCGGGTGCACAGCGGGTTAGCGCCGGCGGTGTTGCGGCGGCTGGTAGCAGTACATGATTCTGCTTGCAGCCGCTGCAGAACCGGCCGGTTTATAGAACATTCTCATTCGTTGCTAACCCGCTGGGAACCCAGCGGGTTAGCAACGGATGAGCATGTGTAAATCGCCGGTGTGTGGACACCGGGTGTCGGTTTACATAGGTTTTAATGTTAATCCAAACGCCGGTTTGGATTAACATAAATTTACATGAAATTTATGTAAACCGACCGGCGTTTACACAGCTAAACCGACCCTAACCCGGCCAGTGTGCACATACCCTAAGTGTTTGACTTCTTATATAGGATTGGGGTGAAGATTATGTATGATTTTCTATTGTCTTCCCGTGTCAACCAAGCTAGACAACTTAGCGTCCCGTCACATTTGGCGACGTTCCTGCGATCCTGACAATGATACGACCTGGTAAGGATCGCTGGACTGTCGCTACGTGGTCGCTGGTGAGATGTAAAACAGTCAGATCTACTGAACAATGCAGCAATTAATACGGCGACCTGTATAACGACCTCAGCGGTCATTGGGACCCTGTCACATAGCAGCTGGTCTGACGACTCAGACCTACATGGCTGAGCTCTGAGTCGCCAAGGAAGTCGTTGTTAAGACGTCAAACACACCGATGCATGCTGCCCAGCGGGATCCCGATGACCAAAAAATGGTCCAGGCAATTCCGACACGATCGGCGATGTCACAGCGGGGGCCCGGTCGCTGCTATGTGTCACGCATAACGAGATCGCTGGCATGGTTGCGTCAAAACCTGTGACGCAACAGCGATCTCGCTATGTGTAACGGAGGCTTTAAACGGGTGGTCTGGTCTGAAGTCACACTAAATTTGATTCTAAATCTCAATTTAGTGCTGTAATGTAAGCAATGTTGTAATATACTTGTATTAAAAAATCTCTACTGTTCCCTAATTACACTATCTAACTGCTATTGTGTTTTTTTCCTATTTCCATTGTGATGACACTTCATTTGATAATCCCAGTGCATGCTGCAATACTCAAACAAAGCGTCATCAGAGCAGGGGGCAGAGGCTGCAGTCACTGTCAGCCCCTGCCCCTTCATAAAACAAAGCGTCATCAGAGCACGGGGCAGAGGCTGCAGTCACTGTCAGCCCCTGCCCCCTTCATAAAACAAAGCGTCATCAGAGCAGGGGGCAGAGGCTGCAGTCACTGTCAGCCCCTGCCCCCTTCATAAAACAAAGCGTCATCAGAGCAGGGGGCAGAGGCTGCAGTCACTGTCAGCCCCTGCCCCCTCCATAAAACAAAGCGTCATCAGTGATGCTCATTCCAGGGGATGCTCTGTCCATGCTGTGTCCCTCCCTGCGAACTGTACACTGTGCGATCTGGACAGTGACAGTGTCTGCTCAGATCAGTAATCTTTACAGAACTCGTCCACTTTTTACCTCTTAGGTAATTCTTATTGTTATTATAAGAAACACAGAGTATGAAAAAGACCATGGTGTCAAAAAGATTGGCTCCAAACATGACTGTCTTTGCTGTACTTTTGTGGCTCCTTATTGTGTCAGAGTCTGGGCCACTGGAGATCCTTAGTTTCTTAGCCCACAATATATGTGCACATATTTGACTCTGTTTTCTTCTTCCCTCACAGTCATTCCTGCCTGTGTGGACTCTGAGCTGAACGAGTTCCCCCTGCGCATGCGCGACTGGCTGAAGAACGTCCTGGTCAGCCTGTACGAGCGTGATGAGGAAAACAACTTGCTCAATGAGAAACAGAAGATGAGAGTAAGAAAATAAAAATGCTCATTTCCAAGACCATAAGTCTTGGTTTTCATCCTATTATATTAAATGTATTCTTAATCCATAAACAGACCTTCTTACCCAACATCTAAAGTTGAATCCAGGGTCAGTGTCAGCAGGCAGCGCACCCGGGCAAGTGCCGGGGCCCTGGACAAACAGGGGGGAAGGGAGCACATTCACTGTTGGAAACATCGTCTGCACCCTTTGCAGGACAGGGCCCCCAGCAGTTTATGGCTTCCTTGCGTTCTCTCCCCCCCTTCTCCCTGCACGGTCTTCTCATGTGCGCTGTCTTCTCTCAGCGTGAGCTGTGCTGCAATGATTGCAGCGTCTGACTGCTGTTGGCTTATGAAAAGTGATAAGTCAGCAGAGGAAGATCAGCGCTGCCCCACAGGTAATATCACTGGTCCCTGATGGGGATAACACACTGCTTTGCTGCTGGCTTATTACTTACTTAAGAAAGCATACATGAGGATACAGTGCAGGTAGGGTTTGAGGGGGACAACGCACAGGGATAGAGGAGAGCACACAGGGGATGGGACAAGAAGAGACGGCAATGCAAAGGGGGGACAGAACACAGGGGAGAGAAGACAGCCCAAGGAAGGGGGACAGTGGACAAGAGTAGAAGACAGCACAGGGGGGTGGGGGCAAGAGAAACAGCGCATGGGGGAGAGAAAACCGTGCGAACAGGACAAGACAGCACACAGAGATAGAGGACAGCGCAGAGAAGGTAAGACAGCGCATGGGGCAGAAGACAGCAATATTGATAGAGTACAGCGCACAGTGGGAGATGACAGTGCACGGGGGAGAAGGCAGCGCACAGGAGGAGAAGCCAGCATAAAGGGGGTTAAGCAGACAAGAGGAAGAAGACAGCACACGGTGGAGGCACGAGACACAGCACACACAGGGGATATAAGACCGTACAAAGAGATAAAGACACAGTGCATGGGAGAGAAGACAGCGAACAGGGGGAGACAGAGCATGCAGGAAGAAGACAGTGCATAGGGAAAGATAGACAGCACATAAGATAAGACGCTGCACAGGGCAGATGCTGCACAGGGGGAGAGGACAGCACACAGAAGGATAAGACAGCGCATGGGGAGAAGATAGTGCACAGGGACAGAGGTAAGCCAACAAGAGGAGAATGCAGTGTACAGGAGGAGAAGCTGGCATAAAGGAGGGGACAGCGGACTAGGGGGAGACAGAGACAGCGCACAGGAGGGAAACAGCGGATGGAGATAATAGACAGAGCAGAGTGGAGGACAGTGCACAGTGGGGGGACTGCACACAGGGGGAAGACTACACACAGAGGGAGAATACAGCACATGGGCACCGCTTCTCTGTCAAAACAGTATTAGCGCAGAACGCTAAATACTTAGAGCGCAGGTGTGTGGACTTGGCCAGCATGCGTTTCCAGGTGCGACGGAGGGAGATTTCACTCGCGCTTCCGGGGTTTCGGAGCGCGCGCTGCCTATACAAGGTAATGGGGAGGAAAGCGCAGGGCAGCGCAGAAGGTCGCATTCTATGCGCCTGTGCGCTAGGCTGCAGCTGCCCCTAAATGCACCCGCGCTTGCATTTGCGCTGGCGCAGGTCAGGCAGAGCAGCCAAGCGCACAGGCGCATTAGATGTGAAATAGGCCTATGAAGTGAATAAACATTGAGGGGTCATGCAATTAAAGCCTAGCTGGGATTTTCACAGCAATGCAACAGATCAGACTTCATTCCAAAACTCACAAACTTAATGTTAAGTGCTCTCCATTTAGCTCAGAATAAACAATGTATTTTTGACTTCCTACTTCACTATTTGGGAATACAGAGGCTATCCTCTTAATCCTGGGTCAACAGACCGTTATTCTTTTGTAGGAGGTCAAATAACCCACGACTCTTCCTCATTACCATATGTAGATTGATTAATATGTCCTTTCTGGCAGATACACATATATTTTTCACGCTTTGTTTCATTGCAGCCATTTGGTAAATTTAAAAAAGTTCATTTTTTTCTCATTAATGTACACTCACCCCATCTTCACTGAAAAAACAGAAATGTAGATATTTGTGCAAATTTATTTAAAATGAAAAACTGACACATCCCATGGTCATAAGTATTCAACCCCTTTGCTCAGTATTGATGATAAGTATTCAACCCCTTTGCTCAGTATTGAGTATTTGCACCTTTTGAGCTCGTACAGCCATGAGTCTTCTTGGGAATGATGCAGTTTCCCCCCTGGATTTGGGGATCCTCGGCCATTCTTCCTTGCAGATCCTCTCCAGTTCCGTCAGGTTGGATGGTGAATGTTGGTGGAGCCATTTTCAGGTCTCTCCAGAGATGCTCCATTGGGTTTAGGTCAGGGCTCTGGCTGGGCCGGTCAGGAATGGGCACAGAGTTGTGGTGAAGCCGCTCCTTTATTATTTAGCTGTGGCTTAGGGTCATTGTCTTGTTGGAAGGTGAAGCTTCAGCCAAGCCTGAGGTCCAGAGCTCTGGAAGAGGTTCTCATCCAGGATATCTCTGTACTTGGTTGCATTCATGTTTCCTTCAATTGCAACCAGTCGTCCTGTCCCTGAAGATGATGAACACCCCCATAGCATGAAGCTGCCTCCACCATGTCTCACTGTTGGGATTGTGTTGGGCAGGTGATGGGCAGGGCCTGGTTTTCTCCACACATACCGCTTAGAATTATCATCAAAAAGTTCTACCTTCCTCTCATCAGACCAGAGAATCTTATGTTTCATAGTCTGGGAGTCCTTCATGTGTTTTTTTGCAATCTCTATGCGGTTTTCATATGTCTTGCACTGAGGAGAGGCTTCCGTCAGGCCACTCTGCCATAAAGGCCCGACTGGTGGAGGGCTGCAGTGATAGTTGACTTTGTGGATCTTTCTCCCACCTCCCTACTGCATCTCCGGAGCTCAGCCACAGTGATCTTGGGGTTCTTCTTTACCTCTCACCAAGGCTGTTCTCCCATAATTGCTCAGTTTGGCTAGACGGCCAGGTCTAGGAAGACTTCTGGTGGTCCCAAACGTCTGCCATTTAAGGATTATGGAGGCCACTGTGCTCTAGGGAAACTTGAGTACTGTAGAACCTCTTTTGTAACCTTGTCCAGATCTGTGCCTTGCCACAATTCTGTCTCTTAGCTCCTTGGGCAGTTCCTTGGACCTCATGATTCTCATTTGGTCTGACATGCACTGTGAGCTGTGAGGTCTATATAGACAGATGTACCTTTCCAAATCAAGTCCTATCAGTTTAATTAAACACAGCTGGACTCCAATGAAGGAGTAAAGTGTCCGAGCAAACAGTCTGAATACTTATGACTATGTGATATTTCAGTTTTTCTTTTTTAATAAATTTGTACAAATATCTACATTTCAGTTTTTTTCAGTGAAGATGGGGTGCAGAGTGTACATTAATGAGAAAAAAATGAACTTTTTTGAATTTACCAATTGGCTGCAATGAAACAAAGAGTGAAAAATTAAAGAGGTCTGAATATTTTCCGTATCCACTGTATATAGTGGTAGACCATATTGTTATGGTGGTCCCATGAAAGGGATAGGTTCTGACTTATCTCCCATGAATGGGTTAGTAATGAGCCTCAAATTGGCCATACATTGGAAGGCAGATGGATCCAAAGCCATCTGTGTTCAAGTAGAGCTGCCATGACTTGGTCCTTATGGAAAACAACAAGAGACAAAAGAAACGCAGATAGGGTCATATCCAATGTAAAACATCAAATCCCATTGGAAACAAAAAGGCTCACCTTGTGTAATTGTGAGAGTCACAACTACTAGTCACACATATCTGATGACTACTGCAACAATTCTGGTATGGATCATCAAAGCTGGAGGATTAATCGGTAAAAGCCATGCTGCCTTGGAGGAAGAATCAAATCCAAAGTATTGAAGAACATGATCAATAAGTTTCAGAGATAAAATCTCCTTCAACAGGACAAAAACAATGCGATCACATTATCCAATACTTTGGATTTTATTCTTACTCCATGGCAGCTTGACTTTCCCCCGTTCATCCTCCAGCTTTGATCATGACTTGGTCCTTGGAATATGCCAAATGATGGATCTGCTTGCCCAGGTCAGACCATTGATCAGGACATAGGTTGACTTGCCTTTTCAACTTATGGCATTGTCCAATACAAGAGCGTTCACAAATCAGCCATGATGTGCTGAGAATGGTCCTTTGGAATCACTGATGTATGGTCAGCTTAAGAACATCTAAATAGCTCTAGAAAGACTGGCTCAAGAACATCTAAATAGCTCTAGAAAGACTGGCTCAAGAACATCTAAATAGCTCTAGAAAGACTGGCTTAAGAGCATCTAAATAGCTCTAGAAAGACTAGCTTAAGAACATCTAAATAACTCTAGAAAGACTAGCTTAAGAACATCCAAATAGCTCTAGAAAGACTAGCTTAAGAACATCTAAATAGCTCTAGAAAGACTCGCTTAAGAACATCTAAATAGCTCTAGAAAGACTAGCTTAAAAACATCCAAATAGCTCTAGAAAGACTAGCTTAAGGACATCTAAATAGCTCTAGAAAGACTAGCTTAAGGACATCTAAATAGCTCTAGAAAGACTAGCTTAAGAACATCTAAATAGCTCTAGAAAGACTAGCTTAAGAACATCTAAATAGCTCTAAAAAGACTAGCTTAAGAACATCTAAATAGCTCTAGAAAGACTAGCTTAAGGACATCTAAATAGCTCTAGAAAGACTAGCTTAAGAACATCTAAATAGCTCTAGAAAGACTAGCTTAAGAACATCTAAATAGCTCTAGAAAGACTGTCTTAAGAACATCTATATAGCTCTAGAAAGACTGGCTTAAGAACATCTAAATAGCTCTAGAAAGACTAGCTTAAGAACATCTAAATAGCTCTAAAAAGACTAGCTTAAGAACATCTAAATAGCTCTAGAAAGACTGGCTTAAGAACATCTATATAGCTCTAGAAAGACTGGCTTAAGAACATCTAAATAGCTCTAGAAAGACTAGCTTAAGGACATCTAAATAGCTGTAGAAAGACTGGCTTTATTCATGGTTGACTAGTTAACAACTAAATATTATCGTACAATAGGACATCAGTTGGAGAACATCCACAGAACATATCTATTTTTTCAGGTGAAGAAAATCCATGAGAACGAGAAGCGTCTTGAAGCTGGAGACCACCCCATGGAGCTGCTGGCACGTGACTTTGAGAAGAACTACAACATGTATGTCTTCCCCGTTCACTGGCAGTTTGGACAGCTGGACCAGCACCCCATTGATGGGTATGTATTAGTCTTATATTAATCTTATATGAAACCATAAGTAGCTTTGCTCACAAGGGGTCTGATGTTTGATATGATACGTGGCATCTATTATGGGTCTACATTGCACCACTGAAACCATTATTAATTCTCGAAATGACCCTTCATTCTGCCCCCAGATACCTTTCCCATACCGAGCTGTCTCCTCTCCGCGCTCCTCTTATCCCTATGGAGCACTGCACAACTCGTTTCTTCGAGGAATGCGATATCGACGATGACAAATACATTGCTTTAGATGAATGGGCCAAGTGCTTTGGAATCAAGGAGCGTAAGTACAAGTATCAGATCCTTATTGTATACATGTTATATACACTCACATGAGAAGGTCAAAAAGTTGCATAGAGCTCTTTTGAACGCAGAAATTGTACAGACCCCTGACATAGCACCAATAAAAGCTTCTTGCCCCTGTTGTAGCTTTGTTCGGGCCAATTCATTAAAGGGGGTTGTCCACTACTTGGACAACCTCTTCTCATTCCCGATGTGCCTATACTCTCCTCTGTTGCCGGCATGGTTCGAGCGATGTCATAAGTCATATTCTCGGGGGGTCCGTGTGACATTGTTCTGACACGCGAGTGCTTCGACCAAGAACACGCCTTCAATGGAGAAGAGTATAGGCTTTTTATTTTTGTTTGGGCTGACATAGGCAATGGGAAGGGGTTGTCCAAGCAGTGGATAGCCCCTTTAAGACTGGTGATGTACATTTCAATCTTAATGAAGAACTGGTTGGAGTATGGTGCGCCAAATTAATTAAGAAGTGCATGGCGCTAAAAGAATCTTATCATTAACGTGTTCATCCATACACATTACTCTGTATTTTTACATTACAACAATGCGGAGTAGGTTCATGGGTCAATGTTCTAGTGCTTGTTGGAGATTAAATCCATGTAGATCTTCAGATTTATGAATGGAGTCTTAGTGCGCATACTCAACCACTGTGCGTATGCTCGACAACCTCTGTTCACGTTATGGCTCAACTATCTCTGGCTTGATGAAGTTAATGAAGCAATGGTTCCATATTTGCGCTAATGCTCCATTTACATGAGGAGCTTTAAGACCCCCATTATCAGGATTGGTGGGGTCTCAGCAGTTGGACCCAAGTGATCATACAATTATCATCTCTCCTGTGGAATGTGTTTAATGGAAATCACCACTATAGGGAAACGTGAATCATGTACTTAGTCAAGAGTCAATGGTTGCTGGTTTTCTTGACCAGGGTTGAACCATCTTGGAGACATGGCCACCTAACTTTCCCCACTTGCTCATACAGTGTTGGCCAAAAGTATTGACACCCCTGTAATTCTGTCAGATAATACTCAGTTTCTTCCTGAAAATGATTGCAATCACAAACTCTTTGGTATTATTATCTTCATTTAATTTGTCTTCAATGAAAAAACACAAAAAGAATTGTCCTAAAGCCAAATTGGATCTAATTCCACACCAAACATAAAAAAGGGGGTGGACAAAAGTATTGGCACTGTTAGAAAAATCATGTGATGCTTCTCTAATTTGTGTAATTAACAGCACCTGTAACTTACCTGTGGCACCTAACAGGTGTTGGCAATAACTAAATCACACTTGCAGCCAGTTGACATGGATTAAAGTTGATTGAAGTCCAACAACCCAAAATGTTCGGGGAACCTTGGTTGGTCGGACAATCAACCCATACTTTATCCAATGTGAGTGTTTAAGTAATCAATAAAGAAACATGATATAAAGTAACAAGCTCCATCTTCTTTGTCTCTTGCAGAGGACGTGGACCAGAACATGATCGTCTAAGTGACATCCATGGAATTTTGTCTCATCTGAAATGATTTGTGTAATATTTTATTTTGTATCTCCTCTTTCACATTCTAGTTTGTAAAATTTGTCTCTCGGGGGTTGGGCGGCAAAACAAAAAAAAAAAAGATTGGTGCTAACTTTAGAACAGATTTTATTAACGGTGCTGAGGCCAAGGCAACAAGACGCATTAGCGCTTGGAGGAGATGACGGCGCGTCACCACTAGCTCGGAGATCCATTCTTCTTACCAAATCGATTTCTATCTTCTCACTCTTTTCTAATGTTTCTAATCTATCCAACTCTTTCGACTTCCGACTTTTTTATCCCTCTGAACAAAAGATGAATAGAGCGGCTTACAATGCTAGCTTCGAACCTCGTATTGCCTATGTTCTCATTCTATTCCATGGCTACATATCCTCCCCCCGAACGGAGAGTTAAAGCAGGACTTTAACCCCTTCTCTGCTGGAGTAGCCCCCCAGGTTTTGCCGAGAGACTCTAGCAATGAAGGGGTTAACCCCTGACTGGTATGCAGGGGTGGGTGGGCGGGCGGGTGGTGGGTATTCGATTTGCCGATGGGGCGGACTTTTTATACCGGTTTGCTGTGGAGAGGTTTCCATCAAGAGTGGTTCTCCTGGAATGTCAATGTTGATTTAGAGAGTTTGGCGTAACAATCGAAAACCGAGGCTCCTTAAAGAATAAAAAATTGAAAAGTATCTCCTTATACTTTGCTTTTCCTGAAACTGCTTCTTGTCACGTGCTTTAATGTGTAGATTGAAATAAAACATCATGATTATGATAGATTCTTCTTACACAGAACTCCTGTAGTGTCAGGACTCTAATTGATATAGCCTAAAGGACCAACTGTATGTCCTCTGAACAGATATTCTGGTTGTTCCTCAGTGAGCTAAACAGGGGCGGACCTACCGTGGTGCAGCTGGTTCAGCTGCACCAGGGCCCCGACCGGCTAGGGGGCCCCTCAAGCCTGCAGGGGGGCCCCCAGCCGACCCCGTAACTCGATGTCAGAGGAGAGGAGGGTCGGGCAAGGGATGCAGGAAGCTTCCTGCTTCCCTTGCCTGATCCCGCCCCTCCTCTCCTCTGCCCCACTGCCGCCCCGGCTCCCAGGAATTCATGCATTTGGAGAGGCTCAGCGCAAGTAGGAGAGCCGCACCACCAATAACCGCCCCCCGCCAGCACCCCCCCGTCCCCTGCTCCTCACCGACGGCCGCCAGCACCGTCACCCCCGCTCCTCACCGACGGCCGCAGGCACCCCCTTCCCGCTCCTCACTATGGCTGCACCATGGCCCTCTGGGCTCAAGGTGCACCACTGGAGCTAAAGGTGTTCTTGGAAAAGTAATCATAAAAACTTCCATTTCCTTAGAAACCACCAAATAGGGGCTAATTAAGAATCATCAAAATTGTCATGGTCCCTGGTACGCTGCTGTAAGTCTTCTGTGGTCTTGGAAAACTGTGTCCTAGGAAGAAGCCAACTTAACTGCATTGTCTTCTCATAGACTTCAGGTCGAAACCATGTTTGTTTGATACAGAGCTTCATCAAGAAGAAACTTACCCCAACCATACCCCATAATCCAACCTTGATCCATTTACAATTAGGAGTCTTTTAAAACCAAGCCCTGTCCATTTAGCTAAACCCTGGCCCATCAGTGGTTCTCTACCTGTCGATGGAAATGTTCTGGTGGAGATTGATGTTCCCAATCTTGTGGATTTTGACTCAAAATCTTGTGGAATTTTAATTCATCTCATCACCTTATTGATATCCAGTGTTGCCACATATATGGAGGAATCTACCTAATCAATGTCCAACTAACTCCCAAAGACAAACCTTAGATGTTGCCTTTGATGATCAAATGGCGTGCAGAAACAGGGTCCACAGAGGTCAAAATCTATAGTCAAGTCATGAATGCTTAAAGAGGTTTTCCTTTCACGGTGTAGTGAGAATGCTGATGAGGGAATGGCTGTTATGGGCAGGGTGACCAGGGAAGACAAGTCTGACCCTAGTCTAGGAACCCTGGATGGCCCTGATCCCGAAAGTATCTCTGAAGGTGAGAAGGTTCAGGCCTCCAGCCTCCCCCTAACCTCTTCCACCAGCTCTGCGTTATTCCCCCATCACCTCCCTCCACAGAACTGGGATACAGCAACTCCAAAGGAAAGGACTTCAGCAACACAAACACACAGGTCAGCACAGCACAGCTTCCAGGCATAGAATGAAACTCTATCAGCAGCACCACCTTGTGGAAGGAGAGGCTACTTAAAGGCCAGGGGGAGGGGAGCCCAGGTGAGTCACACATTACCCCCTCAACCAGCAGCCTTGACCTCATAATGAATGCAGTTCTGTCACACAACACAGGAGTCCAGGACCTTCACAACTATCAACCATGCAGCTCTTAAAGACAAACAAATGCACAGCAGCATCCAGCAAGGTCAGTGCCAACTAAGCACATGACATTTTCACTACTAACATGAACCCCTTTCTTTTGTCCTAACTATTCCTAACTAACACTTTCCCAATATACTTCTATTACCTACCCTGCTCCTGTAGGCTGATATTTCTGAGGCTTGTAAATACCTTAATTGTTATTACAGATTTATACTTCCATCCTAGAGACTGGAATTGGACCAACTGAGCAGGGCACGTCACTGGTGGGGACTGAGAGGAGAGTGAGGTGTGATCTCACCACACAGGTGCAGAAGGAATGCAGGGCACCAGAGCCGACAGCTCGCCGGGCGGACCAAATTAGGAGCACTCAGGCTGTAGAACGGGGGTGCCAGTCCTCGAGCACAACAGCAGTGGATCTTTAGATTCTTGAAAGCAGAGACGGCACTCGCCCGAGTCTTAATCGGTGTTTTAATGAGGGAACGTGTACATTCAAGGCAGGGAGGGGGAGGACGGGGCTACTGACGACGGCACCGTTTCGCGCTTGTGCGCTTCCACGGGTCAGTCACGGGTCTGACCCGTGGAAGCGCACAAGTGCGAAACGGTGCCGTCGTCAGTAGCCCCGTCCTCCCCCTCCCTGCCTTGAATGTACACGTTCCCTCATTAAAACACCGATTAAGACTCGGGCGAGTGCCGTCTCTGCTTTCAAGAATCTAGTGAGGTGTGATCTGTCTGCTGTCACTGCTGTCACTCACAGAGAGGCAGCCCTGCGCCCACCAGTAACGTGCCCTGATCAGCTGGTCCGATTCCAGTCTCCAGCCCGGAAAGACCAAAACAAAAACAGCAATAAAGGTATTTACAAGCTGCAAAGAGATCAGCTTACAGGAGCAGAGTAGATAGCAGAGCATATTAGGATAGTGTTAGTTACTAATAGTTGGGACAAAAGGAAGGGGGTCACATTAATAGTGGAAAACCTCAATGTGTAAAAACTCCTCTACAACTGATTGTAAGAACAATATTCTATGACGTATAGCTGGCCTCACATACACTGCCTATATTAGAACCATTTTATCAGGAAAGAAGGGGTAAAAATGGAAATTTTAAACCACGCTACCACATAAAACATCCAACGCATAAAATGATTGATTTTGTTGTGTATATCAGTGATTTTTTTCCTGATGAAGGGGCCAGAGAGCCCAGAAACGTGTAGAGAATAAAAATCACAATCATTTTATTCGTTGGATGTTTTATGTGGTAGCGCGGTTTAAAATTCCCATTTTTACCCCAAGACTGGGAAAAACTGCAGCAACCACTTGGAATTACTTTTGCTAATACAGTGGTTGTGACTTTCACGACCGTTTTCAGGTGAGCATTCACATTGACACCGTATTTCGTTGTGATATAGGTAACACCCTATGGTAGTGCCTTTTTCTGTTCCAGCTTTCTATTTTACATTAGAACCATAGTAGATGTAGATGTCCCAAAAAATTGTACCGCCACAGTATAACTTTACAAAAACACCAACACAAAAATGTCTTATGTCTTTGGTTGTTCCATTTCTTTTGCAATTGGATAGCGAGAGCCTGGGGAAAATGTCTGTCCATAGAGACACTAGGCAGCAAACAAAAAGGTGAGAAGGTCATTGAAAATTAGGTAAAAAGATAAACAAACTTTACCGTGGAGTTCACGTCAAAGTCAAATAGTAGCACATATTACACAATACTAAGATTTAGCTATGATCTGTGCACTCGCCCTTATGGGAATGTAAGGAGGGTGATGGTGTGCCCCTTTAGAATATAGAAGCAGTGTCTCTAGTCGTTCTCCATTTGGGGGTCTCTGAAGGAATAGAGGCGTACACATGAGACAGTCAAAAAACAATTGTATTCATACAAAGACAACGAGCTTGATGGTTACAGAGTTTATCGGGAGGCACTGAACTTGAACGTTCCAACAACCTCACAAGAAGGAAAAGCCTGGTAGACAATTGGTATTTACGACAACGGTGAGCTAGCACTTACAAGACTTCACAAAACCTGCCGGACCCCCTCAGCGGCTCTATATATTCCGTGGTAGCCTCTATGTTACGCTCGATGCTGCGCAATTCATTGCTATAGGCTGTGCGCTGTTGATGTGACATCCCAACTAGTGATGGTTGAGCGCTACCATTCTCCAGTCCCCGGTACTCCTAACGAGCAGTTGGATGCATACCCGAGTATATTGGAAGTCAACGGGGAACTCGAGCATTTTTCCAAGAGTTCCCCCAAAAATGCTCAAGTTTCCTATTGACTTCCATTATACCCGGGTACTCGAGTCGCGCCCATCCGAGCATCCATCTGCTCGTTCCGGGTACCGTGCACTAATCACTAATCATGACCTCAATCAAACAACAGATGAGGACGTAGCGGAGACACAGCGCTTCAGGAAGGATAAGTAATAGATAATTTTTTATAACCAACACAGCGTATGGCATAACGATTTATTACACTGATGGTAAAATGGATTCATGGAGCAATAATGGACTAAGACTGGATTCAGTATATTGATGAAAAATAGAATAATAATGAAAAATGGTTATCTGGATAATCTAATCTATATAATTGCGGTTTTGGCTCCTCCCTGATGTCCGCCTATGTCACTTCCGCCTCTGCCCCATACACCCTAATGGGTGTAACAATATGGATCCTAACACCGCCCACCACTGCACATCAATAGCGCTCCCCCCCGCCCCCCCAGCAGTACACCCCGGTCTCCGCCCCCCCCAGCAGTACGCCGCCGGTCTCCACCCACTAACCCGGTCTCCGCCCCCGGTCCCCGGTCTCCACCCCCCTGCTCGGTCTCCGTCCCCAGCACGCCTTCACCTGGTGACTGCAGGACCTGTAGTGAGCAAGGAGAGCGAGACAGCCACAGCAAAGACAGCGAGACAGCCACAGCAAGGAGAGCGAGACAGCCACAGCAAAGAGTGAGACAGCCACAGCAAAGAGCGAGACAGCCACAGCAAGGAGAGCGAGACAGCCACAGCAAAGAGAGCGAGACAGCCACTGCAAAGAGAGCGAGACAGCCACAGCAAAGAGAGCAAGACAGCCACAGCAAAGAGTGAGACAGCCACAGCAAAGAGAGCGAGACAGCCACAGCAAGGAGAGCGAGACAGCCACAGCAAAGAGAGCAAGACAGCCACTGCAAAGAGAGCGAGACAGCCACAGCAAAGAGAGCGAGACAGCCACAGCAAAGAGTGAGACAGCCACAGCAAAGAGAGCGAGACAGCCACAGCATAGAGAGCGAGATAACCACAGCAAAGAGTGAGACAGCCACAGCAAAGAGAGCGAGACAGCCACAGCATAGAGAGCGAGATAACCACAGCAAAGAGTGAGACAGCCACAGCAAGGAGAGCGAGACAGCCACAGCAAAGACAGCGAGAAGCCACAGCAGGAGAGCGAGACAGCCACAGCAAGAGGAGACAGCCAGCAAAGAGCGAGACAGCCACAGCAAAGAGAGCGAGACAGCCACTAGCAAAGAGAGGAGACAGCCACAGCAAGAGAGCAGACAGCCACAGCAAAGAGGAGACAGCCACAGCAAAGAGAGCGAGACAGCCACAGCAAAGAGTGCAAGACAGCCACAGCAAAGAGTGAGACAGCACACAAAGCGAAACAGCAGCAAGGAGCGAGACAGCCACATCCAAGAGAGCGAAACAGCCACAGCAAGAGTGAGACAGCCACAGCAAAAGCGAGACAAGCCACAGCAGGAACGAGACAGCACAGCAAGAGTGAGACAGCCACAGCAAAGAGCGAGACAGCCACAGCAAGGAGAGCGAGACAGCCACAGCAAAGAAGCGAGACAGCCACAGCAAGAGAGCGAGACAGCCACAGCAAAGAGAGCAGACAGCCACAGCAAAGAGCGAGACAGCCACAGCAAGGAGAGCGAGACAGCCACAGCATAGAGAGCGAGACAGCCACGCAAAGAGAGCGAGACAGCCACAGCAAAGAGAGCGAGACAGCCACAGCAAAGAGGTGAGACAGCCACAGCAAGAGAGCGAGATAGCCACAGCAAGAGAGCGAGACAGCCACAGCAAGGAGAGCGAGACAGCCACAGCAAGAGAGCGAGACAGCCACAGCAAAGAGAGCGAGACAGCCACAGCAAGGAGAGCGAGACAGCCACAGCAAAGAGAGCGAGACAGCCACAGCAAGGAGAGCGAGACAGCCACAGCAAAGAGTGAGACAGCCACAGCAAAGAGCGAGACAGCCACAGCAAGGAGCAGACGAGGAGCGACAGCCACATGCAAAGAGAGCGAGACAGCCACAGCAAGGAGAGCGAAACAGCCACAGCAAAGAGTGAGACAGCCACAGCAAAGAGCGAGACAGCCACAGCAAGGAGAGTGAGACAGCCACAGCAAAGAGAGCGAGACAGCCACTGCAAAGAGAGCGAGACAGCCACAGCAAAGAGAGCAAGACAGCCACAGCAAAGAGTGAGACAGCCACAGCAAAAGAGCGAGACAGCCACACAGGAGCGAAGGAAAGAGCGAGACAGCCACTGCAAAGAGAGCTAGACAGCCACAGCAAAGAGAGCGAGACAGCCACAGCATAGAGAGCGAGATAGCCACAGCAAAGAGCGAGACAGCCACAGCAAAGAGAGTGAGACAGCCACAGCATAGAGTGCGAGATAGCCACAGCAAAGAGCGAGACAGCCACAGCATAGAGAGTGAGACAGCCCCAGCAAGGAGAGCGAGACAGCCACAGCAAGGAGAGCGAGACAGCCACAGCAAAGAGCGAGACAGCCACAGCAAAGAGAGCGAGACAGCCACAGCAAAGAGTGAGACAGCCACAGCAAAGAGCGAGACAGCCACAGCAAGGAGAGCGAGACAGCCACAGCAAAGAGAGCGAGACAGCCACAGCAAGAGAGCGAGACAGCCACAGCAAAGAGAGCGAGACAGCCACAGCAAAGAGTGAGACAGCCACAGCAAGGAAAGCGAGACAGCCACAGCAAAGAGAGCGAGACAGCCACAGCAAAGAGAGCGAGACAGCCACAGCAAAGAGAGCAAGACAGCCACAGCAAAGAGAGTGAGACAGCCACAGCAAAGAGAGTGAGACAGTCACAGCAAGGAGAGTGAGACAGCCACAGCAAGAGCATGAGACAGCCACAGCAAGGAAAGCGAGACAGCCACAGCAAGGAGAGCGAGACAGCCAGAGCAAGGAGAGCGAGACAGCCACAGCAAGGAGAGCGAGACAGCCACAGCAAAGAGTGAGACAGCCACAGCAAAGAGCGAGACAGCCACAGCAAGGAGAGCGAGACAGCCACTGCAAAGAGAGCTAGACAGCCACAGCAAAGAGAGCGAGACAGCCACAGCATAGAGAGCGAGATAGCCACAGCAAAGAGCGAGACAGCCACAGCAAAGAGAGTGAGACAGCCACAGCATAGAGTGCGAGATAGCCACAGCAAAGAGCGAGACAGCCACAGCATAGAGAGTGAGACAGCCCCAGCAAGGAGAGCGAGACAGCCACAGCAAGGAGAGCGAGACAGCCACAGCAAAGAGCGAGACAGCCACACAGAGGAGAGACAGCTGACAGGGAAGAGAACATACACACACCACCCTGCCGAGGCGATAGCATCAGGCTCATATCTAGTCACAATGATAATTCACATTCACAACATATTTCCCAGTCTTGCCACACAACGAAAAACCAAGAAAACTCTGATTTGTCCTTGAAGCTTTAGGCTTTTAATTTGGTGCCAAATAGTGATGTATCAGCCATGTAATGTCATCCAGTCTGGTTGGCTTCTAGCTGCCTCCGCTAGTCACAAAAGGTGCAAATACATCAACTGCTTAGAATGCAGAATGAAGGCTCCTGGCATTGGCATGACCAGAACTGGCTGGCATCCACCTTCTTGTACCCAAACCAAAGAAAAGCTGCCATCCAAGGGTTACCTAAGATTATCCATAGCTAATCCATCAAGACCACCCTAAATAAAGCCCAGAAGCTTTCTTTAAAACACCACTCCAGTGTTTTTTTTTCAGCCCTGGAGTGGATCTTTAAATGTAAGTTCCCTGTCTCGGGCATCATACACACCTCCCGCTGTCTTCATCCTTTTCCTGCGCCACTCCGGCCTTGCCGTGACATCTTATGCCATAAATTCTGAATGGCTGGAAGTCAGAACTTATGTTACAAGGTCTCAATGCAAGTCTATGAGTGCCAGAATAATGCTCTCATAGAGTTACATTGAGTTGTGACCTCCATAAAGACGTGTTTAGATTTTTTTTTTCATTCACGTTTACCGATTGGATTAATTAAATTTATATTTCGATCAGACTTTTATGGACATAGAGATACCACGTACTGTATGTACCGTATATATTTTTATTTTTTTTATTTCCCTGTGTTAAATGGGAGAAAAAAAGCAGTGATTTGAACTGTTATATTTTTTGTATTTTTTTTATTTCATATTTAATTAAATTTTACTTTTTTTGTATTTTGGGGACTTGAACCTGCATTCATCTGATTGCTTGTACTATATGCTGCATTACTCTGGCATAGCTGAATTTAACAAAAATCTGGGTCATATGAGGACCATCATGACAGGCACGAGGAACCTCAGCAGGGCAAACTTGTGTATTGATCAGCCTTAAGTTGGCAGGTGGACTGATAGGCGTGTTTGGTGGTTTGGGTGCCATGTGGTTTCTTCCGCAAACCCAATGAGTGTTAAATGTTAAGTCCATGCAGTAGTGGAGCTGATTATAATAGTAGCAGGGTAAGACCCCCAGGCAGAGGAGTGCAGGGAGGGGTGAAGACCCCCTTCAGCACACTTAAAGCTTACTAGTGGGCGTGGCCAATTTAGTTGGTGGACATGGCGGCCGTCCGCACGCTTAAATGGACCTTACCTCTAGACTCCCGCTTCTATTATCAGCTCCACGACCGTGTGGACTTCAAAATTAATTTCTGTTCCCTCAGTGAAAGGCCGAGCCACGCCGACCGGAGGCAAAACCACGACTGCCACCGGTAGGGGTGCATCTAGCCACCCTGCCGCCTGAGCCGATTGGAGGCCGGGGGGGGGGTGCTGGCGGACCTCAGCCCCGCCGCCCCTGCAGCCTACAGTGCCACAGCGCAACCGCCCTCTCACCGCTATTACCGGGGAAAGCGTCCGTCTCTCCTGAGGCCGGCCGCTGATGTTGGTGGCGCCGCCCCCTTCTCTGATGCCGCTCCCCCTGGCTGCCGCCGCTCTGGACTCAGGGCTCACACTGTCCAATGGACGGTGCGGCCCTGACCACCGGAGCCACTCACACCCCGCAACCTTAATGTGTATGTTTGCCCCTCAGCAGATCCCCATGCATCATGGCACCCTATTGACACCCTGTTATGGCATGGTGGGAGAGCTGATGGGCGATGAGGACAGAGTGTTCCCAGCAGTGGCGTAACTTCAGGCCCAGGGGCCCCGATGCGAAAGCTCCAACGGGGCCCCAAATTAATGCAAATCTTTAATAGTATTAGTCTTTTTCTATGGGCCAAAGGGACTTTTGGGGTCCCCCTAGGCTACAGGGCCCGGGTGCGAGCACAACCCCTGCACCTATTGTAGTTACACCCCTGGTTCCCAGACCAAGTGCTGTAAATGAATTCATCAGGCATAACAGCTACAGGCAGAGCTCTGACCCAATCCCAGCCGTTATAGGCAGATGATGGCTGAATAACACGGCCATCATCTGCTGGCAAAGATGGAGGCTCCAAGAAAGAGAACCATCATATGACAAACCAGTACGTCATAAGTCGGTAAAGGGTTAAAAACTTAAAACTGAGCTCTCGTTCATTGCTATAGATATATATATATAGAATGCTATAAATGAGGCCTACATTGTTTTGAGCAGCCAGACAAAATAGTAAGACTGTCTTTGTTGCCTATAGCAACCTATCACAACGCAGCTTTGAATTCTTAACCTGCTGTGGTAAAATGAAAGTTTTGCTGTGATTGGTCGTTATGGACACCAAGGACCATTTTAGTTGTTATACATCAGCCGCATACTTTGTGAGATACTTAAAGATCTCCTTACAACGTCTAATTGAACATTGGATACTATTGGTATGGGGGAAATACCACAGACATTTTACCCCCAAAGAAACATGTCTCCAATAGGCGTATATGCCCCAAAATGTTGCACAACAGCGAACCTGGCGAGTCCATCTGCACCATTATAGTCAATGGTCCTGCAGGGCATACATCCATATACCAGCTTGTGGAAGAGTCCCAATGGCGGACACAGACAGAAAAGGGCCCCTGTGCAAGAATAGAACACTGGGCTCCTTTGCAGTACTATAGCTCATCAAAATATGCAACCGCCGCAAGGGCCCGGTGGGTACTCGGTAGCCGGGCCGATTGACTCTCTGGGGGGTCACGATGGCTGTGGCCCAGCTCCATGGACCTGGCTGTGCAGTGAAGGGGGTATTTACAGGGAATATGAGTCTTTTTGTGACACCACCTGTGGTATTCAGCCAGGGATGGCCGACGCTGCTTAGATGAGCCCACGGGATGGTATTGTAGCAGCTGGGATGGTAACGCTCTCCATAGGTGGAGCGAGGCCCTGGGATATAATGCCAGAGTCTCTGGGATGATGGTAGTTGTAGTCGGGGTGCAGGAGGTGGCAAGGAGGGTGCGGGAAATAAGGGGAGGACACAGTGGGTGCAGTTTCTTTACCTTTACTTTGGAAAACATTGTGCAGTCGGGGGGGGGGGGGGGGCACGCTGGTTACCAGGTCCAGAAGGGTCCGGTCAGCCTGGAAACATTCGGAGATCCATCTTGCCAGGTGGGTTCGGAAGCCTTCCTGCTGTGCTCTCAGTGTGGGGTGCTGGCTGCCTGTGAGCTACTCAGCGGCCCTCTTCTTACTTTTCTGTCCTCGATCCCGTATGGCAGACAGCATGAGCTTATTACGGGCACCGCAGCTCCAGGCTCTCTCTATGCTGTTGTGCCGCGGGGTCCTTAGTGCGGCCTAGAAGCTAACAGTCTCCAGTCCTCCAGACAGTACCCGCACAACCCAGGATTCTGGCGTCCTCTGCAGCGCCACTCTGGGGTGAGCTTTCAGCAGCTCCACTCCCCAGAGCTCTTTCTCCTATGTCTACTGCTCGCCCTTTCTTCAGACTTTCTGACTAACTCCTCCTCCGTGCCGGAAACAGGGCAGTTCCCCCGAACTCGTGTGTAGAGCTCCCCATTCTGGCCCGGAGTCAGGCTTTGGTGTGTGAATGCTGTGGTTTACCTCACCTGGGGATCTCTTCCTGCTTCCAAGCATGACATCACCCCTGGTGAAGGAGGCAATGTCACTGTGGCAACCGGACCACTGGGGTGCTACAAATACACCATTCCACCTGCTTTGGATGTGGAAATGGGCCCCTAACCTCTTGGACCCCTGTGCAGCTGCAAAGGTTGGGCCAATGATATGTCCTCCCATGCATACGCCCCAATGGGACCTCTTGAACATAGAGAATAATGCTATGTGAAACGGCTCTTACATGACTGCTAGGGCCTATCACAAGCCAAACTGAGGATTCATCGGTTTCGGCGCTGGTGCAGAGCATCAATTGATGGATCCAGGAGTGTGACAGCAAGCGAGTATGACTTATTTTGATATTTTTAACAGAATCTGACCCTCGTAAATGATCACACTTTGCCCAGACAACCAAATAGAGGGTTCTCTGCCAGAATATGTTATATGAGTATTAAAATGATGGACTGTTGAGCTATTTTATGAAGGTAGTGTGGTTGTTCAATATGGGGTAGTCCTGCATTTTTATAATCTAATATGAACAGTATGTATTGATGTGTGATCATATGAACAACTCTTCTTAAAAGTTGGTATACCTTACTACTCCATCCAAAAGTACCGCCACACTGATAAGCCATCTGTCAGGCAGGACGTACAACCTCCTAGCATGCATGAGGGTGAGCAACGGGGATGGTATAGAAGTAAGGCCCTTGGGATAGGAAGAGGGGTCACCTCCAGACATTAACACAGGTTAATGCACTTGAACCTACCTAACGTCCCTATATGGGTCTTACCCCCCCATCGCCGTCACATGCTCAGGCTTTGACTTGACCTACAGTCACCCAGGTTAATGTACAGGCCAGCGAGGACGTTATTATTGTCCTTACAATAATACAATACAAGGTAACTGAGCCAGACTTGGGGAAAATGGTCACAAAAAGGATATAACACTAAACTCCTCAATTGCAGCAAAGCATCACAACTGCAATTACCACGACACCACAGCTTCCTCCAGAGACTGGCTCCTTCCAAAACGGAAAGCATAGAAAGAGATTCAATCATCGGTGTCAGATGGTAAGTCGTGACTCTTCATGGCGGAGGGAGTGGTCACCAACATGCAACACCTGAGATTAAGGAAGAAGAACAGATAGGAAAAAGTCATTAACCCTAAAACATAAAAAGAAAGCATATATATGAAATATAAGTTATAGATCTGCAATCCGTATGATGTTGTAACCTTCTGGACTACAGTCTCCTTGGGACGGGACACACTGGAGACACCCACACTCATATGTATCCACAGTGGAGTAAGTTGGGTCCCAACTGAAAATCTTTAACACGGCCAACTATCATGGGTCTTTAATAGTATTGATCTATTCATATGGCCCAAAGGGACCACTTGGGTCCTTCCATACTCCAGAAATAGGTTGTGAAAGCAACCATTGCACCAGCTATAGTGATACTCATGGACATCTGGAAGGACCATTGCAGAATCGCCTTGGTCTTCACTACCAGCTTCCCTACTTGTAATTGATGACGTGGAATAATAACTCCAATACAATATTCTTTACGCCTTACAGACACCAGAATGATGTTTTTGGAGCGGTGACAGCTGCAGGGAATGTGTAGTAAAATTCCCAACAAGCCTGGGTCACGTGGGCAATCACCAGCTGGTATCTCCAACCTAAAGCCCATAACATTCCCCCAACCTGCTATCCATCAGTTCCTTCACAGCCTGTGACTCCAGCTGTAACTGTTCCTCCTCCGGCTGAGAACTACATTCCTTCCCACTGACTTCTCCCAAGTTCCTGCCAGCAGCCAACCTCAGACAGGCAGATGTGCTCATGTAAGAAAAGACTTGTTTCCGTAACCCCTGCCTGTCCGGAACGCCTCATTATTTCCATTGCAGCATTGTCATGCTTTGCAGTATTCAACCTACTCTTTGGATATTGGGCTCCATTCATCATATTTCCGTGAACTCACTTTTCTATTTTTTTCGTCTTCTATTTGCTGACGTTTTAGGCTCCAAATTCTTCTAAATCAAAAATACTCTTTATTTTTGTCATTAACAGGCTTTTGAAACTTTTCAACCCTTTAAGAAGTAGCACGTTTGTCTAAAAATGCGTCAAACTGAAAACTCAGCCAGAATCGTCACTCCAGTCTGGGACTGGAGTGAGATCAGCAAAAAGAGTTAAAATGTGACAGTCGGTAAAAGTTGCATTTCAGGGATCCGCCTAAAGTCATCTGGGTAAGCAAAGATGTCGAGAATAAATTAAAAAAGAATTAAAACAAAAATACAACTTAAAAAGTGATGCAATATGTATGCAGAATAAAGAGCAAATACTAAAGCCAGTGAATGGAGCAAATTACTCCAGAAAGCTGAAGAAACAGAAATGATGAACCAAGGCCAATTTATTGAGCTGCGCTCATTCTGGGGCTGCCGTGTAGACTAGGATTACCGTACATAGATTTTCAGGATTAACACATTACCCATTTGCCAAAAATCTACAGGACATTATTCTACATATAGAAAAGCAGCGTTTAAAGGAGAAGTCCGCGGAAAATGATCTAAAACGCTTGGATTTCCTAGACCTGGGAGGTCACTTGATCACATGTATCAGTCTTATTGAACTACCACTTCAAAATGCTACTTATTCAACTTATTTTTTTAAATTAAGTATTTCATTATTTACTATAATTAGAATAATTTAGTATAGATTAGTATTATTATTATAATCAGATTTTACAATACAAACTGTGTTCATTATTAAGTAGATCTGTTAGATCTAATGAGGCTGGTTTTCTTATTTTATGAGTTCAGGTAAAGAGATTGAAAGCTCTTGAGTCCAAATGTATTCAATGTACGCCACCACCCAGCCTTAATGACAGCTGCAGTTTGTACTGAACAGGGAGAGATCTCAGCAGGGTGGAGGGACATTGAAAAGCAGTTAATTAGGCTAATCAGGCAGAGATTCAGTTAAACTTTCATAAAGGATTATAAAAGAATTCTGTAGTGGATCTTCAAAGAAAATGATCTAGCCTTGTCAGGTCTAAGAGATTTATTTAGTAATGTATAGAGTTTACACAGTAAAATCTGGCATTGACCATTAACTTACAAAACAAGCAAAGTTGAACAGTAATTACGTCATAACTTGAAAACCAACTTACCGTATGCTCCTCCAGTTCCCTTTCTGCCACATTATTATTATTATTATTATTTATTTATATAGCGCCATTGGGTTCCATGGCGCTTTACATGAGGATGAGGGAGACAAGAACAAGTACACTAAATCTAGGCGATCCGGACGTACAGGTACAGGAGGGGCAGGGACCCTGTCACACGAGGGCTCACAGTCTATGAGGGGTGGGTTAGGATACAGTAGGATGGGGGAATGTCAGGTATGGGGCGTTCGCCTGGGTCTCATGGCAGGTTGTAGGCTTGACGGAACAAGTGAGTCTTCAGGTGACACTTGAAGCTTCTCAGGGTAGGAGAGTGTCTGACGTGTTCGGGTAGGGAGTTCCAGAGTAAGGCAGATGCCCGGGAGAAGTCCTGGACTCGGTTGTGTGAAGAGGTGATGAGGGGGGAGCAGAGGAGGAGTTCTTGGGAGGAGCGGAGGTTGCGTGAGGGTAGGTATCGGGAGACCAGGTCGGAGATGTATGGTGGGGACAGGTTGTGTATGGCTTTGTACGCCATGGTTAGTGTTTTGAATTGGGATCTCTTGGAGACGGGGAGCCAGTGAAGGGCTTGGCAGAGGGGGGAGACAGGGGAGTAGCGGGAGGACATATAGATAAGTCGGGCAGCGGAGTTGAGGATAGACTGGAGAGGTGTGAGGGAGTTAGCCGGGAGGCCATTGAGAAGGAGGTTGCAGTAGTCAAGGCGGGAGATGATAAGAGCATGGATGAGTGTTTTAGCGGTGTCGTGGGTGAGGAAGGAGCGGATCCGTGAGATGTTCTTGAGCTGGAGCCGGAGGGATGTGGTGAGGGCCTCGATGTGGGGTTTGAGGGATAGGGAGGAGTCAAGGATTACCCCGAGGCACTTGGCTTGGGGGACTGGGGAGAGGGCGCAGTCGTTGACGCAGATGGATAGGTTGGGAGGTGGGGTGGAATTTCTTGGGGGGAAGACTATGAATTCAGTTTTGTCCATGTTGAGTTTAAGGAAGCGAGCAGAGAAGAAGGATGAGATGGCGGAAAGGCATTGAGGGATTTTCGAGAGTAGGGAGGTGATGTCAGGGCTGGACAGGTAGATTTGGGTGTCGTCGGCGTAGAGGTGGTACTGGAGGCCATGGGACTCGATGAGTTGCCCTAGGCCGAGAGTGTAAATGGAGAAAAGTAGGTGTCCCAGGACTGAACCTTGGGGGACTCCGACAGAAAGGGGGTAGGGTGAGGAGGAGGTGTGGGGAGTGGGAGACGCTGAAGGTCCGGTCCGCTAGGTATGAGGAGATCCAGGAGAGGGCAAGGTGGGTGATGCCAAGGGATTCCAGGATCCGGAGAAGAAGGGAGTGGTCAACCGTGTCGAAGGCGGCAGACAGGTCAAGGAGTAGCAGGATGGAGTAGTGGTGTTTGTTCTTGGCGGTCAGTAGGTCGTTGGTGACTTTGGTCAGGGCTGTTTCGGTGGAATGGAGGGGTCGGAAGCCGGAATGTAGGCGGTCGAAGTGGGAGCACAAGGAGAGGTAAGAGGACAGTTCGGAGTGGACGTGTTGTTCAAGTAGCTTAGAGGCGAATGGGAGAAGAGATATGGGGCGATAGTTAGAGACAGAGGTAGGGTCAAGTGAGGTTTTTTTTAGGATGGGCGTGATTAGGGCGTGTTTGAAGGCCGAGGGGAAGGTACTAGTGCTAAGTGAAAGGTTAAAGAGGTGGGTGAGGGCTGGGATGAAAATGGAGGTGTGGTTGGGAATGAGGTGGGATGGGAGCGGGTCGTGGGCGCTGGTGGTGAGGTGTGATTTTGACAGGAGGGAGGAGAGTTGGTCTTCAGTTATGGGGGGAAGTGGCTGATGGAGGAGGAGGGCAGTGTAGGTGGAAAGGGGAGGTGTGGGGATAGTGGACCGAAGCTGCTTCTGATCTTGTTGATCTTCTCCTTGAAGAAGGTCGCAAAGTCTTCAACAGAGATGAGGGGAGAAGGGGGAGGAGCAGGTGGGCGAAGTAAGGAGTTGAAAGTTTTGAAGAGCTGTTTGGGGTTGCGGGACAGAGAGGTTATAAGGAATGAGAAGAACACTTGCTTGGCGGTAGCGAGTGCCGTCTTGAAGTCAGTGATGGATTGCTTGAACAGAGCAAAGTGCTCGGGGGTGTGAGACTTTTTCCATCTCCTCTCGGCGACTCTGGACGCCCGTCTCAGGTTTTTAGTGAGGGTGGTGTGCCAGGGTTGCCTGTTAATGCGTGGAGCATGGAGAGTGAGGGGGGCGGCTAGGTCGAGAGCGTTCGTTATGGTGGTGTTGTATAGAGTGGTGGCAATGTCAATGTCGTCAGTGCAGGGTAGGTCGGTGAGAGGGAGGAGTGATTCAGAGAATAAAGGAAGATCAAGATCTTTTAGGTTTCGGCGAGGGTGATCAAGTTTGCGGAGAGGGGGTAGTGTGGCAGGGGAGGAGAGGGCGGAGAAGGTCAAGAGATGGTGGCCACATCTGGCTCTGTTGTTGCAACTGGATCATCCTGATGCAGGAGTGCCATATGTCCTGGATGTAATGACATACCGCAGATAGGGCCACCCCATATGGCTGTTCTGGTGCCTATGAATTGGGGGCTCGGTACCAAGCTTTCTTGAATTTCAATTTCATCCTCTAGATGCAAGTAAAGTTGAATACAATGAAGGAGAAGGAGGCCCTTGGCTCACTGCTCCACTATTCAGCCTGTGCATCTGAGTCTCAGTCTAATATTTTTTTGTCAATCATTACTTGTAGAAAGTACTGTGATGCATGGTACTGAATAAGGGGCTTTGAGTTCCATCAAACCTTTTTGGGAGACTGTGGAGTCATCATCAGTGGCGTAACCAGAATCTGGTGGGACCTGGTGCAAAATTTAGACCCCATACAATGTAGGGGTATCATACTATGTTTGTGAGTGTGTGTGGGGACATCATGAAGTCGGGGTGAACATGCTGTGTGTGACTGTAGGGGAATCAGACTGTGTGGGGCAGACTGAGGGCTCATCAAACTGTGTGTAGGTCTGTGGGGGCACAGTGATCATCATATTGATTATGAGGCAACTGTAAAGCCCCCATCACACATAGCGAGATCACTAGCGAGATCGCTGTTGCGTCACAGGTTTTCTGACGCAACAGCGGCATCGCCAGCGATCTCGCTATGTATGACACGTAGTGGCAACAGGGCCCCCGCTGTGTGATCGCCGATCGTGTCGGAATGGCCGGGACTATTTTTTGATTTGACGCTTTAACAGCGACCTCGTTGGCAACTCAGAACTCAGCCACGTAGGTCTGAGTCGTCAGATAGCTGCTGTGTGACAGGGTCCCAACGACCACTGAGGTCGTTATACGGGTCGCCGTATCGTTGCTGCGTCGTTCAGCAGATCTGACTGTTTGACATCTCACCAGCGACCACATAGCGACGTTCCAGTGATCCTTACCAGGTCGTATTGTTGTCGGGATCGCTGGAACGTCGCCAAGTGTAACGGGACTGTGAAAAACCGAGGGAATCATTGTGATTCAGCGGCAACACAAACAGGAACGGAGCCATAAGTTGTTTAAACAAAAGACGTGCTTTTACTCAGTTGTTGGGGAGCTGGGTTAACAAGATATTATTTCCGCAATGCTATGTAACCCCCAACTCCAACCACAGCATTATGCACAAACACCCAGCTCTGATAACTGGTATCACAGCGCTAGTCCTAGAGCTCCCTGCAATGTATCAGGAACTGGGGGACAATTTGCCTATCCGATGAACTCCCTAACAGGGTCTCTGCTCTGTTACACTGTCTATGTAAATTATGTGGGTGCACAACAGCGCAAGCCCCTGGAATAACGCGAGGATTCACAATCTTATCAAAGTATGCAAACATGAACCCTAACAGTATGGACACCCAGGTATCTAACTCCTTTTTACTAACACAGGCCTGTGAGATTGTCTGCAGCCTAAAATATAGTTTGCACTTTCTCATCCAAAACTGTTGCACACACAGGGCCCGAGCTCGGGACTCACAGTTACTTCAAACAGGAAACAGGTCTAACAAAATCCTTGGTCAAGTGTCCAGACAACGATCGCCTTCTTCAGTGGCCGAGCCACCATGAATAATCTCCTCACACGTGGGATGAATCCACCGGACTCCTGTCCACAATGTCCAGTACAGTCCTCCTCGGCGCTAGCCTCCACTGGTAGCCAGGTTCTGCTTCTTCACATGGGGGAGACTCCTCTTCTCCCTCTACGGGATCAGTACATAGTCTGTATCAGCTCATTTAGGGCCGACCAGTGGAATGACTGCCCCCCCCTACGAGTCCACAAACTACTGTCCACGGTAGGCCTATGACTTTCCCTCGTATGGTCCAAGCCTTTTATATTGTCTGCACAGGGGGTCCCCCTGTTGATTTGGGGGTGCCAGTGCAGGCTCTTATAGGGCAATCATACTATTGAGTCTGAGACTGTGGGGTAATCATCCAGTGTGGGTATAATACTGTGTACGGGAGAATTTGTGTAGGGGGGGCTCTAAGGCATCACACTGTGTGAGTGAACTGTGGAAACATCATATCGTGGGGGGGACTTTAAGGGCATCACACACTGGGGGTCACAATGGTGGTATTGCGGGGGGTCACCGTAAGGGTTTCATACTCTGGAGTCATCATACTGTCATACTGTGCTTATGGGGGTTACCGTGGGTGCAAATTGTGTGGGGGAATTCCCTGTTTGGCCTCATACCATATGAGGGCCATTACAGGAATAATTTTATAGGTGAGTACCCTAAAGAGCTTCAAAAGTGGCACACTTTCTGTGTGCATGTCCCTCTTCCTGCTTCCAAAAATTGGAGGCATGCCCATCTGTGACTGCGCCAACATGCCGATACCCTGCCAAATCTACCAAATATTTGTTATGAGAGGTGTGTGGTCCTGTCATGCTGAATAACAGATCTGGATCAAAGACTTTGAGAGTCCACCTCTCCAGGTGAGACATAACATCACCAAACTGACTGTGAAACATTCTTTCCAGGTCATAACAAATTAGGAAAGAGTAAATATATTTTGATGGTTAGCTGGATGATTTTGTAATGACTTCAACTCAGATTTTCCATTAAAAACTGAACATTTCCCTAAGGAGACCCTCCGAATTCCATGGAAAAAGGAAATTATTTGTGTTATTATTGTATTATTGTGCGCAACCGAGGTCTAGGCTGGAAAACCTCTTAGGTGCCGATTCTCACCCGAAGACCCTAAGAGCAGCGCTCACTTATACCCCCGGGTTCTCAGCTAGGAAAGACTCTTTTAAAAGGTTTCTATAAAATTAACATACCCATAAACTATTACTTAATACAGTCCTTATGCTTTAGACGTAACGTATATGGATACCTGACCATGAAACTAATATGAGCTTGGTGGTCATCTCATTCACAACCCAATTTCCTTGTGAGACTTTCCACCAGATTGTGGAGTGTACCTATGGAAATCTTTCATTACCAATTTTATCCAAAACTGCATTTGTGAGGTCAGGCCTTGGTACTGAATGACAGGATCTAATACTACTCGTCAATGAAAATAGGATGCCTAACTCAAATCCATAAGAACCTTGAATAGTTACCCCTCCTCTACAAATTTTACTATATACACTATACACTTGAGTAGACAGCATTTTACGACGTTTGGCAAATCCAGAGTGGTCACCATAGAAGATTTTTAACCGCTATAGGAGAGCTAGGAATTAATTTACATAGAGGAAGGGATTGGTCATGAGGGCAACAGCTGAGATTTAAAGCTACAAGGATTATCAGCAGAACAAGAAAAGTAAAAAAAGCCAAGAAGCCAGGGCTGCCTGCGGTTAGCACGCAATACAAAAAGTGCATATGCACATATTAATTTCTAACTGTACTTTAAACTGAGACATTTAGCAAACAATTGATCAATTCTTAGAGCTACCCTGCCATGTTACAGCATTCTCAGATGGGGCAGTCCTACTCGAGGTTTTTTTTATATACGCTGTGCCATTACGGCCTCCTGAATGCATTAAAAGTAGAACCATATTAAATGCACACATACCTGAAGCATTTCAGAACTACTCCCACGGCGCTTAATTGTTGCACATGTGTTTGGGCCTGTTCTACCCTCATCCATGGTTGCTGGTCTTGCAGTGTGGGGGTCAGATCTGATAATGTCCGGATGTCATGTCCAGACCTGGCCTGCCTTTAGCTGCGCTTGCCCTTCTGGTGCCGTGGGAGTAGTTCAGAAATGCTTCAGGGACGTGTGCATTTAATGTGGTTTTGCTTTTAATGCATTCAGGAGGCCGTAGTGGCACAGCATATATAAAAAATGAAGCGTAGGACTGCCCCATCTGAGAATGCCGTGACGTGGCGGAGGAGCTCAAAGAATTGATCAATTGTTAGCTAAATGTCTCAGTTTGAAGTACAGTTAGAAATTAATATGTGCATATGCACTTTTTGTATTGTGTGCTAACCACAGGCAGTGCTGGCTTCTTGGCTTTTTTTTTAGCAAGAAAAGTACTCTTAACCCGTTCACATTTAAAATCAATAATTCCACTCTTTATTTGCCAAATCCAGATTTGTTCACCATCAGAACTGGAAGATAGTATCGGCTTCTGCCAACCTATGCAGGACCATGATTAAAATTAGTACACCACTTACAACTACCAATATCTGTCTACAGAGATTACATGGCTGGTGTATTGATTTTATGCACCTGTTTTCAATGTATCTGGCTGAGTCACCTGAACTCAATAATTAGGAATAGGGGTTACATAGTGTAATTTGGTAGATTGGGAAAAAAAATAATATTTAGTAATATCAGAAAAAGGGGCAGAGAAATGACAACTTTTCAGTTTATTTCTTGGAAAAGTTAAGGCGCATAAACAATAGATTAACGTTTGTCAAACCCCTGATATCGACAGGTTTGACTAACAAGGTTTTAGCTCACCTAGTGAAGAAGATCCTCCAAGCCCAACTTGGTTCGGGTGTGCGCACAGACCAGAGGTGTTGGTGTAGCAGGCAGATGAATCAGGGTGTAGAAGTGTTGTATGTTGGTATCTGCTAGTATTCATGATTTTATAAAAATATGGAAGCTAAAGTAGAAAAAAGAGACACGGGGAGCTGCAGAGGGGGAGAGCTGAAAGAAGACGGGGAGAGAAGTAGACCAGATTTTTCAGAGAGACATAGAAGTGCTGAGAGCTGTGAGAGACCCTAAGTGGACGGTGTGATAAAGAGGAAGCAGTTTTCTGTGAGTAAACCTGGAAGTGTGACCAGTCACCGACTGTTTAGTCAGTTAGGGAAAGTTAGATAGGATTTGCAGCACCTCCAAGGATATCCCTTTTGCAAAGACTACAGATGGACTGATAGTGAGACTGTGTGAGCCCCACAATCTGGTGAACTATAGGAGAGCTCCGTGGATCACTACTGCATTAAGACCGATTGTGAATCCTCACCTGCACCTGGATGTATCAGGTGATCTAAGAAAGTTGACTTTAAATCTGGTGGCTGGAAGTCAAATTAACAAGCTCAGTTTTACAGATACTCAGTCGGGGCGTCCGTTCTGAGCATTCACAAAACGAAGGACAGTGCACTGTATGAACATTGTTATGGTTTGAGTTAATAGTTGCGTAAAGATATATGTATATATATCAAGGGGAAAACAGGGTACCCGGAATTTATTGTAATTAAGGCGGGAGGCAGGTGTAAGATTGTATACCTGAGAGAACTATATGCCATGGTCACAGTATAACCCTGGGTTGGCCCTGTACCGGAGAAGGGAGGTAGTGGCATAGCCCTGGGGTAGTAGTGCTCCTTTCTGTGAAGCTGGCACTTGGGATCTCTCAGGCTGCATACTTTGTACTCTGTGGTTGATGGCTGTAACACAGGTAGAAGAAGTACTAGAGGCTGCAGGTGGGAAGGACATAGGATTCCTTAAGTCTTAATACCAAAGCATGTGTGTCTTGGAGAGCCTTATATAGGCCCAGGTAGCTAATCACATGAGGGCACGCGTTGTCACCTGCAAAGCCCGACATGGAGCTCAACAGATTACAGCATACTGGGGTGAGGGGAGAAAAGTCTGTATTTAGGAAAGGTGTGTAGAAGACAGTCTAAAGTGTGTAAGGTGCCGGCCGATGGTTGAGAGAGATGTTGATCACACATATCCGATTAGATTGCCTCATTCTTCATCCAAAGATAAGCTGTCGACTGATGGGTCAGTAAGTGGCTTCATCACAGAGATGTGCTCGGCCAAGATAATGGTCCTGTGTATGGGAGAGTTGGCTGAGATGTCTGCCCGCCAAACAATCTGCCGAAGCATCGTTCAGCCAGCAGTGATCTGGAAAAATGCCCGAGTTCCCCATTGACTTCTTTTATATTCAGATGCTTGAGTCGCACCCAACCGAGCATCCAACTGCTCGTTATGAGTAGCGAGTACCTGAGTATGGCAGCGCTCGCTCATCACTAGTCACTGATACATTTTTAAGTGTCAGAGTGTATTTCTGAACATTTGATCTGTTTGGTTATTATTCCCACTATAACAGATGAAAATAAACAGCTTTCAAAGTGTATATTTTTCATTAATAGCTATAATAATAGTTCTGCACACTAATAGTCTACTATATAAAAGCCTTATACAGTCTGTCTGTAAATTAGTCCCCAAGACAGCGCCATCTATAGGACATTGTGTAAATTACAGTTAAACTGGAAAATTACAGTTAGGCTGGTTTCACACTACGATTTTTTGCAATCCGACGATATAAATCGGACAGCATCGGATCCAAACTGATCCCTGCAATCGGATGCCAAATAGGCATCCGATTCCGACATTTTGCGGGATCAGTCATCTGCTCCTCTCTGCCTCCTGTCACCTGTTCTCCCCTGGTGCTCCCCGCTTCTCCACTGCTCTCCCCGCTTCTCCCCTGCTCTCCCTGCTTCTCCCCTGGTACTCCCCCTCCTCTCTCCTCTCCTCCGGAATAAAAAATAATAAACCATCTATTCTCACCTGTCCACGAGTGCCCCGGCGTCTTCAGCTGTATCTTCTGATCCTAGGACCTGGAGTGATGTCACAGTCACATGACCGGTGGCCCGCGGCCACTGGCTCGGAGCACAGTGTGTGAGGCGCAGAGCAGGAGGGCGAAGCAAGCACAGAGAAAGAGATGACCATGAAAGGACAGTAAAAAGGGGGTACCGGTTGAGTGCCACCACGTTACCCGGGAGTTAGCTGGATCCCTTTCTCCACCTTCAAGTACTCAGTACTCCACTGCTTGTTGCAACGGTAACGACTGCTGTAACAGGGAACGACAAAGCTGTGAGTAAACACCTGGAGACTGCACCCCGCTGTGTCTGTGACTTTCTTGCTGCGCTATCAACCCTGCACTGTAACATCAGCACCAACTCACTTAATAACATCTGCTGCCCTGGGGTCAGCCCTACCCTTGAATGGCTTTCCAACCAAGCTACTTTGTCACCAACCCCAGAGGAACTGTGCAGCAGCAGCTGCCATCACTAGCCGCAACCCGCGGTTGCGTCACGTGAACAAGCATCCCCAGGTCTAGTAACCCTTTCCTGAGAAGCCACCTGCCCTCATCATCGATCCCCACAGCAGAGTCCCCTTCCCCTTTTGATTGACTGCTTCGGGGCCACGGACCAGGTCACGCCACTGTGACATCCCCAGCACCTACATCGTCGTGACTCGGCTCCGAGTACCCCACCGCCCCCATGGGATGAGTCAAACACACAAGAGGAAGAGAGATTACATATGGGAGAGATAGCAGAAGAGGAGAGAGAGCACCCAGGGGGAGAGACAGCACAAGGGGAGGGGGCATACAGATGTGGCGCCCCGCAACGAGTGCGTCACAGGAGGGTATTGCAGCCATAGATGCAGCCGCAATATTCTCTGACACAGCAGTGATCTGGTTAACTTTGAAATCCAACCCTGCATGCATCATCTAGAACAGAGGACCAACCCAGGGTCCTGGTGGGCGGAGTGCTAGGGAAGTGTGTAGGAAGAACAGACCCTTAGTAGGAGAAGGAGTCTAGAACTTGAAGAGAGAGGTCTAGAACTTGAACTTGGAGCAGGAGCGGGGGCTCCGCACCTCGTGCAGCCCCCGGGCCGTCACCGGTCGGGTGTCAGCACCTGAGGCCTCAACAACCGGGATCGGGCATCTTCAACCACGGGTTCCAAAAGACTCCCGTGCCCAAAACCTTACAGCCGGTTCTCTGGTACCGAAGCTGGCAGCAGTTCACCTCTGCTACGCGAACCAGAAGTGTGGAGGAGCAGCTTCACAGGAGCACCCCACCACCAGCCAACTTCCAGTCGTCTAACCAGCGGTGTACCCACCGAGGGATCCAAGGCTCCCCAAAACATCCACAACGTACATCTTGGATATGGCATTGAAGCAGCCTCCCCGTACCCGATCTGGTATTCCTGGGCGACAATGGCAAACCACTTAGCTAGAATGGAGGAACACTTGCGGATCTCTGAGGGACACCATCACTGCTGAGTCCACCTGGTCCACTACCTGTTAACTGTATACCATGTACTGCCTGCTGGTTACAGTAAAGACCCGTTACAGAGACTTTCAGTGTCCGTGCTTTCTTATGAACTGTCCGTCCGCACTACAATGTAACCGCAGCTGCCGCACAACATCTTAAGCAGCTCCAGCCTCCGGGGATCACCGCTCAGCCTGTGGGGAGCGTTCCATCTTGCTGCTGTCCATCCCCCGGAGGTTCCGCAGCGTCGGTAACGATTACCGAAACTACTCATAGGTGGCGTCACGAATAAATTAACCCCTTTAATCTGTTCCTACAAGACGTCTTCACTTTTGATCTGCACTCAACCGGGCCCCACTACCGGCAGGCGCGGCCCACCCGTGACAAGGAGGAAGGAGCTACAGCCTGTCTAAACCAGAGACCACGGGCTGACGGTGAGTCACAGAGGAAGAGAGCGCACAGGGGGAAAAGAGGTTGCACAGGGGGAAAATACAGCACAAGAGGAGAGAGAGGCACAGGGGGAAGAGAGGTTGCATCAGGGGTGAGACAGCACAAGGAGAGAGCGCACATGGGGATGGTGGGCAGCAACAGCAGCGCCTGTCAGGTCACGGCCACCTCATGCAGCAGCGGCTTCCCCCTCTGACCTTGGTGGTGCTGCGATTAGTAGCAAGAGTAATTGAACTAATATATAAATGCAACAGTCCAGTAAAAAGAGGGTACTCACCCATTTGGTGCTTCTTAGGAATTTATTCCCTTTTCAGGGTTCCGTTCAGAATTCCATACAGTACAATGGAGGGAAGGGGGGGACGTGGAGGGATGCCGGACAACGGCCCGTTTTGTGCCTTGAATGGCACTTCTGCTGGTCCAGATCGGACAATATTGTGGCACCCCTGAGGGTCCAGTTGCCACAGAGGTACTGCACCTTATCCAGAGGTGTGGTACCCCCAACCCCAGGTAAGGAGGGGACACTACCCGGTACCCACACACACTGCATGTACCACTAGTCACTCCAGGCCAGAAAGGTGGGGGAACTGATCAAACCCACATCCCTGGCTGGAGAAGGGGCTAAGATAGGGTGATGGGTGGAAGTGTAGAAAGGGGAGTCACTTAGAGGGAGTGATACAAAGAGCAGAAAAGGAGGGAACACCAGAAAGTGACAGTCAGTCGGAGAGTCAGAGGCAGGAAGAGATGTAGTAACCACGAGGAGAGTTGAGCTCCATTAAGGGAACTGGGAAGGACGAGAACCAGGGGACTGGAGCCGGAGAAGCTCATCCCTAGGAGAGAGAGACAGAGGGAGCTAGGCAATAGCTCCAGAGATGGAAGGGGTCCCAGAGGCACGGAAAGTGAGAAATCCACCAGTGGGGCTTGCATCCATTGCCGATCGCAGGCAAGTGGAGGGACCAGGGCCGCAGAGAGTTACCAGGCCCAGACTAGTAGAGGAGACTTGAGGACTCAGCTACCCAGCTGGAGGCTGCTGCATCTCCAGGAGCAGCAGCCAAATCCACGTCATTTGCTGCAAAGGTGACTGGATAGAGCCAAAGGGGACGAAGAATGCATCGCCCAGTAAGGTCCGAGGCCACTGGCGTGGGACACTGAACGTGAGGTGCAGGGTAGGAGGGAGAGAGCTAGCACAAGAGGGAGATGACCCGGAGAAGGTACACAGAACAGGGTGCCGGCTAAGTGTTTCCAATCTACCTGGGAGTGGCTGGACCCCTGGCTCATAGGACATGTGGCGCCCCACTATGTAGGTGCCACAGAGGGGTACTGCACCCGTAAAAGAGGTGTAGTCACCCCAGCTGCAAGTGGATTTCGGGATGATAGGTGGAACCCTAAAACCACACCCCACACTAGGTTATACAGTGGGAGGTAACCGGGAGGGAGTACAAAACCATCTCCAGGGGGAACTAGAGAGTTAGTCCCAGGCAGGGAGCCTGAGGGAGCAAGGAGGGTCTCTCAGCTGAGGATCCGGGAACGACGAGGACAAATCCCAGATACAGAGAACGAGAGGGGGATAGAGGAACTTGAGAGAGTTCGCCCCAGGAAAGAAACCGGGAACCGGAGCCCGCAACTGTGGGAACCTTTAAGGCCCGCAGAAAATCAGAAGCACAGGGGTATATCTATATACGGCCCTGATTCTCAAGCAACCAATAGAAGGAACCAGACACAGCAGGCAAAGCCACAGTGATCAAGAGAGGGTTACCCGACGGGAGCAAGAGAAGGAAAGAAAGTGAGAGACAGCAGGAGGTCAGATCTATTTTATGAGGTCAGACTTCACACCGACTACTGGGAAATAGGGAAGATTGGAACAGGAAAGGCACATGCTGGGGGTTCCATCCAGCTATCAGAGATCCGCTTGCAGCCACACATAGCCACTTGTCATTTAACATCTAACTGCACTGAGGACTGTAATAACGCTGCTAAAGTCTCTGCCTGCGGAGGACTACACCATCTCAGCCGCAATACCACCGACCTCCGGAGGACTGTGGCGGCGCTGGTGATATCTCACCAGGTACTGCAGGAGGCGTCACAACAAACTATAATCCCCTGTAAATAATCCCCTCTTTTCAAAGATAGGCCCAGGACATGGGATCAGGTGCGGCCGCCATTCCCCGTGACAAAGTGAACCCTTGCCGCCTGATACCCGAGTACCCCAAAGCCTGGGCTCGACAGACACAGCACCCGGCTGGACTTTACCACCTGAAAACAGTGAGTAAAAGTGTGGAACTGCACCAGCTGTGTCCTCGAATTGTTCCAGCGTCCCCTGCCCTGCACTACAACTTCACCACCATTTGCACATAGACTTGTACACCTGCCCCGAAACCGCTCCACCTACAGGGAGCGACAACATCTGACTGCATTGTCATCTGCCCCGGCCCGGAGGTCTGAACTGCAGCCTTGGCCATCCCCGGCTGAGTACCGTAGGTGGCGTCACAACAATTATCCCGAAAACCTTAATCCCCAAATTTTTATTGACACCACCAGGGTCACAGACTCAGGTCTCGACCCCTGTGACTCACCAGCAGGACTGTAGCCAGTTGGGAGTATCACACGGCCCTGGGGAACATGTCAACACAAATTGCCTAATAATTGTGACACAGTCTACAACTCTACATTGTGCCACTATTGATCTTGTTTCTCCATTTACTTACATTGTTGAAATATGATACAGAAAGTCCAATAATGGCACACGTGATCTGCCTTTGTATATGAACCATTAGCATAATTTATAATCCTGGAGGGATAATCTCTATATCATTATCAATTTCAGGAATTTATCCGGAATGTCATTGTTCGGCATTGAATTGACGGTCCTACTTCTCGGAGTCACTAACAAAGTAAGTATTTTAATTCACCAGAACAATGCCACCGACAGCACACTCCGAACCAGAGGGACCCGGGATACAAAATGTGCTGCGGATATGTAAAAGAACACACTGGAGGGCATTTATCTTCTAATTCTGCCTCTTCTGCAATCCTAAAGCTGAAGGGAATTCCTCCATATCTGCTCCGATTTGATGAAGCACATGTGTTCCAGACTCAGTAATAGTAATATTGAGTCCAGGAAAGTGAAGGAGAGAGCAACCCCAGTCAATTCAATCCATGAGCTTCATGCAGTGGCGTAACTAGGGTCTGATGGGCAAAATTTGGACCTAACATCCCCCCAACACACACACACATGTTGGTCAGATGTATGGGCCATTGTATATTTCCTGGTATATATGGTCCTCCTACTGATAAATGTGGCACCCCAGAGTCCGGATACCACAATGTCATTACCTCCCATAGGGGGTAGTGTCATACCTGAGAGCAGCAGAGGGTATTCACACCAGGCAAAACCCAAAGCCACAACACCTTTCTGCCTCCAGGCCTGAAGGGGGAGCTCAAAGCCCGGTTTCAGGGCAGCTTCCCTATAAATTCTGGTTTGGGGCGGAGTTAGTCAGTTCAGTAGGGAGCAGTACTGAGGAAGACATCCTGTGGGCTGGAGCAGTGCTAAGCTCCTCCCAGGAAAGCTATATTTGTCTGGGGCCACAAGGGTACGGGGTACTCAGGTCTCGGGCAGTCAGTTGCGGGGGATGTCACGGGTAGTCCATGCCCGAGCCCGTGCCCTTGGGTGACAATAAAAAGGGTGTATTTACAGGGATAGGGATTGTCAGTCGTGACGCCACCTGTAGATTCCGGTGAAGGCACCGGCACTGCTTGGGCCTCTGGGGTGATGGGCGGCAGCAGGTTGGAGAGGATCCCTACAGGAGGAACGGAGTCCCCGGGGAGTTGGAAGTAGGAATGGATGGTGGAGTACGGCAGCACATTCATTGCTGCACAGGGTTGGAGTAGGGGAGCGTAGTCAGTGTGGTGCAGGATGGATGGAAGGAGGGACACGCGCACATTAAAGTCTTTTGGTACCTTTACTGATGGCTGGTTACTGATCCCGTATCCTGGGGACTATTCTCTTGAAAAAAGGGGGTATTTACAAGGGAGTATGTACAAGTCTATAATTTGTCATGACGCCACCTGCAGTACCTGGTGAGATATCACCAGCGCCGCCACAGTCCTCCGGAGGTCGGTGGTATTGCGGCTGAGGTGTTGTAGTCCTCCGCAGGCAGGACTGGGACCTCCGGGGCAGCGATTCCTGTGGAAGGAATGAGTTCATGCAAAGAAGATGCAGTAGAGTCAAAAGTCACTTCACCCGGGTACATTACTGGAACTTTAGCAGCGTTATTACAGTCCTCAGTGCAGTTAGATGTTAAATGACAAGTGTCTACGGGTGGCTGCCAGTGGATCTCTGATAGATGGACATACCCCCAGTATGTGCCTTCCTTGTTCCTTTTCTTCCCTGCTTCCCAGTAGCTTGTGTGAAATCTGATCTCATGTAGTAGATCTGACCTCCTGCTGACTTTCTCTTTCCTTCTCTTGCTCCCGTCAGGTAAGCCTCTGTTGATCACCGCAGCTGGCATGCTGTGACTGGTCCCCTCTAATGGTCACTTGAGAATCATGGCCGTATATATTGATATACCCCCGTGCTTCTGTGGCGCCCCTGCGTCCAGGAGGCCACAAAGGGAACTGCAGCCAGGCAGGTAGGACATTGTTGCACACCAACTCCCTCACAGCCCCCACAACCCACGTGAAGAAGAGGTTAACATCCAGCCCTGAGATTAGAAACTCTATGAGATCGAGGGGTGGTGGATCAGAGGAGTGGGTTGGGCAAACACGTAGACAGGTGACTCAACAGTATATAGTGAGGGGGAGGAGTGAAGGAAGTTAGTAGGCCATGGTGCTGAGAAGCAAAGAGGAGAAGCTGAGACAGAAAGACAATCACACGTCCTGCGAGTGCAAGGCTAGGAGCGCAGAATCCGTACTGAGCCAATGCGAGCCAGAGGGAGAGAGAAAGCCCGTCCGATGCTGATGCCACCAGGAGTGTGACAGGACAGAGAGGGACGGTGTAACCCGTGCCCTAGACAGCAGCTAAAGCCACTGACTGCAGGCAGAGAAGTCCCTCCTATGATACCGAGAGGAACAGAGAGAAGGAGCCTGGTAGAGCCTCAGGCTTGAGGACTACTGTAGGCTGGGCTAAGTAGAGTGTCGGCTCTAGAGGGGACCGCAGTTTACCCGGAATCCCCAAACAACACGACGGGGGACCACAGCTCCACGTTAGGGTCCCCAACCCAAAGGACAGGCAGCTCAGTGACAACCAGGAGGGCCCACCAGGGGTCCGAGTCACCGCCATACTGTCCAGTGTCGCACAACACAGAGTAAAGAGAAAGTAATAGCCCGGAAAGGACACTACAGACTGTGTCAGGGGTCACAGAGAGAGAGGCCTGGCTGCAGAGCAAGAGGGAACCCGGAGAGGGAGAATGTGCCTGTGTACCGTAACTTGTAAGAACTGCAAATGACTTGTAAAGTAACTGAAAGGAAAACCCTGAATTGGCCTCTCTTGTTAGTCCCTATCTGCAGACTATTCCTCCCATACAGGTTGCAGCAGATTCCGACCTACAGAGCTGCAAGCTTGTCAGCACCAGCAAGGAGGAGAGATCCGGCAGCGTCTGCACAGTAAGTGTCCTGGACAATTCCACAGCTCTTAACTCTTACTGCCCCGGGGGATACAGTTCTTCCCACTGGAACTATAACATCTCCGCTGCTATTCCATCACCCCCGGAGGTTCTGCAGCAGCGGCGGCCCCATCACTGGCCGCACCAAGTGGGTGGCGTCACACGTGACATTTCCCCTGTAAATAATTCCCCCTTTATTGTCGAGCCAGGGACACGGTCCGGACCAAGCCACCCGTGACTTTCCCAGCAGCAGACCGGTCCGGTACCGAGTACCCCCGTCCCGAGGGGCCCAACAACCTGGCATCACGAACAGAATCTACCCAGTCCAAAAGAATTGGACCTCGTGCGCCCAGAAAACGTGTTTAGAACTTTTCCTGCCAAATCTGACCTTAATGGCGGCCATAAGGGACTAGCGCCATGTGCAGGGGAGGCGTTCCCAAGACTCCCATCATGGGCTGGCCCGGTCCAAGGCGCGAAAAGAAGGTCCCGCCCTGGCTCTCCTTAACTCCGGGAGAGCCAGCTGTCACTCTCAAAGAAGAGCCGCCGCCCCTAGACCCTCCTACCAAGAAGCTGGCGCGAACCGAGAAGAAGGAAATCGTCATCAGGAGGGGGCGGAGCGAGCAACCGGAAGAGAAGCAGTCGCCATTCGAGTACATGCGGACGGAAGCAGACGACGCCGAGAAGAGTGCTGCGCACGAGAGACCACGTGTGATCCCGGAGGGCCCACAAGACGACCCCGTGGAGGAACCCGGCCAGGGAAAGAACATCTGTGATCGTGCAGAGATGGCTGAAGGCGGCGAGGAGCGTCCCTACTTCCTAGACACCCGGCGAGGTGTGCTGCGGCTGCTACCCCAGCGGATGACACGGGCCCAAGAGGAGCATCGGACCCGGATTCAGATCAACATTGATCAGCCTAGAAACTGTTACATCCAAGTCTATGAAGGATGTTATAAAGCAGACCTCAGAGAGCTGGTTGCTGAACGCTGCACTGGAAGACCTGGAGGTGTATCCCAGATGGAAGACATCGCAAGTGTTACTGTGGACGCAGAAGAAAGGATGGAAATGCGGGATCTGCATCCAGAAGGGAAGGAGTAAGACCCGTGTCCTGCATCAAGAAGAACAGATGAAGAATTGTAAGTGTGAATGAAGCATTTTCCTTATTGATCCCATCCCTTACCTGAGTGAATGCTAGCATTCCCCTGTTTGTTTAAATGTTTGAAATGAACATTTGATATCATGAACAATGACTTGATACGAACTTCCCTGTATATAGTTGAGCACCTTAGTGTGCTCCCCTTTGGTTTTAAGACCAGCTGCACATGCGACGTAGTGCAAGTGACTGTTTTGAAGCTGCTTTTTGAGAATTTTTGCACTTTTTCAGAAAAGAAGAACTTTTATACTTTTGATACAAAGTAATGCTTTTATAATGTGTGTTTTACAGAAAAAGGGTAATGACGTAGATACCCATGCACTTGTTTTATAGTTAACGTAACGTTATAAGAATCGTGCCTCCCGGATGGGAAGAAACCAAGAATACTTAATGTTTACTGTTATGAAAATAAAAAATGTTTTCAGGGTGATCCAAGACGGGCAGCGCGAGGACGCGCTGGTTTAACTCCGGGAGAATGTGGCGCCCCTGCGTCCAGGAGGCCACAAAGGGAACTGCAGCCAGGCAGGTAGGACATTGTTGCACACCAACACCCTCACAGCCCCCACAACCCACGTGAAGAAGAGGTTAACATCCAGCCCTGAGATTAGAAACTCTATGAGATCGAGGGGTGGTGGATCAGAGGAGTGGGTTGGCAAACACGTAGACAGGTGACTCAACAGTATATAGTGAGGAGGAGGAGTGAAGGAAGTTAGTAGGCCATGGTGCTGAGAAGCAAAGAGGAGAAGCTGAGACAGAAAGACAATCACACGTCCTGCGAGTGCAAGGCTAGGAGCGCAGAATCCGTACTGAGCCAGTGTGAGCCAGAGGGGAGAGAAAGCCCGTCCGATGCTGATGCCACCAGGAGTGTGACAGGACAGAGAGGGACGGTGTAACCCGTGCCCTAGACAGCAGCTAAAGCCACTGACTGCAGGCAGAGAAGTCCCTCCTATGATACCGAGAGGAACAGAGAGAAGGAGCCTGGTAGAGCCTCAGGCTTGAGGACTACTGGAGGCTGGGCTAAGTAGAGTGTCGGCTCTAGAGGGGACCGCAGTTTACCCGGAATCCCCAAACAACACGACGGGGGACCACAGCTCCACGTTAGGGTCCCCAACCCAAAAGGACAGGCAGCTCAGTGACAACCAGGAGGGCCCACCAGGGGTCCGAGTCACCGCCATACTGTCCAGTGTCGCACAACACAGAGTAAAGAGAAAGTAATAGCCCGGAAAGGGCACTACAGACTGTGTGAGGGGTCACAGAGAGAGAGGCCTGGCCGCAAAGCAAGAGGGAACCCGGAGAGGGAGAATGTGCCTGTGTACCGTGACTTGTAAGAACTGCAAATGACTTGTAAAGTAACTGAAAGGAAAACCATGAATTGGCCTCTCTTGTCAGTCCCTATCTGCAGACTATTCCTCCCATACAGGTTGCAGCAGATTCCGACCTACAGAGCTGCAAGCTTGTCAGCACCAGCAAGGAGGAGAGATCCGGCAGCGTCTGCACAGTAAGTGTCCTGGACAATTCCACAGCTCTTAACTCTTACTGCCCCGGGGGATACAGTTCTTCCCACTGGAACTATAACATCTCCGCTGCTATTCCATCACCCCCGGAGGTTCTGCAGCAGCGGCGGCCCCATCACTGGCCGCACCAAGTGGGTGGCGTCACACGTGACATTTCCCCTGTAAATAATTCCCCTTTATTGTCGAGCCAGGGACACGGTCCGGACCAAGCCACCCGTGACTTTCCCAGCAACAGACCGGTCCGGTACCGAGTACCCCCGTCCCGAGGGGCCCGAAACTTCGGATTTTCTGCAGGCCGTAAAGGTTCCTACAGGTGAGGGCTCCGGTACCCGGTTTCTCTCCTAGAGCGAACTCCCTCCGAGCTTCTTGCTCCCTTCTCTGTTCTGTGTCTGGGATCTGTTCTGGTTGCTCCCTGGGTCTCACAGCCAAGGAGACCCTCCTTCATGCCTCAGGCTCCCTACCTGGATCTCTACTAGCTCTCCAACCCGGAGGCAGAGACCTGAAGCCAAAAAGGCCTCCAGCCAAAGACCTCCTTGCTCTCATTGAGCCCTTCTTCTTCCTCCTTCTCTGACTGCTCCAGACACTCTCCCCCTCTCGCCCAAAAAGAGGGAGACTAATCTTGCTCCTAGTTTGCCATTCTGCTCAAACACCTCTCTAGTTCCCCCTGTAGGTAACTATATACCCTACCGGGTTCCCTCCCACTGTGTGACCTAGTGTGGGGTGTGGGTTTTAGGGTTTGGCCCACCATCCTGAAATCTACTTGCAGCTGTGGTGACTACACCTCTTTTACGGGGGCAGTACCCCTCTGTGACACCTACATAGTGGGGCGCCACAAAAAAACCTTGGGATCTCCACAATGAGTAGGGTTGTAGGCCTCCTTATTCTGCTGTACTGTTCTGAGTCTAGCAGGTATGGAACCTAACCGGACGGTTACTTCTCTCTCTGCACCCGTGTTACTGCACTGAGGGCTCTCTCTTGGGCCACCGCCGTCTCTCTCCCCACGGTCCCTGGCTCTCAATTGTTGGTGCTGCGGGTGTCCGGGAAGCTAAACCTCCTCATGTTGTTGGTTTCTCTGCTGGGTCTATTTCCTCTGTCCCCTGCAGGCTCGGGCTCCAGTGACCGGTACTCTGATGGGGTGAGCTGGAATAGCTCCTCTGCCCCCGGTAAAGTGTTTCTCACTTTTGCCTTCGATCCCTACTCTGCGGGTCCTCACACTGTCTCTGGTGTGTATTGGTGTGGGCCCAGCACGGCTCCGGTACCAGTTTAGCTTACTAGTCTCTGAACCTCCTTGCAGCTCTTCTAGCGCCTGCACACACTCTGTTTAACTTTCCCCCCAGCACCTGTATTTATAGGGGGGGGAACTGGCTTAAGGCAACCAGTTGGACTTCCCTTTTAGGCCTGGGGTGGAAGGTGTTGGGTGAAAGTGGTTACTCACTGTGGGAAATCTTTCAGTGTCCTAAGGAAGCCTGTGGCTTCCTGGAACAGGGTGCCACATATTTAGCTTGAGTGACCTGTAAGCAAGGGTCTGAAGAAGGAGAGGAGAACCTGGGGAGCAGAGAAGTGTCAAGCTGACCTCCAGAAGAGTAAGTATCAAGAAACAGACACCAGTGTCCGAGGCTGTGTAGGGACTAAAGTCCCGGCAGCCAATACCGAAGGGTGGGGGATTCCAAGTTCCCCATCCACACCAAATTGCCTGGAAGCACAAGAGCCCAGGAGCAGCCGCCAGAGAAGTGGAGCTGGAAAAGGACTCGAGTTGCCTGTCATACGGCACACTGCAGAGATAGAGAGGCCTCAGCTCAGCTTAAAGCAGCAACAGGGACCCGTAGAGAAAGCGCAGCAGGGAGGTCTCACAACTTGCCGGGTGAGGAGAACCTCGAGTTGCACCCAGGTTGCCGGATTCCAGCTATATCATCTGTTCTTGTGCCAGTATCACCAGTAAAGGACTTGAGGAACAAACAAACTGTGAGTCTGTCAGTTACTTCGCCCCTCCATCTTGCACCTTACACCCTTTCAACATCCACTGCCCTGGGGATTCGCTCCACTCGTGGGGAGCCTCTACATCTTAGCTGCCCATCCATCATCCCCAGAGGTTCTGCAGCAGTGGTGGCCACTTATAGCCACAAACCACGGGTGGAGTCACGAATAATCCTTTTTATAATTCCCCCAAGAACTCTTTGAAGCTGAACCCAGCGTCATGGAGCCGGGTCTCGACCCCCTGTGACTCCCAAGAAGCACCGCTGCCTGGTTCCGAGTAACCCACTGCCCTGGGGCACATCATATATATGATCCTTCTCCTGATTTATATATCCCATTTTAGGTATATATGGTCCTCCTCCTTGTATATATGGTCCTCCTTGTGTATGTATGTCCTCTTCCTGGTATATAGGGTCCTACTTGTGTATATATGTCTCCTTCCTGGTATATATGTGTGGCGCCCCGCAACGAGTGCGTCACAAGGGAGTATTGCAGCCGCAATATTCTCTGACTCAGCAATGATCCGGTTAACATAGAGATCCAACCCAACATGCAAACACCTAGAACAGGGGACCAATCATAGGTCCTGGTGGGTGGAGTGTTAGGGTAGTGTAGTAGAACACATAATCTAGTCAGAAGGAAGAAAGAGTCTAGAACTCGAAGAGGAAGGGTCTAGAACTAGAACTTGGAGAGGAGCGGGGGCTCCGCACCCCGTGCGGGCCCCTGGGCCGACACCGGTCGGGTGTCAGCACCTGAGGCCTTAACCACCGGGATTGGGCATATCTACACGGGTTCCCAAAAGACTCCCGTGCTCACAACTCACAGCCGGTTCACTGGTACCGAAGCTGGCAGCAGTTCACCTCTGCCACGCGAACCAGAAGCGTGGAGGAGCAGCTTTACAGGAGCACCCCACCACCAGCCAGTTTCCAGTCGTCTAACCAGCGGTGTACCCACTGAGGGATCCAAGGCTCCCCAAAGCATCCAGGACGTACATCATGGATAGGGCATTGAAGCAGCCTCCCCGTACCCGACCTGGTATTCTTGGGCGACGCTGGCAACCAATCAAGTTAGGTAGAATGGAGGAACACTGCGGATCTCTAAGGGACACCATCACTGCTGAGTCCACCCGGTCTACTACTCAACCACTGTATACCATGTACTGCCTGCTGGTTACAGTAAAGACCCGTTGCAGAGACTACCTGTGTCCGTGCTTCCTTATGAACTATCCGTCCGCACAATAAGGTAACCGCAGCTGCCGCACAACATCTTGAGCAGCTCCAGCCCCCGGGGATCACCGCTCAGCCTGTGGGGAGCGTAACATCTTGCTGCTGTCCATCCCCCGGGGGTTCCGCAGCGTCGGTAGCCCTTACCGAACTACTCATAGGTGGCGTCACGAATAAAACAAATTAAACCCCTTTTAATCTGTTCCACGAAGACGTCTTCAAACCTTTTTGATCTGCACTACACCGGGCCCCACTACCGGCAGGCGCGGTCCACCCGTGACAAGGAAGGAGAAGAATCGCCTGTATCAACCGGAGTCCGCCGGCCGCGGTGAGTCAGAAAATGGCGTCACGAACAGGATACGAGCAGGCCCGTTACCCAACGGGTATAATGTGCTTAAACTGGACTTTATTGTCTACAATTGGACTTTGTTCGTCCCTAAAAGAACTTTCCCGCCTTTACACCATTGGGTCAAGATGGCGCCCAAGATGGCGTTCCCGCCACAAGAATCCGCCACGTGCAAGCCCAGGAGTGAGTCAACCCCCCCTCGTCGTGGGAGGGCTAAAGACAAAAGGCGCCAAACTCTTTGTCCGCCCTGATTGCTCGAATCAACCATGGGGGCGGACCCCAAGGACTTTTCCCACCATTGGACTACAAAAGCCCACAGGAAATGGGAGTGAGAGAGTCAGTTTTCTTCACCAGCTCAACCAGAACGTCTTACCGGTTGAACGGGTGTGGTTTCCCTCCAAGGAAGAGAATGGCCAGCACGAGACTCCAAGACCTGATGCAGGAGGTCGAGGCGGAGGCCAGAGCAGCCATAGGCCAACCGGGTCCGGATCCTGCCCTTTCCATAGACGGCAGCCCCGACTTCTGGCTAGAGGCTCTACAAGACCTCCGGGTGCGGTTACTAGAGACTGTGGAATGGACGATTCGCAGCTGGAGTGCGACCCTAGGCAGACGACTACACCATGCGATGCAGCAGAGCCGACCGGGTACAGCTTCTCCAAGCCCAGACGACGTCACCAGCTTCTCAACAGCCTCACCGACGCCTACCACCTGTCCTGCTCCGTCACCAGAGCCAATAGACTGCGTCATTCCGGTGGAGGCCGCAACTCGACCCGTTCCAGCGACCAATATCGCAACCGACCCCGTTCTTGAGCCGGAGCTCATAATACGCTCCACAGAAGAACTTGTTATCTACCAGGTTCCCACTGAGGAACCCGCGGCATGTTTCACCACTGCAGAGACAGTCGCCTGTTTCGTCCCCATACCGGAGGCTTCCCTTGCCATTGCTGAGGCCTACCTAGTAACCGGGATTGAAACACCTCTACCTGCGGAAACAGATGAAGTGGCAGGCAGCCTGGAAGCCCTGCAGGACGTCCCTACGGAAGGATCCGCAGCACCACCGCCCTGTTGTACAACGGAACTAGCTTCGTCATCTCCAGCCAACGAGCAGCCTGATGTGATCATCGAGAAAGAGGTCGGAGAGGATGACGACGAGACCCACAGCACCGCTGAGGATTTCGACACCGGGTTCGCTTGGGGAGACAACAAAGAACTTCCTTCCGGGCATACAGCTCGGGTACACTGGTCGGGTGCAATGCCGACACCTTCCCCTGTGCCGTTCCACCGGGTTCCGATACAGACAGCCCGCCAAGTTCAAGCTTCCCGCCAAACCACCAGCTCCGTTACTCATTTCTACACCCCGAGCCGTAACGACGGAGATGTACGCCAGAGACGACGAGAGGAGTGGCAAGCCCGTGAACGCGCCAACATGCAGGCCCGTGCCGAGGCTCGCCGCCAGCCGCCGCTGTCGGATGAACTCCGCCGTGAAGGTAGAATTTCCACCTTTAACTTACATACCGGGTGGGGGTTCGCTTGGGAGGTGGGTTTGAATGAGGAGGTGTTTGTGGGGCGCCGGGATGTTGAGTCTAACTTGCCAAGAGGACATCCCGATCGCGACCTATACCGGGGCGATATAATCACCTACGAGCGCTATGCTTGTGCAGATGGGTGGTTCGCTATCCGGATGCGCCATCGTTCTCCGTGCCAGTGACTTTAAAACTTGAACTTCCTCAATGACTCTGTTACCGTTAATCACTGAGTGTGTGATCTTGCGGCTACAGCCTGGACTCTAGTTAAGGGACAGCCGACCGCACGCCGGGTCCGCACAAAGTGATTACCTGTTTCTTTGCTTATGTCACCAAAGCATACCTTTACCTGTTTTTCATTTTAATAAAAGTGTGTCATATATGTATAAAAATACAAAAACCTCTGTAATGTGAGTAGTGTGACGCTTGGGGACAAGCTTAGTTAACCAAGGGGGAGTGTGGCGCCCCGCAACGAGTGCGTCACAAGGGAGTATTGCAGCCGCAATATTCTCTGACTCAGCAATGATCCGGTTAACATAGAGATCCAACCCAACATGCAAACACCTAGAACAGGGGACCAATCATAGGTCCTGGTGGGTGGAGTGTTAGGGTAGTGTAGTAGAACACATAATCTAGTCAGAAGGAAGAAAGAGTCTAGAACTCGAAGAGGAAGGGTCTAGAACTAGAACTTGGAGAGGAGCGGGGGCTCCGCACCCCGTGCGGGCCCCTGGGCCGTCACCGGTCGGGTGTCAGCACCTGAGGCCTTAACCACCGGGATTGGGCATATCTACACGGGTTCCCAAAAGACTCCCGTGCCCACAACTCACAGCCGGTTCACTGGTACCGAAGCTGGCAGCAGTTCACCTCTGCCACGCGAACCAGAAGAGTGGAGGATCAGCTTTACAGGAGCACCCCACCACCAGCCAGTTTCCAGTCGTCTAACCAGCGGTGTACCCACTGAGGGATCCAAGGCTCCCCAAAGCATCCAGGACGTACATCATGGATAGGGCATTGAAGCAGCCTCCCCGTACCCGACCTGGTATTCCTGGGCGACGCTGGCAACCAATCAAGTTAGGTAGAATGGAGGAACACTGCGGATCTCTAAGGGACACCATCACTGCTGAGTCCACCCGGTCTACTACTCAACCACTGTATACCATGTACTGCCTGCTGGTTACAGTAAAGACCCGTTGCAGAGACTACCTGTGTCCGTGCTTCCTTATGAACTATCCGTCCGCACAATAAGGTAACCGCAGCTGCCGCACAACATCTTGAGCAGCTCCAGCCCCCGGGATCACCGCTCAGCCTGTGGGGAGCGTAACATCTTGCTGCTGTCCATCCCCCGGGGGTTCCGCAGCGTCGGTAGCCCTTACCGAACTACTCATAGGTGGCGTCACGAATAAAACAAATTAAACCCCTTTTAATCTGTTCCACGAAGATGTCTTCAAACCTTTTTGATCTGCACTACACCGGGCCCCACTACCGGCAGGCGCGGTCCACCCGTGACAAGGAAGGAGAAGAATCGCCTGTATCAACCGGAGTCAGCCGGCCGCGGTGAGTCATATGCCCCCTTCTTGGTATATATGGTCCTCCTCCTTGTATATATGTCCCCTTCCTGGTACATATGGTCCTCCTTGTGTATATATGTCTTCTTTCTGGTATATATGTCCCCTTCCTGGTATATATGCTCATCCTCCCTACATGTATGGTCCTCCTTGTGAATATATGTCCCCTCCCTGGTATCTATGGTCCTCCTCCTTGTATATATGGTCCTACTTGTGTATATTTATCCTCTTCCTGGTAAATAGGGTCCTGCTTGTGTATACATGTCTCCTTCCTGGTATACATACCCCCTTTTTGGTATATATGGTCCTCCTTGTGTATATGTGGGCACCTGCGAACCGATCGTCTCTAGATGGCGCAGCAGCTGGGATTGGTAAGTCAGTCTCCCCACACCCCGATCCCAAGACTAGATACTCTATGTCCAGCAACAGCGGGAGGAGCCAAGTGGTGGGTGGAAAGTTAGAGAAGGACCAATGGGGAGGTACCAAGACAACAAAAAGGACACACAACACCAAGTTCGAGGAGAGTTTTAGTTTAGTCGGTGATGAAGTAGTAGGAGACAAGACAGGACCAGACCAACCCAGAAAAAGCCAGACTAGTCAGAAGGAGAGGCGAGACCATCAGACAGAACTGAGAGAAAACGGACCCGGCGTCCTGTGCCACTATGAGGTTAGCCCGGGTCCAAGGCTGTAGACCGTGGTGAAAGACTGAAGGGGTTCAGGTGTGCCCGAGTTAGCAGGGACACTGGTGGACCAGGCCGGAACCAGAGTGCCGACTCTGCTGAAGTGGCAGGGAAGCTTTATGCCCCAACCACAAACTCTGGCGGGGTGTGGGGTCTTTATGTCCCGAGAACCAACCTCCGGTGCAGTGAAAGGGAGGCCGTCATATTAGAGCTAGGGGAGCCGAAAAGTCACCCACTGAAAGCCCATGACTGCTGGACTGTAGCTAGCATGCAGAACAGATCGAATAGGTCCGAAAGAGACAGGAAAGGGGGAGTCGCAGACAAACCATCCCGACAGCCTGAACGACACCGGAGCTGCTGCTGAACTGTTGTAAGCTATACCATCTGTCGAGAAAAGAAAGTATAACCTGGTTAAAACCTGACATTGTTTGTGACTGTGTTTCTTGTGCCTGAGAGGAGATACACTGACGCTGTGATCCGGCAGCAGAAGACTGCCTGTAACTGTGACCCGGCCGAACCCACAGACTTCCCAGTTGCCCTGTGGATAAGCCCTACCCATGGAGGGCTCAACATCCTTGCTGCTACCCCCATCATCCCTAGAGGTCCCGACAGCAGCGGCGGCTACCCATAGCCGTGCACCACGGGTGGGATCACGTAAAATCCATAAACTGTTTTCCCCTTTTATTGACCGCCCGGGACCACAGAGCCGGGTTACGATACCGTGACATACCGCAGCCCCTAGACGATGACGAGAGGTCCTGGTTCTGAGTACCCCATGGCCCCGGTGGACGGATCATATATATGTCTCCTTCCTGGTATATATATTTTCCCTTCCCGGTATATATGGTACTCCTCCTTTTATATATGTCCTCTTCCTGGTATATATGGTCCTCCTTGTGTCCCCTTCCTGGTATATATGGTCCTCCTCCTGGTTTAAATGGTCCCCATCCTTTTATATCTATCCCTGTTCTGTCCCTAACGTATAAGTGAAAGAAACAACATTGCACTCACCTGTCCTCCGCTCCAACTTCGTCCAGTGTCCTCCTGTAGTTAGCGCACAGTGGCCAGCTAGGAACCTGGTTTCGGAGTGCATTGGCAGGGGACCCGCGTATAACAGTGATGTCACTCTCATGTGCGGCCCTGTCGCTGCACCTCCAATGGCTCACAGCCACTGTGCATGTGCCACCAGCCTGTATCGCAGTACAGGGACCTGACAAGTCTCGGCACTACGACGCATTTCAGCTGGATCTGCATCCTCGGCTAGGTCTCAGATTCAGCTGAAGCAGGCGCTGGGGTCACCGGGCCCGTCTAGCACCAGGCCCGGTCGCAGTCTCGACCTCTGCAACCCCGGTTGTTATGCCCTTGGCTTTATGTACCCGCATGCTCCATAGGAGTCACAAAGTTCTCAAGTGGACGGATTGTTCAACTACTATTTATAAAAGTATCTCCAACACCAGAAAGTTTCATCACAGTTAGTAAAGTTTATCTTTGTGTCATAACAATTTGCGTAAAAATGCATTATAAATATTGCAATTTTCATGTGTAATGATATCTTGTGGTTTAGAAAATTGATATTTCACAGCTCAGAGAAGTACTTTGTCCAATATTATCATTAGTGTGGGATGTAAAATACAGATCAACACAATTGTTGTATGTACTGCCTGACCAAGATAGGCTGCTTTCACACAGGCAATATTGTTGGGTTGCTGACGCAAGTGCCATTGGTAGTCAATGGTGTGGCAGGGTTGAGGCCGCTGTGCAGCCCTGAACTGGCTGAACCTGCCCCGGACGGCTCCACAGTGCAACAGTTCTGAAGCACCGCCGGTGAGGGCCAAAGTATTTACAGAGTCAAAGTCTTTACAACAAGTCTCATGAAACATAGGCACAGTGCTTGAACGTTGCAAGAGTAGGGTTACTCACAGACCCTCGTCCTAGTATCTCCTGACTCCTATCTCCCGATATCACAGTGACCCGCCATGAATTCATAAAGTCGCTCACCTGAGTCTGTGTTGGAGACCAACCAAACCAACACCGGGTGGGAGAACAGCCGCTATCCGGGCACCAGCACCAACACTGGGGGAGTACACTTACATTGTATTCCGCCAACATTCCGCATCCTGGGCTCAAATCCTGGGAGGACCCATAGGGGTCCGGTACAATTATTGGGGGGAGTTGCTTCCTGATAGGTTTCTTCTACATGGGATTGTCCTGGCTAAAACCGCACCTCAACCCCTTCAATAGACCAAGCCCCACTGTCAAAGAATATGAGTACCTCTTCCCAACAACTATAACAATTTAAAGGGGATTGGGGAGCAGTCTTGACATTGGCCACTAGAGGGCCACACACAATTTAACACATTGATGATACAAGGCCCTGTCGTTCCCAAAGGGAGAAAGAAAGCTAACCCCTTGACCAGTGGCGTAACTTCAAGCTCATGGGCCCTGATGCAAAACCTCCATTGGGGCCCCCAATTATTGCAAGTGTTTAATAGCATTAGTCTTTTTGTATAGGCCAAAGAGATTTTGGGGCCCCCTGGGCTCCAGGATCCGGGTGCGATTGCAACACCTGCACCTGTTGGTCTCTTACAATATCACAGAAAAATCTGTAGACAGCTGACCTGACTGAGTAAGCATTATCTGAAAAGACTGCTCCTCACTTTCCAGTTCAAAGGTTTTGTTAAAGGGAATCTGTCAGCAGATTTTTGCTACCTCATCTGAGAGCAGTATGATGTAGGGAAAGAGACTCTGAATCCAACAATGTATCACTTAGTTTACTGGGTGCAGTTGTTAGACTTAGTAATGCAGCAGAGCTGAGAAATCTTCCCCCACCCACACCAGGCTCCCTATACAATGTGCATAAACAGTGAGCTGCTAATCACAGAGGGAAGTATGCTGGACAAGTGCCCATGTGCCAGCTAGTCACAGAAATGATAAGCTTCTGGTGCTAAAACAAATATTTCAGGTAAACAACAACATACTTTGTGATTACAGAGGCATCCATGAATTCTTTGTGTTAACCCTTACAGCATGCTGTCTTCAGATTGCATAATAAAAACCTGGCAATAGATTCCTTTAGAGGGGAGCTGACATCAGATTTTTGCCACACTAGCAAACATCATGATGAAGGGGCAGAGTCCCTGATTCCAGTGATGTGTCACTTGCTGCTTGCTATAGTGTTGATAAAATCATAGTTTTATCAGCAGGAGATTATCATGTGTGGTCTAGTACACAGGCTGCCATGTAGTCCCCTATATTTATGAGCCCTATATAACCCCGCCAATAACACTGATTGGTAGTTTTCTACCAATGCATGGTGTCCTCAGAGAGTCCTCTATATTCTTGAGTTGTGTATGACCCTGTCTTTACCATTAATTGGCCCATGTACACTGTAGATATAAAGATGCCAATTAGTGGTGTGGGCGTAGTTATACACAGCTCAGCATTCAGAGGACTGGTAGATCTGCAGCAGGTAAAGTAGTTGATTCAATGCTGTAACCAGCGGCGGCCTCCAATGAGCGAGGAGTATGCAAAACAGCTGCGCGCTTTCAAAATTTGCGCCAAGCTGAAACCGGCCGACAGCGGCGCATTGGCGCCGCTGTCGCTGGGATACACGTGTCCGGCCGCGGCCATCGTTGGGAGATCAGCGGGATCTTCCTACGATGGCCGCAGTGCACGCGAGCCAGCCGGAAGATGACCGGCTGGCGAGCCGCTGACCTCTGTGCAGCAGTAGCTCAGCCGCGGTAGTGCCCTGAGCGGCATTCAAACCGCGCGCCAAGCCGTGGTACTTTTCTGGCCTGGCGCGCGATTTGAATGCCGCTCCTCTGATTGGTCAGCGCTGAACGCGGCGACCAAACAGAATAGCGGCGCGCGCCATGGCGCCGTATTTAAAATACACTGTACTCAGTATTCACAGTGTGACGTCCTTCACTCCTGTCTACAAGGTATGTCAGTCAGTGTGACGTCCTTCACTCCTGTCTACAAGGCTGTCAGTCATATTTTTATCCTCATTGACCCAGGTGGTCTTTGATTTAAGTGAGTCCTCCCACTGAGAAATAGTAAAAATGGAGGCTTAGCTGAGCCCAAGGAAAGAGGGACAAGGTAGGATAGGGACCCATCAGATCTAAAATCACCTTGAAGCTGGTTGATGGGCAAACAGGTATTGGCCAATATGTGTACCAAGTACCTTACTTTATAAGGATAAAATATCCAAAAAATACATAGACGATAGACACATAGGTAGGTGATAGATATCGTGTACTCCTTGCATTAATGTTAAATCTTCATAAATAAACTACATACATATTCTAGACTACCCGATGCGTTAGAATCGGGCCACCATCTAGTCCTGGTATATATGTCTACTATCCTGGTATATATGGCACCCATCCAGGTATATATGACCACATTCTGTTATGTCTGTGCCCCATTCTGGTATATACGCTGTATGACCCCATATACACAAGGATGGGGGCCATATATACCAGGATAAAGGATATACAGTGTATATATGTCCCCCCAATCCTGGTACATATATTCCCCCATCTGTGCACATAAGCCTCCATGGCAGGGGGCATTCGGTGGCTTCACGGGTCCACTGGTGGGAGTCGCTGCAGTTTTAGGGTGGGCGCCGCCATTATTATTACCCAGCATGCATTGCAGAGAGACATTGCATGATTGCTCTTGTGTTCAGACTGCCAAAAAATGGCCACGGGTCGCGGTCTGCGAATGCATGCTGGATAATAATAATAGCGGCGCCCACCCTAAAACTGCTGCCACTCCCCTGCAGCTCCGGGTTGTGCCCCCCACCCCCCTCAGTGGACCCCTGAAGTCTGCACCCTGCAATAACCCCAGTCGGTAGGATTTTTTTTATTTTTACATTTATTAATCGGGTTTTAAGACTCATCCCCGTTCTCCCCGCAATTTGGGGGAAACAAAAGTGCGTCTAAAAATCCACGGTATATGCCTCACCCAGGGCCGTATTTGCCCTTAGGCACTCGTAGGCATGTGCCTAGGGCACCGGGATGTGGGGAGGGCGGCGCCTGAACAAGTTCTTTTTTTTTTTTTTAACCTCCGGGGTCTGGTTGGACTGCCCCACCCCCTAAGCCCCGCCCACCCCATCAGCCCACGCCCACCCCCACCTCAAGTATTGCTGCAGGGGCCTCCCACGTCATGGAGTAAGGACTGGAGGAGGACTTGAAAGTTCCCGTGCAGCCACATCGCCAGCGGCTCATGCAGCGACTCAGCGACAGCGGTATGTGAAATGAGCTGAGCGAGCTGCCTAATGGCGAGCGTTGGGATACATATCTCTATGTGCGCACTGACGACAATGTCCTGGCTGGCACTGCCTATCTGTGCACAGTACAGGCAGTGCCAGCCAGGACATGGTTGGTAGATAGTGCGGGGATGCGATCCCCTGCAGTCACACAGATGCACTGTGTGCAGGATGTCTGGTGCTCCTCACCATGCATTTAATCCATCATGCTGCTCATATCTTCTGGGCTCAAACCCACAATGCCGTGACTCTCGGCAGTATACATGAAGAAAGAGTGGGAGCAGTCTCCAATAAGAAATAATTCTCATTTTATTTGTACAAAATATTAAAATATATAAAGTCCATGATGGCGGAACTTCAACCTAATTTATATGTACGACATAGGGAAACTTAAAGGGAATCTGTCAGCAGGTTTTTGCTATGCAAACTGACAACAGCGTGATGTAAGGGTTTAAAAACAAATATCACCTGTGCCTCTTATCTATGTGTGTGCTATTGTTTACATAAACTAAAAGCTTTATCACCTTGCGATTAACATTACAGAACTAATTTGTCATGCACACAGCCCCTGCTGTGATTGACACCTCACTGTCAATGTACAGTCTCTATAAAGAGCCTGGTTGGGTGGTGGGGGGGCAGCTCTCCCAGCTCAGCTGTATTCCTATAACTAAAGGCTTTGTGACAAAACGGCTGCAGCCAGTAATCTACGTGATACATCATTGGATTCAGGATTCTCTATGCCTACATCATGCTGCCCCTCAGATGAGATAGCAAAAACCTGCTGTCAGATTCCCTTTAACTGATTTGGAGTCCTGGTTTCCAATCCCACCAATGATGACATCTACAAGGAGTTTGTCTGTCCTCCCAGTATTTGTGGGTTTCCTCCCACACTCCAAAGACTGATAGGGAATGTAGATTGTGAGCCCCAATGGGGACAGAGGTGCTGATGTATGTAAAGCGCTAATAGCGCTATATAAGTGTATAAATATTATTATTAGTGACATAAACCAATGTGAGTGATTTCAGACTTGCAAATGAGGAGTGGGGCCTATTCCCTGTTCCCAGAGCGCCCCCTGCTGGTAGAACTCAATCATAGCCGCTCACCATAGTGACCGCTAAAGAGTTTGCAAACATTTAATTGACCTTTTACATTTGCAAAGTAGAACAAGCCATTAACGAATACTGATGGACCTCTGGATGCATTATTAAAGCAGATCCTATTTGATATGAAGACATTTCTATACAGATCTTTATTAAAGGGGGATTTACATTTTAAGGTTCCCAAATAACACTGTGATCACAGGGCGTCCGGTCCAACTCAAGATCCGAGGATCTGCAGGAATCCCAGCATCAGTCTCCACTGAAAACAATGGAGTAACAAAAGAGTAAATGATCTTCATATATCACAAAAGTGAGTACACCCCCTAAGTGAAAATGGTCAAATTGTGCCCCAAAAGCCTTTTTTTCCACCCCGATGTCATGTGAATCATTAGCGTTACAAGTTCTTGGGTGTGAATTGGGATTAGGTGTGATATATTGGTGTTATCACTCTCATACTGGTCACTGGGAATTCAACATGGCCCCTCATGGGAATTGTTACTCTACGTAAAGATAGACTAGATTGTACAACACCCTGAAAGTGACTGCAGCACGGTGGCCAAGAGCAGACAGCGGATAACAAGACAGGATCCACTCAGAACAGGCCTCACCATGGTTGACCAAAGGAGTCAAGGGCACGAGCTGAGGGTCCATATCAAGGGGGGGAGTGCGGTCAGCCATGCTGCAGAGGTTACAGGAGTGGGGGGTCCGCCTGTCCGTGATCAGGACCATACCATACGCCGCACACTGCAGAGGTTACAGGGGTGAGGGGTCCCCTGTCAGTGCTTAGACCATACACTGCACACTGCAGAGGTTACAGGGGTGGGGGGGTCCGCCTGTCAGTGCTTAGACCATACACTGCACACTGCGAGGTTACAGGGGTGGGGGTCCGCCTATCAGTGCTCAGACCATACACTGCACACTGCAGAGGTTACAGGGGTGAGGGGTCCCCCTGTCAGTGCTCAGACCATACACCACACACTGCAGAGGTTACAGGGGTGAGGGGTCGAACTGTCAGTGCTCAGACGATACAATGTACACTGCATCAAATTGGTCTTCATGGCTGTCATTCAACATGATGCACAAGAAAGTCCGCAAACAGACAAGCAGACTAAGGTCATGGATTACCGGAACAGTCCTGTGGTCTGATGAGACCAAGATGAACTTATTTGGTTCAGATGTCATGTGTGTGGTGAAATCCAGGTGAAGAGTACAAACACAAGTGTGTCCTGCCTACAGTCAAGCATGGTGGTGGGAGTCTCATGGTTTTGGACTGCATGATGATGTTGGCTGTGAGGAGCTACAGTACATTGAGGGGCACCATGATTCCCAGCTTCAGAAACTGGGCTGCAGAGCAATATTCCAGTATGACAATAACAACCCCAAACACCTCCAAGATGACCACTGCCTTACTAAAGAAATAGAGGGTTAAAAGTGCTGGACTCACAAAGTGTCTCCAGACCTAAACCCTATGGAGCCTCTGATTCGCCCACCCTGGGGCTGTGGGGAACTCGGAGCCCTGCTGTTATTGTGCGGGGGAGTCACAGGGATCGAGACCCCGGTTTCCGTGATCCCAGGGAGTCAATGCTCACTCTTTGGCAGGATGTACTGGTTCTAGAGAGTTTTGGATGGGAATAAAGTTTATAGAGAAAATGTTCGTGACGCCACCTACGGTTTTCAGTTAGTAAGAACCGACTCTGCAGATCAGACCACCAGGGTTGTTGGGATGGCAGCTTGATGTCGTGGCTCCCCGAAAGTGGAGCGGGGACCCCGGGGCAGATATTTTTAATTGAGATGACTTTGTCAGACGGATTCACGCTTTGGCCTCTTTACCTCATCTACTGTGGCAGTCGGCGGCTCCGCGAGCGGGAAATAATGCAGTCTCGCACAGTGTTGGAATTTTGTACCTGGTTTACTCACTTCAGTTGCAGTTGGCCACCGGGCGCTTCTCTCTACAAGTCCAGCCTGGCCTGTCCACAATGAATTGGGATGACTCGTCCAGAACCCCTTCGTGTTCCTCTCCGTTCTCACACTCCTGTCAGCACCTCCGCACGCAATGCTCCGATCTAGCAGCCACAGGTCCTGTCGGGCAACTGGTACCTGTCTCTTGACCCTAGTTTGGCCGCTTTCTCAGCAGGTGCATCGGGTTGCGGCCACCACCCCCTGGAGATTGCGTGGCCTCCGGTTCGGTGGCTCGAGCTTATAGTGTCCGTGCCATGCTCAAGGCCGGTTCCCTGGTTCTTGACCAACCCTTCCGTCCGACTATCTTAGGCCCGGATCTGGGTACCCAGGTTGTTTCTCTCCACCTGTGCCCCTAGGGTTGTCTCTGTTCCCCTTCTCTCGCCTGCACACTTTTCAATCCTTCAGTACTCACTCACTTCTCACTTTCCACTGTCTGTTCTTTCCTTGTCCCCTTTTTTGACTGGGCCCTCCCCCGGGTTTGCCCATGATCCCCTGGATCCTAATGTATGTGGGTGTGTTTGGTGGGGGTCTAGGTTCACCATCTCATTTTCTCTTGGACTGGGATACCACACCAATTCAGTGAGTGCAGTAACCCTTTGTGGCGACCAGACCGGTGGGGCGCCGTATTCTCCCTTGGTAAAGATTAGCTCGTCCCGAGTGACCCACGGGTTATAAAGATGTTATACAGAAGTCACAATTTTTTTCATATATTGTGAGGTAGCAACCCGGGGAACTCGCTTGGCAATGGAAAAACACCCACACGTGCTTATAATGTAACAAATAACTACCCGTTTATTTAGCACACCTATATCATAAACCGGGTAGCACATCAAAACATTGTACATAAGCACATCACATAATACAATAATTACATATACAATAGAAAAGCACATCACATGATACATTCATTACATATACAATAGAACACAGATTACATTTACCATAAATATCTATCACCGGGCCCTGTCGGTCCCAATGGCGGTTCCAGCCGCCTTACTCTATTTACATAGTCCTTATTACTAACCCAGACCCCCTCACAGGATCCAGGTACAGCCCTTTTCACACAGGTCTCATACAGGCTGCTATACTACGGACAGCCGTCACACACATTCATCCAAGGCCAACGGGACCATATTATGACCCCTGGTCGGTCCCAATGGCGGCTATGACCGCCTGGCCCTTGAACCATACTCGGTCTCACACCACAATATATATATGCATGCATAAACATTGGAACAATACAAGAGTGCTTCAATTTCCCTCAGCGGGAGGTACGTTACTTTAACGTTGCATAACAAAAACTTACTCCAGTAATAATAATATTTAAAAAAATGGAAAAAGATTTATATATGCACGCAAAAGGGTTTCAGTTCCAGTGTTTCAGGGTGTCCTTAACAGGACCTTATCCTGGGCTGCAAAACAAAAGTGCTACTGTTCAACCGTCCATGATTGTCCTATTTCTCTGGGCAGTTATTGTCTATTATTATTCTGACATCTACGGGTTCTTATCTAATCAACTACGCATTATCCATTACTAGCAACTATGCATTACTTTATAACCGGTAACTTTGTACAATACACGTCCTTTACTGTAGTTCTTGTGCGAGTCAAAGAGGCTGTGCTTTGTACACGCTCAAGGAATATCATCCTCTCTGTCCTATGTGCCTTGAGTAGCTCACCTCGTCTCCTGGGTACAGGTCTCTACCCGGGTGTCCCTTAGGCAAATAGAACTCCCCATCCCGTTGACTTACGAAGACCTCTTCTAGGCCTGGTTCCTTAATGAACCTCCACCTATTTGTTAGGTGAAAGTTGACCATCTTTCCGCGATGTCGCTTAGTCGGGTCTGTAGCAGGGGTTTTCCAGGTGCGCTTCTTCTCTCTAAGGTTCTCCTCCTCTTGGGCCCACCATCTTGCCTGGCATCGTCAGCGCTCCTCTTCATCAGCGATTTGTCTCTGCTGGTAGTAATCCTTCATCTCATCAGTCTCTGCCTCAATTTTCATACTGGCCTTTCTCATCCAAGCGGCAGCTTGAAGTTCCGCCATCTCTTCCTGACGTCGTACCCAGTGGATCGGCTTGGCCTCTCTTTCCGCGGGATCTACTGGGTCGTTTTCCTCCTGTTAATTGCTCTGTCTGTACTCTGCCACTCTCGACCCGGATGTTTAGTCTGGAGCCTGCGGAACTGGCTTGGGTACCTGCAGGAAATCAATCTCTACTTGGACATCACTGGTAGTTGGCTGAGGATTCTACGATTCCCCTCTTAATAGTGCTGGGTTTCTCGAGCTTGCTGATCTCTTGGCAATCTGCGCCACTACATCCTTCCTCCAGTTCTTGAAAGCACAACCCTGGGCCCGGTTGAGTTGCATGGTCAGGTCTTTCAGTGCGGCACTCCAAAATTCTGGGTCTACCGGCATGGACAGGTCCGCACTCCCCTCCACATCAACGGGGAAGCCTTCTCCAATCTTCAGCCAGGTTCTCATGACTCCTTGCCGCCATCTTCCCTGCTCTACACACCAAACTATCTCCTCTCGTTTCTTTTCCACCTTCTTGTCCTTTGAACTCACTATTTTGGCCGTAACCCACTCCTCTGGGCGGAGTTGACAGGGCCCCATGCAGGCCCCCTTGGTTTTCTGCTGGCACTTGGGGCGGGTCTGCACTTTCGCGCCTTGTGCGGGCCCATCCCATAACTCAAGGCTAAGGCACGCCCCTGGGCCAGCACATGGCATCAGTCTTTTTTGGTCGCCATTTTCAAGTCTCTTTTATGCAACAGTCCAAAAACTCTTTTAAGGCACACAAAACCTGCTTTTACCAGGCTGTTTGTATCCTGTTTGTGACGCCAGAAGATGACTCGCCCACCCCGGGGCCGTGGGGTACTCGGAACCACGTGTTATTCTGCCAGGGGGAGTCACAGGGGTCGAGACCCGACTTCGTTGACCCCGGGGGAGTCAGTGCTCACTCTCTGGCGAGATGTACTGGTTCTAGGGAGTATTGGATGGGAATAAAATTGACAGGGAAAATGTTCGTGATGACACCTACAGTTTAGGGTTAGTAAGAACCGACGCTGCAGATCAGACCTTCCCATAGGTGGAGCGGGAACTCAAGGGCAGATATGTTTAGTTGCGATGGCTTTGTCAGGCCGGATTTACACTGAGCCTATTTACCTCGCCTACTGTGGCAGTCGGCGACCCTGCAGGCGGGGAATAACACAGTCTCACACAGTGCTGGAATTTTATACCCGGTTTACTCACTTCAGTTGCAATTGGCCATCGGACACTTCTCTCTACAAAGTCCAGCCTGGCCTGTCTACAAGGAATTGGGATAACTTGCCCAGAACCCCTTCATGTGCCTCTCTGTTATCTCCCAGCGCTATGTCTTCGCCTCTCCTGTCAGCGCCTGCACACGCAGTGCCCCGATATAGTAGCCATGGGTCCTGTCAGGCGACTGGTACCTGTCTCCTGACCCTAGTTCGAAGGCCTTCTCAGGGGGTGTGTCGGCTTGCGGCCACCACTCCTGTAGACTGCGTGGCCTCAAGTTCAGTGGTTCAGGCTTACAGCATCCATGCCACGCTCAGGGGCAGTTTCCTGGTTCTTGACCAACCCCTCCATCCGACTATCTTAGTCCCAGATCTGGGTGCCCAGGTTGTGTCTCTCTCTACCTGTGCCCCTGGGGTTTTCTCTTTTCCCCTTCTCTTGCCTGCACACTTTTCACTCCTTCACTACTCACTTACTTCTCACTTCCAATTGTCTAACTTCCCACTGTCTATTCTTTCCTTGACCCCTTTTTTGACTGGGTCCCCCCCCGTGTTCGTCCATGGTCCTCTGGATCCTAAGGCGTGTGGGTGTGTTTGGTGGGCGCCTAGGTACACTATCCCATTTCCTCTTGGACTGGGATACCACACCTGTTCAGTAAGTGCAGTACCCCTTTGTGGCGACCAGACTGGTGGGGCACCACAACTCCTGAATCAGAAGGTGGAGGAGCGCAATGTCTCTACATCCACAAGCTTCATGATGTCATCATGGAGGATGAAAGAGGATCCAGCGGCTCCTGCAAAGCTCTAGTGAACCCCATGCCCAAGAGAGTTCACGCAGTGCTTGAAAATAATGATGGCCACTTTGGGCACTATTCGGCCATTTTCACTAAGGGGTGTACTCAGTTCTGTCGCCAGCGGTTTCGATATTAAAGAGAATCTGTCAGCAGGTTTTTGCTACCTCATCACATACTGTTGGCAAGGAGATTCTGAATCCAACGATGTATCACCTAGGCTCCCTCTCCCAGCCTCCTAAATGCTGTGATCACTATTTATTGTAGCATTATGGGGTTAAACAGCCAGGGTTGGTGCGGGAACTGCTCCTGGCTGTGAAAGCTATAACTTTTGCTGAGCTCCTAGTGGCGAGTATATGGGCACAACTCCTGTGCCCTTCCCAACCAAGACGGAAACTTACATCAAATGCGGTGAATGGTTTACGTATTTTGCTCTCCTTGCCAGTTCCAACTGTTACCACTAGTATGTAATATTCATACTTTCAGGTGTGGAGCACTAAGGGTCGGGTTACTCACACTTCTGGGCACTGATTGCTCTATCACGGTCGTGGGTGGTGCCCAGCAGCTGTGGCTCTGGCTCACATTGAAAAGGGAGGATAAAACTGGAGAAATTAATAAAAGAAAAAGATAAGTTTGTGACGCCAGTTGGCATGTTCAGCCAGTATATGGCACTGCAGGACATCCATAGTAGATAGGTGTTAGTGGCAGTGCAAATGTTTAACCCTTCCCAAACAGGCCTGGCTCCAGGGAAATGATGAGGGTAGTAGTGGTGGGTAGCTCTAGTAAAAGAGACACAAGGAGTCAGTATTTGCTTTACCTTTTTACTGTAGCAGATCCAAGTTATACAACCATCACCAGACATGCGATCTGGCCAGTCTGATGAGAACTGTAGTCTGCTCTGCTGGGTGAGTAATATAGCCTACTTGCTGACGTCCCTTGTTTGTAGGTTTCTTGATGCCTTTAGCTATCCAATACTCCTTCTTAGTTCCTGTGGGTTACCTCTTGCCAGGCTGGTTGTGGGGATCCTGTGGGTATCTGTGCTTTTAGAGCAGTTCCCTGATCCTCTGGGCTAGTCTCACCCTGAACAAAACCTATATATGAAATGAGTTTGATAGCCAAATTTTTGGGTATAAATATCACTTTATTGGAATATATATGAGGGCCACGTCACACACACAGATAATTGTGCAGATATTGGTCAAAAATCTCTGGTTGCAGTGAAGTCATGGACACATTGTTCATTAGTATATGGCCACAAAATGGAGCAATGTGTCCATGATTTCACTGCAACCAGAGATTTTTGACCAATATCTGCACAATTATCTGTGTGTGTGACGTGGCCCTAAGATGATTTTTTTAAAAAACATACAATGGACAAAATTACCATTAAATGATGTGTAAGCTGGTGGGCACAGTTTAAAATGCCTAAAGGGGGTGACAGGTTCCCTTTAAGTAGTTATGGTGTAGCGGTACTAATTACTCATATACTGTATATCAGGTGTTTTTCATGAAGACCCTAATGGGAGGGAAGGAAAATTGCTGAAATAGATGGAAATAGCACTGAAATGGAAGGAGAACTGCATGAGGAAGGCCTGGATGCATCTCTGACTCCCAGGTTGCTGCTGGGAACAATATTATCAAGGGTCAACTTTCTTCCTCCCTTTAAGAATGTGGCATACCCATTTTTTGTGTCTCCGTATACAAATAATGTGTTTAATTGTATGTGTGTGGCCCTCTAGTGGCCAAGGTGAACACTGCTCCCCGATACCCTATGATTATGGTAGTTATTAGTATTAATAATATTCCTTGGGGGTGGGGCTTGGCCAATAAAGAAGGCTGAAAATTAGGAGAGCTCCACGTAATTGTGCAAGCAGTGAAGAAAGTTTTGTCTTGCGGTGCCCTATCGTTCCTTTGGATGTGTCCCACAAGCGTGGTAGGGTTGGAGCTGCAGAAGACTTCATGAATTTACTGCGAGTCATGAGAATGTCGAGGGATGAGAGTCAGGAGGTACCGGGGTGAGAGGTGCAATCTGAGACAAATTATGCAACTGTGAACAGCCCTAACTGCAACGTTCAAGTTGTGTGTCCGTGTTTCACTAGACTGTTTTAGTAAAACTTTAATAAGTAACTTAATCAACTCTTTATCTGATATGACCCTCGATGAGGAGGAAGTTGAACTGAACTTATGCACTGGGAGGTGGCCAGGGCTGGCACAGTAAGTCCACCTCCTTCACCCCTTCATAGCCTGGACGTCCCTCACTATATTCTTCTATCGCCTTTGACTACAGTAGATGACTTAGGCTACTTTCACATAACGATTTTTGTAAAATCCGATGCTGTCCGATATAAATCAGACAGCATCGGATTCTTCTAATGCCTGGAATCGGGTGCCAAATAGGCATCCGATTCCGACAGAAAATAGGATGCCCGCCCTCCTGTCAGATCGCTTCCTGAGAGCTGTCATGTCTCTCCCCCGGTCCTCTTCTTTATCCCCTGTGTCTCCCCTCTTGGCCCCCGGTCCTCCCCTCTTGGCCCCCTGTCCTCTCCTCTTATCGCCCGGTCCTCCCCTCTTGGCCCCCGGTCCAGTGTCTCCCCTCTTGGCCCCCGGTCCTCCCCTCTTGGCCCCCGGTCCTGTGTCTCCCCTCTTGGCCCCCGGTCCTCCCCTCTTGGCCCCCGGTCCTGTGTCTCCCCTCTTGGCCCCCGGTCCTGTGTCTCCCCTCTTGGCCCCCGGTCCTGTGTCTCCCCTCTTGGCCCCCGGTCCTGTGTCTCCCCTCTTGGCCCCCGGTCCTGTGTCTCCCCTCTTGGCCCCCGGTCCTCCTATGCGTCCTCCTCCTCTCCTCTTGTCCTCCTCCTCTTGTCCTCCTCCTCCTCTCCTTTTTCACCTGTCCACGACTCCTGCACGGTCCCGCGCGTCTCCGGTATCTTGCTGTTCTGTCTTCTGTGCTGCCAGGACCTCTCGTGATGTCACAATCACATGACTGCCTGCTATTGGTTCCTGGCAGTCATGTGATTGTGACATCACGGCAGGTCTTATCAGCACAGACGGCAAGATACCTGGAGACACCGGAGATGCCGGGAGACGTCGGGGGCCTCGTGGACAGGTGAGCATAGATTTTTTTTTATTTTTAATTAACCCATTCATTCACTTTTGGAGCGATTTTAGTGTACTGAGCATGCTCAGTACACTAAAATCGGTCCGAGGAGACATAGATGTTTCCTCGGACCCTGCTCCATAGGGCCCCATGTTAAATTGATCGGGTCGGATCGGATGTGCACTAAATGCCATCCGATCTGGTCCGATCCGAATCTGTCAGATTTTATTTTCGGTGCAAAAATCGGAGCAAGCTCCGATTTTTGCACCGATAAAAAAATCGGACAGAATCGGATCGGACCAGATCGGATGGCATTTAGTGCACATCCGATTTGGTCCGATGCCCATAGGGCTGCATGGGGTCCAAAAATCGGTCCGATGCTGTCCGATTTTCATCGGACAGCATCGGAAATGCTAAAATCGTTATGTGAAAGCAGCCTTAATTAGGGGGAAATAAAACAACACTCACCGGTAGTCACAGATAAATGTAACCATACCATTTTACCTCCTTGTCTGGTCATGGTCAGACAGCTCCTGTGTAATTTATGGAGGGACTCTGAGGGTATGTGATCAGCGTTTGTTCAGGATTCCACACAGCTGAAATATTGCATAAATCCCGTACCTTTGCTCACTTGCGTTTCTCCTTGCATTTTTGACGCATGCTTTTATCTCAATAAAGTTGGTTCAAAGACAGAAGCAGAAGAAACAGGAAATTGACCAAAACAAAGTAATGTTCCATGGGATAGAAAAATGATGTCTCTGCTGCCGAAAAGCAACAAATAGTGCAATGCCTTGGACAAGGGATGAAAACATTGGATATTGTACGAAAACCTAAGCGTGGTCATCGTACTGTGAAGAGATTTGTGCCTGATTCTGAGCACAGACGTGTTTGTGCAGATAAAGGCAGAATGAGGAAGATTTCTGCCAGGCAATTTCATCAATAAGGCTGTGGTCACAGTTGCCATGCGTTTTTTTTAATGATTTTACAAAACTCATGCGTTTTTTAATGTCAGCATGAGTTTTGTAAGGTGTGTGATGGCTCCCTGCGTTTTTGGCTGCGTTTTTGAATCTGCACCTAAAAATAGTGCTTGTAGTATTTTTTTGAGCGTTTTGAAAAACGCATGCGTTTTTGTAGAAAACGCATGCGTTTTTATAACATGGGTTCCTATGGGAAACGCATGCAAAAACGCATGTACAATTAGTACCTTTTCGTGCCATTCAAAAACGCATGCGTTTCCCATAGGAGCCCATGTTAAAAAAACGCATGCGTTTCCGGAAACGCATGCGTTTGTTTTAACATGGGCTCCTATGGGAAACTCATGCGTTTTTGAATGGCACGAAAAGGTACTAATTGTACATGCGTTTTTGCATGCGTTTTCCATAAGGCCCCTTATTAAAAAACGCATGCGTTTTTGGATATGCTCCAAAAACGCATGGGACAGTCACACATGCTTTTTGGCTATTAGGGCATGCGTTTTTTAACATGGGGGCCTATGGGTGCGTTTTTTACATGCGTTTTTGAAAACGCAGGTCTCCAAAAACGCATGTGAAAAATGCTACTGTGACCACAGCCTAAGAGAGCAGCTGCTATAAAGGCCTTACAAACCAACAAACAGATATGTGAAGCTGCTGGTGCCTCTGGAGTCCCTCGAACCTCAAGGTATAGGATTCTTCAGAGGCTTGCTGTGGTGCATAAACCTACTATTCAGCCACCCCTAAACAGTGCTCACAAGCAGAAACGGTCGCAGTGGGTCCAGATATACATGAAGACTAATTTTCAAACAGTCTTGTTTACTGATGAGTGCCGAGCAACCCTGGATGGTCCAGAGGGAGGGAGTAGTGGATGGTTGGTGGATGCCACCATGTCCCAACAAGGCTGCGACGTCAGCAAGGAGTTGGAGGAGTCATGTTATGGGCTGGAATCATTGGGAAACAGCTGGTAGGTCCCTTTAAGGTTCCTGAAGGTGTGAAAATGACCTCTGCAAAGTATATAGAGTTTCCAACTGAGAACTTTCTTCCATGGTACAAAAAGCAAAAACATGCCTTTAGGAGCAAAATCATCCTCATGCATGTCAATGCACCATCTCATGCTACAAAGAATACCTCTGTGTCATTGGTTGCTATGGGCATAAAAGGAGATAAACTCTTGGTGTGGCCACCATCTTCCCCTGACCTCAACCCTATAGAGAACCTTTGGAGTATAATCAAGCAAAAGATCTATGAGGGTGGGAGGCAGTTCACATCAAAACAGCAGCTCTGGGAGGCTATTCTGACATCATGCAAAGAAATACAAGCAGAAACTCTCCAGAAACTCACAATATCAATGGATGCTAGAATTGTGAAAGTGATATCAAAGTATGGTTCCTATGTTACCATGTAACTTGGCCTGTTAGGATGTTTTGGAGTGAAATAGCTTTTTATTTCAGTGAATGTGACCTGTTAATGCTGCAAATTCAACAAATGAGCATTTTCAGTTCTTTCAAACATATCAAATGTTTACAAACTCTACTGTGCCTAATAATTTTGAACATTGAAGATTATACTGTTACCATAGGGAGATTTCTTCAATAAAATTTGATGTATACTCTAACGGGTGATGACTTTTATTACACTGATCGCCATTTGCACCGACCATTTAGGAAAATCAGAAAAAAAGAACATTTGCATAATAATTTGGAACACAGTGTATATGGTGGCCGAAATTCAAATCCCCCGCCAAGCCGCGCTACTTCTCTGATTTGTCGCTGCGGCCGGCGGCGACCAATCAGTCAAGCGACACGGCTTGGCGGGAAATATGAATCTGATTGGTCATTAGTGGTGTGGGATTCAAAACCCCTGCCAAGCCGTGCTCCGCTTCACTGATTGGTCGCAACCAATCAGCGAAGCGTGTTTTAAAACACGTGCCAAGTGCGCTGATTAGTTGTCGCGGCCGGCAGTGACCAAACAGCGAAGCGCGATTCAAAATCCCTGCCAATACATGCTCCACTTCGCTGATTGGTCGCCGCGGCCGGCGGCAACCAATTAGCGAAGCGTGTTTTAAAACACGTGCCAAGTGCACTGATTGGTCGTCGTGGCTGGCGGCCACCAATCAGCGAAGCGGAGCACAGCTTGGTATATTGGCGCGCAATTTTAACTGCCGCTCATAGAGTGACACACTTCTATGCTGTTTACAAGGCTGTCAGTCATAGTGTGACATAGTTCTCTCCGGTTTACAATACCCGATGCATTAGAATCGGGCCACCATCTAGTATGTATATATATATATATACAGGATGGGCCATTTATATGGGTGCACCTAAATAAAATGGGAATGGTTGGTGATATCAACTTCCTGTTTGTGGCACATTAGTATATGGGAGGGGGAAAACTTCTCCAGATGGATGGTGACCATGGCGGCCATTTTGAAGGCGGTTATTTTGGATCCAACTTTATTTTTTTCAATGTGAAGAGGGTCATGTGACACATCAAATTATTGAGAATTTCATAAGAAAAACAATGGGCAATGGGATTGGTCTCAGTGATGGGGAACTCACATCTTATAGGTCCTATATTATACACTACCTGAAAGACGACTGAAGAGTGGCCCCTACTTACTGTACATTTGCACCCCTTAGTGCTTTTCATGTGGCACTAAAGGGTGCTTAGCCTTGTCTAACCTAATACATAAATAAATAATATAAAAAAATGGTGTAGGGTACCCACTATTTTTGATAACCAGACAAGGAAAAGAATACAACTGTGGGCTGATATTATATTATTATTATATGCCCTGGCCCATCCCGATTAGCTTGGTGTGGTGGCAATCTGGGTGATGGTTTATGGGTTTGATGTCAGCTGTGTAGTATCAGCTGGCATCAAGCCCTAGTGCTAGTAATGGAGAGGTGTCTAGCAGACACCCTCATTACTAACCCAGCAGATAAAAAAACCAAAAAGAGATACTAACAAATATTTTATTTTGAAAAAAACAACTCTTGCTTCGGTTCACCAATTTATTATAAAGAAAATAGCCATGAAGATCCAAAGAAGTCCACTAAATCCAAAGTAGGCCATAAATGAGAACCTGAAAGACATAAAAAGAGAGAAATCTACTTACATAAAAGCCTTAGTCTGTCTGTAAGTTTGTCCCCGAAATAGTGCCAGCTAGAGGACACTGTCCACAGCGCATGCAGACCCAAGTATCTCCTGATTGTCCAGATTGTAAAACAAAACAGTATTTCAATGCTCATGTGCAGTAACTGACGTAGCTATCATCTTTCTACACCCAGTCATGCATAGTAGCAGGGGCGTAATTACAACAGGTGCAGGGGTTGCGATCGCACCCGGGCCCTGCAGCCTAGGGGGCCCCAAAAGTCCCTTTGGCCTATAGAAAAAGACTAATTCTATTAAAGATTTGCAATAATTGGGGGCCCCGTTGGAGCTTTTGCAGTCACACCCACCTCAAAGCACGCCATACATTCAGGTGGTGTGACTGCTTTAATTGTTGGAGATGAATGGCTTCTATGGTGGGTGTGGTGAGATTTCCTCCCGTCCACTAGAATCATGCAAGGGCAGCATTCAACCACCCCTTAACCACGCCCCTATCATGGGACGCAGACCTGGAAGGAGCACATACAGTTTAGCATCTACCATCAGATCATAGCTAATGCGCCCGCCATATTACTACACCCACTGATGTGCAGTAGCGCTCCGAGTGTAAAGGACGCCATATTAGTACAGCAAAACATTCCCAATATCGCTCCACTTGCCAGATTTGAGGTCATACACATAACCAGTTCCATTTAGATACAATTGCCTGTTGCAACATACTGTCCATATCCATATTGGTCATACATATACCTACTTTGTTGTTTGCATTTTAGACAATTCATCTGCATTTGCAGTTTTGCATTCACCTATTTTCTTTCATTTAGTAACCTAAAACAGTAATAATATACCGTAGATGAACAAATCTATAATCTCAAACTGGTTGTAATGCATGCAATATGACTTGTACCATCTTTTAAAACGAAGAAACAATAAAGCAAGAATCTATTTTGTCAAGCCAGTGACTGTGAGTGCCCTATCTTCCTTAAAAAGGTTTTTGGGGTGCATTATGCTATATGCAGGACTATGGGGGTACATTATACTATATGGAGGACTATGAGGCTGCATTATGCCAAATAAAGGACTATGAGGTTGCAGTTTACTGTATAGAGGACTATGAGGCTGCATTATACTGTATGGAGGGCTATGAGGTTGTATTATGCTATATGGAGAGCTACGAGTATGCATTATACTGTATGGAGGACTATGAGGCTGTATTATACTATATGGAGGGCTATGAGTCTGCATTATACTATATGGAGGGCTATGAGGCTACATTTTACTGTATGGAGGACTATGAGGCTGTATTATACTGTTTAGAGGTCTATGAGGTTGTATTATGCTATATGGAGGACTATGAGACTGCATTATACCGTATGGAGTACTATGAGGCTGTATTATGCTATATGGAGTGCTATGAGTCTGCATTATACCGTATGGAGGGCTATTAGGCTGCATTATACTGTATGGAGGACTATGAGGCTGTATTATGCTATATGGAGGGCTATGGTATCTGCATTATACTATATGGAGGGCCATGAGGCTGCATTTTACTGTATGGAGGACTATGAGTCTGCATTATACCGTATGGAGGACTATGAGACTGTATTATGCTATATGGAGGACTATGAGTCTGCATTATACCTTATGGAGGACTATGAGGCTGTATTATGCTATATGGAAGGCTATGAGGCTGCACTATACTGTATGGAGGGCTATTAGGCTGCATTATACTGTATGGAGGACTATGAGGCTGCATTATACTATATGAAGGATAATGGGGGTGCATTATAATAATTGGAGGACGATGGGGGCAGAAAGAGGCCTATATAAACAAGGATGGGGGACATCTATACTAGAAGAAGGGCACATTCCAGGAGGAGGACCATATATAGCACCATGAGGGACATTAATACATAATGAAGGGGGAGAGGGGTCAATTTGTGAGTCTTTATAGGATGTAGAACTTTACACGGGGCCCGTACATCTGACCAATGTGTGCGTGGGGGCCCAGAAGTAAATTTTGCACAGGATACCATCGGACTCTAGTTAGACATAAGCTCAATGTCTCCATATGGTTGCATTTACCTTCATGGATACCAAATAGGACCATACCTTGGACCGGTATCTCAAGCGCGTTCAATACTTTTCCCTGTGTCATTTCTCATTATCGTCACTTAATTTATTGACATCTATGATTTGATTTCTTTGCCTGTGTGGATTGGATGGGTTGTTACCGACATCTGGTGAGAAATTCATGTCAATAGCACCTTTAGAAATATATTTACATCAATACTCATTTCACTCGTATATATAAACATTTCTTGATGAAATGATACGTTATTGCAGGAGGCGGCACAATGCAGAAAACGTATCTACCCACAGAGTGGCGCCTGTCACATGGCACACCACCAGACTTCACAGGACAATGCATGTATTGGAATTTCTTTATACTTATTTTGCATGTGTTTTGGACGAACCATAGAACTTTTGGTTAAAATGTCAGGAAACTATAGCAGGTGGACCACCCTGGTGATATACACGGAAGAGACTGTAGGGGGCAGTGTCACCACGTTACATTTTTAGAAGCTGTCATCAGAAATAAAGTTTCCTAAGGAGAAGTGATGGAGGGTGGAGAGGTGCCAGTCTCACCTGGGACCTAATGTCATAACCAACAGTTGCAGACTAATAAAGAGAGAGACATCCTCAGGTCACGTGAACTTACAGGACGTTCCGGCTCAACCTAGATGGGAAGGTGAAGCAACGGGTCTGTCGGCCCCATAGAAACTAGAGCGACTCCGAGGAGTAAGTAGCTGAGCCTGTAGGGAAATCCACATCCGACATTTCTCAAAGACAATATAATAAGAAAGATGTATATGATTCATCATGGGTGGGTCCATACATATTGAGAGAGAGAAAAAATAGATAGATAGATAGATAGATAGATACTGTAGATAGATAGAGTGGGTAAAATAAGTGTTGAATACATCACCAATTTTCTCTAAGTAAATATATTTCTAAAGGTGCTATTGACATGAATTTCTTACTAGATGTTGGTAACAACCCATCCAATCCACACAAAGAAAACAAACCACGGAAGTCCATAAATTACAGCCTATAAAAAGTGTCTCATTACCAAGGTGCCACACAAGAAACATCTCATGATGAGTAAAACCAGTGAGAGGGTACTATTACAATTCCTGGGCTCAGTGATCAAGGTGGGCTGAGTGACAGCTCAGTAGTCCAACCTAAAGCTGGGGTGTGCTGAGTTGTTGGTCTTTTGAGTGACAGCTCAATTTTCCAATCCTATACTTGGAGGTACTGGGCTTATGCAGGTGTTTCTTGTGATTGTCCAGCTACTTAGCTGAGCAGTTTATCCCAGAACCCTGCCAGTCTTAGTGTTCGGCTCAGTAGTGCTTGTTGGCCAGAATCTGCGCTTGGTGTTCAGATTTTTTGTTGCCAGACCTCTGACATCATCTGACCTTAGCAATAGCTCCGTTCTCCCCCTTATAATGCATCTGCGTCTGTGTTGAACAGCAAAGTGAATGGATTTCCACTTTAGCCATTCGCACACAGTGTTTTTTGTGGATGTGCTTTTGGGGTAGAAAACAGGTCCTCTACAAGAATGACCATGTGAATTATTTGGCGTTTTTTTTGTTGCGTTTCCTCCATAGGCCCAATTATAAAGAGAAAAAAAATTGCTGGAATAATGGATAGCTCTTCACCGCTGCTAAACCGGAATAGAAGGGAACAATGGTAAAACAAAATTCTCACCTATCCTCGAGTGTCCCAGGATGCGATGGGAAGGTGTCCTGTCCAGAAATCAGCTGCAGAAGCCGCCACTGGTAAAGCGATCAGCTGATTCATTCAGCAGATCGCCAAACAGATCAGCCGATGTGCCGGCCGGTCAGGTGACTGAATCAGGTGATCGCTTTACCGGCAGCAGCTTCTTGCAACTGAGTCGGTAAAGTGATCAGCTGATTCAGTCACCTGACCGGTCGGCAAATCAACCGATTTGTTTCCCGGTGGCAGATTGATCAGCTGATCTTAGATCCTGGACTACCTCAGAAGGATTTGGTGGGTATGTAATAAAGTGAAGAACAAGGTGTCCTTTTTTTATTGTTTTTATTTTAAATAAAGGTCTTTTTCTAGTGTCTGTGTCTTTTTAAAAACTCTTTCACTATTGCTAATGACCGGCTGTCATACTGATGGCTGACAGTAACAATAGGGGCTTGGTGTCAGTTGCAAAAAAAGCTGTCACCAACCCCATTATTACCCAGTTTGCCACCGCACACAGCAGCTGGAAGAGCGGGGTAACCGCCAGTTTTGGCGTCTCTCATGAAAACTCTTTCATACAGGCCCCCAGCAGTGAGGTATACAGGCCCCCCCCAGTTGTATACAGGCCCCAGCAGTATGGTATACAGCAAGCCCCCAGGGGTATACAGCAGGCCCCCAGGGGTATACAGCAGGCCCCAGTGGTATACAGCAGGCCCCCAGGGGTATACAGCAGGCCCCCAAGGGTATACAGCAGGCCCCCTGTGCTAGCGCAATGCTGCATAACGCACCTGAGTGCAGATGTGAAACAGCCCTTAAAGAAGATTGTGAAATACTGGAGAATATACTCTGGTCAGATGAGACCAAAATTGAACTCTTTGGATGCCATAATACACACCATGTTTGGAGGCCAAAAGGCAAATCACCCCAAAGTACCATGCCAAAAGTCAATTTTGGAGGTGAGAAGATCATGGGGTGCGCTTGTCTTTCAGCACGCGTCCCTGGCAAACTTAATATCATTGAAGGAAAGATGAACGGACATATATACTGTGATATTCTTGATAAAAATCTGCTGCCATCTACCAGGATGATGAAGATGAAATGAGGACAGACATTTCACAAGACCAAGACACAGCCAAGGAAACTCTCAGTTGGTTTTGGAGAAAGAAAATAAATCTGCTAGAATGTCCGAGCGATCACCGGAGCTGAATCCAATAGAAAATGTCTGGATGAAAATAAAGCTTAGAGATAATAGAAGGATCCACGGGATCTGCAGGAGGTGAAGAGTGTGTGTGTGGAGGAATGGGCCAAAATCCCCCTGAGCAATGCAGGGATTAGTGTCTCCATACAGAAGGAGTCTGGAGCTTCATCACCAACAAAGGATTTGTAAGAAGTAATTAATATAATTCACTAAGGCCGGCTTCACATCACAGCAGCATCAGGTCCGGGGCTCTCCGGGGTGAACCAGATAGCCCCGGACCCGATTTGCAAACAGAACTGGAGGGCAAATATGCCCTCTGGTCCTGTTTGTAGCTACAGTCTGCAGAGCGCAGCTGAGGTAGCTGTCCCCTGCTGAAATGGTGCAGAACCACTTCACAGGGGGACAGCTCCCTGGTGCTGGAGTTCAGCGTAGCTCACGCTGAACTTCAGCCGCCGGTGCCCGGTTCCCGGATCTGGCCAATCCAGCGCTATAGACAGCCATGTTAGGGAGCGCCGGATTGCCCCAGATCCGGGAGGATCCAATTTGGGCGGATTTGTCCAGGAGAAAAATCCGAATTGTCCCGGATCCTCCTGGACAGATGGAAACTGGATAGATAGATAGATAGATAGATAGATAGATAGATAGATAGATAGATAGATAGATAGATAGATAGATAGATAGAAAAACTTAATTAGATAGATCCGTAATTTTGCCTTCACGACTTTCATTCACTAGTTGCTGATTCATCACATTGACGAGATCCGGAATGAAACGCTCTTATTAATAATAGTCGGAGGTGTGTAGACATAAGTAAACATATCACATGTCTGCGGAGACAACTCCGACGTTATTCAAACACAGATGCGATCTGACATGATTAGACGCGCTGCCTACACTACATGGACGAAACCATTTGTTAGGCGTAACCAATATTTACCTAACTGTCAACATTCCTGGTGACTAAACCGTTGATCAGCACCAAACCTCAATCATGTACCGATAGGGGGCCGTGACCACCTGCAGGTCTATAGGGGGATCCTTCTATGTTACTATCAAAACATAGCTATAGGGGTTGCAGTTTCAATCGGGTCATAAAGTCTAGGGGGGACCCAAACATCCCTTTGGCCCAAATGAGAAGCCATGTTGGAGATTTTTCATTGGGACCCAAATGTTATTATGCCACAGGTGAAAATGTAGGTGAATATTTCATTGTAAATACATCCTAAAGCATAATATTGTTACATGGGGGATGCTGTTTAGGTTGTGCTCTGGGTTTCCTCTGGGCCCAGGAGGTTAAGACTACACTTTTGCTAAATCTCCAGATGAATAAACCCCAACCTCAGATTCTCAAGGTTTACACACAGAGGTGAGACCTCTAAATCTGAAGTAGAAGGAAATGGGAATTAAAGTGTACGTATGGGAAACAGCAAAACACCCATTGTCACAGAGTCTTACTCCAGTATCCCACAATCAACAGAGCGAGAGATGCGTGAACAGCCCAAGAACCTTTATTGCTTGAGAAACATAAAAATCCATAAAACAATCCATCAGAAAATCCTTAAAACAATCCAGCAGTGTATTGAATGTCCAGGTAATCCAGGATTCTCTAAGTTCCTTTGTGGAGCTGGTCTCAATGCAGCGTCCCACAGAAAGATTGAAGTCACACTGCCTCTCCTTCCCCCAACCACCTCCCATCCAATCAAGTCTAGTGACACACTCCGGGGGGAAGGGGGAAGGGGGGTAGTACAAACAGGAAGAAGACTAGAATGACCAAGTAAGGACATGTCCACAGTAATTCAATTATCAGACTCTTTGGAGTGTAGTGAGTACACAGGAAGTGGGGTTGGGTGGAATACATAGTGTAACAGCCACACTTGTAATATTTAGTAAAATATAACCCACCATATCACACCATCACACCCATTCATTATGCTAGACCCCCAGGGATGAGGCTATTAACGCCTCTATTTTCCTAAACCCCATTTCTTAGACCATTGGGAAAATAATCATTAACCCTTTAGCTGCCCAAGACCAACAAGCAAGTAGCTATTAACCCCGTCACTGACCTAATTCACCAGGGTAGTGGTAATTAACCCCTCTGCTTTCCTACATCATCAGCAAACTTGAAACCAAGATGTGGACAGCATCACCAAGGACGGCTGTCACCATGGAATCAATGGTGCTCTATAAATACATAATAATAATTAATAAGTGTTTGTGATAACTGGCAATGAGGCTATATAGTGCTGTTCACCCTTCCTATAATGCTGTGCACCACCATATAGTGCTGTATACTCTTTGTATAGTGCTGTACACCCCCATATAGTCCTGTATTTCTCCATACAGTGATATATACCCTCCTACAATGCTGTATAACCCCCATATAGTGCTGTATATCCCCATATAGTGCTGTATACTCCCCATATAAAGCTGTGTACTCCTAATATAGTGCTGTATACCCTTAATATAGTGCTGTATACCCACATATAGTACTGCATACCCTCCATATACTGCTGTCCTCATAAGTGTACATACAGGTCCACACTATATCCTGTATGACAGTGTGTCTGTGTATACTGTATGTATATATTGTGGCCTGTGTACAGTCTCCAAATATATACAGCCCAACAGCAGCCTCCATATTATATATGCACAACCCAGCAGCAGCCTCCATTATTTATACACAGCGCAGCAGCAGCTGTCAATATACTGTATGTAAAGAGTCCAGCAGCAGTCTCATATATATATATACAGCCATGCAGCAGCCTCCAAATAGTATATGCAGCCCTGCAGCAGCCTCTGTATTACTGTCTATATACAGCTCACCAGCCTCTATATGTATACAGGGTGGGCCATTTATGAATGCGCCCAAATAAAAAGGGAATGCTTGGTGATATCAACTTCCTGTTTGTGGCTCATTAGTATATGGGAGGGGAAAACTTTTCCAGATGGGTGGTGACCACAGCGGCCATTTTGGAGTCGGCCACTTTGGATCCAACTTTATTTTTTCAATGGGAAGAGGGTCATGTGACTCATCAAACTTATTGAGAATATCATAAGAAAAACAATGGTGTGCTTGGCTTTAACTTGAAATTAACACCCAAACCCCCGCTATGGGTCTGACACTAACCCACCGTCATCTTGGGGCCCCTAATGTGCTCAGGATATCACCAGCTCCTACAAAAATAAGGACATCTGCCTGTAAAGTGAGATCATCGGAATGCCTGAGAGGACAGGATTCCTCGAGGTTTGCATGGAGTGCACCATGTGCCCTTTTTCCCACTTTTTGGAGCATGTGCACACCTTGCAGGAGAGGTGAGAACAGACATATCACAGTGCACTATGTCAGGATGTTGACAAATGGATGGAGTGTGCAGTGATCAGTTATCATCTGTGCAGTAACACGTTAACCTTTCATCATGCCGAGAAGGAAATGTCTCTGCAGAGCAATAACTCCGGTATGAATGGTCTGTAATGTTTCATCTCAGTCAACTATTCCGCTAGTGAACGAAAAACTTCAATAACTGATGTGACTGTAAAGGCTTGTGTGAGACTTCACAACTGATGACTTGTGCATAGCATAGGTCATCAATCAGGAATTAGTGGTGGGTCCGACACACGGCACCATCACTGATCAGAACCACAACTCGAGCAACCCCTTCTCAATCCCTGTTTCACCACAGTAAAATAATAACACTTAGGCCGGGGTCAAACGGCCGTTTACCACGAACAATGCTCGCATTGTAAAGCATGGTTAATATTATATGTGTGGCGCCCCACTATGTCGGTGCCACAGAGGGGTACTGCACCGGTAAAAAGGTGTAGTCACCCCAGCTGCTAGTAGATTTATAGATGGTAGGCGGAACCCTAAACCCACATCCCACATTAGATCAGGCAGTGGGAGGGAACGCGGGAGGTTATATAGTCACCCCCAGGGGGAGAAAGGAGGTCTTCGAGCTGTAGCTCGGGTCTGGGTTGGAGAGCTAGAGAAGTTCAGACAGGGAGCCTGAGGCACGAAGGAGGGTCTTCTCGGCTGAGGGACCCAGGGACAGCAGAACAGATCCCAGACAGAGGAGTGAAGGGAGCAAGGAGCTCGGAGGGAGTTCGCTCTAGGAAAGAAACCGGGTACCGGATCCCGCAACTGTAGGAACCTCTACGGCCTGCAGAATATCCGTAACACAGGGGTATCCCTAGATACGGCCCTGATTCTTGAGCGACCATTAGAGGGGACCAGACACCGTTGGCAAACTGCTGTGCAAAGAGTCGCAGTGCCCAAAGTGCCGCTGTGCTCAATAAGAGGTTACCCGACGGGAGCAACAGAAGGAAAGAGAAACAGCAGAAGGTTAGACTTACTCTATATGAGGTCATGCTTCACACCGCTACTGGGAAGTAGGGTAGAGTTGGAACAAGAAAGGCACACGCTGGGGGTTCTTTCTATCCACCAGAGAGCCGCTTGCAGCCACCCTTAGCCACTTGTCATTAACATCTAACTCCCCATAGTCCCCATACCCTGGGCAAGTCAGAAGGAAGGTCTGAGGGGAAACTTTTGGTCGAGTTTTCGGCCAAGACTTCCTACAGAAGCTTATGCCTCCAGTTTGGCGGCTCGGGGATGAAAACCCGAACTGCTCTTGGAGTCGGTCCTCCATTCCAGGACTGAACACCTCCGGTCGGTAGATGTACAGGGGCCGGATTCGGGCACACCACAACACCTGGTGCCCCTAGGGTCCTTTTCCTCCCTGACGGCTTCTCTGCCGACCTGTACTCCTCACTCCCCACAGAAGCTCGCTCTAGACTCTCTTCTCCTAACTCACTTCCCCGTTCTTCCACTCACCCATCTAGCTCTTCCCACTGGCCATGGGTCTCCCTGGCAAAGGGTTCACCCACGTCCCGCCTGCACTAAAGTATGTGGATGGGTAAATTGAGGATCCCTTATGTGACATCCCAATCCCCTAGTCACAGGAGTACCACACACTCTTTTATGGGTGCAGTACCCCTACGTGATGTCCCGACCAGTGGGGCGCCACACCAACACCACTCCAAATCCAGGCCAGGAGATTTTGGGCGGACCTGAAGCAAGGAGGGCCCCATCTTCAGGCTGGAGGAGGTGTTAGGTAGAGGGAGTAGGGAGATTTTAGAGAGAGACAGAGTAAGAGAATGACGTAAGAGAACGAAGGGCGTCTGGAGAGGACACTGGAATAAGGAGTCCCAGGGGACATGAAAGTGGAGGATCCACTTGTGGGCCCCGAATCTGGACCCAAACTGAGACGGGTGGAGGGCTGATTGCCAGAGGGGACCGGTCCCAATCTGGTGTGGACACTTCAAGGTTCCACCAGAAAAACCACAGGCCACTGCATCTGCAGGAGCAGTGGCTACAATCCGTGGACAATCCGCAGGACAGTGGCTAGAACTAGGGTCAGGGGACGTATTGCCCTTTGCCCAACAAGGCCCGCAGCCACCAGCTTGGGACCTTGTTCATAAAGGTGCAGGGCAGGCGAGGAGAGTAATCCAGCACAGGGAGAGTGCAACTTAGGAAGGCCCATGAAAGGTGTCTCGCCGGAGCAATCGTGATCTCCTGGGAGCTGACCTGGAGAAGCACAGCACCCAGATGGGTAGCCTTGCGCAATCGGCAAGTTCAAAAGTAAAGAACTTCACAAAGTGTGTCTGTCTGCTGCTTCTGTGCCATGTTACCTTCTACACCGCCAGAGCCCCATCCCTGCTATTGACTGTTCCATCCGCCCTGGGGCCCCGCTCCACCTGCGGGGAGCAATACCATCCCAGTTGCAATACCATCTGCCCCATCGGTCCAAATCTGCAGCGTCAGCCACCCCATGCCGAACACCACAGGTGGCGTCACGTTCATCCCCTGTAAATACTACCCCTTAACTACACGGCCAGTGCCACAGAGCCGGGTCACAGCCACCATGACCTCCCCAAGACAGTCAACCGACCCGGCTACCGAGTACCACCCGACCTTGGTGGGCGTCGCATATATATGTGTGTGTTCAAAATTTGTGTCATTCCTAAGCCTGATGAAGAGGCCACAGTGTCCCGAAAGCTTGCTATGTTTACCATCTTTTCAGTTAGCCATTAACAGGTATCAACCACTGAGGACTCTCAGATTCTAATATTTCTCTATCTACTGGCTAACACGGTACAAACATTTTTTACTATGTCATGGTTGTTGGAGATCTTTAAGATGCCTTAGGGGTCATTCTCATTTCTAACAAATCCCATATAGTCATTTATATATGTGCCAATGAAAGAAAGTGGACTAAGAACTATTCATTTTGTAGTCAGGTCCAAATATTTTATAGTGAAGTATATGTGATTGACAGGCGTCTTAAAGTGATAAGGGAGCGGCAAGGAAAGTGCTTTCAGTGACATCCCAGCTGCCATCATTAATGCTAGGGAAGGGAGCATTAACATTAACCTTGATATACTGTATTACTCCCTCCCATATTGTGCTTTATACTCGCCTGACCGGTCCAGTTATGAAATACTCATCCCCTTATGACTAAAGAACTATCGTGTTTCGTAAAGCAAATGTTACTTCACTGGAGGAGGCGACGTCTAGACCGAAGAACACGTCTGTCCACTCTGTCCGACAACATTATAACAGTAAGCGGGAAATGTTTTAATTGTTCTATGTTGGTTGTAATAAAATAAAGTCTGCGTGATTGTGATTTATGGATTTTTTTTCTATATTTATTTCTAAAGCTAGAATCAGAATCTCGGTGGTATTCTGGTATTAGCTGGTAATAGTGAATTGTGTGGGTCTAGATGTGAAGGCACTGGCAGGCACAGACGGAAAAGGGTCCCTCTGGCCCTTTGCAGTCCTATAGCTCATTAAAATATACAGTTTCATCTTCTTCGGATGTGGAAGTGGGCCCCCCTAACCTCGTGGGCCCCTCTGAGGCTGCACAGGTTGCACCAATGATATGTCCACCCCCGTGTGACGGTAAAAAGTGTCTTTTCGGGTATGCTTCCACCGTACAAAACAGCGGTAAAAAGAACATTGTGGAAATCCTGCAGATTTCAACACACATTTCACCCTTTGCATTTGATCCCCATGCTGTAACGGGGGTGGTTGGTACCACCTGCCCTGAAGACACTGACTGCATCGTGTGAATTATGTCCTATCGTATATAATGGGATTTGTGTTCATGTATAGAGTATAAGACAATGTTATGTGATAGTGTACAGTATAGGATGTGACATAGCACTTAAGCCCCCGTCACACCTGGCAACGGGGCTGGGGACATTGGCGGAGACTGGCGGGTGCGTGCCTGTTTTTGGCGCCCCGCCAGCGTCGCCGTCCCCATTTACATGGGGCAACACCTCCAGCCCCGCACCGGCGAGCTGTCAGGCGGCATCACCGCCGGGGTGTCTGGAAACCCCAGCGGCGATGCAGGACAATGGGAGTCTATGGCTCCCATCGCCTGACAGGTCGCCGGTGCCCGGTTACATGGGGCGATGAGTGCACATCGCCCCATGATGGTCGCCTGGTTTCAGAGCACTGCTCTGAAACCAGGCGACCGCCCGGCACCGCCGACATCGCCCCTTTACATGAGGCGACGTAGGGGCGATGTCGCCACCGATAGGCCACGCCCCCACGTCGCCTATGTAATTGGCGGCGATGTGGCCCTGTGTAACGGGGGCTTTAGGGTAAGATAAGGCTTAATATAGTCATAGTGGTCTAGGTAAGCTTGTTCAGCTATGACAGTAGGGCAAGCAGTAGTTAAGTGGTAGGATCAGCCCTTTGGTGGTGGAGCAGCCTCTAGGCTTGGAGGGGAGACTCTAGCTTAGTTCAGTTAGTAGTAGAAAGTTGTACTAGTGGGTAGTATAGCAAGTAGGAACAGTGCACAAGCCAGAAAAAGTAGCTAGGCCTCAGTAAGTAGATGCTCGAGGCCTCTGTCACCATCAGTGGACAGTGGGAATGGAGCATCTGGGAAGGACTCCAGACGTGGACGTGTAGAGGATCGCCTACATCCCAGAGCCGTGAGTTTCAGGCCCGAACTCTTTTGAGGTTCCCCTGTCAGTGGACTTACTCCAGCGGTACATGTCCCAAAATGGAGTGTTGGCATAGCCCTGGGCAAACCAGTTGGCACTGAGCGAATGATAGATGAGGGGAGTCTGATGGCAGTCTGTACCGTTGTGGGTCGGACGAGTGAGACCCGGGCCAGGGAGGACTATAGCACTTTAAACATGCAGGACTTTGGTGCCAAGTAGAGAGGAGAATAAACATGTAACACCTAAAGTGCTAGCCAGGGGCGTAACTACAATAGGTGCAGGGGTTGCGATCGCACCCAGGCCCTGGAGCCTAGGGGGCCCCAAAAGTCCCTTTGGCCTATAGAAAAAGACTAATGCTATTAAAGATTTCCAATAGTTGGGGGCCCCATTGGAGCTTCTGCATCGGGGCCCCAAGGCCTGAAGTTACGCCACTGGTGCTAGCAATGATGGAGCGGTCTAAAGCAAAGCTGAGTCTTAAAGTTGAACGTACTGCAAAGAACTGGCATATTTGTTGCATGCACCATTTTGTGCCAAACAAGTAAAAGACTGTGCAAAAAGAACCTGCATCCGTGTGTATCATTCCCCAGTGCTAGAAGCCTGACCTGAATGAGAGGCTAGCTACAAGCACGGCTTGCACATGCCAAGTCCACACCAAAGCCACACACTCAACCATGATCACCGTGACCAACTCCTTCCCCCTTGGTCTGTTGGCCCAGAATGTCACACAAAATTTGACTTTTGCACATATTTTTACATTTTGGAGTTTTTTTTAAGTCCTGGTCAACTTCGGCAACTTTTACAAAAGTGCATGGATCTTGGGCAGGACAAGTGTGCCCGACAAATTCATCATTTACAATGCAAATCGACCGAAATTACTACAGAAATGTATGCCAGCCATTGGCGCCTTTGGCTGGCCTACGTTTCTGGGAGTTTCAAAAATGTTATAAAAGCCATTCTCCTCCTTACTCCTCAGTATCATGTCGAGCTTAAAAGATCAGTATTCATTTGCACAAATTTTTTTTTGCACATTTCCACCCAAAATTTTAAATTAAGCACATTTCTAAATAGTCTTCGATAAAAATGTCCTGCCATTTTGCTGCTGTACAATATTTGCAGTGTAACCCCCATTTACATTTTTATGCAATAATAATATAGAGAACGTGATTATAATAAACTTTCAAATATACTTCATAAGTGAAATCTGAAAGAAAACCATTCATAAACCTTCCACAAGATGTCCCCACTAGACTGAGTGTGAAGCAGAGATATGCTCATTGTCAGTGAAATCCGTCTTCAATCTACACACATTGAATACGGCCACATGCCCATATAAGGGTGGTGGGGTGGGGCCTACACAACGTTCACAGCTGATCACTGTATCAGATTACCTCAGGCAAAAGACGCTCCAAGCTGTCAGCACAAAGCAGATGGGATGTCATCTCCTGCATTCACATCGACTACTCTGGGTTATCAGTGATGAGCTGTGTGGAGGCCAACAGCTGTTAGCACAGAACAGAGTGATCTGAATGCAGGAAATAAAATCACAGAAACCTGTGGACTACGTACAGCCTGACAAGCCTCCCTTTGACTGAGATAAACTGACTATACAGTACACTGATCTCCTGTACCAAGCCATGCCGTGTAGGCCCCGCCCCCCCACCCTTGTATATGAGATGTAGAAACACCATAGTGGGGACGTCTTGTGGAAGGTTTTTGAAAGGTTTTCTTCCAGATTTTGTGGCACCCCTGCAGAGGATTGCCACAGGATCCACCGGTGCAAGGAGGGAATTACACCTTGGTTTGCACAGCACACACCACCTTCCACCCAAGACCTGAAGGAGGAGCTTTACTGGCTGCCTTAAGCCACTTCCTCTTTAAAACATCCAGGCCTGAGGGGAGGAGTTAGTCAGTCCCGAGAGTCAGTCTAAGGAGAGAGTTGGAAGAGTGAGGAGCTGGTCGCTGGTAAGGATCCAGGACCAGGGACCACTGACCGCTGTGCTGCACCCTAGGGAAAGGATCGGAGGCCAGTGGAGAGCAGGGAATCGAGAAAGGGAACTAGTTAAGGTCTCCCTATAGTACACATGGACACCAGAGTCTGAAGCTGCCAGCATTTATTGTCACAGCAAAAGCCCGGAAGACCCAGGAGGAGTTCAACCCTGAAGAAAAACACAGTAAGAGATGCTAAAACTGACCAAGGACAGGACCAGGGGCCAGAGGAGGAACAGGGACCCCGCAGAAGGACCTCATTGTCAGTTTAGAGGAAAGCCCAGAGAGGGAGAAGGAGCGGTGGGTTCAGGCTCAGGCAGGACTTACCCCAAACCACAGAGCACAGACACAGAGGAGGCCTCATAACTTTCTAAGGTGGAAGTCCCAAGTTGCTCCGGGGACCTGGTTATTACTCTGGACTGTACCTGTTACCCTGTCACCAGGAAAAGGTACCGAAACAACAATCCCTGTGTGTGTGTGTGCCTGCTTAACCGCCGCAATTCACCGCCTTGTCTGCAAAGATGCAACTACTACTCCCCTCATCCATCCCTGCTGCCCTGAGGTAAAGCTCCACCTGTGGGGAGCTGTTCCACACTCTGCTGCACCCACCATCACCTCAGCGGCCGGCTGCAGCGCTGGTATACCCGTTACCAAGTACCATAGGTGGCGTCACGTTACCAATCCCCTTATCCCTCACCATTCCTCCGCAATTGACCTTTAGACCTCTTCACCTAGACCTGGCCAATCTCTGCTCCTCCTCTTCTTTCTCTTAGTGTTAGGCCAGATGCCCATGTTGAGCATTTAGCGACTTTTTTACCTCAGTATTTGTAAGTCAAAACCAGGAATGGTAAAATCCCATATGCTCCTCTTCTGTATTTTTCTCTCACTTCTGGTTTTTTATTACAAAGGCCAAAGTAAAGTACTGAGCAAAACTGAAAGTCCTAGAGATAGCAGCAGGGAGTGGGTTATACTTGCAGATCTGGCTGTGGGGAGGGGGAAAGCATCTATGTTCTCAGGGTGGACAGAGCAAACTACCTGAAAATAGAAAGGAAAGCACATGAAGGGGGATTCACTAAAGAAATAAAACTGTGCTGATACATTACACAGCATCATAGCAACAAAATTTATCTGTGTAAGGTGCATCATCAACGTCATGATTTCTCTGTGTCTTGGACTCAGTGAGTGACAGCTCAGTCATTCAGTCTGGTGCTGGGGTATGCTGGCTGTTGGTTTGTTGATTGATTGATTGACAGCTCAGCTGTCCAATCTGACACTGGGAGGTGCTGGGCTTCTTCAGGTGTTCCCTGTTCTCTGTGATTGCCCAGCTACTTAGCTGAGCAGTTAGTCCCACATCTCTGCCATTGTGCTCATTGGTGCATGCTGACCTCACTTATCTGTGCTCTTTTGCTGCCACACCTTGGACCTCCCCTGACCATTGATTTGCCTTGTCCCGTTTGCGTTGATACGCTATCCTTCTGGTATTCTGGCCCCGGGAGCTTGATCTGACTACGCCTTTGTCTTTCAACTTAGTGCAGGACGTGCTCTCTGGGACCCCGAGGATGTTTGCACCCTCATAATATATCAATTACTGGGTGCCAACCTGTAATATTCAGCTGGAGCCTCTGGGGGAGCCTGGCAGCAAGTATTACATCCCCCTATAGTGCCACCACAGGATGAATTAAGTATTACACAATCTATCAACCCAATCCAAGATAAGTTCCAAAGCAAGAGACTCCACAACCACTCTACTTGTATATTGGAAATCAGGTAACAAATGATCTTTTAAGCTCTTGGTGTGTATAGGCTAGCTTACTTGTTATAAGGTTCTTTGGGGATTTAGTATACTTTAGTACAGTAGTTATTCAGAATTTGTATATGTAAATGTGGCTATACACAGCCAAGTGTAATCAGGCCTCAGATTTAGAGTTCAGCGCCCCCTATGGATCAAAGCGGCATTACCGTTCTATAACTCTGAGCCTGTGTGACCTCTCTTATGTACCTGTGCCGCGTACACGTGTTGTTTACTATCCATTAATTATTACTTCTAACATTCTATTCATTGATGTTTTCTCGTATATATAAAGTGACTGACATCCGACTGTGCTAATTGTTCTTTATTATTTTCACAGCCTTTAAGTAAGAGGCAGATTTATAGCGGTTAGCGGTGACCTCTGCCATGCATGGATTCACACCTTAGAATGCCGGGATTTCGTCCTCCCATAGAACAAGACAAGTATTTTGGATATTTGTTTGAAAATGACTTTTCTGCTACAGTAAGTGTGAATGTGCGGCTCGCTATTGTGCCCCTGTTTGGTTAGTGTGTTGTGTGCATCAATCAGCTCATATCTCCCGGTGTTTACTGAGGCAGGGCAGATGCCGTGCAATGGTCAGGACACATCATCCACATCATCGCATGTCAGCGGCTTTACACATTTTAGACGTTTCTTTAAGATTTCCCAATTGTACAGGTGTGGAGCATGTGTCATGTTAGGAGAAGATACACAGCCTGAGGAAGGGGTATAATCACCTCTATTCACCATCATCAGTACACTGTCACCAGTATTAGATCGGTGGCTCCTTCTCTTGGTACTTTAAAGGGGACTTGGTATTTGTGCAAAGTGCACACCATACACCATACTGTACTGCACACCATATCACATCATACTACACACCACACCGTACTGCATACCATACACCATACTGTACTGCACACCATATCATATCATACTACACACCATACTGTACTGCACACCATACTGTACTGCACACCATATCACATCATACTACACACCATACCGTACTGCACACCATACACAATTCTGTACTGCACACCATACACAATACTGTACTGCACACCATACACAATACTGTACTGCACACCATACACAATACTGTACTGCACACCATACACCATACTGTACTGCACACCATATCACACCATACTACACACCATACCGTACTGCACACCATACACCAATACTGTACTGCACACCATACACAATACTGTACTGCACACCATACACAATACTGTACTGCACACCATATCACACCATACTACACACCATACTGCACACCATACACCATACTGTACTGCACACCATTCCACATCATACTGTACTGCACACCATATCACACCGTACTGCACACCATACACCATACTGTACTGCACACCATATCACATCATACTACACACCATACCGTACTGCACACCATATCACATCATACTACACACCATACCGTACTGCACACCATACACAATACTGTACTGCACACCATATCACATCATACTACACACCATACCGTACTGCACACCATACACAATACTGTACTGCACACCATATCACACCATACTACACACCATACCGTACTGCACACCATACACCATACTGTACTGCACACCATATCACACCATACTACACACCATACTGTACTGCACACCATACACCATACTGTACTGCACACCATACACCATACTGTACTGCACACCATATCACACCATACTACACACCATACTGTACTGCACACCATATCACACCGTACTGCACACCATACACCATACTGTACTGCACACCATATCACATCATACTACACACCATACCGTACTGCACACCATATCACATCATACTACACACCATACCGTACTGCACACCATACACAATACTGTACTGCACACCATATCACACCATACTACACACCATACCGTACTGCACACCATACACCATACTGTACTGCACACCATATCACACCATACTACACACCATACTGTACTGCACACCATACACCATACTGTACTGCACACCATACACCATACTGTACTGCACACCATATCACACCATACTACACACCATACTGTACTGCACACCATACACCATACTGTACTGCACACCATACACCATACTGTACTGCACACCATATCACACCATACTACACACCACTGTACTGCACACCATACACCATACTGTACTGCACACCATACACCATACTGTACTGCACACCATATCACACCATACTACACACCATACCGTACTGTACACCATACACCATACTGTACTGCACACCATATCACACCATACTACACACCATACCGTACTGCACACCATACACCATACTGTACTGCACACCATATCACACCATACTACACACCATACTGTACTGCACACCATACACCATACTGTACTGCACACCATACACCATACTGTACTGCACACCATATCACATCATACTACACACCATACCGTACTGCACACCATACACCATACTGTACTGCACACCATATCACACCATACTACACACCATACCGTACTGCACACCATACACCATACTGTACTGCACACCATATCACATCATACTACACACCATACCGTACTGCACACCATACACCATACTGTACTGCACACCATATCACACCATACTACACACCATACCGTACTGCACACCATACACCATACTGTACTGCACACCATATCACATCATACTACACACCATACCGTACTGCACACCATACACCATACTGTACTGCACACCATATCACATCATACTACACACCATACCGTACTGCACACCATACGCCATACTGTACTGCACACCACACACCATACTGTACTGCACACCATATCATATCATACTACACACCACACCATACTGCACACCATACACCATACTGTACTGCACACCATATCATATCATACTACACACCACACCATACTGCACACCATACACCATACTGTGCTGCACACCATATCATATCATACTACACACCATACCGTACTGCACACCATACACCATACTGTACTGCACACCATACACCATACTGTACTGCACACCATATCATATCATACTACACACCACACTGTGGCACCCTGGCACCTGTTGGGCACCACAGAAATCCTTAGAGCACAAATGGAGTAAGTAACAGCACAGCAAAACCCACAAACACAACACTTAGAACACCTGGTTTCACCCCGAGCCTCTAGGGGGAGCTCCACTGGTCACTTTGAGCCAGTTCCCCCTATAAAAAGAGTCTTGGAGGGAGAAACTGCAGAGTGTGGTAGACGCTACAAGAGCTGCCAGCCTGTGTGAAACCTCCACCCAATGAGGAACACACTAGGCCCAATCAGCCTGTTAGCAAGTGGAGGTCCCTGTAATTGGGATAAGAGGAAGAAGGAGATCACCTCTCAGGAACACAGAGTTATTCCGACTCTTTCCAAATCAACCGGTTACTGGAACCAAAGCTGTGAGAGCTGCCCAGCCACCACAGAGAACCAGCACCATCAACAGGAGGTTTAGCCACCTGTTCCACCTGATGCACCCATCCTCGAGAGCCCAGGGAAGAGTACTGATCCTGCTCAGACCCTTTTACAGTGCCCTCAGTGCTGTTAACCAGGTGAAGCAAGTTCCATTGAACTCACTGCCCGGTCCGGCTGGATTCCACATCCACCCGACCTTAGCACCAGAGGTAGAGAAAGGAAGCCTAACACTGCTTGCTGTGAAACTCCAGAAGTGCCAACTTCACTATCCCGGTCTGAGTGTACCTGATTACCACCCAGTAAAAGTACCTAAAAGAGACTTTGTGTGGTTGTACATTGCTCCTGGGTTCAGCGCGCAGCACCCCGCAGCTGCCTCACAACATCTTGCGCAGCTCCCGGATCCGGGGACTCCCGCTCGTCCTGTGGGGAGCGTTCCATCTCGCTGTATAACATCCCCCGGAGACCCGAACAGCGCTGGTAAAGTTACCAGAACACCCGCAGGTGGCGTCACGAGACAAATCACCCCTACTGTTCCGCCATTCCCCTATTGATCTGGACCACCGGGCCTACACCACCGCAGGCGCGGTTCCGTGACCGGAGGAGAAACAACGCCCGCTACGTGTACCCCCGGCTACGGTGAGTCAACACCATACTGCACACCATACACCATACTGTACTGCACACCATATCATATCATACTACACACAACACCGTACTGCACACCATACACCATACTGTACTGCACACCATATCATATCATACTACACACCACACCATACTGCACACCATACACCATACTGTACTGCACACCATATCATATCATACTACACACCACACCGTACTGCACACCATACCGTATACCAATCCGTACTCCACAACATACCACACCATACCGTACTGCACACCATACCAATCTGTACACCATACTGCACACCATACCAATCTGTACACCATATTGCACACCATACCACAACATACCATACTGCACACCATACTGTACTCCACACCATATCAATCTGTACACCACACTGCACACCATACCACAACATACCATACTCAGGGCCGGCGTTAGGGGGGGCAGACTGGGCACTTGCCCAGGGCCCCCACCCTCTGAAGGGCCCCCAGCAGGGTCCTACACTAATAATGTTGCTGCAGGTTTATCGTCTCTTCCCCGCTCTCCTTCCCTGAGAGCAGTGCGCGCTGAATATTACCCCCATCTGCGGCCTCCTGCCGCTCACTCTGCGTGCTGATCGGGACACTGATGCCGCGCGCGGTATCACTGCTCTGCACTGTTCTGATATTCAGTATTGCAGGAGGGCGGTGCTGCAGCGGAGCCTTACACTGATTGGTTAAACTACAGCCAATCCGTGTTAGTTTTGACTGCACTCTGTCCTTTGGATTAGTAGCACAGCTCAGGCAGGGAGCTGTGCTATGATTGGTGGAGCCCCTGCCTCCTCATCTCTTCATTCACTGGCGCTAAAATGATGAACAGAGGGAATCCACTCCTCCCTCCTGCATCACTCTCTGGGCCAAAGTAAGTTACATTGTCTCCTCTGTTATTATCGTTCTTCAGAATGAGGGCCCCCAGTGTCTGCAGGGTCAGTGGGGGTGACACAGTATTGGAGTGGGCCCTCAGAAAGGAGAGAGTGAGGGCCCCCTGTACACAAATGCAAGGTTTGAATAAGGAAGCGGCATTTCATCGGCTGCTCCACAGAGCCAGATACAGGGAGAGCTGCTGGAGCACTGCACTGTAGCTTTATATTAGTACTCTATACACTGCTATCCCTGGAGGGTGGGTGGGGAGGGGTGCCAGCACTGCTACATCACCCTGAGTGCAGGCACTGGGGGAAAAATGTGAAGGAGGAACATGCTGCCTGCTGAGTGCTGAGCTAGGGTGTGCAGAGCTGCCTGATAATGAGAAGGATTCTATTACACATTGCAAACACCTCTCTGCTGTGCACACACCATGTACACCTCATTTTCCAACAGATAGGAAATAACACTATGCATAATATGAGAATAGCAGAGCTCTATGTGTGTGTGTACTGTCTAGCTATGAATCTATCATCATCTATCTATAATCATCTATCGCTCTATCTATCTCTAATCAATTCAATGTATCTATCATCTGTCAGCTCTCCTGTGTGGTGTAGTATATAGAGGAGCTGTCAGCTCTCCTGTGTGGTGTAGTATATAGAGAATCTGACGTCTCTCCTGTGTGGTGTAGTATATAGAGGATCTGACGTCTCTCCTGTGTGGTGTAGTATATAGAGGATCTGACGTCTCTCCTGTGTGGTGTAGTATATAGAGGATCTGACGTCTCTCCTGTGTGGTGTAGTATATAGAGGATCTGACGTCTCTCCTGTGTGGTGTAGTATATAGAGGATCTGACGTCTCTCCTGTGTGGTGTAGTATATAGAGGATCTGACGTCTCTCCTGTGTGGTGTAGTATATAGAGGATCTGACGTCTCTCCTGTGTGGTGTAGTATATAGAGGATCTGACGTCTCTCCTGTGTGGTGTAGTATATAGAGGATCTGACGTCTCTCCTGTGTGGTGTAGTATATAGAGGATCTGACGTCTCTCCTGTGTGGTGTAGTATATAGAGGAGCTGTCAGCTCTCCTGTGTGGTGTAGTATATTTCACCAGTCTGAATTCAGCGCTTGTAAATGTACCCTAAATGTCTGAGTGTGACGGTGCAATATGTGAGCATTTAGGGCCCCACTTTAACCTTTTGCCCAGGGCCCCCACTTTGCCTAAAACCGGCCCTGACCATACTGCATGCCATATCACACCATACTGTACTGCACACCATATCATATCATACTACACACCATACCGTATTGCACACCATACTGTATACCAATCCATACTCCACAACATACCACACCATACCGTACTGCACACCATATGACACCATTCTGTACTCCACACCATACCAATCTGTACACCATACTGCAGACCATACCATACTGCACACCATACCATACCATACTGCACACCATACCATACTGCACACCATACCACACCATACTTCACACCATATCATACTCCACACCATCCCATACTGCACACCATACCACACCATACTGTACTCCACACCATACCATACTGCACACCATTCCACACCATACTGTACTGCACACCATACCATACTGCACACCATTCCACACCATACTGTACTGCACACCATACCACACCATACTGTACTCCACACCATACCATACTGCATGCCATATCACACCATTCTGTACTGCACACCATACCATATTGCACACCATACCACGCCATTCCATACTGCACACCATACCACAACATAACTGTACTGAACAACATAACATACTGCACACCAAACCACACCATACTGTACTGTACACCAAAAAACACCACAATGAACTGCACACCATAGCACACCATACTGTACTGCACACCATACCACAACATACCGTACTGCATACCATACCACAACATACCGCACTGAATACCATACCACACCATACTGTACTGCACACCAAACCACACCATACTGTACTGCACACCATACCGTACTGCACACCATACCGTACTGCACACCATACTGTACTCCAGACCATACCATACTGCACACCATACCACAACATACCATACTGCTCACCATACCACAACAAACCGTACTGCACATCCAAAAACACCACACTGGACTATACACCCTACCACACCATACTGTACTGCACAACATACTACACCATACTGTACTGCACACCATACCACACCATACTGTACTGCACACTTTACCATACCATACTGCTCTGCATCTATTCTAATAAAACCCTAAGACAGTTTCCGTCAGTATGTCATCGAAATGATGTCACATCCTGACTGAAGCCGGCTCTATATCTAACCAAGATGGCCGACTGTTAGCGAGAGCGGGGCTAATACTGCCCCACTCTCGCCATCGACAGCCTCTCCTGCGCCCCACACCCTCCTGTCTTACACCCCTGCCTGCCACACACCCCCTCACCTTCACACTACTCAGCACTCACCCCCCCACCCCACGCCACTTCCACACACACGTACACCCCTGGCACAACACTATCGTACCCCTCCCCCCCCACACACACTCATACTTTCATGCAGACTACCAGTGTCCGGTATACTTACCAGACCGCCATCGCATCCCGTCATCCTGCTGCGCCGCTCCCGCTTGGCTCTGCCCACCTCGCGCCACTCTAGCCAGGCTCCGCCCACCTCATGACGCTCCCACCAGCCTCCGCCCACCTCGCGCCGATCCCGTGTTGCTCCGCCCACCTTGCCCCGCACCCACCTGGCTCCACCCATCTCGTGCCGCTCCCCGTCTGGCTCCGCCCACCTCACGCTTCTCACCACTGGCTCCGCCCACCTCATGCTGCTCCCTCCTGCCTCCGCCCACCTCGCACAGCATCTGCCTGGCTCCGCCCACCTCACGCCGCTCACCACTGGCTCCGCCCACCTCACGGCGCTCCCACGTTGTTCCACCCACCTCACGCCGCTCCCTCCTGGCTCCGCCCACCTCACACTGCATCCGCCTAGCTCCGCCCACTTCACGCCGCTCACCGCCTGCGTCCGCCCACCTCGCGCCGCTCCCAACTGGCTCCGCCCACCTCGCGCCGCTCACCACTGGCTCCGTCCACCTCGCGTCGCACCAGCCTCGCTCCGCCCACCTCGCGCAGCTCCGCCCACCCCCCTGCTACAACACTATCTGACCCCCCCTTTTCTGCTATTTGCGGATTTTGTGGAAAAAAAAACCGCAATTTCCGCACTTTCTGCCTAAGAGGCGACTTGCGGCATGTAATGTATAGGAGACTTGCGGCAAGGTGCGTTTGCCGCACCTTGCCACAAGTCTCCTATACATTACATGGGGACTTGCCGCAAGTGTGCCGCAAGTCGCCCCTTAGGCAGAAAGTGCGGAAATTGCGGTTTCTTACCGCAAATAGCTCTAACATTGTGAATGAACAGATTGGTGAACACGTAGACTATGAACATTGATTTCTTAAATGGAGCGACTTGATGGGCACACAAGTATTGGCCAGTATGTGTACCAAACGCCTTAGCATATAACAATTACATTTCCAAAAATTACATAGACCATACAAACATAGGTAGTTCATGGATAGATATCATGTCTTAATTGCATTATTGTTAACTCTTACTAAATAAACTATACAGTATATGGGTTCTAGACTACCTGATTCTTTAGAATTGGGCCGCCATCTAGTACAGCCATATCAGATCTCATACTTTACATTGACTTGGGGGGCAACACCTCAAAACACTGTCTGCAAATTGAGATTCTGGTTTGGCTATTATTCCAAGTCATATGACAAGGCTCATTAAAGGTTCAACATTAGGATTGCTACTTCTAATAGGTGGCGCTAGAGTTCAAGTTCCTCTTTGAAGAGGCAATTTTTATCCTTATTGGAACGTTTGTTTTAGACATTAGATTTAGCTGTATTATCATAAGTTTATTGTTGTAATTTATTAGATTTTTTCAGGTGCACATTTGGTTTGCACGAGGCTGATGTTTTCATTATTCTTTAGAAGCAGTGATTCTGCATTAAATTATTGCAATTAACGCAGAGGAACAAGAAATCATTAACTTGTATTGGAATGTGTGCGGTGAAGCTCCGAGCTGTTATATCATGCTCTGCCTCACTGACATATCAAGGGCATCGTTTCTGTGATAAAAGGAACAAACTGGCACTTCAACCATTATAACGAGGCCCGGCGCCAGCACCCAGCATACCCGGGCAGATGCTGGGGCCCTGCAAAAGTGAGGGGGCCCACAGCTGTCTGTGAGGGAAGCAGTGAGGAGCCCGGCACTCACACACAGCTGCCCTCCCTCTCTCCTTCTCTGCACTGATCTATGTGATCGGTACACAGCAGGAGAGAAAGCCCCAGGAGCTGAACTGAGGCTGAAGGACCTTCCAGTTCAGTCATATGACTGATCACATGACTAAAATAAAGGTCCTAGAAGAACCTGCATCCGCTCAACTTCTGCAGCCTCAGTGCAGCTCCCAGTGGCTCCTCTCTCCTGCTCTGCACCGATCAAGAAAAGCTGGATGAGATAATATGTGTGTATATATCTGTATGTATGCATGTATCTGTATGTATGTGTATGCATGCTGTCTGTATGTGTGTGTCTGTGTGTGAATATTTGTATTGTGTGTGTATATATCTGTGTGTCATATCTGTGTGTCTGTAGATTTGTATGTGCGTGTGTATATCTGAATATGTCTGTAGATCTGTATGTGTGTGTATATCTGAATGTGTGTGTGTATCTGTATATGTGTGTGTGTCTATCTGTGTATGTATGTCTATGTGTATATCCGTATGTGTATCTGTATGGACATGTATTATGCATGTAACAGCTGTGTGTGTTTGTATGTGCATGTATTGTACATGTACAGGGCTGAGTATATAGTGTCCATGTAGCAGAGCTGTGTGTGTATCTGTATGTGCATGTAACAGAGCAGTCTGTGTTTGTATGTGCATGTGGCAGAGCTGTGTGTATTTGTATGTGCATGTAGCAGCGCTTTGTGTGTTTGTATGTGCATGTATTGTACACATGAGCAGAGCTGTGTGTTTGTATGTTCATGAAACAGAGCTGTGTGTGTTTGTATGTGCATGCATTATACAAGTAGCAGAGCTGGGTATGTAGTGTTCATGTAGCAGAGCTTTGTGTGTCTATGTGCATGTATGGGGCATGTAGCAGTGCTGTGTGAGTGTTAAAGGGGCACACAGACTCTTTCGACCGGGGCCCACATAAATCTGGAGCCGGCCCTGATTATAACCATGACGGATACTCAAAAGACCCCATTATGAGTAAACAAAAAGGGGTGTGTTGGGGCTGTTGGGATCGGGTACAGCATCGTGGCTTCTGTTAACAAATATGCTCAATAATTTGCGTAGCCAACCCTGCAGTCAATAACATTCTCTGCTACTTGATCTGATCCACTGAGCTCCTTGGAAGCTGCTTTGCCTGTTATCCCATGAACAATATCCATATTGCACCAACTAAATCTGATTTCTCAGGGATCTCCAAATTTATTCTGTAGGAGGATGATGACCCTGGACATAAAGCCAATGTCATTAAGAACTATCTACAAGTAAGGTAGTAGAAGGAGTCTTGAAAGCGATGCCATGGCCTCCACGAAGCCCCAAACTCAACATCATCCAGTCTGTCTGGGATTAGATGAAGAGACAGAAGGATCTGCACAATCCTCATACACAGAAGATCTGTGGTCAGTTCTCCAAGATGTTTGGAACAACCTCCCTGCCGAGTTCCTCCAAAAACTATGTGTAAGGGCCCTTTCACATCAGCGTTTTTTGAAATTCGCGGCAGATGCGGTGAAAAAACCGCATCTGCCGCGATTGCCGCATAACTGCTGCACTTGCGGCGCGGTTGCGGTAATCCCCATAGAAAGTATAGGGGGACTTGCGGCAAGTGCGGCTGACTGCGGTTTTTTTTCGCGGCCGCACTTGCCGCAAGTGCAAAACCGCACTTGCCGCACCTGCCGCAAGTCCCCCTATACTTTCTATGGGGATTACCGCAACCGCGCCGCAAGTGCAGCAGTTATGCGGCAATCGCGGCAGATGCGGTTTTTTCACCGCATCTGCCGCGAATTTCAAAAAACGCTGATGTGAAAGGGCCCTAAGCGTACTGAGAAGTGAATAAGTCAAAAGCCACTTACACCAGATATCGATTTGATCTAGAATTCTATTTTGCTTAGTCAGTTTGATTTTTCAAAACATTCTTATTTCTCGTAGTCTTTCTGGTCTTTTCTGTTTTTTTTCTCTAGTAACATATGGAATTGAGACATGGACGATAATGGAACAAGAGAGAAGAAGAATCAACACCTTCGAAATGTGGTGCTGGATAAGGATGTTATCAATACTATGGATGGCAAGAAGAACAAACAAAGCAATAGAACAAATCAAGCCAGACATGTCACTGGAAGCAAAGATCACCAAGCTATGACTTGTCTACTTTCAACACATCATATAAAGAGAACAATCACTAATGAAGGACATTATGGTAGGAAGAATAGGAGGAACAAGGTGAAGAGGAACACCAGCGATCTAATGGCTTGACACTATCAAGATAACGGTGAAGAATACCTTGGTGGACCTATCCAGGTGTGTAGAAGACTCTGGTGGATATATCTAGGTTTGGAAAAGACTCTAGTGGATCTATCTAGGTTTGGAGAAGACCCTGGTGGATCTATCTAGGTTTGAGAAGATCCTTGTTGACCTATCTAGGCTTGGAGAAGATCCTGGTGGATCTATCTAGGCTTGGAGAAGACCCTGGTGGATCTATCTAGGTTTGGAGAAGACCCTGGCAGACCTATGTAGGCTAAAGCTACCGTTACACGCTTCAATGTCGTAACGATATCACTAAAGATCTTGGGGGCGCGAGGTTGTTAGGACATCATAGTGAGCAGGTATTGTTCGCACAACCCAGCGAACGATACTTGTTCACTGATGTGAATAGGTGAAGTCGTGAACGACATCGTTATCGCGGTGTCACACAGAATGATGCAGCAGGTTGGCTGATTGTGGATCGTCTGATTTGAGACCATGTTCTCAAATCTGCGATCGGCGATCCAATGATTTATTGTACTCAAATCTCGGTGTTACACGCAGCAACGTCCTAATGATGTCATTTCAACGACTCCAAACCCGTGACGTTTGAACGATATCATTAAGGATATTGTGCCGTGTAACGGTACCTTTAGGGAAAACCCTTGTGGACCTATCTAGGTTTGGTGAAGATTCTGGTGGACCTAGACTTGGAGAAGACCCTGGTGGATCTATCTAGGTTTGGAGAAGACCCTGGTGGACCTATCTAGGTTTGGAGAAGACCCTGGTGGACCTATCTAGGTTTGGAGAAGACCCTGGTGGACCTATCTAGGTTTGGAGAAGACCCTGATGGACATATTTAGGCTTGGAGAAGACCCTGGTGGATTTATCTAGGCTGCACAAGATCAATCTTCCTACAGAGCGTTCATCCATCAAATCGCCATGGCTCGAGATTGAGCTGAAGGCTGATTAATAATAATATTCTTACTTTCCATTATTTTCCAAGTCTGCCTAAAACATTTGCACAGTGTTGTACATAACTCTCATTTGTCCCATTTATAGGCAAGTCCTTTCCAACTTTATAGGAAGGTAGGCATTTTCTTCCTCACCAGATGTCCTACAAAGTAGGAGACAAATGTTGGACTGCACATACAGTCATGGCCGAAAGAGGAACCATTGTCTGGTTGTATCTTGGTTCACAACATGTATGTTTAAAGCAGAACTTATCCTCGTTCCTCCTGACATATATATATATATACATACATATATATATAACATTGACTCACAAAACACGCAAAACACACAACCACAGGATCAATAACTGCTAGGTATTAAATGGGATTTCCGTTCCCATGAAACTCTATCTGTTCTTACACAACTTCCCGTAATAATAATTAATGTATTATTTCCTAGTGTGCTGTATATCTTTTGTATTTATTTGCCAAGAGTTTTGACTTGTAGCCACGATGCAATTGTGTGTATTCTGGAGAAGCAAGAAACAGAATTCCACCTCGAAGCCGGTACAGATAAATCTTCTGTAGAGGTGGAAACTCTGTTTAAACTCTGTCTGAACTTAGTATTCCCATACAAAACAATGGTAATTCCTGCTCATTTGGAACTAATAGGACTGTAGTTTTCGCCACACCAAAGTTTAGTATTTATCAATACTGTATATCTATCTAACCAGGGGCTGAAGCCTTGAGGCATACAGTATGCCTTCATCTGAAAAAAAAAAGATCTATATCAATCCGCCATCATATCGAAACTCTTAGGGTATGTGCACACTGGGCTGTTTTTCGGCGGTTTACCTGTGTAAACCGCCGTTTTGCCTACATTAGTTTTATGTTAATTTATGTTAATCCAAACCAGCGTTTGGATTAACATTAAAACTAATGTAAACAGCCCAAGGCTGTGCACATTAAGGCGGTTCCCCAGCGTCATCCGTTGCTAACCCGCAGGTTTCCCAGCGGGTTAGCAAAGAATGAACATGCTGTAAAAACCGGCGGTTCTGCAGCGGCTGCAAGCAGAAACATGTGCTGCTTCCAGCCGCTGCAGAATCGCCGCCGAGAACCCGCTGGGCAGCCGCCGGATACCGCCCGGCTCCCGCTGCACATACCCGCACGGAAGCCGGTGCACGGCGCCGGAGCTTCCTAGCGGGTTCCGCCCACCCGCCGCCCAGAAACCCGCCGGTAAGTGTGAACTTACCCTTAAGGTACCGTCACACGTAGCAATATCGCTGCCATATGGTTGGCAATTTGACGTCAGCGCGCACGTTCCGGGAACTTTTTTGCACATCGCCGTCGCCCTGTCACACATAGAGATCTCGCGTGCAATGTTCGGCGATCCTGCGTTCCGGAACTCGCCTGCTGCAGACCGGAAGCAATTTGACATTCCCACATCGCCGCCAAATTGCTGCGTCACACGCCTCCACCGCATCAGCGATGTGGGTGTAGAGTGTGAGCGCGGCGAGGAGACAGGCGTGCCAGAGTGTTGTACACGGCGCCCCTACCACTCCGATTGGCCAACACAACTGTGTTGCCATTGGTCAGCCTTGTCAGGAAGTCTGCCCACTACATGACGAATGTGTCCTTTCTACTATATCGCGATTCAAATAAGGCGCCTTAGCCATGGCCACCCAATGGGAACGCAGGAGTGACCACCACCACGGACGGGGGGCGCCAAACAGAATGCTCAGACACGCCTCTGGAATTGCTTCCAGATGGGCTGAGCTCACTTTCTACATCGCTATCGCTCAGTCACATGCCAAGATGCGCAGAAATCGCCTGGTGGCTGTCGCCTGATTTCACTGCAGAGCGATCAGGCGATGCTCCACCGGCGATTTTTCGCCGTAATATCGCCCTGTCACACGCCACTACGCACAGGCGATGTGGTAGCGATATCGGCGCATTCGGAGATTGCTTAGCAAATCTCCCAGCGATATCTCCACGTGTGACGGTACCTTTAAGGTACCTTCACACGCGGCAATATTGCTAGGCAATTTCACTGGCAATTTGCTGGTTGCAGTGAAATCATGGACACATTGTTACATTTGTACACAGCAACAAGATAGAACAATGTGTCCATGATTTCACTGCAACCAGGAAATTGCCAGTGAAATTGCCTAGCAATATTGCTGTGTGTGACGGTACCTTTACAGTGCAAAACACACTACATAACCTCCAATACTGCCAACTAGAGATGAGTAGATCCAAACACGGGACCCCAGTCCATCTATCATGCCGGTAGTCTCTGGCCACTGGGTGGGAAGCTCGCAAATCTCTTACCATCTGGGATCCCCAGGGCAACTCCTCAGGCTTACCCTACATTATCTGCATGATAGGCCACTATGTTGACGTTTTGCCAGCCCGAATAATCAAAAGGTGAGAGATTCACGAGCTTCCCATTGTTAGCAGCGCGTTAATCAGCGTGATGTCCACAGCAAGCAACAGAGAATGTTCATTTATTGAGAATTAACAACATCCAGCTTACAACATGAGAATAGGATCAATCTGGTTTCTGGAGAGGGAGAGAGATCTGCTGTGACTTTCAGCTTCCAGCTCCACACTAGAATGTGCATGCTGGGAGCAGGGGGAGGGACATCCTGTCTCTGACTGAGGACCTTTTTTTTTATATATAACTTTGTTGACATCTGAACAATATGCATGCAGACATAAAATCACATCGTATTAAACAAACAATAGTTGTTGTAATACATACAGATCAATATGCATTAGGCCAACACCCATCCAGCGGTCAGAGACTACTAATCTGGTCAATGGACCAGAGTCCCGCGAATCCTCCAATAGTCCATCGGAAAAGTGTAACAAAAGGTTAATGCTCCCTTATCAAAATATCTACAACATTCCGGTTCCACATGGAATCATTTTCCTTTCCTTCTTGAAAGAGGTTCCATGTGGTATTGATATGGGAGAATATAGCTTTTGTTATGTGGCACCCTGGCACCTGTTGGGCACCACAGAAATCCTTAGGTACAAATGGAGTAAGTAACAGCACAGCAAAACCACAACACAAACAACACTTAGAACACCTGGTTTCACCCCGAGCCTCTAGGGGGAGCTACACTGGTGACTTCTAACCAGTTCCCCCTATAAAAAGAGTCTTGGAGGGAGAAACTTCAGAGTGTGGTAGACGCTACAAGAGCTGCCAGCCTGTGTGAAACCTCCACCCTATGAGGAACACACTAGGCCCGACCAGCCTGTTAGCCCGTGGAGATCCCTGCAATTGGGATAATAGGAAGAAGGAGATCACCTCTCAGGAACACAGAGTTAACCTGACTCTTTCCAAATCATCCGGTTACTGGAACCGAAGCTGTGAGAGCTACCCAGCCACCACAGAGAACCAGCACCATCAACAGGAGGTTTAGCCACCTGTTCCACCTGATGCACCCATCCACGAGAGCCCAGGGAAGAGTACTGATCCTGCTCAGACCCTTTTACAGTGCCCTCAGTGCTGCTAACCAGGTGAAGCAAGTTCCATTGGAAACACTGCCCGGTCCGGAGGGATTCCACATCCACCCGACCTTAGCACCAGAAGTAGAGAAAGGAAGCCTAACACTGCTTGCTGTGAAACTCCATAGGTGCCAACTTCACTATCCCGGTCCGAGTGTACCTGACTACCAACCAGTAAAGGTACCTAAAAGAGACTTTGTGTGGTTGTGCATTACTCCTGGATTCAGCGCAGCGTCCCGCAGCTGCCTCACAACATCTTGCGCAGCTCCCGGTTCCGGGGATTCCCGCTCATCCTGTGGGGAGCGTTCCATCTCGCTGTGTACCATCCCCCGGAGACCCGAACAGCGCTGGTAAAGTTACCAGAACACCCGCAGGTGGCGTCACGAAGACAAATCACCCCACTGTTCCGCCATTCCCCTATTGATCTGGACCACCGGGCCTACACCACCGCAGGCGCGGTTCCGTGACTGGAGGAGAAACAACGCCCGCTACGTGTACCCCCGGCTACGGTGAGTCAGTTACACTTTTCACTTTTCTGACAGAGTATTGGAGTGTTGCCATTCTCCATTACTATCTATCTATCTATCTATCTATCTATCTCAATTAAGCGGCCGTCACACGCTACGATATAGATAACGATGTTAGAAACGATGTCGGATTTGCACATCGCCCGAACGATGCGTGAGATCGTTCATCACAACGCTACACCCACAGATATCGCTCAGACGATTCCCCGATGCAGCGATCCAGCGGTCGTATGAGCGATGCACTTATCATCTGTGCACATCGTTTAGCAAACAGTCACACAGAAACCTCGTAAACGATGTTGGGGTAAATTTGGGCGTTTTCAAAGGTAAATTGGAGCACATAGGCGTGCTACATGGTTTACTAGCCGCGCCCCTCACTACATCATTGGTGGTCAGTACTGCGTCCTCATTGGTCAGATGTCCTTGGAAACATGGCGGACTCATCTTCTGAATGTCCTGTGATGTGCCTCGCAATGTACATGTGTAAACACGATGTGCTATACAAAAAAAAAAAAACGTTAACTACTGAAAAAGGTAGAAACCACTATCCCCCACGTGGCAGCGCGGCGTGTTGCGGCCATAACTGAGCTGCAATGTGCATGGGAGGAGCTAGCACCTTGCAGGCGGAATGAAACTGAAACCAACTTCATTCTGTCAGGACCGCCCCTTGCGTGACGTTACAAAACTTAAAGGCGAACTACGCGGCGTGACACGGCAATAACCACTTCTGCGGCACCTACGGGACAATATCCCATGGGCGTGACGTAGCGCCGCGTTGTGTGCGCGGCGTCTGTCAAGATTGTTTGGGTGTATGAGAAGGTGAACACTATAGCAGCCTCATGTACCACGCAGGTTATTTTATCAGGTTGGCGAACTTGTGGGTGCACGTTAAATTGTACATGACAATGCGTGATAGTGCAGCCGACGCCTATGTGTGGTGCTGAAGACAGCTCTTCAAAAATGGCGCCCTGTGAGGACAGCCAATGGGAACGCATCATCTGCCACCAATGCGAGCTTAATGTAGAGCCAGCCAATCCGAACGCATTAAGGTTAACAAATCACAACTGAGGAGGCGAGACAATGAGAAATTCCTGCCACGCCTACGTGCTAGATTTCGGCATCGCTCAGTTCCTAACGTGTAGACGATATTGGTTGTTTACACACGTCGATTCTGTTTATCTAATGAGTCGACATCGTCAGATGTGAGGTCCGGAGCTCAGATCTCGATCTTACGATTTGATCATTTCTCGTTCGCCGTATCTTGCCGTCACACGCACAGACATCGTTCAAGAGATGTTTAATCTGGCTCGTTCAAGCGATATCTTTCAAGATATCGTAGCGTGTGACGGCCGCTTTAGAGGGTGTATAATATTGAAACTCCATCACTAAAAACATCTGATATTGAGGTGGTGTCTTGGGCCTTTTTTTTCTGCTTCTACAAATACTGCAATATCTGAAAGCTGCAAATATGTATCCCCCTATATAAAATGTGTTTAGCACGTTGCAGTGGTGATATCTGGATCATCTCAATCAGCGGTAGATGTTGATTATTGGTCATCGGGGTGAAGAATGACTGTTCTGCGCTCACTTCCTCTACGATGAAAGATCAAGTCTTGGTTCCACCTTCGAGCCACAAAGGTTTCGTAGAGGAACTAAGGTGGCTCTTGGATTGCAAACATTTATCACATGCCATGATAGGCCTCACATCGGAGCGTGTCTGCTTTGTGTACTTCACCTGTGTTTGTCCTTCTGCCAGTCACCTCGGAGAACATGTGCGCACCTATGAATGCCATGGAAAGAGCAGGAACACCTGGAGCCGCATTCACAAAGTCATTTCATCGCGTACAGTTATTCCTCTATGAATGGAAGATCTATTCTTGTGATAGCCTTGTTTGAAACTGGAGGTCGCCAAAAAGTGAAGATTTTTGTGTTATTTACGAACCTCAAGGAGCAGCTCGTGAGAAGCTGTCGTGACCCACCTTAGTGTACACACTCGCGAGGCCTTTTGTACTTTGCTATTTTGCAACAAGTTTCAGCAAAATAAGTGTCCGGAACGTTAGGAGAGATCCGAGATTTACATCAATTTAGTCAACTGTCACAGGTTATATAAGAGAGATGAATGCTGAGGTCGGAGTTTACACACAGGTATGCCTGGGTACGATCTTTGAGTTGGGTTTTGTGTCCACAGAGGCCTCCCTTACATAAAAGTCTCTGGCGCTTTTGATGCCCCCTATAGAATGCACTTAAAAGAAATAGTTAAATACATTTAGGTAAGTTTCAGGATCAAGGGATTTATTTACTGTACAATTATTCACTTTTTTATATTTCTTTCTGTCATATGATGTAGTTATCATTATAGACATGCATTTATAGGCATTATACAATATATAGACACAGCCGTCAAGACATTTTTTTGGCTAAAGAAAATCTAAGAATACGACATCCAACCAAAATAAACACTAAAAGGACAAAAATTAAAAAAAAAGTCAAGGTCTGATATCCATTGCACTTAGCAGAACACAGAAGATCTTCAATGATAAAGGCAACACTGGTGCTAATACGATACGCAATCACTCTGAACTGCACTAAAACAGGGAAAGTAGATTGCTTGTATTATATTATCAGAGATGAGGTTTCATAGGGTACACACAGTATTGTGTGATGCAAATGTCTATATGCTGCCTATTGATACGCCCATTACTATTAGATCAATATGAAGTAAGGATGACTGGCACACCTGACATGTGAAGGTGCTAGCAGTAAAAAGACAATATGTAATAAATGGTTATCCGCTGCACACTAAACATTACATGTGACATAATGGCTAAGAATGAATGACTGGCATATTGGAAACTAATGCAAATTTGGATGAGAAAATCGACATTGCAGAAACTGCTTCAGGATACACAATGAAAAAATGAGAATCTTACTGATGCATTGGCCATTGCAGGTGAGCCCGATAACCAGCGTTAAGGTGCTTCATATCTATCGGTCCCTAACTCCCTGCCCATTGTGCCTCTGTCTGCGGTACAAATGCATATGAGGATATGTGCCTCTGAGTGCAATTAAAACCTGCGTGTATGGGTGTAGCTGGGAGCTTGACTACAGCAAGATGGTGAACTAGACATGGTAAACTAGACATGGCTATCAGTGGAAGGGTGCTCAATCAGAAAACTGTAACAATATTAAGTAAGGACGACTGGCACACCTACATGTGGAGGTGCTAGCAGGCAAAAGACAATATGTAATAAATGTTTATCCGCTGCACACTAAACATTACATATGACATAATGGCTAAAGAATGAATGACTGCATATAGAAACTAATGCAAATTTGGATGAGGAAATCGACATTGCAGAAACTGCTTTATATTGTCTTTTTCCTGCTAGCACCTTCACATGTAGGTGTGCCAGTCGTCCTTACTTTAATATTGTTACAGTTTCCTGACTGAGCACCCTTCCCCAGATAGCCATATCAAGTTTACCATGTCTAGTTCACCATCTTGCTGTAGTCAAGCTTCTACCACACCCATACACGCAGGTTTAATTGCATGGCACCTGCACCTTGTGCACCACAGAACCTGGGGCACGATTGAGAAGTACCAAAGCATCACTCAAAAACTAACAACACTACAAACTTAGACACCTGGTTTACCCAGCCCAGGGGAGCTCAGTGACTTTGAGCCATCCCCAAATAGAGTCTTGAGGAGAAATTCAGAGTTGTGCAGTCGCTACAGCTGCACTTGTGTGATCATCTAGAGGAACACTAGGCCCACACCCTCAATGAGGACCTGAATTGGGTTAGAGGAAGAACACCTCAGGACACAGAGTTACTTAACCTCCTCACCATCCGGTTATGACGAGCTGTGAGAGTACCAGCACAGAGAAGCCACTACAGATTAGCACCTGTCCACTGAACACCTACCTATGAAGCCAGAAGATACTGATCTGCTCAGACTTTACAGTGCCTCGTGCTGTTACAGGTCCGTGACAGAGGAGGTCAGCCTCGACGTCAGACCTGAACGGAGTACCTCAGAGGCAATCTATAATTGTCGAGAGCACAAGGTCGGCCGATAGTTATAGAACACTGACGATGGTTATGGCTCCTTCATGGCCAATGCATCAGCTAGATATCATTGTTCATTGGATCTGAAGCATTTGCAATGATAATTTCCTCATCCAACTTGCATTGTTCCTTATGCTAGTCATTCATTCTTTAGCCATTATGTCATACATACTATTAGATCAGGCGGGCTGCCCAGCACTATATCCATGCACCACACAGGACTGACACCCCAAAGGACCCGACTGCATTCTGCATAAATATAAAAAAGTGCAAAAAAAATGATGAATGATAATGTGAGGTGTTGGTTTATATTTTGGAAAATGACCCTCACGCCTTCGAGTCCTTAACACTATATTCATAAAAAACACTATATGGACAAAAATTCTAAAGTCAGAGACTTCAACAAGGGAAAGAGACAGAGGAGGCCTTATCCATCACGCACTGTGGAAATCTAGAAGTGCCTCCCGACCACCTGGAACGTACCCTGGAAAGTGCCTGCAATACCATCAGTAAAGGTATAGAAATGATTCACAGTGTGTGTGTCAGTTTGTCCATCCTTGAACCCATCCGCCTAGAGACTGTCACAGCGGCCCGGCTGCCTAACCACCTCCCTGTGCAAATCCCCGTCATCTCATCATGCTCCGGGGACCCCGATCCACCTGTGGGGAGCTAACCACCCAAGCTGCGCATTCATCATCCCCGGAGGTCTGAAGCACGTGTGCCTTCACAAGAGTCCACAGGTGCGTCACAAAACGTCGTTTTATTTTACCTTTATTACTGACCCAGGCTACGCCCGGCACCAGCCACCTAGACAGCACCTCGTATCAACACCCGGATCGAGTTCCATAGACCCTAGGAGGGTCATGTACATGGAGACAGGAGGCTTATTGACAGTTAAAAGTGCCCACTGTTATGGTGGGGGTTTTACACGTAGCAGGTTTTTCTTTTAACCACTCTAAATTTCTTCGAATGTCTCTGGTGGAATATGTTCACACTTCTGGTTCGTGAGAGCCTTCATCCTCCTTCTGATGGGTCACACTGCCAGGCCTTGTAGGTCGGCTCAGGGGGCAGGATATCACCTGAGTGCTCAGGTAGTTGGTGTTCACGATACTACCATGGACTGCTTCAGGCTTTATACTTCCTAACAATCCCAGCTTTGTTACTTCTCTGGGTAATCTGCTATACCTCTGGCCAGATATGCTGTGGACTTTTCACAAACCTGCCTCTGCTGTATTGATGGCTAGCGCTGCCTTGGACTCCTGTGCCTCTGGTCAGTTTTGCCTTGGATTTCTGGCAAACCCAACTCTGCTATTTTGCTGGGAACTTTGCTGTAATTCTGGCTAGTTCTGTCTTGGACATTATCGCTGAGTATTCTGCTATACTACTGCCAGTGCAGTATTGGACTCAGTTCTTCTCTATTACTCAGTCAACTCTGCCATAAATTCAGGAGGACTCTCCTCACCAGGTGAGATATTGGAGCACGTCCACCCTTGCCTACAGCACTAGGCTCTGATTTGTATGATGCCATTATACCGTACTTGTATACAGGGGCGGAACTACTGTGGTGCAGCTGGTTCAGCTGCACCAGGGCCCCGACCGGCTAGGGGGCCCCTTCAAGCCTGCAGGGGGGCCCCCAGCCGACCCCTGTAAGCCGTTGTCATAGGAGAGGAGGGTCATGCAAGGGAAGCAGAAAGCTTCCTGCTTCCCTTGCCTGATCCCGCCCCACCCCTCCTCTGCCCCTCCTGCTCCCCGGAGCGGCGAGTGCGGCTTAGCAGGTAGGAGAGCCGCCGCAAACACCGGCGCTGACGGCCACCAGCACTTCCCCCCCTTAGCTCCCCCTCGCTCCTCACCATGGCTGCACCAGGGCCCCCAGGGGTCACGGTCCGCCACTGCTTGTATATAAGTCTATGAATCTCCCAGACTGGTTGAATTGTTAGGTCTAAGGGGGTTCGGCCAGTGGAGACGTGTGGGTATCTGGTCCGTGTCTCAGCTGCTTGATGGTGGCGTTATTAAAATGTTTGAAGGACTTTGGAAGGAATTTTCCTTGAATCAGTCTGTTTTTTCGGTATCTGCAGCTGAGACAAGCCTTTAATCAACAACTTAGGGTATCGCAGGAGGTCTTGCAACCGGATAGTTTGCTGAACCTCATTGGGCTGCAGAGGGGTACTAGGGTGTTCATCACATTAATGTATAGAAGTCTATTGGAAACTCTTTTAGAGACACTCGTTGAAATGCAGAGAGAAGTGGGAGACTGATCTGGGTCCAATTTCTGCCTCTCAATGGGAGAATATCTAATGGTACCTTTACACGCCGCTACCGAAGGTTAGAAACCACCGGGTGTCGGAGACAATTGTATCTTGTACTGTCAAAACACCGCGAGATAGCGGCGTGTAATTCAGGTAACACCCTCCTGTCTCTGTCGACACCTGTCTTTCAGCCGTGCTCAAAAACAAGTAGGTAAAAACCCTATGGTAGCGGCGTGTAATCGAGGAACAGGAAGGTATTTTCGACACCTAGTGAACTCCCTGGGGTGTGACACAACCTCCGGGATACCGTCCCCCTTCAGCGATCATTGGTGGAAGCTCCTGCATTACGATTGGTAGTCGCTGCATAGGGAGGCATATTTAAGGAGCTGACCAGTCACACTACACAATTGCTATAGCGTCATGTATTAGTCAGCCTTCCTGCGCTGGCTGGCCAATCATGATGCTATTGCATTGTCCAATCACCGTATGAGCGTCTCGTATTCCACAACTCTGGCACGCCTATGTGTTGTCCCTGCTGTCCCAGGTCCTCCCATATTACCTTGTGGTAGCGGCGTGTAAATGAGGGAAGGTGCTCTACAGAAGGTAACCTGCTGTGGCACCCGTCGGTGCTACCAGGGATCGAAAAAACCTACTGTGGAGCACTTTGTAGCGGCGTGTAAAGGCGGTATCAGGTAGCGTTAGGAACCATTGATACGCGCGGGTGCAGGTGCGACACCCAGTGGTTTCTAACCTTCGGTAGCGGCGTGTAAAGGTACCATCACAGTTTATTCCCATGGTATCTATGAGCGAGGCTAGGATGGTGTCACAGATCTACTTAGTATATAGGGTATATGGGACCCCTGTCTGGATGAGGAGAGGGGGATTAACAGAGGACTTGAGATGCCCGCGTTGTTCTGACGAAGGTGCAGACATATTGCATTTCTTGCCACGGTGCAGAGGGTGACTGGGGTGACTGTTCTGTGTGACCCCTTGACCTGTGTGTTGGGATGCATGGATGATATAGTGGCGGAGGTTGGCTATTGCCAGACTTCTATATGCCGCCAGGAAGCTTATTGCTGTACATTGGTTAAATGATAAACCGCCAACCAAGCAAGAATTTGTTAATGTGCCGAGTGAATGGCTGGACTGTCCGGATCTAGCCGCTGATGATCTTCTGCGGGATAGACTAGATACTGTCTAAGTGCCTTGGACGATAATGGGCTCATGCATAAAGAAAGGTAGAATGCGGACGTATATTGCAATGCAAAGTGCGATGGTTTATATTTTTGTATGACTCTTGATTTCTCAAATAAAAACCATTTGATTCAAAAATATAAGTCTATAAATCCATACTGAAACTCCCTGTGTATGTCTTCATATATTCTTGGGTGAGTTTGGCTGATAGAAAAGTTTAATCATATGAAGCATTGTGTTAAAGCTCACGTTGAGGTGGATTCTTGGATTCTACAAATCATAAATCTAGATGAGCAACACAAACTGAAGGTAATGGTGCAGTGGAACGGGACTTGACAGATGACACATACATCATCGAAGACTAGGACAGCAGTGAATGCAAGATCAGAGGTCCCCAAATCCAGGCCTCAAGGGCCGCCAACAGTGCAGGTTTTCAGGATTTCCTTAGTATTGCACAGGGGCTAGAATCATCACCTGTGCAGATGATCACATTAGCACCTGTGCAATACTAAGGAAATCTTGAAATCCCGCACTGTTGGCGGCCCTTGAGGCCTGGAGTTGGGGACCTCTGTGCAAGATGATAGACAATCAAGCCGAGCAAGTAAAAACAGATGAAGTTATAATATTTATTCATTCATATAGCACTGGACATACATTTGTAATACTGTCCCCGTTGGCGCTCACAATCTAAACATCCTATCTGTATGTCTAAAGGCCCCGTTACACACTTCAATGGTCGAACGAGCCGACCAACGACGTCGTTGCTCCACCCAAAAAAACGTGACGTACAAACGATATCGTAGTGACAAACGGGCCCTTTAGGAGTGTAGGAGGAAGCCCACACAAACACAGGGAGAACATACAAACTCAAGGAAATGGTGAAGTATAGGCAAACTGGAGAATTCTTTATGAGATGTTTTGGCTTGATTGTAAGAGCTAGGTGTGAACAGCAGAATATTTGCAAGGATTTGGCAAATTGTTTGCTGAGTGGTAGATCTAGACAGCTCCTAGTAAGTTGGACTGAGCTTGCTGTAGCTGGGAAGAGACTTATCCGAGGTAGTGCTAACAGGACAAGGGTTCGTTAACTAAGGCATACCGCGGGTACCTCCAAACCACCTTGCATACTTTTACAGTCACCTGGACGGTCACCTGTGTATTCTATCAGTGCTGAACTGTGGACTATGTATTCATTGGAAGCCTGTTTCCAGTAAAGTACCCGGAAAGAGTGAAACTGCCTTCGTGTCTCTGTATTGCCATCATTGAACTTTTATTTCAGCTAACGCTGCCATGGAGGCCCAGCTTCACCTGTAGGAAGCTATACCACCCTTGCCGCAATACCAACGCCCTCTGGAGGACTGCGGCGTGATCCCTCACCAGGTACTACAGGTGGCGTCACAAACTATTCTAAAAAAAACTGTATTTTTTTGGAGTCACAGACCTCCAGCTCCACGGACTCGGGTGCAGCCACCCATGATAGCGTCCCCCTGACACCGTGCCCAAGCTCTGAGTACCCCGGCCTGGGCGAGTCACATAACACCAAGTCAGGACAGGTGCACAGCATGTGGGGATGAGATGCGTCAGGTGAATAGGATGTAGCCAAGAAACAGATGTAGCGAGGGGTCAAGTGTATTAGGGGGATGTGCAATGATGATAAGGTCATACCGAGTCAGACAAATGCACAGCACGTATGGATGAGATGCAGCAGGGGGATGAGATGGAGCCTGGGATCAGATGCAGCGGAGGGTTAGATGTAGCGGGGGGATGAGCAATACAGATGAAGTCATGCCCAGACAAATTCACAGCACGCAGGGATGAGATGCAGCAGGGGGTCAGATGTAGCGGGGGGATGTGCAATACATATGACGACATACCAAGTCCAGACAAATGCACAGCACGTAGGGATGAGATGCAGCGGCTGGATGAGGTGCAGCCTGGGATCAAATGCAGTGGGGGGTCAGATGCAGCAGGGGGTGTGCAATACGGATGAAGTCATACCAAGTCCAGATAAATGCACAGCACGTAGGTATGATATGCGGCAGAGGGATCAGATGGAGCCAGGGGTCAGATGGAGCGGGGGGTCAGATACAGCGGGAGAATGTGCAATGCGGATGCCGTCATACCAAGTCCAGACAGGTGCGGAGCACGTAGGGATGAGATGCAGCTGGGGATCAGATGCAGCGGGGGGATGTTGAATACGGATGAAGTCATACCAAGTCAAGACGAATGCACAGCATGTAGGGATGAGATGGGTCAGGGGTCAGAAGCAGAGAGAAGATGTGGAGTGGTGGAGAAGTCGTGACCGGGTGCAGGCTAATGGCTATTTTCGGCTGGTGGTGGCAGATGGCAGGGCCCGGTGATGGCGCGTGGCAGGCGCACATCATCTACCAAACATCCATTCTCCAGACTATTGTAGCCAATCACATGCTTCATCGGTCCTCAGAGACTGTGCCCATCACCTATGCGACCTGTGCTGTTATTCTTCCTCAGATACTTTCCCAATAATAGACTAAGAGCCCAATTTGTGTTTCCTTTCAATCTTGTCTTGTGCTTTTCGTCGAGGACTTTTTTGCACTGAATTCTTCAAGATGGCTCATGAATTTTCCGCAAAATAAGTGTCCTTAAAATATTGCAAAATTTGCACCCTAATCAAGAATGATTAACATTTGAGCAAAAATTTAGCAACCTTTTAAAGCATCACAACTGATTAACTAGTACTTAGCCGGAAACATTGGGAAACCTCAAACCTCGTTTTCGCTGATCTTCAACCATCGATATTTAATGAATGTTTAATATTTAGAACAAGTTACCACTTATTTAGGGCCATGGGAACATTAGAGCTCATCTGTAAGAAAAAAAACTGTGCACATTCCTGAAATGAATACAGAAACTTCTGTGAAATTCGAGATCGCGGATTGGTTATGTAAAGAAGAATCTCACCTTGTGATCTCGCCTTCCTGCAGGCGGACTGTGCTGGGACGATAGCGAGAACGTGCTTCATACGCCTCGGAGCAGAGTGAGACGTGCACCGGTATGTCGCACACCATCCCGTACAGCGAGTGTACAAACACAGATTAAATATCAATTGTTGTTGTAAAAGTCTCTTCTGGTAACATGACTTCAGTGTCTAGAAGTTTCTCAAGTTTCTCGAAAAATGTTACGATGCAGCAGCCAACGTTGGGTCGTTTCTTCCACTTACAGAGGTGCAGACGTCACAACTTTAGCCACATCGTTCGTTACTTTTGAGTTATCTTCTCTTATCTTTCTCTTCTCCACACCAAACAAATCGAAGACCTGTGCGAATTACCATAAAGTAAGTAAACAGGTCACCCAGGGGCGGACCGTGGAGCAGGAGGGCCCTGGTGCAGGCATGGCATGGTGAGGAGCGGGAAGGGGGGCGTGGCTCGGGGGGGGTGTTCTGCTGCTGGTCCCCGGCGCGGCCCGGGGGGGGGGTGTGCTGGTCCCCGGCGCGGCCCTTCCTTGGCTGCTAGCGGCCGCCGTTTTTTGTGGCGGCTCTCCTACCTGGTGAGCCGCGCTGTTGACTCGGCGCTCCTAGGAGACGGAGGGGCAGAGGAGAGGAGGGGCGGGATCAGACAAGGGAAGCAGGAAGCTTTCTGCTTCCCTTGCCTGACCCTCCTCTCCTCTGGCAACGGCTATCGGGGGTCAGCTGGGGGGCCCCCCGCAGGCTTGAAGGGGCCCCCTAGCCGGTCGGGGCCCTGGTGCAGCTGCACCAGCTGCACCACGGTAGTTCCGCCCCTGGGGTCACCCCCAGGTCTTTCCCCCTATAAGCTGTGGCCACCACCACTAAACCCTTATAGACAGCATTCTAGAATACTGTATATAAGTCCTCAAGCCGATCTGTAAAACATAAAAAATAGCTTTCATTGTACTCCGGTCTGATGGACGTTGATCCAATGCCTCCTCTCTTCTTGTGATTGCCGTCTTCCTTGCCAGCTTCGTGTGGATGACGCGTCCTTAGTCATCCACACAGTTTCCTCCAATGTGCTCCAACATACGTGTAATACGTGTGCAGTGGTCATGGAGCCAGGATACTTGACTCTCCAGGGGTTAACAGTCCAGGTGATGTCACAATGGCGGTCAACCAGAGGTAGTTGCCACGACTGGATGTTTTTTATGGGAGTTATTTACAGGGAAAGTCTGTTGTGATGCCAACTGAAGTTCTGGCCTTGAAGTGGCCAAGGACTGCTGTGGGGGACCTCCAAGGGATGATAGTGTGGCAACCAGGTGTTGGGCCCTCTCCAGTTAGGGCTTATATCCTTTGGTAGGTGTAGGTTGTAGTTGGGATGAGGAGGAGGATGAGAGGGCTGTAGTGGTGCAAGTGATGGCTCTGCAGGTGGATGCAGTGAGACGCAGGACGGACCAGACAACACACCGGGTTCTTGTGGTTTTTACCATTTACTTGGTGCTGAACCAAATTACAACCCAGCCGGGGTACACAGTCCAACAAGCTCACAGCCTGGCCAGCTAAGGCTGGGGTCACACATAGAAGTCCGTTTTTGGAAGTGATTTTCATCACCAATCCGTTTTTTTTTGTGCTTTTTGAGCCTCCTGCACCTCTGAATGTTTTTGGACGTAGTCATTTTTTCATTAAAAACGCATATGCGTTAACGCATGCGTTTCCCATAGGGCCCCATGTTAAAAAAACGCATGTGTTTTTTAACTGATGCCAAAACGTTGCTAGCAAAGTTTTTGGCTCAAGAACGGACAGAGCAATGTTTTGAGGTCCAGAAAAACGGACAGGGTGTTTATTACATCCAATCCGTTTTTCTGTCAGTTTTTGGACTTAGAAAACAAAAATGACAAAAATGAAGGCAAAAACGGACCAAGGGCTTATGTGTGACCCCAGCCTAAGAAGTATTCAGGGTCCACTCTGATGAGACACAGGGTATATTGACCTTCCTTGCTGCTTTCCTTCTTCTGACACTTGTTACCCCTGTTTCCTCTTAAGTGTCATGTGGTTGCCAGTCCCAGCAGGCAGGTGACTACAGGTTCTGTGAGCGACAGTCTTGCTAGTCCTCTTAACCCTATATAGTTCCTTGAGCCTGGGGAGGGTCCACTATGAAAGCCACTCTACCATAAGCCCAGTGACCTCCAGTTTCACGGCTTGCCTTCAATCCAGACCGAAGTGGGACTGGTACCCCTTCTGCAGCTAACTCCTCTGCCTGGCTTGAACAGTTGGAAGCAGATTTGTGTCTCGGGCCCTGGGACTAGCACTTAACTCCATGGGAAGTCCCAGCTTCTCAGATGCCCGACTGGATCTTCTTCTGCCTCCCACCCCTAACCTAACTCTCCATCCATCCAGTGGGTGGGGACTGCCCTGAATGTGGGTTTCTTCTGCCCAGCACCTCCATGGCCTGGAGTTTGGATTGTGTTGGGTGCAAATGGGGGTATCGGCAAAGCTTTCCCCTCTTACCTCAGGGTATGGTACCATACATGTAAAATGCATGCAATACCACTAAAGGTAGCCTGACCGCAGGGGCGCCACACACGCACTTCTCTATGTCCTGCTGAGGGCAGAGTAAAGTACCGTAATACGCAGGGAAAGGCCAAAGAATGCCCGCGCATGCACACTACAATATTTGCTTCGCCCTCGGCAGGGCAGACGGAAGGAGCAAAATGAAGGATATAGTGTGTATGACATAGGACACGTCATCTACATGAAGCCATGAAGGGACAGTAATCACAGGAAGAGAGGAGGGTCAGTTAAGATCAGCGACACCCACCAGAACGACCACCACTTAGGGGAGTATAATAAAAGCTATTTCTTACATTATACAGATCGGCTGGGACTTATATACAGTTTCTTCAAGGCCTTACTGGTGGTGGCACAATTTAAGGGGAAACCTGTGACAGTTTAATTTTAAGAGTCAGGTGAGAATAATTTATTATTTTATTATTTTAACTCCTTCCTTTCTTATGTCTGTTATGCTTTTGCATCTGGAGAGTCTTTAATGACAATAACGTCTGTAAACGACAATCGAGGCACTCTTACTGTTCTCCATACTGAGTATTTTGGGCAGGATCCTGAGATAATGAGCTGATCATAGTGATTTCTACAGTACAGTTAGGACCTATTGGGTTAGACTGGTCAGAGTAGTGAACCCGAAGAGAAGCATAGTGCGGCGACCCTGCGGTCTGGTCGCCACAAGGGGTACTGCACCATTCCACGGGTGTGGTATCCCTGTTCCCAGGGAAATGGATGGTAAGCCTGAGACACCTACTAAACACCCAACACACCCGGTCCCAGGGACAGTGGGCAGACCCGATAGAGGGAGGGCTCAGTCAGGGGATGGAGGGAAGGAAAGTGTTGGGTGGAAAGTTAGTTAGGAAGGGGCGTTGAAGTGAGAGGTCGAAGAGTAAGGACCTGGAAAACTCGAGCAGTGAGGAGCTCATCCTGGGTCGCGGAACAACAGACAGCAAGCGAGGCAGAGGGAGCCCTAGGGGCACGGGCAGAGTCAAAGAGAACGACCCGTTCACCCGAATCCATGTTTGACCAGAATCGGACGGAATTGCTGGTTGGGAACCAGGGGACCGGCTCTGAAAGTGGCGAGGAGATTCCAGACTCCAACCACAGAACTGGAGGCCACGAGATCTAGAGGAGCTGTGGCCAACACCCAACACATCCACCGAGAAGGTAGCCGTACTAGGATCAGGGGACTTGGTACCGGTTGCCCGACAGGACCCATGGCTACCGGATTGGAGCTCTGTGTGCTGAGGCGCGAGCAGGAGAGGCAGACAGCACTGGGAAAGCAACCCCTGAGAGAAAGAAACATAAAGAGGTGTCTTGGACGAGCTATCCCGGTTTTTGAGGACTATCTGGACTGGAACTGGGCAAGGAACAGTACCCGGCGGCATTGCTAAAGGAACAATAAGTAAACCGGGTATAGCACTCAGAAGCTGTGTGTGAGACTGTTTATTTCCCCGCCTGCGGAGCCACGGACTGATGAGCCAAGCAGGTGTGTTGTACCTCAGTTCTGAGTGTTGTAGTATCATAAAAATCATAATCCACTTGTACAGTTGAGTCAGTAATAACAATCATTACAACGGTAGCCAAAGCTCACTCTTATAATAATAATCCTAAAGTATCATTTTATTTTTAAGGTTTATTATTTTTTTAATACATTTCTAAAGCAGTTGAAATACAATTTTTCCTATCAAAAATTTTCAGTCCTTGGTATAGAGTTGTAAAAGGTAACATTTTGGCTGCCTTTAATCACCACTAGGGGGAGCTACATTGAACTTAAGCATAAAACAATAGTCAGCAAGCTCCCCCTGATGACAGCTGCAGGCAGCAAACATGTTTTGGTTTTAAGGGAATCTGTCGGCAGGTTTTTGCTATGCAATCTGAGAGCAGCATGATGTAGGGGCAGAGAGCCTGATTCCTGTGATGTGTCAGTTTTGATCAAATCCCTGTTTTCTTTGCTATATAAGTATCAATGCGATGAATAATGAGTTTTTATAACCGCACCCACACTCCTGATTAGCAGCTTCCTGTGTACATTGTCAGCAAGCTCCCAATCAGTGGTGGGGGGCGGGGTTATGCACCTTAGTTGGACTGGCTGGCAAGCAACAATTAGTCCTGCAGTGATAATCTCCTGCCGATAAAACACTGATTGCATTGAACCCACGGCAAACTTCTGAGCAGGTGACATCTCCCTGGAATCAGGATCTCTACATTGTGCTTCTATCGACCACTAGAAAGATATATTAAGACATTAATCAGCAAATAATTTTGGACCTAAACACAACATGATGAAAAAAAAATAATTATTCATTTCAGATTTCTGCTTTAAGTGTCCATTTTTAGGAATTCTGTATAATATTTGTCATTCTGACTGTAAAAAACAATGTCAATTGTGAATTTATTTTGATTTCTCACCTTTTATATGACAGGTGTATTGCTAGGTGTAGTTGCTAGATAAGAATTATTATACACAAAGATATGGCATAACAGCTTGGCCTGTCTCCAGATCTGTCATTACAATGAAAACCTGCTTTTGACCAAACATACTCATTTCATGACAATTTAAGAGGGGATTTTGGCCGTGTTCCGCTTACCGCCTCACCTGTCACCCATTCTCTTTGATGTATGTAAAATAAACACACAACAGCAGTGACTTGGGTTAAAATGGCCCCCACTCCGCTTATCAATCCTTCACACCAAACCTGGGGCGCCCAACACATACGTAGAAACAGTTAGGGTGCTTTCACATCTGCTGTTTTTGCAAAAAAATGCAGTGCAGCACACTCTTGCGGCAAGGTTGCGCTTTTGCTAATGTATTGTAAATGGATTTCTGGACATGTGCGGAGGATTGTGTGTCCGCTGAAAACTTAGAATAATTTCCCGAGACGCAACCTGATCACAGGCTGCGTAGTGGGAGAACGCGGCTCCTAGCAACCCGCTGTGTTCCCTGGATACCAGCTACACAGCGGGCTGCGGGGAGTGCGATTTGCACCATGCACGCACCATGCACAGGGAAATGCAGCATGATACGGCTCCCTGTGCGTAGTGCAAATCGCACTCCCTGCAGCCCGCTGTGTAGCTGGTATCCAGGGAAAACAGCGGGTTGCTAGGGGCCACGTTCTCCCGCTACGTAGCCTGTGATCAGGCTGCGTCTCGGGAAATTATTCTAAGTTTTTAGTGCTTGCGTCAGCCGCAAGGGCTGACACAAGAGTGACCCTAGCCTTTGACAGTTACCAGCACTTCCGGCACGTCTGGCGCCGGAAGTACAGAATTGCTGGGGAAATGTGAGTCTCCGCACATGTCCGGAGGTCCCTTTTACAATACATTAGCAAAAGCGTACCCTTAGCTCACGTGTGCTGCAGGGGGGTCGCATCTGCTTTTTGCAAAAAAAGGCTGAATTCCACCGGATTTGCAAAACGCCGGATCAGGCAAACCTGAAGGTCAAAAGTTCAAGTGTGCCTGATTTGTCGTATTTGCAAATACCGCAGATGTGAATGAGTGAGAGAGAATGCAAACAGATGCCTACGCATGCACTTGGCGACCTCATGTTAAACATAGGGACGTAGGGCGGATCCATAGGCTGGCACATTGGTACGCATGCCGACGCAACGGACCCAAACGCCAGTGTGAAAGCAGCCTTACTGATATGCAAGTTATGAAAAACTGGAAACCACATTTTCAAAACATATCAATTTATTCAGTATCAAGTATGAGCACCACATACAGAAATATGCACATTTATAGCCTCAGTTGTTATCAATGAGGTTATTAATGGTTGTTTGCTGGCAACTCCTCTCGAATTGCCAACCAATGATGCCCCAGATGTGCCTGATGACTGTAGCTGATGCAGGACATGGTAGCACTGTTTGGCCATACAGGCTGCCTACAGTAGTACGAGCAACATGTGGCTTGGTATTATCGTGTTGTAAAATGCCTTCTGGGACACTTTGGAGAAATGGCCATGCCACTGGTTTCATGACTAAATCAATGTAACGCTGAGCTGCTAGTGTACCTACAATGAAGACTGGAGAGGTCCTGCCACCCCACACCACGATCGTGGGAGTATGACCGGTGAGACGTTCGCTTGTGAAGGCCTCTTCGTGAAGCTGATTATGTGGTCTCCAGACCAATCTCTAGGTATTATTGCATCAAAGACAAAGTCAGGATAGACCACCATGTCAGCCTCCATTGCTTAATTCCTTACTGCATTTGGAGAACACATGGGCAATAAGGGGTAAATCATAAGAGGTACTGTGGATGATGACTATAGTTGGTGGTCATGAACAATGGAAACCTAGTGTCACGGGTGTGTCAGGAGGCACGGATGAGCCTGTAGAGGTCACTCGCAGAAGGTCCCAGTGTTTGATCAAACAGTCCAAATCCAAAAAATGTCTCTGTCGCTTTAAGAGGCATTTCCCTTTTAGTGAAAGCTGGAGGTCACTAGGACCCAGCTGATCCCTTACCTTGAGCTGCCTGTATATTCCCCTTGCCTCCCAGGATGCACTGCTGGTGATAGCTTGTCAGGTGTTTGGAGGAAGCTTCTCAGCTCAGCAGTGTATCCTGGAGCTTCTGTTGAATTGCTGTGTGGATCTTCTCAAGCTAAGTGTTTCTTCCCTTCTCTCTTTGTTTGTTTCCCTTGTGTGTATCTTTAGTTGGTAGCCGGGCTGACTAGTGTTCACCTGCTCTGATCCTTATTTAGCTGTGGTTCAGGGTCAGTCAGGGAATAGGTATCCTGGCAGTGACAGTTGCGGAAACTGTATAGGGATGTTAGGGGAGCCAGGTGCCAGCGCTAGTTTATCTAGGGGTCACCATCTCCACTTTTGCCCTTAGCATCAGGGACTCCTTTCATCCCCCTGTCGTCTTCCAGAGCTAGGTGTCTCCCAACACCCAGGGTGACACCTAGACAGTTGTCCACTATTTTACAATCCACATGTAGTCATTAATACTCAAAAAATTACAATACCAAAGTCCTCTGATTCAGATGATTGCAGAATATGTTGACCCACAATGAGGTGGACTAGTGGAATATATTTGTAACTTTATAGTGCTGTTACCCTATAACTATAGATAGTGCAACAAGAGCTATCCTGGAGGGTAAATATGTCCCCTACCTAGATTACCCGAGTGCACACATGAGAAAATGAGGAAAGTATGCCAACATGAAAAATATTCCCCAACATGTCACCAGTACTGCAATCACTGAAAATTGACCAGGCAGATATTCAGTGACGCTTACCCCAATGGATGACTGTACACTGTACCACCCACTCGACGTGCGTTTCTTCGCCTTTTTCAAGGGCCGGAAGTATTGTGCAGAAAGAAATATAGATATGAGCTCATATTTGCCAACATTTCTGGGGTTTATAATTTGCAATCATCCCATACCTCTCTGTAAAGCTGCCGGTCGAGCCCCAGAACACCCACTTTTGGATTGTTTACATAAACCCCCCTGCCTTTCTGCTCACCCATTCTGTCTAATTGTCCTGGGAAAAGCAGGACAATTTGCTAATATGTGAGATTATCCACCTGTAGCCTGGGGAGACAAAACAGGTTTTTCATACTTTTGCCTTATCATAGAGTGTTTTCCCTATGGAGTTTCCAAAAATTCAACTCTTGATCTAAAGTTGCATATGTAGATAATGTATGAACTTCAGGGCAATCCGGATATATCATATCTTAAGGCTGCAATAAGATACTAAAAAATGTCATCAGAAGATCCTCGTTGAGCTCTGAGGCCTAAACCTTGTTCACCCCATCACAGGCTGAGATGCTCCGAATGGGAGAAAAAGTAGCGAAATAGACCCTGATCTTAAGGGTCCTATAGAATAATAGCAAAAAACTCTTTTAATATTAACACAATGTAAAGACGTATCTGCCAATTTCTCTGATAGGACGTATTGTTCATTATTAATGTGAATAAAAGAAATATCAATCACGTCATAATTCAGTATTGTGCTATATTTACAGTGTGTGACGGGCCAGGATCTGCAGGTGTGTGCACTGTGATACTGGAAAATTGTGATCATCCACTCTAAGGTGTTACGATTGGCTGATGAAGCCTGCATCGCTATTGCTTTTAAGTGCTGAATTTCTCCATATCAAAGCTACATCAAGAAAATCACTCTACCTCTCAACAGGAAACTGCCTAAGTATTTGGGATGTTTGCATTCTGTTTTTATTACATTGGCCACTCTTTTCGGCTATATCAGTGTGTTAGGATTCCAGCTCTTCAAATTACCCTTTGTGTCTTCTTGCCCTTATCCAAGATGGTGTCCACTACTGCGTTCCTGCTCTCCTGCCCATGTAAGCTCCGGTCCATCTTCCAGGCCTTTCTTGAGTATTTTGCTCGGATCCCTGGCTCCTTTGTGCATTTTAAGTTTGTGCGCCTCCTCCAGCAATTCCGGTTAGGCTCTTTCCAGCTACCTGCAGACTGATGTCCTGCATACTACACCTGCTTCCTGTTTGCCTCCTGCATCTAGTTGCATTGTGTTGGTTGTGTTTCTGCTTCAGCTTCTGCCAGCCTGCCTCGCTTCAGGTAAGTTCAGTTTGATCTAAAACTCCACTGAGGCTTTTCTGTTAGTTTATTTTGTTGTAGTTGCAGTGCTCAGGACTGTTTGGGACTTTGCTCTTTGTTTCCCTGCACTGTATCCAGTTCTGGACTTGTTCTCAGAGACTATACCATTACCAGGCCTTCCTGGGTGTGAACTGTCACTAATAGACTGTTATCGGCCACTTTCAGTGTGAACTGATACTTAGAGACTTCTCCATTTGGCATCACTGAGAATGAACTTTTCCTAGAGACTATTCTGTCTGGCATCACTGAAATAACTATTACTTGCAAGTTTTATGAACTCTAATTTGCTGCACTTTCACGTTTGTACTTTGCCATTTGTGTTAATACAGACTTTCAACTTAATACCTTGTCTCAGTCGTGTCTTTGCCCCCACTCCATTAGATTCCTGTGATATCCACACTCGTTAAACAGTGATCAAGATCTCATCACAGGCAACACAGTTGTGCTGCATCAGTTATCCAATTCTGCTACATTGTTCACCCAGCTCTGCAACATCAGTGATCCAGGTCTGCTATATCACTCATCTTGCCTATACAGTTAGGGCCATAAATATTTGGACAGTGACACAATTTTGGCGAGTTGGGCTCTGCATGCCACCACATTGGATTTGAAATGAAACCTCTACAACAGAATTCAGGTGCAGATTGTAACGTTTAATTTGAAGGGTTGAACAAAAATATCTGATTGAAAATGTAGGAATTGTACACATTTCTTTACAAACACTCCACATTTTAGGAGGTCAAAAGTAATTGGACAAATAAACATAACCCAAACAAAATATTTTTATTTTCAACATTTTGTAGCGAATCCTTTGGAGGCAATCACTGCCTTAAGTCTGGAACCCATGGACATCACCAAACGCTGGGTTTCCTCCTTCTTAATGCTTTGCCAGGCCTTTACAGCCGCAGCCTTCAGGTCTTGCTTGTTTGTGGGTCTTTCCGTCTTAAGTCTGGATTTGAGCAAGTGAAATGCATGCGCAATTGGGTTAAGATCTGGTGATTGACTTGGCCATTGCAGAATGTTCCACTTTTTTGCACTCATGAACTCCTGGGTAGCTTTGGCTGTATGCTTGGGGTCATTGTCCATCTGTACTATGAAGCGCCGTCCAATCAACTTTGCAGCATTTGGCTGAATCTGGGCTGAAAGTATATCCCGGTACACTTCAGAATTCATCCGGCTACTCTTGTCTGCTGTTATGTCATCAATAAACACAAGTGACCCAGTGCCATTGAAAGCCATGCATGCCCATGACATCACGTTGCCTCCACCATGTTTTACAGAGGATGTGGTGTGCCTTGGATCATGTGCCGTTCCCTTTCTTCTCCAAACTTTTTTCTTCCCATCATTCTGGTACAGGTTGATCTTTGTCTCATCTGTCCATAGAATACTTTTCCAGAACTGAGCTGGCTTCTTGAGGTGTTTTTCAGCAAATTTAACTCTGGCCTGTCTATTTTTGGAATTGATGAATGGTTTGCATCTAGATGTGAACCCTTTGTATTTACTGTCATGGAGTCTTCTCTTTACTGTTGACTTAGAGACAGATACACCTACTTCACTGAGAGTGTTCTGGACTTCAGTTGATGTTGTGAACGGGTTCTTCTTCACCAAATAAAGTATGCGGCGATCATCCACCACTGTTGTCATCCGTGGACGCCCAGGCCTTTTAGAGTTCCCAAGCTCACCAGTCAATTCCTTTTTTCTCAGAATGTACCCAACTGTTGATTTTGCTACTCCAAGCATGTCTGCTATCTCTCTGATGGATTTTTTCTTTTTTTTCAGCATCAGGATGTTCTGCTTCACCTCAATTGAGAGTTCCTTTGACCGCATGTTCTCTGGTCACAGCAACAGCTTCCAAATGCAAAACCACACACCTGGAATCCACCCCTGACCTTTTAACTACTTCATTGATTACAGGTTAACGAGGGAGACGCCTTCAGAGTTAATTGCAGCCCTTAGAGTCCATTGTCCAATTACTTTTGGTCCCTTGAAAAAGAGGAGGCTATGCATTACAGAGCTATAATTCCTAAACCCTTTCTCCGATTTGGATGTGGAAACTCTCATATTGCAGCTGGGAGTGTGCACTTTCAGCCCATATTATATATATAATTGTATTTCTGAACATGTTTTTGTAAACAGCTAAAATAACAAAACTTGTGTCACTGTCCAAATATTTCTGGCCCTAACTGTATCACTGATCCAGCTCTGCTTCTTTGACCACTCAGCTCTACATCAATGGACCAGTTCTTCTACATCATCAACTCAGCTTTGCTATATCAATGACCCACTGCAATATCAGTAAACCAGGTCCACTACATTGGCTACTCGTGTAAGCTATATCAGTGATCCAGCTTTATTTCATTTATCACTTGCCTCTACTGCATCAGTGTAACACTCACTGGGGAAAGTGGACCTACTGGACCCCAATGGCAGCTGTGGCAGCTAATACCAGGGCAGAGATGGACTCAGGAACGGACTAAGGTAGAGCATACATACTGTAGCAGTGCGGCTGAAGTAGACAGGGCAGGTACAATATCTGATAAAGCACAGTCTCTGGTGTAGGCACATTCTGATGTATAGCAGGGCTGGTAGCCCAAGGATAGACATGAGTGTAACCAGGTAGGCAGGTAGGGACAAAGACTGGGTGAAAACGGGACCTGTCAACTAGCTAGACATACAACAGGAAACTTACTGACTAAAGGCATTGATCAGGCACCTCCCCTAATGGGAGGATGCCTTATATACTCAGTGCCTTTCAGCCAAATGCTGAGGGACACTTCCCTGTTAAAGGACAGCAGCCCTTTAAGAACAGTGCAGGTGAGCTACCACACACCTTAGGCGCACTCCCAGGGAACCTGTGCAGCGTTCACAGGGCCCGAGAGAGAGATACAGTCAAGAGACAAGGTGGACAAATGAGGAGGGGGAAGAGGCTTCCAACTTTCCGTCACTGTGAACCAGCATCACCTGTCCATGTGTCCTAAGTACTGCTCATCAGGACTAGGGGCTTCAAGGATCCGCCTCACCAGGTCAGACCCAACATCCTTGATCCAAATGACCCCAAAACCAAGAAAATTCAACATTTAGGAAAGTTTGCTGGAAGTTTCTGTTAGAGCCGTAATGACGACCATATTGGTTGTCATCCAGTTATAATTAAATAAGTTGTCCAGGATGTATAAAACATGGCTGCTTTCCTCCAACTCGTCCAGTTCCATTGAAATGAGAAAGGAGTTGAGCGGCAATACTACCTGTTGACATGTGGGGTGCTGTTGTGGGAAGATAACAGCCATCATTTACTAATCCAGGGCAAAACCTTTAAGAAAGGACAGAATTGCAGAATTAGTCTGGAGAGTAACCCACGACTAACAATTTACTTGGGATTTTTGTTTTATTTTTAGCTGTAAATGACCTTGCAGGATCCTAATAAAAGTGTGTATCTAGACAGATTCCAGAATGACACCACGGCTGTCACCCACGCCAATGCGTGTTGAAATTCGGTGATTTACTTCTGAACAAAATGAATTCTGCTTTGTTGTGAGGTTTTGGGGTTAGCCGGCATGAATGATCCCTTTTTAATAGGGCAAAGATAGTTCTGCACAGACACGTTAGACTTAAATTAGCTAAGAAGGCAGCGGGCCAGACTCAGCCAAGCAGATTAAAGCTGCCAACTTTCCTAAGTAACTACATTCTGCTTTGTTTCAGGGGCAGCCGGATGACATGTTCATTCCAACTCATCATTGTTTAGCAAAAAAAAAAACACAAAAACTGTCCTTGATTTAGTCTCCTTTAATATCCCACCCACCGTGTGGTCTCCAAAAACTTCGCGTAGAATCCTAGATTATAATAGAAGAATGCTGCGCCCAGGAGACGAGCCCCGAATGAAGAGGCCAAGCCAAGCGTAGACTGGACTCAAGAAGGGTGAAGTCATGTGATGGGGGTTGAGTTGGCCAAAAAAAGATTATAGAGGTTTATGTGTATACAGCCTGTGATCTACACCGAGAAGAGGAATGGGCAGAGTAGATGCTGGGTTAAACTAGACTCACCTATTCCGTCAAGCCTACAACCTGCCATGAGACCCAGGCGACCGCCCCATACCTGACATTCCCCCATCCTACTGTATCCCAACCCGCCCCTCGTAGACTGTGAGCCCTCGTGGACAGGGTCCCTGCCCCTCCTGTACCTGTACGTCCCGATCGTCTAGATTTAGTGTACTTGTTCTTGTCTCCCTTATCCTCATGTAAAGCGCCATGGAACCTAATGGCGCTATATAAATAAATAATAATAAAAACTTAGAGGTGAGGGATAGAGTTAGGACTAATTTGCTAAAACAATGTCTGAGTAACTGCAGCTGCATCCCCTTCCTCTCCCTCCTTTATTAAGGACTTGTCACAAGGAGTAAAGTTGCCAGTTTTTCTGTAGCTCACCCAGTATTTAATTTTTAACATTCTTTAAATCCTCCATACGGTTCAAAATATATGGGCCTTTTTAGCTAGAGCTAATTTAAAGGTAGAGGATAAGATTGTTTGAAAAGTAAGAGGTGGGATTTTTATAAGTTGAATTCAGTAAAAAATATCAAACATTTCCATCACAGTTCCAGTACAGTTTTTTCACAAACACCGACTTCATAGACTTTTCCGTGCACCAGACGTTGAACCTTTTGTGTGACCTTTGGTGGTAATTCACCCGACAACTTATGGTAGATTTGGTTTGTGGTGAAAAAATGATGAAGAAAAATTACGGACTTCGAAAAGTGTATTATGTGTACTCTGGTGTAAAGCTAGGGGATCAGGACAAGTCGTGGGCCTCACATTTAGTGTGTTGTGTTAGTGTAGATCAGAGGTCGCCAACTTTTCTGGCCTTGAAATCCACAGTCAGCTCAGAGAGAGAGTCGTGAGCCATGTCCAGCTCAGAGAGAGGGTCGTGAGCCATGTCCAGCTCAGAGAGAGGGTCGTAAGCCATGTCCAGCTCAGAGAGAGGGTCGTAAGCCATGTCCAGCTCAGAGAGAGGGTCGCGAGCCATGTCCAGCTCAGAGAGAGGGTCGTGAGCCATGTCCAGCTCAGAGAGAGGTTTGTGAGCCATGTCCAGCTCAGAGAGAGGGTCGCGAGCCATGTCCAGCTCAGAGAGAGGGTCGTGAGCCATGTCCAGCTCAGAGAGAGGGTCGCGAGCCATGTCCAGCTCAGAGAGAGGGTCGTGAGCCATGTCCAGCTCAGAGAGAGGGTCGCGAGCCATGTCCAGCTCAGAGAGAGGGTCGTGAGCCATTAGTGATGGGCGAATCCTAAATTACTCGAAATCGCTTGACTCTAGCGATTCCGAGCCCAGGACTCGCTACTCGTTGCGAGTCTAGCGAGTCCAATGTTAATGAATGGGGAAGCGAGTAATAGCGAGTAGTGTGAGATTTACAAATCGCAGATGTGTCTCGGAAGCTTCAGCCTGAAGCAATCCTAGTTTTGTCATTTATTTGCATTGGACTCGTTTACTTTGCAACTGTAATCACTGGGAAACTCGCACAGATAAGAGAAGAGTCCTGTCTGCTCTGTGCAGCTCCAGGGTCCTAGAGCCTGCCTGCTGCCTGATGTAGCAGTGCTGAGATTGTTCTCAGTCTGCTCATTCCCTGTGTACAGACATCTATATCTATGCACAAGGATGAGCAGAGAGGACATCGCGTTTTGGACTGCGTCGGACGGAAGAGGATTTTTTTAATTAAAGATGGAGTCCCTAATGGCTTTTTTTTTTTATTTCTAATAAAAAAATTTCTCTGTGTTGTGTTTTTTTTAAAACAATTTAATAGAAATTCATGGCGGTCATGTCTAATATTGGCGTGACCGCCATAAATTTCGGGCTTAGGGCCAGCTGATAATACAAAGCTGGCCCTAACCTCTATTACCCAGCATGCCACCGCCACCAGGGCCGCTGGAAGAGCGGGGTTCAGCGCCAGAGGATGGCGCTTCAATGAACGCGCCATCTTCTGGGGCGGCTGCGGGCTGCAATTTGCAGCGGGGGGTGCCCAGAAAGCTTGGGCATCCCTGCACTGCGGATTCCAGCCCCCAGCTGCTTAGCTGTACCTGGCTAGACATGGAAATTGCGCGGAGCCCCACGCATTTTTTTGACTCCGAGACGACTCCAACTCGACTCCGAGACGACTCCAACTCCGAGACGACTCCGACTCCGACTCGACTCCGAGACGACTCCGACTCCGAGACGACTCCGACTCCGAGACGTCTCCGACTCCGACTCCGAGACGACTCCGACTCCGAGACGACTCCGACTCCGAGACGACTCCGACTCCGAGACGACTCCGACTCCGACTCTGAGACGACTCCGACTCCGAGACGACTCCGACTCCGAGACGAATCCGACTCCGAGACGACTCCGACTCCTAGACGACTCCGACTCCGAGACAACTCCGACTCCGAGACGACTCCGACTCCGAGACGACTCCGACTCCGAGGCGACTCCGACTCTGAGACTCCGACTCTGAGACTCCGACTCTGAGGAGACTCCGACTCTGAGACTCTGACTCTGAGACTCTGACTCTGAAATTCATTAAATAATAAAAAAAAAAATGCGTGGGGCTCCGCGTAATTTCTATGTCTAGCCAGGTACAGCTAAGCAGCTGGGGGCTGGAATCCGCAGCGCAGGGATGCCCAAGCTTTCTGGGCACCCCCGCTGCAAATTGCAGCCCGCAGCCGCCCCAGAAGATGGCGCGTTCATTGAAGCGCCATCCTCTGGCGCTGAACCCCGCTCTTCCAGCGGCCCTGGTGGCGGTAGCACGCTGGGTAATAAAGGGGTTAATACCAGCTTTGCTATACAAGCTGGTATTAAGCCCGAGATTCTTAATGTCAGGCCACGTTTGACCCAGCCACTAAGAATCTCCAATAAAGGGTTAAAAAAACACAACACAGAGAAAAATTTTTATTTCAAATAAAAAAAAAAGCCATTAGGGACACCAACTTTAATTAAAAAAATCCTCTTCCGTCCAACGTAGTCCAAAACGCGATGTCCTCTCTGCTACATCCCCTGTGCATAGATATAGATGTCTATGCACAGGGAATGAGCAGACTGAGAACAATCTCAGCACTGCTACATCATCTCTGTGAGCAGGCGGGCTCTAGGACCCTGGAGCTGCACAGAGAAGACAGCTGGACTCGCTCGCAAAGAAACAGCAGTTATTTGCGAGTTTCCCTGGTATCACTGGCACAGTAGCCGAGTCTAATGCAAACAATGGCAATCCTAGTTTTGTCAGCGTTTCTGACAAAACTAGGATTGATATTGATTTGCATTGGACTCGTGCGAGTAATCACTGGGAAACTCGCAGACTACCGAGTCCTGCGAGTCCCTTACTACTCGCCGAGTAACGAGTCCTAGCGAGTAGATTCGCCCATCCCTATGAGCCATGTCCAGCTCAGAGAGAGGGTCGTGAGCCATGTCCAGCTCAGAGAGAGGGTCGTGAGCCATGTCCAGCTTGGAGACAGATTCACAAGCCATGTCCAGCTCTGAGAGAGGGTTGTGAGACACATCCAGCTTGGATAGAGGTTTGTGAGCCCTGTCCAGCTCAGAGACAGGATCGTGAGCAAAGTCCAGCTGAGAGTGAGTCGCAAGCCACATTCCAGCTCAGGGAGAGAGAGTCACAAGCCATGTCCAGCTCAGAAAGAGAGGGTCACTAGGCACATCCAACTCAGAGAGAGGGTTGCAAGCCACATCCAGCTCTGAGAGAGAGTCTTGAGCCCCGTCCAGCTCTGAGAGAGGGTCGTGAGCCACATCCAGCTCTGAGAGAGGGTCACAAGCCACATCCAGCTCAGAGATAGGGTCGTGAGCCACTTCCAGCTTTGAGAGAGGATCATGAGGCACATTCAGCTCTGAGAGAGGGTCGCAAGCCACGTCCACCTTTGAGAGAAGATTGTGAGCCACAATCAACTCTAAGAGAGGGTCGCGAGCCACGTACAGCTCAGAGAGAGGGTTGCGAGCCCCTTCCAGCTCTGAGAGAGGGTCGTGCGCTACATCCAGTTCAGAGAGAGAGGGTCGCAAGCCACATCCAGGTCCTGCCTCCTCTTCACACTAGTGACACCCAGAGCCCCCTTTACCAGTATAATGACAGCCAATGGTTGTCCACAGAACTCACACTGAGGCAGTATATGAAGATCTAGGGGTTCCTACCTTACCTCCATTCATATTTGTGTGGTGTTATTCAGACCTAGAGTCTCAGTTACTAGAGACCTGCTCTTCATACCTGCTTGCTAGACCTAGTGCTAATGCACCAAGCTAGAAGTTGGCCGCAAGCCACATATCACAAGCCAGCGAGCCACATGTGGTTCCTGAGCTACAGGTTGGGGACCCCTGTTGTAGATGAAATAAAATAGTGGTCTAGCAGTGGTAAAACAGCTTTGTTTTGGTGCTCCTTTGATCTGAAGGGAGCCGTGAAATCATAGTGATGACAGCTAATTTTGTACGTGCAATGTGGAGGGATTCAACCTTAAAGATAAGAAAGAAATGATATACCTGGACCTCTCGTCGGTGATTTGCCTTGTGCTTCACGGTCCAGGAATACCTGACCCTTCACCTCTGGAGAAACTTGAAAGATACACCTGATTCAGAAGATTCAGAACATGAAGAGCAGGATTCTGACTTTCACGCTAGTCCAAACAAGCCACAGCTTTTCCAAAACTCAAATTAAATTATTTACTCAGGACTTGGACGTTACTAAACATTCTGAAGAACTTTAAGGCTGTAAACCAAAGGCAATGAATGTGCTAGCTCCTGGTACCAGTCTTTCATGCCAGGGCATAACCACAATAGGTGCAGGGGTTGTAATCGCACCCGGGCCCAAAACTCCCTTCCACCTATAGAAAAAGACTAATGCTATTAAAGATTTGCAATAATTGGGGGCCCCGTTGGAGCTTTCGCATCAGGGCCATTGAGCTTCAAATTATGCTCCTTCTTTCTGGGGGTGGGGTTAGGGGGGTGCTGGAGGCGTCGGGCGAGCTGCTGGCTCCTCTGACACAAGGACATGGGGGTCGACTGGGGGCCCCCCTGCAGGCTTGAGGGGCCCCCTTCCCGGTCGGGGCCCTGGTGCAGCTGAACCAGCTGCACCACGGTAGGTCCGCCCCTGCATTGAATATAATGTGAGCGACTGGAGACTTTCTATTAATTCATCCAAAAAATAAGTCTGAAAGCTGCTCCTGCCCAATGACAGTAGCTTCAGTGCCTGCAGGACATTCGGAGCAGTTGAAGGAAATCTATAAGAATTTACACTTTATTCTCAAAAACTGAGCTACGAGGATCTAGAATGGTCATATGTGGGATAGGACTCATCACTGAAGCCAAAAAACGTGGCCAACGACAGCATCTTTGCAACCTGGACTCAAGAACATCATTGCGGAACGTTTAGTTCATCCCTCTAAAGTTCTCCTGCCACCGCTCCACATGAAGCTTGGACTGATTAAGCAATTTGTGAAAGCTCTACCCTACGATGGACCTGTATTATACCAACTTTCAGGAACTGTCCGAGGCAAAACATTTTTGTGGTTCTGGATATTCAAAAACTCATGAAGGACAAAAGAAAAATTAAGGATGTTGAGAAAAGAGCTTGGGATTCTTTTAAAGAAGTCATGAAGAAATGTCCAGGTAACAACAAAGATCCAAAATTTAAGGTCCATCATGGCCAACATACCCAAACGTTTTCAAAGCCTTGGGTTGTCTATGATTTTGAAGTTACATTTTTTACATTCCTAGAGGATCCTATAAGCACCGCCCTAAATAAAAAGGACAATATCTCTGGAGCTGTAAGGCCAAATAAAAAAAAGCTAAAAAATGGAACACTCAGAGGATCAGCGGGGAATAAAATAAGAGCAAAAACTGTTCACTTTTGACCTGTGACAGGTCCTCCTTAAGTCTCTTACTTATAGTTTTACTGTAGCCTGATTTTTTTAGGGAACAGGTGAGTTTTTATAGCTATTTCAGCCTCATCATATTTCAATAAATCAGTAAATGATGAACTGCAGATACGTCATCCCCCCTGTTATGAACCGATGACTCAGGAGTAACATTCAGATTCCACAGAAGTCGTTGGTGACTATATTGACCGCAATCCCTGACTACACACTACGCAACTAAAAGTAGCCGTGGGATGTAATTAACCAGACCTAGACACCTCTGCACAGCCGGAGAACTAACTGCTCCTAAAGATGGATGTAGGAAAAGCTAGCTTGCCTCAGAGCAGAACCCCAAAAGAATAGCAAGCCCCCACATATATTCACTGGGAAACAAGAGAAGGAAAACAAACACAGGCAGAGTAAAAGGTTTAGCAAAATAGGCCAAACTATCTATATAGGAAAGACAGGATAGAATACTATTGCGGTCAGTATAAAACACTATCAAAAAAACACCAACAGCAGATAGTACAAAAATTACCCTGAGTCACTAAGATTCGGCGCCCTCTATATCTGCAGACTTCTATAAATCAAATGCCAGCAGAACTGGAGATAACAGATAATAGTGAATGGTAAAATTCCTAGGAAGAAAACTTCCTATCTGAGATCAGATAAACAAATATACAGACTAAATAGCAAACCCACAACTCAGAATAAGACAAAACATAAGCAGAACCTTAAGCACACAAAAGTGTGCCACAGAATATCAAAAAAAACATCCACTTAGCTTGCAAAGAATTCCACAGAGCAGAAGAAACCAGAGAGATGTCAACTCCTCCAGGAACCAAAGACAACTGGCAAGGGTTGATCCACTTCAAACCATTATATGCTCCAAGAACCAGAAGCCAATCATCACCATCACCTGTGAAGCCCACACAGTCTGCTGCATCACCAGCAACAACCATCGGAGGGAGCTCCAATGAATTCACAACACTGCCCCTGTCCAGTCTAGTTTTTACTGTTCTACCATAGATAAATTATTTAGACCCTGGTGAGGTTTCTGAACATTTACATATTACAGTTAAATGCTAATTTTAACCTGACATATGTTATCACAATTCATGGAGCTATTATGTAGTAACAATTTATGCACAAACATGAATACTAACTATGGCCAGGTCACCTTGAGGAACACATGTGGTTGCACGGGGTGCTTCATCAATCACTGTTGAGGGGATCAATTTCCTAATGTCTTTTGACAACTGTATAGTACAGCAAATAAATTCAGAGGACCTTGGTCCAGGACTTAGGTCTGTATTCTGTGACCGCTGGACCTGACCCTTCAAACCACTCCTGACTACTGGCATCTGTAGTTCCCCTCAAACCACCTCCTACCCTGCCATGTTCTGTGGTACTCCTGGACTTTCCTGTCTGGTGCAAGTTCGTGTGTACAATAACATCATGCCAGGCCAGCTAATCAAAAGAGGAGCCAGGATGCCAGCAGTTAGAATGTGGTTCATAGGGCTTCTGTAACTTACATCCCAATTTCTATCAATCCTTATGATCCTCATACACATTCAATAATAGTTGACCAAACATGCCAATATCAGAGTCACCAGGAAACCATCTGAATGTAGGGGGGCAACATGACTCTCCTCTGGCAGGTGATATTTTGAGGAGAGAACAAATGCTATTGTATCCTCTTTGAGAGATCGGCCATTGCCAGACTCCTTCTGATGGTGACTTATCTTTTCAAGAAGTGTTTCCCAACTCCTGTCCTCAAGAGCCTCTAGCAGGTCATGTTTTCAGGATTTAATTAGGCTGGGTTCATACCAAGGTTTTGTTCCAGGCCGTGGGGATCCTGTTTTTTGCAGGACCACACGGACAAGAACGGACATGTGACTCCGGATGCCGATTCTGTGCCCGGATCCATGATTTTGAGGGATCCAGATACAGAAAGAGCTGGGAGCTGTAATTTCACTTTCGCAATGTATCTACATACATCGTGAAAGGGAAATAAAGCAATTGTTAAAAATAAGAAAAAAAATGCTCACCTCTCCGCCCAGTTTCCCGCGATGCGAGGCGTCCATATCTGATGGCTGCAAGGACCTGAATCAGCTGACCGGGCGGGGCGGCAACCCGATCAGCTGATGTGTCACATGACAGCATCAGCTTAGCGGTTTAAAGTGCCCGCCCGCTAGATCGTGATTTAAACCGCTCAGCTGATGTGGTCATGTGTCACATCAGCTGCCTCGTACCGCTCAGTCAGCTGATTAAGGTCCCGCAGCCATCGAACGTGGACACCTCACATCGCGTGACACTCGGCGGAGAGGTGAGCATTTTTTTTTTTATTTTTAACCCATTGCTTTCTTTAATTTCACTTTAGCATTGTATGTAGATAGTGTATGTAAATTACACTGAACAGAACAGTTTTAGTGTACTGAGCATGCTCAGTACACTAAAACCGGATCCGGGAAACGATCCTGTTTTTTCCCGGATCCGGCGCCCAGAGACTCCCATACTATGTGCGCCAAATCACCCTGGTTTGGTTTCTGTTTGTTTTTTTCACCGGAGACCAAAATCGTACCAATTTCTGATTTTGGGGCCCGGGAAAAAACAGTACAGAAACGAATCCGGGACTGAATTCACAAAACCGGATGGCCATTTATGACCAATCCGGCACCATAGGGATGCATGGGAGGCAAAACAGGATCCTGTTCTGTCCTTTTCAAAACGGACAGAACAGGATCCCAAAAAATGTGGTGTACTTGCCTTAGTATTGCAGAGGAGCTGGAATCATCACCTGTGCAGGGCACAGTCATGAACAGAAAAGTAGTTGGTGTCTTAGAAGTATCAGTTTCCTCTAGATCATTTCAGGCAATGACTACCTCTTGAAGGAGAAACAGCAAGGTTGCATTTTCTGGAGTATTCTTAAGAAAGGGAGCATTATTTTATTTTTAATTATAACCCTGCACGAGGACAGGTGGATTAGACCAAAATGACCGAGCCTCAGTACTGATGTGTCTGCCAAGGCCTAAAGATTGGGAAATGCTGTGCTTGTGTTTGATTTATTGCTCTGAATTTCACATTACCTGTCTTAAGCAAATTCATCTATTATACCGTTTAGAGAAAAGGTTTACAAGGCGCTCGACCACTCCCTTGTGAATCACCGTCCTCCTTGTCAGAGGCAAATCACATTTGGCAGAAGAGGTTAGTCTTTGGCAGAGATGGTATGAACTAATTCTCACAGTATCTGAAGTGTTCGTGTAGGGACACAGCTAAGGAAGGAAGGTCACTTGCAGTTTACACCTGAGTTCATTGAAGTTAGTATTTCTTTAATCCCCCTCGGTTTTTTATCTGCTGACTTGACAGGTCGGGTAATAAAGTAACCAGAGTTATCCTAGTTTTCATTGTCTCCAAGGTATGCATCAAAACCTCATCCCAAAGATTCAACAATAACTTGAGTATCTTCTTCTTGGCCTTGATTTTCCATGGTGGTTGAGATCATTTTAGTTTGGTATACGTCCTATTTATTTCAACCGTTGCAGTGAAACATAACCAAGACTTGGGATTGATGCAAAACCCAGTTGGTGGCCCCTACAAGTCATGCGTAGAAAACTATATTAGATAAGACTTTGCTAAGTTCCAGAAAGTGAGGGGAATTTTTTGCAATATACTAGTTTGTTGTGAGCATTAGGCACAGACATCTATAGAGAGGGATGATCAGGGCCGGCCCTTGGCATGTGCGAGTCGTGCGGCCGCACAGGGCGCCACGCTCCAGGGGGCGCCGCAGGGAGACAGCTGTCATTGTTATTTGCTCCCCTGCTCCCGCTCCCAGGGGCTTTGCTAGATCTGTGCGGCTGCTAGTAGACAGAGGACGGCATCCGCAGGGGCGCCCGGTGGTAGCGCGGGCTCCCTGCTGATGCCACTCTCTCTACTATAGTCCTGGCTGCTGCCGCCGCGTTATCCCCCCCCCACCCTGCAGTGTGAGCCCACCTGTGGAGCTGCACAGGCCTGTGCTTACAGGACCTGTGATGATGTCAATGGAGGGGAGGAGTCAGGGGTCACATGATCAGCATCTCCGAGTATGCAGGGCAGCTTCCACCAAGCAGGAAGTGAAGAGGTGAAGAAATGGATAAGGTGAGTTTGTGTGGGATCAAGAGGGATGTATAGTGTGAATGTAGCAGAGCTGCGTGTGTATGAGGTGTAAGGAGTGGAGCCGAGTGTGTATGAGGTGTATGGAGCTGAGTGTGTATGAGGTGTTCGGAGCGGAGCCGAGTGTGTATGAGGTGTATGAAGCGGAGTCGCGTGTGCACGAGGTGTACGGAGCGGAGCCGAGTGTTTATGAGGTGTACGGAGCGGAGACGTGTGTGTACGTGGTGTACGGAGCGGAGCCGCGTGTGTACGGAGCAGAGCCGCGTGTGTACGTGGTGTACGGAGCGGAGACGTGTGTACGAGGTGTACAGAGCGGAGCCCAGTGTGTACTAGGTGTACGGAGCTGAGCCCAGTGTGTACTAGGTGTACGGAGCTGAGCCGAGTGTGTACGAGGTGTACGGAGCGGAGCCGAGTGTGTATGAGGTGTACGAGCAATGTCGCATGTGCACGAGGTGTACGGAGCAATGCCGCGTGTGTACGAGGTGTATGGAGCAGTGCCGTGTGTGTAGGAGGTGTACGGAGTGGAGCCGAGTGTGTACGAGGTGTATGGAGCAGTGCCGTGTGTGTAGGAGGTGTACGGAGTGGAGCCGCATGTGTACGAGGTGTATGGAGCGGAGCCGCGTGTGTACAGAGTGGAGCTGAGTGTGTATGAGGTGTACTGAGCAGAGTAATGTGTGTACGGAGCTGAGCCACGTGTATGTTATGTGCGGAGCCGTGTGTTTCCAGAGTGGAGCCGAGTGTGTACGAGGTGTACGGAGCAGAGCCGAGTGTGTACGAGGTGTACGGAGCAGAGCCGAGTGTGTACGAGGTGTACGGAGCAGAGCCGAGTGTGTACGAGGTGTACGGAGCAGAGCCGAGTGTGTACGAGGTGTACGGAGCGGAGCATTATACTATATGGAGGAATGTGGGGGTGTATTGTACTATATGTCATGCTTTAAGTGTGCAATATACTATACAGAGGACTGTGGCGTGCATTATACTGAATGGAGGACTTTGGGTGTGCATTCTAGATAGAGAACTGTGTGGGTGCATTATTCTATATGGAGAAATGTGGGGGTGCATTATTCTATATGGAGGTCTGTGGGTGTGCAATCTTGTATATAAAAGCCGGAAGGATTTGTGACCTCACATCCGTCACTTTGTCCCAACGTCCGGCAGAGCTACACCCGCTCAGGGTGAGCCAAGATGGCGGCCGTAAGCGGGAGCCGGGACTCAGAGCCCGCTACGCTTATGGCAGCCCCTAACACATAACACACCACACACACACCACACACACAACACACGCACACAACACACGCACACACAGTCGCCTATACTTACCACCTCTCCTCCGTCTTCTCCACCGCCGACATGTCGCCGCCCCTGGAGAACTGGATCCAATACGGCGTATACCATATTGGATCCATGGCTCCAGGGGTGGCGACATACTTTCTCCAAGATGGCGTCCGGGAAGTCTCGCGAGAGTTCCCGGACGCCATATTGGATCCAGTCCTGGGTGCAGCGACATGTCGGGACTCAGGAAGACGCAGGCGCCAGGGAGGAAGCAGGGACGGTGGTAAGTATATCGGAGTGTGTGTCCGTCCGCCCCACCGCTGACCACTCTGCCCACCGCTGACCACTCTGCCCTGCGCTGACCACTCCTCCTGCCCTGCCACACCGCCTGCGCTGACCACTCTGCCCACACAGCGCCGCTGCGCTGACCACTCTGCCCACACAGCGCCGCTGTGCTGACCACCCTGCCCAAACAGCGCCGCTGCGCTGACCACCCTGCCCACACAGCACCGCTGCACTGACCACCCTGCCCACACAGCGCCGCTGCGCTGACCACTCTGCCCACCGCACTCGCTGCTAACCACTGAGCCACCGCGCAGTGCTAACCACTGAGCCACAGCCCAGTGCTAACCACTGAGCCACCGCGCAGTGCTGACCACTGAGACACCGCGCAGTGCTAACCACTGAGCCACCGCGCACTGCTAACCATTGAGCCACCGCGCACTGCTAACCACTAAGCTGCCTTACAGTGCTCCATCCTCCCGCACCCCGCCGCTTTGTCCTCCATCATCCTCCTCCCACCGCTCTGTGCTCCGTCCTCCCCCTGCCTGTACCATTCCATCCTCCTCCATCGCTTCCTCCTCCTTCCTTTGTCCGCCTCCTCTCCACCACTCCATCCTCCCCCTGCCTGGGCTGCTCCATCCTCCTCCACCCCACCGCTTCGTCCTCTGTCCTCCTCCTGCTGCTCTGTTCTCCCCCTGCCGCTCTGTCCTCCCCCTGTCGTTCCGTCCTCCCCCTGCCTGTGCCGCTCCATCCTCCCCCACCGCTTCCTCCTCCTTCCTTTGTCCTCTTCACCTCCGCCACTCCATCCCCCGTCCTCCCCCTGCCCGTGCTGCTTCGTCCTCCCCCACCTCGCTGCTTCATCCTACACCCTCCTCCCTCCCGCCACTCTGTGCTTAGTCCTCCACATGCCGCTTCGTCCTCTCCCTGCCTGTGCCACTCCATCCTCCCCCACCCCACCGCTTCCTCCTCCTTCCTTTGCCTTCCTCACCTCCGCCACTCTATCCTCCGTCCTCCCCCTGCCTATGCTGCTCCGTTCTCTCCCACCCCGCCGCTTCATCCTGTCCTCCACCCCCCCCGCCGCTCTGTGCTTCATCCTCCCCCTGCCGCTCTATCCTCCCCCTGCCTGTGCCGCTCCATCCTCCCCCACCGCAACGCTTCCTCTTCCTTCCTTTGTCCTCCTCCCCTCTGCCACTCCATCCTCTGTCCTCCCCTGCCTGTGCTGCTCCATCCTCCCCCACCCCGCCGCTTCATCCTCCGTCCTCCTCCCCCTGACGTTCCTTCCTCTCCCTGCCTGTGCTGCTACATCCTCCCACACCCCGCCGCTACCTCCTTTGTCCTCCATCCTCCTTCCCCCTGCTGTTCTGTCCTCCCTCCTCCCCCCTGCCACGCCGTTCTTCACCGGCCGCTCCTTCTTCAAAGTTCCTCCCAATTCAGCCCTCACCGCCTTCCCCATGCAATCTCTATTTCTATATTCTAAAATACCCGATGCGTTAGAATCGGGCCACCGAGAGTTCCCGGACGCAATATTGGATCCAGTCCTGGGTGCAGCGACATGTTGGCAGAACAGAGGACTCAGGAAGACGCAGGTGGCAGGGAAGAAGCAGGGACGGTGGTAAATATATCGGAGTGTGTGTCTGTGTGTGTGTGTCCGTCCCCCCACCGCTGACCACCCTGCCCACGGCGCTGCGCTGACCACCCTGCCCACGGCACTGCGCTGCCCACTCTGCCCACGGCGCTGTGCTGACCACTCTGCCCACGGCTCTGTGCTGACCACTCTGCCCACGGGGCTGCGCTGACCACTCTGCCCACGCACTCACTGCTAACCACTGAGCCACCGCACTCACTGCTAACCACTCAGCCACCGCGCAGTGCTAACCACTGAGCCACCACCCAGTGCTAACCACTGAGCCACCACGCAGTGCTAACCACTGAGCCACCGCGCAGTGCTAACCACTGAGCCACCGCGCAGTGCTAACCACTGAGCCACCGCGCAGTGCTAACTACTGAGCAACCGTATACTCTGCTACCCACTGAGCCACCTGTATACACACAATTCATTTCACCGCACTCCCCTAACTATTAGTAAATAAACTATATATGGATTCTAGACTGCCCGATTCTTTAGAATCGGGCCGCCATCTAGTATACTATATGTAGGACTGTGGTGGTGCATTATTCTATATTGAGGACTATGGGGGTGCATTATATTATATGGAGGTCTATTGGGGTGCATAATATATGGAGGAATTTGGGGGTGCAATATACTATGTGGAATACTATGGGGGGGGTTCTGTCAGGGATCAAATCTTGCTGGAGACTAGTCAGAAAGTCTGTTCCCTGAAGGCTTCTCCCTGCTGACTGCCTTGAGGGACTGGTCTCTCCGCATACACGCAAATGGGGTGAATTCACCAGGGACTAGCCTTTCTTGCTACTCTCCTATCTGTCTCGGTCCCAGAAGCTTTTGGAGTATGTTCTTATTTGAAATGCTGCATTATTTAAGAGTCAACACCTCTATATACAGCAGATAAAACAGGATCCACCGTTCACAATAGATGATGTCACAGCTCACCTCCTCCTCCTGTACAATGACTGATAACACCTCTATATACAGCAGATAACACAGGATCCACCATTCACAATAGGTGATATCACAGCTCACCTCCTCCTGTACAATGACTGATAACACCTCTATATACAGTAGATAACACAGGATCCACCATTCACAATAGGTGATATCACAGCTCACCTCCTCCTGTACAATGACTGATAACACCTCTGTATACAGTAGATAACACAGGATCCACCATTCACAATAGATGATATCACAGCTCACCTCCTCCTGTAGAATGACTGATAACTCCTCTATATACAGTAGATAACACAGGATCCACCATTCACAATAGGTGATATCACTGCTGACCTCCTCCTGTACAATGACTGATAACACCTCTGTATACAGTAGATAACACAGGATCCACCATTCACAATAGGTGATGTCACAGCTCACCTCCTCCTGTACAAACAATGACTGATAACACATCTATATACAGTAGATAACACAGGATCCACCATTCACAATAGGCGATATCACTGCTGACCTCCTCCTGTACAATGACTGATAACACCTCTATATACAGTAGATAACACAGGATCCACCATTCACAATAGGTGATATCACAGCTCACCTCCTCCTGTACAATGACTGATAACACCTCTGTATACAGTAGATAACACAGGATCCACCATTCACAATAGATGATATCACAGCTCACCTCCTCCTGTACAATGACTGATAACTCCTCTATATACAATAGATAACACAGGATCCACCATTCACAATAGGTGATATCACAGATCACCTCCTCCTGTACAATGACTGATAACACCTCTATATACAGTAGATAACACAGGATCCACCATTCACAATAGGTGATATCACAGCTCATTCCCTCCTGTACAATGACTGATAACACCTCTATATACAGTAGATAACACAGGATCCACCATTCACAATAGATGATATCACAGCTCACCTCCTTCTGTACAATGACTGATAACACCTCTATATACAGTAGATAACACAGGATCCACCATTCACAATAGGTGATATCACAGCTCACCTCCTCCTGTACAATGACTGATAACACCTCTGTATACAGTAGATAACACAGGATCCACCATTCACAATAGGTGATATCACAGCTCACCTCCTCCTGTACAATGACTGATAACACCTCTGTATACAGTAGATAACACAGGATCCACCATTCACAATAGATGATATCACAGCTCACCTCCTCCTGTACAATGACTGATAACTCCTCTATATACAATAGATAACACAGGATCCACCATTCACAATAGGTGATATCACAGCTCACCTCCTCCTGTACAATGACTGATAACACCTCTATATACAGTAGATAACACAGGATCCACCATTCACAATAGATGATATCACAGCTCACCTCCTCCTGTACAATGACTGATAACACCTCTGTATACAGTAGATAACACAGGATCCACCATTCACAATAGATGATATCACAGCTCACCTCCTCCTGTACAATGACTGATAACACCTCTATATACAGTAGATAACACAGGATCCACCATTCACAATAGGTGATATCACAGCTCACCTCCTCCTCCTGTAAGATGACAGGTAACACCTCTATATATGGGAGGGTTGGTAATGACAGGTGGGAGAGAATATAGGTCTTGGGTCCCTGATTTTTTCTGACCCTAGCATAGCAACGCCCCTCCCTGCTCTCCTTGAAGACCATGAATAGATTATGTACAAACATGTATGCTCATGTGTTCTGAGTAAGTAATGGCGTGGGGGCGCCATAAGGCAAATTCGCACAGGGCACCATTCAACATAAGGCCGGCCCTGGGGATGATCATGGCGAGAGAGAGCCAGTGTAAGACCAATGGAAATAGTCTTGACCTCCGGGTCGCTTTTGGCACTCAATAAAGGGAGGCTATTAACAGAAAGTGACCTATTGTTGAAATTAGGTTTTTGTGATACATGTATTTTTAAGAACATAGTTGCTAATGTTTTTTATATCATGGTCTTTATTAAATAAAATAATTATATATTTTTTTTAAAGGCTTAAATATCCTGTTTTCTTGTCATCAGAGGTAGGCGTCATAACTCGGGATTTAAACCGTCGAGCCTCTGTTGTGTGATTAGCTTCTTTCTCCTCTAAGCCACAGTGAGTAGTGATGGGCAAACTCCTCAATGCTCGGAAGTGGGAGACTCACCTTTTTGTAAATTCCAAGTTCGGGGCTGGACTTAACTCGAACTTGCGTCCAAACCCCAAGCTTATACATTACAGTTATGGGATGGGGCAAGAGGGGGGTTCTTTAAAATAAAGCATTTAGTTAATAAACATCATCATTATACTTACTGGGTCCGCTCCGTGCGTCCTGCAGTCCCACTGTCCCAGACGCTTCCAGTCTGGGAAAAGCACCTGGAAATGGCGCTACGATAAATGTGCCATTTTCAAGGGCAGCTGCGGGCTACGGTTATCAGCGTTTGGGGACCCAGAATGCTTGGGCCTTCACACACTGAAAATCCCAGAAACTGGTTTTCCTTGGCTGGCGATCAAAATATGGTGGGAGCCCATGCATTTTTCTTTTAATTATTTATTTAAATAACAGCCAATTACACACGCTGTCACAGAGAATGGGTGTATGTGATTGGCTGCTGGAGTAAGCTGAATCCAGACTATACATTCTACCATACTAGAATATATGGGCTGATTGCAGATCACTCGACAGCCAATCACAGACGACCATCCGTCACACATGTAGTAATGTAAAAATAATCAAAATACAGGGAAGACCAATACATTTTTTTAAATTATTTAAATAAATAATAAAAAAAAGTGTAGGCTCCCGTCATATTTTGATCGCCAGTAATGATAAACCAGGCAGCTGGGGGCAGGAATTCTCAGCATGGTAATGCCCAAGCGTCCTGGGCGCCCCACGCTTAAAACTGCCACCGCAGCCACCCCTGAAAATAGTGCATTCGTCGTAGCGCCATTTCCAGGTGCTTTACCTGGCTCTTCTAGTGGTCCTGGTGGGGGGTGGCACGCTGGGCAATAAGGGGTTAACACCAGCTTTGCATTGCCAGCTTGTATTAAGCCCTGAGATTCTTAATGTGGGGCCAAGTTAACCCCAGCCATTAAGAATCTCAAATAATAGGTTAAAAAAGGCACAACACAGAGAAAAAGTTTTTTATTAGATATAAAACAAAAACACATTTAAGGATTCCATCTTTAATAGAAATTAAAAAAAAACTCCCTCCGACGTAGTCCAGGTCTTCTTACTTCACCTCTGCTACATCTTTGCCAGCAAACACAGTTTGCTAGCAAAGAGAGCATTGCACAGAATGACAAAGCCGAGTGCTGTGTGTGGACCTGAAACCAGCCCATACATTCTCCCATACTAGAATCCAATCCAAGGTCCAATTTGGCCTTCTAGCCTTGTGGTCAGGGTTTTTCCAGCCAGTGCAGGGGCCACAAGGACTGCGAACCTTAATCTGTACAGGAACTGTTTCAGGTATGTTTATTCTGAGATAAGACTTTGATTCCTGGGTGAGTTACTACAAATGCATAACAGCAGCATTACAATGAAAAATAACGTCTCTATACACAACTGATAACACTGGATTCACCAAATAGGTGATGTCACAGCTGACCCTGCTCCCCTCCATTTACAATGACCTTTACACATGCTCATTATGTCGAGCCCCTGGCCCGTGGGGTACTCGGGTATCAGGCTCAGAGGGGTTCCCAGGGATGTCAAGGGTGGCGGTGCCTGAGCCCAGTGGCCTGGGTGACACTTCAAAGAGGGGTTATGTACAGGGGATAAGAGTTTGTTGTCTCGTTGCGCCACCTGTAGTACCTGGTGATGGGCGCTGCCACAGCTCTCCGGAGGGTGACGGTATTGCAGCAAGAATGGAAAATCTCCCTACAGGTGGAACTGGGCCTCTGGGGCAGCGTTGCGGTAAGCAAAAATGTTGAATTTTGGTAGCACAAAGACACGGAGGCAAAGTCACTCTCCCGGGTACTTTACTGTAAACAGTCAGCATACAATTTCCACAGCTCAGCAAGATGTTCCCCCTTTCTCTCTCGGGCCCAGACTCACACGTCAGGCACCCTCTCTCAGGATCCCTCAGGATCCCCTTTCATCTTTCCTCAGGATCAGCCTGGAGCTGTCCTGTTAGACCTCCCGACTCGCTCCACACTCCAACTCTCAGTAACTCTTACTAACTACTCTCTGACTCACTCTAGAGGCGACTATATCTCCCTTCCAGGAGTAACCTCCCACCACTACTCTAGTGTGGGAGTGCAGGAAAGGGTCCCACCCACCAGCCCAGCATCCACTTGCAGTTGGGGAAAATTACACTGCTTTTATGAGTGTAATGCCCCGGTGTGACACCTGACCATCGGGGGCGCCACATACCCCCCTGATGAAACATACTCGTCCTCGAGTATTGGTACCTGTTAAACCGGGGAGTGAAAGAAAATATTTTTATATTCGGTAACAATATTAACGGGTAAACTATATACATTCAAGCATACTTCAGTTTCTTCCTATTTCTAGTAGGCACATTTTCTTATAACGTTACACACACATTGCAGTGATTATTATAGACCCACGGTCCTCCAGTCACCCACTGGCACATAATATACTTTAGAGTCCACATCGGCCGGTACTAACTGCGCGGATCCGGCGGTAACATATTGTCCAGCACAGTCCAGTGTGAGTCATCACCGCCGGACCGCTATATGTCACACATCATCAACTCAAAAGGAATTTAAAAGTTCTTCACAAAAGTCTATGACTTTTACTCTTCATCAAGGCTCAGGACAAATAGGGACACTGTTCATAATACGGGGAAATGTAGCTGGAAAAAGGGGGCTATTTATAGTCATAGTTTCTACAACAGGAGTCTATTCTTGGCGTGAAATGCGTATTGCAAACCAGCCTAAGGGGCCTGGACGCCTTTCATATGAAACCTGCTCACTTCGGTACAAGTCACGATCCGGGTGTCCACGCTGCAGGTACGATTCAACGTCTCGTCTGGCAAAAAAAGATGTCTTCTTGTAGTCCGGGTTCACGTATGAATCCCCATTCTTCTTCTTGGTAGGAGGAAACAACAGTTCCTTGGCGGTACAACTCCAATGGAAGCGGGGGCTGTGCTCTTGCTTCATCACGAAGTCGCCGGGTAGCCTGTTCTTTCTGGAACCACTCTTCTCTCCTTCTTTGTCTTGTCTGTTGGTCTCTCTGGTCTTGCTGGTTCAGGGACGACTGGTACTCTGGTGGTGGTGAGTTGCCGGTTGGGACTCTTGGCGACGCTCTGGTCTCTGCCGTTCCCACAGGGATGGAGATGCCCCGCCGATGCTGCTGCCACGCAGACCACCATTTGGCCTCCGGGGTGCTCCCACCTCAGGTTCCTTCAATGTCCTCCGGCTCCTCAACGTCTGTCTCGTCTCCCTCTTCTTCAGCTTCCACGACCACATCTGGTTCTGCTGGGGAGATGGCCGCGCTGGCTCTATTCAGAGACAGCTGCGGGTACAGGACAGTGGTTCTACAGGGATTCCAGTCTGCGTCCCTGCGTCCTGGGTTTGGACGGGTGGCGGTACGGGTGGTAAAGAGACACGGTACTCCACTAACGCTTGCGCTGCCACGGCTGCCTTTCTCACTTCTCGGTCATCTCGCATCACCATCAGTTCATAGGCCTGATCAGCGCTCCACCGCAGGCACACCCACTCCAAAGCTTCCTCCATGTCTTGGCGGAGCCATCCGAAAGGGTCTCTCCAGTAGTCGGCATCCCCTTCTAGTGTTAAAAGGGATGCCGCTGCCTGGTCTCCTCGTGCGGCTCTGGCCTGCTCCTTGACCTCACGCACGATGTCTCTCCAACGGGGTGCCGCCATGCTGCCGGGTACAAAGGATCCTTGCTCGTTCTGTTCTTCTCTTCCGGTTTGGATCTTTATCGGCAGCCACTCTTGGAGCACTTCCTGTGGGCCGCCCCCTGATTGATTGATAGCAATCTGGGCAGCCACACTTTTTCGCGCCTCCATCCTTGCCCTCCTTCTTCTATGTGCTGAGGCACACCCCTGGGCCTGCACATGGTGTCTAATACATGGCTACGGCGCCATCTTGGGTCCTCCTGCAGTGATGGTGGGAACCCATTTTTAGCGCCAAGCAAAGGCGGGAAAAGTTAGTTTTCAACACAGTTCAAAAGTCCAAGGTGCACAGTACCCGGTAACACCGGGCACGGGATCCTGTTCGTGACGCCAGAAATTATGTCGAGACCCAGGTCCATGGGGTACTTGGGTATCAGGCTCAGAGGGGTTCACGGGGATGTCACGGGTGGCGGTGCCTGAGCCCGTGGCGTGGGTGACACTTCAAAGAGGGGTTATGTTCAGGGGATAAGAGTTGGTTGTCTTGTGACGCCACCTGTAGTACCTGGTGATAGGTCACCAGCACCACCACAGTCCTCTGGAGGGCGATGGTATTGCAGCAAGGATGGCAAAGCTCCCTATATGTGGAGCTGATCCTCCGGGGCAGCGTTCCTGTAAGCAAAAAGGTTGAATTTTGGTAGTACAAAGACAAGGAGGCAAAGTCACCCTCCTGGGTACTTTACTGTAAACAGCAGCATACAGTGTCCACAGCTCAGCAAGATGTTAAACAAACAGGTAGCTCTACGTGTGGCTGAAAGTGGATGCCAGGTGGTATGGAGTACCCGTGGTATGTCTTAGTTGACGAACCGTGTCCTTTCTTCCCCATCTAGGATTAGTCCAGACCATTTAGTCATTGAAGGTACTTTAGAGGCTCCCCCCCTCGCAGTGAAGAAGCAGTTGGACCGCTCCGTCTGGCAGGTGCTGCAGGCGGTGAACAGACCGCAGCAGCCGGTTGAAGACCTTAGAGTTGGACTCTGGCCGTGTCCTCGGTTCCGGCATTCCCATGGTGGACTGGGGAGTTCCCTGGAGTATGGTCGCTCCACGCTGGGGTTCCCCCTTTCTCTCTCGGGCCCAGACTCATGCATCAGGCACCCTCTCTCAGGATCCCCTCAGGATCCCCTTTCATCTTTCCTCAGGATCAGCCTGGACCTGTCCTGTTAAACCTCCCAACTCGCTCCACACTCCAACTCTCACTAACTCGTTACTAACTACTCTCTGACTCCCTCTAGAGGTGACTATATCTCCCTTCCAGGAGTAACCTCCCACCACTACTCTAGTGTGGTAGTGCAGGAATGGGTCCCACCCACCAGCCCAGCATCCATTTGTAAAATATCTAAGTTAACAAAGCCACAGCTACTCATCCTCTCTCGGTCCAATGACATCATGTCAACAGCACGCGTCACTGGTCAAGCCAATAAGTGAGCTTTGGTAGCTCATGCCCTGAGCTCTGCACATGCCGACACCTGAGTGATTGGCTACAGTGGTGACACCACTATTGACTTGGCATCACAGTTGCAGTCAAAACACTGAGACTGGAGCAGTGACAGAAGTCAATGTAGGCATAGGGTGATGGAGGTTACACCGGCAGTGTCAGCATCCATCTACCAGGCGACTGGTGAGGAGACTCTTTGGTAGGTCTGATTGCATACGTTAGTTCCCAGCAAGGATTCAAGGTGTGCGGACATACAGAGACCTAGCTCTATCCCACCACATAGACTTCCAGACTCAGGACTCTATAGAGACTTTCCTGTCACTAGTGTGAGTTGTGCCAGTTGCCTTTATCTGCCCATCTAGTGTAGACAGAGACTGATACACAGTGGGTGCCCATGGTAGTACTCAGAGCTGAACTTCCCTTTGGGCCCCTTAAGTGATAAATCCAGAGGGTCATTGGTAATTTGATAAGAGACTTCCCCTGCATGTAACAAGTTAAAGCATCTGGCTCATCTTCCAAAGTTCTTGAAAAGTGGTAAAGATGGTGAACCTTCCCTTATGTAAGTCATGAAGCTCAGTCCCCACCGCGGATATATCTGGCAGGGAGGGTGCACGTGAAGGACAGTGTTTGGCGCCAAACCAGGTTCGATAGGCTGAAGTCATTGTAAAAAAGAATTAAACTTATAACCAATACAGATTGTCGTTAGTGTTCACTTTTGGTACTCGGGTAGCCTTCTGCTGTGTGCGGGTTCAGGGGAGAGGTATAGAGCTTTATTTAATATAATTAAATATAATTTACACTGCCTCATCAGAGTAATTTGTGCACTCCTGTTTTAGGCAGGGCGTACCACAAGTAACATCTCAGGTCAGTGTCGTTGGGGAAGCCCGGTGATCCCGGTCCATTCTGACTGGGTGCATGTGACATCGTTTTGGTGGTTTCTCTTGATGCTTTGTTGGAGATCCCCGTCCTACGGCTGATAAAGATGCAAATGGGGAAAACAAAAATGGGGCAATTGATGGACAATTTATCTCCTGAAATCACCCTACTAATCGACTCTACTAAACACAGTATAGTTTTAATTACAGAGCACAGTAACATTTATTCTTAGGAGAAACAATAAGGCTTCAGTGAAAAAGACTTAAAGTTGATGCAGAAGTTTAATTCCTTCCCTACCTGGGCCTGTTCCGGCCCGTATTTCTATGAATTGGCATTTTGGGATTTAACAAACATTCCCTGGGGAAGCGATTGTGGCTGCTGTGTGCTCAGGTGTATAGAAAGGTGGAGAAAGGAATTATCCCTAATGGCAAATGTCTGCTGCAAAGTGGAATAGTCTGGACTTCTGGATGGCCACTATGCTTTTATGTTTTCAATTATGTTTAATTTTTTTATTTTTTTATTATTTTTTTTATTATTTATTATTATTAATATTTTTTATTATTATATTTTATATATTATTATTATTTTTTATATTTTTTTTTAATTATTTTTCATTTATTTTTTCATGTAGAATACAGACCAAAATTGATGAATTCTGTATTTAAAAGACCTTGTTTCTACCTGGATTCTTAAGGGATTTTCCAGGATTTTAATACTAATGATTAACTTCCAGCACTGCAGAATCAAAGTGATTGTTTGACTCTTACATTATTTGCCCTAGCACAGCGCCAAACATACAGTTGTGGTTGTACATGGTACTGCAGCTCACAGACCCAAACTGCAGTACCATGTTAAAGGGAATCTGTCTGCAGGTTTTTGCTAGGTCGTTTTAGAGCAGCATAATAAAGGCGCAGAGATTCTGAATTCAACAATGTACCACTTGGATTACTGGGGCAGCGGTGCTGACACAATCCAAAGAGTTTAGTTTTGGGATAGCTACCCCCTCACACACCAGGCTCTCTATAAATATTGTACATTGACAGGGAGGCGTAAGTTAGAGGAGGTGTGCCTGTGACAAACTAGCCCTGTATTGGTAATCACTTGGTGATAAAGCCTTTAGCTTGCGTACATAATAGCACACAGCCTGATAAGAGAGGCACAGTCGATTTTTGTTTTTGAACCCCTACAGCATGCTGTCCTCAGCTCACAAAGCAAAACCCTGCAGGCAGATTCCCTTTAAACCACAACTATATATCTGCACAGCCTCTGTAAACAATGATAAAGATATGTCAGGGCCAGAAAATCACCAGCATTGCATATGATAGTCCACAGGGGGTAGATGGTCTGGCAGCTAGATGGGATACTCCCCTCAGATGGAGTGGGCCCCTGGGATGTAGTAATGGTAAAGTAGTGATGGTGGTGACTGTAGTACACTGTGCATACAGGCGCAGGAAGGAGTAGACAGACACAGGGTTCTTGCAGTTCTATCCGGTCACATTTACTTGAGTTCAGTGCAGACACAACCCAGCTGGGATACTGTATTCACCAGGATTGCAGCCTGACCAGCTCACAAGTAGTCCGGGTCCACTCTGCTGAGACACAGGGAATATGGCCTTCCTTGCTGCCCTTGCTCTCTCTAACGCTGCTACTCCTTATGTGGCGCCCCGCAACGAGTGCGTCACAAGAGGGTATTGCAGCCACAAATGCAGCCGCATTTTCTTGACTCAGCATGATCGTTAACATAGAGACCCAACCAACATGCAACACTAGAACAGGGACCAATCATAGGTCTGGGGTGGAGTGTTAGGTAGTGTAGTAGACACAATAATCTAACAGAAGGAGAATAGTCTAGAATTTCGAGAGAAGGGTCTAAGACTAGACTTGAGAGGAGCGGGCTCCACCCGTGCGGCGCCTGGACCGTCACGGTCGGGTGTCAGCACCTGGGGCCTTAACCAGGGATTGGCGATTATCTACAGGGTTCCAAAAGACTCCGTGCCACAACTCAAGCCGGTTCACTGGTACCGAAGCTGGCAGAGTTCACCTCTGTACGCGAATCAGAAGAGTGAATATCAGCTTTACAGGAACACCCACCACCAGCCAATTCCAGTCGTTAACAGCGGTGTACCCACTGAGGGATCCAAGGCTCCCCAAAGCATCCAGAACGTACATCATGGATAGGGCATTGAAGCAGCCTCCCGTACCCGACCTGGTATTCCTGGCGACATGGCAACTAAATAGGTAGAATGGAGGAACATGCGGATCTCTAAGGGACACCATCAGCTGAGTCCACCTGGTTACTACCAACACTGTATGCCATGTACTGCTGTGGTTACAGTAGAGACCCGTTGCAGAGACTTTCTGTGTCCGTGCATTCCTTATGAACTGTCCGTCCGCACTACAGTAACGCAGCTGCCGCACAACATCTGAGCAGCTCCAGCCTCCGTGGATCACCGCTCAGCTGTGGGGAGCGTAACATCTTGCTGCTATCATCCCAGGAGTTCCGCAGCGTCGGTAGTCCTTACCGAATCTACTCATAGTGGCGTCACGAATAAATTAAAACCCTTTTAATCTGTTCCACCAGACGTCTTCACTTTGTCTGCACTACACGGGCCCACACGGCAGGCGCGGTCCACCGTGACAAGGAGGAATGGAAGCATCGCTGTCTTAACGGAGTCCCGGCCACAGTGAGTCACTTGTCCTCCTAGTGTCTCTGTGGTTACAAGTCCCAAAGGCAGGTGACTACGTACCTTCCGAGTGACTACCTTGCAAGTCCTCTTGACCCTATACAGTTTCTTCATTTGGGAGAGTCCACAATGGTAGTCACAGTACATGAAGCCCAGTGACCTCCAGTTTTTCGGCTGGCCCTGAAGATTTCCAGACCGAATTGGGGCTGGTACCCCTGTGCAGCTAATTCCTCCGTGCAACCTAGACGGTCAGCTGTAGATTCAGAGTCTTCAAGTCTGGGGGGTTTGAAGCTGACCCAGGTGTGTCCTGCTCTGTCCCCATCTCAACTGCAACTCCTAGAACTTACTCCTCCATTTTGCCTCCCACCCCTAACCTAATTCCTCCCTCCAGCCAGTAGATGGAGACTGCTCTGAATATGAGTCTCTTCCACCCAGGATCTCCCTGGCCTGGAATTTGGATAGTGTTGGGTGTGTATTGGGGGTCTCTGCACCTTACCTGTGAGTATTATACCACACCTATTGGATAGATGCAGTACCATAGTGGCGACAGAATCGTAGGGTTTGCCACAAGTGCCTTAAAGTAGCAAATGTGGCGCCCCACATGGTCAGGCGTCACACCGGGGTATGCACTCGTAAAATGGTGTAATCTTCCCCAGCCGCAAGTGGATACTAGGTGGTGGGTGGGACCCATTCCTGCACTCCCACATTAAAATAGTAGTGGGAGGTTACCTGGGAGGGATCTAGCACCTCTGGGGAGAGTGAAGAGAGTCGGAGTTGGAGAGGATCTGCCATCCTTGCCGCGATACCATCGCCCTCCGGAGAACTGTGGCAGCGCTGGTGATCCATCACTAGGTACTACAGGTGGCGTCACGTGACAATAACTCTTATCCCCTGTACATAACCCCTCAGGCACCGCCACCAAATGACATCCCCGTGAACCCTCCAAGCCTGATACCCGAGTACCCCAGGGCCTGGGGCTTCGACACAGCCCCTGTGTCACATATAGACTGCTCTGCAATTGTTAATTGTCAGTAGTTAACTATGAGTAAATTCTCTTTTGTACCTTTATGGTTAATTTCTGTGGCTCTGGAGTACCAGTTGCTGTTGCTGTGAGTATCAGGTGATGTGGTTGACCACTCTCCCAGCCTTTAAGTAGTCCCATTATCCATCAACTGGTGTGGCTGATAGACGTCATTCTCTGCATTGACAGCAACCTGTGTGAAAACTGAGTGCAGTTTAGCTTCTATAAGATTGCTATCTTTGTGGGAGTTGCTGTTCCTATGTTAGTTTGTGGGTAGAGGTGAGGAGGTGTTAGCCTAGGGCTGGTCAGGAGCAGGGCAAGGGTGGTGGCCCAGACATCCTCATGTTTAGAGGTAATTCTGGCAACAAGCTCAGCAAGGGATCCCCCTAGCCTAGGGCTGGTCAGGAGCAGGACAAGGGTGGTGGCCCAGACATCCTCATGTTTAGAGGTAATTCCTGGCAACAACTCAGCAAGGGATCCCCCTAGCCTAGGGCTGGTCAGGAGCAGGACAAGGGTGGTGGCCCAGACATCCTCATGTTTAGAGGTAATTCAGGCAACAAGCTCAGCAAGGGATCCCCCTAGCCTAGGGCTGGTCAGGAGCAGGACAAGGGTGGTGGCCCAGACATCCTCATGTTTAGAGGTAATTCCGGCAACAAGCTCAGCAAGGGATCCCCCTAGCCTAGGGCTGGTCAGGAGCAGGACAAGGGTGGTGGCCCAGACATCCTCATGTTTAGAGGTAATTCCTGGCAACAAGCTCAGCAAGGGATCCCCCTAGCCTAGGGCTGGTCAGGAGCAGGACAAGGGTGGTGGCCCAGACATCCTCATGTTTAGAGGTAATTCCGGCAACAAGCTCAGCAAGGGATCCCCCTAGCCTAGGGCTGGTCAGGAGCAGGACAAGGGTGGTGGCCCAGACATCCTCATGTTTAAAGGTAATTCCGGCAACAAGCTCAGCAAGGGATCCCCCTAGCCTAGGGCTGGTCAGGAGCAGGACAAGGGTGGTGGCCCAGACATCCTCATGTTTAGAGGTAATTCCGGCAACAAGCTCAGCTAGGGATCCCCCAGTCTAAGGGTCAGACTAGTTACCCAGATTACCTTTGCCCGTCAGTACCATCCTGCTACTCTATCTCCTTGTCCATTATAATCACCCTGTGACATCCTGATTATTTATTCTACTATCATGAGAAGCAACAACATGAGTCTGTATCCAACTGAAAAGGACATCTTAAAGGAACTGTTAACTACTGTTACCCAATCAGCTTCTTTGGGAGTGCTCTCAATAATCCTGATTGGCTGGCAGGACTCTGGTGACAATGCACCTCCTTTAAGTCCTGTCCAGTTGAATGCAGGCATACCTAGTATACAAGCCTTAATGTATTTCCTTTCTCACCATTGACTTAGGGGAAGAGTCAGATAAGGAGAAAGCTATTTTTCAGCTTCAGATTGTCTATATTGTCTAAGTATTGGACTTTCTCAATGCTTTCAGCTTAGAATCGGACTCTGATACAACCCTGCAGCCTTGTCTATTATACACTGAAGCTTAATAATATAATAAATGACAGTTTATGGTCTTTTTTGTATAGAAATGAACATTTATATATGAATTCTTCACTAAACTGAAGCCCTGAAACAGCACAACAGGAAGGATCTACAGTATCCGGCTGCCGACCGCTGTTCCAGCACGTCCAATGTGTTGTGACTAACACGTGAAATTACAGTAATTAGGACGCTAATTTTATTGTCAACTTTATATCGTGAATTTTTAAAAATAATGAAATGGAAAAATGCAGGGTGTCTGGTGACTGTCGCGCTCCGTGATGCCATTCACGCCAATAATCAGGTCAAACTGCGCCAAAAAGTAAATGAGGCTTAGGATATTCTCATCACATTAAATTAATAGAAACATACCAAAATTTAAAGAGGTTTTCCCAAGAAACAAGTTCATTTTAATGAATAGATATTGGAATTATAATAATTTCCATAATTGGATGCGATAAATAAATGTTCCTGCGCTAAGATAATCTTATATATGTTCCCCTGCTATGTACTGTGTAATGGATGTGTCTGACCGTACAGAGACATGGTCTGATCATACCACATCTCCTGTGCTGAGATAATCTTATATATATGTCCCTGTTATGTACTGTGTAATGGATGTGTCTGACCGTACAGGGACATAGTCTGATCACACCACATCTCCTGTGCTGAGATAATCTTATATATGTGCCCCTGCTATGTACTGTGTAATGGATGTGTCTGACCGTACAGGGACATGGTCTGATCATACCACATCTCCTGTGATGAGATAATCTTATATATGTGTCCCTGCTATGTACTGTGTAATGGATGTGTCTGACCGTACAGAGACATGGTCTGATCATACCATATCTCCTGTGCTGAGATAATATTATATATGTTCCCCTGCTATGTACTGTGTAATGGATGTGTCTGACTGTACAGGGACATGCTCTGATCATACCACATCTCCTGTGCTGAGATAATCTTATATATGTGTCCCTGCTATGTACTGTGTAATGGATGTGTCTGATCGTATAGAGACATGGTCTGATCATACCACATCTCCTGTGCTGAGATAATCTTATATATGTGTCCCTGCTATGTACTGTGTAATGGATGTGTCTGACCATACAGGGACATGGTCTGATCATACCATATCTCCTGTGCTGAGATAATCTTATATATATGTCCCTGCTATGTACTGTGTAATGGATGTGTCTGACTGTACAGGGACATGGTTTGATCATACCACATCTCCTGTGCTGAGATAATCTTATATATATGTCCCTGCTATGTACTGTGTAATGGATGTGTCTGACCGTACAGGGACATAGTCTGATCATACCACATCTCCTGTGCTGAGATAATCTTATATATGTGTCCCTGCTATGTACTGTGTAATGGATGTGTCTGACCATACAGGGACATGGTCTGATCATACCATATCTCCTGTGCTGAGATAATCTTATATATATGTCCCTGCTATGTACTGTGTAATGGATGTGTCTGACTGTACAGGGACATGGTTTGATCATACCACATATCCTGTGCTGAGATAATCTTATATATGTATCCCTGCTATGTACTGTGTAATGGATGTGTCTGACCGTACAGGGACATGCTCTGATCAAACCACATCTCCCGGGCTGAGATAATCTTATATATGTATCCCTGCTATATACTGTGTAATGGATGTGTCTGACCATACAGGGACATGGTCTGATTATACCACAGCTATTGGGCAGGGAAGGAAGGAAAAGAGTGTACAGACATTATAGCACAGGGTCATGGATGATTCTTTATGAAAGGTAAAACATTTCCCTGTCTGTTTCTTAAAAAATGCTTTACCTCAGAGAAAGTATTATTTGTCATCCCGTTCTGTAATGTCTGTATACTCTTATATTCTGTGATCCCCGGCTGTAATGTCTGTATACTCTTATATTCTGTGATCCCCTGCTGTAATGTCTATATACTCTTATATTCTGTGATCCCCGGCTGTAATGTCTGTATACTCTTATATTCTGTGATCCCCGGCTGTAATGTCTGTATACTCTTATGTTCTGTGATCCCCGGCTGTAATGTCTGTATACTCTTATATTCTGTGGTTCCCGGCTGTAATGTCTGTATACTCTTATATTCTGTGATCCCTGGCTGTAATGTCTGTATACTCTTATATTCTGTGATCCCTGGCTGTAATGTCAGTATACTCTTATATTCTGTGATCCCTGGCTGTAATGTCTGTATACTCTTATAGTCTGTGATCTCAGGCTGTAATGTCTGTATACTCTTATATTCTGTGATCCCCGGCTGTAATGTCAGTATACTCTTATATTCTGTGATCCCTGGCTGTAATGTCTGTATACTCTTATAGTCTGTGATCTCAGGCTGTAATGTCTGTATACTCTTATATTCTGTGATCCCCGGCTGTAATGTCTGTATACTCTTATATTCTGTGATCTCCGGCTGTAATGTCTGTATACTCGTATAGTCTGTGATCCCCGGCTGTAATGTCTGTATACTCTTATATTCTGTGATCCCCGGCTGTAATGTCTGTATACTCTTATATTCTGTGATCCCCTGCTGTAATGTCTATATACTCTTATATTCTGTGATCCCCGGCTGTAATGTCTGTATACTCTTATATTCTGTGATTCCTGGCTGTAATGTCTGTATACTCTTATGTTCTGTGATCCCCGGCTGTAATGTCTGTATACTCTTATATTCTGTGATCCCCGGCTGTAATGTCTGTATACTCTTATATTCTGTGATCCCCGGCTGTAATGTCTGTATACTCTCTTATTTCCTCCCCTGCCCAGGAGCTGTGGTATATCCCACCTGTTCTTACATGGTTGGACACATATATTACACAGGGGCACATTTATAAGAATATCTCGGGACAGGAACATTTTTTTAACATCTAATTGTGGAATTTATTTTTATTCTAAGATCTAATAATTAAAATGTAGAATTGTCCGTGGTGCGATCCCTTTAACGCTTCATGTCATCATCAGAGATTGGCCTGGCTTAGCATTGCGCCCCCTACAGGCACTCATTTGGTAATCTGATAATGATATATCTCTTGTGATTCATTACGGGTGGTATTTAAATGGGTTTTACTAAGTAATTTTCTCTAAAACTTGCTGAGGGGCAGTAATGTTTAATAGTCTCCAGAGATCCGTCTTGGCTTGTGCGAGTGGAGGCTTTGCCCAGCGCGGCTGCCTTTTCCATTTCATCGAGGTCTGCATCAACAGTGAAAAGATGCATTGTATTCCGGGTGATTTATATTGTAATTTCCAGATGAGAAGAAGGCGTCCTTGTGATAAGGGTTGGAGTGACAGACGGGGAGCGGGCAGACGCGGGAAGATGAGATGGGACAGTGCCACAAGGTTTGGAAACAACTTAAGCTTCACGCCGGGGCTTTAAAAGGTTACACGGATCCAATTAAAAAAGAGTAAAACAATGAAAAGTTTTACTAAAGAGCATTTCCTCTAAAATAATAAAATTATATTTCTACCATTTCTTTGCTGTTTTTGGGGAAAGTTGAGTGACAACCAATATGGCTGCCACGTTACTTTCTTACGAAGGTTGTCCTACCTGGGATTCTGGGACAGTAAATCGGCGTAATCAAGCTTTATAGCCCCGGCTGGGTGTGCGGCTACATAACTAGGCGGATTAGGCATTTATAGAGAATCTTAATGCAATCCAGTTCCCGCATTCCGGTTTCGCTGCCTGCGTCAAAAATCATTCAGGCAGTGTTTTTCGGAGAGGTGTGAAAACCGCAGCGGGGATTGCTATAATGGGCGCCTATTGGAGCCCATCCGGCTACCGCAAGGCACATGTGAATGCCTACGGTTGCCGTATGCTTTGTTCATCCCTGCTGCCACGGGGATGAACAAAGGGTTAATGTTAATATTATATGTGGGTAACATGTCTCCAGGAGTGTCCACCCTCCCTAGAGACATGTTGGCCACATAGAGAGGCATGGGAGGGGTTAAATCTCTTTTTTACAGTTTTATCAATGGCAGCCGGCAGTTCCTCGCAGTAAGGAGGAGATACAGTACGTAATCTGTGTACTGTACATGCTGCTATCCATGGTCTATGTGGCCAACATGTCTCTAGGGAGGGTGGACACTCCTTGGAGACATGTTGCCCACATATAATACCGACACTAACCCTTTGTTCATCCCTGCGGTAGCAGGGACGAATAAAGCATCCGGCAACCGGATTGCACATTATGAGCAATCCGTTACTGGATCCGGGTTTAGGGACACATTTTGAAGCCATCTGGATCTGGACGCGGTAATCGCAATGTGCCTTCCAAATGTGACCCTAGCCATAGTCAGAGTCTTTCTGTCTTGGATGTGTCAACTTTACCCCAATGTCAAGTCACAATCCTACTTATCTAATAATTTAGTCTATTAACACACTGATTCTAAGGCCGGCTTCACACCACGGTTTGGAGCTGTCAGGTTGTGTCCGGTGTTTTGCAGGATGCCCCGGACACAACCTGACAGCCCCGGACACGCAGAAACTGAGGGCAAATATGCCGTCCGATCCTGCTGGATTTGTTTGTGCGCATCTGTGTCGCTGTCCAGTGCTGAAATTTCAGCAGCGTGGGTGCCGTGGAGCTCTCCAGGTGCTGAAATTCAGTGGTGGCTCTGAAATGCTGCGCTCTCCATGGTGCTGACCGAGCGCGGCTGCATTTCAGAGCTCTTTCATTTTTTTACCGGTTCTATAGACCCCCATGTTATGGTCGCGGATCGCCCCGGATCCGGTAGGATCCGGTTTTGTTTTGTTTTTTGCACCGGGAACAAAAATGATGCCAACTCTGATTTTGTGTCGGGGGCAAAAAACTAATAAAACCAGATCCTCCCGGAAAACCACAAAACTGGATGGCAAATAACAGCCATCCGGCACCATAGGGACAAATCAAGGGCAAAATCGGATCCTGTTCTGTCCGGTTTACACCAACAGACCCTGACTATATTGCAATTTGCTGAGCCACAAGTCCAATGATAGGCTGGCTTCACACTCTGGCTTTGTTCCTGTCCTTGGGATCCTGTTTTTTGCAGGACCCCATGGACAGGAACGGACAGGCCCGGATTGTAAACTCCGAATGCCATTTCTGTGTCTGAGTCTGGGATTTTGAGGGATCCGGACACAGAAAGGGGAGCCGAGCCTGCAAAGCGCAGGCAAGTGGTGTCAGCGCTGTCCACTTTCACTTTAGCAGTGTATTTACATACACTGCTAAAGAGAAATTAAGTCAACGAATGGTTAAAAATAAAAAAATTAATTCTCACCTCTCCGCCATGTGTCCCGCGATGCCTCTTCGGTGGCTTAAGTACCTGAATCAGTTGACCAGAAGGGGAGGGGCAACCTGATCAGCTGATGGGTCGCATGACTGCATCAGCACGCTTTAAAGACTCTTCCCGGTCAGCTGATTCAGGTCCTTAAGGCACCGGAGATGCATCGAGGGACACATGGCAGAGAGGTGACAATTTTATTTTTTTCATTTTTAACCATTCCTTGACTTAATTTCACTTTAGCAGTGTATGTAAATACACTGCTAAAGTGAAACTACAGACATGTGACACAGGTACAGAGCAGTGATCTTGTTCTGAGCATGCTCTGTACCCTGGACTGGATCCGGGAAACGCTGCAGAGGCCCCCATGTTAAGTGTCCCGGACCGGATTCATTTCTGTCCGGTTTTCTCACCGGAGTCCAAAAACGGTGCATTCTCCGATTTTGGGACCGGGACAAAACATTTAGAAACAAATCCGGGACTGAATACACAAAACCGGATGGCCATTTATGACCAATCCGGCACCATAAGGATATTTGGGATGCTAAAAACGATCCTGTTCTGTTCTTTTACAAACAAACAGAACAGGATGGTAAAAAACGTAGTGTGAAGCCAGCCTTAGTGAGCAACTTTCTCCCACTAAGTACTGTACATCTGGACAGGAAGCAACGGCCCAGTTTACACAGATCGTCTACTGGCAGCGTTGTTCAGTTTTCAGTATTCGGTTTTCAATATTTAGTCTTTAGGTTCCTTTTGGAGTCGATGTTTGGTATTTGGTCTTCGGGTTCAGTCTGGAGTCGACGTTTGGTATTTGGTCTTCGGTTCTGTCAGGAGTCGATGTTTGGTATTTAGTCTTCGGTTCTGTCTGGAGTCGATGTTTGGTATTTGGTCTTCGGTTCTGTCTGGAGTCGATGTTTGGTATTTGGTCTTCGGGTTCTGTCTGGAGTCGATGTTTGGTATTTGGTCTTCGGTTTTGTCTAGAGTCGATGTTTGGTATTTGGTCTTCGGTTCTGTCAGGAGTCGATGTTTGGTATTTGGTCTTCGGTTCTGTCAGGAGTCGATGTTTGGTATTTAGTCTTCGGTTCTGTCTGGAGTCGATGTTTGGTATTTGGTCTTCGGTTCTGTCAGGAGTCGATGTTTGGTATTTGGTCTTCGGTTCTGTCTGGAGTCGATGTTTGGTATTTGGTCTTCGGGTTCTGTCTGGAGTCGATGTTTGGTATTTGGTCTTCGGTTTTGTCTAGAGTCGATGTTTGGTATTTGGTCTTCGGTTCTGTCAGGAGTCGATGTTTGGTATTTGGTCTTCGGTTCTGTCAGGAGTCGATGTTTGGTATTTAGTCTTCGGTTCTGTCTGGAGTCGATGTTTGGTATTTGGTCTTCGGTTCTGTCAGGAGTCGATGTTTGGTATTTGGTCTTCGGGTTCTGTCTGGAGTCGATGTTTGGTATTTGGTCTTCGGTTCTGTCTGGAGTCGATGTTTGATATTTGGTCTTCGAGTTCTGTCAGGAGTCGATGTTTGGCATTTGGTCTTCGGTTCTGTCTGGAGTCGATGTTTGGTATTTGGTCTTCTGGTTCTGTCTGGAGTCGATGTTTGATATTTGGTCTTCGGTTCTGTCAGGAGTCGATGTTTGGTATTTGGTCTTCGGGTTCTGTCTGGAGTCGATGTTTGGTATTTAGTCTTCGGGTTCAGTCTGGAGTCAATGTTTAATATTTGGTCTTCGGGTTCTGTCTGGAGTCGATGTTTGGTATTTAGTCTTCGGGTTCTGTCTGGAGTCGATGTTTGGTATTTAGTCTTCGGGTTCTGTCTGGAGTCGATGTTTGATATTTGGTCTTCGGGTTCTGTCTGGAGTCGATGTTTGGTATTTAGTCTTCGGGTTCAGTCTGGAGTCAATGTTTAATATTTGGTCTTCGGGTTCTGTCTGGAGTCGATGTTTGGTATTTAGTCTTCGGGTTCTGTCTGGAGTCGATGTTTGGTATTTAGTCTTCGGGTTCTGTCTGGAGTCGATGTTTGGTATTTGGTCTTCGGTTCTGTCTGGAGTCGATGTTTGGTATTTGGTCTTCGGTTCTGTCAGGAGTCGATGTTTGGTATTTGGTCTTCGGGTTCTGTCTGGAGTCGATGTTTGGTATTTGGTCTTCGGTTCTGTCTGGAGTCGATGTTTGGTATTTGGTCTTCGGTTCTGTCTGGAGTCGATGTTTGGTATTTGGTCTTCGGTTCTGTCTGGAGTCGATGTTTGATATTTGGTCTTCGGGTTCTGTCAGGAGTCGATGTTTGATATTTGGTGTTCGGGTTCTGTCAGGAGTCGATGTTTGATATTTGGTCTTCAGTTCTGTCAGGAGTCGATGTTTGGTATTTAGTCTTCATTTCTGTCTGGAGTCGATGTTTGGTATTTGGTCTTCGGGTTCTGTCAGGAGTCGATGTTTGGTATTTGGTCTTCGGTTCTGTCTGGAGTCGATGTTTGATATTTGGTCTGTCGGTGTTTGGTCTCTGTCTTGAGTCGATGTTTGTATTTGGTCTTCGGTTCTGTCTGGAGTCGATGTTTGATATTTGGTCTTCGGTTCTGTCTGGAGTCGATGTTTGGTATTTAGTCTTCTGGTTCTGTCTGGAGTCGATTTGATATTTGGTCTTCTGGTTCTGTCAGGAGTCGATGTTTGATATTTGGTCTTCAGGTTCTGTCAGAGTCGATGTTTGATATTTGGTCTTCAGGTTCTGTCTGAAATTCGGTGTTGATATGACTCAACCAGGCCAGGGTGACTCTCAGGCGCAGTCTGGAGGTCACGGGTGGCGGTGCCTCAGGCTGTGGCCCTGGTGGTCAATGCAAGAGGGGAAAATAGAAGAAAAATAAAAAATAAAGTTTGTTTGTGACGCCACCTGTAGGTCCCAGTGATGGCACCGATGCTGCGGGAACCTCCGAGGTGATGGGCGGCAGCAAGATGGAGTAGCTCCCTACAGGAGGAGCGGGTCCCCGGGGTATTGGAAGTAGTAATGGATGGTGGAGTATGGCAGCACAGTCACTGTGGAGCAAGGCAGATAAATCACAGTTCAAGGAAGAAATCACTGACACGTTGCTCACTCTGAACGGGTACTTTACTCCAGTAATTCTGCAGGCATACAAGGTAATGCAGTTGTTGTTGCAGAGTAGTGGACCGGGTGGTTCTGGCAATGAGCAGTGTCCCTCTGAAGCTCCACTGGTGTTCCTTCTCTATCATGCTTACTGTTCCTTGCTCTGCTGCCCTGCATGGATCCTGCTTGTTTGACCAGGCCTGTCAAGATAAATGTGATCCCCTTATCTCTCCAAGGAGACCCCAACTCTGTTTGGCGCTTCTGGTGAGGACCGTGCTGGTTGTAGGGTGGTTGGGTCATGCTCGTATAAAGTAATCAACCACTCCGGGTTTGTGGTTCAGGGTTGTAGCCGGCTGGACTACTTCGGAGCCGGTACTCTGGGTTTGGACTATTCTTGGCCCCTTTCTCTTCTGGGTCACGGGTTGAGGTGCCCTCCCCGTTAACTTCTCTCTGCTGTTCTGTAGCTTCTCCAACTCTGCTTCATCTGCTGCACTGATCTTCTGCAGCTCCCTTCTGACTGAACTCTTCTGAACTCTCTCAACTCCTCTTCGGCACTCACTCACTCCTTTCTGGTTTCCCCACTGCTTTATAACCTAGCCTCTCCTCCCACCAGGCCCGGTTACCCTAGTAATGGGTGTCTAATTGGTCCTCAACACTAAGTGTTGCATGTGGTGCTGGAGCTTCAGGCTTATTCTACCCATTACCAAAACAAACAATACGGCACCTTCAGTCAGGGGTGCAGTACCATTTTGTGACTCACTCTTAGTGGGGCGCCACAGATATTTGGTCTTCGGTTCTGTCTGGAGTCAATGTTTGGTATTTGGTCCTTGGCTTCTTTCTGGAGTTGATGTTCGGTATTCAGTCGTTGGATTCCTTCTGGAGTTGATAAATGGTATTTGGTCTTCGGGTTCCTTCTGGAGATGGTGTTTGGTCTTCAGACTTTCGGGTCCTTCTGAAGACTATGTTGGGTATTTGGTCTTCGAGTTCCTTCTGGAGATGGTGTTTGGTCTTCAGTCTTTCGGTTCTTTCTGAAGACTATGTTGGGTATTTGGTCTGCGGGTTCCTTCTGGAGATGGTGTTTAGTCTTCAGACTTTCGGTTCCTTCTGAAGACTATGTTGGGTATTTGGTCTGCGGGTTCCTTCTGGAGATGGTGTTTAGTCTTCAGACTTTCGGTTCCTTCTGAAGACTATGTTGGGTATTTGGTCTTTGGCTTCTTTCTGGAGTTGATGTTCGGTATTCAGTCGTTGGATTCCTTCTGGAGTTGATAAATGGTATTTGGCCTTCGAGTTCCTTCTGGAGATGGTGTTTGGTCTTCAGTCTTTCGGTTCCTTCTGAAGACTATGTTGGGTATTTGGTCTGCGGGTTCCTTCTGGAGATGGTGTTTGGTCTTCAGTCTTTCGGTTGCTTCTGAAGACTATGTTGGGTATTTGGTCTCTGGATTCCTTCTGGAGTTTGTTTGGTATTTGGTCTTTAGGTTCTGTCTGGAGTTGATATTCGGGTTCCTTTTGGGATATAATATAACTTCAGCATTCAAGGAAATCCATTCAATCACCATTGCTATGCCAACAGGGCCAACTATCTGATCCTGCTCCACTTTCAGGGTGTGCTAGACACAAAAGGGAGTTTTCTGTGTCAGTAAATGACCTGGGCTATATGTGAAAGGTGATCTCTATCTGGCTAATTGTAATAGCTATGCCAGCCCCATTCTCCCATCTATGCATCAAAGAAGAAGCCTGGCTTAGTATTCTGATTGAGCATTCAGCCAACCCTTCACCAATGATGGAAATAGGAAGCTACCTCGTGTGTCAGCAAAGAGCTACTGGGATCATACCAGTATCTGGAGATCAATACACCAATTTTATACATTTTTATTAGGAGCACATATAAAACGGACCACCCCTTTTACCTGGCGTGCAAATAAAAACTTCGTAGGGACCCATACAAAAGGCCTTGTTCATCATTACAGTTGCTATTATTGGCAGCATCGTACTAAGGGAATCGTAATTCATGGTTGATCCTATTTACCGTAAATTTTTTCTTTTGTATGGTCTTAATCATTTGGCTCTTATTACAGGTGCTTAAAGTTATTTTTATGGATATGTCATAGATATCTGAACAATACATCTGAGACCTTCAACTAATTGCAGTGGCCACATCCAGGCAAATGATGAATTTCAAGGTGGCAGTGAATTCCTGAATTCCACCTCTTCATTAACGATGGGTTAGTGTCCAAGACTAAAGTGTCCTGTACATGTAGTTACTCTATAGAGAAATGGCTAAGCTCCACAGCAGCTACATGGGTCACTCCATAGTGTACGGTATATATGACCTTGATATGGGCCGTTCATGGTACATATGACCTTGAGATTGGTCACTCTATTGGTACATTTACCTTAAAATTGGTCACTCTATAGCATATATGACCTTGAGATGGGTCCATCTATGGTATATATGACCTTGATATGGGCCACTCTATGGTATATATGACCTTGAGATGGGTCACTCTATGGTACATATGACCTTGGTCACTCTATGGTATATTTAACCTTCAGATGTGTCACTCTATGGTACATATGACCTTGAGATGGGTCACTATGGTACATATGACCTTGAGATGGGTCACTATGGTACATATGACCTTGACATGGGTCACTCTATGGTATATTTAACCTTGAAATGGGACACTGTGTGGTATGACCTTGAGATGGGTCCCTCTATGATTTATTTAACCTTAGATGGGTCACTCCATGGTACATATGACCTTGAGATGGGTCACTCTATGGTACATATGACCTTGAGATGGGTCACTCTATGGTACATATGACCTTGAGATGGGTCACTCTATGGTATATTTAACCTTCAGATGGTTCACTCTATGGTACATATGACCTTGAGATGGGTCACTATGGTACATATGACCTTGAGATGGGTCACTATGGTACATATGACCTTGAGATGGGTCACTCTATGGTATATTTAACCTTGAAATGGGACACTGTGTGGTATGACCTTGAGATGGGTCCCTCTATGATTTATTTAACCTTAGATGGGTCACTCCATGGTACATATGACCTTGAGATGGGTCACTCTATGGTACATATGACCTTGAGATGGGTCACTCTATGGTACATATGACCTTGAGATGGGTCACTCTATGGTATATTTAACCTTCAGATGGTTCACTCTATGGTACATATGACCTTGAGATGGGTCACTATGGTACATATGACCTTGAGATGGGTCACTATGGTACATATGACCTTGAGATGGGTCACTCTACGGTATATTTAACCTTGAAATGGGACACTCTGTGGTACATATGACCTTGAGATGGGTCACTCTATGATATATTTAACCTTGAGATGGGTCACTCCATGGTACATATGACCTTGAGATGGGTCACTCCATGGTACATATGGCCTTGAGATGTGTCACTATGGTACATATGACCTTGAGATGGGTCACTATGGTACATATGACCTTGAGATGGGTCACTATGGTACATATGACCTTGACATGGGTCACTCTACGGTATATTTAACCTTGAAATGGGTCACTCTATGATATATTTAACCTTGAGATGGGTCACTCCATGGTAGATATGACCTTGAGATGGGTCACTATGGTACATATGACCTTGAGATGGGTCACTATGGTACATATGACCTTGAGATGGGTCACTCTATGGTATATTTAACCTTGAAATGGAACACTCTGTGGTACATATGACCTTGAGATGGGTCACGCTATGATATATTTAACCTTGAGATGGGTCACTCCATGGTACATATGACCTTGAGATGGGTCACTATGGTACATATGACCTTGAGATGGGTCACTATGGTACATATGACCTTGACATGGGTCACTCTACGGTATATTTAACCTTGAAATGGGACACTGTGTGGTATGTCCTTGAGATGGGTCACTCTATGATATATTTAACCTTGAGATGGGTCACTCTATGATATATTTAACCTTGAGATGGGTCACTCCATGGTACATATGACCTTGAGATGTGTCACTATGGTACATATGACCTTGAGATGGGTCCCTTTGGTACATATGACCTTGAGATGGGTCACTCTATGGTATATTTAACCTTGAAATGGGACACTCTATGGTACGCATGACCTTGACACGTATAATTTTCCCCCAAAGATGTACCAGCAAGCCTCCTCTGTACACACCTTTTTTGTCCCAGGTTTCCTACATAATAAGTATTTGATCCATGGCAATTAAAGAGCCCATTTCACCGCATTCCTACCGCAGCTAATTTAATTTTCTGTTGTCTTGTCACTAATCCGTTAATAAGAGTATCCGAGTTTACAGTACAGTTATGTGTCTCTCCTGAGAAAGTGATAGTATCATCTCAAGTGTCATAAATTCTTCCTTCCCATGACCGTGATACATTGAATTGGAGGAATGTATAAGTACAGTCAGTGTTTCACTCGAGGTAAAATCAAATTACTCAGGTGAAATACATTGGCTTAATTGAGTTGTTTGACACTTGCCCACTTTCTGCATCAGGTGGTGAGCGGTGCCGATCTGCAGTTTTCACATACAGGTCCAGAGTAGAGAGTAGAGTAGCCCAAGAACATGATATCTACCCTATTTCCAATTCCTATTTACTGGTAACAATATTATCAGGGACAAGAAAGAAGGAATGATACGCCTTTGTGATCAGGAGAAGAGCAAACATGGGTTTCCTACCTTGACAAGAAATAAATTGATGGTTAATTAATGGGATTATTGAATTCTTTTCTAATGTGACTGCAGACTTGTGAATCCTCACAGCGTGCACTGTGTGCAATGTCAGGATTCTTTAATGCTGGGAGCCGGCGGTCATGTAACCGTAAGTATGTAGTATGCATACTTCTTGCCACAGCTCGACTAGACGTGCGTGGCCTCACTCTATTCAAGTGGACGGATCGATACAGTGCACGTCTAGTTGGAATGTGTATATCGCATACTTGTAGTCACATGACTGCCTGGTCTCGTTATTGACAGTGGAGGATCTTGACAGTTCGTACTTTGCACTATGTGAGGATTCATTAATCTGCAGTCAGATAAAAAAAAGTCTGCAGTCACCATTAAACCTTTTTTTTCTGGGATTTTTGGCCAGTAACCAGCCCTAAGCAATGATTGACAGCTATAACTGTATGCATATTTATACAAAGATAAGTTATACTGATTTTTTTTGACAAAACCATATCCCAATCTGTCCAGCTCTCCCTGTTCTATAACATGGCACCATGCTACACTTCTCTTCTACCATGGACTGTGGGCAGTTGGCCCAGTTTTTGTGCACTTTGTGAACCTATAAAAACAATACAAGTTAGGGGACTTTCACACTAGCGTTTCGGATCCGGCAATACAGAACTTGCCGCAAGCCCCATACAGAATGCATAGGGCTCGCTGCAAGTGCTGCCGTTAGGTGGCAATTGCGGCACATGCGGTTTTCTGTCCGGATCTGATGGATCCAAACAGAAACGCTAGTGTGAAAGGGGCCTTAATGGGTTAAAGAAAGCACGCGTTTGTCAGCCTGAAGGATATTCTGACAAATGTTTACTCCATGTCCAGATCCTCCTCATCATCCGGTAGGAACAAACTGATGGGAACATGTTAGCTAAATGTACATTATAACAGGCAGGACGGATGTTAGAGGAGATGTCTGGCTTGTGTCCTGAGATACTTGGAGAGAAAGCACTTGAAACAAGTAGTTAATAGGTTTCCGGATATTCTGTAGTTATTTACATAGCTCTTAAGCTTTGATGAATGTATGATCACAAGTGGGTATATCATCTTCCTATTAAAGTGTAGCTATGGGCTGAAATCAAAACTAATGCCAATGTTCATTTCTCGACCATAAGCCGTCTTCAAAGGCATGTCAGAGGATTTGGCAGTACATCCAACCGTCCTCACAACCGCAGACCACGTATACGACAGCAGCCAAGGAACTCCACATTCAGCATCTTCACCTCCAAGATCGTCTGAGACCAGCCACCTGGACATCTGCGGCAACAATGGGTGTGTCGTGGACCAGACTGGTAGCCGGGACTTCGCGGGCAGGCATAGCTTTTTCCTCCTGTCACGGAACCGCGCCTGCCGAAGTGGGGTCCGGTGGTCCAGACTTCAAAGGAATATTGGCTGGACAGATTTAAAAGGTTGTTTTAATTTGTGACGCCACCTGTGAGTGTTCCGGTGATGCCCACCGGCGCTGCTTGGCCTCCGGGAGATGGGATGCAGCAAGATGGAACGCTCCCACAGGACGAGCGGGAGTCCCCGAAGCTGCGCAAGATGTTGTGAGGCAGCTGCATTCTAGCATGCGGAGATAGACAGTTCTGAAAAAGGCACGGACACTGAAAGTCTCTGTAACGGGTAGTTTACTGTAACCAGCAGATGATACATGGCATACAGTTAACGGGTAACGGACCAGGTGGACTCAGCAATGACCAGTGTTTCTCAGAGCTCCGCGGTGTTCCTCCATTCTAACTTAGTTTGGTTGCCGTTGTCGCCTTTGAGTGCCAAGGTCGGGTACAAGGAGGCTGCTTCAATTTCCCTACCGGTGAATTCTGGCCGGATTTGTGGGGAGCCTTGGGTCCTTTTGGTGGGTACTCCGCTGGCAAGTCGACTCTGTGTGTGCGGCTGGTGGTGGGGTGCTCCTGTAGAGCGGTCCTCCACTCCTGGTTTGCATGGCAGTGATAACGACTCCCAGCTTCGGAACCAGTAATCTGGTTGTAGATAGGCACGGGGATGTTTTGGCCTGTATATGGTTGCCCAGGATCCGGTTTCAAGGTGCCAAGCATTGGCGCCGACCGGAGGTGGTCTGGGGCTGCACGGAACTGTGCAGAGCCCCCGCTCCTACGTTCCTTCCTCTCTGCTTCCTCTCTCTCTTCTCCACTACACACTACCTCTAACACTCCACCCACCAGGACCTTATTGGCCCTCTATTCTGATGTGCATGTAGGGTATGGAGCTCTGAGTTTTAACCATGTCATTGCTTAGTCAGAGAATATTGCTGCTGCTGTCTTGGCTGCAATACCTCCTGTGATGCACTCATTGCAGGGCGCCACATGTGCATAACCAAAGAATATCTGCACAAACTGCCAGATATTGTGTAAGCAAGCTCATCTGCAGGTCATCTTCAACAGGGTCTCCACCTGACCGCTGTTTATTGTCGTAACCGACTTGATTGGGCAAATGCTCACATTGTGCCATCTAACACATTGGAGAGGTGTTCTCTTCATGGAGGAATCCAGGCTTTCACTGTACAGGGCATATGGCAAATGATGGTCTCACCAGATACTGACTGGTTTACTGACCTTTACGGATGCCCCAATACTGTAAAACTGCACACTTTAAAGTTGCCTTTGATTGTGGCCTGCCTGACTCCACAGTGTACAGGTGTGGCTGACTGCAGTGACCGTTGAACCTAGTTCCCAAAAAGAGTATGTAAGCGGTGCCACTCCACAAAATGAGCACCGACTCCAACTCCAACTCCACAGCCCTGGGTACCAGGATGATATGTATGTGAATCGGTGCACTGGTTAGTAAGAAAATAACTGATTTTGTGAGGACACCTTTGGGCGCTAGAAGAGCTAAATCTTCTTTGAATCCCTTTTCGTAGATCCCAGCGGAAGATTGTTGATAACGAAATAACAGACTTCCCTTGGCTCATCCCCAAGACTTGGATGAGAGGAAAGAACTGTGAGAACTTCAAATTGTAAGTCCTATGCTCAGGCCCCGCAAGAGACATCTTGACAGGAAGTGTGCATGCGCGATCTAGAGTTTGGCACCAAACTAGGGCAGGTAACTGCAGCTGTCGTAAAAGGAATTGAACTTTTCTCCAACTTTGACTGTGGTCAGTGTTTAGGTTTTGTACCCATGTAGACTTTTGTGATGTGTCGGTTCCATGGAGAAAGGTTTAGAATTGTGGATAGTGAACTACTGTGCTGCCCCACCGGTTTGTGCACTCAGAAATTAGCACTGCATCACTAGAGTAGTTTTCGTGCTCCTGCAGTAGGCAGGGCACATCTTAGGTAAATTTGCTGCACAAGTTATGTGACATTCCGGGTTAGTATGTGGCAGCATGTGGTGCCGGTCAACCTTGACCAGGCATATGTTACTTTGATATGTTGGTAACCCCTGTTTTATCAGAGAATCCCTACCTGCTGCTCCTCTAGTATAAAGATCTGTTTCTTTGAGAACTGTCTGGTCTTGTTTCTGCTCTGTGACCTGCTCTATCCTGGTACAAATCCATCGGTACACGGCTTAGAAGCCTAAGGCGCACCTGTGCAATAACCATGCTGTCTAATCAGCATCTTGATAAGCCACACCTGTGAGGTGGATGGATTATTTTAGCAAAGGAGACATGCTCACTAACACAGAATTAGACAAATCTGTGAACAAAATGTGAGAGAAAAAGGCCTATTATTCATAGAAAAAGTCTTAAATAAGTATTTGATCCCTTGCTGATTTTGTAAGTTTGCCCACTGACAAAGACATGAACAGTCTATAATTTTAAGGGAAGGTTAATTTTAACAGTGAAAGATAGAATATCAAAAATAAAATCCAGAAAATCACATTGTCTACATTATATAAAGTTATTTGCATTTTGCAGAGAGAAATAAGTATTTGATCCCTCTGGCAAAAAAGACTTATTGCTTGATGGCAAAACCCTTGTTGGCAGCACAGCAATCAGACTTTTCTGTGTTGATGATGATGAGGTTTGTGCACATGTCAGGAGGAATTTTGCTCCACTCCTCTTTCCAGATTATCTCTAAATCATTAAGATTTCGAGGCTGTCAGTTGGCAACTCGGAGCTTCAGCTCACTCCATAAATTTTCTATGGGATTAAGGTCTGGAGACTGGTTAGGTCACTCCATTCCCTTAATGTGCTTCTTTTTGAACCACTCCTTTGTTGCCTTGGCTGTATGTTTTGGGTCATTGTCATGCTGGAAGACCCAGCCATGACCCATTTTTAATATCCTGGCGGAGGGAAGGAGGTTGTCATTCAGGATTTTATGGTACATGGCTCCATCCATTGTCCCATTGATGCGGTGAAGTAGTCCTGTGCCCTTAGCAGAGAAACACTCCCAAAACATATTTCCACCGCCATGCTTGACTGTAGGGACTTTGTTCTCTGGATCATAGGTAGCATTTCTTTTCCTCCAAACACGGCGAGTTGAGTTAATGCCAAGAGCTCCATTTTTGTCTCATCTGACCACAGCACCTTCTCCCAATCACCAGGGTGTCATTGGTAAACTTCAGACGGGGGCACATGTGCCTTCTTGAGCAGTGGGACTTTGCGGGCACTGCAGGATTTTAATCCATTATGGAGTAATGTGTTACCAATGGTTTTCTTGATGACAGTGGTCCCAGCTGCCTTGAGATCATTAACACGTTCTCCCGTGTAGTTTAGGCTGATGCCTCACCTTCCTCATGATCCTGGATACCCCATGAGGTGAGATCTTACATGGAGCCCCAGATTGATGTGGATTGACACTCATTGTGTATTCCTTCCATTTTCTTACTATTGCACCTACAGTTGTCTCCTTCTCCCTCAGCTTTGTCTTACTTATGTTCTTGTAGTCCATTCCAGCCTTGTGCAGGTCTAGGATCTTTTCCCTGACATCCTTAGGAAGATCTTTGGTCTTCCCATGTTGTAGAGGTTAGAGGTGACTGAGTGTGTGGACAAGAGTCTTTATACAGGTGACAATGTAACACAGCTGTGTGTAATGCAGGTAACGAGGTGATTAGGAGCGTCTGATTGTGGGTTTACACGTCCCGATATCGGGCCGATATCGGAGCCAACGACGCAGGAGCGCGCTTTTTGAGCGCGCTTTTCCCGCTATCGCATCGCCGGTTTAGACAGCCCGATATCGGGATACAACGTCCCGACGATGTGTACGCCCCCCAACCCAGGAACGACCAGTTAACATGGGAGTGAATGGGTGACGTGGGCGTACACATCGTAGTTGGGCTGTCACACGGGACGATGCGGCTACAACGGCCATACGATATCGGGCGGTTGAATAGCTCGCTCATTCAACCCCGATATCGTTTTGGCATCGTTCCAGCATCGCGTTGTACGTTCAAACCGTACAACGAGCGAACGATATCGGGTCCAACTCCCGAACCACGTGACTTCTGGTCGGAGTTGGACACCGATATCGCGACGTGTAAACCCACCATAACTGGTCTGTAGGAGCCAGAACTCCTAATGGTTGGGAGGGGATCAAATACTTTTTTCTCTCTGCAAAATGCAAATACATTTATATAATTTAGACAATGTGATTTTCTGGATTTTATTTTTCATATATTCTATCTCTTTGTGTTAATATTAACCTACCCTTAAATTACAGACTGTTCATGTCTTTTGTCAGTGGGCAAACTTACAAAATCAGAAAGGGATCAAATACTTATTTCCTTCACTGTATCTATGGTCTATCTATAGATCAATCATCTATGCATGTGTCTATCTAGCTATCTATTTATCTATCGTCTGTATGTCTTTCTAGCCATGTATTAACTATTTGGTGAAATAAATCTATTACGTGGATTGATGGGAAAGGATAAAGTATTAGACACAAATACAGAATATTTAGGGATTAGTTGGAGCTTGTGTGCATACTTCAACCTCAGCAAATAAAGAAATAACTATCCAAATATTCACCTCCGGGACAAGTGGATCTGATTACACTTTATTTTTATTCAGTCTCCTATACGTGTTGTGACAGTGTCGGAGCATACCTGGACGTAGGTTTCCTGCCTTGGGTAAATAGCGCTCCGTTGTGTCACCTCTGCAATTTCTAAATGAGACGCTTAATATCACTTACCCCGGGTCACTTACTGCCAGTGGATCTCCCACTACAACACAAATATTTTCATTGAGAAACCACTTAAAGGAATTGTCAAGAATTACAGACCGGATCTGCTCTATTTCCCAAATCAGCGCCATTCTTGACGACTATCTTTGTAGTTCGGGGGGCTGTCATTTGCATTTGTTGGTGTATTATAACGAGACTTACACATCTTAAATCCGGCACCCTTGTACATAGGTTCAGACACCAACCACCTACAACCTCCTACATTGTGGCTGTCTCCTGCTATGACCTGGGTACACCCCCTGTGGGAGGAGATCGGTGCCATCTTGTGAAGCACTCAACATATGCTGTGGGCCACATATTCCCACTGTAATTGTGGCGCCCCACTATGTAGGTGCCACAAAAGGGGTACTGCACCCGTAAAAGAGGTGTAGTCACTCCACTGCAAGTGGATTTATGGACGGTAGGAGGAACCCTAAACCCACACCCCACACTAGGTCACACAGTGGGAGGGAACCCTGGAGGTTATATAGTCGCCCCAAGGGGGGACTAGAGTCAGTCTAGGACTCGGGGAGAAAGGAGTCAGACGGTGGGTTCTGGACCAGATAAGGAGCATCTGGGACAGGCTCACCAGGAGCAAGGGGGGGTTTACCTTGGCTGAGGGACCCAGGGAAACGATAACAGATCCCAGACAGAGAAGAAAGGAGCAAGAGGCTCGGGTGGGAGTCCGCTCAAAGTAAGAAACCGGGTACCGGAGCCTGCACCTGCAGGAACCTTCACGCCTGTAGAAAATCCATAGAAGGGGGTATCTTCAGATACGGCCCTGACTCCTAAGCACCCACTAGAGGGGGACCAGACACCACTGGCAAGCCGCTGTGCAGGAGCCACAGAGTCCCGGGCGCTGCCGTGTTCAACAGAGGCTTCAACCGACGGGAGCAAGGGAGGTAAAGAGAGACAGCAGGAAGGTCAGACTTAATCTATACGAAGTCAGGCTTCACACCACTACTGGGAGGCGAGGGAACAGGAGGAACAAGAAAGGCATATGCGAAGGGGTCCGTCTACTTACCATAAAATCTACTTGCAGTCACCCATAACCATTTTCTGATGACATCATACTGCACTGTGAACTGTAATGACTGCTGAGTTCCAGTAAAGTACCCGGTGAAGTGACTTGTCAACTCTGCTGCATCTTTCCTAGCATAGACTGATTCCGTCCACAAATCGCTGCCCGGCGGTCCAGTCCTGCCTGCGGAGGACTACACCATCATTGCCGCAATACCGTCGACCACCGGAGGACTGTGGCGGCGCTGGTGAGCATCACCAGGTACTGCAGGTGGCGTCATGAACAAACTTTATTTTATTTATTTTTCCCTTATTCATTGACCCCAGGGCCACAGCCTCAGGCAGCCGCCCGTGACCTCTAGCCTGAGACTGAGATCTGAGTACCCTGCCCTGGGTGAGTCATAATCAATCAGGGCTCAGCGGGAGCGGAGCAGCGACAGGAGGAGGTGCTGGCAGCAGAGGTCATGGATGAGGTGAGTACTGGCGGAGGAACCGGTGATCACAGCCTGATATCATCAGTACAGTACCAGATCACTGCTCACCGCCGCCGTGTTCAGAGCTCAGTGGAGAAGTCATCAGGGTGCTGTGCTCTGAACACAATGACACAGCAAACTGACATAGCAGAGATGTGTACTGTATGGAGCACTATATGGGTCAGATTATACTATGGAGCACTATATGGGACACTTATCTTTGAAGCACTATATGGACATATTATGTACTATGGAGCAATGTATGGGACACATTGTACTTTGGAGCACTATATGGGGCACGTTATACTACGGAGCACTATATGGGCCACATTATACTATGGAACACTATATGGAATAAAATATACTATAGAGCACTATATGGTCATACTATACTGTATTATGGAGCACTATATGGGACACCTTATACTAAGGAGCATTATATGGGACACGTTATACTAAGGAGCATTATATGGGACACGTTATACTATGGAGCACTATATGAGACATATTATACTGTACTATGGAGCACTATATGGGACTCATTATACTATGATGAAGCATTCTATGGATAAATTATACTATAGGGGCACTATCTAGGTCATATTATACGTACTATGGAGCACTATATGGAACACATTATACTATGGAGCACTCTATGGGACACATAGTACTATGGAACACTATATGGGATAAAAGTATACTATAGAGAAATATATGTGTGGCACCCTGGCACCCTGGTTGGGGCACCACAGAACTCCTGGTACACAAATGGAGTGGAAACACCAAGCAACACTCACCACTTACAACACCTTAGAACACCCTGTTTCACCCCAGGCCTCTAGGGGGAGCTCCACTGGTAACCTTAAGCCAGTTCCCCTATAAATAGGGTCCTGGAGGGAAAAACAGCAGAGTGTGCAGACGCTAGGAGAGCTGCAGGAAGTGTGCAGTCACTGGTACTGGAGCTATACTAGGCCCATACCAGCACACCCAGCAAGTGAGAGACCCTTGCAACTGGGGTCATAGGACAGGAGAAAAGCACCTCTCAGGGACAGAAGAGTTATCCTAACTCCCCCTCACCATCCGGTTACTGGAACCGAGCTGTGGGGACTACCACATAAACCACAGAGAGACCAGCACCAAAGCCAGGGAGTTTAGCCCCCTGTTCACCTGAAGCACCCACGGATGAGAGCCCAGGGAAGAGGATAGATTTAGCTTCATCCCTTTAACAGTGCCCTCAGTGCAGTTAACCCAGGTGAATCACGTTCCACCGAACGTATAACCCGGTCCGGCAGGATTCCATATCCACCTGACCCACCAGAACAGCATAGAAGGAAGCCTACACACTGCTTGCTGTGGAACTCCAGGAGTGTCAACCTCATCACCCGGTCCGAGTGTACCTGTTGCCACCAGTAAAGGTACCCAAAAGACTTTGTGTGTGTCAGCGCATTATTCCTGGATATAACACGCAGCACTACAAAGCTGCCTATACACCACCAAGTGCAGCTCCTGACCCCCCGTCCTGTGGGGAGCGTCCTATCTTGCTGCCATACATCCCCCGGAGGCCCAAGCAGCACCGGTGAAATCACCGGAATTCCCGCAGGTGGCGTCACGACAACTAAGAACTAACCCTTATCTGTTCAGCCATCCCCTTTGATCTGGACCACCGGGCCCCACAGCCTCGGGCGCGGAACCGTGACAGGGAGAAGCAACGCCCAAGACGTGAAGACCCGGCTACGGTGAGTCATATGGGTCATATTATACAGTATTTTATCAAAATTATTTGGGGAGTACACCGGAGCTAGCAGATCATCAGCAATTTAATGAGTTGCTGCTCTACCCTTTTGGTGATACTGCATGTGACCCACCTATGTTTTTCTCGTGGTGATAAAATATATAAATATAAGGGTTAGCGCTAAAGGGCCCATTACACACTTCAATGTCCCAGCGATCCGACTTGCCCTGGACGATCCGACGTTTATTGATCGCTAGTGAGGTGTCACACGTACAGATATCATGAACGGCGCAGCAATGACTCCGCGACAAGGGAACTATATTAGCCGTCGTTTGAATGCTTATATTCCTTATATTCCTATGTCCTGAATAGGCGAAGTCGTTAACGACATCGTTATCAAGGTGTCACACACGCCGATGCTGCAGGTTAAACGGACGATCAGCGACTGATTTATGGTCCGATTCATAAACCTCCGATCAATGATCAGCCGACTTATCGCTGGTTGTATCAAGTGTCACACGCAACGACGTCGTTGCACCGCCCCAAAAGCCGTGACGTTTCAACGATATCATAGTCTGTGACGAGGCCTTAATTCTTTGCTGTCTGTGTGAAAGGAGAGTAAGAGATGTCTGTTTAACCCTTCTTTGGGATGTTTATCAAAAAAATCATCAAATAGTTACATACTGAGGATTTTAGGATTCAGCCCCAATATGTACAGTTTATCATGGATCAGGGAACTGTTAAGATTTAATAGTGTGCCTATGACACCTGATCTTTAAAAATGTTTAAGATAAAATGTATACAATAAATCTAGACAATTAAAAGTATGTAATAAAAAACTGATAGTTTTCATACACTACGAGTATATCAAGTCCCCTGTGCTATAGAGTTAGACATAGTGACTTCTTTTGGTGCAGCCTTTCTCAGCAGTGGTGGGTACGGCTGGGTGCCCGAGAATGATTGAGTTAGAAGATCATACAAAAATACTGATAAACTGGCATATACCTTTGTAAGATCTAAGGAAAGGCACTCGGGCACCCAGCACTAAGGAGCACTATGGGACACATTGACTATGGAGCACTATATGGAGCACATTGTAACTATGGAGCACTATATGGGACACATTGTACTATGGAGCACTATATGGGACACATTGTACTATGGAACACTATATGGGACACATTGTACTATGGAGCACTATATGGGACACACTGTACTCTGGAGCACTATATGGGACACATTACACTATGGAGCACTATATGGGACACATTAACTATGGAGCACTATATGGGAACACTTGTACTATGGAGCACTATATGGGACACATTGTACTATGGAGCACTATATGGGACACATTACACTATGGAGCACTATATGGGACACATTGTACTATGGAGCACTATATGGGACACATCTACACTTGGAGCACTATATGGGACACATTGTACTATGGAGCACTATATGGGACACATTACACTATGGAACACTATATGGGACACATTGTACTCTGGAGCACTAATGTGGACACACTTACACTATGGAACACTCTATGGGACACACTTAACTATGGAGCACTATATGGGACACATTAACTATGGAGCACTATATGGGACACATTCACTATGGAGCACTATATGGGACACACTGTACTACTGGAGCCTATATGGGACACATTACACTATGGAGCACTATATGGGACATATTGTACTATGGAGCACTATATGGGACACATTGTACTATGGAGCACTATATGGGACACATTGTACTATGGAGCACTATATGGGACACACTGTACTTGGAGCACTATATGGGACACATTGTACTATGGAGCACTATATGGGACACACTGTACTACTGGAGCACTATATGGGACACATTGCACAATGGAGCACTATATGGACACATTAACTATGGAGCACTATATGGGACACATTGTACTCTGGAGCACTATATGGGACACACTGTACACTTGGAGCACTATATGGGACACATTACACTATATGGGACACTGTACTATGGAGCACTATATGGGACACATTACACTATGGAGCACTATATGGGACACACTGTACTATGGAGCACTATATGGGACACATTACACTATGGAGCACTATATGGGACACATTGTACTATGGAGCACTATATGGGACACATTACACTTGGAGCACTATATGGGACACATTGTACTATGGAGCACTATATGGGACACATTACACTATGGAGCACTATATGGGACACATTGTACTATGGAGCACTATATGGGAACACTTGTACTCTGGAGCACTATATGGGACACATTACACTATGGAGCACTATATGGGACACATTGTACTATGGAGCACTATATGGACCATTGTACTCTGGAGCACTATATGGGACACATTGTACTATGGAGCACTATATGGACACATTGTACTATGGAGCACTATATGGGACACATTGTACTATGGAGCACTATATGGGACACACTGTACTATGGAGCACTATATGGGACACATTGTACTATGGAGCACTATATGGGACACATTGTACTATGGAGCACTATATGGGACACACTGTACTATGGAGCACTATATGGGACACATTGTACTAGGAGCACTATATGGACACATTGTACTATGGACACTATATGGGACACATTGTACAATGGAGCACTATATGGGACACATTACACTATGGAGCACTATATGGACACATTGTACTCTGGAGCACTATAGGGACACATTACACTATGAGCACTATATGGGACACATTGTACTCTGGAGCACTATATGGGACACATTGTACTATGAGCACTATATGGACACACTGTACTATGGAGACTATATGGACACATTACACTATGAGCACTATATGGGACACATTACACTATGGACACTATATGGACACATTGTACTCTGGAGCACTATATGGGACACATTGTACAATGGACACTATATGGGACACACTGTACTATGGACACTAATGGGACACACTGTACTATGGAGACCTATATGGACCCATCTTGGGATGTTTAAAGCGGGCTGTCCATGCTCGCGACCATCAACTTAACTGAACTGGAATTGTTTGTAAAGAGGAAGGTCAAAAATACTTCATCCAGGATCCAGGAACTCATTAACAGCTACAGGAAGCCACTAGAGGCAAAAGGTGATCCACTAAATATTAATGTCACTTTTCTGTTGGGTGCCATACTTTTGCACCTGTCAATTTTGAAATAATGCATTTTCACATTTTCGTTAGTACAATAATCTCATTTCAATCCTGAAATATTACTGTGTCCATCAGTTATACATATATCACACTGAAATTACTGTTCCATCAGCTTATTACATATATCACACTGAAATATTACTGTGTCCATCAGTTATTACATATATCACCTGAAATATTACTGTGTCCATCAGTTATTACATATATCACACTGAAATAGCTGTTGCAAAAACCCAATTTTAAAAAAAAAAAATGATTAAGATTAAGAGGGGTGCCCAAACTTTTTCATATGACTGTAATACTCCAGTACATGTTTTTCTTGGCAGGGTTCAAGGCCAGGATTGCAATGCTGAACCACCTATCTAATCTTTGCCTTATTTTGTTTCTATATTATCTGTTTCTAGCTTTGGTTAAAAATATTTTTTGCAATTGGTTTAATTAAACATTTTGCGTTGTTTGCCTTCTATAACCACTCTCTGTTGCTGCAGAATGAGTTATCTGAGGATCCATAAGCGAGCTCAATCTGATGGAAAAGTATTATCTTCCTTCTTCTGAGCTCCTCTCGGTTCATTTATGACTATGAAATTCAATTCACCTTTCATATAGTCAGAAATCAGCTGAAGTCAGAATAAGAAGGTAAGACTCACTGATGGATTCTCAGTAAACTCATTATGCAGCCGGAAATAGACAGTGCAACACAGCAGGCACAAAGTGCAACATTTTTTTTTTTTTTTTTATTCTTTTTTATTAGAGTTTTACAATATATAACAAAGTAATAAAGATATAACTACAATCTCAAAATGCAGGTCAAGAAAGGCATTCATTGTACAAAAACAGCCCCCAACCTCCTCCACCCCCTCAACCCTTTCCCCCACCCCTTAGCGACTAGATATACTAGATGGAGGGATAGATGGAAGGTCTGGATAGATGAATAGACAGACAGATAGATATGGGTGGATGGATGGATGGATAGAGATTCGTCCAATAAACAAAAACAGGCAGCACTCCAAATATAAGATGCAGAAATGTGGATTTAATGATCCATCAACTGCCTTTGGGTTCAATAGGAGGGCTACTCCGCCTGCGGTCTGTCGTCTCAGCCGTGGTTCTAGGGCCCGGTATCACCGTCCCTCTCTTCCCCTCACACTCCCCGGGTGCCGGCTTCGGACGTGCTTTCTCTCTGCGGCTCCTCGCACTGGCTCTTCCAGATTCTGCGCTCCTTACACCCCACTCGTCCAGGACGTGTGATTCTGTCTTTGCTGCTCAGCCTACACCGGCCTACAGTTAGAAGGAGCCTGGTAGAGCCTCACCACCGAGGACTATTGGAGGCTAGGATGAGAATAGAGTGTCGGCTCTAGATGGGACCGCAGATTTACCCGGTATCCCCAGACAACCTACGGGGGACCACAGCTACACGTTAGGGTCCCTACCCCAAAGGACAGGCAGCTCAGTGGCAACCCTGAGGGCTCACAGTAGTCCGAGCCACCGCCATACTGTCCAGAGTCACGCACACAAAGTGAATAAGAGAGAAAGAGAACAGAAAGCCTGGAAAGGACACAGAGACAGAGTGAGGGGTCATAGGAAGGAGTAACCTGGCTGCAGAGAGTAAAGGAAAGTGTACCCGTGTAAAGACTGTAACTTGTGAACTGTAACTGGAACTGTGAGCTGTACTTGAGAAGTTTAAGAAGAAAAGACGGTGAACCCTGAATCTGACTCCCTCGCATGCTTCTGCCTGCACATGATTCCCTCCACACAGGTCTGCAGAAGATCCCCGCCTGGAGAGCCACAGCTTGTCAGCTCGAACACTGAAGGAGAATTCCTGCAGCATCTGGACAGTAAGTGCATTGCATCCAGCACAAGCCTGCACCATACCCTACACAATAGACTTTTTCATCACTGCCCCGGGGAACCCAGTTCTGCCCACTGGAACTATTCCATCCTAGCTGCCATTACATCATCCCCGAAGGTTCTGCGGCAGCGGTGGCCCCATTACTGGCCACACACTGTGGGTGGCATCACGACTGACATTATCCCCTGTAAATATACCCTTATTATTGCCAGGGCCCGGGACACGGTCCAGACCAGGACCATCCGTGACATCCCCAGTAGCAGACCCGGTCCAGTACCGAGTACCCCATCCCAGTGGGCTCGACACAAGCAAACTTACTTAAAGACTTTAATGACACAATTTGTCATGTGCACTAAGGAGCCAATCACTGTGAATGTAAGCTTTGATTTGAGAGGAGCCCACAGGTCCTTGCCATTGGACAAGTAGTATTGCAATACTTGTTTCTCCCAGTACACAGTCACCAGCAGTCAGAGAGGTTAAAAAAAAAAAAGACTTGGTTTACTGACAGTGGAGAGCTGGCTCCTATCAGTCACAGCAGGGAGCCGGCTCTATGTGAGGGATCGTTTACGAACGACACATCACTAATGTATGTAAAGCCAGCTATGGCCAGAACCATAGAAGCAGGAACGGCATCTGTGGGGGGAAGAATGGGAAGGGTTGCCACTACCACCGGGCACCACCATGGATGCCGCCTCTCTGTCCCAGCAGGGGCCCCCGCCCGAGGCAAACAGCTCAAGTCACCTCATGGTAAGTGCACCCCAGTGATTATGCCCTTCTATTGGATTCCTTTATATAAAAAGACTATAAAAGCTAGAAATACTATATATAAAAAAGATATATCAAAATTCTCAGCCGTTCCTGATCTATAGCATACTGCTTCCAGGTTAGACATCATGTATAACTTCATAGGTTTAATTTAAAGGGGTATTCCTATCTCCAAGATCCTATCCCAATAATTAGTAGGGGTCATAATAATAATAATAGCAAATATGTCCAAGTAGAAATGTAGTATAGTTCTCCTGATTATCTATGTCACTTACAGTTGATAAAGTGGATAATGAGACAATCTTACCAGCCTTCGCCATCATCTTCACAAAGTATTTTGCTTTAGTTCTTAGGTTGATATGCACGTCGCCCCAAAGTACATTCATCTCTGGGACTCAGAACCCGTCTCTATCCTGAGCGGTATGATGGCTGAACATTTCCATCTTGTTTGTACATGCATATCATTTTTTGTACAGATGAACTAGGTACCTTCAGGTATATTGAACCAGACTTTCACAAGTCCACATTTCTCATCCTGATATCTTGACTGATTTCTTTAGACTTTCCCATGATGCTACACAAAGAAGCAGTGTGTTGCAGGTGTGCACTAAAATACATCCACGGGTGTGTCTCTAACTCAGATGCTTTCAAACACATGACATCATCATCTGGGCTGTCCCAAATTGTTTTAAAGGCTTGGTAATTTTAGTATATGTAAACTTGTGATTTTGCAGAAAGTAATAAAAATGCCTCAAAACATTCTCTCTTACCACATGTGCAGGGCATTACAGCTGAGGTATCTACCGTATGTCTGCAACCATGAGCAACTAACTGTCAATATATGAGTTGTCATAACCATGAACCCCTTAGCTCAGTGATGGTCAACCTTTTGAGCTTTGTGTATCAAAATTTGCCAAATAAATGATCATAACTCAGGTGGTGTCTTACTTCGAGAAAAAACAATAATTTTCTGACATTTGTAGCTGTAATAACAAAAAGTTATTTTGGATATGGCCCCATTCTGGTATGTAGCCCCTTATTCCGGATATAGCCCCCATACTGGGATATACCCCCCATCCGGGTACATTAACCCCATCCTGGATATGACCCCCATTCTGGTATATAGCCCCTTATCCTGGATACAGCCCCCATATTTATATATACCCTCATCCTGGTACATTACCCCCATCCTGGATATGGCCCCCATTCTGGTATATAGCCCCTTATCCTGGATATAGCCCCCATACTGGGATATAGCACCCCTCCATCCTAGTTCATTACCCTCCATCCTGGCTATGGTCCCCATTCTGGTATAAACACCCAACACTGGGATACAACACCCCTCTTCCTGGTACATTAGCTCCCATCCAGGCTATGGACCCCATACTGGTATATGGTCCCCTATCCTGGATATAGCACCCATACTGGGATTTAACCCCCATTCATGGTACAATACCCTCCATCCTGGATATGGCCCCCATCCTAGTGCACACACAAAAATAATAAACAATTTAACTCACCTATCCCTCGTTCCTCTCCATCGCTCAAGCAAAGTGTCAGCATTCCGCTGCCCGACACTGATAACATAATAGCTCAGCTTCAATATGGTGCTGCACTTGTCCCACCTTCGGATGGTGAGCTGAAGCTGTGATTGACACTGATTGCATGTAATCACAGTGTCAGCATCCGAAGGCGGGACAAGTGCGGCACCGTAATGAAGCTGACAATCAAAGTGTCAGCATTCCGCCGCCCGCCACTGATAACATAATAGCTCGGCTTCAATTCGGCGCCGCACTTGTTCCACCTCCGGATGCTGACACTGATTGCAAGCAGTCAGTGTCAATCACAGCGTCAGCTCAGCATCCGAAGGTGGAACAAGTGCGGCGCCGAATTGAAGCCGAGCTATTATGTTATCAGTGGCGGGCGGCGAAATGCTGACACTTTGATGAGCGATGGAGAGGAACGAGGGATAGGTGAGTTAAATTGATTATTGTTTTTGTGGGTGGCGGGTGAAACTGAGCCATGACACACGTGTCAGCAAAAACACTTCAGTGTGTCACGCGTGTCATAGGTTAGCCACCACTGCCTTAGCTTGAGATAAGTGACAGCTAATCAGGAGAACTATACTACATGTCTAATTGGAGGGATTTGCTAATATTATTATTATTACACCTACTACATATAGGGATAGGATGTTGGAGATGGGAACACCACTTTGAGTACCCGTGATGCTGTTTCACCATCTCTAGTGTCAGACTACATAGAGTTAATGAAGTTTAGTTGACAAATTGGGTCAACATCATTCGATTGATCCTTCAGTCCTGCAGTTTGAACTACGGGTAAGGACAACCTCTCTTTTATGTTGATGTTGATGTTTTATATTATATGGCATAATATGTATTGGTCGGGTTGGTATTTCAGTTTTGATAGAGTATTGTCAGAACTCCTGATGTTTGTGATGTCTGTATACGGGCTGTGAACCGTGCCGTCCTTCAGTCATCGTGTGCCGCGCTGCAGGATGTTGCGGGGACATGTTACACCGCTCTGTTGGTGAATCCTGATGCAGTTTTCAGCACCCTTTATCCCTGCACACAAGACATTTTCCTCTCAAGCCTGTAGTGAAAGCTCGGACAAAGAGGCGATCAACACATTTACATTTTACCTTTTCTTTCTGCACAGTGATTTATAAACTGTGGAATAAAAACCAACTTGGTGCCTAAATATTAATTTACTGTACTTATACCCCAACTCTTATCCTATGGGATATAAAATAAAAAAAAATTAAAAAAAAGAAGTTTTAAGAAAGTGTAAAAAATTAATAATTACATTTTTATAGGAAATCTCAATATTTGCCTTAGGCTGGTTTCACGCTAACGTTTTTTGGAATCGAGCCGACACCATATCAGTTTTCTCCCCCATTGACTTTCAATGGGGACGGGGGAACATGCGGGTGCATGTGGTTGTATACTGTTCTAGCCAGATCCGGATATCAATAGATTGTGGCCAAAAAGAAAAACACAAAATGTTACATTTTTGTTGTTCGGTTACAAACCAGAGGCACCCGGATCCGTCACTATAGGGGTGGCATTAAAATGGAGCTCTATGGAACCCAGATCTGGTGGGAGCAGGATCCCGCGACATCCGGACGCCGGATTCAGGTTTCTTGACTGAGCATGCCCAGAAGCCAGTTTCATAGGTAACACCCACTAGGTGACATGTCATTTTTTACCCGATACGTCAAAACATACAGAACCCTATGCAACAGAATGCTACCGCACCAGTATTACCGTCAGTCTGATCAGTAATAATAATGGTGCGAGAGCATCTAGTTGCATCAGATTTTACAATTGCGGGAGGATGCAGGTTTTTGACGTACCCTCACCGGATTAAAAATCCCGTAGTGTAAAACCAGCCTTACTATTATTATTATTTAGTTATAGAGCGCCATTAATTCCACGGTGCTGTACATGAGAAAGGGTTACATACACACAAATAAAAAATACAACGAGCAAACTAACAGTGACTGACTGATACAGAGGGAGAGAGAGGACACTGCCCTTGCGGGATTACATTCTACAGGGTAATGTGGAGGGAAATAGTAGGTTGGGTCTGCTCGGGTGGTGGAACGCTGGGTCCAGTGGTGGTGGAGTGCCAGGTCCAGTGGTGGTGGAGCGCCAGGTCCAGTGGTGGTGGAGCGCTGGGTCCAGTAATAGTGGAGCGCCAGGTCCAGTGGTGGTGGAGCGCCGGGTCCAGTGGTGGTGGAGCGCAGGTCCAGTGGTGGTGGAGCACGGGTCCAGTGGTGGTGGAGCACCGGGTCCAGTGTAGTGGAGCAACGGGTCCAGTGGTGGGTGGAGCGCCGGGTCCAGTGGTGGTGGAGCGCCAGGTCCAGTGGTGGTGGAGCACACGGGTCCAGTGGGTGGTGGAGCGCTGGGTCCAGTAGTGGTGAGCTGGCACTGTGGTCATTGCAGGTTGTAGGCTGTTCTGAAGAGATGGGTTTTCAGGTTCTGCTTGAAGGTTCCGAGTGTGGGGGACAGTCAGACGTTCTGAGGTCACCAACCGTCCAGGACAGTCCATAATAATAGGCCACTTCTTTTGTCCTGTCCGTAAAAAAAAAAAAAATTTCAGGGGTCCAAATTTTTTTTTTAAGTTAAATAAATTTATACAGATTATTTTGGCTGTAATCATCAATTTACGGTTTGCAGTGAATGCAGCTGATGTCTTCATATCAGAATTGTGGGCTGTAGACATGGATCACTTATAATCATAATGATTTATGATGGTTTTCCAATGTGTCCATCAGGGGGCACCATAGCAGAATTTCTTATTAACCATCCATCCACCACCTCCCACCCCCCCAAAAAAAGTTAAAATAATCAGGGGATAATGGGAGAGAGAGAAGAGAGACAGAAAGTGAGAGAGAGGGGCAGAGACAGTAAGAGAGACAGAGAAAAGGGAAAAAGATAGAAAGATAGAGAGACAGAAAAAGAGAGAGATGGAGAGGAAAAGACAAAGAAAGAGAGAGGGAGGCAGACAGAGATCGAGAGAGAAGAGGGAAAGAGATAGAAAGACAGAGGGAGAGAAAAAAAGAGATTGAGAGAGGGGAGATAGAAAGAGAGAGATGGAGAGAGAAGAGGGAAAGAGATAGATAGATAGATAGATAGATAGATAGATAGATAGAGCGAGAGGGAGAGAGATAGAAAGAAAAAGAGAGTGAGAGAAAAGAGAGATAGAAAGAGATAGGAAGAGAAAGAGAACAATGCTGGAGATCAGGCCTGGACTGATAGGCGGGAGGGGCGGGACTTTTTCCTATGGGCCGCCCACTTGTGGGGTGCGGGGGCCGCCCGCTCCTCCAGCCTCAGCAGGAGATCCCCATTGACTTTCATTATACTCGGCACTTGAGTTGTGCCCGTCTGAGCATCCAACTGTTCTTTGTGACTACCGATCACCCGAACATTTTAGTGCTTACTCATCCTCACTAAGCGTGGTCGGTCATACTCCACACAGGACTGAATCACAAAAAAACAATCAAACAAACGTGTAAAAATACTCTGTTGTAAAAAAACACAGTGAAAAGCAAGTGCTGCTGAAAAAGTAGTAAAACACAGGGTATTTAGTTGATACGTTTTTTGCAAAAAATGTATACTAAGCTGCTCTACCAACTTCAAGGTAACCCATTTCAGAGCAATCCCTGTCTGAGGTATTTAAAACCTGACCATGTGTATTGGTACCTAAATGAGCAGGAGTAGTATGTACCTATAAAGAAGCATAGGTAGGGTCCGTTTTATAGAAAATAGGGTCCTGAAGTGAAGTAGGGTCCTCCCAAGGATTATTTTTAGACAGTCATTCTAGTAATCTCACTATAGGTATACATATATACTGTATATATGTATGGGAGTTACACTGCTGAATTTATACCCAAAGACTACCATATAATGCCAAAAAATACTCCCATACAAGGTGCACACAATGCTGCCATCTAGGTCAATAATAGCTCTATATCAGGGGTCTCAAACACGCGGCCCGCGGGCCGCATGCGGCCCCTGGAGCTTCCCTGTGCGGCCCCCAGCACTTTGGACCAAGAACCATGCTGGCGCCGGTCCAGTGCATGGTGCCGCCGCTTTCCCCGCTATAACATTACTTGCGGCCGCTTCACTGTCTCTGCCGCTCGCTCTGCCGGCCGCTCTGTAAGCTCTTAGCTCAATACAAGCCCCTCAGCCAATGAGAGGCCGCTGACGTCACCTGCGGGCCTCTCATTGGCTGATGGTGACTCGCATTGAACTTGCAGAGCGAGCGGCAGAGACAGTGAAGCGGCCGCAAGTAATGTTATAGCGGGGAAAGCGGCGGCACCATGCACTGGACCGCGGTCAGCATGGTTCTTGGTCCAAAGTGCTGGGGGCCGCACAGGGAAGCCCCAGGGTCCCCATGCACTGGTTAGTAATAAAAGTGTGTGCTAGTGTGAGTGCCTGTGAGTGTGAGTGCCTGTGAGTGTGAGTGCCTGTGAGTGTGAGTGCCTGTAAGTGTGAGTGCCTATGCCTGTGAGTGCCTATGCCTGTGAGTGTGAGTGCCTGTGAGTGTGAGTGCCTGTGAGTGTGAGTGCCTGTAAGTGTGAGTGCCTATGCCTGTGAGTGTGAGTGTGAGTGCCTGTGAGTGCCTATGCGTGTGAGTGCCTGTGAGTGTGAGTGCCTGTGAGTGTGAGTGCCTGTGAATGCCAATGCCTGTGAGTGCCTGTGAGTGTGAGTGCCTGTAAGTGTGAGTGCCTGTGAGTGTGAGTGCCTGTGAGTGCCAATGCCTGTGAGTGCCTGTGAGTGTGAGTGCCTGTAAGTGTGAGTGCCTGTGAGTGCCTGTGAGTGTGAGTGCCTGTGAGTGCCTGTGAGTGTGAGTGCCTGTAAGTGTGAGTGCCTGTGAGTGTGAGTGCCTGTGAGTGTGAGTGCCTGTGAGTGCCTATGCCTGTGAGTGCCTATGCCTGTGAGTGTGAGTGCCTGTGAGTGTGAGTGCCTGTGCCTGTGAGTGCCTGTGCCTGTGAGTGTGAGTGCCTGTGAGTGCCTGTGAGTGCCTGTGAGTGTGAGTGCCTGTGAGCGTGAGTGCCTGTGAGCGTGAGTGCCTGTGAGTGTGAGTGCCTGTGAGCGCCTATGCCTGTGCCTGTGAGTGCCTGTGAGTGTGAGTGCCTGTGAGTGTGAGTGCCTGTGAGTGTGAGTGCCTGTGAGTGTGAGTGCCTGTGCCTGTGAGCGTGAGTGCCTGTGAGTGTGAGTGCCTGTGAGCGCCTATGCCTGTGAGCGCCTATGCCTGTGAGTGTGAGTGCCTGTGAGTGTGAGTGCCTGTGAGTGCCTGTAAGTGTGAGTGCCTGTAAGTGAGTGCCTGTGCCTGCCTGTGAGTGTGAGTGCCTGTGAGTGTGAGTGCCTGTGAGTGTGAGTGCCTGTGAGTGTGAGTGCCTGTGAGTGTGAGTGCCTGTGAGCGTGAGTGCCTGTGAGCGTGAGTACCTGTGAGTGTGAGTACCTGTGAGCGTGAGTGCCTGTGAGTGCCTATGCCTGTGAGTGCCTGTGAGTGTGAGTGCCTGTGAGTGTGAGTGCCTGTGAGTGTGAGTGCCTGTGTGTGTGAGTGCCTGTGTGTGTGAGTGCCTGTGTGTGTGAGTGCCTGTGAGTGTGAGTGCCTGTGAGTGTGAGTGTCTGTGAGTGTCTGTGAGCGTGAGTGCCCGTGAGCGTGAGTGCCCGTGAGTGTGAGTACCTGTGCCTGTGAGTGTCTGTGAGTGTCTGTGAGTGTGAGTGCCTGTGTGTGTGAGTGCCTGTGTGTGTGAGTGCCTGTGAGTGTGAGTGCCTGTGAGCGTGAGCGCCTGTGAGTGTCTGTGAGCGTGAGTGCCTGTGTTCGTGAGTGCCTGTGTTCGTGAGTGCCTGTGTGTGTGAGTGCCTGTGTGTGTGAGTGCCTGTGTGTGTGAGTGCCTGTGTGTGCCTGTCTTGAGAGTGCCTCTTGAGTGCCTGTGGGTGTCAGAGAGCCTGTGGGTGCCTGTGAGTGTGAATGTGTGAGGGTGTCAGAGTGCGCGAGGGTGTCAGAGTGTGCGATTTTGTACAGAAGTGTGTGATTATAACAAAAGTCCTTGGTGGTCCGCATTCTTCAACAGGTTAATTTACCTGATGAAGACGGCGGGCCGCTGTGGAAACACGTTGTGGTTTATTAAAGGTAATTAAACGTGGCCTCCTGTGCTCTAGCGCTTCTGTTATAATCACACACTTCTATACAAATATCATATCCCCATCCTAGGGTTGCAGCAGGAGCAGCTGTGAACCAGAGTCACCGCTAACAGAATCCAAAGGACCTGCGGTGACGTAACCGAGAACGTCACAGGGGCAGGTGATCGGCTGCTCGAGTCACCTGACCGGAAGAAGGAGCTGCTCATGGAGGAAACCCCGACCGCTGGAGTCCGGAGCCATCCACTGCGATACGCCGAGGTTGTGCAGGGTTGCAGAACCTCCAAAGGTGAGATGCGAACCCCCCATATCTGTTATTGACGCCCCCACTAGACCACCAGGTACCGCTCATGGGTTGTGCTTTCCCCCCTTTTGTTCCACGTGAGTGTGAGAGTGTGAGTTAATGTGAGTGTGGGTGAGTTAATGTGTGAGTGGGTGTGATTGTGAGTGAATATGTCTGAGTGTGTAAAAAGAAGGCAGACCAGGTTGGGGATATCACTAAAAAAGAGGTCCAGCATGGGGGACATTACTACACTATGGGGGCCAGGATGGGGACATCACTACAAAAGGGGACCAGCATGGGGGACATTACTACACTATGGGGGCCAGGATGGGGACATCACTACAAAAGGGGACCAGCATGGGGGACATTACTACAAAAGGGGATCAGTATAGGGACATCACTACAAAAGGGGATCAGTATAGGGACATCACTACAAAAGGGGATTAGTATGGGGACATCACTACAAAAGGGGATCAGTATAGGGACATCACTACAAAAGGGGATCAGTATAGGGACATCACTACAAAAGGGGATCAGTATAGGGACATCACTACAAAAGGGGATCAGTATAGGGACATCACTACAAAAGGGGATCAGTATAGGGACATCACTACAAAAGGGGACCAGCATGGGGACATTACTACACTATGGGGGACAGGATGGGGACATCACTACAAAAGGGGATCAGTATGGGGGACATTACTACACTATGGGGGACAGGATGGGGACATCACTACAAAAGGGGACCAGCATGGGGGACTGGATGGTGACATCACTACAAAAGGGGACCAGCATGGGGGACTGGATGGTGACATCACTACAAAAGGGGACCAGCATGGGGGACTGGATGGTGACATAACTACAAAAGGGGACCAGTAAGGGGGTCATCATTACAAAAAGGGACCAGCACGGGGGACATTACTACAGAAGGGGATCAGGTTGGGGATATTAGTACAAGAGGGCGACCAGGATGGGGACCAGTATGGGGACATTACAACAAGAAAGGGACCAAGATGCGGACATTACTACAAGAAGGGGATCAGGATTTGGACGTTACTACATTGACCAAAAAATCTGGTATTACTAAAAATGTCAGGGTACCGTCACACCAGGTGACATCGCCCCGTGTAAAGTGGCGATTTTGCACCGAAAAATCGGCTCAGAGTGGTCGTCTGGTTTCACAGCACTGCTGTGAAACCAGGCAACCACTCTCAGGCGATGTGTAAGCATCGCCCTGTGTAACATCGCGAATAGCGATGTTACAGGCGATGGGAGCCATAGACTCCCATGTTACAGGATCCCTGCTGGGGTTTCTAGACACCCCAACAGCGACATTGCCTGAAACATCGCCAAAGCATCACCAAAGGTATCACCGCGTCTAAACACACGACGCTGACAGGGTGCCAAAAATGTGCGCGCTCCCGTGTGTCGCCGGCGATGTCACCTAGTGTGACGGTACCCTTAGTCCTACAAGCAATGCGGCCCCCGATAAAAAAATTTTTCTATGTGCGGCCCACCAACCCAACCGAGTTTGAGACCCCTGCTCTATATAATGACTAACTAGGTGAAGTAAAAGGGGCATTCGTTTTTGGAGAAGTTGTCGCCCATTTACAGAATAGGTAATTCCAGGGGCGTAACTACAATAGGTGCAGGGGTTGTGATCACACCCGGGCCCTGCAGCCTTGGGGGGTCCCAAAAGTCCCTTTGGCCTATAGAAAAAGACAAATACTATTAAGGATTTTCAATAATTGGGGGCCCCGTTGGAGCTTTCGCATCGGGGCCCCTGGGCCTGAAGTTACGCCACTAGCTAATACCTTCAGTTCAATGGGGACCCAACCATTGGGACCTCCATTGATCTCCAGAACACTGCACTTCTATCGTTGAGTGGCAGTGAGCATGCTCGACTGCCGCTCCATTCATTCTCCATGGGACTGAGTTCATCACTATCGCAGTCCTATGGACAATGAATCGAGTGGAGGTTGAGCATATGCAGTGCTGCTTCGTTCTAAAGGGTATAAAAGTGATCTGGTGATCAGGAGGTGGCACCCAACAATGTAAAAGTTATCACCTACATTTGTGGACACAGACAGAAAAGGGCCCCTGTGTGGGGACAATACTGTACATGGGTCCTTTATAGCCCAAGAGCTCCTCATCATGCACAATTCCACCTGCTTTGGAGGAAGATATGGGCCCCTTTACCTCTGGGCCCCCTGTTTGTTGCACCTGGTGTGTTGCACCAATGATATGTCCAGAATAGTGGTCAAGAATAGTGGACCAGGTGGTCCAGAATAGTGACAGCTTACAGACCTTCCTATCAGGCTGTTCCTGTACATCCAGACCTTTGTAAACCCCCCTGCACATTGGCTAGGGTCACATTTGCGGTCAGGATTGCAGATCCTGATCCGGTTTTGAGCTGTAAAAATGCTCAAAACCGGATCAGGATCCGCAGCCCATAGGCGCCCATTATAAAACCAGATTGCACTTAATGCAATCCGGTTACTGCATTCCGGTTTCGCTGCCTGCATGAAAAATCATGGAGGCAACGTTTTTCGGAGCGGTTTGAAAATCGCAGCGGGGCTGCTATAATGGGCTCCTATGGGATCAACAGGTCTCTAGGGAGGGGTGGACACTCCCTGGAGACTTGTTGCCCACATATATTTAACACAATAACCCTTTGTTCATCCCCGCAGCAGCAGCGATGAACAAAGCATCCGGCAACCGCAGGCATTCACATGTGCCTTGCGGTAGCCAGATGGGTTCCCATAGGCGCCCATTATAAACATATGTGGGCAACAAGTCTCCAGGGAGTGTCCACCCTCCCTAGAGACCTGTTGCTCCCATAGGTGCCCATTATAGCGCCTCCGAACCGCTCCGAAAAACGTTGCCTGCATGGCCTGCATTAATTGCAATCCGGTTTTTTAATGGGTGCCTATGGGCTGCGGATCCTGATCCGGTTTTGAGGATTTTTACAGCTCCGGATCAGGATCTGCAATCCCGACCGCAAATGTGACCCTAGCCTTATTCTACAATTGCTATTGCTTCAGTTTTTATATCTTACATTCACTGGACCAATACTCAGTGCTTGCAAAAGTATACATATCCTCTCTAATATAAAAAAAAAATTAACTAATTTATTTTTAATTAATGTTTTTTAATTAACAAACAGTATTGTTATGGAGCCGCGGGTTCTTGGCTATGATCGAGTGGAACTAATGGGAAAGAATATAAAGACAAACTACTTTTCTTGTCTCGTCCTTATCTTCACTAAATAACAGGACTTGTTAGTGTTCAGAGAATGTGCCGTCACGGTCGGCTGAATAAATTATACCGTATACAAGGAAAAACAAGTAAATGGTGAACAGAAGATTACAGGCGTCGGCATTAATCTCATTTCATATGTTCTGGAGATGGACGCCAGGAGCCATAATGTGCCCATGGGGCATGGCGTCATCCCTGACCACATCGGATCTACTGTCACCGTCCATCCTTCCGCTGTGGCCCCCGCAGGACGTCAGCTCTCCGATTGGCTGGAGGTGATTTCACCCCGCCGTCCTGCCAACATTTCCCGCGTACTCTGCCAACGCTCGCGTTAAAATCTTCCCTACCACAGAGCCGCACTGCCTTCATAGTCCTAAAGTAGCATAACACATTGCAGCTAGTAAATTAGAGCGTAAGCTCTTGTGAACAAGCGTTCCATTGTGAGCGGTATCTATCTAATTGCAGCGTGTGTTGGCTTTTAGGCCGCGGAGCACATGACTGTCTTTGGTGGGGATGTAGGGAACACAATAGAAGGAATGCCGGCTGTTCGGGGATAAAGTGGTTACAGCTTAATTATAAATCAGTTACGATGTTGAAAGAGAACCAAGTGATCACAATGGAAAATGAAACACCGATTTGCTGACGCAATTAAAAGATTTTTCTCCTTGAGCGTACAGACCTCAGATCATCTCAGGATTAAAGTTTTCTGTGCGTCTTAGGAGTTGGAGAAAACCACATACAATTCCCAGAAACTCAAGTAATTATAGAGCATTTCCGACTAAATGATAAAGATTCTCAGTAAATACAAGTCACGTGTGGCATTGCAGTATTTAGGGCTAAGATGCAATACCGGACACTGCCTGTAGGCTTTATAAAAGAATACACTCATACCCTCCTTAGGTGTCTCATATGTGCATATTCGATGTACATCAGTAAAATCAAACATAAGCCAATGATAGAGGGGATGAGCACCTTTAGGAGATCCATAGGTACCCAATGATTGCATTGCCTGACTGTGATGGGTATTGAAGTGGAAACTGGTGCCATAATGCACCACTTATATGCTGATGTCAGCTAACAGTTGCTGTTATTAGAGGATCCCACCATGTAGGGTGCACATTGCACCACTTATATGCTGCTGTCAGCTAACAATTGCTGTTATTAGTGGATCCCACCGTGTAGGGTGCCGATTCGGCTCCTTACACACACGTAATATGTAGATAGAAATCATGGGCCCTTATAGTAGAAGTCCGAGTTGCGTCCCCCTTACAAAGAAGTAATATTTGGTGGGGTCAAAAAGGAGCATATTTTACATTTCTTACAAAGTAATTTTTTTTCATATTGAAGGCTCCATAAAGTATGATATCACCAAAAGTGACCCCGAAACACATTATGATACCCCCACAGTTAATTCATCCACACTCACATATGATGACGCTACAGTAACTCCCCTGCAAAATATGGTGACCTCAACACAGAATAATGTCCCCACAGTGACCCCAACACAGCCCTCCACATAATATTATGGCCCCCACACAATCCTCTAAAGTAAAAAAAGGCTCTTCATACAGCATAATTGCCCCCACAACCCTGCACACAGTATGATGACTCCTACACAACCCTCCACACTGTATGATGACTCCTACACAACCCTCCACACTGTATGATGGCCCCTGTACATCTCTCCATACAGTATAATGTCCCCTCTACAACTCTCTACACAGTATGATGGCCTCCCTACAATCCTCCACACAGTATGATGGCCCCTACACAACCCTCCATACAGTATAATGGCCCCTTTACACCTCTCCACACAGTATGATGGTCTTTCTACAATCCTCCACACATTATAATGGCCTCCCTACAATCCTCCACACTGTATGATGGATCCAACACAACCCTTCCACAGTATGATAGCTACTACACAACCCACCACACAGTATGATAGCTACTACACAACCCGCCACACAGTATGATGGCCCTTATACAACCCTCCATACAGTATGATGGCCTCTCTACAACTCTCCACACAGTATGATGGATCCAACACAACCCTTCCACAGTATGATAGCTACTACACAACCCACCACACAGTATGATAGCTACTACACAACCCACCACACAGTATGATAGCTACTACACAACCCCCCACACAGTATGATAGCTACTACACAACCCACCACACAGTATGATGGCCCCCATACACAACCCTCTACACAGTATGATGGCCCCTATACAATTCTCCATACAGTATGATGGCCTCTCTACAACTCTCCACACAGTATGATGGCCCCTACACAACTCTTCAATTAGTATGATGGTCTCTACACAGCCCACCTCACAGTATGATGGCCCTCTACACAACCCTTCACACAGTATGATGGTCCCATCCACAACCCTCCACATAGTATGATGGCCCCTACACAACCCTCCAAATGGTATGATGGCTCCAACACAACCCTTCACACAATATTATGCCTCCTACACAACCATTCACATGGTATGATGGACCCCACACAATCATCCACACGTATAATAGCCCGTACACAATCCTTCACCCAATATGATGGCCACAACAAAACCTTCCACACAATATGATGGATCCAATACAACCCTCCATAGAGTATGATGGCCCCAACATAACCCTCAACACAATATAAAGGCTCCAACACAATCCTTCACACAATATGATAGTCCTACACAACCCTCCACACAATATGATGGATCCAACCCAATCTTCCACACTGTACTATGGCCTGCACTCAGTAGAATGGCCCCACATAGCCTTCCCAAATAGTATGGCCCACGCACAACCCTCCACACAGTATGATGAACCCCATACAAAACTCCACACTGTATAATTGACCACATACAGTTAAATGGCCCCCACTAGCACTTCGGACATTATAATGGCCCCCAACATAAACATGCAAACAGTATAATGGCCCCCACATAGCCCTGCAAACAGTATGATAGCCCCCACATAGTCCGGCAAGCTGTAAAATAAAGGATTTGAACCTCCATTTGTCTCATCACTTATGTTATAAATTGCACAATGCAGTTTTTCGATATATTGTGAAACTCTCAGTTTGTATGAAGCTCAGCAGGTTGCTGAGCTTCACAGGAGTACCAAGATGGCAGCAAAGGGGGCCTTCAGCAGATCTATGGCTATGATGGTAACCTGTTGGTGCTCTTTAATTGCAGGGGGGGCGATAGGAGTCGGTGAGCGCAGGCTTCAATAACTGCGCTATTTAAATACCACGGTTGAAGGTTGACAACAGCAGTTAAATAGTAAACAGCAGCTATAAGAGCTAAACTCCGGACACTGCTCATAGACAAAGATGGCAACGATGTACTTGTGGCGCCCCTCTGGCGGGACACCATGGGGAGGTACTGCACCCCAAAAAGAAGGTGTAGTTTCTCCGTAGTCACAGGTGGAGGGGGGAAACTACAGAGTTTGTACACAAAACCCACCCACAGACACCTTAGCACAGGGGGACTGTATTTCAGTAGGTCCAAGTGGGGTGGAGATTAGGTGAGCTTTAGATGTGAGTGACAGTTGAAGTGAGCAGTCAGTCAGAAGGTGACAGGAAAAAGAACGGACGGACGCAGGGGACCCTGCTATCCTGAGGAGAGGGCACCTCTAAGGGAGGGGCAGAGGTGACCCAGACAAGAAAGGGACACTCCAGGTCTGGTCAGAGCCATCTGTAGTGCCCAGGTCACACCGGTGAACTGGAACCGAGGTGGTTTTGATTAGGTTTATCCCAAACCGCAGACCAGCGCATTGTGGGCCTTGATAAGGGAGCCACAACACCCACCAAGGAGCCTAACCTCTCTCCCGCAGCTAGGGCCAAGACGCCAAGATGTAACAGTGACTTGAGGCAACAGACCAAGGGACTAGTGACCAGACTTCAGCGTGGGAGGGCCGAGAGCCATTGTGAATAGAGAATAGAGACTGAGAAAGAGAATTGAGCGACACCTCTGATGGACTCTGTGGTGAATCCTAAAACCTGTGGCTATAATCCCCAGTGAGCCGGACTGTACCGTGTACCTTATCCATCTGGTACCAGTAAAGGAACAGTTTGAGCTGATTTGGTGTCTGGCTTCCTTTAATCCGTCGCCCGAAAGGCCTCTGCAGCACCACAGAGAGTGAGGACTACAACTCCCCTCATCCACCCTGCCGCGCTGAGGAACAGCTCCACCTGTGGGGAGCTGTGCTACTTCTGCTGCACCACACCATCACCCCAACGCCTGGCTGCAGCGCTGGTAACCACTTACCAGATACCACAGGTGGCGTCACGTATAATCCCCAATCATCATCCCCATCAGCCATTGAGTGCCCAGGGCACGGAACCGGAACCCGACCAACCGTGATCGCCACCGTCCCGGTATCCGAGTAACCCCTTCCCTGCCAGCCCGACTCATACTATAGCCGGCATCAGCCGCATATGGCGGGAGTTAGCATCTGAACTATCTCCACATGCAATCACCCCCCCCCCACCCCACTCAATCCTATACATATTAAAGAGATAACAGGGTTTTCCCTTCTATTTTGAAGCTTCACAGTGGGATGACATGCCTATAAGACACACAAGAAAACATACGGTACTTACCCCCAGAAGTCTCCACTGGACTGGAAAAGATGACGCCTCGACCATGGGTCACCTGGCCCACCAACCCCCTAGCCCCCTTCTGGGGGGGTAAATATGACTTCCTTTTACCTTGTTTTGATCTTTATCTGCCTTCACCCTCTTACTCCTTGATTGACCTCTGTAGCTTTACCAGAACTAGAGAATAGAAAGTAGGAAGGTGCATGAAGCGTTTGGCCAGGCCAAGGGTGCACCGAGCACCTGTGCTTGGTTTGAACAGTAATTTTGTCCTGACAGACCCCCTTTACAGTCAATGATCACATGATCCCCATTCTCCCCTGGCCACAAGATTGTGACATGAACCAGTTGCGCATTCTCAATGGACCCTCGTTCATTGTCTACGAAGGTGTCCATGATGCAGTGAGCAGTTTTCGGACCTGTAGGGTGACCATGGCAGATTTTTATTTCTTGTGAATAAAGAAGTAAACGTTCTTATTGCAAAAAAAAAAATGAGTGGTATAGCTTGTTAAATTATACAATGAATAAGCTTGATTTGGTGAAAGCGGGTAGTTTACAATTGAATATAGGGGTTTAGTTGTGTGATCCCAGCAGAGCTGCCATATGTATGATGAGATCACCTCTGCAGCCCGACGGGGCAAGTCCAAATGTGATAGGTTTCCAGTACAGAGCCACATGTCAGCACAGTGAGCCCATCTGTCCATCTGCTCCGATCATCGAAGAGGAATCTCTGCCAGACGATGACGGAATGTAGAGAAAAGACATGAACTATCTGTACCTGGATGAGCTAATACCTGACTGAGAAAAGGAGAGGAAGATTCTGAATGGTGGAAAAAGCAAATTAACCCTGCACATACATCCAACATTTTCAGCTATTTCTTTTTTTTTTAATAAATGGGTTACGGTATATATTTTTTTATATAGATCTTAAACATTAACTATATAGATCATTTGTGGCATCGTTGGGTGGGGGCACAGGACAACTGCTTAGGGCTCAATTTTATTAGGGTTGCAAAAAAAACGTTGTGGCATCACTAGCGTCAAAGATCGGAGGCGGTAAAAGTGGTGTGGGTTTGGGTCAGGTTCCCTGGCGAACACTATTTTGAACTGTATTTGCATCAACATGGCACTGATAGAGTTGGATCTTGCGGTGGAGCAGGGAGTCACTGGCCCACCACTGTCTGCACATAGGCCTCTGGCCATGCATTGTACCTTTTATGCCTGCTCTGTGTGTGGGGAAAAGAAGATTAGGTGATTATAAACGTAATTTTTTCTTGGATGTTGCACAAAATGTTTTTGGGGAGGAACAAAGGGCATCATTAGTTTTTAGTGGTGCACTAAAGGAGTATTAATACTTTCCATAGGCGGCACTAGAAAAATGCATAATTTGTTTTAAGCGATCACTCAGGGGACATTATTCATTTTTAGAGGCACTAATTAGGAATCATTACTAGGTTAGTGGGGTGCAAAACTTACTTTTGCCTGAGTTCCGGCAACCCTCACAATGCCACTGCTGTGGATAAGCCATAAATGTCAGATAAATATGGGGTGTCACTGCTGGGACTAGCACTTATCTGAAAAAATTGAATGTCACTTCTCCCTTTAGTCCTGTCTGATGGTAGCATGTAGAAGTAATGGGCAGAGCGACAGCCATTACCAAGGGCAGAGTCCGCCACACAACAGAAAATGGGAGTCCTAGCTGGGTGTGTGCTGCTGCTGTTAGGCAGATAGGGAGGGCTCTTCTTTCTGTACTGTGACGCTAACTGCCATTTTGGAATCCATTCCATGCGCCATCTTTAAACACGCTTCTGATGCCATATTCCTTTTTCTCAGCATTTCATTTTTTATTCTGCGCGACAGAATTTTGCCTACTGCGTCAAATGTAACAGGCGAAGCGATAGCTGAGTCTGCCGCACCCCACCATGCTACAGTAGGAGAACTCATGCCCTAGCCTGGCCATCATCTCCTCTATGACCACGAGGCCAGGCTACACTCTAGCGTCTTAGATTTTTAGATAGCAGTGCTTTACATCGCTAGCCTGGGATAAGGAGTCTTTCCTTCACTGAGTCTTGGTTACATCAACTTGCCCAGGTTCAGGAAACTGTCAACTCAGTCCATTAGAAATATCTGATATGGCCTCTCTTTCTTAGCACACAAACACCATTTCAATGAAGCAGCAAGACCAGGACCGGATCCAGATTTTGTTGGCCGGGAAAGAGTCTCATGGGCCCCTTTAACACTTCGCCCCTGCCCCTCCACGCTGCTACACACCGCACCTTAAGCTGCACCAGGTTTAGACAACAGAAAATAAGAAACATTTCTTCTATTAATTAGAGAGGACCTCTCAACCGTGCTGCATGGCAAAGTAAATGCAGCACTGAATGCAGCATGTATGCTGCACTCAGGGAAGGGTCCCCCATGGCTCTAAAACCCACTGTACCCCAAGAAATACACTTTATAAATCTTACAGATAAGAGGTATAATGGCCACCCATCTGTGTAACAGGTCATCGCCACTGGCACAGTTCTCCCGCTTCTCTTGTGTATTCAGACCTTGTATGTGAATGCGCGCCTCATGTCCTTCCTCCTCTTCTCTGCTGTGTCAATCACACTGCTGCACAGAGCAGCATAGCGTGATGTCATCGCAGATTCCCGCCTGCTGTTTGAATAAAGCATGAAACAGGGTGGGCTCTGCACTGACGTCACACAATGTCGCTCTGTGCGGCAGCGTGATTGACAGCGCAGGAGAAGAGGAGGGCAGAACAGGAGGCAGCAGCATTCACATACAAGGGGTTGAATACACAAGGAGGAGGCGGGAGGACTGTGCTGCAGCGACGACCTGGTAATAAAATCCCACCAATAGACCCCTTATCTGTAAGCTTTATAAGTGTATTTATCAGTGTACAGGAGGGCTAAGAGCCATGGGGGACCCCTTCCTGAATGCAACAAACATGTGGCATTAGTGCTACATTTACTTTGCTATGCACCAAGGGGTGACAGGTCCTCTTTAAATCTTTCCTGGTGGTGTACGTGGCTCATTAGCGCTAATTTTAATATACTAGGGTAGAATACGGAGACAATAAATCTCTAGTAGCATCTTTCTGAAAATTATATATGACTCACACAGCTCTTCTACATGCCCATAGACATAGATGGCTCTGCTACATGCACACTACACAGTACACACACACACAGCTCTGCTACATGAACATACAGATACACACACACAGCATGCTACATGCCCAATACATGCACATACAGACATACACAGCTTTGCAACATGGACACTACACACACAGCTCTGTTACATCTACAATACATACACACTAACACACAGCTCTGCTCGTGTACAATACATGCACATACAAACACCCACAGCTCTTCTGCATGCACATACAAACAAACACAACTTTGTTACATGCACAATACAAGCACAAATAGATACTCACACAGCTATGCTACATGGACAATATATGTACATACAGATACACACACAGCTCTGCCACATGCACATACAAACAAACACAGCTTTGCTACATGGACAATACATGCACAGACAGATACACACACAGATATACCAACATACAGACATACGCACATAGATGCACATACATAAAAATATACACACAGACACACACATACAGATATACACATACACACACATGAAGACACACATACAGACACACATATATTACCACATACAGCTGATCTTGATCAGTTCAGAGTAGGAAGAGGAGGCACTGCTTGCTACACGGAGGATGCAGAAGTTAAGCAACAACAATATCTTCCAGGGCCTTGATTTTAGTCATGTGAACAGTCAGAGGGAGAGAAGACAGGGAGAGAGGGCAGCTGTCTGTGAGTGGGTTTCCTCACTGGTTTAGCTCACAGATAGCGAATAGGCCCTCTCACTTCTTGAGGGCCCCGGCACCTGTCCAGGTACGCCAGAGCTGGCATCAGGCCTGAGCAAGACCATAGGTCTTTTCACTTCTCAATAATTCTCCCTATCTGCCCAACAACAGTAAACTGCATTCCTTTTGACCACATAACACCACCTATCCTAGACCAGTCCTAATAGTTAACCTGTATAAAACTAAATCGCCATTACAGAATATAATCAGATAACACAACATTTAAACCATAGCATTTTGTAACCCTAAGATATTCTAAGGTGTTTCAGCAGCTTTTCGACTCCTTTAACTATCCCCCTTCTTTTACGATGGTCGTTCTCGGCCATTCAGGACCTGCAAGAGTATAAAATCAAGTACACCATAAAACACAATATAATAAACTGTTGAATTGGAGGATCTGGAATATCTTCTCATTTAAGGCACAGTGGATCCAGTCCCAGTTTGTAAGAGCTCGCCTTCGACAAATACAACCATGTCTTTTGGCAAAATATCAAGCCTTGGAATCATTCTAAAACAGAGGTGCAAAAAAGCCATGGAAAGTCATGAAACTCGCTGAAATCTATCAGTAATTAGTGAAAAAGATTATCAGCAACTGATGGTCTATAAAAAGATGTCTCATAACCAAGGAGCCACACAAGAAACATCTCATGATGGGTAAAACCAGTGAGCTGTCTCAAGACCTTTGCAATTTTATTGTTGAAAAACATACTGTGGCTTTGGTTACAAAATAATTTCTAAACTAGTGAAGGTCCCAGTGAGCTCTGTTGGGGCCAAATTCCAGAAGTGGAAAGAACATCATCACACCATAAACCTGCAACAACCAGGACCTCCTGCAAGATTTCAGACAGAGGGGTGAATGAATTATCAGAAGAGTTGTCCAAGGACCAAGAAGTACCTGATGAGAACTACAGAAAGACCAGGAATTAGCAGGAACAATTGTGTCAAAGAGAATAATAACCATGGCCTGTATGCACGCTCCTGTATGCACGCTTCTGTATGCACGCTCCTGTATGCATCTGTATGCACGCTCCTGTATAGCACGTCTCCTGTATGCACGCTCCTGTGCCGCTCTGTGGCACAGCTCCTGTATGCACTCCTGTATGCACGCTCCTGTATGCACCTCCTGTATGCAGCTCCTGTATGCACGCCTGTATGCACGCTCCTGTATGCACGCTTCTGTATGCACTCCTGTATGCACTTCTGTATGCACGCTCGTATGCACGTTCTGTATGCACGTCCTTGCACGCTCCTGTATGCAGGCTCCTGTATGCAGGCTCCTGTATGCACACTCCTGTATGCACGCTCCTGTATGCACGCTCCTGTATGCACGCTCCTGTATGCAGGACTCCTGTATGCACGCTCCCTGTATGCACGCTCCTGCATGCACGCTCCTGCATGCACGCTCCTGTATGCACGCTCCTGTATGCACGCTCACTATTGCTGAACAAAAAGCATGTTCAAGTGTGTTTAAAGTTTGCTCAGCAACATTTAGACAAGTCTGTGAAATACTGGAAGAATGTAGTCTGGGCAGATGGAATCAAAGTTAAAAAAGTGGAACTCTTTGGATGCCATAAGCACGCCATGTTTGGACGCCAAAACATACAAAAATATTATGTGTGTGTGTGTGTTTTAATTTTCTTCACACCTACCAGAAGCTTATGTTGCACATACATTCCTGTAGAGACTTTTCAGTTTCTCTGCCGGTTATGCAGGTCGGGAATCATATACCGTATATCTCATCTATAGGTGTCTGTCCCATATTTCTTGCATTTTTGTATATCTGTTTCAAAGACTGTTTTTGGTGCAGGTAGGATACTGTTCCATGGGGGCTACTAAGGGATAGATTTTATGTCACATACCATTGTGAGACTTGCGGACACATTTGGGTAAAGGTGTTTATCGCCCTTTATAGACACTGGAAAATCCTGCCCAGACAAGTACATTAGCCTCCAGGTTTAGAAAAGCTGCATGCCACCAGCTCCCTGAGCAATATATATCGCCTCCTCATTTCCCAAGCCCTGGAGCTCACATTCACAAGCACAGACACCAGACACCAGTCACTGGTATCTTGTGGCCAATCTAGTAACTGACGTTTGTATTACCCGCTGTGAGTTAAACTTTATGTCAGTAAATGGATCAGGAGGGCAAAGGCTGGTGATACCTACCAAATCCTTATATGCAGCATCAGGTCAGAGAGGAGCTCCTCTAAGGAGTCAACAATAATTGACCAATGAGAAATGACTTTCATCATTATACAGTTTCAGTCCTTTATCATGAAGTAAATGGGAACCTACCGAGGATAAGAAAGCCCATACAGGCATGATATTTTCCCAGCTGAGAGTTTTCGAGAATTGTATCCAATTTAGGCAATTTTTGAGAATGGCAAATGGTTCTCAAGACTTAATGGTTTGTTACAATGTATCATGGCAAAGAGGATTGTCTCTAGATAAGTTGTTCTTGACTCCAGTCTTTAAAGGTGGGGTCACACCGGGATCTCGCCACGACATCGCCAACAGTGCTCACAGCAAAGTCGCGGCGATTATTGCAGGTGCGATCGCGCTGTGTGACATGCCGACGCAACTGCAAATTATCGCTGGCTCGCGTTGACAGGTTTATGAACATGTTCATAACACTGCAACCTGTGACCAGCGTTAGCGGATCGCGCGTCTGAATGTTGGCGCAGGATCAAGCCTATATCCAGGTTACTGAGCCATTGCCGCTGGCGACCCAGCCAGGAGGACGCTCCGAACACATCGCTATTCGCGTCACCGAAGTCTGATGTACAGTGGCTTGTTGAGAAGCGAAGGTTGCAACCTCACATGCTTCGACATGACATGGCAGATGTCCGATCGTGTTGACCCACTTAAGTCCTCCTAAGGTTGGATTCACACATCCAACATTCCAGTCTAAAGGTACCGCCACACCTTCCAACATCAGCTGCGATGTCGGATGTGATGCGCGGGTGCGCGCTCGCTTCGACATCGCAGCCTACTGTCACACGGCAAGTTGTTGCCGGTGACGGAGAGGCGATGTTGGCGCAGTGATCAACCCAGCAGACGATCCGCGGCAATGCAGCCAATAGGCAGGATCGTCCGAGAACATCGCTATTGCGGTGTCACACCGAACGATGACGCAGGTTGTTTAAGCTGAAGTTGTCAACTCCGACTTGAACAACTATCGGATGTGCATTTACACGCAACGACGCAACAACGATGTCATTTCAACATCGTTCCTGACGTCACTTTTGACCGACGTCGGAAATGACGTTGAAAGGTGTGATGGTACCATAAGGATGGTTTCCACTTTGGTATTTTTATTGGAAAAGCCTGGATGCCCCCGGATTCCCCCGCAATGATGCAACTGGATACATCCGCACCCCATGGAGGAGCATCGGTTTGCATATGTTGCAGGGATCCGGTGTTTGCTAAATGACACGCCCCCTAGGAGATGTGCATTTCAGAAATGTGTTCTGCGCTTGCGCAGGATATTGAGCATGGACTGGAAATCCAGATCCACCAGGATCTGGAGTCACGGTCACTCCATGACTCATAGACCCCGTTGAGCTTTTAGTTGGGTGCCATGTATCCGGGGGATTCACTTTTTTTTTTTCATGGAGACAAAATCGCAACAAGATACAGATTTTGTCTCCATGAAAAATCTGAGGACACCTCCATCCTCATGCAGCCAGGGCAAACTGGATGCATCTGTAAGTGTCTCCGGCCATATTGAAAGTCAATGGGGCCAAAAATGAATGCGGGTGCATCCAGTTTCGGCTGGACTAACACTAATGCCAAAAAAACGGTAGTGTGAAACCAGCCTTAGTTATCATCTGTGAGTCTCTCAACCCAAAATCAGAAGCCTTAAGGTAACGTCACACGGGGCGACATCGCTGGCGATTTTCCCATCGACACAGGGGCGTGGCCTAATTGCAGCGACATCGCCGGAGAGTTGCCCCGTGTGACAGGGCGATATTTGGGTGATATATCGCCTGAAAGTGATCACCAGGTTTCACTGCAATGTAGTGAAACCTGGCGACCACTCTCAGGTGATGTGTACGCATCGCCCTGTGTAACGGGGCAACGGCGATGCTACCGGCGACTTGAGCCATAGGCTCCCATGAAAATCATCGCCGCCAGGGTGGATTTTAACCCTGGCAGCAATGTCGCTGGTAACATCGCTGTTGCGTCGCCGGCGTCATCGCAGCGTGTGACGGTGCAGCTCCCACGATTCCCCACCGACATCACCGGCGATGTATCCCAATGTGACGGTACCTTTAGAAGTAATTATGAAACTGTTGATTTCAGGTCAGGAGACCTGCAGCCAAGCCATGCATTGCGATCCATACTCAGACACTGAATGTTGGACATGTGAAACCTGCCGAACAGGTTATGTATTAAGAATTTCCTTAGCTTTGCAAAGTTATGCTCTAGTTGAACTGCCACTGGTTTTCGTTCAACTTGATATCCTCAAATGATATCCTGTTGGGGAATCTTCAAGATGCAAATTGATCTAAGAGGTGTAAATCGCCAGCCTTTGTAAGTCCAATTGTTTTGTGGTTCTAAGGCCTCGAGATTGGCCTATTAGACTTCCTACACCAGTTGGCAGACATTGCTGTCTCGGAAAAGAAGAGACACATCTGCAGCTTCTATTCCAGACTTCTTGCTTTTGAAGCACAACTTCAGTGTTTTCTTATATTGCATTGCTTTAGTGGTGATGTAAATGTAAGCCCTCTTGCCCCTGTATTATACTCACCTTTCCCCACCTTCATCTGCTTCCAGAGCGCTCCGGTCATGCTGCGGCCAAAAGTAACCTGCCGATGGCTCCAGTGTTTCATGAAGTGCATCGGAGGTCATTCTTCAATACATCTCTATGAAAGCCTTGTTCTGACCCTGTTCTGGCTCTCCTAGAGAGGCATTGAGATGTGATGTAGCTTCTTACTTCCAGTCAGTCAGAAGTGACGGACACAAGGCTGCACCACAGGACGCGAGTGAGAAGGTGAGTATAAGATGGGGCATTTAAAGCACCATTCCACAGGTGGAAAAAAAAACCTGTAGTCCTGCTTTAAGAAAGACTGGTCTAGACTAGATACAATTGTGTTACTATGAAGATTGAGTATTAATAGATAGAGATAAGGTACTTCAGTTTTGCATCTGTGAGAGTGTACAGCAAACACAGCCTGTACTGACTTTCCCGAACCACCAGGGGGCTCTTGCATGGCTCGTATAAAAGGTTCCGCTGGGGTGTGTCAGGGCAGAAAGACCTTGCAGTGCAGGCCTTCTTTCCGTTGGTCATCACTAGCCTGGTTAATAGAGACTGTGTGCTGGTTTTCTGGACTGAAAAGATGCCTCTCTTGAGTAGCAGCAGTTAATGTGCTATCAGAGGGAGTGCTATGGTGAGAACACCCCGGGGGTTGTTGATGAGAGGCCAGACCACTTCCCCATGTGAGGAGACTGGTTGTGGCGATTTGATCACCAAAGAGAACTGTTGTATTCATTTGGTGATAATCTGGACTAATTCGGATCTGTTTTCCTTTGGATTCCTCTATAATAGTAAGTCCTGAGCTCGGGCCCCGCGTATGCAACTTTTTTGCAGAAATAGTGAGCACCTCCTTTTCTTAGCGCCAAAAGTTAGCTAGAGGCTGCAGCCTGTTTCATAGGTCTGTGTTGAACTAAGAGAGTTAGATACCTGGGTATCTCTTCTGCTGGGGTGTATGTTTATATATGTATAGATATATTCAGAATATGTATTTATCGGTAAGTTTGTGAATTGTAGTGCTACTCCAAAGTCTCGCTCTGCTATGGACCCATTAAATTTACATTGACTCAGTAGTAGTGTGACATTACGTTTACTAGCTTCTCTTCAATAGGCAGATTGTTACAGTGGTTCCTAAGACACTTGAAGTGAATCCTAGGAGTCAGCACTTTGACCATGGTCCTTTGGATCAGGTATGTGTAAACATTTTTTATGGTAAAGAGCGCAAAGTAGTTTATACATAGGTAGATTAAACTTGAACTCCCTTATTCCTTAAGTGAAGAACTTGTTTAATACGTTGACTTCTGGCTCCTTTTATGTTTATGACCCGATGAATCTGTAGCGCCCCGCTGGTCAGTGCGCTACAAAAGGGTACTGCACCCCGAACAGAAGGTGCAGTATTCTTGTCCTGGTAGGGGGTAATGGAAGTCTGAAGTTCCCCACCACATACATACACCTAGAGACTGGGGGCCAATTGGACAGCCCATTACCAGGGTAACTGGTCCCTGTATGAGGAGAGCTAGGGTATATAGTGAGTGGAAAAACAGCGGGAAGCACGAGAGTGAGAAAGGAGAAGAAGGAGAAGTAACGGGGAGGGCAACTCAACCTGGTGGACCAGACAGAGAGGGGCAGACAGAGAGTAACTGAACAACCCTGGCCCAGTCCAAAGCGGTGTACCGGCTACAAAGTGGTGCAGAGGTCCATCCCTGAGCCGCCGATACCGGTATGATCGACAGCTTCTTAGGAGCATGATCCGTCCGACACGCACGGTCCCCACCAGAAGCACCAAACCGGGTTGGGCCCCTAGAGCGAGAAGAGGGTGTCCCATATCACCCAACAGGCCTGGTTCAAAAGCGGGATTCGTGCAGGGCAGCGCGAGGAAGAAGGAGTGCGCAGAGGAAGGACAGTGGAAGAGAAAGGAAGGCATATAGCTGGAGCTTCGGATAGACATTGCCTACTGCCAGGACCACCTGTTCTACTACCCTGGCTGTAACAACCGTATACCCTGTGAACTGCAGATTACCGAGTAAAGACCCATACAGAGCAGCAAGTGTCTGTGTTTACTTCCTGGTGAACTGTGACATTACAGTCTCACAGCAGAGACTGCGCTGCCCTTTTCCTTTCATCTCACTACACTGCCCCAGGGGAGCCTGCTCTACCTGTAGGGAGCTACAACACCTTGCTGCCATCCATCCCTTGGAGGTCTGCAGCAGCGCTGCTGTCATCTCTGGATCTACAGGTGGCGTCACGACTTTTATTAACTTTATTCCTCATCAAAAACTTCCCTTTTTATTGTCACCAGAAGGGCACAGGCTCGGGCACCGACCACCCGTGACATCCTTGCACCCAACCGCCCGAGATCTGAGTACCCCGACCCTTGTGGGCCCGACAAATCCTTAGTGGATCCCTCAGTTCTCACACATCTGTCTTGCATACATTTTTAGCCACTTGTTAGTTGATTATCGTATGTCACATCCTATATTTCCGTTAACATTCAATCTTCGTGTTCATTAGATGGTCATAGAGGGAATATAATAATTTTCTGCTTCAATAAGACATCTTAATCTTATGCAGTCCAACTAATTGCTGAGGTCACCGGCCACCTCTGCAGCTGCAGTTCAGCTCTTGCAAGCTCTTTGCTATAGAGCTTTTGAGCACTGCTATGGAACTAGGCAAATCACTGGATCCAGCCAGCTTCGGTGACCCCGGGAGCAGCATTGGAGAGCGCACAGTTCGGACCAACATAGAACTGTCAATCATTAGGAGCACACCACCCTCCGGCAAGTAAGGCTGGGGAGTGGTGCGCTACCAGAGATTGAAAGTGAGATAATCCCCTTAATGGCTTTCACGGCATCCAAAATCCAAAAAGAGCTCAATTATCTCACATGTATATTGACCTTTTTTTCTTTTGCAAAATATTAGGCATGATAAGATATTGTAAAAGTGATACAGAACTGGCTGTAGTGTCAAGAGCAACCTGGAGCCAACTTTTACTGATGTATGATGATCCTGTTGAGATAAGTGGTCAGCAGTATCTGAGGCTGCACTGTTGTTTTAAGGAAAGAGGAGGTTTCCATTCATCTACTATTTAGTTTTATCTGCTCCTGCCATATTATGAAGCTAGCTAGGTGTGGTACCTTAACCTGCCATGATAATAACACCATGGGTTGTGATGTTTTGCACACAAACATGTTTGCAGATAAGTAGAGTTGGTCATTAAGTAGGCATAGAATGACAGTTCGCAAGGCTGTTGTGTGACTAGACGGTGCCCTGCCACTTTTGTTCAGCAAATAAAGGTACAGAAAGAGGGATTTGGAGAACGAGGATGTTCTTTGAGGTTGTTTCCACCTATAGTTTCAGGGAAAGCTTGGAATTCGTCAACGTTTCCCAAGGGGGCCTTCATCAGGGATACTGTTGCCTAGAAGTATGAGGATCATTGGATATTCTTTGAGGTTGTTTCCACCTATAATTTCAGGGAAAGCTTGGAATTCGTCAACGTTTCCCAAGGGGGCCTTCATCAGGGATACTGTTGCCTAGAAGTATGAGGATCATTGGATGTTCTTTGAGGTTGTTTCCACCTATAATTTCAGGGAAAGCTTGGAATTCGTCAACGTTTCCCAAGGGGACCTTCATCAGGGATACTGTTGCCTAGAAGTATGAGGATCATTGGATGTTCTTTGAGGTTGTTTCCACCTATAATTTCAGGGAAAGCTTGGAATTCATCAACGTTTCCCAAGGGGGCCTTCATCAGGGATACTGTTGCCTAGAAGTATGAGGATCATTGGATGTTCTTTGAGGTTGTTTCCACCTATAGTTTCAGGGAAAGCTTGGAATTCGTCAACGTTTCCCAAGGGGGCCTTCATCAGGGATACTGTTGCCTAGAAGTATGAGGATCATTGGATGTTCTTTGAGGTTGTTTCCACCTATAATTTCAGGGAAAGCTTGGAATTCGTCAACGTTTCCCAAGGGGGCCTTCATCAGGGATACTGTTGCCTAGAAGTATGAGGATCATTGGATGTTCTTTGAGGTTGTTTCCACCTATAATTTCAGGGAAAGCTTGGAATTCGTCAACGTTTCCCAAGGGGGACCTTCATCAGGGATACTGTTGCCTAGAAGTATGAGGATCATTGGATGTTTTTGAGGTTGTTTCCACCTATAATTTCATGGAAAGCTTGGAATTCTCAACGTTTCCCAAGGGGGCCTTCATCAGGGATACTGTTGCCTAGAAGTATGAGGATCATTGGATGTTTTTGAGGTTGTTTCCACCTATAATTTCAGGAAACTTGGAATTCGTCAACGTTTCCCAAGGGGGCCTTCATCAGGGATGCTGTTGCTAGAAGTATGAGGAACATTGGTATGAACCTGACCAAAGGCAACATGTGAATGCAGATAGTATGTTCTTCCTATGGTCACGTGTTTTCCGAGTGTTTTTTTCACCCTATGTCTCCTGAGTACAGTCCAATTGTTTGCGCACACCCATTCGCAGCATTGGACATGTTTCTCTAATGTGTGTGGAAGACTAAATCAATGTATCAATATTCCCCTATAGGGATAATAAACACAGATAATGGGACACTATTTGGGTAATACATAAAGTGAAGTCACAGCGCAGAGATTATCAACACAGTGATGTCATGATAAAGTCACAATACAAGGATTAAAAATACAATAATGTCCTAGTACAGGGATAATAAATGCAGCAATGTCACAATAAGGGATTATTAAAAGAAATGAAATTGCAGTACAAGGATTACAAACACATTGTAGTCATGGTACAGGGTTAAAAAACACACTGATGTCACAGCACAGGAATAGGAAACACAGTGATGTCACGAACAGTACAGAGATCAGTTATGTCACAGTACAGGCAGGGCTGACACCAGGAATTTCAGGGCCCTATACTGGCAACATTTGTGGGCCCCCATGAGCCCTTTCTACTGTGCTCTCATTACCAGTATTAATTGCTCCTTTTTGACCTTGTTACTTGTATAAAAGACAACTTTCGACACTGAATCACACTCCAACCTCTCCACCATGGCCAAGACCATAAGCTGTCTAAGGGCACCAGGGACAAAACTGTAGACCTGCACAAGGCTGGGATGGACTACAGGACAATATGTAAGCAGCGTGGTGAGATGGCAACAATTGTTGGCACAATGTCTGTCCGCTATCTCATCTTTTCTCCTCGCTTTCCAAAACTGGACATGGACAAAACAGAATTAATCATCATTCCCCCATCTCACTCTACCTTCCCCCCAGACCTGGAATCAGGATGAAGTGGCAGTGATCTGAACCAAGCCGCAACAAGTCTGGTGCAATGGTGTAACTTTATTCGATGCGTTTCGGAGCAGCCTCTGCTCCTTCCTCAGGGACCTATCATCAAAGTCAAGGCTGCTCACTAGTCCCAGCCCCGCATGCTCGCTGCCTTGGGGTCATCCTCGACCTGCCTCTCTTTCAACTTTACATATCCAAGCCCTTACCACATCCTGCCAACTCCAACTCAAAAATATTTCCAGAATTCGCACATTCCTTTCCCAAGAAACTGCAAAAACACTCATACTTGCCCTCATCACCTTCCGCCTCGACTATTGCAACCTCCTATTCTCTGGCCTCCCCTCTAGCACTCTTGCACCCCTCCAATTTATCCTAAACTGCTGCCCGATTAATCCACCTGTCTCCCCACTATTCCCAGCCTCCCCTCTCTGCCAAGCCCTTCACTGGCTTCTCATTGCCCAGAGACTCCAGTTCAAAATCCTAACCATGACATACAAAGACATCCACAACCTGTCTCCTCCATACATCTGTGACATGGTCTCCTGGTACCTAGCTACATACAACCTGCGGTCTTCAAGATCTCCTTCTCCACTCCCCTCTTATCTCTTCTTCCCATAACCACATACAAGATTTCTTCCATGCTTCCCCCATACTCTGGAACTCTGCCCCAACATATCAAACTACTGTCTGACATGGAAACCTTTAAAAGGAACCTGAAGAGCACTTCTTCTGAAACCTTCAACCTGCAGTGACCCTCATCTACTAAACCTCTGCATGACCAGGTCTACTCTTCCTACTGTAGCCTCAACCATCCCTTGTAGACTTGAGCCCTGTGGGCAGGGTCCTCTCTTCTCACCTACTGTATCCTCACCCATCCCTTGTAACTGTGAGCCCTCATGGGCAGGGTCCTCTCTTCTCACCTACTGTATCCTCACCATCCCTTGTAGACTGTGAGCCCTCGCAGGCAGGGCCCTCTCTTCTCACCTACTCTATCCTCACCCATCCCTTGTAGACTGTGAAGCCCTCGTGGGCAGGGTTTCCCCTCTCCTCCCTACTGTATCCTCAACCATCCCTTGTAGACTGTGAGCCCTCGTGGGCAGGGTCCTCTCTCCTCACCTACTGTATCCTCACCCATCCCTTGTAGACTGTGGAGCCACCTACGCAGGACTGTGAGCTCGTCGCTCTCTCCTCACCTACTGTATCCTCACCCATCCCTTGTAGACTGTGAGCCCTTTGTGGGCAGGGTCCTCTCTCCTCCTGTACTTGTGTGTGCCTTGTATTGTTCATAAATATTGTACTTGTCTATGCATGTCCCTTTTCACATGTAAAACGCCATGGAACTAAATGGCGCTACAATAATAAATATTTATTAATTAGAAAATGGGAAAAACACAAGAGGACTGACGATCTTCCTCGGTTTGGGCTCTGTACAAGATCTCACCTAGTGGGGTAAGGATGGTTCACACAATGGTCAGGAATCAGCCCAGAGCGACACAGGAGGACCTGGTCTACGACCTGAAGAGAGCTGGGACCACAGTCTCGAAAATTACCGTTAGTTGCACACTACACCCCCATGGATTAAAATCCTGCACGTGCCGCAAGGTCCCCATGCTCACACCAGCAATGCCAGGGCCGTTTAAGGTTCACCAATAACCATCTGGATCATCCACAGGAGGTATGGCAGAAGGTCATGCGGTCAGATGAGACCAAAATAGAACTTTTTGCTATCAACTTCGCTCGGCGTGTTTGGAAGAAGACGAATGAGTACAACCCCAAGACCACTGTCCCAACTGTGAAGCATGGGGGTGGAAAGATGATACTTTGCAGTTGGTTTTCTGCAAAGGAAACAGAACAACTGCAACTGTATTGAAAGGAGAATGGCTGGATCATGTATCGTGAGATTTTGGCCAACAACCTCCTCACTCAGTAAGAGAATTGAAGATGGATCATGGCTGGGTCTTCCAGCATGACAATTACCCGAAACACACAGCTAGGGCAACTATGGAGTAGCTCCGTAAGATGCATTTCAAGGTCCTGGAGTGGCTGAGCCCAATAGAAAAACTTTGGAGGGAGCTGAAACTCAATATTGCTAAGTTACAGCCTCGAAACCGGAAAGATCTGGAGAAGATCTGTATGGCGTAGTGGGCCAAAATCCCTGTGTGTGCAAACTGGGTCAAGAACTACAGGAAATGTCTGCCCTCTGTAATTGCAAACAAAGGTTTCTGCATCAAATATTAACTTCTGTTTTTCTATTTTATCAATTACTTATTTCATGCTATAAAATGCTAATTAATTATGTTAAAATCATACAATGTGATTTTCTGGATTTTTTTCTAGATTATGTCTCTCACAGTTGAAGAGTTCCAATGATAAAAAATACAAACCTCTCCATTCTCTGTAGGTGGGATTACTTGCAAAACCGGCAGTGTATCAAATACTTATTTACCCCTCTGTATACATGCATATATACACATATACACAATAGAGAATGCTGGCTGTATACACACAAGTGACTGTTGCTGCTGGCTGTGCACGCAAAAGAGACTGTTGCTTCGGCTGTATACACAATAGAAACTGCTGTTGCTGGCTGTATAAACAATGAAGTCTGCATACAGAATAGATACTGCTGAAGGTTGCATACACAATATAGACTGCTGTAAGCTGTATACACAATAGGGACTGCTGCCTGTATACACAATAGAGACTGCAGCTGGTTGTATACACAATAGAGACTACTGCTGTCTGAATACACAATATAGACTGCATATACAAACAGAGACTGCTGGTGGCTGCATACACAAAAGAGACTGGTGAGGACTGTATACACAATAGAGACTGCTGTGGGTTGTATACACAATAAATAGTGCTGCTGGCTGTATACACAATAAAAACTGCTGGTTGTATACACAATAGACACTGCTGCTGGCAGTATACACAATACAGAATGATGTGGGCTGTATACACAATAGATTGCTGCAGGCTGTATACACAAGAGAGACAGCTGCTGGCTGTATGCACAATAGAGACTGCTACTGGCTGTATTCACAATAGAGACTGCTGCTGGCTGTATCTCAATAGAGACTGCTACTGGCTGTATTCACAATAGAGACTGCTGCTGGCTGTTTACACAACACGAATGGTGCTGAGTGTATACACAATACAGAATGCTGCTGATGGTATACACATTGGTATACACATTGGAGACTGCTGCAAGCTGTATACACAATTGAGGCTACTGCTGGCTGTATGCACAATAGAGACTACTGCTGGCTCCATACACAATAGAAACTGCTGCTGGCTGTATGCACAATAGAGACTGCTGCTGGCTGTATATACAATAGAAAACTCTGCTGGCTGTATACAAAGTAGAGACTGCAGCTGGCTTTATTCACAATACAAAATTCTGCTGGCTGTATACAAAATAGAGACTGCTACTGGCTGAATACACAATAGAGACTGATGCTGGCTGTATGCACAATAGAGAATGATGCTGATTGTATGCACAATAGAGACTGCTGCTAGCTGTATATGGTCGCTTTTTTTTTCTACCCCTTGCATCTAGCAGATGGCTGCAGATTCCACAGGAGGTGACACATGCGTCAAGACACGATGCACAGCCCCTGCAACCCATAACATGGGGGCGTTTGTGGCAACCAGCGACCAGCCATGCTAACAAGCGGGCCACTCAGCACTGTGGACATGCATCACTGTGACAGACGCCCGCCCGGATTGGGGGCGTTACCAATAGGCTGCTCAGACACTATATGTATCACCTGGATGTGAGTGGCAGAGGCCTAGTGGAGTCCATGTGTCTGCATTCACCACCAGCCCCCTCCTTGTTAGCATGGCTGGTCGCCTGGTTGCCACAAACCGCCCCCATGTTATGGGTTGCAGGGGGCTGTGCATCGGTGTCTTGACGCATGTGTCACCTCCTGGGGAATCTGCAGCCATCTGCTAGATGCAAGGGGTGGAAAAAAAAAAAAAAAAAAAAAAGCGACCATTTTTGGTGAGTTTTTTCAATATATTTAGTACCTATTCGGTGATTTTTGCTAGCTGTATACTCAATAGAGACTGCTGCTGGCACATTAGAAACTACTGGCTGTATACAGAATAGAGCCTGAAGGATGTATATGATATATATACACAGCACTATACTGTACACACACATTCACACTACATATATACATATAATGTATACAGTCACGCTGTAATTCAGGATATAGTGTGGACCTGTATATACTGTACAGTATAGTGTTGTGTATGAGCCAAGAACAGGAGCCAGAAGACAGGCACACACAGAGATCATAGTGACTAGGCGCAGATGGTTACGATGCTCAAATCTCCTGGCACGTCCTTTGGTAACTTCTTTTTTGTACAGCGCATGGCAGCCTATTTAGCGCATGCACATGATGCGCCCCCTGGGCCGTGGGGTACTCAGAACCGGGCTTTGCTACTTCTGGGGGAGTTACAGGGGTCGAGACCCGGCTCCATGACCCTGAGCCTCAGAATAAAGTTTGGAAATGGTGGTCGTGACGCACCCATGATGTTCATAATTGAGGGCCGATGCTGCAGTGCGGGATCACTGGGGATGATGGGATTGCAGCTAAGATAGTATCGCTCCCCACTGGTGGAGCTGTTCCTCAGGGCAACCGGTATAGTCTATGGCAATGGTAAGCCGTTGGGGTGCAGGACTGAGGGCGCAGAATAACTGACAGACACACAGTACATAGTCTCCTTCACCTTTACTGGTTGTAGCAGGTTCAGGCCAAGGCACTGTCCACAGGACTCACCGGTGAGTTCTGAGGCCTCCCTGTTGCGCTACTCCTTGCTGGTCCTGGCTGCTTGTAGCTAAACTGCAACCCGCTCTTCCTGCTGGAAAGTCGCTGACCTGTAGGGCAGGCAGCTTGAGCCCTTCCTGGGTACCACTCCTCTGTCTACTGTCCATGAGCTCTCCAATGCTGCTCTGACTCCAGGTGCTTTGCTGTGGCCGGGAGATTTGGACTGTCCTGTCCTCCGGTTTTGGCTGCTGGGCCTGTAGTACCCTCACAACCTCGTACCCCGGTGTCCGCTTCTGGCTGTCTGCTCTGGGGTGAGCCGGTCGGCTCAACACACTCCAAAAGCCTGCTTCTTTCCTTCCTCAAACCCTCTCCTACGGGTCCCTCACGCTTGCTATTCTCTATCCTCGGATGAGCCTGGCACTGCTCCAGTCTGTATGATGTCAAAGTATGGAGATAATAAACAGTTATGTCACAGTATGGAGATAATAAGCAGTTATGTCATAATATGAAGATTATAAACATTGATGTCAAAGAAGAGGAATAAGACAGTGATTTTAGAGTAGAAGGATAATAAACACAATGATGTCACTGTGCAGGGATAATAAACATTGTGATGTCACAGTACAAAGAAATTAAACAGTGATGTCACAATACAGAGATAATAAACTGTGATGTCACAGTACAGGGTCAAGATATACAATTATGTCATTATATATGGATAATAAGCACTGATTTCAAAGTGGAGGGGTAAGAAATATAGTGGTGTCACAGTACAAAGATAACACACAAAATGATGTCACATTACCGGGGTGTATGTAAGATATGTTAAGGAGATTATCATTGCTTTGACCAAAGCAGTGCGTGCCTGGTAATACGACATGCCACTCCTGTGATTAGCAGCTCACTATCTATAGATATTGTACATAGAGAGCCTGATGTGGGTGGGTGCAGCGTTCTGAGATCTGAATATTTGCAGAATCTTAAAAATCTGATTTTTTCATAAACTGCTGCACCCAGTACAATAAGTGACACATCCTTGGAATCAGAGACAGCAAAAAACAGCTGACAGATTCCCTTTAATTCATAGTTATAGTATATGTCTGGAGATCCCATGATCCAGGTGGTGCCCAACCCCAGTGACAGGAGAACTGACTATGCAGCAGAAGTGGGAACTGAACAGTGGTGGGGCCAACATATATTAGATATTTGTGGCATGTCCTGTGACACCCCCTTTTTAGGCAGATGTGGCACCCCTGCGGGGATTGCCACAGGACCCACCGGTGCAGGGAGGGATGTACACCTTAGCACACACAGCACATAACACCTTCCACCCCAGACCTGGAGGGGGAGCCCCACTGGCTGCCTTAAAGGGAACCAACCACCTCAGATCACCCTAATACACAGTTAATACGTGTCCCTGCACCCTAAGGATACGTTTCCAGCACTGTTTTTGTGTAAAATCTTGCATTAGTATAACTGGTATAAAGAGTTTATAAACTTACTAGCCTGGTGACTTCTGGGCGTATCCCTCCTTCTGTTATACTTCAGGGCTGTGCATTCATTGCATGGCTGTGCTCCCCCTCCCTCCCTCTGTGCAGAGGAGATAACGATCATGCCCATCAGGGCACGGCAGCAGGCACGGAGGGAGGGGAGCACAGACATGCAATGCACAGCTCTGAAGTATAACAGAAGGAGGGATACGCCCAGATGTCTCCAGGCTAGTAAGTTTATAAACTCTTTATATCGGTTATACTAATGCAAGATTTTACACAAAAACAGTGCTGGAAAGGTATCCTTAGGGTGCAGGGACATGTACTAACTGTGTATTAGGGTGATCTGAGGTGGTTGGTTCCCTTTAAGCAAGATCCCCTATAAGGATCCTGGCCTGAGGGGAGGAGTGAGTCAGTCTGCACTGCAGTCTGCAGAGGAGAGAACAGTTAGCACTGAAGCGAGTTCAAGCCGGACAGTACAATGGAAGGACTGGAAGGAGCTGGTTGCTGGGACCAAGCCAGGCCCAGAACCAGGAAACCAGACCCAGTTGTGCTGCACCCTAGGGAGAGGGACGGAGGCCAGTGGGAGAAGTAAGAAGTAGAAAGAAGGGAACAGATCTGAGAACCCTTTAGCCCACCTGGACACCGGAGTCCGAAGCTGCTAATAATCAATTATAGCAGGAAACGCCCAGAGAGACCAGGAGGATCTAGTCTCCCTGAAGTAAGGAACAGAAGACACCAAACCTGACCAAGCATAAGACCAGGGACCTAAGCAGAGAATAGGGATCCCATAGAAAGGTCTTCACTGTCGGTTGTGGAACAGCACCCTGAAGGGAGAAAGAGCGACAGGTTCAGCTACAGGCAGAGCTTACCCCAAACACCGCACACACTAATAGAGGCGGCCTCACAACTCTCCAAGGTGAACGTCCCAAGCTGCACCAAAATCAGGGTACCCTCCTGGACCGTGCCTGTTACCTGACATCAGTAAAAAGGTACCGAAACAGAGGCTATTGTGTGTGTGTGCCTGCTTCCCCGCCACCGCCTGCTACGTTCACAGCAGAACCGCTACTACTACTCCCCTCATCCACCCCGCCGCCCTGAGGTAAAGATCCACCTGTGGGGAGCTGTACTACACTGAGCTGCACCTTCATCATCTCAGCGGCCGGCCGCAGTGCTGGTATCCACGTTACCAGGTACCACAGGTGGCGTCATGATACCATTTATCCCATCATCTTCACCCCCACGCCGCCACTGAGGGTCCAGGGCATGGAATCGGGAACCGACCAGCCGTGATTCCCCCCACTGAAGTAACCACCTGTCCCGGTATCTGAGTACCCCCTACCCGGTCGACCGGATCACAGTCATTAGAGCTGTTTTATCCATAAGGTTGACTAAGCTGAAGCTAAGGGGCCCCAAAAGGACTAAGGGCCCATACACTTTATGTTTTATGAGGCACTGTTACCTGTGACCTCCAATGGATAAAGGCACTCTTCACCATAGCAATACCTGTGTATACACATTTACATTGCTCACATAAATTACACATCGCATCTCAATGAACAATAGCAAGCTAAAAATCTTAATTACATATATTGTGTGATCTGTTGTCAGCAATGTATGGAAACTAGAATCATCAACCAATTGAGTGCTGGACTCCAAGTCACGGACGGTTTGCATGAATTTCATCATTACTTTTCATTGTGTTACTTAGTACTGTGCATGGTAGTGGCCCCCACTTGCTCCTAATGAGATAGCGGACAGTGTCATGGTGGGGTCAGAGTGATCATTAGGCAAATCTGGCAAATGCAAGATGGGCCAGTCCTGCAATGGGTCGTATCAGCCTGCAAAACTATTAACAGGATCGGCGTCCTAAGGATGTCATTACGGTTAACACCTGGAGCAGGACATTGAGCCATCGGCTCCCTGCTCCACCAGTTACTCTAGTAGGCCATAGGCTAGCTCTGGCCTGCAGCTTGTCGGAGGCCACGCAGAGGACTTTGGGTGGCATGATGAAGGGATGTCCTTGCGCCTCCCAAAGTCCCGTGCACCAGCCCACTGCTGGACACCCTGGAGGGGAAAACAAAGGCTGTGGTGGACTGTTTGTTTATTGCAGCCATTTGGTAAATTCAAAAAAGTTCATTTTTTTCTCATTAATGTACACTCGCACCTCATCTTCACTGAAAAAACAGAAATGTAGATATTTGTGCAAATGTATTAAAAAAAGAAATGTGTATGGGGTGCTGTGGGGGAATCATACTGTATATCGGGAGCTTTATTACAATGAGGAAGTACAGAAGAAGCAGCATTATTACTACCGAGGGGCACAGACAAGGCACTGGTATTGTGTGGGGTACAAATGAAGGGTACTACCGTATTACTGTGCGGGGCACATTATTTTCATCTGAAGCCCATGTCAGAGCAGTATATAGTTTCCGTACAGATGAGGGAGTATGGTAAGGGTACTGGTGTAATGACCGGAGGTCCGAAGAAAATCCAGTGAGTCAAAAACCAAGACAGAGGCAGAAATAAACTACGGTTTCTTTACTGGAATGGGGTTTAAGGTGCAGTTCAATATAGATTGGAACAGTCTCAAGATCCCCTTATGACACTATATCAATTACACACACTCAGGGAATGCCGAAATCGATGTGCCAATCCCATCGTTCCCAGCTTATGTGATCCGGAACAATTATACCTAAGCAGTACATCAACAATGGGTTAAACTAACTAAAGAAAGGACAGGTGTAAATCTGCTGGGGGTGTTCAACAGGCACCCCAGAAATGGCACACAGAGTATAAGCTTACAATAACAAGGCATTAAACTGTATCAGTATAGCTTATACATCTAGCATAGGGATACCCAGTTATCATAAAGCTATGGTACCGTTAACCTTAGATGTGGTCTCACACAGTCCTGTGATTCATGTTGGCTGCAGCGAGTCCCGAACAAAAACCTTTGGCACCAAAAAAAAACACAACTATTTAAAAAACCGCAAGGGTCCATATCCGTTCAACCGATGCCAAGTTCACACACCCGGTACTGTAGTTCTTTAGCCTCAGGATACAGTCCAGGGACACTTTACAAGGGCTTGTCAGGATCCTCTCAATGTGGGTGGCACCGGACCCCGTCTCTCCTCTCGCAGTCACTCACGGTTTTCCTGACCGCCGACCACTCACTCGGTCACGGGGAAGATCTCCTCTATCTCTGCTCAGATGCTGGTCTCACCTCTGTCTCTGCTCAGATGGTTGACTAGTTCAATGCAGAGTCTCTAGTCCACACAGCATGGACTTCCACACAACTCCAAAGAGCCAAACAGCTTCCACCGTCTCTGCACTAGGCCTTCAGCAAAAACACAACTTCACTCAATCCAGGAATTAGCAACTCCCGCAGAAAAACTTGCAGAAAAAGCCTTATCAGAGTTCAAGCTCCACACTTCTCACCACTGTTGGCTTTTTGCAGCTCATCAGTCTCTTTAGCCTGCTTCACATCACACAGCAGATCCTAATCCACCCTTCCCTTTACCATGAGTCTCCTCACCTCTGCACATACAGGGTTTCTCAGCCTGCCCCCTGCTTGTTAGTTCAGGCAGGCAAAACCCACAGGGTCCTAGTGCTCTCCTGATACTATCACAGTTCACACTCTCACACTGGAACAGCATGAAGCCAAAGATTTCTCTGTGTTAAATTTTGCAGGGATGAATTTAGTATCTGTATAGTACACATATATATGGATATATAGGTCTTAGTCATGTTTATTAAAAGGGTTGTACATCCCTGAGTATATTGTCAGCAACTGCCATAGCTTCTTAATGTACATCATGGAACAATCAGATCACTGCTCTGCCATTTCATTTTGGAGAACTTGAAGTCCTTCAGGTCATGTGATGTTTTCAGGTCACGTGACTGGGCAGCAGAGAGCAATGCATCAAAGAAACAGAATACACAAACAAGGGCTCACAGTCTACAAGGGATGAGTGAGGAGACAATAGGTGAGGGTAGAAGATCCTGCCCGCAAGAGCTCATTGTCTACAAGGAATGGGTGAGGATACACTACGTGAGGGTAGTGTGACGACCTTCCACCGTGAGGCCGAGCTGCTGGTAGGCAGCACCCCGAGAAACCCCGAGACCCTTAACCCCTATACAGGGATCTGGAATTATAGCGGAGCCCAGGGGGTAGCTGCCTATATGAGCAACAGAGCCGGGGAGGTCGCCAGGGAAAATCAAGACCCGAAAAACGAAGTCAGATGTCCGAGTCAAAACCGAGAGGGCAGCGAAGGTACAAAATCGTCAGGCAGTAGCAGAGTCAGAAATCCAGGCAAAGGTCAAGGGCAAAAACCAAGAGGGCAGCTGAGGTACAAAATCAATAGGCAGAGGCAGAGTCAGAAATCCAGGCAAGGTCAGACACGAAACTAAACACACTATCACTGGGGAACCAAAACTATATCTGGCGGCCTGCAAGCCAGGCTCCAATGTACTTGAAGGGCACGGCTACCTCCCATAGGCTGGAGCTCACAACCTGATGACCTCATTCGGACCACCCCTAGAACCAGACCAGATGGAGATGCACGACTGGCTCCACCCACGCCACCTCTGACAGAAGAACGCAGGCTGCGCCTAACGGACACCTCTGCAGGGCCCTTTCCTCTGCGACCAACACCACCCAGAGGGGAAACACAGCGGCGCTCAGCGACAGAGGCAGACGTCGCGGAGCAGTTCCATACGAGGACAAGGCCCTCCTATCACCGGCGCCACCAGCCGAAGGAATCCGGCTCCTCCCAGCGGCCGAGGCAGGAACACCAGCCACCGAGTCCAATGGCGATGTGACAGGTAGAGGACCCTGCCCACAAAGGCTCACGGGCTACAAGGAATGGGTGAGGATACAGTAGGTGAGGGGAGTGGACCCTGGCCATGAGGGCTCACAGTCTACAAGGGATAGGTGAGAATACAGAAGGTGAGGAGAGAGGATCCTGCCCACATGGGCTCACAGTCTACAAGGGATTGATCAAGGATACAGTAGGTGAGGATACAGTAGGTGAGAACTATGCCCATGAGGGCTTGCAGTCTACAGGGGTTGTGTGAGGATATACTAGGTGAGGGGTAGAGCGCCCTATCCGCAAGGGCTAGTAGTCTGGAAGGGATGGGTGAGGATACAGTAGGTGATGGTAGGGGACCCTACCATGAGGGCTCACGGTCTACAAGGGATTGGTGAGGATACAGTAGATGAGGCGAGAGGACCTTGCCCATAAGGGCTCACAGTCTACAAGGGATGGGTGAGGATACAGAAGGTGAGGGTAGAGCTGGTCGTTCGGTGGTTTAGTGGACTGAAGATCACTGCAGGTTGTAGGCTTGTCAGAAGAGGTGGGTCTTCAGGTTCCTTTTGAAGGTTTCCACAGTTGTTGAGAGTCGGATGTGTTGGGACAAAAAGCACCATAGTATGGGGGATACATGGGAGAAATCTTGTATGCCACTGTGTGAAAAGGAGCTAAGAGGGGAGAAGAGGAGATCTTGTGAAGATCAGAGGTTGCGTGTAGGTAAGTACCAGGAGACTAGGTCGCAGAAATAAAGAGGAGACAAGTTGTGGATGGCTATGTATGTCCTCTTTAGGGTTTTGAACTGGAGTCTCTGGAAAATGGAAAGCCAGTGAAGGGATTGGCAGAGAGGAGAGGCCAAGGTATAGCGGGGAGACCTGTGGATTTGTCAGGCAGCAGATTTTAGGATGGATTGGAGGGGAAGACCAGAGAGCAGGAGGTTGCAGTAGTTGAGGCGGGAATTAATGAGAGCATGTACTAGTGTTTTTGCTGATTCTTGGTTAAGGAATGTACGAACCCAGAAAATATTTTTGAGTTTGAGTCAACAGGAGGTAAAGGGCTTGGAGATGTTGGTTTGTCTAATTTCCAAACAAATGGTCCAAATCTTAAATTTCAGTCATTTATCTGATGTGCATGGCTCCCTTCCCAGGAGTAGACATGCCCTGTACTTATGCCTTAGTGACTCATCCAACAAAATAACCAGAATCCATTAGATCTGCCCAGTCATACGGCTTGTCAACCAGGGTTGCCAACTTGACTTATTATCTTTGTCTGGACACATCTTATCAAAAAATCCCGAGCAGTGAATATTTTTTATGGACACATGGGAAACCCTTGATAAATCATTATGATCATAAGTGATCCATGTCTACATTCCATAGTTCTGATAAAAATAAATCAGCTGCTGCAAAAAGTGATCAGTTTTTACGGACTGTCCCGGAACGTCTGGCCGGCGGTGCAGGTCGGTTGCGGCACGTTCAGCGCAATGGTGTGTATTACCCTTACTCTTACGAACAATGCGATTTTCATTAGAAAAGTTGTTTTTGTTCTCTTTTGCACGGTTTGTAACAATGCCTCACGCTTCCCCCCACTGTAATTGCTGCAGTGAATATAACTATCTGCATACAGATCTAGGATTTGGCTCTGTCACAATCCCTCACCTTGGGGGAGAGCAGCACTCCCTCCTCCTCTACCCTAGCCTGTCTGACAGGAGCTGGGCTCTCAGGACACACCTCTCCTGCCTGCTAGCCTTGTGCTTCTACCTGTGCAGCTTCCACTGTAGGACACACTGACTACTGTACCAGGCGTATCTCCCATTCAGTTGAGACATGGAGCAATGGACTTTCCTGCATCTTAGGGGAGTCAGACACCCCCTGTCTATGCCTGCCAAGGCCTAATTGACCTTAACAAAAAGTCAAACCCCTTGAGGTAAGTGATATTTTATTTTAACTTGGCTGACGTTGGGATACGAAAGAGTTAGCTGTAGTGCACGTGGAAAAATAAGCATTAAAACAGGAACTTACAGTAGGTCGAAAAGTAAAAAGAGTATAGAAGAACAAAGAAATAACAAAAGAGGAGGTCAAACAATGGAAGGATGCCAGAAGGCATGGTGAGAGAAGACCAGGAAAAAAGGAGAAGTGACTTGGTCATTATCCGTGCCGGTGGGAGTCCTATGGCGGTGGAGGATGCTTGTTTTTGAAATGCAAAAACATTGAAAAGTGATTTAAGTAAAGACTTTAACGATTTTATTACACATAACACTAGCATTGTTAATGTTTGGAGAAAGTCTTAGCTCCAGGCTTAATTACCCTACAAGCATTGGATTTTGGAAGAACTTTGAGCTGGATGCTTGGGGTCTTCATCTAGTTTGGGGTGGCTCCTTGGATTTTTGAAGAAGTTGGAGCTGGAAGCTTTGAGTCTTCTTCTACTTTGGGATGGCTGCTTGGATTTTGGAAGAAGTTTGAGCTGGATGCTTGGGGTGTTCTTCTAGTTTGGTGTGGCTTCTTGGATTTTGGAAAAAGTTTGAGGCTGAAGCTTGAGGTTTCCTTCAAGTATGCTATGGCTTCTTGAATTCTGTGAGACGTTTGAGCTAGAAGCTTGAGGTTTAGTTTGGTAATGTGTCTTGGATTTTGGAAGACGTTTGAGGCTGAAGCTTGAGGTTTTCTTCAAGTATGCTATGGCTTCTTGAATTCTGTGAGACGTTTGAGCTAGAAGCTTGAGGTTTAGTTTGGTAATGTGTCTTGGATTTTGGAAGACGTTTGAGGCTGAAGCTTGAGGTTTAGTTTGGTAATACGTCTTGGATTTTGGAAGAAATTTGAGGCTGAAGCTTGAGGTTTTCTTCAAGTATGCTATGGCTTCTTGGATTCTGTAAGACGTTTGAGCTAGAAGCTTGTAGTTTAGTTTGGTAATGCTTCTTGGATTTTGGAAGACGTTTGAGGCTGAAGCTTGAGGTTTAGTTTGGCAATACGTCTTGGATTTTGGAAAACGTTTGAGGCTGAAGCTTGAGGTTTTCTTCAAGTATGCTATGGCTTCTTGGATTCTGTGAGAAGTTTGAGCTAGAAGCTTGAAGTTTAGTTTGGTAATGCTTCTTGGATTTTGGAAGACGTTTGAGGTTTTCTTTAAGTATGCTATGGCTTCTTGGATTCTGTAAGAAGTTTGAGCTAGAAGCTTGAAGTTTAGTTTGGTAATGCTTCTTGGATTTTGGAAGACGTTTGAGGCTGAAGCTTGAGGTTTTCTTCTAGTATGCTATGGCTTCTTGGATTCTGTAAGAAGTTTGAGCTAGAAGCTTGAGGTTTAGTTTGGTATGACTTCTCGAATTTTGGAAGACGTATGATCTAAAAGTATGAGGTCTTCCTTTACTTTGGTGTGGCTGACTGACATAGATAGCATGAAATGACTTTGACAGACGCACCTGAAGACCATCTGGCAGCACAACATGGCTAATCCTCACTTCCAATTTTCCACCTGAGCAAAGTTTTCTATGAAGCTTAGTAAATATTAATTAGGAAGATAGGAACTGACCAAACCTGCTGGAGGCATTTTGGATCTAGATCTAGGACAACCGTGGCCAGCGCTGTGAAACTTGTCTCGGAGCTGATGCACAAGGTAGGAATGTCTAGGAATGACTTTGGTAGTTTGAATAATAATTAATTATGAGATGTGGCTGTGGCATGTGGAAAATCATAATGTGACCATACACATAATAGTAAGGTTGATGGACAATTTCAGCCATTTCTCTTCAACGATGATCATTTGTTCCCCCCATTGAGACACCTAGAATGAAGTTGGTCGTGTGTCATCTTTTTGGCTGATCAGATCAGTTGCCCTATAATGAGAGCAATACTAATTAAAATGTGTACATTGGCAGAATGATTGTTTGTCAGACAACTGTTTTGGTTGGTCTTAGTTAATTGTCACTGGTATATGACACATTACCAAGGTGTAACTCAACTTTTGTACCCTTCAAAATGCAAAATTCTAAACAAATTCTGAAAAATTCCAATTTGCATCCATGTTTTAGCTTTGGTTCCCCGAGTTTTACAAGAATAGTTCTTTAGAATTTAGCCAGACTACACTCAATTAGGTCTGTACAATGGGTAGACGAAGAACATGATGAAATGTCTAGTAGCCGGGTGTTATCAAAACTTTTCGGATTATTAGGACTTTTGAAGGGTTTGTGTCTTCTGACTTAGAGCAAAGGTTTTAGATTGTTATCGTAGGGTCAACAGGGAAGAAGTGGATATTATAGGATTTAAGGTAATCTGTGATGGTCATGACACTAAGATGGGAATTATAAGGTTTGTTGAGCGTTATACATTTTTCAGTTTACATAGGATATCTACAAGTCATAGTGCAATCCGGCCTCTCGTCCTTTACCATAATGGACATATTACCGTGTTGACCTATTCCACAATATAGTGGTGCTCAAAGAGTGGACTGTAAGACGTGACATGGAATGCTATAGCAATGGTCTATCAGATTCGATATCATAAAGGTGACCTGTCCTGGTGGACACATGGAGGGACACATGGGTTCGTGGGTCCGTGATATGAACCTATTGAGCTAACGTGTCCCAGAAACAAACTAGAAATGAACTGTAAAGCAAATGTAACGCACAATATTATCATACTTTGATGATTTGCACGGTATCACTCCGGAAGCCATAATGACCCAATTTGATGGGATAAAACACAAGATGGGACATCAGCAACTTTCCATTATGTGCAAGACGACATTCGATGTGCTTTTACCTATTCTCATGCCATATTCTCCTGAGTGATATGTACGGTATTGTTCTCTGCTTTGTCAGTCTGCAAAAGTTAATGCACGGAGGGGTCAGTATTGAATGCAGGCGATGTTTGCAATGACCTATTTTAATGGACGCGTCAATCAGCGAGCGCTCTATGTCTATAGCTTGCCACGCTTGCATGTCGGTGTTAGTAGACGTCTTTTTTGACTATCGTCCTAGACATAATATCTATCTACTGAGTGATAAGAAAAATGTGTTTGGAGCTTCACTGATATTAGGGACCGATGTGAGTGGATTTTATGATATATCTAATGCATAACGACAATGCCTTTCTATGTGCTGTTTTATATGTCTATAGTTCTGTGTACCTTGTTCCATACCTGCACCTTCTGCACATATATCTCTACATCTATTAGGAGTAAAGCTGGCCATACATTTAGAGAGTAACCATCATTTTAATTCTTTTATTCACATAAATGAATAAGAAACTTTGTAATGTATCCTATAAGAGAAATCTTCTTTTTCCTCCTAGATTGATCATTCATTCTCAAAATTCTCAATTCATGCATAAAATTTGCACAATCTGTGTTTATTGAGTACAGACTTTCCCATTACCGAGATAGGAGATGACACTTGGTGCTCGTAACATTCTATGGAATGTCTGTATCGGCTCCTCCTCCTCCTCTCCATAGAACTTTATGGGAACCACATTCTATATTCTATTTTAGTAATCTGAACGCAAATTTTACCTATTTTAACCATAAATTGGGAGCAAAAGATCAGACCAGAAGCAGAAGAAAGCAATTTTTTCCTGATTAGGAATCCAAATTGCTTGTTATCATGTGTAGTATTGATTTATGAAAAATTAAAACAATGGTTACTCTTTAGGATAAGTAAAAATATGAATGTAGCAATCAATCGTGTATTGATCCAGACTGAACAAGCATTTCACAGAGGGGGTTCAGTGTGCACATTGGAAAACGTTGTTCTGCTTTGGACATTGTGCCTTACACACTTGTATTATGAGTGCGTGGCACATTTTTGGCATCAATCAGTATCAGCTTCCTGCTTCCCTTGCCCGACACCTCCTCTCCTCTGACATTGGGTTACAGGGGGCCCCCCTGCAGGCTTGAGGGGCCCCCTAGCCAGTCGGGCCCTGGTGCAGCTGAACCAGCTGCACCACGGTAGGTCCGCCCCTGGTTGGTCATAGTGGTCAAAAACGTAACGATCGTAACATATCTATTGTATAGTATGGTAGTAGCATGGTATAAAAGAGTAAACATTGATTGTGATCCCTAGAATCTCCATTCACTTTATCAGATCTGGTCATTCAGATTCTGATTTCGCAATTTGGCACAACTGATTTCATGATATCACAGCGACCCTCATTTCCCAATGCGACCTTCATTCCCAAACACAGATCGCAACGTCTTGACCGGCCACAGGTCTGTATTGACCCAATTCAGCATCCACATAACAGCTTGTTGAGTTCAGGGTAACAGATCCACAGCCGATTTGGACATCACGTTCTGTGCGAGGGCTGTGTAAGTCGGACATGTAAGCTCCTCTTTAGTTAGCTTACTTTAGTCCTACAGTTTGCTCCTATAAAGTATCGCACAACAATAAGACATCAGGTCAAGCACCACCACCGTCAGTCAGCGAATACATCGGGATCCACAGAAGCCGCATTTATGCTCCCGGGTGCATACTCACAGAACACAGTCCATGATTTTGTGCATCAGAAGAAGAAAAGAGTAGCACTCATCGAGTTGTTGATGAACTTCTTTATTGCAGCATGATGCCCACCTGAAAATTGAGACAAGGAACTGGAGGGAGGATGAGAATTATGGACGTTTCACTATGGTCTAGTGCTTCAATGAGTTCAGCATCTTAAAGCACTAGATCAGTGTGAAACGGCTGTAGTTACCATCCTGCCTCCTGTTCTTTGTCTCCATTTTCATTTGTGCAATATGTTGAAATAGACAAGTGTGCCAGCAATCTGGTGAGTGCTTCTCCTTACTTCTTTTGATGCACACCAATAAGACATCAGGTCAGGCACCACCACCGTCAGTCAGCGAATACATCGGGATCCACAGACACAGAATTGTAAGCTTCCAGAAGCCGCATTAATGCTCCCGGGTGCATGCTCCCAGAACACAGTCCATAATTATATGCATCAGAAAAAGAAAAGAGTATCACTCATCAAGTTGCTGGTGAACTTCTTTATTTCAGCATATTGCACACATGAAAACAGAGACAAGGAATAAGAGGGAGGTTGGGAACTACAGACGTTTCACTCTGGTCTAGCACTTCAATGAGTTCAGCATCCTAAAGTGCTAGATCAGTGTGAAACGGCTGTAGTTACCATCCTCCCTCCTGTTCCTTGTCTCCATTTTCAATTGTGCAATATACTTGAATAAGACGTTTGCCAGCAACCTGGTGAGTGCTTCTCTTTACATCTTCTGATGCACACCAATAAGACGTCTCTGGCATTTTTAGATTCTTCAACCTTTTTTAGACACTTTGAAAAATTATCCAGTGAGGTGCAAAAATTATTTTTGGCAAAAGTCTGTAATAAATTTGTCTACATTGATCTCTATCAAAACAACAGTACCACCTACTGCAGCTCTTCAGTGCCACCACTTTAGTTAATGTAGACCAATATGTTGTCTGATGTCTTATAGAGGTCTGGGGGTGTAGTACGTAGGGATGGAGGGAAATGAGCTCTAGAAGTTGGACGCCAACAAGTCATTTCGCCTCATCCAGGGTATTTAGATACAGGGCTAGGATGAATATTTGTCAAATTGTACAAAAAGTAGGTTTTGCTGCACGGATGTGCTCCAATACCATCAATGGTGTTGGAAACAGCACTGTACATGGTGCACCATGCAAACTAAGCTCCTACTAGGTGATTTCATTAAAATATCATTATTATACTTCCCATGCTACCCATCCCCCGCCATGACAAAAGGTTATTGTTAAAAAGTAGTAGGGGGCATGAAAGTGGTCAAAGGAAAACCAAAGTATACTCAAGAAAAACCTTGAGCCATGGAGCACGTGGGGGAGGGCAGCGTGTAGGACTCAACGTAGAGTCACAGGTGCTGGGATAGGACTGAACTCCTACCCCTGACTTATGTCAATACCACCCTACAGATAATCTCCTCATTATGAATTGTTTTGTCTCCCAGTTCACTGTTGAACAGGGCACTTATCTTATGGGGACAACTCCGAGAACATGTCGCTGGTGCAAGCGATTGCTTTCTGGTCAATGAGTACTACAAAAGGACATGGAAATACAGACAGCATGGACGCCTTTTGTTATCCCACTCCGGATGCTTGAGGCTCATGGTGTTGTACTCACTTGTGTATTCTTCCATTAGCCTGGCTAATAAGAGGTGTCATATTGCATTTCCCTTTATGATTGTTGTTTTCCCAGGTAATCTAGATATCACCAGGTAGATGTAAGGCAATATTTCACACCGGTAGATATTTAGAACTTTCCGTAAAGAGAAGTAGTATAAGGGGTTCTAGATATTCGGTTTCTGTCGGCAGATCTAATTGATTTTAATTCGATTGGCCAACAAGTCAATATCAATGGGGATTGCCGGTTAATCTCTTGGCAACCACCATTGGGGGGCAAAAGATACATAGAGTTTACACAAATCCACCAGAAAATGTTATTTCAGGGAAGTATTGGGGCCGATCGGGGTCTGGATTACCGGAATTGGACCTATGAAGAATCCGGCATCATCGGAACTTGGAATAGAGTCCCAAATAAACCCTACAAAAGTCTATTTCTTTAAGGTTAATTCATAATTGACCTTTAAGTCTAAGAAAATTATGGACTGTGTGTATTAATATCAATACAGATTACAGTGCAATTAAATTTTGACATGTGGGCAGCTAAAGAGGGCGGTCAATCAGAGCATGTTCCAAAGGTGTACGCCAACAAGCCCCTTGGCCTTGACCAGGATATTTAGATACAAAACTAAGGCATCAAAATGGGATTTGTCCCAATGAATACAAGCCTGAACATGTTTTGTATAGATGAAGGGTGGGTCCTCTATGCTAATAACCCCATCCAATAATATTCATGGTACATAAAAAAAGGGCTAAATAATTCTAAAAGGTTTCTCAATGTGTTAAGCCCCTATACACATTAGATAGTTGTCAGATGAATGACTGATCGGTCAACAGCTACCGTATATCCCCAAGACCCCCTTACACTGCAATGAGTTGCTACTAGTGAGAACAAAGGATCCAACGTTGTGAACCTTTCTTCCCTAACATTGTATGGTGGGTGCCTATACAATGAGATGATCAGTTGACTGCGTCGGCCTCAGTAGCCTCTGTATGGGGGTCTTTACAGGGCTTAAAAAAGCTGCCCATACACATTACATGTATATTGATTGGACCATGGATTTTGGTGGGCTCGGCCAACTATGTAATGAGTAAGATTAAATCCCATCCAAGCCCCAATGAAAATCTCATAGGAGTCAGGATTATGTAGTTGATTTCAACTGTCTGATCCTTTGTTCTTGGACCTCTTCCAAGGCTTCTCCCCTATTCCTAAAGAGAAAACACAGCCAAGTCAAGTATATGTGTATATGGACATGGGAGAGTCAGCTGTTGCCCAAATAAACTTTTGGCTGGCAGCTATCTAATGAGTATGGGCAGTGGTTGTAACTAGGTTTCATGACGCCCGGGGCAAAGCTCTATTTTAGCGCCCCCCCCAGAGTGGGTGAGGAGCTTTGTGCTGTCAGCTTTCAGCCCTGCCGCCCCTGCAGACCTGGTGAGGAGCGGGGCGGAGAGGCTAGCTGTCAGCTTTCAACCCCGCCGCCCCTGCAGACCTGGGTGAGGAGTGGGGGGGGGACCGCGCCCCCCCCCCCACTGAGTTGCGCCCGGGAATAGATCCAGCTGCACTACCTCTAGATACGCCTGAGTATGGGAAGTGCAATCTGCTGAAGTTTATCAATAGCGAGTGTTCTGGGACTCCCTATTATTCACCAACCTTTGATACTTAGGGAAAATATATATTTTTAAAATTGATAACTGACTGGGTTTGACCCCACAATCTTAATCTCAGCAACTCTTCATCTGAATGGAGAGGGAGTTTAATATTTTCTATGGGAATGCCAGAGTTAGCCGAGTACATGCTATCCTATGGATAGTGGAAACTTTCAGTCTTGGAAAGACTCCTTAAAAGTTGCACTATAGACACCATTCTGTTTCTACATACTTTCCTCCAGGTAAAATTAAAAAAGCCTATATTCACCTCCCATGATGGATGAGTTTTCCAGCAGTATTGGTAATTGCGTTATTGGAGCTTACTGACATTGTGAAGTCATGCAAGACCATGGGTTGTCACTACAAAAGTGCAGATGTTGCAATTGCACCCATGCCTGGAGCTAGGGGTCTCCCAAAAGTCCCTTTGACATAAGAAAAAGACTAATGCTATTAAAGATTTGCAATAATTGGGGTCCAATTGGAGCTTTTGCTTCGAGGCCCATAGGCTTCAAGTTGTGATTGGACATGGGCTCACGTGACGTCACAATGTCAGATGAGCCTCATAAATGCAACTAAAGACACTGCTGAAAGGGCGGCAGCATGGGAAGGTGAGTATAGGCATTTTTTTATTTTTTACTTGGTGGAAACGTACAATCAAAAGGGTTATCCTACTCGTAGACTAGAAGTTTAGTCTTTGTGGTTAAGTACTGATAGTAGTTTACAAAATATGTGTATTTTAGTGAACTACACAAATGGGTTTCCTGCAACGTTTCAAGATGTAGTGAAATGAACTTAACATCTATTTGCATATCTTGGGTTGGTCATGGTCCAGGGGCGACTTTGCACGGGCCCTGGTGGGCCTTTCAGAACGTGGGGGCGGTGTATCAGTTAGCTAGTGAGGACGGGGGGTTGTGCTCTCAGTTACTAGTGAGACGGGGGGGGGGAGGGTGCTTCAGTGTAGCAGCCAGCGCAAGAAGGGATCAGGAGCTTCCGTTAACCCTCCTCTGCCAAATGGGCAGACATGGGGGGCCTAGGTGGGCTGGTGCGCTGCACGTGGTGCCCTGCATGGGTCCTAACAAGAAAACTTTGCCCCTATGCTGAAATGGTGCATGTCATTGTACCACAGCAGTAAGCTGAGGAGACATAACCCCTGCTGTGCTCTTCCTGAAAAACAGTCTCTGCAGTAGCAACAAGGTTCACAGTACAAACCTGCTTTTACCTGACATCTACAATTGCAGAGAATTAAAAATTACATGTTAAGTTTGGCCCATTTTATAGAAATTGATAAATGAGGTAGGGTGTGGTGCATGGTTGTTCTTAGTTGGTGGAGCGATTTGACTGGTTAATTCCTATAACGAATGAGACTTCCAGCATGTTAAGTAGCTACATGATCCCCGTGGTCCATCGGACAGCTTCTCAAGAGACAAGTGGGTACAGCCACATGTATACAAGCAATAACAGGTCTGTGATGCCTTAGATGTCCAAAGATGCACGCACTTACACTGAACAGTCCAGCATATGTCTAACCTTCGCTGACAGGTGCGGGTAACCCGCTGAAGAACTTCGTGACTGAGGGATCGGTTATTTCCATTTTTCCCTGAGAACAAGCAATTCCCAGTAAGTGAGGGTCATAAGCTCGCAATGATTAAGCCTGATCCTTTGTACACACCGCCCATCGCTACTACTAATTGGAAGATTTAGTGAGGTCCTTGAGCAAGTGGGTCTAGGGTTCTTTCTTCCCCACCCTGGGGAATGCTGTGCTCTTGTACATATATTGATGTGTTATGGACTTGTCTATATGTTATAGATTAATGTGCAAAAGTGCTTGTTGCTACTGCTCCCTGGTACCTCGGATAAGCTAAGGTTAAATTAGCGGTGAGCTAGTACACCCTTAAGGGGGGAGTTATGGGCTTCCTAAAAAAGTGATTGTGAAAGTGTTATTAGGTTAGCTAGTGAGTCCACCCACTAGGGATGGGGTTTAGGCAACAAAACAAGCCTGCATGCCTGTTGAGACAGGAGAGTCCCCTAGGTAAGGAGAAAGGGAACCGCGGGAATGACTTTCAGTGTCTGGGAAGTGGGCCTAGGACTCAGGCCAGAATCACTCACCCTGCGTTAATACTCAACCCCAGCTTTTGGTGGCTTCTCGGGAAGTACTGATCCCTCCAATACATGTGTTGTGAACTTCAGCATAGACCTGGGCAAACGAGTCAACGTGGTGCTGGCAATAAAGGAACGCCTGTCTAAAAGGTGACCCTAACCTTTCCACATCAGCGGATCCCCACGAGAAGAGTTGAGTTGGAGCCAGTAGAGACGAAATAAATTTGCAGCGGGATACTGTGGTTCTGAACAGAGTGGGAAGAGGCTAGAGGTACCAGGATGGTGATAGAGTCTGCACCAAAGTCATTTATTGTGAATACCTCGAACAAAGTAACGTTAGCGTCAGTGTTTCACGAGATCGTTCTAGTAAAGGTCTGTTTTTGACTCTTTGTTTACCTTGGCCATCGATGAGGGCAACTGAACTATTGCACTGGGAAGCTGGCCGGGGCACGTGCAGCAAAACCAGGGCTGCTCAGTAGCTGAATAATGGGGCCCCGTGAAGACAGCCCTTCAACACTTGGTACAGACCCCTCCGAGGTCTTGCCAAGACTTTGCATGGAACCAAGAAGAACATCAAACTTGATCGAATTTATTCGTTGTGCATGGGTGCTCTAAAGGTCCCTGTAGGCCAAGAGAGTGCCCCTGTGTATAGGAGGGTTGGCTGAGATAGCTGTCGGATGAATGATTGGCTGTAACATTCGTTTCACCGATCAGCCATTCATAGGCCAACCTAAAGCTGTGAGCTCAGAAGATTGGACATCAAAACCATAACTTTAGTATTATCATCAGTTTGGCAGGTATCCACCCAAATAATATTTTGAACGTTTCCGGGCATCAGAGTGATCTTTCTACACCTGTATAGTAATATAACCTGCACCATTTCTATATCAGGTCCTAATATGTCCTAAATACCTTCCCTATGTAAACACATCATTAACACAACCCCGCTGTGATCATAAAATGTAAAGCGCTTGATCTTGAGAAAACTGCGTCTGATTATATTATGGCTTTCAGATATATCAAAGCCGATGTGATGTGTTGCCTCCAATTTATTCCTCCTCTATGTGAGGTGACCCATGAGTCACGATCCCCCACCTCTAAAATGACTGTATAATTTGTGTTTGTAGTCTGTGATCTGTATCTTGTCATCTAATATGACAAAATACTTGGATTTTCTTGTAATTATGGCAGTCATCAGATACACCACTTCAATGGAGAATAGATTACACTACAAAGTCTTCAGGTTGCTATAGAACAGATGTAAAGCCTAAATCCAATGGTGACTGGAGATAACACCGATGCAGGTGGTTGAGATGGGTTTGGTGGGATCCTCAAACTCTAGTATTTTACGTAGGAAAAAAATGGAAAGGTGATAACTTACTGACTTGCGTGTGGTCCAAACAATGGGACCCATAACGGGTCCCATAACCAGTACCGATCAGTAAAACTAAGTACCCGATGGAACACTTTTTGCCCGGTAACGAAAAAGCCTCCATTCATCCTTTATGAGGCTGCCAAAGAGGCCGAGAGTAGTATAAGTTGAACGGTGGTGGAGCATGAGCATTGACGCTCCATTGTAACAGGGATAGAAGTGCAACGCTCTGAAAATCGGTGCTGTACCAGCAGCCGGACACCCACTGATGAACTACCATAGTTATCTCCTACCTTGCGAATAGATGATAACTTGTTTTTACTGGACCACCCCTTTAAGTAGAGATTCCCTTACACTACAGTCCACAACTCCCAACCTGATTGAGTATGTCTAGATGCTTATACGGCTTCAACAGCTGTTGGCTGACAGCCATACAGCCAATATTTAGTTAGACAAAAGAGAGAGAGAAATTATTGATCCGAAGAATGAAGGTCAGTGGCACTATTCCAGGGTATAAATATCTTTATTCAAAATTCCATAAAATACTGGTGTTAGGTCCCCTGGCACTGTCCCCAGTCACTTCCCTGGTCTGCATCCTCTTCTGCTCCGCCGGCGGGCATCTGGTGCCCAGGCGTGCGGTGTTTTGGGGCCGCCGCCGGGTCCCCTTCCTGTCTGCCGGTCACCGGGGTTCGCACACCAGCACACTACAATAGACGGTGTAATGAGCGGTGCATTGAGCGTGGCCACGCTCCTCCCCTGTGAATCTAGGGGCCAGCACGGCTCAGCCTGACACTCCCCTCCGTTATATCAGGCCACCTCCACTGCTGGGAGGTGCCTGATTATTGTGTTTGTTGCCTTGTGCATATCTGGCTGTAAGTCAGGCCCTCCTTGTGCTCTGTCTCTCGTGGGTAATTCATCCAGTTCACCATCCTGTCCATACCCCGGGCTCTGGTGCCTCCGGTCCTCCTCTGCCGTACCTCTGCTAGGTTAACCCTATGAGCCACCCCTCTGGTACCGGCAGCTATGGTATTTAGACCCCCTGGGTTTGCCCCTGACAATCCCTGTATAGGGGTTGGATCAACTAGGACCAGCTCAGCCAGGGGAGTTCGGTGCCACGACCCAGTGGATCCACTCTAGGGCGCCTCCCTATGGAAGCGTGACAACTGGTAGACAAAGCCAGGTTAGCGTAGGGGGAGAGAGAGTGTAGCAGGGCACATGCTAGGACATTTATTCTAATTATGTTGATGACGTTTATGCTGAACTCAGAGAGAGAAAATAGTTGCCATCAATCTCCTTTGGCTTTTGCCATAGGAGAATGATGGATCGGACGTATTCAAATCGAATATGGCTAATCTTTCCCTCTTCTGACATCAGCCATTGAAGAGAGTCAAAACAATCAGTTCATAATCTGGTCATATAATCCTTCAAAATCTTACATTAAAAATACAGACTGAAAAAAATCTATGTCGAAAAAAAATGATGCTCAAACTAAGTAGTGCAAAAAGTGCGTCAAGGCTGATACTGTGGCATCGAGGACTGTCGTGAGCTACCCAGGGTGCTGGCATATGACAGTTCTAATTACCCCTCCCCTTGGAAAACATTTTTTTAATTAATTAATATTTGTGTGAGTCACATAAGAGCATATCTCAAAAACACTGTATGATCCCCACAGTGAATTCCTCCACAGACTGAATGATGGCTCCACTGTTACCCCCCTTCAACTACCCTGGCTAAGTATGGTGACCCCGGTACAGTATGATCCTCAACTGTGACCCCCACACAGCCTTCTATGCAGTATAATGAGCCAACACACAGTGTAATTGCCCCTACACATCTTTACACTGAATAATGGTTCCCACTAGCCCTTGAAACAGTATAGTGGCCCCCACACAGCTCTCCACACAGTATGATGGACCCCACTTAATCCTTCACTCTGTATAATTGTTTGCATGTAGGGATGGGCGAATCTACTCGCTAGGACTCGTTACTCGGCGAGTAGTAAGGGACTCGCAGGACTCGCTACTCGCCGAGTTTCCCAGTGATTACTCGCACGAGTCCAATGCAAATCAATATCAATCCTAGTTTTGTCAGAAACGCTGACAAAACTAGGATTGCCATTGTTTGCATTAGACTCGGCTACTGTGCCAGTGATAGCAGGGAAACTCGCAAAGTAACTGCTGTTTCTTTGCGAGCCGAGTCCAGCTGTCTTCTCTGTGCAGCTCCAGGGTCCTAGAGCCCGCCTGCTCACAGACATGATGTAGCAGTGCTGAGATTGTTCTCAGTCTGCTCATTCCCTGTGCATAGACATCTATATCTATGCACAGGGGTGTAGCAGAGAGGACATCGCGTTTTGAACTACGTCGGACAGAAGAGGATTTTTTTAATTAAAGATGGAGTCCCCAATGGCTTTTTTTTTTTATTTCAAATAAAAAATTTTCTCTGTGTTGTGTTTTTTTAACCTTTTATTGGAGATTCTTAGTGGCTGGGTCAAACGTGGCCTGACATTAAGAATCTCGGGCTTAATACCAGCTTGTATAACAAAGCTGGTATTAACCCCTTTATTACCCAGCGTGCCATCGCCACCAGGGCCGCTGGAAGAGCGTGGTTCAGCGCCAGAGGATGGCGCTTCAATGAATGTGCCATCTTCTGGGGCGTCTGCGGGCTGCAATTTGCAGCGGGGGGTGCCCAGAAAGCTTGGGCATCCCTGCGCTGCGGATTCCAGCCCCCAGCTGCTTAGCTGTACCTGGCTAGACATAGAAATTGCGCGGAGCCCCACGCATTTTTTTTTAATTATTTCATGAATGTCAGAGTCTCAGAGTCAGAATCTCAGAATTTCATGAAATAATTAAAAAAAAATGCGTGGGGCTCCGCGCAATTTCTATGTCTAGCCAGGTACAGCTAAGCAGCTGGGGGCTGGAATCCGCAGCGCAGGGATGCCCAAGCTTTCTGGGCACCCCCCGCTGCAAATTGCAGCCCGCAGCCGCCCCAGAAGATGGCGCGTTCATTGAAGCGCCATCCTCTGGCGCTGAACCCCGCTCTTCCAGCGGCCCTGGTAGCGGTGGCACGCTGGGTAATAAAGAGGTTAGGGCCAGCTTTGTATTATCAGCTGGCCCTAAGCCCGAAATTTATGGCGGTCACGCCAATATTAGACATGACCGCCATGAATTTCTATTAAATTGTTTTAAAAAAAACACAACACAAAGAAAATTTTTTATTAGAAATAAAAAAAAAAGCCATTAGGGACTCCATCTTTAATTAAACAAATCCTCTTCCATCCGACGTAGTCCAAAACGCAATGTCCTCTCTGCTACATCCCCTGTGCATATATATAGATCTCTATGCACAGGGAATGAGCAGACTGAGAACAATCTCAGCACTGCTACATCATCTCTGTGCACAGACATTCATGTCTGTACACAGGGAATGAGCAGACTGAGAACAATCTCAGCACTGCTACATCAGGCAGCAGGCGGGCTCTAGGACCCTGGAGCTGTGGCAGCCAGCACACTGAGGAGACAGGACTGTTATCTGTGCGAGTTTCCCAGCGATTACAGTTGCAAAGTAAACGAGTCCAATGCAAATAAATGACAAAACTAGGATTGCTTCAGGCTGAAGCTTCCGAGACACATCTGCGATTTGTAAATCTCACACTACTCGCTATTACTCGCTTCCCCATTCATTAACATTGGACTCGCTAGACTCGCAACGAGTAGCGAGTCCTGTGCTCGGACTCACTAGAGTCAAGCGATTCCGAGTAATTTAGGATTCGCCCATCACTATTTGCATGCAGTATAATGGCTCTCAAATAGACCTCCATATAGTATAAAGGTTCCATCATAGCCCTCCAAATAAATCCTTGAAATAGTATATTGGCCTGCACATAGCCTTCCATATTGTATAAATGCCCCACATGGTCCTTCATATAATATTATACACCCCCATAGTCCTCCATATAGTATAATGCACCCCATAGTCCTCCATATAGTATAATGCACCCCATAGTCCTCCATATAGTATAATGCAACCTTGTAGTCCTCCATATAATATAATTCACCCCATAGCGTTCCATATAGAAGAATGTACACCCCATAGTCCTCCATATATGACATACCCCCATAGTCCTCCATATAATATAATTCACCCCCGTGGTCCTCCATATAGTAGAATGTACACTCCATAGTCCTCCATATAGAACAATTCACCCGATAGTCCTCCATATATTGTATTGCATTCCTATAGTCATCCATATAATTCATCCCATAGTCCTCCATATATTATAATGCAGTCCCACAGTCCTCTATACATTACAATGGACCCCCATAGTCTTCCATATATTATAATGCACCCATGTAGTCCTCCACATAGTATAATGCAACCCTATAGTCCTCCATTTTATAATGCACTCCTATAGTCCTCCAAATAGTATAATGCAACCCTATAGTCCTCCATATTTTATAATGCACTCCTATAGTCCTCCAAATAGCATAATTCAGACCCATAGTTCACCATACAATATAATGGACCCCATAGACCTCCAAATATTATAATGCAGCCCTATAGTTATCCATATATTTTTATTATTATTATTATTTATTTATAGAGCACCATTGATTCCATGGTGCTGTACATGAGAAAGGGTCACATACAAACAAGTTAAAAATACAATGAACAAACTAACAGTGACAGACTGATACAGAGGGGAGAGAGGATCCTGCCTTTGCGGGCTTACATTCTACTGGGCTATGGGGAGAGAGACAGTAGGTTGGGTCTGCTCTGGTGGTGGTGGAGTGCCGGGGCCGATGGTGGTGGAGCGCCGGCTCCAATGGTGGTGGAGCACCGGGTCCAGCGGTGGTGAGGTGGCACTGTGGTCATTGCAGGCTGTAGGCTGTTCTGAATGCACCCCTATAGTCCTCCATATATAATATAATGCACCACCATAGTCCTCCATACAATATAATGGACCCCATAGTCCTCCATATATTATAACGTAACCCCATAGTCCTCCATATATTTTAGTGCACCCTCATAATCCTCCAAATAGTATAATGCGCACCCCTTAGTCATCAATATAGTATTATGGCCATTGGACAAAAGTGTACTCACTGGCAGTAGTGACGCCATCGCGTTCACTGCACTGAGACGTCAGAGCGCAGACACAACAGGAAAATAATGGAGGAGGGAGCGGAGCACCAGACCCTCCCTGACTCATGGGCACCTCGGTGGCTGTATAGTCGGCCACCATTGTTGGTACACCACTGCACCATATATAACAGGAGGCAGATAGATGTGCAGGGTTATGACAGTGCTGTTTGCCAATGGATTTTTCATCTGTGTATGTGTTTAGGGGATCGTTATCTAAGGTGTATGAAGCAATTCTCCTTGTCTTCAATCTCCTATTAGTACTTTGATGACCACCCTAAACACAAATCTAATTCTGCATGCCCTAAAGGCGATGATTGCTCATGTGCTGAGCCTTATATCTACCCCTCCTAGTCATAATTACACTACCCAAATTAGGAAAACATTATCAAAGGGTAGGAGATCAAAGAACGACGGGAACACCAAATCCTTTAGTAGGAGATAAGGTGATCCTGGGCAGAGCTCATTTAAGGGATCCAGGTCCGGCTGAGTCTGTTTAATGACCTTTGCTTGATCATGAAGAAAGATTGCAATGCAAGAGTGAATAATTCAATCAATATCTGCGCACACACCGGCATACTGATGCTGTTATTGAGGAACACAACCAAGCAAAATGACATAAAACTACTAGTGACCCCATATCCTGCTGATAAGACAAAAGACCAAATATCTAATAAACTACTGATAGGAGACCTGTTCTCTAAACTAGGCCAAACAGATTAGGATGAGAACTAGTTGACGTGGTCTTAAAAGGATCGATCACTTGCCGTAAACATATAAATGTTTTTTATCTGGTGTAAATGTCGCTCTTCTCCTGAATCCAGCGATGTTTTTCTTTTGTTCCTGCACCTCTCTGTTCCTGAGATATGGCCCTCTTTCTCCTATATGTAAATCTGGTGTTATTAGTCCAGTGGGCGTGGTCTTAAACTATTTTGTAAGCACCACACCCAGTTGCCTAAAAAGACTAGGTTTCCATACAGCGAATAGAGGGCCGTATCACAGGACCTTCTAGTTAATTACAGTAAGTTGAAGGTTACTTCCACCAGAATCCAGAAGATGACCCATGACTATGATCCCGCATGTTGCTATCTTCTACCATTCTTATTTACTTAGTTCAGTGTTTTTCTAAACCAGATAACGACCATCTTATAGAGTTTGTCACCTGCTGTCGGGTTTCTGAATGATAGCCCAACCTAGTTATGGAGTTATATATACAGTATATTCCAAGTAAATCTGGTGTTATTAGTCCAGTGGGTGTGGTCTTCAACTCTTTTGTAAGCGCCACACCCAGTTGCCTAAAAAGACTAGGTTTACATATAGCGAATAGAGGGCCGTATCACAGTTAATAGGTGCATTTTTTATTATTGTTACTTATGACCGCTTGTATATGAACCTCTGAATTGCAAAGCGCTGTGGAATATGTTGGCGCTATATAAATAAAGATTATTATTATTATTATAAATTAGAATATTATCAAAAAGTTAATTCATTATATAGAGTCATTACACACAGGGATCTATTTCATCTATTTATTTCTGTTAATGTTGATGATTATGGCTTACAGCCAATGAAAACCCAAAGGTCATTATCTCAGAAAATTAAAGTAGGGTGGATGAAGGGTCTGAGAGATAAAATATGACCTAAATAATTATCAGAGGCTTCACCTTGTGTGGTTGTGAGAGTCACAACCACTATAAAAGCAGATTACGGCTGCTGCAGTCCCCAGCGTGATGCATATAGAGTAGGGAGGATGAAGGGTTAAACACCAGACATCAAAGGGTGAATATAATATTGATTTATTAGTCAACACCTTAATTTTTCATTACCAGTTTTGGAAAAATTAAAGGGAAAATGTCACATTGAATTATGTAACGGCAGTCTGTATGAGCCAAAGGAACTGAACAGACTGATATACATTTTTGTGGGAGAAAAATTATTATAACTTATATTTTTGCAATTGAAATTTCTGCACGTTCTATGCTTAGGTGTCCAGTGGGCGGTCCTACTCAGTGACTGATCTCTGTTTGTTTTATTATTTACCGGCCTTCGAGTCAGTTTTTAACCATGGTGTCTTGATGGATGAACGCTCTATAGGAAGAGTGATTTTCCGCAAGCCTAGATAGGTCCAACAGGGTCTTCTCCAAGCTAGATAGGTCCACCAGGGCTTTCTCCAAGCCTATATAGGTCCACCAGGCTCTTCTCCAAGCCTATATAGGTCCAACAGGCTCTATTCCCAAGCCTAGATAGAAGACCCTGGTGGATCTACAAGCCTATATAGGTCCACCAGGCTCTTCTCCAAGCCTAGATAGGTCCACCAGGGTCTTCTCCGCCATTATCTTGACTGTATGAAGCCATTCGGTTCCTAGTCTTCCTCTTCTATTCTTCTGACCATGATGTCCTTATCTTGTGATTTTTCAGTCATACAAGAAAAGCTGTCAATCATTCAGTTATTATCCTGTTTGGCATGTCTATACTGGCATTGGTCATATTGACATAAGGCTGGTTCTCGTCATCTATCCTTGGTATAAAAAATGGATATTATGAAGGGTGGGGGAGAAGAAAAGGATATGTTTGGATTTTAATTTCTTATGGTGACGAGGAATTTTCACAAAATATTTTTTATTTCATTAAATTTTTCCTCCAATTGGAGTGGTCCCACTAATTCTGGATCAGTTTTTCTTTTTCTTCAGTGTCCGTCTTTTTTTTTTAAATTATGACCCCTGATAATAATGATGCAAATTTTCTATTCATTCAATTGTGTGTACAATGAAGATCTTCTCTGTGGGTGTGGCCATATTTTGATTGGTCATCATTCCAGGAGGAAAAGGAAACTCCCACAGTCATGTTCTGTGGTGCACGCCCAGTTGATGGAGGGGAATATTTGCATTTTTATTACCTGAGGGCATAACTTGGGAATGGAGAGGCACAGAAGAAAAAGAAAAAGTATTCTACAATCAATGTAGAAGCGACAATTGAGGGAGGTACTCAGTTTACATTAAAAATATCCAGTGAGAGGGCCCCTTTTAGAGATTTTAACTTTCATAATTTGTGTTCTTGGGAATCTACACAAGTCTGTGCGTGTCAATGATCACCTGCCCAAAATATTCAGTAAAGAAAATATTGTGCTACAGGGTATGTAATGCTACAGATATGTTATATACAAACTACGGTGAATATATGAGAACATCCACATACATGTGTAAGGGGGTTCATGTCTGTTTTCAATGGCAGATATCAGGAATTATACATTGGAATAGTAGGTGTTGGCAAATGTGTGTTCCTCTGACACCAGACATCTTGTTTAAAGAGATGAAAGAGAAACCTGTCACCCCCCCTGGTACTTTCCAAACTGAAAGCACCACTGAATGCAGCGTGTATACTGCATTCAGGGAAGGTGTGTCCCATGTGTGTACCGCCCCTGGCACCCCGAAAAAAACAGTTTAGAAAGTTTAGAGTTAAGAGGTCCGAGGGGCTTATCTGAGTTTGCAGTCCTGGCCGCTCGCATGGTCCTCTGCAACTCCTGCCCTGTGTTCCACCTCCTCTTCTGTGTGTGGCCTCCTCCTTTTCGGCACATGTGCCTCAATGTGTTAAATCATGCAGGCGCACAACGAGCACTTGGTAGGAGCGGATCTTGGCTGCTGTAACAGCGCATGCGTGTGATGCAAGCACCAGAGCCCGCCCTGCATACAGCATAATCTTAAGCAGGGTGGGCTCTGGTGCTTGCGTCACACGCATGCGCCGTTACAGCAGCCTGGACCTGCTTCTACCAAGTGCTCTTGTGTGCCTGTGTAGCGCCCCGCTAGTCAGCGCGCTACAAAAGGGTACTGCACCCCTAACAGAAGGTGCAGTATTCTTCTCCTGGTAGGGGGTAATAGAAGCCTGAAGCTCCACAACCACACACATGCACCTAGTGATATGGGACCAATCAGACAACCTGTTACTAGGGTAACCGGTCCTGGTGGGAGGAGAGCTAGGGTATATATTGAGTGGTGAAAGAGCGGGAAACGAGGAGGAGGAGAGCAGTCAGAAGAGTCAGTAAAGAGGAGAAGTAATGGGGAGGGCACTTCAACCTGGTGGCCCAGACAAAGAGAGGCGGATAGAGGGTAACCGAATACCCTGGCCCAGTCCAAAGTGGGGTACCAGCTCCGAAGCGGTGCAGAGGACAATCCCTGAGCCGCAAATTACTGGCGTGGTCGAAAGCTTCATAGGAGCACGATCCAGCTCGACCTACGCATGGTCCCCACCAGAAGCACCAAACCAGGTTGAGCACCCCTTAGAGAGAGAAGGGATCCTCATATCACCCGATAGGTCTGGTTCAACAAGCGGGATTCATGCAGGGCAGCGCAAGGAAGAAGGAGAGCGCAGAGGTAGGACTGAGAAAGAGATAGAGAAGGAACATCAATGAAGCTTCAGAGGGACATTGCCTACAGCCAGAAGCACCCGGTCCACTACCCCAGCTGTAACAACTGCATACCCTGTAAGCTGCAAATTACCGGAGTAAAGTACCCGTACAGAGTGAACAAGTGTCTGTGTTTCTCCTTGGTGAATGGAGGTAATTCTGCATTGTGAAGTAGAGACTGCGCTGCCCCATTCCTACACCGCAACAACGGCACTACTCTATTCCACCATCATACCCTTACAGCCCTGGAACCCCGCTGTACCTGTAGAGAGCCACAACATCTTGCTGCCGTCCATCACCCCACACGTCCCAGCAGTGCCATCACCGGACCTACAGTTGGCGTCACGACATTTTCATCCACTAATTTTTAATCCCTGTAAATACCCCTTTTTGTTGTCACCGCAAGGGCACAGGCTCAGGCACCGGCCACCCGTGACATCCACCGTACCCAAACGCCCAAGACCTGAGTACCCCAGACCCTTGTTGGCCAGACACCTGCGTAAATTGACATGCTGAGGAGCAGGCGTCAAAGAGGAGGACGCCAAACATAGGAGAGGAGGCGGAACTCAGGGCAAAAGGTGGAGAGGACCATGCAAGCGGCCAGGACTGCAAACTCAGATAAGCCCCTTGGACCTCTTAACACTAAATTTCTAAACTGTTTTGTTCGGGGTACGGGGAGGGGGGGTACAGACATTGGACACACCTTTCCTGAATGCAGTATACATGCTGCATTCAGTGGTGCTTTCAGTTTGGAAAGCACCAGGGGGGAGACAGGTTGTGTTTAAAGGAGATATCTGGGATAACTCAAAAAAATTTGTGCCTAAGCACTAACAGGCAGGTAGCTGGCACCTACCTGCCTGTTGTGTCCAGCACCGTTCATAGTCTATGACCACTCAGGTCAGCGATTTTGGCGATTCCTGTTGAAGTCACAACTACAGAGATTCCCTCTACTTGGTAGGTGGACGCATATCTGACATCATGGTGATTGACAGCCGGTTCCACCAATCAGGTAGCAGGGGAGCCCGCTGTCAATCAGTGTGACGTCAGCTATGTGACTACTTATGTGTTTACGCCACCATGCTGTCCCTGGCAGGAGCAGTCTATGACCGATGAATAGCGCGGACTGGTGCCAGCAATAACAAGCAGGTAAGTGGCAGCTACCTGCCTGTTTTCTTTTTTAACTGAATATCCCGGATATCATTTTTAACCAGCATTACCCTCAGACTGGCACCATTAGGTCTTGAGGAACCATAGTAAGAGACAGAAAACCCTGCCTGACAACCTACTTACTTCAGCTGCGGTATCATAGACCATCTATATGAATATAGATCAATTAAGATCAATTAAGGAGAGTTGTTGCGTAATAGACAAATTATCTGCAAAGACTAATCTGGCCTACAGCTGGAATGGAGAACCCTTCCAAATTCCATCTTGTCATATCTTTGAGGGATAAGGATTGCCCTCAGCTCAGCCCTTTGATTTTGACAGATGTTGATTATCTGTGTGTCATATCAAGAGCACATGAAGAGTGATTGGATACGTTCTAGTCCATACTAAACATTTCATGGCAGAACTTTAAGAAAGACAGCCTTAAAAGAGAGTATAGAAAGCTGGAAAAGTTTTTCCAAAGTTGACTGAACGCATGTTGACCTTAGTCATAAAACCCCGTACCTAACAGAATCATGGATATATTTGATTCTGGGTGTTGTCTATCACACCCCAGCGAGGAAACGCAACGGGAAGGGAACACCAAGAAAATGTAAAAGGAAGGCCCCGGCAATGGGGGAGAGTGAAGAGAGATCACCTCTTAACAATCAGAAGAGTCTGAACCCTGAGCTCCCTATCATCCCTAGATGGGTCCTTCCCCTCGTACGCGATCACGTGTCTAGACCCTGGCTAATCCAGGGCTTGCCCCGATTAATGCGTAGGGCAGTAAGACGCTAGTCTTACTACTACTGTGATAAGACAATATGGTGAGAGAGACAAACAAGTTGGAATAACACAAATAAAGGAACTCCACAGCTTCCTCAGAAAGGGATTTCACTGCTACAACTGGGAGGAACTCCACTGCTACAACTGGAACTACTTCACCAAAATGGTCAGCATAGAAAATCTATAACTGGCATAGGAGAGAACTAGTAGAGAGTTTATATAGAGGAAGAGAGTGGTTGTAAGAAGCAGCAGTTGAGTTTAAAGCTACAAGGATTCTCAGCAGACTAAGAAAAGAATTATTAACCCCTTCAGCACTGTAAGGAAATAATTTAGCTCAACTAATAATCACCAAGCAGGTTTTAAAGAGGACCTGCAATCAGCTAAAGCTTGTGACCTTCTGATCCCAGATACCCCAGAGGTCTCAGTAGGGCGTGACTCTATTGTGACATTGTCAGCTTCAGTTCACCTGCAAAACACCTTGGAAAAGCGATTCTTAATGGGGGATTATGTATTTTAATTAATAGGGTTTAACTAGATGCTGTAACTTTCTAATAGTTACTTATTTCCTAGGCGTAGACCATAGTGAAATCAACAACGATGGCAAAGAATGTGCTAATTCATTGACATATTGAGGATCGGGGATCCAGGGACAGACACATAATTTGGACATTATACAGTATGCCATGGGAGAAAAACTACTCAGTTAAAGGGGTTGTCTCAGGATACAATATGTTATAATAGGACATTGATTCAAGAGAGTCAGGAGTCACTAGCTAGAGACCCTGAAATGTGAGAAAATATTTACCTACTCTACAAATTGTTAGAGATTCCACTTTAGTTTGAACCAATACATCCACATACATATGTATTATTATTATATTATTATTATTATTATAGCGCCATTTCTTCCATGGCACTTTACATGTTAAAAGGGACATACATAGACAAGTACAATAAACATGAGCAATACAATGCACACACAAGTACAGAAGGAGAGAGGACCCCGGCCACGAGGGCTCACAGTCTACAAGGGATGGGTGAGGATACACTAGGAGAGGGTAGAGCTGGTCGTTCGGAGGTTCAGTAGACTGAGGATCACTGCAGGTTGTAGGTTTGTCGGAGGTGGGTCTTCAGGTTCTCTTTGAAGGTTTCCACATTGGGTAAGAGTCTGATGTGTTGGGGAAGAGAGATCCAGAGTATGGGGGAAGCACAGGAGAAATCTTGTATGCAGTTATGGGAAGAAGAGATAAGAGGGGAGTAGAGAAGGAGATCTTGAGAGGATCGGAGGTTGCATGTAGGTAAGTACCCTGTCACAGATGTATGGAGGAGACAGGTTGTGGATGGCTTTGTATGTCATAGTTAGGGTTTTGAACTGGAGTCTCTGGACATTTGGAAGCCAGTGAAGGGATTGGCAAAGAGGAGAGGCTGGGGATTAACGGGGATACAGTTGGATTAGTCGGGCAGCAGAGTTTAGGATAGACTGGAGTGGTGCAAGAGTGCTAGAGGGGAGGCCAGAGAGAAGGAGGTTGCAATAGTTGAGGCGGGAGATGATGAGGGCAGGCACGAGTGTTATTGCAGTTTCTTGGTCAAGGAATGTACGGATGCGCGAAATATTTTTGAGTTGGATTCGGCAGGAGGTGGCAAGGGCTTGGATGTGTGGCTTGAAAGAGAGGGCAGAGTCGAGGATCACCCCGAGGCACCGAGCATGCGGGACTGGGGAAAGTAAGCAGCCATTGACTTTGATGGATAGGTCTGCTGGAGGGGTAGAGTGAGATGGGGGAAAGAAAAGATAATGAATTCTGTTTTGTCCATGTCCAGTTTTAGAAAAGAATGATGAAGTAGCAGACAGACATTGTGGGATTTTGGTCCGTAAGGAATTGATGTCAGGTGCAGAGAGGTAGATCTGAGTGTCATCAGTGTGGAGATGATACTGCAAACCGTGGGATTCTATGAGTTGTCCCAGGCCGAAGGTGTAGGTGGAGAAGAGTAAGGGTCCTGGAACTGAGCCTTGGCGGACATCGACAGACAGGTGAGGAGGTGGTGTAGGAGAGGGAGATGCTGAAAGTCCGATGTGTTAGATACGACGAGATCCAGGACAGGGCCAGTATGATGCCAAGGGATGAGAGAATCTGTAACAGGAGGGAATGGTCTATAGTGTTAAAAGCGGAAGACAGGTCTAGAAGGAGGACAGAGTAGTGTCTCTTTCTCTTGGCGGTTAGTAGGTCATTGGTAACTTTAGCTAGGGCAGTTTCAGTAGAGTCAGGGGCGGACCATCACCCCCGGGGGCCCTGGTGCAGGAGAGGGGCGGGGCTACTGGCCGTCGGCGCGGCCCGGGGGGGAGGGGTTCCGCTGGCCGTCGGCGCGGCGCGGAAAGGGGGGGGAGGGTGCCGCTGGGAGCCGCACTGAGCCGCAGGGAGCCGCAGGCGCGATGCTCTCCTACCTGGGAGCCGCGCGGAAGTGTTCTAGGAGCCGGAGGAGCAGAGCAAAGGAGGGGCGGGATCAGGCAGGGGAAGCAGGAAGCTCTCTGCTTCCCTTGCCTGACCCTCCTCTCCTCTGGCGGCGGCTTGCGGGGGTCGGCTGGGGGCCCCCCTCCAGGCTTGAAGGGGCCCCCAGCCGGTCGGGGCCCTGGTGCAGCTGCACCAGTGTAGTTCTGCCCCTGAGTAGAGTGATACGGTCGGAAGCCAGATTGTAACCGGTCAAAGATGGAGGAGAGGTGGGAGGACAGTTCAAGATGGACAAGCTGTTCCAGCAGTTTTGAGGCGTAAGGGAAAAGAGATATCAAGCGATAGCTAGACACAGAGGATGAGTCGAGGGAGGGCTTTTTGAGGATGGGTGTGAATCGATTGAGGCATATATGGGGGCTACTTTCTTCCATAAAAAGGCACCATACCTGTCAACAGGTTTAAGTGTGGTATTGTAACTCCGCTCCTTACGCTTCAATGGAAACACATCCCATGGACAGGACTTGAGCTGTTTATGGAAGATATCAGCCATGATTTTCTAATCCTGGAAACCTTTTTTAGTATGTAGCTCATTAAAAGGGTCTAATTTTTCATCTAGGGGGGTTCAAATTTTGGCACCTCCACCAATCCTGAGAACCATGTGAAAGGAGCCATGGTCAATCCGAGGCACTGCCTCTTCATTCGTTCCTAATGAGACCACCAGAGATAGGCGAGCTCTTGGCTTGGTTGGTCTTCGGCACACCCATAGCCATCACTTACGCTCTGGGGAACTGTACAGACAAGAGCCGCATTGGTGTCAGAGATGGCTGGGGGCCACAGAGACTGACATTGTTGGCTGCTCGTCCTTCTGGCCGCAGGTTGCACTCTACGCTCCAACCCTTACATCACACCATATAGTTAGAGGGGTCATGATTAGCGAACATCTAGAAATAACTTATTCTAACACGTGCCATCACTGAACCATCTCATTCTGTCAAGAACATCAAAGTAACCAGCTTTTCTGTAAGTTCTCTCCAAATTCCCCCCACCTACCGCTTCTCATGTCCTATAATAAAGATTTGGCTGTTCCTCCTATTCCTCAGTGACCCGAGGCAGAATGTTTGCAATAAAAAAAAGCAGTGTAACCAGAGAATTCGCTCCCAGCATGTCTCTGAAAGCAAGAGGCGTGTGCGCACAGGTCTTAGCAGGAGAGCTTTGGGAAGCTTGTGGTTTGGGTTGAGTGACATCTTCATAATGGTGGGTACAGGAGCAAGGAGACAGGGTCAAGCTGCCCTCTTGTTCGAGTATACCTCACCTTCTGGTACAGATAGTTATACCTTACTCTTCTGTAAAGCTCTCACTGATTGTTAACGAGTATCCGTCACTTACATTTTTCTTTCCAAAATCATTAGTACACGTGAAAATAAGCAACTTTGTAAAGTATCTCAGCAGAGAAATCTGCTTCTTTTTCCTCCTGGACTGATCATTTAATATCACAATGCTCAGTTCATGGGTAAAATCTGTCTTCAGTGAATACAGGACTAGGAGGTGGCAGTTGGGGCTCATGGAATTCTAAGGAACTTGCAGTAGAATGTCTGTGAGCCTCTAGCTCCTCCTCTGTCCATAGCATTGTATGAGCACCAACTGTCACCTCTAGATCTTTTACTCTTAATTCAAGGGTAAAATCTGTATTCACTGAAGCCATCAAAAGCTGAGCAAAGGTGCCAAGGCAGGCATCTATTACTCATAAGGTCCTTGTTTTTAGCCATCTTGTCAACTGAACCAATTGGAAAAGAGTCTTCATGCACCTAAACTGGATAATCCCTGTGATTGACACATGTGACCCTTTAAAATATGATTATAGCATCTGTAATCCGGGGGCACAGCTCATTCTGGTGGGGCATCAAGTGACCTGGGCAAAGGAGCACCTAGCTATGACTCTGCCTGAGATAATGACACGCCCACTCCAGGGTCGTGGAAGACTCGGGGAATCGAGCAGTTACTAGTTGTTCTCTCTCTTCACTTCTCGATTCTTTTCACGGGGACAGGCGGGGGCTGAGAACCGGTTCTGTGACCCTGGCAGTGCCACTTCAATAAACGGGGAGATGACAGGGAAAGTCTTAGGGAAAAGGGTATTCGTGACGCCACCTGCAGAATGAGACCAGGGCGGCCGCCGCTGCTTCAGAATCTCTGGGGATGAGGACTGGCAGCTTGGATGGTATCGCTTCCCGCAGGTGGAGCGGAGTCCCCAGGGCAGCGGAGTGGTTCCCCCGGTTCGTACCTTGGCAGATGTTCACTTGGTTAACAGTACCCCTAGTGTTCAGGGCGTCCTCGGCGGCTGATTGTCGCCGCTAATAAAAGTCTCACACACCACAGCTGCAGTTCTGATACTTTTACTCAGGTGTTAAAACATGGCCACCGGATACGTTCCTTGCCAGTCTCCGGTTCAGCTCTTTATCCAAAGCCGGGTTAGTACAGCCAAGCGATGGTTGGTGCCCTTTCCTTCCTCTCTAGGTATCTCAGTCTCTGGTGGTTTATCCTCTTTCTCAGCGCTATAAGGGGTAGTTCTCCTCTGAGGCGAGTGGGTCGTCGCTCTGGTCCCCAGGCTCTCAGCGCCTCATCAGCACAGAGCTCAAGTCAGACACAGCCATTACACAGTATATAGCAGGGACACATATATAAGATTATCTCAGCACAGGAGATACGGTATGATCAGACCATGTCCCTGTACGGTCAGACACAGCCATTACACAGTACATAGCAAGGACACATATATAAGATCATCACAGACAAGATTACAATGACAAGTAAGTAACACCTAGTAGATAACAGAGGATCTACAGTCACAGCTGAAAACGCTCACCCTCTCTGCTCACAATGACCTTGGCACACGCTCATTAGATGCTTCAATACAAAAGATAGGGTCAGAGTCAGTCTATTGCTGCTAATTTACACAATACGCTAATGTCGAGCCCCAGGCTTTGGGGTACTTGGGTATCAGGCTCCTAGGGGTTAACTGTGTCAAGGGGAGTGGTGGCCGCGCCTGATCCCGTATCCTGGGGGACCTCTTTGAAAAAGGGAATATTTACAGGGGATGCTATATACAGTTTGTCGTGACGCCACCTGTAGTTTCTGGTGATGTGTCACCAGCGCCGCCACAGTCCGCCGGTGGTAGATGGTAATGCGGCAAGTTAGTAATGTCCTCCACAGGTAAGGCTGGACCTCCGGGGCAGAGTTCCTGTATAGGGAACAGGTTCATGCAAAAAGGAAACACAGGCAGAGGCAAAATCGCTTTTCCTCCCGTACTTTACTGTTAGTTGCAGCAATAGTAGTTACAAGTCACAGATCAGCACTTAGATGTTACAAGGAACAGGTAGCTGACGGGTGGCTGCAGGTGGATCCCAGGTGGTATGGTAGGACCCTTGGTGTTCCTTCTTTCGCTAACCCCGTCTGTTCCTTCCTGCTTTCCAGTTTGTGGTGTGAAGCCTGGTGACTTAAAATCAGCCTGACCTCCGTCCCTTTCTCACCTTCGCTGCCGTTGGGTGACCCTCTACTGGCTGGCCGCTCGTCCCTTTGGCGGTGCCTGGTACCCTCTTTTCGGTCTGATCTTGTGCCCGGGAGAATTGAAGACTCCACGGGATTCCGGATTCTCTGTCGTGCTTGTAGCTATGGCAGTCTGTGGGCTCCGGTGCCCGGTGAGCTGTCTGGGAGAACCTCACAATGGCCCCTCTTCACAGACCGGCTGCTCTCCTGAAAAGCTTCCTTCTCCCTTTTCTCCTTAGACCCTCTCTTCCTCTTCCATCTCTCCGTGTAAACTAGTGTGGGAGTGCTGGAATTGGGTCCCACCCACCATCCTAGGGTCCACCTGCAGCTAGAGCAACTGCACCTCTTTTATGGGTGCAGTACCCCTCTGTGACACTTGGTTGGCGGGGCGCCACACTAATTTATCACAATAGGCGATGTCACAGCTGAATCCGCTCACCCTCTCTTCTCACAATGACCTTGGCACACGCTCATTAGATGCTTCAATACAAAAGCTAGGGTCAGAGTCAGCCTATTGCTGCTAATGTACATGTGAATAAATTGGAAGAGCGAGTCTAGAGCAGCCCTTGTGCCCAGTGTGAAAGTTCTTTTGCAACTTTATGTTTTTTCACTACAGATCATGATAAGAAAAATAAAAAATAATACCAACAATTTACAAGCATGCAATTACCATAAAGACCTGATTTCATTCTTTATGACACATTCCTTTAGCAGGTGAGCACTATTTTTTATGTGATTTCCTGCAGCTAATTTAATTTGATAAACCTATGGACGGCCTCTTTCAAGATAGAAATTTGCCTTTAAACACCTGAGCCCCGGAGACATAAAAGCATGATTTATGTCAGCTGTGATTGAATCTATACTCCTATGAAATGCCTTATGTAGCAAGTTTGCAGGTTGTTCAGTTCCTCAGGCTTCATACGAGATTCGGCAACTTGTCCAGTAACATGGGAAAGTACGGCTGAAAGTGAGAGTGTGACGTGACGGTGACGAGCAGGGAATCTGGAGTATCTAGAGCATCTCCAGCAATAATACACATATTAATGGAAAATGCAAAAACAATAAATCTATGATAGAGTGAAACCTTTCAAATACCTCCGATGTGAGAATCAGTGTGGTTATTAATTCAAAACGATAGAAGACGTGATAGATAGATAGATAGATAGATAGATAGATAGATAGATAGATAGATAGATAGATAGATAGATAGATAGATAGATAATTCCTAGCACTGCAGGTCTTGATTACATGCACCTGGCTAGCTTTGACTAAGCTTAAGGTCCTGTGTTCACCTGGGTCTCTGAATCTGCTAGGTACTGAGCAGAGTGCTGCTGAGTGACCGGCGGTTTAGTGTGAGCTGTGGACTATGCCTGTTTGGTGCTGGAAGCTACAAGATCTCAGGCTGAAGGCCACACCGACACTGGTGGGACCGAACCCCTTATTTGTGGTAAATGGACTGTAACTTGTTCGGCTGAGCCCATACTGACATACATATATGAGCCTGCTGAATGAACTGTTTATTTGACTTTATACCTCTGTACCCAGTAGAAGGGTCTGTTTTCTTTTGAATCCTTTGAAGTTTTATAAAAGCAATAAAACCCGCACATGTTTGGTGCAAACTGCTTGTGTGAACACTGCCTAATGCCTACTTGAGGCATGTGTGGCGCCCTACCATTACAGGTAGCCACGTAACCACCTCAAACATGGATGGATTTCCACAGTAGGTGCCACATACACCCAACACCTTCCACCCCAGACCTGTAGGGGGAGCTCCACTTGCTGCCTTAAGCAAGATCCCCTATAAATACCGGTGCTGGGGGGCGGAGTTAGTCAGAGTGTGCAGTCGCTAGGAGAACTGTGAAGACTGTCCGAGCTGCGCTAGGCCCGAGCCAGTAGACAGTTAACGAGCCTAGCCAGTGTGAGAGCCTAAGAGTGAGGTCGAAGGCAAGGCGGAAGAAATGAAGTAACAGCAGACTGGAGGCAGAGGAGCCATACTGGTTCACCCCAGAAAGCCACCCGGACACCGGAGTCTGAGTCTGCAGGAGAGCATCTAGCCCAGCAGAAACACCGGTTCACCAAGGAGACTCCAGTCTCCCGGACACCTGTACAGCAACCAAGAAGGGAGCCAGGCACCGCAGGAGAAGTGATAGCGGTAGTCCACACAGAGGTTTCCCACCATGCAACACAGGTGACAGAGACACAGAGGAGGCCAGGCCTAGTTTCACACAGGTCAGAGGCTTAACTAAGGGAAAAGCAACAAGGAGGCCTTATACTCACTCACTGTGGAGATCCAGAAGTGTTTCCCGACCACCGGAGTGTGCCCTGGACGGTATCTTCAATCCCACCAGTAAAGGTACAGAAACAACTTCCAGTGTGTGTGTCCGCTTCTCCAACCATGACCCTGTCCAGCTCAGAGACTGTAGCAGCAGCCCGGCTGCCTTGCCACCTCCCTGTGCAAATCCCTGTCACCTCATCACAACCTGAGGACTCTGCTCCGCCTGTGGGGAGTTATACCACCCAGCTGCCCCTCCATCATCTCCGGAGGCCCACAGCAGCATTGGTGCCGTCATCAGAAACCACAGGTGGCGTCACAAGGCATTTATCCCTTTTTCCCCAATTTTCAGTTGACCACCAGGACTACGGGTCTGGGCACCAGTCACCGAGGCAGCACCGCCCCAGAACAACGCTCGGGTACCAAGTTCCCATAGACCCCTGAGTGAATCACATGAAGCCCTACAATAGATAGATAGATAGATAGATAGATAGATAGATAGATAGATATGAAATGTTGTTTTTTGCTGGAACTGATGAATGTTCGGGATGACTTACGACCTTCACGGCATGTCAGCCTGATAGATTTGTCAGCATTTCACGGTCAGCTCATTTTGGAGAGGGCGTTTCAATGAAGGAGCACACCTGGCAATCATGAGGAGAACATACATGGCCAATCTAGTCTGTACTCTGTGCTTAATAATATGAAGTATAATAACTTTATAGAGCTAATCCCAGATGTGACTCCGCACATTAATATATAACCTGATGACTAATCACTCAACATTGCCACCATTTTCTTCCAATGGCTTTACAGGAGACTACTGTATAATTATTATTCAAGATCTGTGTATGAAATACAGGAATCACTTGTTCTATCCTGACCTTCTTATGAAATCAGTCTTGTGACCAGACAGGCGGACACCTGAGAATGTTCCTTGGTAAGAACTTGCTAAGGAAACATATATACCCACATAGGTTTGTGGATCGTGCCCAGAGGTCACTACAATAGACAATGGCTTATTTCTCCTTCCCAATAGACAATGGCTTATTTCTCCTTCCCAATAGGCAATGGCTTATTTCTCCTTCCCCAATAGACAATGGCTTATTTCTCCTTCCCCAATAGACAATGGCTTATTTCTCCTTCCCAATAGACAATGGCTTATTTCTCCTTCCCAATAGACAATGGCTTATTTCTCCTTCCCCAATAGGCAATGGCTTATTTCTCCTTCCCAATAGACAATGGCTTATTTCTCCTTCCCCAATAGACAATGGCTTATTTCTCCTTCCCAATAGACAATGGCTTATTTCTCCTTCCCAATAGACAATGGCTTATTTCTCCTTCCCAATAGACAATGGCTTATTTCTCCTTCCCAATAGACAATGGCTTATTTCTCCTTCCCAATAGGCAATGGCTTATTTCTCCTTCCCAATAGGCAATGGCTTATTTCTCTTTCCCAATAGACAATGGCTTATTTCTCCTTCCCAATAGACAATGGCTTATTTCTCCTTCCCCAATAGACAATGGCTTATTTCTCCTTCCCAATAGACAATGGCTTATTTCTCCTTCCCAATAGACAATGGCTTATTTCTCCTTCCCAATAGACAATGGCTTATTTCTCCTTCCCAATAGGCAATGGCTTATTTCTCCTTCCCAATAGACAATGGCTTATTTCTCCTTCCCCAATAGACAATGGCTTATTTCTCCTTCCCAATAGACAATGGCTTATTTCTCCTTCCCAATAGACAATGGCTTATTTCTCCTTCCCAATAGGCAATGGCTTATTTCTCCTTCCCAATAGACAATGGCTTATTTCTCCTTCCCAATAGGCAATGGCTTATTTCTCTTTCCCAATAGACAATGGCTTATTTCTCTTTCCCCAATAGACAATGGCTTATTTCTCTCTCCCCAATAGACAATGGCTTATTTCTCTCTCCAATAGACAATGGCTTATTTCTCCTTCCCAATAGACAATGGCTTATTTCTCTCTCCCCAATAGACAATGGCTTATTTCTCCTTCCCAATAGACAATGGCTTATTTCTCCTTCCCCAATAGACAATGGCTTATTTCTCCTTCCCAATAGACAATGGCTTATTTCTCCTTCCCAATAGACAATGGCTTATTTCTCCTTCCCAATAGACAATGGCTTATTTCTCCTTCCCCAATAGACAATGGCTTATTTCTCCTTCCCCAATAGACAATGGCTTATTTCTCCTTCCCAATAGACAATGGCTTATTTCTCCTTCCCCAATAGACAATGGCTTATTTCTCTCTCCCCAATAGACAATGGCTTATTTCTCTCTCCCCAATAGACAATGGCTTATTTCTCCTTCCCAATAGACAATGGCTTATTTCTCTCCCCAGTTATCAATTTCTTATTACCTTCTCCTGAATAGGCAATGGTTTATTTCTCTCTCCCTGAGTCAAGCATTCATGAATATGGCTACACAAGTCTCTAAAGAGCTGGACACCCTGGGGTAACAGCTCTGTGTCCTCTCAAGGCTTTAGTGATCCTATAAACCTTAGTTTAATTGATACTTGCCAGATCTCTCAAAACTCCACCAGAAACAGGTAATAACCTCTTATGATCCAGGATGTGTTGTTGGAGGACACCCCAAAAAGCAGGACTCCCCAACCCTTTCTTATTTTTGCAATGCCAAGAGTCAAGAGAGTTTGGGAATGATTTGTGGCTTACCAGATAGGACGTGTGGTTATGCTAATACAGGTATCAACAAGCTTTACATGCTACAGTCCCCAGTTCTAGAAATATTGATCTGTGTCCTCTCTATAATCTGGTCCTGCAGATCAAGATTGGCAAATCTCATGGGAGGTTGTGAGCTCTCCATCAATGGAAATCTTCAACCATACATTGGATAAATATATAGCTGGAATGAACAGGGAGTTTGTGGTGTTTGTCCGAGGCTACAGGCACAAAAAGAGTATCTCGGACAGATTAGGCGCAATCCACTCCATTAGGCAGAACCCGAAGTAACCCTGACACCCTCTAACCCCTATATAGGGATCATTATTTACAACAGGGTCAAGGAGATTGCTGTCTATGGAAGGGCTGCAGTCCATAGAAAGGAAAGTTGCCAAGAAGGGTCAAAGTTGAGAGTTCGGGAAAAGGACAAAATCACGAACGGTTAGCGTAGTCATGGAGCCAGGTCAAACTCAAGATGGTGGCAAGGTCCAAAATCATGGGCAGAAGAAGCATCCAAAAAACATAATAGGGTATTAGAAGAAAAACCCCAATACAAGTCAGGGAATCCAAAAGCTTTTTCTGGCAGCTTCCAGCAGAAAGCTGAAGTATGGTGTGGTGATTTCCAATAGGCTGAAGATAGTTAATGACTTCAGCTGGACAGTGAACACATACACCTCCACTCTGTCAGACTGTGAAGTACTACAGGTCCCAGCCACTCTAACCTTAGTGGATGGGCAGAACCTGCACTCACCAGAGTTTCTGGCACTGATGTCTCCTCCAGGGGCGTAACTACAATAGGTGCAGGGGTTGCGATCGCACCCGGGCCCTGCAGCCTGGGGGGCCCCAGAAGTCTCTTTGGCGTATAGAAAAAGAAAGATTTGCAATAATTTGGGGCCCCGTTGGAGCTTTTGCATCGGGGCCCCTGGGCCTGAAGTTACACCACTGGTCTCCTCTATCACCAGCCAACCACGTACAGGTTGAATACGTCAGTGCCTGGTGACAGAAGCAGACTCTGGTGGGGATGTGACAGAGTTGGACCTGATGGCCCTTGAGGTCCCTTCCAACTATAACATTCTATGACTGTTGTTTCTTGGATTCTATGTGCTTCAAAGCTTTACTGATTTTAAAAAGACCTTGGTTTAGTTCATACCTTCCAACTCTTAAAACGTCCAGAGGGTTTCCAAAATAATTGATACATTTCCCTGACTTCTGAGTTGATAAAAGCCTTCCTGAAAGAAGATCTCCTCCAAAACCTTTTTTATTGCTGTGACTCTAAAGATCATAGTCCACTAGTCAAGGAGGCGTGGAATAAGGTGTGGCTCTCAAGAAATGTGGCATTGTGTGTGATTTCTCAGCAGGGGTGGCCATCTTAGAAAGTGATAAGTACATTAAATGACTTCATCGCTCTCAGTCAACTGTAATGTAGTTGTATCTCCACACCTTTCACTTAGTACATGATGTTATCTCTATGACCTCCATGCATTTCTAGTAGACACTCGCCTAGTTCCTCTGCTGCTTTCTGTAAGCGATGGAGTCACGTCTTTATCTCTTTTTCTTACAAACTATTGAGAATCTAATTATGTAAACTAGAACAATTGCTTTTGTCAGCGCGTATCTATCCAAAAGATGATATCGCGTTTTATAGCTTGTACATAGGACGATAAATATGCCAACACATAGTGTTAAATATCTCTGCAGTGCTGAAATTTGTACAAATAAAAAGCAAAAGTGAAAATCGAAATATTCCAATAGGAGAATTCATCATTAATGTTACTAAACCCATTGGAATTAGGTATAATCTCTGGTGGTCTAAGTGTAGGATATTGAGTAGGGTCAGTGGCGTAGCAACTGTTTGTGGCGCCCGGGGCGGTCGAAAATTTGCCGCCCCTTTGGTTGTTGATAATCCGGAAGTATACATAGTATACACTGTCTGCCCCTATATACAAGAATATAACTACTATACCAAAACACAAAGAGAAGGGGTGCAATTGGGGGGTAAGTATTGGGCCAAATGGCCACTCACCTATTGGGGTTGTCACTGTGCACCGCCACCTCTGCACAACCCCAGTGTATGGCAACAAGCAAGACTCAAGGAGGGCCTGGGGCCGGAGCAATTTTTTGCCGCTGTACTGTGGAGTTCAGAGTGTAATATAAATGCAAAAAACCTTTATTCTTAATATTATGTCACAATACCGGGATCTGAGGATCTTCTATTTCGAGGTCAGGGGCTCTCTGATGCCATGTTGCTGTCTGCCTCGCTGTCGTCCTCTTTTGACACTGCAGTGTGGTGGACAAGAGAGCATTAACTGGTTAATAACAAGAAGTATGGAGTGTGTACTGAGCCATAAATCCTCCCCATACCTGTAGGATTACTATATGGATTTTAGTATTAGGGTACGGACACACTGGCGTGAAACTCTGATGAGTTTAATGTGTGATTTTCTCGCGTTGCAATCTCTGAGAGCACAATGACGAGTGTCGGAAGCTTTTTTCTCATCCAAATTCAGGATGAGAAAAAAGTTGCAACATGCTGTGACAGTATGCGATTCCCGCGCGAGACTCACCAATGCAAGTCTATGTGTCTGACAAAATCACAGACCGCACACGGACCATCCGAGAGGCATCCATTTTTTTCATGGATACATTATCATTCTGTAGCTGAGAACACTTTAAAATGTTCCTGTAAATGATTCTACACTAATAGCTGCTGAGAAAAAAAACGCATTGCACACGGATGTGATCTAAGGGCCCTTTCACATCAGCGTTTTTTGAAATTCGCGGCAGATGCGGTGAAAAAAACGCATCTGCCACGATTACCGCATAACCGCGACACTTGCGGCACACTTGCGGCAAGCCCCATGCAATGTCTATGGGGCTTGCGGTAAGGGTGCGGCAAGTGCGGTTTTGGCACTTGCGGCAGGGGCGGCCACGAAAAAAAACGCTGCTTGCAGTGTTTTTTTTCGCGGCCGCACCTGCCGCAAGTGCCGAAACCGCACTTGCCGCATCTGCCGCACCCTTACCGCAAGCCCCATAGACATTGCATGGGGCTTGCCGCAAGTGTGCCGCAAGTGTAGCGGTTATGCGGTAATAGCGGCAGATGCGTTTTTTTCACCGCTGATGTGAAAGCACCCTAAGAAAAATGTCAGAGACTCGCACAGCAGTTGCCAAACGGACCAAAAAACGGATGTAACTCGTCCGACTCTCCTGGATGAGAAACAGACTGATTTTAAGGCGGCGGGAGACAGTGTACCACTGTGTCCTCAGCTTCGTGCTGTACACAGTGTACCACCATGTCCCCAACTCCGTGCTGTACACAGTGTACCACCACGTCCCCAGCTCCGTGCTGTACACATTGTACCACCACGTCTCCAGCTCCGTGCTATGTACAGACAATATACTGTACACTGTCTGTGCACAGCACGAAGATGAAGACATGGTGGTACACTCTGCACAGTACGGAGCTGGGGATATGGTGGTACACTGTGCACAGCACGGAGCTGGAGACATGGTGGTACACTGATCGTGCACAGCACGGAGCTGAGGACATCCCAGAAGAGGCACAATAACCACAGACAGGAGGTGGGAGAACATTGAGCCCGCCCAGGAGAACTACAACTCCCAGCACCCAACACACTGCCCAGAAACCATACAGTAATGCCAGAACTGGCAGGAGAACTACAATTCTCAGCATGCCACACCCTGCCAACACAGGAAGGTGGAGGCTGCCGCATAGAGGTAGAGACACCTGGTACAGCTGCCATTATCACCACACACAGCCCCACTCCTCCTGTGCACCCGTCGTCCTCTCCTCTGTCCCTCCTGCACCCCTGTCCTCTTGCACCCCCGTTCTCCTCTCCCCTGTCCTCCTGCACCCCCGTCCTCCTCTCCCCTGTCCTCCTGCACCCCCGTCCTCCTCTCCCCTGTCCTCCTGCACCCCCGTCCTCCTCTGTCCTCCTGCACCCCTGTCCTCCTCTGTCCTCCTGCACCCCCGTCCTTCTCTCACCCTGTCCTCCTGCACCCCCGTCTTCCTCTCCCCTGTCCTCCTGCACCCCCGTCCTCCTGCACGCCCATCCTCCTCTGTCCTCCTGCACCCCCGTCCTCCTCTCCCCTGTCCTCCTGCACCCCCGTCCTCCTCTCCCCTGTCCTCCTGCACGCCCATCCTCCTCTTTCCTCCTGCACCCCTGTCCTCCTCTGTCCTCCTGCACCCCCGTCCTCCTCTCCCCTGTCCTCCTGCACCCCCGTCCTCCTCTCCCCTGTCCTCCTGCACGCCCATCCTCCTCTGTCCTCCTGCACCCCTGTCCTCCTCTCCTCTGTCCTGCTGCACCCCTATCCTCCTCTCCTCTGTCCTCCTCTCCTCTGTCCTGCTGCACACCCGTCCTCCTCTCCTTTGTCCCGCCAGCTGCTCGTCTTCTCCTCTGTCCACCTGTTCCTGTCCTTCTGCCCCCCTTGTCCTCTTCTCTGTCCCCCTGTCCTCTTCTCCTGTCCCCCTGCCCTCTTCTCTGTCCACCTGTTCCTGTCCTTCTGCCCCCCCTGTCCTCTTCTCCTCTGTTCCTGTCCTTCTGCCCCCCCTGTTCTATTCTCCTCTGCCCCCCTGTCCCCTGCACAGTTTCCCTCACCTCTCCGGGTCCATGGGGGGCCGGCTGAGTGGAGAAGCCGCCAGCACTGCAGGCGCCTCCACCGCACCAGCACTTGGAACCATCACGGACAAGAAGCAGCAGCGGCTTCCTGTCAGCGTGATCCCTCTCAGCGCTGGGGGGGCCGGGAGCGGGGCACAATAGATGGGGGCACCACAGGAGCCGCGGCCGGGCGGCAATGCACCCTCCCTCCCCCACAAAGACTCCAGTTTTCATATGGAGTCGGGGGGAGGGAGGTAAATAAAAAAACAAAAAAACGCTCGCGCACCCCTGTGCTGTGAATACAGCCCTGCTGCCGCCCTTACACAGGTGCCGCCTGGGGCGGACCGCCCCCCCCCCCCCCGCGCTACGCCACTGAATAGGGTTATTAAATGGTTCATCATGGTCCAGTAGACCCAGGGGCGGACCTACCGTGGTGCAGCTGGTTCAGCTGCACCAGGGCCCCGACCGGCTAGGAGCCCCTCAAGCCTGCAATACACATACTGTAACTAGAGGATGAAGGACAGGCCTAGGAACATGTTCACACAGAAACCCAGGACAATAAGGATAAGATAAAAAAAAAAAAACACAGCAAGAAATGAAATAGGAGAAATCTCCCAGACACTCGAACACCTGGAAATAGAACCAGCAAAGATGAGTATAAATAGCTGCTCCCAAGATGCGATAGGACAGAACCAAATAGAGAAGTGGAGATACCTTAGATAGAAGCTTACTCAAGAAAGGAAAGAAAAGGCAAGAGAACAATCAGCAGTAGGACAGAGATCAAAACAAGCTGTTCCTCAACCGAGAGTGAAAATGACCACGCAGCAAGAGATCGATTCCTGAAACTGAGGCATGACACTTATAATAGTTGTTTTCGGCTGCACACCATCTAGTGTAAGAAGCACGTGTGCTGCAGAGAACAATGACAGTCTATAAGCACAGAATTGATCCATTGCCAGTCATTTTGTCCACACGGTAAGTGTCATCAACCAGTCTACACAGGCAATTAAACAACTGCCGGTCCTCTTGGTTAGTCAGTGTAAACAAACTCTTAACTAAGAAATTTCTCTGTATTTTGATAGGTCATCAATATCAAATTGGTAGGAACCTAAAAGCGCCACCCTCACCAATCAGCTGATTAAAGGTACCACGGCATGGATGTCATAAATGAAAGGATGCTTGCAGTACCGTTCACAGCCACTTCACAAGTACAGCGCTGTTCCATTTGTAATCAGTTGATCAGTAGGAGGAGGGGGAACATTGGGAGTCAGACCCTCATCAATCACATTGATGACTTCTTTGTAAGATAGGTCATGTCTACTGAAACCTCCTAGGACCACTTCAGACATTGATAGTCAACTGGGTGCTCAACTTTGGGTTTTGGGTCAGGACAGAATATGTCATGGTGCATGTGGTTTTACAGTAATTGGTACCAAGTACTCCAGAGTTGGCAATACGTAGGCAAAGAAAAGAGGGCTCCAAGCACAGGACCACTCTACAACGCCCATACCTTCATAAAGCATATCGACCAAGGTTGTAAGACAATCTCTTCACCAATATTCTTAGACTATAAGGATGAGGAAGTCTTGGGACGTATTGTAACAAGAGAGAGATCTAAAAACCCGGTCCTGAACGTTAACATGTATTTGGCTACCTAATGTCTACCCTCATATTCAAACCTCATGGGGGTCCGGTGGTCAGCCACCATTGCTAACATCGCAGGTATCTATCATCGAGCTTTATGTTAGCGATGAATAGTTTGTGGACTCAAGTGGTCTTGGCATTCTTGTTTGCCAGTCGTACGTGCTATGCATCAGTCTTCTCTGCAGAGGTCACAGAGTCAAAGATGAAGGAAGACGGTGAATGGCTGCTACAAGCCCCGGCCTGCAGAAACGCCTAATCACGCCGGTCATTGCATGAAACAGAACAGGGCACTTTAGTATGACACGGCTGCCTCAATAAAGACTCTGAAACATGTCAATCTGTATCGTACAGGCATTAAAATATTTCGTTAAATTGCTTGTTTCCTCCCGGCAAATACCGGCACTGGCCTAAGGACGTCTTAACGAAGGGGCTTATCTGCAAAATGGAAAGTGGTAACACGTTTCCGTGAAAACATATGCAATTGTGTCAACTCACGACTCCTCATTGTGTCATTTAACGTAACGTAACGGCACATAAATGCCGAAAGCCATTTGAAGGACAGAATTCCAAAGGTTTAGGTGTAGGTTTGTAGAACCTTTGTGTTGTAGCATTACATACACATATAGCTGTCCGTAGAGCTGAGTGAGGACTCAAAGGAACGTCGTTCCCTACACACACAGGACACGTAAAACATAGATTGTTACGTTGGACGGGCAGACAAGGTGTTCAGAAACCTGTGAAATCTGCACAGAACTGGTCTTACACGATGCCGACTGCCAAGGCCTACTCATAATGAAGAGCTGAACACAACCGCCTCTGTGCATGCTCCGAATAGCAATCGTTTATCATTACAATCAATATAAATGATTATTATTCGAGAGGGTCAACCATATTTAAGATTATAGAGATTTACCCCTGGAATATACATTTAATAAAATAATTATGCCCCTTTTCCTCACTTCCTACCATACACCTCTCTAGACCAGGTCCCTCTACTGTTCTTAGCCAGACACAAGAATATTGGCCAACATTGGAAAGGAAGATACTATTTTAACAAAAGAAGGCAGTAACCAAAATGTTGTTTTAGGCAGGTCCCAAAAATTAAACTGGAAATCATAGATGAACTGATTGTACTCAGGTTGCTGGGTCATATTGATCATAAGGGTTAAGTCAAGCACGGACAAGGAGACGTTCGGGTGCATGGCACAATACAGTGGGTAACAATGGGGATTTAAAGGAGAGGAAAGCCCAAATGTTAGGGAGAGGGCAGATGGGTCACCTCCTGATACTGACCTGTCACTGTACCCTGAGCTCCCCTAACATCCAGATATGGGTCCTTACCCCAGTTGCCTATTTCCTGGCTATTCCTCCACTCACCCTGGATAGTGCAAAGGCCTGTGAGAGCACTAGTCTGCACCACTACTGTAATAAGACACAGGGGAAGGAGGACAGACAGGGAGAAAAGACAATAAAGGATATAGCTCAAATACCTTGCTTGCAGCCAAACACCAGAAGCTTACAGAGATTTCCTCACTCCACAGTGGTCAGCATAGAAAGATTCTATAGCCGACATCATGTGTTGGAACATGTGACAATTTAAGATGTAGGGGAGTGGTCACAAACTTTCTACACCTGAGGAGTAACAAGGAACTAACATTAATTAAAGAGTCCATAACCCTTTCTGTAGCAAATGAAAGCAACTAGGTTTGAAGCTAAGAGTCTCACAAGGCAGTGTGAGACTTAAAAGGAACCTGTCACCAGGTTTTTGCAACCTAATTTGAGAGTAGCATAATATAGGACCTGAGATCCTGATTCCAGCGATGTGTCACTTACTGGGTTGCTCAGTGTAGTTTTGATAAAATCACTGTTTAATCAGCTGGAGATGATCATTAACAGTCTACTGTACTTGTCCTGCTGCCAGGTAATCTGGCATATTCACAGACTGCTAAATCTGCAACAGAGAAAACCCTAATTTTATCAAAACGACAGCAAGCAGCTCAGTAAGTGACACATCGCTGGAATCAGGGTCTCTATTTCTACGTTATGCTGCTCTCAGATGGGATGGCAAAAACCTGGTGACAGTGTCCCTTTAAATTCTTGTTAACCTTGATGTTTGCCATAGAAAAAGTAAGGAGGCCTGAATAAAGATTAGATGGTTGGCCGATTAAGCCACAATCTTTAGGTTCAGCCAACATCAATCTAATGTGTATGCCTAGCTTAAAATATATGACAAGTTCTAAGTGGGTTGCAGTCTTAGATATACTAAATGGTCCTTTCTTCTACTTTAACTGAAATTCACTGAACACAAAAGCCAAAGGTAGACGTTCCCCTACGGCAAATATTCAGTTTGTTGATATGTATGTAAATGTTTTGGCAATGGCAGAGAGACTTGTTGGTACCTATCTTCCCTCCATGGCGCCCAGCCTAGCTATGTCACAAGAACCAGGCTTCTTTAGCTACACCTAAATACACATGCTCATATACTTAGCTAACTATCGGCCAACCAGCTATCTTTCCCCACTTCCCCCATATATATGAACACTTGGCGTCCGCCATTGACTTCTCTGCAAAACAAGGGGATCGAGCGAACAACTTCAAATGGTCAGATCCAACAGATGATGTTGGGGGGAGTAAGGATCTGGTGGTTTGTGTATGGTGGAGTTGGAAGATCCCCATATCCAGAAAAGCATTACATTTTTTGTAAATTTCAGCTGGGGGTTTCACGCTATCCATTTCACGTATCAGATCTATTTCTTCTGCCCTCCCTTAAACATGCATACTTAGCTGGGCCGCACATGTTTGTGTTCCAAGTCAGGAAAGGGGAGAAGCCGCTGCCAGACAGCTCTGGCAGAGGCTAATCATCATTATGTAAACAAAAGTTTGGGGCTGAGTCGACATGCAGTTGGACCCAGAATTGTTCAGAAAGAACAGCATGTCCATCTTGAACTGTCCCCCCACCTCTCCTCCTGCTCCCTCTCTGACCGGTTACAATCTGGCATCTGACAGCATCACTTCACTGAAATTGCCCTAACTAAAGTCAACAACCGTCCAAGAGCAAGTGACACTATACCGTCCTCCTCCTTCTAGACCTGTCTTCTGCCTCTGACACTGTGGACCATCTCCCTTGTTACAGATTCTCTCATTCCTTGGCATCACAGACTTGGCCCTATCCTGGTCTCGTCATATCTAACAGACCGGACATTCAGTGTCTTCCCTCTCCCACATCAACTCCTCACCTCGCCCCCTGTCCGTCGCTGTTCCCCAAGGCTAGTTCTAGGACCCCTACTCTTCTCCACCTACACCTTCGGCCTGGGACAACTCATAGAATCCCACGGTTTTCAGTATCATCTCTACGCTGATGAACTTAGATCTACCTCTCAGGACCTGACATTATTTCCTTATTAACCTTACTAACCAAAATCCCACAATGTCTGTCCGCTATTTCATCTTTCTTTTCTGCTCGTTTCTAAACTGAACATGGACAAAACAGAATTCATCATTTCTACCCCATTTCACTCTACCGCTCCAGCAGACCTATCCATCAAAGTCAATGGCTGCTCACTTTCCCCAGTCCCACATGCACGTGCCTCGGGTGATCCTCGACTCTGCCCTCTCTTTCAAGCCACATATCCAAGCCTTGCCACCTCCTGCCGACTCCAACTCAAAAATATTTTCCGGATCCATACATTCCTTGATCAAGAAACTGCAAAAACACTTGTGCCTGCCCTAATCATCGCCCACCTTGACTATTGCAAACTCCTGCTCTCTGGCCTCACCTCTAGCACTCTTGCACCACTCCAATATATCCTAAACTCTGCTGCCCGACTAATCCACCTGTTTCCCCGTATTCCCGGGTCCCTCCTCTCTGCCAATTTCTTCATGGGCTTCCTATTGTCCAGAGGCTCAAGTTCAAAACCCTAACTAAGACATACAAAGTCATCCCCAACGTGTCTCCTCCATACATCTGTGACATGGTCTCCCGATACTTACCTACACGCAACCTTCGATCCTCTCAAGATCTCCTTCTCTACTCCCCTCTTATCTCTTTTCCCACAACCGCATACAAGATTTCTCCCGTGCTTCCTCCATACTCTCCAACTCTCTACCCCAACAGATCAAACTCTCGCCCACCGTGGAAACCTTCAAAAGGAACCAGAAGACCCCACCTCTTCCAACAAGTCTACAACCCGCAATGATCCTCATCTACTGAACCACGCACAACCAACTCCACCCTCTCCTAGTGTATCCTCACCCATCCCTTGTAGACTATGAGCCCTCGTGGGCGGGTCCACCTCTCACTTCTGTACTGTGTGTGCTTGTATTGCTCATGTTTAATGTACTTGTCTGTCTATGCCCTTTTCACATGTAAAGCGCCATGGGATAAATGGCGCTATAATAATGAATAATAATAATAATCAAGAAACATTAGACTTCCCGTATTAGGACATGGTTACTAAGCAAAAGCGGGATGTAAAATATGGATTGATATCATAAATTGAGGGTCCAAGTCATCTAGAGTATGTATAAATTAAATTTTATTACAAGATATATGTTGCCACATGTAACCTTTATGCCTGTTACATGAAAACAGAAGACCTAATAATCAAAGAATATGCTAACAATGGTATATAAATTCCATCCATTTTATTTTCAAAAGAAGGACTGATCCTTCCTGTCTGTATATGACATCTAGAGCTCCTATGTTATTTAAAGTATGTGGTCATAGAGGGAAACATCAGCAGTGTCATGCCTCGGGATTCAAACCGGTGAGCCTGTGTTAGGTTACTCTTTCTCCTGAGCCACACTGGGTTTTTCATTTCCTGGCAATTATCTGTTGTCCTTGTTTTATTCGTCTTCGGACTTACAGGTGTTTTCATCTATTAATTTAGTCTGCCCTATCACCTTTTGGGTGTGGCTATTTAAACCTTTCCCTGGCTGATTTTCCCTGCTAGTGATATTCTTTGTGGATTATACTTGGAGTTAAAGCCACACTGCCTTTGGATTTCTGACTGTCAGATGGAGGTCAGTAGGTTTTTGATCTCTGTGTTTCTTCTAACTGTCCTACTCCTTTCTGCTTTCTTTAGCTAGGAGGTTGGAGGAATTTCTTTCTTGCAGTTGTACTTCACTTTTTCACTTTGTTTTGTGGCTTCATGTTTTTTACTGATCCTTTCTATGTCTGCACACCTTCTTATTCAGGGTTTTAGTGCTCCACACCTGTCCACTAGATCCTAAGGAGGTACAAGGAACGCTCGACGGCCAATAAGGAAGCCAGGTTCGAGTTGTCATCTCCTACTCCTGTGGTTAGAGTTATTCCAGTCTCTGCAGGGGCTTCTAGGAACTGCACAACTAGGATCCTTAGTCTGTAAAGGAACCGTTGTTGTCGTGTGTTTATTCTTAGATAGGCCGTAGGTTACAGTGTGAGTTACTATGAGTGCATAACAAGCAGTTAACATCATACACACCCAGAGGAACCTATTTCATGATGTTAGAATTCTCAGGAGAACACCTTTGCCTTTGCAACCCTTACTCCTCAACATCTGTAATTGGTGGAAAGTCAGGTCATGCTAATGCTCATCAGTCCCACCAAATGTATGATTTCTGGGGGTCCCACCAGGTCTTCTGGGACCTTCACCAAAAGTAGATCAGGGGTCTGAAGTTCACATTTTTCTTCACCACAAGACAACAGTGATAAAAGAGTTGAGTCCAACATGCACGCTCCATCCAAGGTTCATGGTATCGATGAGTGATTGGGTACTTGGGACACCCATTCTAGTTACTTTTGAGGTTGCAGTGGTAACACCCTCAGTGATCATACATTTATCACCTATCCGACATAAAAACCTAAATCAATCACGTTGTAACTAGACAGTCTTAGTTTGGGTGTTGTGTATTTTTTGCATCAAAGGTTGCTAAATGGAAGAAACTTTGACAAAGGTATCAATGGATCACCCCAGACACCAAAGAGTAGGTTTCTATTAATAATCCAGTTCATACAATGAATGTCTTGTTCGTTTTCCGACTCTTTATCCTTTCTTTCCCACCAGTTGTGTGTACAAGCCACCCACGGCCAGACTCTTCTCTCAATTGCAAACAGGATGTTTTGGGGGAAACTCCACTCTACCGGCTGCTGGTAGCAATCACATAATGATCAGATGTGTGATGTCTATGGTGTGGGCAGTGTGAAAGACAAATATGCGCCATATCCTAGTGAGCAGAGAGCTGACATGTGTCAACGTAAATGACGGAAGTCAATTAATTCCACGACCGCTTTGGTGATTCGGGGACATCCCTGAGTGACATTTACAGCCATCAACCAAATCCTAGTATTCTTTATTTCTTACTAATATATGTCCATATTTAAGTGGCATGAGCACATATGGAAGGAGAAATTCAAGGTTTTTGGTTAGACCTAGCATTGTTCAATAATCAACATAGAAGCAGAACTCAGAGAGGGGACGAGGAAAATGGCACAACATTGGGTTAGTAAATCATAATAAAAAAAGCTATACCCGTCAGGGTGGCTCATCTTTGAGGGGCCCGTCACATGAGGTGACTTCGCCAGAGATGTCGGCGGCGACGGGAGGGAGCGCACACGTTTTTGGAGCCCCGCCAGCATCACCGTCGCATGTTTACATACGGCGACTCCTCCGGCGACGCACCGGCGATCAGACAGGCGGCATCACCACTGGGGTGTCTAAAAACCCCAGCGGCGATGCTGTAACATGGAGCTATGCACCATGCCTGTCAGATCGCCGTCCCCTTGATACATGGGGCGATGTCTACACATCGCCCCTGAGTGCTCGCCTGGTTTCAGAGCAGTGATGTGAAACCAGGCGACCACTCAGAGGCGATATGTAGCGCCGACTTTGCCCCTTTACAGTAGGCAACGCAGGGGTGATATCGGCGCCGATAGTCCATGCCCCTACGTTGCCTAAGAAATCAGCGGTGCCGTTGCCAGGTGTGACGCTACCCTTACAGTTTTGCTGTAGATAGGCAAAAATTTAAACATGGCACAGCCTCCAATTATGGGTGGGTTCTGCAGCCCACGTCTGTGGATCTCTATCAGAAGTAGATATGGGTGGACTCGTGGAAATTCAGGTTCTGGAGATTAAATCAGACTTTTCATAAAGTTCTGTTCTGGACCCAAACTTGACCGAACCTCATTGGAAGTCACTGATTGGGCAGTTCTGCTCTCCACCCACATACAGCCAGCCATAAACAAAGCATTTCTGGGTTGGAAGGGTATGGTTTTCTCATTTTTTTTCTCTTTGACTCATTACTCTTTACTACATTTTTTTTCTCTTTACTACATCTGTTACGTACATTGATTTCACCCCCTGTGCAAGTCATTCAAACACCAAGAGTCTGGTACTGATCTGAGCACCGAGTGTACCCGAGCACAGCGATGCTCGCTCTAGTGATTTGCATACATTAAGCACCCGAACTCTGAACCCTGAAAATACTTGTAAAGTCCAGTTCGCTCATCCCTAGACAGGAGAACCTCTCCATGGGAAAAGGGAAAGATTCTGGAATCCAGGACCGCAAACAAAATCAAAGCACATTTGTAATCTGGCGAAAGACCCTCAGATGTGTTGGATATAAACAAGTCCTATTAAAATCTCCTAAAACACAATGTATTTCAGGCCACTGTATTCTTTTGAAGAGTGTCACGTCACCGTCGGACTCGGTGACTGATATCCCTGCCCAATCCACTTGGCGGCGCCGGAATCCTTCAGCTAGGGTGCCGATATTAGGAGGGCCATGTCCTCATCGGGACCTGCTCCTTTGGTTCCTGTCTCTCTGTCGCTGGGCATTGCCATGTTCTTCCTGTGCGTGATGCCGTGACAGGAGAGAGGTCCCTGCAGAGGCTTCTGGAAGGCGCCGGCTTCATTCTTCTGTCAGAAGTGGGGTGGTTGGTACCAGTCATGCATCACCATCTGGCCTGGGTGTAGGGGCGGTCCGGTTGAGGTCATCAGGTTGTGAGCTCTGGCCTATGAGAGAGAACCGCACCCTTCAAATACCTTGAGGCCTGTCCTGCAAGCCACCAGATATAGTCTTGGTTTTCCCAGCGGTCTAGTTTTGTGCTCTGTTATATATCTTTTGATGTTGGCCTTGTTTTTTGACCCTTCTAACGCCTGATGATTTTGTACTTTCGCTGCCCTCCCGGTTTTGACGCTGCCTTCTGACTACATTTTTGGATCCCGATTTTTCTACTCCCTGACCTCCTAGTCGCTTCCTTCCCTGGTGACCTCCCTGCTCCGGTCTGCTGCTCACCTACAGGCAGCTACCTCCTAGGCTCTGCTGCAATTCCAGATCCCTGTATAGGGTAAAGGGTCTCGGAGTTCTCGGGGTGCTGCCTTATCGCCTGCTCAGCCTTTGCAGTGGACGCTCTCCACAAAGAGGAGATACAATCGAATACTGTTTGAATCCCTGTTACTTGAGGAAAGGGTGATATAGCCCCAAAACATGTATTTCGAGATATCTTCATAAAAAGGACTAGTTTATATACAGTTGCTTTTGGATCCAGCTGCGTTCTCACACCAGTTACAAGTGTCCTGGTACTTTCATACTTAGGGTACCTTTACACCGGCTACATTTCTAGGTGGCTACAGGTAACTTACTGTTGCAGTGAAATCATGGAGAGATTATTCCATTTGTACACAGCAACAAGATAGAACCTTGTTTCCATGATTTAACTGCAACCATAAGTTACCTGTAGCCACCCTAGAAATGTAGCCGCGTGTAAAGGTACCCTCAGTCTCCAATACCAAGCTCCGTTTCTGGGCTTCCTTGAATTGCAGACACCAACAGATACGGAATCGTTGGTGTCCATATGAAATTATAATGGAGCTCTATGGAGGACGGATCCTTACGGATCAGTGAAAAAATGGATCCACTAAACAGATCCGTCTTGCTGTACTGAGCATGCACAGAAGCAAGGTACAGCTCCTCCCACCCCTATCTCTGGTAACTGATCACAGACCATTAACAAAACATTCCGGGGACATCCGTTGGCATCCTAACATGGGAGGTCATAACGGGTCAGTGGCCATCATTTTCAAAACTGATGGACATGGATTTGTAAGTACGCCAGTGTGAAAGCAGCCTAATAATTATGACTATTTCTTTCAAGGTTAGAGTGCATTTAGATGGGGATTGGGCAAATTTTTGGCATCTATTTAAGTCTTGTTTACCAACATTTTTTGCTTTAAGAGAATATGTGAAATCTCTGAAGAAACGCCCAGATGAGAAAGCAAAGCAGAGTCCTCTCTGGGGGTGTATACTTTCACCCCTCTCACCCTGATGCCCCCAATCACAGCTCGGCCACATCAGAGACTGCTTTTTCAGCTGATAACTGTGATTGGCACTATTTGTGTGGTAGGGCTGAGAGTGCAAGCCCCCAGAGAAGACTTTGAAGAAACACCCAGTTGGGCTACAAATGGAGATTTCACATATTGCTCTCCAGAAGAAACAAATGTCAATATCTTGACAATGCAGTGACGCATCCCAAAATGGAAAACAATGACATAATCAGGGGAGCTCAGGGACTTTGTACAAGGTAATTAACTCAGATTTTTGAGTAAGTGAAAGGTAATTTATGGTGCATAATTTTCCTTATTTCTAAGCCTTGTGTTATGTAGTATGTGTCACCATATATCTACTGAAAAGAATTTTCAGATACACAGGTGTCTCATAGGCAGGAGAGGGAAAAGCAAATAGCTGGATGTTTGTTTAAGAAAGGGAAGTCATATTTTTTGCTTTGTTGCGTTTTAGTCACATGAAGTAGATGAAAGCATACATCCGCTGTTTGCTGCCTATACACATATTGTGTAATTATTCAGGCTTTTCATACTTTGCAAAGTGCACTTAGTTTCACAAAATGTCTATAAAGTACTATGAAATATTTTGGCGCTTAATAGATAAAAACCTAACAGCGACTTGTGTCATATATATGTATGGTAAAGATTTGGCTCACAGCTGTGGATCGAGGTATTCAGGGATTTGCCATTGAAATAGTCCATTGGTTTATTAGTCTTAATGCACCAGCAGCACCAAACAAACTCAAATAGGCTCTTCTGGCCTACAGAAACGTGCAGAACTCAAACAGTCCTTATACAGCTGTGGTGTCCACCAATTCTTTCAGTATGAGCATAGCTTTGGAGGTCAGCTTACCTCCATACACAGAGTCTCAGTGAATCCATTATTACTTCCTGGACCACACCCTAGGGTCGAGAAATGTGGACAGCTGTCCCACCAGACTATTCAGCTGTTCATAAACTTGGCTGTTCTCATGGCCGATTAAACCATCTAATTGTGGCTTCAATTCTACAATCTGGATAGAGGAATATTTAACAAAGCCGTTTTCCTTATGGTCCGATTTCTAGATGTTCCAAACTGTAATTTTAGAAAATATCAAGACCTCCTGGATCATCTTGTGAAAGGACCTCCCAGGTCATCTGGTCCAACCTCCTGCTCACAGTAGGATTCACAAAATCATCCCAGACAGATGTCTGTCCAGCCTCTGTGTGCAGCCTCCATTGAAGGAGACCTCACCACCTCTCGTGGCCGCCTGTTCCACTCGTTGGTCACCCTCACTGTCAAAAAGTTTTGATTTGTCTCTCTCTCGCAGTATAGATATACTGTGTAAGATGGTCACTGGTGAAGTCCTGGAAGGGAGATATGTTTCAATGAGGTTATAAGCCTCAGTGGCTTGAACCTAGAAACATCACACCAGCATTAGGGCGTTTCTTGGAGGAGTTTCCGATTCTGAAAGAGTCAACAGGTTTTTAGTCCGTGAGCCTTCTCGTTGTTTTCCCTCTCTATGTTTTTAGCCTTTGGCTGTAAAATTTTTTAATATTTTAACTCTTTGTGGAGTTACCCTGAAGATTTGATTATATTTTGTGAGCAATCTAGGTTACCATTCATTATAGAACTATGAAGAGATTACCATGTACTGAAAAGCTGAGCAATCTACGTGCATAGGATCATTTTAGGCATGTTGGTTAGATCTATCAACCCCTGTAGTGATGTCCTCTGTTCTGTTATAATTGTCCCCATCCTGTAATAATGTCTCCTACCCTGGCCACTTTCTTAATAACCCCCAGTATGGTCCTTCCTGTAGTAATGCCCACTGTCCTGTAATAATGTCCCCATCCTATAATATTGTCTCCCCTATCCTGTAATAATGTACCCCATCCTAACCCCATCCTATAATATTGTCTCCCCTATCCTGTAATAATGTACCCCATCCTAACCCCATCCTATAATATTGTCTCCCCTATCCTGTAATAATGTACCCCATCCTAACCCCATCCTATAATATTGTCTCCCCTATCCTGTAATAATGTACCCCATCCTAACCCCATCCTATAATATTGTCTCCCCTATCCTGTAATAATGTACCCCATCCTGATCCACTTTCTGTAATATTGTCCCCCATCCTGAACCCATTACCTATAATGATGGCCCTCCTCAAACACAAATAAATAAATTATTCTTCTTACCTAATCACGCTCTCGTGGCAAGAGGTGCCTCTTCTTACTTGATAGCCGGGGCTGGGGCACTGATATCAAGCAACGCCTGTGATGGGGATGCCAGTGTCAGATGCCGGCCCTCATAGGCCAGCTGTTACTAAAGATAATAGCTATTGCAGTATGGAATAGTGTTTCTCTGCTCCGCAATACTCTTCAGCCATACATCTGTAAGAGGACGCACATTCAGCTGACAATGGCGCCGTCATCAGGAGCCCCCTGTTCTTAGACAATCATCAATTACCATTTGGTTAATTTAGTTTCCTCATTAGGAGGATAGTCAAAACTAATATACCTTTTGGTCTTGGTTGTCAACCCAGATGGATCCCCTACTCAATAAAATGTATAATTTCCAAAACAGACCAATTCTATCCATTAATGAAATATTATATACTAGATGGTTGCCTGATTCTAACGCATCGGGTATTCTAGAATATGTATGTAGTTTATTTATGAAGATTTAAGAATAATGCAATGAGCGATCAGTAAGGTCCCATCACACTTGGCGACGGTACAGTGATCCCGACAACGATACGACCTGGTAGGGATCGCTGGAGCGTCACTACGTGGTGAGATGTCAAACAGTCAGATCCCACCAGCGATGCAGCAACAATATGGCAGTCATTGGGACCCTGTCACTCAAGGGCATAGTATTGAGGTTGTTGGTCGTTGTCCTGCGCAACTTGGCGGGGGATTTGAATCCCGGCCACCATATCGGAATACCCATAACTTGAGTGGCCCAATATGGCGGTCGGGGTACTTCCGCTACAAGCAGCCGGGAGATGACCAACTGGTAACGGTCATCTCCTGGCTGTGTCACCACTGACCTCAGTGCAGCAGGAGATGATCCGCTTCTACCGTCGGGAGATCAGCACCTAGTGCCGCTGATTTCCCGACAGTAGCGGTGGCGTGGGTGGTTCAAATCCGCGCCAATTTGCGGCCAGACTGCGCCTGTCGCTGATTGGTCACGGATGGCTGGCGCGACCAATCAGCTATGCAGGATTTCCGTTACAGACAGAATTAGACGAATATATTGTAGATGATACTTGACATATGGTTATATACTCAGACAATATTTTAACTTAGAGTGTCTTTGTTCTATTTCTAGGGGGACGTCACACAATGGTTGGCTTTACCACCACCACCCAAGAAGCCCTGGTCATCGTACTATTGCTGCTTCATTACACATCTAGCCAACAAACACCCAACAATGAAGATTCTTCTTCTTTGAGTTTTACTCAAAGTTCCTATCACACAACCATCCATGAAAATTCAGCTCCAAAGACCTATGTTTTGAGTCATATAAAGATGGGTGTTTACTTGAAGGATCCTCAATGGACAGTAAAGTATCGCATTGTGTCGGAGGACCCAGCGGGACTTTTTAAAACAGAGGAGATGGTGGTTGGGGATTTCTGCTTTTTACGCATCAGGATTCGGAGCGGCAATACCGCCCTATTAAATAGGGAAGTTAAAGACAATTATCAACTCATCATTCATGCCTCTGAGAAATCCTTGAATTATGAAGCCCGGACTAAAGTCACCATCCAAATTTTAGATATGAATGATCTAAAGCCTCTTTTCTCAACCACATTGTACAAGTTTACAATTAATGAAGATGCTCCTCTTAAAACTATCCTTGGAAAGATAAGTGCTACAGATGCTGATTTGGGTCAGAATGCTATGTTCTACTATACCTTCAACGCCAAGTCTTCATTCTTCAGTATCCATCCGACAAGCGGTATCGTCATGCTAATTGGACACTTGAATGCAACTCAAATAAGTCATCATAAGCTGGAAATTTTAGCTGTTGACCGCATGAGAAAAATTGCAGAGGGTAATGGATTTGGGAACGTAGCTTCAATGGAGATATCGGTGCAACCAGCTCTAAGGAATCCTCCGTTCATCTCATCGGTGACAACGGCCATGGCTGATTCATCTGAGAGGCTCCTTTACGCCACCGTGGTCATAGACTTCTTAGATCCCGGGTGTAGTGTTGATTCCGTTGAGATTGTAGATGGAGATTCCTTTGGATACTTCAAAGTTTTAAGGTCTTACGTGGGGAAAAACGAATTTACCGTAGTTTCCACCGCACAGATCAACTGGCTGGAACACTCGCAAGGCTTTAATCTAACTCTTAGAGCTAAAGATAAAAGTAAACCGCCAGCTTATTCCCCCCTCAAAACAATCTATATCCCTCCGTGGAGATACGCCATGGCAAGATTTGAACAAAATGTCTATAAAGTCCAGATTGATGAATGCTCTCCACTTGGTAGTCATGTGGCTACAGTTAAAATGAACCCAGCAGCTCCATCGGGTGGATATTATATGAAAACCTCAACAGATCATTTCCGACTTGTAAGCAAAAGTGGTCTGATATTTACCAGTAAACATATGGATATAAAAGATGAATCACAGTTCAGGTTAGAAGTTACGGCACTTGACGGCCAAGTCTCCACCGTGGTTATTGTTGACCTGTATAGACTGTAATAATCACTCCCCTGTATTCACTCAGCCTAAATATGATGGAACTTTCAATGAAAATTCTCCCATCGGAACAAAGATATTAAAAGTTTCTGCAACTGATACAGACAAGGGGAACAATGGCAAAATAAACTACAAGCTAGTTGGTCCAAAATCTTCTCCTTTTGTCATTGACCCAATATCGGGAGTTATTTCTAACAGTCGGGTTCTTGACTATGAGTTAAATCAAAGGATATATAATCTGAAAGTCTGGGCATCCGATTTAGGCTCACCTTACCGTAGACAAGCGGAAGTTTACGCTTCTATTAGCATGAACAATTTGAATGACAACGCCCCAGTTTTTGAGAAGGTCAACTGCAGCATAGGCATCACGAGAGACATGTCTATTGGGGAGAAGGTGGTAGAAGTCTCGGCGGTGGACGTAGATGAGCTTCAGACCATACAATATCTGATTTTGTCGGGCAATGAGCTCCAAAAGTTTCGATTAGACCCCACATCTGGAGAAATTATAATCAGAGGGACTTGTATGACCTATCATCATCAGACCCTCACCTCTCCTTAGTTGTCACTGCTAGCGATGGAGAAAATGAAGCTGTGCCCACATTTATCAATATCACGATACTAAATGAAGGTTCACCCAGATACGTCCATTGTGAAGAAACCGGTGTGGTTGGCAAGATCATGGAAAACATGAAAAATTCCTTTAGTTTTCAATCTGAAAAACAAACCTATGAGGAGGATACATCGTTAAACAATCATCTAATCAATTATCACGCACCTCATTTTGATGACAACTTTCCAGTATCTATTGACGTGGCCGAGGATACAATTGTCAGTTGTTCCATTGCTTCTTGACTGCCGTTGACCTGGATACCGGTTTTAATGGCAAACTAGTTTACGCTGTATCTGATGGAAGCGGTGATGGTGCTTTGACATCAATATGGAAACTGGAGATCTTTACGTCTCATCACCGCTGGACCATGAATCCACAAGTTCCTATATTCTTAATATTACGCTTAGACCTTGGGACACCTCAAAAATCCTCTTGGAAAATTCTAGCGGTTAACGTGTTGGATGTAAATGATAACGAACCAAAGTTCCCTTCATCAGGATACTGTGTAATGATAAGAGAGGATGCGAAGATTGGTAGTCTTGTTGTCTAAAGTAAAGGCAGATGATGTTGACAAAGAGGACAATGGTCAGGTAAGGTATTCACTTCTGACGCCAACTGATAAGTTCACCATCGACAGTGTCACAGGTGACATCAAAGTTAAGAGCATGTTAGACAGGGAGCTCTTACCAAAATATAGACTCAAAGTAGAGGCCAGAGATCAATCGAAGAAAGACAGGCAACTTTTTTCGGTCACCGATGTGGTTATAACACTGGAGGACGTGAATGACAATGCCCCTATTGTCGGCCAGTGACGGCCAACGTGAAAATTGCAGAGGACATTCCGGTGGGAACTGTGTTGTACTTTGTGGATGCTCAGGACTCTGACTCGGGACCTAATGGAGATGTATTGTACTCCCTTAATTAACAATGAGCAAGGGATTTTCACGTGGAAAACTTAACGGGAGCGTTGATATTAGAGAAAGAACTTGACTTTGAGACTAAAGTCTTCTACAACTTGACAGTTAGAGCTACAGACGCCGGAAACCCATTCCCACATTCTTCTGTATGTCACGTGGAGGTGGAAGTGTTGGATGTAAATGAAAATCTACAACCACCTGTATTTAAAACGTTCGTCTTTACTGGATCAATATTGGAAAACTCACCACCAGGGACACAAGTGGTTTCAATCACGGCTCAGGATGAAGATAAAGGAAAAGACGGTGAAATGCGTTATACCATAAGGGATGGAACGGACCTCTCAGTTTTCAGCATAGATGAGGAGACAGGTAAGTTATAAAGAGACAAAGATGAAACGTAGTTTAATTCTATTTAATTGAGGCATGTATCAGACATTGGTTCCCCATGTAGAAAAATGCATACCAAGCGGTAAACTTCTGGGCAAGGTCTCCTTGTAGCTCAATATAAATTAAAAAAAAATAGCGTTAGTCTTTTTGGCATATGTCACATTATATTTTATATAAAGTAAATCAAATTATTCATAAATCTGCAATTTAATGTCTTATTCCCCAAAAAAATCCAAGTTTTTCTTGAGTGTTAAGATCATTGGCTGGGCTGGGCATAGCTCTAACTGAGATTCTGCCCTCCAGAGTTTATTTTAAATGGTGACGTTACAAGTGTGAGACATGTAGTGACTGACAGTCTGCTCTCCTGATCTCTCTGCAAATCTGTTTGGATTCATATCTAAACATCTCCAGCTTCCATCTCACAGGCCAGGGGCGGACCTACCGTGGTGCAGCTGGTTCAGCTGCACCAGGGCCCCGACCGGTTAGCCTGCAGGGGGGCCCCCAGCCGACCCCCGTAACCTGATGTCAGAGGAGAGGAGGTGAGGCAAGGGAATCAGGAAGCTCCCTGCTTCCCTTGCCTGATCCCGCCCCTCCTCTCCTCTGCCCCTCTGCCACCCTGGCTCCCAGGAATGCATGCATTTGGCCCGGACTCAGCGCAGGTGGAGAGCCGCATCACCATTTAGTGAAGGCCCCACGTAGCCGCAAACCCCCCCCCCCGCCCGACGGACCGCCAAACCCCCACCTCCCCTCACCATGGCTGCACCAGGGCCCTCTGGCTCAAGGTCCGCCACTGTCACAGGCAGTCAGTGTGGGGTAATGAAGAGCGAGCTGAGATTTGTTTCACTCATTACAAACACACTTGCAGCTTAAGCTCTCTTAGCGCTGTAAGTTCTGCTGTAGGCCTCTGCCTGATTACAACTAACACTTCTTCAGCTTCTTTCTCCTGGCATTTATTATTATGGGAGTACTGCAGAGCTAACAGTATTATTAGAGGAGAGTTACAGCTTCAGATGTGTTTGTAATGACACAAAGATCAGCTCTGCTGCACTGTGCATAGCTCTGCAGTGAGGTCAGGAGATCAGCTCTCAGTTACTACATGTCTCCTACTGGTAAAACCTCTTCTCATTGAAAATAACCGCTGAAGGCAGATTCTCAGGGAGATCTACGTACCAGCCCATAGATAACTCATTAAATACTGAGAATATCGGATTTCTTTGAATTAAAGGGAACCTGTCATTTCCTCTAAGCCTCTAAACTACAAACAGGCACACATGTGGGCCAAAATTCCCTGCCTAACCATCCCTGTCTAATACTCTTCTCACAATCCAATGTTGAAAAAATTATTTATATTGCTTGTTTTCACTATGCTAATTAGGGCTTTGACAAGTCAAGGGGGCATTGTTTCCCCAACTAGTCTGCCCTCTTCCCATGTTATCACGCCCCTGTGGGTTGATAACATAATATCCAGGAGCCGAGTACAAGACGCTCATGCAAATCTTGTTTCTCATTCTCAATGCGCCTCTGGTTGGGTATACAGGTCCCCCTTTAGAGGGCACTGCGCATGATCAGGGATCGTCTGCACTTCTGACTATGCGCAGTGCAGCTCTGAAGCTGGGACCCGTACACCATTCAAAGTGGCACACTCATTCTCTCATCCAACATTATCTGCTTGGAAGAGTCGGTAGGCACCATAGATGGTTGACTGGTTGGACCAAAATCAATGGCTTTGGCCAACTTTTATCCAAGCTTATGGCTCTCAATAAATTTTATTTTAATATATATCAAATAGAGGTTTAACAAGAGTATAATCAGTTGCTATTAGATGGGTTAAATTAATATATTAAAAAAGTATTTTTTCCCCAAAAATAGAGACACTCTTGCCTATATGTTGTATATCGTAGTATATAGCTCATCTCCCACTTTCTGAACTGTTGTAATTTTTTTCTCCCTTTTTTTATTATTTTCTATATTATTTATGTATTGTTTAGAATAAATATTGGAAATTAAAAAAATGTTTTCATCGGGGCAGAATAATTAGACCCCGAGTTGCCATCTTATGGTACATTTACACGCGGCAACAGGAAGATAGAAACCGGCAGGTGTCGGAGACAATTGTACCTTTTACCTTCAAAACACCTTGCAGATACCTGAATTAACGCAGCCACTTCAAGGTGTTTTGAAGGTAAAAGGTACAATTGTCTCCGACACCTGCCGGTTTCTATCATAAATGTACCATTATGGATGGAAAATCTTAGTTAAAGTTCAAGTTGTCAATTTCTTTGCTTCTTTTTCATACATAATGAGTGAACTAACTAGTAACCTTTGATGCTTCTTTAAGGGTTGATTCGGACAGCGCTCCTCTAGACCGGGAGTCTGCACGCGCTACTGGTTGACCATCTGTGCCACAGACTTGGGTTCGGCTCCTCTCTCTGCCATAGCTGAAGTCTACATTGAAGTTGTAGACGTCAACGATAACATCCCTCAGTTATCCAAGGCCGTCTACTACGCTTCCGTACCGGAAAACTCGGCTCCGAATGTCTCCATCCTTCAACTAAATGCAACCGATACAGATTTGGTTTCAACTGGAAAACTATCCTTCCATTTCTCCAGTGGAAATAGTCATGGGTTTTTCACACTGAACCCAAATACTGGTAAGTGTCAATGGTGTTATATTTTCCAGAAATTTTTGTTTTTGACTTATGTTACCAGATGTATCCCAAACGGGTTCCTCAGTCTTTCTCCACATTTGTAAGCTCATTACCTCTGATATAATACATTCATCAAAGTCCTTTTGAGAACACGATCATTGTATAAGAACAACAAGAGAAAGTACATGAGTATATTCAGCCAAATTAAAATATTATTTTATTTAAATATTATTAAAATAGACATATAAAAGTTAATAAAAAATTAGAGGCTGCTATGCAAAGACGTCCACATAGAAATATAGCAAATAACTTCATATGATGTAAATAAATATATCCAAAAAGATGGTGTAAAAAAGAGAATATATCAAGAAATATTTTGTGAATACATACCAACATACTGTAATTTACACTAACAATGTAGAACAACAATAAATAAATTAATAATATCTATCTATATATGTATATTATAGTGGAAAAAATAATAAATCAAGTCATACTAAATATGCCCATAAATAATTACATAGTGTAATGTATAAATATAAATTATTGAAAAATATCATTAGAATATTATGCCACAATGTGATTACACTAAGATTACAGTCATGGATATAACTAATAATGATTTACAACAGTGTGAATTGCACTAGAATTGCACTAGAATTATAAGGAAAAGTAGAATAATACATATAGTATCTAGTGTAGACTAAGAGAATGCATGCTGGCAAATCAAAAAGAAGTGATATTACTTACACTGAAAGAATTATGTGATGGTGCCCCTGATGCCCCAACGCACGTTTCGGTATTCCGTAGTCAGGAGGCGATCATCGTATGGTAGCGCATACATTGGGCTAAATTTGACTTAATCTGGCAATTTGCTGTTGAGCCAAACTTCATTTAACGATGCTGAGAAAAAAAGGAAAGGACATGCTGATTTTCGACATGCCCAATCCTTTGTTTTCATGAAGATAACCCAATCGAGCTTGTTGGTAATTCATGAATGTTGACATGAACTGAGTCTTGATATGTATTGTTGGGCAGGGGGTGGCAATTGTCCGACAGCTTTTGAAAGTCCATGCCATCTATGCACTATGTGGCACCATATGAGCACACCCTAAAGTCATGGTGTGTAGCTAGGTATATGGTTGCAAACCTTTGGAGAAGTCAACAAAGTGCCATTTGAAACTATTTAAACTTACCGTAGAAATTCTACATATTATAACTGTAAGATATAATATCTGAGCACAGGGACAACTTGGCTCTGAACCTGCTGTAAAGTGAGGTCCAAAGGCAGCATATACCGTACTCTAAATAGGTCCTACAGAGGATTTATTAGAGTCCAAAAGTCTGATCGAAGAGTCCCTTAGGAAAATAAAGCAAATTGGTTACTACGTTTTTCCTACCCCATCTGTGAGCTGCATGATGTCTGGGCAGAGAACCTGATTCCAGTGAACTATCTGGGTACAGCACTTTTGATAAAATCATAGTTTTCTCCGCTGCTGTTCCACCAGTTCTCTGAATGCTGAGCTCTGTATAACCCCACCACCACAAACCACTGTGCAGAAAGCTGCCAATCAATAGTGGGAGAGGGCCTGGACTACCTAGCAGCAGGTTTACTAGTCCTGTAGTGATAATTACTTGCTTATAAAACACTGATTTTTTTTAAAAGTACAGTAAGGACTTCAGTGTTACATCTCTAGAATCAGGGTACTATACTGCTCTCAGATTACATAGCAAAAACCTGCTGACAGATTCCCTTTAAGAGTTTTCTTATTGAGCAGCAATTTTTTTCAGACTTATAAAGGCTAATATAGGCTTCTGCCAGACTCATTATGTTGTAAACCTGTCCTGCACCCTTGACTTCTCCTTGCTAATCTTACTCCTCCACAAAACCACTCCCAAAACCGCACACTGATCCCCACTCTGATCCGTTGTGTGCTGTGACACAGATTTGAGGAGTGACGTTGCTGAAAATGTTTGTCTTGCATGCATACACTTTCACTGTAAATTACAGTTTGATTATTTGCAACCCATCTTATTTTCATGAGTGCATTAATGCAGGACAAAAGGCGTCTTAAAAAATGCATTTCGGGCCTTGACGTTCCCGTATTACAGCTATCTCGTTCTAGGAAGCGTTACTGTAAGGCCTGTGAGAACAGGTGCTCGCTGCATAGTAGGCTTTGTCTGGCATTTAAGTTATATAAAATATATTTCAACAAGGGCTTAGCTACCTGGGGTGCTTGGGCGGCCATACCATTAGTGAAAACTTTGCAGTCACAAAAGGGCCCAAGAGGTAAGGGGCCCCACTATCACCTCCAAACCAGCAGTGTCTTCTATCACTGGACTGCAAAAGGCCCATATACTGTTCTCCGTAGAGGGTCTGTGTCCACATATGAGGGGTGTATAGACAGGACATCAGTGTGTCATCATTCGACATCACCTTCACAGATTTTACGTGTCCGTGGCCACAAAAGGATACAGCTCGCTGTTCACTGTGCAATGGCCATTCTGGAAACTGTAGCTCAGCTTCATTGACTAAAATGGGAGCTGAGCTACAGTACCAAGTACAGCACGGCATGTAGGATAGGACACAATAGTCAATGTAGTCAACATTGACATCACTTGACCAGATTTTACCGTGTCCCGTGGCCACCAAAAGGATACAGCTCTCTGTTCACTGTGCAGTGGCCATTCTCGGAAACTGTAGCTCAGCTTCTATTGAGAAAATGGGAGCTGAGCCACAGTAACAAGTACAGCCACGCACTGTAGGATAGGAAATCAAAGGTCAATGTAGGGCCAACATTAACATCAACTTGACCAGATTTTACCGTGTCCGGGCCACCAAAAGGGTACAGCTCTCTGTTCACTGTGCAGTGGCCATTCTCGAACTGTAGCTCAGCTTCTATTGAAAAAATGGAGCTGAGGCACAGTCCAAGTACCGGCACTGTAGGGTAGGACACATAGGTCATGTAGGTCAACATTCGACATCACCTTTACTAGATTTTAACATGTCCTGTGGCCAACAAAAGGATACAGCTCTCTGTTCACTGTGCAGTGGCCATTCTTGGAAAGAGTAGTACAGCTTCTATTGACAAAAATGGGAGCTGAGCTACAGTACCCAAATACAGCCACGGCACTGTAGGATACGACATTTTTTTTAAATGTTTGCGGTGGCCAGCTACTGAATGTGCGATCTGCTAATTCCGCCAGAAAACAGGACCGGAGGGCATATATATTTTTACATACATACATATTTGCCCTCCGGTTCTGTTCTGTCTGGGGCTGTCAGGTTCTGTCCGGTGCTTCCTACTAAACACCGGACAGAAACTGATAGACGAAAACCGTGGTGTGAAGCCGGCCTTGGTCAAACCAATAGTGTAGACCAGGTCATAACCAGGGAGTAGCAAGGGTAGACACGACAGAGCAAAAAAAGTTACTTACAAGTGGTATGATCCCAATGATGAAGACTTGTGTAATGCAATGCAGAATATTACTGCCCCATCAAAGTGAATATGATCACAAAGAGAGCTGCCTCTAATGCAGATAGGAAGTGAAAGTCTATTGCCCAATGCACATCTGAAGGTAGCATTAGAGATATATAAACATATATGTATTACTTATGAATAATAATAAACAGATTAAGGATGGATTTGCGCTGTTATATTATTTGAAACTTTTCTATCAGTTAATCTCATCTAAACGTCTCCGCCCAATGCATGAAATATAGATATGTATGAAGTTCAAAGGGAGTCAGAGTTTGGATGTTTTAACAAGATAAAGTTCTCCGGTCTTATACTCACCCTCCAGAGCTTTCACCTTTTATCGGCGTTGCTCCGGTCCCATGGTGCCGTCTTGTGGGTGTACGACCTCTTGGGCCACCGTAAATGAGGAGAATAAAGAGACCTATGTTATTCCAACTCTTACCTTGGACAATGCTTTAAAACTATCAGTATTCCTTCATTCTGAGCATCCGCAGGGTCCCAGCTGTCTCCACATAATCAGTAAGTGATGGCATATCCCAGCATTATGATATCACTTAAGGTACCTTTACACGCCGCAACTATCACCAGCGATCGGTGGCAACTGAACGTGCGCGTGCACGTTTTTGACGGTTGATACCGATCGCCGATGTCGCATTTAGACGCCGCAATTGCGCCCTCAACCTAAGGGAACGTGGTTCCCCGGAAGTTGCCACATAACCTGCGGGAAACATCCAGTTGCCTCCCGACGCCGCTTCACACGCCGCAATCACTAATGGAATGTGGGCGTACATGTTCAGCGCCGCAAGAACATAGGCGTGACAGAGCTGTGTATTCCGCGCCCCAAACACGCTGATTAGATAACGCATTAGCGTCATGATTGGCCAGCCTGCGCAGGAAGGCTGGCTAGTACATGACGCCATTGCAATCGTGTATTGTGAAAGGACAGCTCTTCAAATATGGCGCCCTGTTGAGGGACAGTCAATGGAGACACAGTAGTCCCCACCAATTATCGCTGATGGGGCGCGGTATCCAGCACGGTGTGGCACGCCTCTGGGAAATCACTAGGCGACACAGATTCCATCCCTATCGCCCGTTCACACGCCAAAACCAGGGCAATTCATCTTCAGGGTTGCCTCTGGTTTTTGAACAATGCTCTGAAACCGCAACCAGGAGCAACTTCCAAAATCACCACCGGGTTCCACAATTACACGCCGCAACTTCGTAGCAATTTCAAGGCAACGGTGACGGAAATCCCGATTGCCTCTCAGTTGCTACACCGCAGTTGTGGCGTGTAAAGGTACCTTTACTGTCATCAGAATATCCCTTTAACTGTTGGCCTATGCCTATTTGAAGATTGAATTAGCTCCAGATCTTAAGTGAAAAAAAGACTAAAGGAGGCTGCCCCCTTTAAAAAAAAAACAAGCTATACTCACCCTTCCCAGGTCAAGCGCTGAGACTCCAGCTCTGCTGCCGGTGTGTTATTGTCTGCAGCACTGATGTCACATTGACTGCCACTTATTAGGCTTTGACCAAGACTTTCCATCTATGTCGGCAGAGCTGTCAACATGACATCTGTGCCGCAGCCAGAAGCTGTGCAATCGAGGCTGAAAAACGAAAGAGCGTAATAGGGTCTTAACAGTGTGCAAATGAAAGAATAAGATAGGAAGACGTGTTCACCTGAAGGAGTTGCGAGAGGCACAACTCCTGTGGAAGCATGAAATAACGGCTGCTACCGCTCCACAGTGTGCGGAGATCGGAGGATATGAGACAATGGATGTACTCCACACTGCCAGCAAGTCAAGGAAGTTAAGGCCAAGGAGTGAAGAACATACAAGTCAACACATTTCGAAACCCATTGGAAACCCAAACCATGGATTGTCCTGATGAAGAAACCAGTGGGTTTTGAAACACGATGACTTAAATAAACCACATGTTCTTCACTCCTTGGTCTGAACTTTATAGAATTGCCGGCAGCATGGACTACATCCATTGTCTCCTATCTTTGGATCGCAGCCAGACATTGAGAGCAGCGGCGGAGACTCAACCCTTGCCCCGGTGACTATGAGAAAAAGCAGTTTGTCTTCGTAATAAACTGCACCCAAGGACCAAGATCTTCTGAAAGGGGACAACCGTTTTTATTGCCAAAAATTATCTTTCCTGACTCTCCCAAAGACAGGGATGATCAGCCAAGCCGAGCATTCTTGGTTCTCCATGAGAGAGCCACTACCAGACTCCTCTGTCCAATTGGAAGCTGCTTATTCCCCCACAGATTTGAGGGTGCCGTCGCACCTGGCGACGGCCCTGGAGATGTCGGCGGCGACTGGCGGGACCGCGCACGTTTTTGATGCCCCACAAGCGTCGCCGCCCCACGTTTACACAGGGAGACACCTCCGGCGAGCTGAGAGGCGGCATCACCGCTGGGGTGTCTCAAAACCCCAGCGGCGATGCAGTACAATGGGAGCCTATGGCTCCCATCACCTGTCAGCTATCCGGCAGCTGTTTACATGGGGCCATGTGTACACATTGCCCCAGATCGGCCGCCTGGTTTCACATCACTGATGTGAAACCAGGCGAGAACTCAGAGGCCGACATCGCCCCTTTACATTAGGCAACGCAGAGGCGATATTGGCACCGATAGGCCACGCCCTTACATCGCCTAATACATCGGCGGTGCCGCCACCAGGTGTAAAGGATTGTCCATTGAAATTCACCGCCTGATCCTTCTCCTCCCTGACATCATCGCGGGAGTATTGGGAGGTGCATATACCGTACATAAATGGCTGTGAGATCTTGACAAAATTGGTGGGTCAGACAACTTTCATCTAATGGGTATGGAAGCCTTTTGTTGACTCTCACTGATGGACTGGTACATGTCATGAATAACATCCAAATTGAGAGCCATGTCCGAACACCTTGGTTTTGGGTATAAGTGAGTAAAAGAAAAATCAAAACAGTATGGGAGTTTTAATAGAGCAGCGCTAACGTGATCTCCCAAGTAGTATACATCAGTGATATTTCATCTGCAACTGACTCACCGTGGCCGGGGACTCCGGTTTAGCTGTAGCTTCTTCCTCCTTGTCACGGGTGGACCGCACCTGCCGGTAGTGGGGCCCGGTTGAGTGCAGATCAAAAGTTGAAGACGTCTTGTGGGAACAGATTAAAGGGGTTAATTTATTCGTGACGCCACCTATGAGTAGTTCGGTAAGTCCTACCGACGCTGCGGAACCTCCGGGGGATGGACAGCAGCAAGATGGAACGCTCCCCACAGGCTGAGCGGTGATCCCCGGAGGCTGGAGCTGCTTAAGATGTTGTGCGGCAGCTACGGTTACCTTGTGTGCGGACGGATGCAATCATAAGGAAGCACGGACATTGTAAGTCTCTGTAACGGGTCTTTACTGTAACCAGCAAGCAGTACATGGCATACAGTTGACGGGCAGTGGACCGGGTGGACCCAGCAGTGATAGGTGTCCCTCAGAGATCCGTAGTGTTCCTCCATTCTAGCTAAGTGCTTTGCCATTGTCGCCCAGGAATACCAGATCGGGTACGGGGAGGCTGCTTCAATCCCTATCCAAAGTGTACGCAATGGATGTTCTGGGGAGCCTTGGATCCCTCAGTGGGTACACCGCTGGTTAGACGACTGGAATTTGGCGGGTGGTGGGGTGCTCCTGTAAAGCTGCTCCTCCACTCTTCTGGTTCGCGTAGCAGAGGTGAACTGCTGCCAGCTTCGGTACCAGTGAACCGGCTGTGAGTTGGGCACAGGGGTATTTTGGAACCCGTGGTTGGTGATGCCCGATCCCGGTTGTTCAGGCCTCAGGTGCTAACACCCGACCGGTGACGGCCCGGGGGCTGCACAGCGGTGCAGATCCCTCACTCCTACGTTACTCCAAGTTCAAGTCTGTGTCTCTCTCTTGCCTGGACTAGACTCTTGTGTGTCTAATTGTGTTAACTTCTCCTACACACTACCCTTGCACTCCGCCCACCAGGACCCTGGTTGGTCCCCTCTACTAGTGTTGCATGCAGGGTTTGGATCTCTAAGTTAACCAGATGACTGCTGGGTCAGAGAATATTGCTGCTGCATTTATGGCTGCAATACCCTCCTGTGACGCACTCGTTGCGGCGCGACACACAACCATGAATGCCAACATTCCCCTTTTTTCCAGGGCTAAGCCAAACATTTGGAAGCAATTGTGGGCATGAGCGTCACAAGATATGGGTTTCAAGTAAATCCCATCCAAAAATTGAGATTTGCACTTGATTTACAGCAGTCTTTGGGGTAGACCTTCAATATACCCATCTTACCAATGTTGGAATGTGTTACTAATGGTGACCACTGATATTGTGTCTATCATGTGTGCAGACAGAGTGTTCACAGCAAGTCAACAACTAAGAGAGAAGCAGAACATGGAAATGGGAAATCTGAGTGTTGGAAGGAATTCTATTTCCATAAAATGACTGTTCAAACCAAGTACAGGAGCTTGGTGCACCCTCAGTGTTGCTAAACAGTCAAGTCCACCCTTCCACCTACTTGTTTTCCTTCTTTTTCTGCCCTTCATTAGCTTATTTAAATCCAGAACTGTTAATCAAGGAATAAAGGGTGATTATAGATAGAAAACAAGTAGGTGCGAAAGGGCACTGAATTATTTAGTAAGAGTAAAGGTGCACCTGAGCTTGGTTTGAACAGTCATTTTGTGCTGACAACCCCCCCCCCCCCCCCCTTTCTTTTTGTACACAGCAATAGAGAGCAAATCATTATTTGGTAGTGCTGGTGTAGTGGATCTAAAATTGGGAGATCACTGCAGTGAGCAAATATGCAGGTTAAGAAGAAAGTATAGAAGATCACTGCAAATGAATGGTGGTGCAGGGAGGGAATATGCAGGATAAGAAGAAAGCTGGGAGATCACTGTAAATGAATGGTGGTGCAGGGAGGGAATATGCAGGATAAGAAAAAACTGAGAGATCCCTGCAACAAAGGGAGGTGCAGGCAGGGAATATGCAGGATAAGAAGAAAGCTGGGAGATCACTGTAAATGAATGGTGGTGCAGGGAGGGAATATGCAGGATAAGAAGAAAGCTGGGAGATCACTGCAACAAAGGGAGGTGCAGGGAGGGAATAGGCAGGATAAGAAGAAAGTATAGAAGATCACTGCAAATGAATGGTGGTGCAGGGAGCGAATATGCAGGATAAGAAGAAAGCTGGGACATCACTGCAACAAAGGGAGGTGCAGGGAGGGAATATGCAGGATAAGAAGAAAGCTGGGAGATCACTGCAACAAAGGGAGGTGCAGGGAGGGAATATGCAGGATAAGAAGAAAGCTGGGAGATCACTGCAAATGAATGGTGGTGCAGGGAGGGAATATGCAGGATAAGAAGAAAGCTGGGAGATCACTGCAACAAAGGGAGGTGCAGGGAGGGAATATGCAGGATAAGAAGAAAGCTGGGAGATCACTGCAAATAAATGGTGGTGCAGGGAGCAAATATGCAGGATAAGAAGAAAGCTGGGAGATCACTGCAACAAAGGGAGGTGCAGGGAGGGAATATGCAGGATAAGAAGAAAGTATAGAAGATCACTGCAAATGAATAGTGGTGCAGGGAGGGAATATGCAGGATAAGAAGAAAGCTGAGAGATCACTGCAACAAAGGGAGGTGCAGGGAGGGAATATGCAGGATAAGAAGAAAGCTGGGAGATCACTGCAAATGAATGGAGGTGCAGGGAGGGAATATGCAGGATAAGAAGAAAGCTGAGAGATCACTGCAACAAAGGAGGTGCAGGGAGCGAATATGCAGGATAAGAAGAAAGCTGGGAGATCACTGCAAACGAATGGAGGTGCAGGGAGGGAATATGCAGGATAAGAAAAAAGCTGGGTGATCACTGAAAACGATGGAGGTGCAGGGAGGGAATATGCAGGATAAGAAGGAAGCTGGGAGATCACTGCAAACGAATGGTGGTGCAGGGAGGCAATATGGAGGATAAGAAGAAAGCTGGTACATCACTGCAACAAAGGGAGGTGCAGGGAGGGAATATGGAGGATAAGAAAAAAGCTGGGAGATCACTGAAAACGAATGGAGGTGCAGGGAGGGAATATGCAGGATAAGAAGAAAGCTGGGAGATCACTGCAAAGGAATGGAGGTGCAGGGAGGGAATATGCAGGATAAGAAGAAAGCATTAAGATGGCCTTTCACATTCCGAACACGTCTGACAGCAGCTTATCTCCCAGGAAAAATAATATTGGCACATTGAAATCCAATATGGCCGTTTCTTCATACATCGGTCGTCTGCCTGCGGGGGACAGTCTAGGGGTCATTACAAATTGGTCACATTCTGCACAAATTGCTGCATTTGGCCAAGCTGTAGTATTATAGTGTCCTTACTTATTAAGGGAATTTGTATTTATACAATCTCATACATGCTAGGCTTCCCAAATACTATGACCTTTTAAGACCTGAAATGCGTGATGATTACTGCTCAGCTCCCGCTCCAAGAATCTCTTTACAATTTGTGAAGGGAGCAGAAGCTGAGATTCGGGAATGATGGTTTACTGTTAGGAACATGACAACATGATGATAGCGGCAGGACTAAGGACGGGACTAATTGCACCTTTTCTGTCATACTCATAACGATTCCTCAGCAAGTACCAGGCTCCATCTCTGCGCTCGAGAGACACAAAGACTATTGTTGGGGGTGCGTCGGGACGTTCTGTGGTCGATTGTTTGCCTTCTAGGCTTCACAACAGATAACCTCAATTTTGGGGAGGAAAAACAAAACCTACACCGAGTGAAAATGACAAACGCTGCTGTGTTCACTCCTCACTTTTGGACTCGTACATAATTGAGGGAGGCGGCAGGCAGAATGTGTGTTTTAGAAACAAAAGCCTGAAGGATTTGTAAGAGAAGCAGAGTCTAATGGCAGGTCGGGTCTTGTCTGGTACTTGGGTTAGCGCCTGCGGAGCAGTAATTGGGCTGCACCGTCTACGGAGCCTTACAAGGAGAGGAGAAATATTGTGCCGCTAGCTCTGTACCTCTACAGCATTTAACTGTCCCACCAGAACAGCAGAGGCTCCTCCAATGGTGCCCGGCTATCACACAGTATGGAGACCGCAAGGTGCTGCAGAAGATGCCCAATTGGAGACTTTGAAGCCAATCACTTGCCATTAGAATCTATTTCTTTTGGGATGGTCCACCATTGACCTACTAGTATTCATTCATGACATCAATGATTACATGCATGTGGATGTGGTTGTTGGTGGCAGACAAAAGGATCAGCCATTGTATATCCAACATGTTGGATCTTCATTTCCCCAACATGATCGGTCAGGGTACAGTCAGTAGACCTCCATACACATTAGACTATTGGCTGATCCTGCAATTATTGGCTCACAGGTTATGCCAACTTTACAGTGGGTCCCGATGCGAAAGCTCCAACACGGCCCCCAATTATTGCAAATCTTTAATGGTATGTCTTTGTCTATGGGTCAAAGGGACTTTTGGGGCCCCCCTAGGATGCAGGGCCCGGGTGCGATCGCAACCCCTGCACCTGTTGTAGTTACGCCCCTGCAACTTTAGTGTAATGTGTATGGCTCGCCACGAAGACCAGAGCAGCAGAGGACCGAGGAGAGGTGAGTATTTTATCTTATTTTTTAAAATCATACGATATGGAGTATTATGGAGGTGCTTTATACTATATGGAGGACTAAGGGAGTGCATTGTACTATATGGAGGACTATGGGGGCTCATTATACCATATGGAGGACTATGGGGGCTCATTATACTATATGGAGGACTAAGGGAGTGCATTATACTACAGTATATGGAGGACTAAGGGAGTGCATTATATTATATGGAGGACTATGGGGGCTCATTATACATATGGAGGACTATGGAGAGAGCGTTATACTTGTTGTGTCCGCGAATGGAACAACCTGTTGCATATATTTCTCTGCATTATGGATTTTTCTCCAATCAGGAAATTCCCCTGTTGTTGCTAAGTAGATATAGACTGTATGAAGTTTGATCCTATGTTTTACCCATAGATGAGCTCTGGATTAGGTTGCTTCTCCCTTCTTCCTTAGTTAGTCTGCGGAAGCCATTACTGAAAATGCATGTATACTACCCAGTACAGATTATTCCTTTTCACCTATCGTTCCATTGTAACTAATACAAGATTTGGAAGAAAACTACAGCGTTTCTCCTGGTCCTTCTACAGCTGCAGTGACAATTGCGTTGACACTGTCTGTTCCTCGTTTAATGATGTAAGTACAAGTATACAATCATCTAAAAAGACTGATAATTAGAGCGCTTGGGATTTGCAGTCATCAGAAGGGGACAGAACAATATTCTTATAGAGGACTATGGAGAGTGCAATATACTATATGGAATGTTATGGGGTGTGATTTATACTCTATGGTGGACTATGGTGAGTGTAGACTATATGGAGGACTATGGAGTGAATTATACTATATAGAGGACTATGGGGTTACATCATACTATGTGGTGGACTATGGGTGTGCAATATACTATATGGAGGACTATGGAGGGTGTATTATACTTTATGGAGGACAATGGGGGTGCTTTATACTATATGGAGGGCTATAGGGACTGCATTATACTACATGGAGGACTGTGGGGTGCATTATAATATATGGAGGACTATGAGGTGCATTATACTATATGGAAGACTATCGGGATGCTTTACACCATATGGAAGACTATGGGCTGCATTATACTATATGGAAGGACTATGGGGTGTGAAGTATACTATATGGAGGACTATGGGGTGTGCATGAAACTATATGGAGATTATGGGATTCAATATACGATATGGAGCTTTGTGGGGGTGCATTATACTATATGGAGGTCTATGGGCGTGCATTATACTATATGGAGAACAATGTGGGGCCTATTTAATATATGGAGCACTATATGAAAGGCTTTGTGAGAACCATTATACTATATGGAAGACTATATGGGGGCCATTATAATATTTGGTGGGCTATGAGGGGGCTTACAAACTTTATGTTAGACTATTTGAATGCCATTATATTGTAGGTAAGCAATTATAAGCATGAAGGTTTGCGTGTGGTTCACCATACAGTGTGAAGTCCATTATACTGCATGAAGGCTGTGTTGGGGTTACAGTTGGGTATCATAATATGCTGGGGTCCCCATACTCTGACAGGTTAGTTGAGGTGGGGTACAGTAGTATCAACATATTGGTGTGGAGGAATTCACTGTGGGGGGATCATACAGTGTTTATGGGGCATTTTGTTGGCATCATAGGTACAATGAAAGAGCTGCATTAGGTTATTTAGGTATAAGGAAAATTATTTGGAAGAGCTGCTAAGTTGTAAGATATAATCTACTATAACACAGCCTAATATTATTTATTACTTTGATTTCTATGTATGCCCCTGGTGGGGGCCCAGAGGTCAGGCCAAAATGGACCATAAAGTGATGGCACATCATCCAGGCCGGGTCAGCACCGACGCACCCGGGCTAGTGTCGGGGCCCTTGACTGCCTGGGGGGCCCACCCCCCTGCCCTGTGCTTTTACTGCTTAATGCTCCCTCTCCTGCTTCCTCCCGCTGTGTATTTGTCCCTGACAGGGGCCCCCTGAGACTCTTTCGCCCAGGGCACACAAAAACCTGGAGCCGACCCTGCACAGCATAGCTGCACATCATCTTTCATAAGTAGCTTGCAGTCAGTCACTAAATTTGGGTGCATTGCATCAAAAATGGCGCTTCCTGTGCTGGGGCTTTGGCGCATGCATTGTAAACTGCAGCATTTTTTATAAACTTGTGCTACCGTCATCACGTTTTACAAAGCTGAACTTAATTATCGACACCTCAGAGCTTCTGTGGGATTAAACCCGTGACCTAGTAATCTTCCTTCTGAAGGTCTTCCCCTTTAATTGATGATAATGTTGTCATATGGTTGCGTAATGTAATGACCTCTTTGACTTGACAGCAGCTCAGATAAATGGGTAGGTCACAGCTAAAAATGACAGTGAGTCTAATAATAAGCACCTGCCTGCAGAATGTATGTTACATCCTTGCTTTTGCTCAGCACTGCCTCTCTTGTCTATTGGCTGTGTTGGTATTGCAGCTTACCTCTAATTGAGAGCATGAACTGAGTTGTGATACGCATACTCGAAGATTCACCTATACTAGTGAACGTTGGTCCATTATGGACCCTTGGATGACACCAATGTAAGCTGTGGGCATTTAGCCGCCAGTCTTAATGAAGAGAGCATACACAACTTAATTAATTAGGCGCCCCTTACAACTGATGTGTGCCACTGCCAGAAGTATTACTCCAGTCAAGGACTGGAGTATTTTTCTGGCATATTTCGACCGTAAACATGATGCATTTGCCGGGCGGGATTCACCACCCCCATCCCGCCCCAACCGGACTAATGGTAAAATCGGAAATAAATGTGTAAAATTTGACAACATTTCAAGGTGTTTAAACACCTTGATGAATCAGGCGCTAGTTGTTTTTTTCCCTATACTCCATATTGTTCATGGTAAATCAGAAACCTTGCATTCTCACACTGGGTGCTAGGCCAAATACTATACTTTCTGTTCTGGTCAGACGACTTTTCAGCGGTCTCATTATCATCACAGACAGGATTGCAAAAAAGACGGAACACCTCTAGATAACGCAGAGTTAATTGCCATTCCACGTCACTGGAGCCTTGTCCATATCTTTCTAATTGCCGGACTGGATCCTACATGAGCGCCCACCTATAGAAGTGCAGTGTTTTTTTTGACTATTTTACACCCATGACTATCCTTATAGGAGCTCTGTCACCACTAGCCCCCAACACACCGACGTTTACTCTAACCCAAGTCAATGCAAACCTCTTGGATGCCGAAGTAGACAAGAGGTTGCATGCTTAGCATACCCAGCTGCACCGAGTATAGTGTACAACCTAAAGAGGACTGGTGCCAACATATTTGATGGTTTCTTTGTAAAGGAGAATATTTGGGGTTAGGCAAAGCTATTTTCTACTTGTCTGCACCCAGCACCTACAGATTCTTTATTTTGTACCATGGGGATCATTTTTTATCTAGTTGGCATTGGTAGCCTCTCCTTTCTGAAGTAGGTTAAGCCCTAAAATTCCTGGCTTTCATTCACACAGATAAACAACCCAACAACCTCTGGTGAAAGGTTCTGCTTAACAAATAACAATACCCCAGCTGATCCTCCTCCTGCCTGTCCCAACACGAGCCGCGCGCGAACAATGCCGAACAGCTATTCACCATGGCTGTAGGCACAATGCTCCGCTCCCACACAGCTGTGCTCTTTCAAGACTCGGTAACGTACCTGTGCGGAAAGGAAGAACAGCGAGCAAAAACTAAAAGACGACCGGTACTTCCCGATGTAGAATCATACAAAGGTAGAGTTAGAAGGGACCTCTTGGGTCATCTCGTCCAACCCCCCTACACAAAGCAGGATCCACTAAATCATCCCAGACAGATGTCTGTGTGAAGACTCCATTGAAGGAGAACTCACCTCCTCTCGTGGCCGCCTGTTCCACTCGTTGATCACCCTCACTGTCAAAAAGTTTTTTCTACAATATCTACTATGTGTCTCCTCACATTCAGTTTCATCCCATGGCTTCTAGTCATTCCTTGTGCAAATGAGAAGCTGATCCCTCTACAGTGTGACAGCCCTTGAGATATTTGTAGACAGCTATTAAGTCTCCTCTCAGTCTTTCAGGAGCGATAACATTGAATAACCACCATTAACTTTTTGGAAAAATCTGGGTTTGTAGGGCCAAGATAGAATCTCTACCACTTTGGAATTAAATCGTGAAATATTGAGTTACAAACTTACTGACCTTACAGTTAAAAATATGAAAATATCACCATTTATAGCACATGGTGTGCTCCTTTCGAGGCATCTCTGTCTCCCAGTATCTTCTGTTGAAAATGGCTGCTGATTATCCCAACAGTGCTATCAAGAGCTGAAGAAAAACTAAAGGCCCCGTCACACCTGTCCACATCGCCGCCAATTACATAGGCGACGTAGGGGCGTGGCCTATCGGCGGCAACATCGCCCCTACGTCACCTAATGTAAAGGGGCAATGTCGGCGGCTGTGACAGATCGCCTGGTTTCACATCAGTGATGTGAACCCAGGCGGCCGATCTGGGCTGATGTGTACACATCGCCCCATGTAACCGACCGCCGGCGACCTGACAGCTGCTTTGAGAAACCCCGGCGGTGATGCCGCCTCTGAGCTCGGCAGCCCATCGCCGGAGATGTCTCCCCGTGTAAACGGGGGGGGAGGCAGCGACACTGATGAGGCACCAAAAACGTGCGCGCACCCGCCAGTCATCGCCGACATCTCCGGCGGTGTCGGCAGGTGTAACGGGGCCTTAAGATGTACTCCCGCCTCATCCATATCCCTAGAATGGACCAGCACCTATGAATTCATTGGCATAGTTCTAGCTGGAGACTGAACGTAGTAATGTTAGCAGTGGATGCTTCATTAGGAGCATACCATATGCCATGTATAGTTCATTTTTGGGCTTCCATGAAGGATATTTAGTAACTTAAACATTGGGCAAAAAGGGACATTTAAGATCTTATTCCCGAGCCACTTGAAAACATCCCTGATCCTCCTAGGACGTCCCTACTGGGAACACCCCTGTCCACCCAGGAAGTTCCCCTTTTTGGCAGGGCATCCTACTTCACCCAGACTCAATCCTAAAAGTTAGGAGAGTTGGCAAATATGCTGCAGAGTTGCTTTAACAGTTTAGAATAAAAGGTGTAAGAGTCCTGCCTTCAAGACATTTCAAAAGGAAATGTGGGTGACTCCAAGTGGAAAGTGTAGAGGAGCTTATTTTATAGATGAGTTTGTTAAGGTCAGATTATAGAGGATGTAAGTCATAAATTGTTGGTTGAAATTGGAGGCTGGATAGAGTGGTGAAAAGAAGTACGTCATTGAGTTTTGAGGGAAGGATGGATTTTCACCTCCCGACTTGGGACATTAAATAATCGCCAATCAGCTACTTGTTTTCTGATGGTTGTTTGATTGCCTGTTTAGTAAGGCAGTCTGCATTTCCCATACACCCTGATCATTCTGTATTAATAGACTGCCATTGTTTTCGGCAGCACAAGTCCTATTTATACAGGACAAAGTGCTGGCTAGAACAATTATTTTTCAGCATGCTTAAAAATCATTTCACCCAACGAACAAGTATTTTAGGGGCCTTTCACACTAGCGATTTTGTCCGGATCCAGAAGATCCGGCCCAAAAAGGGCATGTGCCGCCTGACGGCCGCACTTGCGGTGCACTTGCGACAAGCCCCATGCAATGGGCTTGCGGCAAGTGTAGCAAGTGCGGTACTGCTGCGATCCGGCACTTGTGGCCGTGAAAAAAACACGGTCAGTGGCGGTTATTTTGTGCGGCCGTACCTGCCGAAAGTGCCGAATCGTGGCAATACTGCACTTGCTGCAAGCCCATTAGACAATACATGGGGCTTGTCGCAAGTGTACCGCCAGTGCGGTATTGCCACAATCCGGCACTTTCGGCAGGTGCGGCCGCGCAAAATAACTGCAGCTGACCACGTTTTTTCACGGCCGCAAGTGCTGGATCGCAGCAATACCGCACTTGCTGCAAGCCCCATAGACAATGCATGGAGCTTGTCGCAAGTTTGCCGCAGGTGCGGCTGTTAGGCGGCACACGTTTTTTTGTCCAGATCTGCTGGATCCGGACAAAAATGCTAGTGTGTAAGACCCCTAAAATACTTGTTCGTTGGGTGAAATGATTCTTAAGCATGCTGAAAAATAATTGTTCTACACAGCCCATGGTCCTGTATAATGCGGCAGATGCGTTTTTTTTGACCGGATCGACCTCATCCGGACAAAAACACTGATGTGAAAGGGGCCTTACTCGTTCACTGGGTGACTGGCAGCCCGCTTGTATTGCCTAATTACTGACAAACAAGCATTTCCATTCACGATAGTCGGCCAGTGTAAAACCAGAGAAGTTTAATCTTAATTCTCTAGTGAATAGGCAACCAGTGCAATGGCTGGCTCATACTGAGGCTTTGCTATATATACTACTTTCGGCATAAATTGTAGAGGAATCAATTTGAAGAGGGAAAACCAACTTGTGATAAGTTAAAGCAACATTATTTTTTTCGATTTGTTCTATCAACACAACCATTGTAGGTTTTGTTTGTAAAGAGTATTTTCAGCCAATATTAACCCCTCTAGTTCACCATATGCCATTTCATGTTCAGTCTCTTTAAAGCAGTTGTCCGGTATAGTAAAAACCTGGGTAGCTTTTTTTTTTTACCAAAAACAGCACCACATTTGTCTCCAGGGTGTGTTTGGTATTTCAGTTCAGTCCCTATTGGCTCCAATAAAGTTGCATTTCCATACCAAATACACCTTATGTATAGGTGTTCTGCTGTTTCTAGGAGAATGCAACCATGTTTTATCAATCTTGCAAAATGCTAAAATGTTCTCCTTGGCAACAGACTACAAAGTGGCAGCTCGTAGTCTGTTGCCAAGAAACAACAGAAAATTTCAATTCAAATGTATCATATCTTAGTGCTGTTGTGTTTAACCTATGGAATTGTAATTTCTCAAGAGCTGGAGAGACACAACCTGCAGACTATTCTCTTGCCAAGATTTTATTGACATCATTTTATATTTTAATGATCTCATCTAAAGCTTAGTATACATTTATTATGTTTCCCTCCCTCCTTAGGTTTGATTTCCACAACTGAGAAACAACTGGACCGGGAAAATCGCGAAGAGCACATTCTCGAGGTAGAACATCTAATTTGACTTGCTTAGATTTCGGGGACATTAGGTATTTTTATTTTAGGCTCTGACTATAATCTATATGTTGCCTTTCCCATAGGTCACGGTGTCAGACGGTGGGGTGCCCCTTCTTCAGTCCGTCTCTCGTGTTGTCATAGAGGTTTTAGATGTGAATGATAATACTCCAACCTTCTCCCAGAAACTGTTCACTGTACAACTTCCAGAACGTGTTGCCTCCAATGGACTTTCTCCCATCTACCGACTTATAGCTATGGACCGGGACAAAGGGATCAACAGCCAAGTGACCTATAGTATCATGGAACAAAACGACGAAAAATTTATTATAGACCCCAACACTGGTGTCATCTCCTCTGCTTCTTCATTTCCACCTGGAGAGTATAACATATTAACGGTAAGTTAAAGAATCACCTGGAGAATAATATATTATTATTTATTTATATAGCGCCATTATATTCCATGGCGCTTTACATGCTAAAAGGGGCAGACTAGGACAAGTAACATAGTAACAATACAAGTAACAATAAATGTGGACAATTCGGTCGTACAGAAACAAGAGGGGAGAAATCCTGTCCGCGAGGGCTCACAGTCTACGTGGGGTGGGTGGGGATACAGTAGGAGTGGGAAGTTCCAGTTGTGAGGCGGTGTGGTGAACCGGGTCTTATTGCAGGTGGTAGGCTTGGCGGAAGGGGATGGGTCTTCAGGCTTGTTTTGAAGGTTCCCAGGGTAGGAGAATGTCTGATGTGTTGGGGCAGTGAGTTCCAGACTATGGGTGAAGCACGGGAGAAATCCTGTATGCGGTTGTGCGAAGAGGAGATGAGGGGAGAGTAGAGGAGAGCTCTTGGGAGGATCGCAAGGTTGCGTGAGGGTAGGTATCGGGAGACCATGTCAGAGATGTATGGAGGGGACAGGTTGTGAATGGCTTTGTATGTGATGGTTAATGTTTTAAACCGGGATCTCTGGGAAGTAGGGAGCCAGTGAAGGGCTTGGCAGAGGGGGGAGACAGGGGAGTAGCGGGGGGACATATGGATCAGGTGGCAGCGGAGTTCAGAATAGATTGGAGAGGTGCAAGGGAGGTATTGGGAGGCCGGTGAGCAGGAGGTTGCAGTAGTCGAGGCGGGAGATGATGAGAGCGTGAACAAGGGTTTTAGCAGTGTCGTGGTCAAGGAAAGTGCGGATCCTATAGACGTTTTTGAGCTGGATGGTCAACCAAATAGTTGGATAATGTTTGCCAAAATACAGCCAAGAACATTGGCTATCTTAAGAAGAATGGTAGAATATAGAGATTTAAACTTTCACACTTTGGCTGAATTGTCTAGGTAAAAGCTACCGATGGTGGTAATCCCTTTCGATCTTCCACTGTGAGACTCACATTCAGTGGATCAAAACTCCAGGTCCTTCAGATGAATCTCTAGCATTCGACGAGCCGCAGTTTGACTTCGAAGTCATGGAAAGTGATCCTGTGAACCACATGTTGGGGCTGATCAGTACAGAGACGATGTATAGTCAGTGTTGGTTTGACATAACAGGTAAGGTTTATCCTTTCAACCTATTACAATGGGAATATTTGCTTTTTTTAGTGGCATCCACTCAATATGTTAACAACAGCTAGTCTTCTCAATAATGAACTCTGATTAATCCCACCCATTGGTAGTTCTCTGTATGATCTGTGCTAGATACAAAGCTGTCAGTCAATGGTGGAGGGTGTGCATAGCTGAAGCTCACAAATACTGAGGACTAGAAGACTAGCAGAGCTGCAGCACATACTGTGTTATCAAAACTACAACAATAAATCAAATATAGGACCCACCATTGCTTTCTGGTGGGACAGTAAAAACCTAGTTTTAGATTCCCTTTAAAGCCAGTTGTCTGATATATCTTAATAAAATAGACCAACTAACATTTTTGAGATAACACGGAGCTCAGTATTGTTTCCACTTTTTGTCCCAAGGTGGAAACAACGACCTTGACTTTGACATCGACAAGAGCACAAGTGGTTTGGTCATTGCTCGCCCTTTGCAGTCAAGCAGAAAATCGTTCTATAACCTCACAGTGCAGGTTACAGATGGCTCCCGGTCCATAAGCACCCAGGTAATCTTTCATGATGTCATTTTTATGTAGTTGCATGCAGTCTGTGAATTTATATCTACTGAATACTTTACCGTCTAGATGGTTTCTGTATGCAGTTACTAACCTAACATTGACTAAATTACGATATGCTCTATCTTCCAACCACACTTTCACGCCTACCAAACAATAAGGTTCTAGGATTTTTTGAAGATCATACATTCTAAAGAACTGGTGAAAATTCCTAAAACCAGCAACTGTGTAATAATTTGGGTGGCCAGGCCCTAAACCTTGGATCAACCCAATTGGCTCATCCAGTGGCGGACCTTGAGCCCAGAGGGCCCTGGTGCAGCAGCTGCTGGTGAGGAACGTTGGGGGAGGGTGCTAGTGGACGTCAGTGAGGAGCCGGGGGAGGGGGGGTTTGCTATGGGTGATGCGGCTCCTACCTGCTGCGCCGAGCCGCGCTTTGCAGTCCTGGGAGCCGGGCCGGCAGAGGAGAGGAGGGGCGGGATCAGCCTGGGGAAGCAGGAAGCTTCCCTCAGTTGCCCTCCTCTCCTCTCTCTTCTGACACGGGGGTCGGCTGGAGGCCTCCCTGCAGGCTTGAGGGGCCCTCTAGGCAATCGGGGCCCTGGTGCAGCTGAACCAGCTGCACCATGGTAGGTCCGCCCCTGGGCTCATCCATAGCAATGATCATGAATTGGAAGAAACTAATTTGGAAGTCTTTAGCAGATGTGACTGCAATAATAGCCCCAGTTGATCCAATCCAAAATTCCAAAGCTATTCGTCAATAGTCATCATTCAGTTTTACAATATGTTTTCCGCATGCTTTATGCTCTCATTATACTCTCACCTTCACTGATGCATGGTCCAGGACAAGCCCTACATGATTACTTGGCGACTACTTCTAAACAATTGAATAATGGATGAAGTATGTCATCATCCTTGTAATTAATATGATTATTACTCTCCAGATCATATCAGTCTAGGTTAGTGAATCAGCGATTGCTTACATACTCATTTATATTACGCATAGCCCGGAATGCATTTGTAGGCAAGTGGATTATTGATCTTTTGCGTATAGTTTTGGAAGACCCTGGTTTATTCTATTTACCTCCTTTTATAGGTTCATATCAATGTTCTCCCGGTTAATCACCACCGTCCAGAGTTTGTACAGGATCACTACACAGTTCAGGTTCCAGAGGATGTGCCGTTGGGAACCAAAGTGTTGAGAGTTAACGCAACTGATGAAGACAGTAGGGTCAGTCTGGTTTATACTATACAAGGCAGTGCCGACCCGAGGAGTTCCAAGATGTTCAGGATGGACTCGAAGACTGGTGTCTTGTACACCACAGAGACAATGGACTTCGAGTCAATGCCGATCCATATTCTCACAGTTATGGTAAGTGCTACAAATTCTAACAAACCAACCAGTTAGCTTAAATTCTAGAATTTCAACATTGGACTAGAATCTGAATCTGAGGGTTCATTCTCCTTCGATACAGAATATGTGCTCAACCCTTCCTAACTGCAAAATGTTGCATGTTGTCATTGCACATAAGACAAATCATCAAGATCCAATAAGTTAAAATACTTAAAGTAGATTCAAGTGACAAGTGAATGGTTCGAAATGGGGTTGTCTTTACCTGTTGGACCTTTGGGTCCTTGCTTGTAGATTATGCTTTCTCTATCAGAAAATATGGTCAATGGGTGTCAGAATGTAGTTTTGAGTACAAAATGTTTCACATTTTTGCAAAATGGCCTATTGGTACAACAACCAGGGTAGAAGCTTCTATATGGCTAATGGCCACTTTACACGTCCCAACATCGGTCCGATGTTGGATACAACGACGCGGGGAGCGCGCATTTTTTGGGCAGAATTCCAAGATCGCATAGGAGATGTTACACAGCGCGATATCGGCAACGCAACTGCGATATCTACGCCCCCTTGTACGGGCGACCCAGGAACGACCATTTAACATGGGCGAGAATAGGGGAAGTTGTATTCCAAATCGTTGTTGGGCTGTCACACAGCACGATCCGGCCAGATCATCTATCCAATATCAGGCCCTTGGAGAGCCTGCACAATTCTTCCCCGATATGGTTTTGGCATCGTTCGTGCATCGTATTGGACATTTACACCATACAACGCACGAACGATATCGGGGCCAACGCATGAACCACATGACGTTTTATTGGAGTTGGACGTCGATATCGGGACGTGTAAAGTGGCCATTAGGTTCTGAGGAGGACCACTATAAAAGGGTCTTTAGACGGGGATGGGGAACACCAGGCCTTGAGAACCACCAACAATGCAGGTTTTCTGGATTTCCTTAGCATTACTCAGGTGCTGGATTCATCACCAGTGCAGGTGATTATATTATCACCGGTGAAAATATTCGAAACCTGACCTGTTGGCGGCTCTCAAGGCCTGGAGTTCTATACTCCTGCAGTAGATAATGGGGCACAGGATATTATAAAACAGCTAAGAAAGGAAAGGGTACAAGCAGGTTATTTTCTCAACCCATGACGTATTTTCTCAGCCCATGGTGTGGCGCCTAATCTAAGTTTGGTACTAAGGACAATTGAAAGACCAACGAATGACTGGACAGTCATTGATAACATCAAATGTGTTCTAATTGGACCAATGGATTGGAATGACAAATTTGCCCATCTTTTCGTCTTCTAGGTACGAGATCAGGGAGCTCAAACCAAGAGAGATTTTGTACGGATCACCATTCACGTAGAAGACGTCAATGACCATTCTCCTCACTTTATTAGATCTGCATATGAAGGGAGTGTTTCAGACTCATCGAGTGCTGGAGCTGAGGTTCTCCAAGTACGTGCCACGGATAAGGACCAAGGACTTAATGCAAAGATCCAGTACTCTATACAGTCAGGTGATTATATCATTAAAATATTTACTGTGGTTGAAAAAGTTATCTCTTTTAGAAATTCATGTCGGCAACACATCTCAAAAAAGTTCGGACACAAGGCTAGAAAAGTAAGTGGTGCTAATGAAAAATAGCTGAGGGATCAATTTTCAAGGAAGGCCGGCTTCACACCACGATTTCTGTGATCCGGGGCTGTCTGGTGTGAACCGGACAGCCCCGCATCCGATTTCGGCCCCATAGTATTCCTATAGGGCTGGATGGCATTGTTTTGCCATCCGGTTTCCATCTGTATGGAAGGATCTGGGAAAATTTGGGTTTTTGTCCTGGACACAAAATCACAGCTGGCTAAAACGTGAACAAGTCGGATCCTCCCAAATCCTTCTGGATCCGGCTCGATCTGGCGCCCCCTAACATGGGTGTCTATGGCGCCGGATCCGACAGAAAATCGGTCCGGCTCCCGGATGCACGGGTGCTGAGCCTCTTCCAAAACTCCAGAAATTGGTCTCATCACTTCCAAGATGTTTAGAGACTGTTGTAAAGAGAAGAGGTGATACAACACAATGGCAGTCATAACCCGGGCCTCAGCGGCTTGAGATGTATTGTTACCAACAATTTCTAAATGAGTCCATTTTTATCAATGAAATGCAAAAATCTCCAACGTTCACCTTCTCATCAGTGCTTTATGTTCTGTTGTGAATAATATATGGCTATAAAAGATTTCAAAATCATTGAATTCATGTTTTTCTCAACATTTCACATCGTTTTTGGAATTGGGCTGTACTTAGGAGGACCCGGAATGCCCATAAATTCATCAGTCGGTTTATTTCTAAAGACACAATGTAATGATTTATTTCTCCTATGGAGGCGCTGCGCCAAAATTAAACACTTGGTGCCAGTCTCTTTCGTAGATTATTACTGATAGTTGTGGAACCTGTAAACGGCTTATATTCAGGGAAATCCTTCACGTAAATGAAAAACATTCTGGGTTCTATGTCAGGTGGAAACACAACCTATACTTTAAGGGTATGTGGTCACAGTCCAGAGCCACTGCAAGAGAACCCGTGGGTGCCCTCTGCAGATGGTGAGTGCAGGGCGGCTTCTCCTGCAGTCATGCAGTCACCCGATGGCAGCCGCCTCCGTCTCCGAGTAGCGGACTGCCGGCAACCGGCACCACAGCTATCAAAATGATTTCTACAAATCCCATCCACTATGCTGCTACTGTACAATGCAGCATTCTGGACGCAGCGGTAAAATGATGCTTCCAGAATGCTGCGTTTACTCATCATGAGCATGCACCCTTACACTAGAAATTGGTTCAACGTAATTAGAATAACTCTTCATAAATATATTAACTGAATGTTTCCGCAAGTGCGCTGAATGGTTCAAAACAATAGTTTGTCAAACCGGATAAACAACAGAACGGCCTTCCATGAGCAAGACAAAGGACTTTATTATCAGAAGAATGTGCTGAGAGCAGTATAGTAAATAGGTGTGCAGAATGCTGACTTGGCATTCCTGTCCTGTAATCAGCTGATTCGTATTCAGTTTTGTCATACCACACACCATAGATTGTTCCATGTGAACACTTTCATCAGCAGAATGAAATGGTCATAGTTCTCAATTGTTTACACCAGGACCCCACTGATCATTAGAACTGAGTCCTGTGTCCTCCACTTTATGGAGCAACAGTTATCCTTGTCTTTGGGGCTGACCATTTGATTACCAGAGAAATGCATAGCCTCTTCATTGTTTACACAGTCACAGCACCATATACAGGCACAGCACCATATACAGGCACAGCACTATACACAGGAACAGCACCATACACAGGAACAGCACCATATACAGGCACAGCACCATATACAGGCAGAGCACCATACACAGGCACAGCACCAAATACAGGCACAGCACCATATACAGGCATAGCACCATATACAGGCCCAGCACCATACACAGGCACTGCACCATATACAGGCACAGCACCAGACACAGACACAGCACCCTACACAGGAACAGCACCATATACAGGCATAGCACCAGACACAGGCACAGCACCAGACACAGGCACAGCACCATACACAGGCACAGCACCATATACAGGCACAGCACCAGACACAGACACAGCACACACAAATTCTGGGTTCAGGTGGAAACAAAACCTATACTTTAAGGGTATGTGCTCACAGTCCAGAGCCACTGCAAGAGAACCCGCGGGTGCCCGCAGGGAGACCGCTGCCGCCCTGTACTCACCATCTACAGAGGGTGCGGGGCAGCTTCTCCCTGCAGTCATGTAGTCACCCGATGGCAGCCACTTCCGTCTCCGCAGCATGAAATGAACATGAGGAGGAGGAGCGGACTGCCGGTAAAATAATGCTTCCAAAAAGCACCATATACAGGCACAGCACCATATACAGGCACAGCACCATACACAGGAACAGCACCATATACAGGAACAGCACCATATACAGGCACAGCACCATATACAGGCAGAGCATCATACACAGGCATAGCACCATATACAGGCACAGTACCATACACAGGAACAGCACCATATACAGGAACAGCACCATATACAGGCACAGCACCATACACAGGCACAGCACCATAAACAGGCACAGCACCAGACACAGGCACAGCACCATACACAGGAACAGCACCATATACAGGAACAGCACCATATACAGGCACAGCACCATATACAGGCAGAGCATCATACACAGGCATAGCACCATATACAGGCACAGTACCATACACAGGAACAGCACCATATACAGGAACAGCACCATATACAGGCACAGCACCATATACAGGCACAGCACCATAAACAGGCACAGCACCAGACACAGGCACATCACCATACACAGGCACAGCACCATATACAGGAACAGCACCATATACAGGCACAGCACCATATACAGGCAGAGCATCATACACAGGCATAGCACCATATAAAGGCACAGTACCATACACAGGAACAGCACCATATACAGTAACAGCACCATATACAGGCACAGCACCATATACAGGCACAGCACCATAAACAGGCACAGCACCAGACACAGGCACAGCACCATACACAGGCACAGCACCATATACAGGCACAGCACCATACACAGGCACAGCACCAATCACAGGCACAGCACCATATACAGGCACAGCACCATACACAGGCACAGCACTATATATATATATGAGTGAGGTTTTGTCTGTGGCTGCAGCACACTTAAACTGGTTGTCAAAGATAGTGACATTTTTGCTGATCTCCATCAGTGATAGACTATATATGGAGAAGCAATGCTCATGTGTGACTACCACTCTATTCAAATGTGGGACAAAGGCCCCTATATTTATCATTGAAGGAGGTAGGACTCCAAGTAATCAGGCATCATGATAGGTGATCATTTCTAGTTGTGGGACAACCTTTTTAAAGGGGTTTTCAATTTTACATAAATCCAACGCTATACATATGAATGGAGCTCTGCCTGACACTGCAGATGTCTTAAAGAAAATCTGTCAGCAGACAACATAAACTTTTTTTTGTCATACAACTGTAGATATTGATGCCATTTTTCTTTTTTTTTCTCTCGATAGGTAACAATGAAGGATATTTTCATATTGATGAATCATCAGGTCTGATCACCCTCATAAAACCTCTGCAGCAATCTATAAAAAGCCACATTTTCTTGAGCATCCTTGCAGTAGATCAAGGCACGCCACAACTTCAGGACGTAGCCACAGTCATCCTACAAGTCAAAGCGTCTGATGCGTCGCCACCAAAATTTCTCTCTCCAGACAACGTGGTGGAGATAAGTGAATCGGTGCCTGTTGGATCTTTTGTCTCTATGGTGTCTGCAACCAGCTGCTCCTCCATCAACTACGACATCAAAGATGGGAACAAAGAGGGAGTCTTCTACATCAATTGCTATTCCGGAATTATCACTACGCAAAACAATTTAGATTTTGAAACGACCCCATCTTATCAACTCAAGATACGCAGTTATAGCTCTCTTGGATATTCCAGCGACACAACAGTATTCATCTATGTCATTGATGAGAATGATAACGCCCCGGTCTTCTCACAGACCTCATACTTGGGTCAAGTCAGCGAAGATGCTCCGGTTGGTACCATGGTGACCCAATTAGACCTTACTGCTCTAATCATTCATGCTACTGATAAGGACACTGAGTTGAACGCTTTGTTGACTTACCAAATTCTAGATCCCGAAATGCAGAATTACTTTAGCGTCAATCCAAGTATGGGAACGATCTTCACAGAGGCAGAACTTGATTATGAGAAGACTACACAGTTTTCGTTCTATGTGCATGTCTATGATTCAGGAAATCCAACTTTGTACGCCTCCCAGCCAACCAAAGTTACCATCCAGGTCAACGACGTCAATGATTTCCCACCTCAGTTCCAACAAGACGTCTATGAACTCAGTGTATACTCACCGGTCTATAACCAAATGCAGCTCCTTAATTTGTCGGCCGAAGATAAAGATTCCGAGGTGGAGTACAGCATCTTAGAAGGCAACACAGATGGCGCCTTCTCCATTGATCCCAACTCTGGCCTCCTTGTTGTAAATGATTCTACCCGCTTGACTTCTTACCGGGAACTCTCAGTAAAAGCTTGGGACGGGATGTTCCAAGATACTGCATTAGTAAAGCTTAATGTGACTGAGATGCAAACGACCAACTTAAAATTCGATAAGCCATTTTATGGAGTAAATGTTACTGAAAATGACCCTCGCGTCTTGGATTTAATGGTGGTAGACGTGGTAGGAAACCAATTAAATGAGCCGGTTTATTTCTCCATTCTTACCAACACAGAGCAGTTCCAGATAGGTGAATCTTCTGGGCTTCTCCAGACTAAAGGATTGGGCTTTGATAGAGAGTATCAAGACAAATATGATGTGATGGTGGAAGTAAAAGACAGTAGAAATCCACCTCGAGTATCTCAAAGTAGAGTTGAGGTGTATATAGAAGATGTCAATGACAATGCTCCTGTATTCACGAAGACCCCATATTACACCGCTGTGGAGGATGACCTAGAGCCTGGAGATGTTATTTTCCAAGTCTCCGCTATAGATAAAGACTTTGGAAGAAATAGTGAACTGTCATACCAGCTGAAAGAAGATTTCAGATATTTTCGGATAGATCCTTCCCTTGGAGACATCATCCTGAAACAACCCTTTGACTTTGAAGCATTAAACCAGTACGTCCTTAAAGTCATTGTCAGAGATCATGGTAAAATCATGTTGCAAGCCGAAGAAGAGGTGGTCATCATTGTCAGAAACAAATCGAACCCAATTTTTCAAAGTCTTTACTACAGGGTGGTCGTGCCAGAAAAATGTACCGGTTTACACTCCCATACTGCACATTCAGGCTCGGAGCCCCGAAGGGTTTCGGGTGATTTACAATATTGTTGAGAATGAGCACTTAGTCTATTTAGCATAGATTTTAAGACTGGGTCCCTAAGCGTTTTGGGTCAGTTAGACTTCGAGACTAAAGAAAGTCATCTAATAACTGTAAGAGCTACAGACTCCGGCCTTGGGTCACTTTTCGGAAGCCAAGGTCTCGGTTAAAGTGGAGGACATTAACGACCACCCTCCCGTCTTCTCACAGTCAGTCTACACTGGTCACGTCATGGAGAAACTACCGCCTTACAAACCGGTGATTCAACTTCTAGCTTCAGATCAAGACGGGGAATAAACCAGGAGGTCTCGTATCACATTATAGGAAATGACACGGAAGGAACTCATGAATATTTCCATATAAACCACAAAACGGGTGAAATCTCTACCGCCCAAGAGCTGGATTATGAAACCACCCGTCAATTTAAACTCAAAGTGAGGGCCACAGATAACGGCGTTCCTCCTCTGTACTCAGATGCTCTTGTTATCATAAATGTAACCGATGTGAACGACAACCCCCCAAAATTCAGGCAACAGCAGTATCAAGCCAATGTTAGCGAACTGGCCAACTGTGGACATATTGTGGTAAAGGTCCAAGCTCTTGACATGGATAATATTGATGCTGGAAAGCTGGAATATCTATCCTTTCAGGTAATCAACATCGACATTTCACCATAAACAAGGCATCTGGAGTCATATCTCTTTCGAACCTGTGCGGAGCAGTTTGAACGTGTCTTATCATTTACAAGTCTCGGCCTCGGATGGTGTCTACAGGGATATTGTACCAGTATACGTCAATATTCCCATGCCAACAAGCATACTCCATTCTTCCAACAGGATGCGTATGAGGTGGAACTTGCAGAAAATGCAGAAATTGGGACAACTGTGGCTGAAGTGGAAGCGATGGATCCTGATGAAGGACCTTATGGAACTGTAAATTATACTATAATAAATAAGCTGGCCATGGAAATGTTTTCAATAGATAATAAAGGCCATATCGCAACGCTAAGAAAATTGGATCGGGAGAACGCGACGGAGAGATTCATAGCTATAAAAGTCATGGCCACCGATGGAGGTGGAAGAGCTTCTTTCTGCACAGTCAAAATAATTCTCACGGATGAGAACGACAACGCTCCGGTGTTCGCAGCCAATGAGTACGCATTATCTGTCCAATCTAATCTAAGCAAAGGAATGCCCATTATTCAAGTGGTCGCTTATGACGCCGATGAAGGACAAAATGCTGATGTCATATACTCTATAGATAAATACGATGAAGATCTGGTTCAGATTAATCCTTACAATGGTACAATCATAGCCAAGAGAAGTCTTTTAGGATTGGAAAATAGAGATATTAGTTTTACAGTTATAGCGAAGGATGGGGCACCACCCAACTGGAGCTCACTGGTACCTGTTCATCTCCATGTTGTGCCAACAGAAGTCACTTTGCCCAAATTTACAGAACCCCTGTATAGTTTTTCAGCGTCGGAAGATCTGCCCACAGGAACTGAGTTAGGTTTGGTGAAAGCAATGGCTGCGATCCAATTGTCTACAGTTTGGTGGAAGGAACGACCCCAGAAAGTAATAAAGACGGGGTGTTTAGTTTAGATAAGCACACGGGAGCAGTCATAATGAAGAAGGGTGTAGACCACGAGACAACCAAATGGTACCATATTGATGTTCAGGCCAACTGCCCTCACCTGGGGAAAGAGTTGGTGAGCTTAGTCTCCGTCAGCATTCAAGTGAAGGACATTAATGACAATCAACCTGTTTTTGAAGCAGATGTCTACCGAGCTTCATTAATGGAAAACTTGCCTGCAGGAACCACTGTCATTCAAGTTACAGCCATTGACCAAGACACGGGCTATGACGGAATAGTGGTTTACAGTCTGAAAGGAGATAATGACGAGATCCACACGTTCTTTACCATTGATACTAACAATGGTTGGATCACGACCCTTACGGAACTTGACTGTGAGAATCAAGAGGTCTACCGGTTTTATGTGGTGGCATCAGATCTAGGCAATAAAATACGTCTTTCTTCAGAAGCACTGGTAGAAGTCACCATCACTGATGATAATGATAACCCTCCAAGGTTCACCTCTCAGGTCTACCGGGGATCTGTAGCAGAAAACAGCCAACCAGGACAAGTCATCACAACTGTCAAGACATGGGACATGGATATAACCGAAAGCAACCGAAAAGTCACATGTTACATAACAGGTAAGACACATGGTAGACACATTTCCATAATATACCTATATGTTCTTACCTTTCCTCTTGGCTCAAGATGTGACAAGAGGAGTGAAACATCACCGGTAATAGCCAATGGGGTAATTAAATAAATTGAATACGGTCACCTCTATCTCCAAAGCCAATAGGAAAAGTAATGAAAATAGACATCTGTAGACCATCTCAAGTGAACGACAATAATGCCTGGTCTTCATAGTCTCATGCAGTTTCAGTAGAGATAGCTGTCACCAATGGAAAATGTAATGTTCTGTTGACAGACGGAGACCCATACGGCCTCTTCAGCATCAACGACGTTGGGAACCAGTGGGTGATTTTATCTAAAAGCTCCTTGGACCGGGAAGAGAAAGAGAGACATTTTCTGAGTTTGACGGCGTCTGATGGGAAATTCCAGGCAACTACTCAGGTGGAAATCACCGTGTTGGACATCAATGATAATGTTCCTGATTGCCAGCAGGTACGTGGTCAATATGGTAAATATGTGTTGTTAAAGTTCTATAAATTTGGTTTGTTTGAATGTTATATATATATTAGCTACAAAAATACTACTGCAAATCCTGCATAAAAATTACTATAATTTACTATGTTACATTAAAGAGGACTTATCACTTGCCATAAATGTTTTTCCTCTTTACCTGGTGTAAATGCTGTTGTCCTCCTGAGTCCGGCAATGTTTTTCTTTTGCTCGTGGTCCTCTACGTTCCTGAGATATGGCTGCCTCCTCCTAGTCTTTTTATCCATGTGGGTGTAGTCCTTAAAAAGGTTTTCCACTTCTACTGTCACCCCTTATTTTGGTCCCAACTCTTCCTAACTAACACTTTCCCAATATACTTCTGCTACCTACCCTGCTCCTGTAAGCTTAACTCTCTAAGGCTCATAAATACCGTTATTGTTGTTGTAGCTTTGATTCTTCTGGTCTGGAGACTGGAATCGGACCAACTGAGCAGGACATGTCACTGGGGGGAGCAGGGTTGCCTCTTTGTGAGTGATATTATTCTGGGCACACAAGCCCAGTTCACACCTCACTCTCCTCTTAGCCTTCACCAGTGACGTGCCCTGCTCAGTCAGTCCAATTCCGGTCTCCAGACCAGAAGAATCAAGGCTAGAACAATAAAGGTATTTACGAGCCTCTGAGAGATAATCTTACAAGAGTAGGGGCAGGTAGTAGAAATATATTGGGAAAGTGTTAGACAGCAATACTGAGGACAAAATAAAGGGGATCACATCAGTAGTGGAAAACCTCTAATTCTTCAGTTTGCATGTAGCCATGAGGACTCTACCCAGTTGGCTAAAAAGACTAGATTTATATGCAGTGTAGAAGGGGCCATATCTTCGGAACAGAGAGGAATAGGAAGAAAAGAAAACTAATGCTGGATTCAGAAGAACAGCGGCATTTTCACCAGGGTAAAAAAATGTGGTATGCTATAGCTTTACTATACAGGGTCAATGGTGATTTTATTTTTCCATAAATCAATAGTTTATCAAAATGTAAGAACATTTATTATATATTTTATTTAAGAGAAATGCCTCTTCCTGCACTTATCAGACTCCTCTCTTCCCCTGCCATCTGTGCTGATCCTTTCAATTAAGCCGATTTGGCCCCTCACTGAGAGATCAGGTTACACATCTACGGAAAGTAGATGGGAACGAATAAGAGAGGAGTTGGAAAGAAAAAAAATAGGCAGTGACACAGAGACATTGCTGCTCCTAATAAGCCTTATATCTCTGCCTAGTGCTGGATTCACAGCTACACTGCTCACTATCCTAATAAGCCTTATATCTCTGCCTAGTGCTGGATTCACAGCTACACTGCTCACTATCCTAATAAGCCTTATATCTCTGCCTAGTGCTGGATTCACAGCCACACTGCTCACTATCCTAATAAGCCTTATATCTCTGCCTAGTGCTGGATTCACAGCTACACTGCTCACTATCCTAATAAGCCTTATATCTCTGCCTAGTGCTGGATTCACAGCTACACTGCTCACTATCCTAATAAGCCTTATATCTCTGCCTAGTGCTGGATTCACAGCTACACTGCTCACTATCCTAATAAGCCTTATATCTCTGCCTAGTGCTGGATTCACAGCCATACTGCTCACTATCCTAATAAGCCTTATATCTCTGCCTAGTGCTGGATTCACAGCTACACTGCTCACTATCCTAATAAGCCTTATATCTCTGCCTAGTGCTGGATTCACAGCTACACTGCTCACTATCCTAATAAGCCTTATATCTCTGCCTAGTGCTGGATTCACAGCTACACTGCTCACTATCCTAATAAGCCTTATATCTCTGCCTAGTGCTGGATTCACAGCTACACTGCTCACTAATGTCACTAATGCCACTTCCGCATCTAGTATGACAGATAGGGAAGCTGGAATCCCTTGTGTCTCTTTGTAATGTGCATAGGAGTCATCATGCCAACTATTGTCCACCCACTAGCTCACATTACATAGGGTCAAACTTTGTGCAGCAATATGCATGACCCCATCTATAGTCTTGGGCCAAAATTCCATTTTTCAGACATCTGTTCCTGGATTTTGAAGACTATGATGCAGTGCACTAGAGCTCATAGGTCTGTAAATGAAGACGATATCTGAAAGACAACAATCTGCCACGTTTCTGTGATGCTACATTTTTCCTAACCCTCTGACATTGAGAGATAAGAGGCTCCAGCTCTCTGGGGCCTGAAATTTCCTTCTTGTTTTGGCTGATTCCAAAAATTGCACATGAAAGGGGCTGTCAATGTGAGTTGCTCTGATCACCCTGATAATAAGCAGCAGCATCTTGATACGTGTCTTGTTTGAGTGCATGGAGAACCTGGCTGAACCATTCCTTTTCCCTCAGTAGGTAGGAGATACCCAGGCCCCGCTCAACTAGAAATAACAGCACATTACAGAACAGACGCTCTTATTCAGCTTTGTTTAGGATTTCACATTCCTGAAACGGTTGAATTGCTTCCATGGAGAATTAAGAAAAAACTAAGATAATTCTCTTTTTATCAGATGCTTTACACAGCGAGAGTAGCTGAAGATGCCCCTCCTGGGGTATTTATCCTCAAGATATCAGCCAGCGACTCCGATATCGGTAATAATGCCATGATCACGTATGGACTCTATGGGCTTGGAGATGATCAGTTCCGACTGGATCCATATACTGGTAAGTATTTCCCTAAATCCAGCGCTATTTCTCTATTAGACATTTCTGAATCTCTTATTTATAGTTTAAGCTGTTTTATAAAACATAAGTCATAATTGTTGAGTCTAATGTCCATGGGGTGTCCCAAGTCTTCTCAACAACAGTTGCCTGATCCCAAAAGCATGAGGCATGATAGACTTCAACATGCCTGATTCTATTCTTTGGCTGCACAACCATTTACATGTCCTGAATTTATAGTATTGGGGGGTATCTCAAACCCATAAGGACACGGTGTCTGTAAATATAGCCCAAATGTTGCAATGTTTGGATAGGCTGGGGGCATTACTGGCCAAGTTTGCTCCTTATTTTCCCAACATATTGGAAAGTAGGCATCTAGTGTCGATGCATTAAGGCTGCTTTCACACTAGCGTTTTGGCAAATTGTGGCAGATGTGGCAGAGTTACCGCATCTGCCGGCTAGGGCCGCACTTACGGCAAGCCCCCGTGCATTGTCTATGAGGCTTTCGGCAGCTGCGGCAAGTGCGGTATAGCCACGGTTTCGGCAGGTGCGGCCACCAAAAAAAACGCAGCTGCTGCAAGAGCAATGGCCAGGGGTGCATCGAACCCCCTGCCACCTGAACCTTGATTAAGGAGCAGGAGTGGGGGGGGGAGTTGGTAACAGCGCCGCGGGGATATCTCTACAGCAGGGGGAGAGGCTGTGTCTTACCGCAGCCGGCGGCGCCCGTCAAACATGAAGCCGCTGTGTGGAGATGGTGCTGCCCCCTTCTACACAGCCGCTCCCCTTGCCGCCTGAGTTTAAGGGCTCACACTGTCCAATGGACGGTGCGGCTCTGGCTATCCCGCACCTTCCGCAAGCCCCGTAGACAATGCATGGGGCTTGCCGCAACTGTGCCGCAAGTAGGCCGAAAGTGCAGCCGTTAGGCGGCAGATACGGCAGATGCGGTAAATCTGCCGCATCTGCCGCAATTTAACAAAAAAGCTATTGTGAAAGCAGCCTTAGTGTCCCGAGTATCCCCGAGAGCAAATGTTGAAGGAAAGAAGGATCAGACATATTGGATTTCAGCATGCTTGACACTTTGTTCTCATGAAAGATAAGCCGCCGCCATATCGCATGTTTCTGAAAGGATTGCAGGAAAAGTTTGGGCCAAAAGATATCTAAGGCGTTTGGCCCACTTTGAGCTTGCCTCACACCTGAGATAAAAGTTAGCCAAATCCACAGTTTTTGGTGAGGTAGGGCCAATGACTGGCAGCAATTTTTCCTGTCTCCCTATGTAAAGAAAAGCAAAAAACAAAAACTTTTCCAAGTTTGGGATTGATCTTTCTCTCTCTCTACAACTCTCTCTTTCTGCAACTCTCTCTTAACAACTCTCCGCAACTCTCTCCAAAACACTCTCTTTGCAACTCTCTCAACAACTCTCCGCAACTCACTCTCTCTCTACCACTCTCTCTGCAACTCATTCTCCCTCTCTACAAGTCTCTCTCTTTCTCTGTAACTCTCTGTCTCCACAACTCTCTCGCCCTCTCTCTCTCACGACATATTTTTCGCTGCATTAGGGAAAAAATTTGACTTTTGGCTCAAAATAGTCAAAAAAAATTGTTAATGACTCTCTTTTTTTTTTTTTACTTTGCGCCAAATTCATGAAATGGATTTTGATGAATTTGGTACAATGAATATCAGTGAATACCTCAAAAAAAAAAAAAAAAGAAAAGTCACAACAAGTGTTGAATTGGGGCCTTACGGTTTAATCATGTCCAACAGGTGAGCTTACAACGTTGGCCCCGCTGGACAGAGAGAAGAAAGCCTCTTACCGCATGATTGCAAAGGCCACAGATGGAGGAGGACTGTCGTGTCAAGCCGATGTCGTCTTACATTTAGAAGACGTTAACGATAACAGCCCTGCGTTCTCCATGGACCACTACTCGGTCACTGTCTTTGATAACACTACCTTGAAGACTCCTGTCGCTGTGGTTTTTGCAAAAGATCCCGATGAAGGTAATAGAATTACGATACTGCACTTGAGATCCAAACTAAATATGTCGATGGACAACTGATGAGACGAGATTCAATTCTTCTTAACAAGAATAATATTGTTCTGTTGGTTTTGTGCTTTAGGTTTCAATTCTGAAGTTCGATATTCACTCAAAAACTCTGCCGATGGACTATTCACTGTAGAGGAAAACACGGGAGTGGTTTATCTTGAGAAGCCCCTAGAAAACATGGAAGACCAAGTGATTGACTTGACCGTCTGTGCCACGGACCGTGGCGTGCCGCGACCTCTTTCAACATGTCTACCTATTTCAGTATCGGTAGTGTCTCTGAGTTATTATCGATCGGTTTTTGGAAACCCGAAAAAATGATATTGGTGCCAGAAAACCAGGCTGTAGGGTCAGAGCTCTTGAATCTGGCAGAGTTGACTCAAGACTTAGACGAGAAAGCAAAGATCACTTATGAGATCTTGAGTGGGAATGAAAATGGGATGTTCCTTCTGCATGATACAGGTAGGGTGGTCTGAAGTTTAAAGTTACATGACTACAGAAATTAGGTCAAGTTTGTGTGTGTTGGGCAAGTTGTTTTGGCACCTTGGGCCCTAACGTTAAAAAATCTTCAATCCCTATAGGCATAATATCCTTGTTGTAAACTAGCAAAACCAGTAGTTTTATGCTTTAGTCTTACCTGATTTCTACGAAATTTAGAGAAAGACGTCACGAGAAAGCTTGGAATTTTCTGTCTCATTAAAAAACAATTCGATATGCACCAACCCAAGGGAAGATAAAAAAATAGTTGTATTTAAAGGGGTTAGCGCTGTGATTTCCTCCGAAATGGTTCATCGGTAGTGTGTGGGAATAATGGAGCCAAGCTTCAATCACTTGACTAGAGGTGAGCTCCAGTAATCTCTTTATTAATGACCTTGTAAAGTGTCAGTCTTTGCTGACGACACCAAACTATGTAGGGTATTAAAAACCAACCTTGACGTACAATATTATAAAATGATCTGGATAAAATGCCTGAATGGGCAAACACTTGGCAAATTATATTTTATGTTGATAAATGTAGAGTAATGCACCTAAAACAGAGTACTCCTATTGCTGCCTATATATTAAATGGAAGCAAACTCTGGACCAGGGGCGGAACTAGCATGGTACAGCTGGTTCAGCTGCACCAGGGCCCCGACCGGCTTGGGGGCCCCTTCAAGCCTGAAGGGGGGCCCCCAGCCGACCCCCGTAACCCGACGTCAGAGGAGAGGAGGGTCAGGCAAGGGAATCAGAAAGCTCCCTGCTTCCCTTGCCTGATCCCGCCCCTCCTCAGCCCCTCCGGCTCCCAGGAACGGCACGGCTCAGCAGGTAGGAGAGCACAAGCACCGCGCCGCCGGCCGGCAGCAATCCCCCTCCCCCCCGCTCCTCAACAGACCACGCCACCAAGGCCCCCAAACCCCCCCTTCCGCTCCTCAACTTGGATGCACCCCCCTGGGGTTAAGGTCCGCCCCTGCTCTGGACCACAGTTCAGGAGAAGGATTTGAGTAATCTGGTTACAAGTAAGGTGAGCAGCAGTACTCAATGTCAGGCAGCAGCTGTAAAAGCAAACAAGATTTAGGGTGTGTAAAAAGAGAAGTAAAATCCCAGAATCCCAACGTATTGTTACCCTCTATAAAACACTTGTAAGGCCACATCAAGGATATGGGATACAGTTTTGGGCTTCACGCTTTAAAAAGGATTCAGAAGTTGGAGTCAGTTCAAAGGTGGCAACTAGATTAATACAAGGAATGGAGGCCCCATATGATGAGAGGTTGGATAAGTTGGGCTTGTCTAGCTTTGAAAAAAGATGTCTCAGAGGAAAGCTCATTTATATGTATAAATACATGTGTACTCAATACATAGGAGGGCAATTGACTTATTCTGTCACGCTGGGTGTAGGGAAGCACCCAGTGCTGGACGACGACAGGGAGGGGAGAGGAGTCCCTAATGCTAAGGGCAAAAAGGGGGATGGTGACCCCTAGAACAACTAGTGATGACACCTAGCTCCTCTAACGTCCCTATACAGTTTCCGCAACTACTAGGATACCTATTCCCTGACTGTCCCTGGACTACCACTACACAGGGATTAGAGCGGATGATCACTAGTCAGCCCGGCTAGCAACTAGAGCAGTGATGGCGAACCTATGACACGCGTGTCAGCACTGACACGCGTAGCCATTTTCAGTGACACGCGGCCGCCGGAGAAACTAGACTCGCTATTTGGATAAAAACCACAGACACAGACACAGCAGCAAAAAACTGTTGCGAGTCGGGTTTCCGACACGGCAATGCGAGCGCTTTCCGAGACATCTGCGATTTGTAAATCTCACACTACTCGCTATTACTCGCTTCCCCATTCATTAACATTGGACTCGCTAGACTAGCAACGAGTAGCGAGTCCCGGGCTCGGACTCGCTAGACTAGAGTCAAGCGATTCCGAGTTAGGACTCGCCCATCACTAACTACAGCTGAGGAAAAAAAAATGTGCTGGAGGTCTGTAGCCAGAACAGCAGAGCTCCGGCACAGAGCGTCTAGTCCTGGGACTTCCGGTAAGCGGAACTTCTGGCTGGCGCAGCAGGGAGCAGCGGAACGCTGCGGGGGACGCATATCTGAGGCCCTGTGATCGCTGTCTGGAGGTCTGTCTGGAGGTCCAGTGATTACTACAGCAACCATCCTCCAGTGAAAGGTTCTGGGCAGAATCTGGGGTGTCATGAATGTGTGATTGGCCATTACTGAGATAAGTGAGGGGGAGGCTGGAAGAGGCCTGTGCTATGGGTGCCGTTTCCCGCCATTGATTTACATAAGGAACGCCATCTTGCAGCATAGTACAGACTGCATTTCACCCTATTAATCCCTATTTCTGCTTATTAACTCTGCCCTTTCCTAAAAGACAGTTAACCCCTAATTGCCTGCAGGGCTGTCTATAAATCTTCTGTCACTGCCCCTCTTATGGAGAAGCCAAAAAAACCAAGGTTAAGTAAAGGAAGTGGTAGTAGCAGTAGCCGACCCTTTCAAGAGACATGGACTGAGATGTATGGCATTATAGAAAAAAATGGCAGATCATTTTGCGTTCTATGTAGTGAAACGGTAGTAAGCAGAACGTGGAATATAAATAGACATTTTGACAGATAACCTTAGTAGCGCTTGCTTGGCCTTGAAGTGTGCAAAATACCAACCTTCAATTGAAGATTTAGCCAATGAAATTCAGCAACAAAAAAGTCACTAAATCAGTGATGGTGAACCTGTGGCAGTGTGGCAGTCCAGCTGTTGCTGGACTGCCACAGGTTCGCCATCACTTGAAGAATTCCCCCTCCCCCTCACTTATCTTAGTTCATGACACCCCACATAAGTTAAATAACAGCAAGACCAACAAAAGAAACCAACTGACAGATTAACAAAGAAGTCACTAAGCAGGTAAGTTAAAGAATTATACATATTTGTTATTTAAACTATAAATATCGTAAAATTAGGGGTTTTTTTCTCAAGGTGACACACCTCGCGATTTATGCTCGGTTTTTTGGCGAATTTTGACACACCAAGCTCAAAAGGTTGCCCATCACTGAACTAGAGAAACACACAAGGGAAACAAACAAAGAGGGAAGAGATACACTTAGCTTGAGCAGATCCAAGCAGCAAACCAACAGACTCCAGGAAACACTGCTTTGAGCTATGATGCAACCAAGAACACCTGAACAGCTATCACCAGCAGTGTGTCCTGGGAGTCAAGGGGAATATATAGGCAGCTCAAAGTAAGGAATCAGCTGGGTCCTAGTGACCTCCAGCTTTAACTAAAAGGGGAATGGCTCTTAAAGCGACAGAGACATTTTCTTAGGATTTTGACTGGCCAAACGCTGGGACCCTCTGCGAGTGGCCTCTACAGTCTCATCCGTGCCTCCTGACACACCTGTGACATATTCCTTCCAAAGACAATACTAAGGGCCAGGGGCCCTGACTGCGGGTGGGAGAAACGCTATTCAAGCAGCTAAATACGAAAGGGTTGTCTACCGTTAAACCATGGAATGCTGACCACAGGAGGTAGTAATGGCCTACACTATACAACTTTAATAATAGGGCTAGTGGCTTTCCTCAGTGCACATAACATAGTGAGTTATAGATAATTTAGAGACAAAAATGTATAATTCGTGGAGAAAGGTTGAACTTGATGGACCTAGGTCTTTTTTCAACCTATGTAACTTTGAGGTGAGCTACAATACCACACATCAACCACTAACAAGAGCGGCACTGCTTCCAAAAAAAGAAGCCCCCTTAGTACTAGATTTTTAATACCAAACCCAGCATGGCCAACTTCTTGACCCTAAACGACCAATCCTTGATCACAATATGTGGAGTGATTTCTACCTTTTATCGATTATGACATTTTTGACTTGTTCCATTTCCTCCTTGTTTCATCCAGAAACATGTAAATTCCTGTTAATATTTTGTGAACTTTTGATTTCTTTTACAGGCAAGTTATTCTTGAACAAGAAGTTGGATTATGAGTCTCAGCATCAGTACTACCTGTCGGTCGAAGGCACAAGGGCGAGTTCCCCACCCCTGAGTGACGTCACTGTCCTTGTGGTCAACATCACCGATGTAAATGACAACAAGCCCATCTTCAGCCTGGTGGAGTATGAGGCCGAAATCCGAGAGGATGCAGTTGTGGGCGACCTAATTGTAATGGTGAGGAGGGGGACCCTTCAACAAGAGTATGCACTGAGAGATAACTAGGACAGGCAGGGTGATATTCTCCTTGGATTCCCAGTTATGGTACTTTACAAGTACTTACAATTCTGGTGATATTATACTATGGTGTAATAGCAATAGGCAACACAGAGGGAGCATTAGCCTTTTTCGCACAAAGGCCCTTTTGCCACATGAGACACCAGTATTGGCATTTCGAATCTACTATTTACCTTCAAACTAAGCCTAAAAGCCCCATAGATATTGGATAAAAGTTGGCCACAATGGCCGATTTTGACCGTAACAATTGTTTGTTGGCTGTTTTGGTACAACTAATGATTGTTCATTTTGATCAATGCCTGATGATCAATCGATCAATAACCGGGCATGTTGGGGTTTTTGCCGCTGGTCAACTGCATCGTTGGCCAAGAAAAATCTAACACAGTCGACGTGGTCTAAGATAATCTTTATTACCACCAACTAATGAATGTTCATCCTTCATTGGCCCACCTTAATTTAATGTGTGTGATAGCCCTATGATGATGTCCATCCAAAACTCTTGATTGGGCATGTTGGATTTTTTCATCATTCCGAAGATCAACACTTGGCTGTATCATCGACTGAAAGAATCGAATACTGCATACATGCTTTTATTTTACCACTGTTCACCGGTCACTTAGTTGTCCACCATCGGTCGCCTTTTGACTGAAGGGTCAACAGAAGTTGAGGGTGTTGATATTGCAGGAGTCAAGCCCCGTCAACAGTGTCAACCAAGGCTGCGATGCCGGAAGCGATGTGCGGGTGCGCGGTCGCTTCCGACATCGCAGCCTTGGTGTCACACGGCAACATGTTGCCGGTGACGCCGCAGCGATGTGGGCGCAGCCATCGCTCGCTGGGCTGGGATCAACCCAGCGAGCGATCGGCAGCAATGCTGTGGTATAGGCTGGATCGCGGCCAACATCGCTATTGCGGTGTCAGACGGCACGATCCAACCTAATTGCTGGTTGCAGATTGACAGGTTTATGTCCATCCTCGTAAGCCTGTCAACCTGCGACCAGCGATAAATCGCAGTTGCGTCGCGCCGTCACACAGCACGACGCACTTGCGTTATCGCTAGCGACATCGCTGATGCGTCACTTTTCGGAGATGTCGCTAGCGACATTGACACGTGTGACAGGGCCTTCAGACTAGTGCTAGGTATGAGTGTTCTTTCCATTACTTACGTCCTACTTACGCCTTGTAGGTATCGGCTGCCGATCTGGATGGACCAAACAACAATAAAGTCACCTACAAAATTGTGAGAGGTGACCCTCTTGGACACTTTTCAATACACCCTGATCGAGGAGACCTAAGGATTTTAAGTCGGCTGGATAGAGAGAAGGTGAGATCTTCTTCCCAAAGTGGTTGAGCTTGTTTCGCACCGAAATGTTCACGACGTGTCTGGTTCTGTTCCTCGGGTTATTTTTAGAGTTTGATTTAAAATGTGTTTAGCTTTGATGTGTGTCCTGTTCTGCCTAATTTCCTCTTCACATGCTATGCTGCCTGTATAGTGAACGTCTTATCACATTAAAGCATCTTGTTCCGTGCACTAATCTATGGCAGTTTAAGGCCCCTTGCACATCAGGTTTGAGATATTGCTCCTCCATTCATCATTTGTATAAAAGTAGGGTTGGATCTCAGCTCATGGGGACGGGAAAATACTCTATAAGGAATTGATGTCCTTTTCTCCCACCATGACCTGGATACAGATCCCTTGTATCCTTGATTTGCACATGACCTTACCTATCCATAAAAATAATGATGCTAAAAAATACAAGAATTAATAGAAATTCTGCCAAATAGCATTTACTAGACCTGGTTAATTCAAACACTCTGTGATTTTGCTAGATTCGCCAAAAAATGTCCTCTACTGTTTTAGACAATGCAGAAGGTTGCAACACTCAGGGGAGGCTTACATGACCTTAAGGTACCTTTACAGGCCACCACTGAGGTGTAGCAACTGCCTGGCAATCGGGATTTTTGTCACGGTTGCCTTGAAATTGCTACAAAGTTGCGGCATGTAATTGGGGAAAGTGATTGGGTTTTTTGCAGTTGCTCCAGGTTGCGGTTTCTGAGCCGTGTTCTAAAATCAGAGGCAACCCAAATGGTGAATTGCCCTGGTAGTGGTGTGTAAACGGGCGATAGGGATGGAATCTGCGTCGCCTAGTGATTTCCCAGAGGCGTGCCACAGCCTCATGGATACCGCACCCCATCAGTGATGATTGATGGGGGCTACTGTGTTTCCATTGGCTGTCCCTTCACAGGGCGCCATATTTGAAGAGCTGTCCATTCACACTACACAATTGCAATGGCGTCATGTATTATCCAGTCTAATCATGACGCTATTGCGTTGTCCAATCAGCGTGTTAGCATCACGGAATACACGAGTCTATCACGCCTATGCTTTAGCGCCGTAGAACATGTACGCCCACTTTCCCTACTGATTGCGGAGTGTGAAGCGGCGTCGGGATTCAACCGGATGTTTCCCGCAGGATCTGTTGGAACTTCCGGGGAACCATGTTCCCTTAGGTTGAGGGCGCAATTGCGGCGTGTACATGCGGCATTGGCGATCGTTAGCAACCGTTAAAAATGTGCAACCGCACGTACGGTTGCTACCGATCGCCAGGGATAGTTGCGGCGTGTAAAGGTACCTTTAGGCTCAACCAGGTCACAAAATGTCTGGCAGCTATCACACTATAAAATAGGGGTCTCCAACTTGTAGATCGGGAGCCATTTGTGGCTTGCAGGCCCATGATGAGTGGCTGACGGCTGCCTGACAGCTTAGTACATTAACACCAGGTCTAGCAAACAACTATGAAGAGCAGGTCTCCAGATGGTGACTTTTGTGAGTAGCCCCACACAGAAGAGCAGATCTTAATGAGGGTAAGATAGGAGCCCCTGGATTTTGGTATACTGCCTCAATGTGATTTCTGGGGAAAAGCTTTTGCTCTGACTATGCTAGTAAGGGGGAGCTAAGGGTATCATTACTGTGAGGGGGCAGGAGCTGGATGGGGCTCACGACCTGCTCTCAAAGTTTAATGTGGATCTCAAGGTCAGAAAGGTTGGGGACCTCTGCCATATAGTATAGCACATCACATAGTATCTCACAGAACATTGTAGCCTGTATAAAAGCCAAAGCAGGGAGTGAAGCAATGCATTTTGATATCAACATTTTGGGATGAATCTGTTTAGTGGGAGGACATCAGAAGGAGGGTGAAAAAGTGAAAAAACACTAAATAAGTTGTGCAGATAGTGTGAATGACAAGTCAGCAGACAAGTATGGTTACGATATGTTTACTCATAGCCAGTGGCGTAACTTGAAGCTCATGGGGCCCGATGCAAAAGCTCCAATGGGGCCCCCAATTATTGCAAATCTTTAATAGCATTAGTCTTTCTCTAAAGGCCAAAGGGACTTTTGGGGCCCCCCTAGCTCCAACTGCGATTGCAACCCCTGTAGTTTTGCCCATGCCCATAGCCATATATTTAGAGGTCCCTTTGAAATTATTAGCTCTGTGTTTGCGCTAAGCAGATTAAGTTGGCAAATAAGTGGGATACCGTATTAGGAGACTTCAGAGTGACGTCTTGTCAGGGTAATTGGAGTAATTGATATTTTTTGGAAAAAAATTACCTAAAGCCGGTGAATCCGAATTTCAAAATACTTGATCATCTCTAAATGTCTTCACCTGGAGGACTTCTAATATGTCAATCTGTTCCTCTCCATGACATATTCCTGTGTTCTTCATCTTTACCAGAAACCCAAATATTCGCTTGCGGTGCAAGCCACAGACAACGGTGTCCCACCTCTCTTCAGCGAAGGACTCGTCCATGTCCATGTACTGGATGTGAATGACAACCCTCCCATGTTCTTACAGTCCAACTACAGTCTTGTGCTTCAGGTGCGGAACCTTATTGAGTACATGTAGGCTTCTTTAACTCTTAAAAGATTTTCCTTAAATTACTTTTCCCATCATTCCCTCAGAACGGATCTCCAGCCGGTATAGCGTTGTGACACTCATAGTCACCGATAAGGATTCCCCAAGCACGGACCCCCCTTCAATTCCGAATTCTTAAAGGAAATGAGGACAACGTATTTCATGTTAGTCAAGATGGTCTTCTGTCTACAACGTCTATTCTCACGAAAAGTGTTAGGGAGAAGTATGTGTTGAAGATCCAGGTAAGATGGAATCATAATCTTAGAAATACAAATACGAAAACTAGAAGATAATACATTGGTATAATATACAAACTGGACTTCGAGCTAGTGCCCAATCTCTTATAAGGACTGTATACACATGTTTTAGAGTAAAATGAGCTTACTAGATTGATATATATTTTTGTAGTAAAAGTTTCACTAGGACTACTAATTTGTAAAGTTAAACTTTGTTCATTAGGCGTCCTACTCCGAATTCGACAGCCAGAAGACCATCCATGGGCTTCTAAACTCAAAATAAGCATGAACAAATTATGGTTCTTCTCAATCTTTTCCCTCAAAGTATATATTTGTCTGTTTGGCTAAACCATGGTGCCTACAAAGTGCATTGGGTTTTCAATTAGATGAGTTGGTTTTAATAGGAAAGCCTATAATAATGGCAGTAATGAAATAAGGCTTAGGAATCAGTTCGTGGTCTTCGGTCCAATCTTGGACCACAATACACAGACTGGTCGAATGTCTCTCGTCTACCTGAGCATGATGCGTCATAGAAATATAAGCCTTGGGTCAAGAGAGACATCGGCCAGTCTGTCTCTGATCGATTGGCACGGGCATCAGAATGAACCCTTTGGCTGAGTAGATGATCATGTTCATCTCAAACAAATCCCATGATTTCTTTCTCTTGAATCAGATTCTAATAGAATAATTAAGTAATGTGTCCATCGTTCATGGCCTATATTGACTATGCTGTGCTCACAGGTGTATTTAGGCTGGCTTGACACCACGGCGCAATCCGATCCCCGGAACCGGATTTTTGGCTCCATAGTAGCCTATGGGGCCGGATGGAGCCGGATGGCAGCTCTCTGCCATCCTGGTTTCCATCTCTCCGGATGAATCCGGGAGAATTCCGATTATTCTCACCGGACACAAAAATGTTGCTTTGTGTCCGGGGAGAAAAATCTCCCCAAATTGCGGGTCCCGGATTCGCCCGGATTTCCCAGATTCGGGGCAAATCCGGCCTCCCTAACATGGGAGCCTATGGGCCGGATGCCCCAGTCCGGGACGATCCGGGAGGATCCGGGAACCAGACACTGGCGGCTGCACGCCGCTGTGATTTCAGGACCGCGGCTAGCTTCCTGCGAGCCACGGTCCAGAATCATTGCAGCTGCAGCTGCGTCGGGCTGCACAAGGACCGGAGGGCACATTTGGACCCTCCGGTTCTGTGTGCTGATCCGGTCCGGGGCTGTCAGGTTCATGCCTGACAGCCCCGGACCGGACTGCGCTGTGGTGTGAAGCCAGCCTTAAGTCAGATAAAATCATGTACCCAATCTTGGATCATGCTACATGTCCAACTTCAGGAATAAAATTGTATTCTTGGGTTCTCTAAAATAGCACTTAACCTCACTTATTTCTAATTATTATTTTGTAGGTTACTGACAGTGGCACTCCGCACCTCTCCTCATCCACATTTATCAGCATTCAAGTCATTGACCAGAGCCGGCACTCTCCAACAGTACAGCCACTTGAGATCTTCATCACCAGCAGTGAGGTTTCTTTCCATGGCAGTGTTTTGGGCAAGCTTCATGCCACAGACCAGGATCCACATGACACGTTGATGTACCGGTTGGCTGAAGAAGAAATGAGAAAAGGCCTCTTCTCAGTAGGAATAACAGATGGCAAAGTGATAGCGCTCGAAAGCCTTCACCAAGGATATTACTTCTTCAACGTCACAGTCAGTGATGGGACGTTTTCCTCCACGCTCCGGTACATATCTATGTATGGTGTTTTAGTGATGAAGCTCTTCAGCAAGCGTTGGTTCTACGCTTCAGAAAACTATCTCCGGAGGACTTCATAGGTGACCACTGGAGAAGTTTCCAAAGGTTCCTTGGGAACCTTCTAACAGTTGACCGCCAACAGATTCAGATGGCCAGTCTACAGAAGGACGAGGAGTCTTCTTCTTTGGACGTTGTTTTGGTGCCCGGAACAAATTCCAACTCATACGGGAGTCCTAAAGATCTGTCCGAGAAAATCAGGGCAGCCTGGCGTGAGCTGGACAAGACAGTGGGGTTACATGTGGACAACATATTTTACCTGCCCTGTCAGGAGCTCAATGCAAAAGTCGTACCTGCCACGAAGTGATAAAACTGGACCAGTCAGTATTATCGTCTTACAGCACTGCCCGACTGAGCGTTATCACACCACAATACAGTCTACAACAAGTCTGCACGTGCAACAGTAAGTCCATTATGTAGTTTTATCCTTGAGGTAGGGGAGGTGGCTTTCTTCATTCTTCCTCATTCTTGATAAGTTAAGTCAAGGACGACTAGTAAAATGTCAAAGTCTTCTTCTGCGTACAGAATGAATGTTCAACTATCTATGATGATATGTAAAGTTTTATCCATTTTCTTTACCTTTAGGTACAGCATTGAGATTTGACGGCCACAAATTTTTTGCATTATCGCCAAGACGTCTCCAGAGAATGGAATATCAAGCTACGGATTAAGACCCGTCAACGCCAATCTGTTCTGCTGCAAATTAATGGTTCTTCTTCATCTCTGCTGGAGGTAAGCTAATAAATATGTGAAAGATTTGGGGGTGTCCTGTAAAAAAAAGTAATAATAGGGTTAACTAACTAGTTATGTAGCCCTTAAAGGAGTGGCCTATCTTAGACATGTATGGCAGACCCATGGGAAATACCTTACGTTAGATTGATGCAGGTCCCACATCTGAGACCCACCCTACCTTCACGCCTGACATCGCCAACTCAAGAGTAAAAGAAGAGATTAAAGTATAATTGTAGTAGATCATTTTACTTCGTATGCTCTTTTTGTAACTCCTGTACATCAGAGTAATGGAACCTTATAATTGGCTGTTTTTGTAATTATAGCCACTTTCCCCATTCATTCTTTTGGCTGGATATCGTTAGGGGCTCCTGGTATAGAGATGAGTGAGTGAGGGTCTGGAAAGTGGATTATAAACCCATGTGAACCTTTCCAATCACTAGAATGAGTGAACTCAGTCCTTCTCCTCCCACCACCAGTTCTTATAGACTGGCGGGTCAGCGTGTCACTACCAGTCCAGCAACTCTATAATGAAGAAAACAACCAAAATAGCGCCCTCTTCTGTTAGTAGCACACAGGCCCCACGTACAGGCCTCCAAGTACAGTCATCCAGGTGCTTCCGTGACTCCCATTGAATTGTAGGGAACTAAATATAGAAGAGACAAGTGGAGTAGGGTCTTATCTATGAAGATGATGAGAATGATCAGAGGCAAAAAAACTTACTTAACTGGAGGGGTTATGTAGGACACAACCACCGGAATGACACAATGACGGCGACAGCAGCGCCAACTACATGAAAGAGCAGATAGTGAGATGAGAAGGATTAAAAGCCCACTGCCATTCATAGAAGATGAACATGTGATCCAGGGAAAGTGATTTATTCAATGTGTTTCGGAGTGGATACTCCTTCTTCAGGACAATCACATTCAAGGTGTTTCAGACTGGATACTCCTTCTTCAGGACATTAAACAAGTTTCGTAGTGGACACTCCTTCTTCAGGACTATAAACGTATTTTGGAGTGGATATTCCTTCAGATCAGTCACATTCAACGCTTTCAAAGTGGATACTTCTTCTTCAGTACAATCACATTCAACATGTTTCGGAGTGGATAATCCTTCTTCAGGACAATCACATTCAACGCATTTCAGAGTGCATAATCCTTCTTCAGGGCAATCACATTCAAGGCGTTTCGGAGTGGACGCTCCTTCTTCAGGACAATCACATTCAACGCATTTCGGAGTGGATACTCATTCTTAAGGACAATCACATTCAAGGCGTTTCAGACTGGATACTCCTTCTTTAGGACATTAAACACGTTTCGTAGTGGACACTCCTTCTTCAGGACTATAAACGTATTTTGGAGTGGATATTCCTTCAGATCAGTCACATTCAACGCGTTTCAAAGTGGATACTTCTTCTTCAGTACAATCACATTCAACATGTTTCAGAGTGGATAATCCTTTTTCAGGACAATCACAATCAACGCATTTCAGAGTGGTAATCCTTCTTCAGGACAATCACATTCAACGCATTTTGGAGTGAATATTCCTTGTTCAGAACAATAACATTCAACGCATTTCAGAGTGGATACTCCTTCTTAAGGACAATCACATTCAAGGCGTTTCAGACTGGATACTCCTTCTTTAGGACATTAAACAAGTTTCGTAGTGGACACTCCTTCTTCAGGACTATAAACGTATTTTGGAGTGGATACTCCTTCAGATCAGTCACATTCAACGCGTTTCAAAGTGGATACTTCTTCTTCAGTACAATCACATTCAACATGTTTCAGAGTGGATAATCCTTTTTCAGGACAATCACAATCAACGCATTTCAGAGTGGTAATCCTTCTTCAGGACAATCACATTCAACGCATTTCGGAGTGAATATTCCTTTTTCAGCCCAATCACATTCAACGCATTTCAGAGTGGATGCTCCTTCTTCAGGGCAATGACATTCAACGCATTTCGAAGTGGATACTCCTTCAGCACAATCACATTCAAGGAGTTTCGGAGTGGATACTCCTTCGTCAGGACTTTAAACAAGTTTCATAGTGGATACTCCTTCTTCAGGACTATAAATGCATATTGGAGTAGATACTCCTACAGACCAGTCACAGTCAACGCGTTTCGGAGTTCATACTCCTTCTTCAGGGCAATCACATTTTTGTTTTCAAAATAGGATTGTCCTGCAGAAGATCCCGTCTCCATCTTCTTTCAACAGCAGCACGGCTTTTAACCCTTCTCATCCCATTGGCTGGCCCACAGAGTTGTATGGAGCAGTAGTGGGATGCTCTATCCCAATTTCATACAAATCCAGTATTTTTTTTTTTTATCTTTTGCTGTATGCATCTTATATGTGTACATCTAATATGTAAAAGGCAACTTTGTACTTTACTAACAATTTTGAAACTGTAGAAGCACTATATATAAGATTATACAGTGTATACCGGTTAAGGCTCCATTCACATATCCAGTTATCATCTGTTTGTAAAGTTTTCCCTAAAAATCTGGATTCGCTGCAAAAGAAGCAAGAACAGATGCAAAATTGAAACTGTTTTTGAAAGAATACATCTTTGCCCACCTTTGCGGGCCTTTTTTTTTTTTACTTAAACCCATGTATTTTGGGCTAAAAATCCTTTCCGCAAATGACTCAAATGACACAATAGACGCAAATGTAGGCTTTTCTGGCTTTTAAATGCTCTTATTTTTCTGGCACATTCAAAAATAATGTGGTTTGAGGTCATAAATCAAATGAAAGGAGCTCAGAGGAAAACAGATCCCTCTGAGCTGACTGAAGGATTCTCAGTTAACTCATTCTGCAGCCAGAAACAGACTTTACGACACAGCAGCTATAGGAGGCAAAATGTTTAATAAAACCCAGTTGCAAAAATGATTTTTATCCCAAAATACAAGCATTTAAGTAAAAAAAAAAATGTAAGTTCCAACTTTTATGACCTTTCCATCCCCATTTTTATGGTCCCAAAACGGACTCAATACTGGAAATAACATGTGACTAGAGCCTTAGCAGAAATGACCTCCGGGATAGAAGATTATTAAATCTTTGGACTGAAGGACTTTACTTCAATTAGAGGATTCATGGAAACACGAGCGCTGTCGGGGGCTGCGTCTAGTGCAGGTGGCAGAGGATAGTTGGGTTTTCAGCCTTCTGTAATCTAATGCACAGCCCTCCTCCGCTGTTACTGTAGTGGACGGCATTCCTTGTGCCAAATTCCTGCTATAAAAGGATGCCAAGTTTTCAATGCCAACCTTTCAGCGTAACATGTCCAGCTGCAGAGAAGGTTCTTAAAAATATAACCCTACTAATCTTTTACACCTGGTTTGAAGGAGTTTTCCAGGATTAGAAAAACATATGCTTTTTTTTTTTCAGAAACAGCGCCGCCCTTGTTATCAGGTAGAGTCTGGAATTGCAGCTCAATCCTAATTATGAATCTGAACTGCAATGTTGGACATAGATCATAGACGGTGGTGGCGCGGTATCTAGAAAATGTTCATTTTGATTACTAAAATCATAGTCACTCTGTGATGTCAGTATGCCCTAGTATGACATAAGGGCAAAGGTTGTCTTTCTGGGACCACCCCTTTAAGACGTAGCTTTATATAGTTATGGATATCCTTTCAATTTCAACCTTTGCCCCCAATCAATCAATCAATATAATCATCATATAAGAATCCTGGTTTAGTACGGCACTTCACAGTCTGACGGTTCTTAAGGCCCCGTTACACCTAACAATGTCCCAGCGATCCGACCAACGATGTGGATCACTGGGATATCGTTATCTGATCGCTGGTGAGCTGTCAAATAGGCAGACTCACCAGCGATCAGTGACCAGCGAGAACGCTGGCATCCAGGGTAAACAGCGGGTAACTAAGCAGAGTTACCCGATGTTTACCCTGGTTACCATCTCCCAGCACTTGCTGTGCGGCGCTGAGAGCTCGTTCATCGTTGATCTCCTGCTGTCACACGCGCCGATGCTGGGCGCCCAGCGGGAGACCAACATAAATTTATGGTCCAGGTCATTAAACCAACGATGAACGACCTCTTCGTTTGTCGTTGGTAAATGTCACATGCAACGATGTCGTTTCGACATTGCTGCAACGTCACCAAACCGGTATCGTAGTGTGTAACGGGGCCTTAACTGTAAAGTATCCTCTAATGAAGTTTTTGTTAGATTTTTTTGGGGGTATGTCGGTTTCCAAAATCACTTGAGAGACTCTTCCTATTCATTTCTATTGTAAAACCTCTTTCTCTTTCACATGTTCAGTAGTGGTGAGCAAGCGCTACCATGCTGGGGTGCTCGGTACTCAAAACGAGCAGTTGGACTCTCGGATGGGCGAGACTCGAGTACCAAGTTTAATGGAAGTCAATTAGGAACTAGAGTATTTTTCTGAAAGTTTCCCAGAAAAATGCTTGAATTCCCTATTGACTTCCTTTATACTCAGTACCCGAGGCTCGCCCATCCGAGCGTCCAACTGCTCGTTTTGAGTACCGAGCACCCCAACATGGTAGCGCTCGCTCATCACTAACGATCTATTTCAAGGTTTGAAAAATGCCCATAGTATGTCCATGCTAGTTCTCCCCCCCCCCCCACCTCCCAAAAAAATGTCAATTTTTAAGCAAAAAAATGCCCCGGAATCTTTCCTTCTCCCTGGTGTTTTATATAGCTGAAACATCTTTTTTAGGATTATTTGGTCATTGCTTTTTTTTTTCAGCTGTAAAAAGGCAGAAAAAATTGCATCAGGGAAAAACCTGTCCAAAATACTTTAAAAACTCTTCAAAATCAGTATCAGGAAGTGAAATTCTCACCCAAAAGCTCTAAAAAGGTTTTTTTCCTAAACAAGTTCCCGTTAGAAAACTTGACCAATTCCAAAAAACTCAGTGTGCATATATGGCGCCCCTACAGTCCACTTGCCACAATGCTATCGCCTCCCTAACCGGTGGTAAACGGAGCTCCCTACATCAGGTAACCACGCATCTACACACAAGCCTGATCCCTGACCGGTAGGGGAACCATGAACATTTAGTATTTAGGAGTGACTGCCTCTTCTGGCTGGGGGGAGGAGACAGAGCAGAGTAGAATAGTGTGAGGAAAGGAAGGGAGAGGATGCATGAGGAGTGGAGAGCTCTGGGGTTTGGAGCGATCACATGCTCACCCCAGGCTGGCGCGGACAACAGGACACCAAAGTCCTGGGCTATTCAGGGAACCCTGAGATCCAAGTATGGAGACCAGAGGATTATAAGTCTGCTGGTCACATGTGAGGACCCAAGAGCACAGAAGTAAAGCTGTGAAGAACAGAGCAGTACCTTTGATAGGCTCGCACTGCCTGCTGGTTGGGAGACTACAGAGAAATGAACACAAAGAGAGGAACAGATTAGCTCACAAGCATCTGAGACTCTAAGGCTGGAAACACACTGTCCGTGTGATATACGAGTCACTCGGACGAGTGTTGAATCATTAGCCCTGAACAGGTCGTTCAGCAACTCCACACTCCCGTCCTGACAGGGCGAGGTCGATCAGGGTTAATGATCCGACACTTGTCCGAGTGACACGTATATCACACGGACAGTGTATTTCCAGCCTAAGTATAAAGTGCAGAAAGAAGGCATAGTGATCCCACATTGTGGAGTGGACTTCAGCTGCTTCTAGGCTGACCGGACCCTGGACCTGGTGACCAGTACCCCTGGATTAAACTACCATCAAACACCAGTAAAGACTGAATTCTTTTGCCTCCTTGCTCCTTTCCTGCACCTCTCTGCACCCCTGCACCTTCAGCTACAACAACCACCATCATCACTACTCTCCTTCACTACAGCCCAAGAGTAGCTTCATCTTTGGAGAGGTTCCATCTAGCTGCCAGACCATCTATCCCCTGTGGACTATAATATGCAGCGCTGGTCATATTTGACCAGAAAACCCAGATGGCGTCACGACAAAAACTCACACTTCCCCTGTAAATATCCCCCCTTTAACTTGTCCAGACAGGTCCACGGAGCTGGGCAATTGCCAGCGTGATACCCCAATAGACTGCCTGCCCGGATACCGAGTACCCCGAACTCTTGCAGCTATGGCACATATACTTTACCTTAATGTTATGTTCACATTTAGGTTTTTTTTGCTGATATTACTGTGAAAAAACCGAGCTTGTGGTCAGGTGCGGCAAGTGAGGTTTTTCCGGATCCGCCACATGCGCGCCCCCAAGTGCCGGATCTGCCAGATCCAGCAAAACCTCATTTGCCGCACCTGACTGCAAGCCCCATAGGAATGAATGGGGCTTGCCGGATCGGTGCCGCAAGTCGGCCATTACGCGGCAGAATCAGCAGGTGCGGCGACATTGCCAGATCTGCCGCGAAATGACATTTACCACTGATGAGCCTTACATGCTCGTCCATCAGGTGGCCACTCACCAGTCATTGTGGTGCAAAAACAATCAGAGCCATTTCAGGAATAGTTACCTCCTTTATCCTAAGGCAACTTCAACTAGGAAAACCCAGTTGGATCAGACCATCGTGTTGTCCTCCCTAACTACGGTAATAATCTAGTCACTCGCCTTTGAACCCTTTCCAGCTCTCTTATAACTTTTTTTCACAAATGGATCCCAGATTCAAGATTTGCTCCTAAAATTGATTTATAGATTTATCACGTTTTTATCTTTTTTTTTTTTTTATAGACTATAACATTTAGTTTGCTTATGCAGCAACTGCTTGGCATTGAGTACTTCTGCTGAGCTAACATATTCAGAACACAAAAAAGGTTCGAAGAGTCTTTATAGACTAAAATATTGCTTGCTTTTGCAGCAGCTGCTTGGCATTGAGCACTGCTGCTGACTAACTTGTATAGAGAACACAAAAAAGGTTTTTACTTTTATTATAGACTCTAAAATTTACTTTGCTTTTGCAGCTGCTGCTTGGCATTGAGCACTGCTACTGAGATAACTTGTAACCAGAACCACATTACTGCATACGCATCATACTACAACCTCTCTGCATGACTTTAATCAGCATTAAACTTCATCTGCCATGTTCCTGCCCGTTTGTTGAAGTTTTTATAGCTTCCAAATAAGACATAATGTGACCAGGAAGGATACATGGATGAGCAGGCAGCTTTGCCCAGAGGCTTCCTGATCCCGGCACGTCTCCGCTTGCCCCAATGTCTTCTTAACTAGAATTCTTGTACTTTTTTTTGCAACATGGAAAGTGAAGATTTCCCAGCAGATGAGGCTTAGCGCTGCAGAATCATATATGGTGGTGAAGGACATGTCAGAAACATCAATCATTATTACATCTACAACCAGTCCTTGACCCTGGTGCCAAATCAACCAGTAGGAGTCTCTGAGTTCATGCATCGCAGGCGGCGGTGGCTGGCATCGTCTCTAATCGCTTCAAGAGACAACAAGTTCTAAGTGTTTTTTGCCATTTTGTAGCGCCTTGAAAAAATTGAGTTGACCGTAAAGGTTGTGTGCCGCCAGATTGCTCTTCCTTGCTAAGTGCTTGAAGATTTGGCACCTGGTCCGAGAAGTAATTAATTCGGTTCACTGTACTCCTACATTTGGTTCGTCTCCTTGAAGAAGTCGTGTTTTAGTTACACAATCACTTCAGTTATCAAATCCAATCACCCGCGTCCCATGCTGAAAATGTCACTGCGGTTTATGACTGCCCCCGCTGGTCACTCCAGGTACTGCTCATTATTGAGTAGACACTTAATTATATCAATTATCATTAAAACTAAGAGATTGTTTTACCATGTGACTGAGTTCCAGTTCCGCAGGCCCTGCCATTATGCTCAAACCTTGTAAATTTTTCATCTTGTCTGGATTTTTTTTTTACTATTTCCAAGCTGCACTTGCTTCATTTAAGGACTAAAGGATTATCTCTGACTCATTAGGTGATGGCACATTATTATATATCTCATCACTTTATGATGGGTGAGGATCAGATCTCTTAGACCTGTAATATTTTTCCCAGTTGCCCGACTATGCAGGGTGCTGTGGCGCTGCCCCATAAATAACTAGGAGCGGCTGTGCTTTCCAGCACAGTCAGGTGTTCCGGAGCGTCGCTCTGCAGAAGAACACGTGCGTAAAAAATAAGCCGCAGACTCTTTAGGCCGGGGGTTCCACCTGCGAGAGTGCTGCGAGAGACTCACATGTGTTTTGCAAAGCATCCCCCAGCACAGCCACCATGTGTTTCTGTGCAGCTCCATGCTCCAGTCTGGAGAGCTGGTGGCTGTGCTGGGGAATGTGTTGCGAAACACATGTGAGTCTCTTGCATCATTCTCTCAAGTGAAGCACAACCTTAGGCTGGAAACACACTGTCCATTGACATGCGAGTTACTCGCCTTGAGTCTCGGATCATTCACCCGGCATGACCCCTGCCTCTTTGGATGGGATACTGTCAGTGGTGTGTGTTTCTGTGCAGCTCCATACTCTTGTCCGGAGAGCTGGTGGCTGTGCTGGGGGAAGTGTTTCTCAATTCACTCTCGCAATTCACTCTCGCAAGTGGAGCCCAACCTTAGGCTGGAAACACACTTCAGAGTGACATGCGAGTTACTTGCATGAGTCATGGATCATTCACCTGGGATGGTCTCCTCCTCTCTGGATGGGAGCAGTGGAGCTACATAGAAAAACATACCAATGACTGTATCCTGTCCAAAGAGGCAGGGGTTCGTGCCGGGTGAATGATCCAAGACTCGTACGAGTAACTTGCATGTCACTCGGACAGTGTGTTTCCAGCCTTATTCTTACAGTACATGAAGACTTCAGAGTGCAGACCCCTACTGATCCCAACGATAGGTCACCATCTAATTGGGATTTTTCCTTTAAAGTTTGTCTCCACCTTTTCACATCATGTTGTTTTAGTAACATACTGCATATTGTTGAGTTTGCATAGCCCACTAGTAATAAGAACTGTCACTTATTCAAGATCTATAACATTCCATAAACATTGAATTTCTTTGCCTGGTGTCAATGCCGCTGTTCTCCTGAATACGGCGATGTTTCACTTTTGTTCAAGTTCCTCTCTGTTCCGGAGATATGACCAATTTTTCCCTATATATAAATTCAGTCATTTAAGCCAAAGGGGTGTGGTCCTCAAGAGCCTGCCCACAAAGAGGAGGTGAGGACCACGCCCAGTTGTCTAAAAATACTTTAATACATCAAAGAGAGGGCCATATCTCAGGAACAGAGAGGCACAGGAACCAAAGAAAAATATTCAGTAGGTGTAATAATAATAATAATAATAATAATAATATTAGCAAATCCCTCCAATTAGAAATGTAGTATAGTTCTCCTGATTAGCTGTCACTTACCTCATGTGCAGGCATTACAGCTTAGGTATCCATGGTTACGACCACTAGCAGCTAACTGTGACTATATGAGTGGTCGTAACCATGGAAACCTAAGTTGTAATGTGCTGCACATGAGGTAACAGACATGGCTAATCAGAGAACTATACTACATTTCTAATTGGAGGGATTTGCTAATATTATTATTATTACAACTACTACATATTGGAATAGGATCTTGGAAATTGGAATACCCCTGTCTTACGAAGATAACCCCTGACCATATCTCAAATTAGGGTATTTGGACAACAACATGGAATCCCCCTGTTAGGACGCCCCCGTCTAGGGTCACAATGGAGAGTTGCACTTACAGAGCTGTCTGTGTATTAATCTAAATGGCCTTCATGTAATTCTACATTTCACCCACAGCCAACACAGTAGAAGAAATATCTGCATGGCTACAGCTTTCCCCAGGGAAAATCAGCTGTTTGCCAGGGATCTGTCACGTGCTCTGATTGCACTGACTTCACTGATGCTGCTGTGTGTATTTTTGTTTGCGTTTCTCCAGGAGCTGCATGAGGTACGGATGTGGAGGTCTTGTGCTCAGCTGCTGGTGATGTAGATACAGATGTGAAGGTCTTGTGCTCAGCTGCTGGTGATGTAGATACAGATGTGGAGGTCTTGTGCTCAGCTACTGGATGTGATTACAGATGTGAAGGTCTTGTGCTCAGCTGCTGGTGATGTAGATACAGATGTGAGGTCTTGTGCTCAGCTGCTGGTGATGTAGATACAGATGTGAAGGTCTTGTGCTCAGCTGCTGGTGATGTAGATACAGATGTGGAGGTCTTGTGCTCAGCTGCTGGTGATGTAGATACAGATGTGAAGGTCTTGTGCTCAGCTGCTGGTGATGTAGATACAGATGTGGAGGTCTTGTGCTCAGCTGCTGATGATGTAGATACAGATGTGAAGGTCTTGTGCTCAGTTGCTGGTGATGTAGGTACAGATGTGAAGGTCTTGTGCTCAGCTGCTGGTGATGTAGTACAGATGTGAAGGTCTTGTGCTCAGTGCTGCTGGTGATGTAGATACAGATGTGGAGGTCTTGTGCTCAGCTGCTGGTGATGTAGATACAGATGTGAAGGTCTTGTGCTCAGCTGCTGGTGATGTAGGTACGGATGTGAAGGTCTTGTGCTCAGCTGCTGGTGATGTAGATACAGATGTGAAGGTCTTGTGCTCAGTTGCTGGTGATGTAGGTACAGATGTGAAGGTCTTGTGCTCAGCTGCTGGTGATGTAGGTACAGATGTGAAGGTCTTGTGCTCAGTTGCTGCTGGTGATGTAGATACAGATGTGGAGGTCTTGTGCTCAGCTGCTGGTGATGTAGATACAGATGTGAAGGTCTTGTGCTCAGCTGCTGGTGATGTAGGTACGGATGTGAAGGTCTTTTGCTCAGCTGCTGGTGATGTAGATACAGATGTGAAGGTCTTGTGCTCAGCTGCTGGTGATGTAGATACAGATGTGAAGGTCTTGTGCTCAGCTGCTGGTGATGTTGGTATGGATGTGAAGGTCTTGTGCTCAGTTGCTGGTTGATGTGAGGCTTGGGTGTGACTCACCTGGATTTCCCTCCCCCTGGCCTTTATGTAGCCTTCCCTTTCCTCTGTCAGATGCCGTTCATACAGTTATTTATCTTACTCACTGAGCTGTGAAGACGCCTTGCTGCTGAGCTGAAGTCTCTCCTGGAGTTCTCATTGCCTTGGGAGTAGCTGTGATTCTTGGCCCATGGGTGGAGATGGGGGCCCTCAGCCTAGGGCTAATCAGGAGCTTAGGAATAAGGGTGGCAGCTTGGACCTCTTCACCATCAGAGGTACCTCCGAGAACAGGCGATCAGGGACCTCAGCATCAGGGTCACATTAGGCTCCCTTGACCCCTTCGCCCATCACACCATCCAGTTACCTGATTCCCTCACCTCCTAAGGATCAAGGCGATCGGCTGACCAGCCCGGGGGCTGCATTCTGCATTCTCACCTCTGATGAAACCAGTCCATAACTCTCATTGGTCCAACTAGATCCATTTAGAATAGAAAAGAAATAGTGTTCAAGAGTGGACATTCAATTTAATGTGGATTTCTTGGCCCCTGTGACTGCAGACATGTCGATCCTCCCAGCTCCCGCACTGTGCACTGCAGGGATTTGCTGGTTTCTAAATTGGGAACAGACTGCAGAATTATCAGTTTAGACTGGACAACCCCTTTAAATAGTGAAAATACAGTTTGGCAATATTGTCTTGTCACATCTGAGGAAATGACCTAGTGCAATAAAGTTGTTTCTAATTTTTTTCCCTTTTCCCTTTTCACAGCTTGATAATGGTAATCTGACTTATAAGCATTTCTGCCAAGGAACTACCACCCACAGTCTCAATCTGGAGTCATTGTTAAATGATGGGGCTTTCCATACTATAATGTTGGAGGTAACAAGAGCCTCAGTCAAAATACATGTGGACGGTGTAGACATGGAGCAACAGCTACCACCATGCACTGGGCAAACATCTCATCTGACCATTGGTGGTCTCCTACAAGAGGACCTGGTCTCCCAGGGATTTCAGGGCTGTATAGATGACATAACATTAATGGGCAACCAGCGCAAACCTCGGGCCAACTCTACATCAGAAAGGGACAATGCCATGCTGTGAACAGACCCATGCTTGTAGCCTGGAGCCCTGTGCCAGTGGCAGGATGTGTGTAGACCTAGTCAATGGCGGTAAGTACTCAACAAAGATTGTTATCTGATCAGTGCTCGGTATGGAAATGTATATACTCATATCACCCTTATTCCTCCAGGTTATTCATGCCTTTGTCACTCACCATTTATGGGTCCAAAATGCGATCTGGATGTAGACCCATGTGGCACATCTTCCTGCCTGCAAGGTAGAACATGCACTGCCCATGTCCAATGGATTCACCTGCAGCTGTCCTCCGGGATATCAGGGTGAGGGGTGAGTATCAGCACTATTTTATACTTATTCGATAACTCTTAGACCTAGGATGGGGCTTGGAGAATGGGGACCAGGGGTTGGTCATCAAAGGTGGCTTCATCCACTTTTCTAAGGTTGAGTGTGGGCATCAACTCATACACAAGTTCAAAAGGAAGATGACTTGAACGCTAGTGGCAACCATGGGAGGTAAAGCAATAAAAACCCATTAACAAGACTTGCCACAGATTAGGAAAAGGCCAAACCAAGGCTCTGGTCTAAGGTGGTTAAGGTTGTGATGGTGTCGACCAGCACCAGAACTGGTTCCAATTTTGGACAGCCCCTTTAATGTGCATTTATGGCATTTTGAATACAGCCACTATCAATATCCTTTTTGTCTTGCAGATGTCCCATTGCGGTGAGAAGCTGTCTGGATGGCGCCTGTGGACCACTGACCTCTGCACACCCAGCGGCAGGTGCAATTGCAGTGACGTTAATGGTGGGCATCTATGTATGATGGACGAGCCAGAAAAAGATAAAAGATTCCTTGTTTCTGGAGCTCAGGAGATCGTTGAGATCCTAGGAGGGGTCCTCGCAGTCCTCTTCTTAGTGGGGCTCTTCGTCATTTTCAGAAAACGTGTTTGCAAAACGAGCTAGTAAGCATAAAGCAGCTCCACAAGAAGATCCAGACATGAAGCAATATATATCCAGAGACATAGGAGTGGGCACCCAAGGGGCACCGATGGAGCTCAACCTTCTCAGTTCTGTGGCTCGGAATCAGTTGGATGCTGACGGTCAATCAGGGAGAAACAACGTTCCAGAGCTACTGACCTTCTGTAAACCACAGGGGATCCGGGCCCCGCTGTCTGCAGTGTGGCTCCCAACCTACCCCCAGCACCGCCGTCCAGTTCGACAATGAGTCCATTGCCAAGAACAACTGGGATTGTGAAGACAGCAGTAAGTGTTTCTTCTATTTTATAAAGAGGTTGAGGGCAGTAACTCAAGCAACTCCATTCACTTTGGCATTTCTTTGTGCCCTAAAGATACAACACGTTTCGAAGCATAATGCTTCTTCAGGACAAATCATTTCCTTTGTCCTGAAGAAGCCATATGCTTCGAAACGCATTGACCATAAATAATTTCTCCATGATACCCCACTAGTTTACGCTAATAATTACGGAAGCACAAGAAGTGTCCCTTTCTCCTATCAGATAGACGGCAGAGACATTAATGTGCAATCAATATAATGCATGAAAAGGTCCTAAATTGCGATCACCAGTCTAAATATCATTATGGTCTATCTAATACTTTAGCTAGAAGGAACCAATACATGAGACTGAGCTGTAGCTAGGCTTTCCTGTGATAAAGGGCCAGGTCATAGACAAGCAAGGTAGTGAAGAACATTGCCTAATGTTATGTCTAGTATTGAAAGAATTGTATCAACTTTTTAAAAAATAATCTGTCATCAGGTTTTCCAGGTTCTTCAGCCTTTCAGTATATTTCTATCAAGCCTATCCTATTCCTGCAGCGGTGTATACCTTAAAGGAGTATTCAAGTTGTCCAGTGAGTAGGAATAGATCTAGTAGGCATCTTCAGACCTTGCTCATGCCCCATCTCTGCCTTTTAATGCCACCCTTCCACCCATGAATGACATGGAATGGATGATGTCTTGTATATCATCAACATAGCCGAAAAAGTCATCCTTCGTAGGCACCAAGCATGGTCTGAAGATGCCCCATCATTAGGCACCAAGCACGGTCTGAAGATGCCCCATCGTAGGCACCAAGCATGGTCTGAAGATGCCCCATCATAGGCACCAAGCATGGTCTGAAGATGCCCCATTGTAGGCACCAAGCACGGTCTGAAGATGCCCCATTGTAGGCACCAAGCATGGTCTGAAGATGCCCATCATAGGCACCAAGCATGGTCTGAAGATGCCCCATGTAGGCACCAAGCACGGTCTGAAGATGCCCCATCGTAGGCACCAAGCATGGTCTGAAGATGCCCCATTGTAGGCACCAAGCACGGTCTGAAGATGCCCCATCGTAGGCACCAAGCATGGTCTGAAGATGCCCCATTGTAGGCACCAAGCACGGTCTGAAGATGCCCCATCGTAGGCACCAAGCATGGTCTGAAGATGCCCCATCATAGGCACCAAGCATGGTCTGAAGATGCCCCATTGTAGGCACCAAGCACGGTCTGAAGATGCCCCATTGTAGGCACCAAGCATGGTCTGAAGATGCCCCATTGTAGGCACCAAGCATGGTCCGAAGATGCCCCATAATAGGCACCAAGCACGGTCTGAAGATGCCCCATTGTAGGCACCAAGCATGGTCTGAAGATGCCCCATTGTAGGCACCAAGCATGGTCCGAAGATGCCCCATAATAGGCACTAAGCACGGTCTGAAGATGCCCCATCGTAGGCACCAAGCACGGTCTGAAGATGCCCCATCGTAGGCACCAAGCATGGTCTGAAGATACCCCATCATAGGCACCAAGCATGGTCTGAAGATACCCCATCATAGGCACCAAGCATAGTCTGAAGATGCCCCATCGTAGGCACCAAGCATGGTCTGAAGATACCCCATCATAGGCACCAAGCACGGTCTGAAGATGCCCCATCGTAGGCACCAAGCATGGTCTGAAGATGCCCCATCATAGGCACCAAGCATGGTCTGAAGATGCCCCATCATAGGCACCAAGCATGGTCTGAAGATGCCCCATCATAGGCACCAAGCACGGTCTGAAGATGTCCACCAGACCAATCGGTGCTCATTACAATGCAGCGCTGGACAACTTCAAAGCTTTTTTTTTATTGAAGCACAACTGTTTTTTATTACACCGCTGGAGTGGCGCTTTAAATCTAAGTCCCCTGACCGCTTATAGTCACCTGCCACCATCTTCTTCTGTATCACTGCCTCTCTGACTATTTGTGAGCTGCTGGAAACTCCAGTGTTTCCTGGAACGTGCCATAGGTCACATCTAAATGCATCTCTATGGGAGCCTTGTTCTGGATTTCATAGACTTGCATTGAGAGCTTGTGACATAACTTCTAACCAGTCAGAACTTACGGGACAAGATGGTGCCACAGGACTGGAGCGACGATGAAAAAGCATGAAAATTCCAGAGGGTGAGTATAAGAGTATAAGACTTACATTTAATGCACCACTCTAAAAAAAAAAGCTATATAGTGCTGCCTGGGCTTGTTAGAAATGTATTAAAGGGAATCAGTCACTGGGTTTTTACCACCTAATCAGAGAATAGCATAATGTAGAGGCAGAGACCCTGATTCGAGCGATGTGTCACTTACTGGGCTTCTACCTGTAGTTTTGATAAAATCCCAATTTTATCAACAGGAGATTATCACTAGAGGACTGATAAACATCCCCCATATTCATGAGCTCTGTATAACCCCGCCCCCACCAATGATTGGCAGCCTTCTGACAATGTACAATGTACACAGAAAGCTGCTAATCAATGGTGTGGGTGGCGTTATACAGAGCTCAGCATTCAGAGAACTGCTAGATCTGCAACTATGACTTTATCAAAACTGCAGCAAGCAGCCTAGTAAGTGATACATCACTGGAATCAGGGTCTCTGCCCTTACAATATGCTGCTCTCAGATGGGGTAGCAAAATCCTGATGACAGATTCCTTTTAAATGGCTGAAGAACATTGGTGTCAGTGCTTTTATATGGAAAATCTAAAGATTGGTTCTTTAAAGGGAACCTAAACATGGCTCCTGAAGAAGTGGTCTTCTAGGATTATCATATTATTGGCTTAGCAATACTAAATCATTAAGGGTTCAGTTCGTGGCACCAATCAGCTACCCATGTTTGATTATTAGGCCAAGCTGTGTACTCAGCAGCATCTGCACCTGGTATTAAAGTGTATATAGGACTGAGCTGTAATACTACGCACAGCCACTAGTAGTAGTGATGAGCTAGTAATAGTATGCTTATCAGTGGGAATGACTGAGTTTTTACATTCTAGAATGCCCCTTTAAGTTAACCCTGTATATAAGCTGCCTATGTCCAGACACAGGCAGTTACATTAAAGAAAGCCTTTCATGTCCTTTTTTGCTTTAAACCACCCCCAATGTTATGTGCATCATGTATTGTGCACCTCTAACCTGGTTTAAAAAAAATCCATGTATTTATCATTAAAAAGCACATTAGATGCATAGCGGTTTGCATTAGGCACCTCCACAAACAGTCATGGGGTGGATACTCCAGCTAGCAGTCATGTCAATCCACTTCTGTCATGCAGTTTTTTAAATGTAGTCACGCCCCCTGCAGTGTAATATATTCACATCAATCAATGAAGGTCCGCTGGTGGTGAAGGACCTGTGGTGAAGTCACAACCATGTGACCGTAATGGTCTAACTAATGAGGATAGACATAAAAGACTCTGGCCTTAGCTCCACCCATGACGGTCACATGGTCGTGCAGGTATGCGTGTGCAGTCACCTCCCCTATGACTGAAGCCAGGTATGTGTGTGCAGTCACCTCCCCTGTGACAAAAGCCAGGTGTATGTGTGCTGTCACCTCCCCTATTACTGAAGACAGGTATGTGTGTGCACTCACCTCCCCTATGACTGAAGCCAGGTATGTGTGTGCAGTCATCTCCCCTATGACTGAAGCCAGGTATGTGTGTGCACTCACCTCCCCTATGACTGAAGCCAGGTATGTGTGTGCAGTAACCTCCCCTATGACTGAAGCCAGGTACATGTGTGCAGTCATCTCCCCTATGACTGAAGCCAGGTATGTGTGTGCAGTCACCTCCCCTATGACTGAAGCCAGGTACATGTGTGCAGTCACCTCCCATGTAACTGAAGCTAGGTATGTGTGTGCAGTCACCTCCCCTATGACTGAAGCCAGGTATGTGTGTGCAGTCACGTCCCCTATGACTGATGCCAGGTATGTGTGTGCTGTCACCTCCCCTATGACTGAAGCCAGGTATGTGTGTGCAGTCACCTCCCCTATTACTGAAGCCAGGTACATGTGTGCAGTCACCTCCCCTATGACTAAAGCCAGGTATGTGTGTGCAGTCACCTCCCCTATGACTGAAGCCAGGTACATGTGTGCAGTCACCTCCCCTATGACTGAGGCCAGGTATGTGTGTGCAGTCACCTCCCCTATGACTGAAGACAGGTATGTGTGTGCAGGCACCTCCCATATGACTGAAGCCAGGTCTGTGTGTGCAGTCACCTTCCCTATGACTGAAGCCAGGTATGTGTGTGCTGTCACCTCCCCTATGACTGAATCCAGGTTTATGTGTGCAGTCACCTCCCCTATGGCTGAAGCCAGGTATATGTGTGCAGTCACCTCCCTATGACTGAAGCCAGGTGTGTGAGCAGTCGCCTCCCCTATGACTGAAGCCAGGTATGTGTGTGCAGTCACCTCCCCTATGACTGAAGACAGGTATGTGTGTGCAGTCACCTCCCTATGGCTGAAGCCAGGTATGTGTGTGCAGTTGTCTCCCCTATGACTGAAGACAGGTATGTGTATGCAGTCACCTCCCCTATGACTGAGGCCAGGTATGTGTGTGCAGTCACCTCCCCTATGACTGAAGCCAGGTACGTGTGTGCAGTCACCTCCCCTATGACTAAAGCCAGGTATGTGTGTGCAGTCACTTTCCCTATGACTGAAGCCATGTATGTGTGTGCAGTCACCTCCCCTATGACTGAAGCCAGGTATATGTGTACAGTCACCTCCCTATGACTGAAGCCAGGTATGTGTGTGCAGTCACCTCCCCTATGACTGAAGCCAGGTATGTGTGTGCAGTCATCTCCGCTATGACTGAAGCCAGGTATGTGTGTGCAGTCACCTCCCCTATGACTGAAGCCAGGTATGTGTGTGCAATCACCTTAGCATATAAAGTATTTTTTTAAGATACATACGTGCAATTTTGTTTTCATAAAACCATGTTGGTGATACAAACACATTGCATCATTTAAAATACTTTGGGGGCGGTTCAATATCACAAAATGACGTGACAGGTTCCCTTTAAAGAAATGCCAATCCGCTAGTACTAGAAGGTAGTACTGCCTGGCGTATACTCGTGATGCTACTGACCCCTTGTGGCCGGTGTGAGTCATAGCAGCCAGGACACTACTTGTTGTCACTCGCTTCAGTCAGAGGCCTGGAATTCCCTGCAGTGTATGTACATGTTTTTGATTGACAGCCCTTACTCTCTGTAAGCCCCAGGAATGCCGGAGTAATGTCTCTACCTTTGTTAGTTGGCTCTGGGAGTGGACGGCTGTGACAATATCACACGTTCTAGCTTTACCCTTAGTGACAAGTAGTCTAATGAATGTAATTGTGATTCCCATTCAGATATACCTAATGCGGAGTTGAAGAACGTGAAGCTGCAGATTTGGATATATAATGTCGATTATATTGGATCTCCCTCCATTTTTGCACAAATAATTCTTATACCTAAGAAATTACCAAATATAATTTAACAACTTTGGGACTTAAAGGGAATCTGGCATCAGGTTTTTGCCAACTAATCTGAGAGTAGCATAATGTAGGGCCAGATACCCTGATTCCAGTGATGTGCCACTTGCTGAGCTGCTCTGTGTACTTTTGATAAAATCACTGTTTAATCAGCAGGAGGTTATCATTAGAGGACTTCTTGGCCTGCTGCATATTCATGAGCTTTGATTGGTAGCTTTCTGTGTACACTGTATATGGGCAGCCAATCAGTGGTGTGGGCGGGGTTACAGAGCTCCACACTCCAATAACGTGTAGATCTGCAGCAGAGAAAATTATAGCAATCAGCTCAGTAAGTGACATATCACTGGAATCAGGGTCTCTGCTGCTCTCACATGGGATGGCAAGAACCTGGTGACAGATTCCCTTTAACTGGTGGTTTTGATCCCAGATGAAAATGCCCTTTAAGAGCTAGTAGCGTAGTCCATGGACATGATCTTACTTTTAATGCTGCTTTTATCCTTATGTCCCAGTGTATGCAGGAGACTCATCGTTTTGGCAGCCCAGCTATAATCCTGTGGAAATACAGAGATATCCACAATCAAAACCCTCGGTTGCACCACCTATTCCGCCTCTTCCAAGACAACCGGAGCAGGAGCCGTTATTTGGTGGGTTTCCATTCCTTTGGAATCTAACAGGAGAGCTCCAATCCCCCCCTGTTATAACAGCCGCAACCTGGATGATTTTCTCCCACAACCATCTCCCTGCCACGACCAATACACTGCCATCAGCTATTATCCCTCACAGCTCATGCAGCCTAAAGGCGTACCTTACCCATCCGAGAACGGAGTCCGACGTCTTAACGTACGACTGAGCGTGGCACAGCCCTCATACGCCGACTGTAGTGTCCCACCAATGACCAACTCAAATCTCCGGGCTCCGGATCTGGCAGAGAGTGACTATGGCAGCTGTGAAGAAGTTATGTTTTAAAACTGACATTGTAGAGTTGCCTAAATCAGCAGACCTAAAGAAAGGAACGAAAGAGGCTACACACGAGATTGCTGCAGTAAGACTAAATGATATAGTTCCGCTGCAGCAAAAAATTGGGAACCGCGATGGGGTTCTCATCCGTGCCATCGTAAGGAGAAATTGTGTTTTAGCACCATGATGCTGAGTAATACGGTGGAGAATGTATTCATTCAGTTTGTGGAATAAAGAAACTATGGACACAAGGTAGTATCCTGCAATGAGAGAGTACAGAACTCAAATATTCCTATAACATGCTGAGCATGTCCCGAAAAAGCTGCATGGCACACAGTATTATTACCTCTGGCAGGGAATTTAGTTGTGAGCCCTTTGAAGGTGAACGCACCTTAAAGTCTTTTTTAGCAAAGAGAAACTATTTTGTAGAACAATGAATTTCATGACTAACTGCCATCACCAGGATGTACACAAATATTACAACAGTGATATGGCAAATTATGTATATTGTGTATGCTGCCATTGAGGGCAATGGGCACTTCTTATCCCTCCATAAATGTATAATATTGTTATATTGTGTCTTTTGGTGTATATAGCTGTATTTTTAAAAACATTAAAATATAATTTTTTATAAATGCTTCTGTTAATGTGAATATACAGTATTATGCATTAGATGGGGCAGCAGCTCTATCACATCGGGCGATTCTAGAACATGTCCAATTATATATTACTCCTGCTACTAATCGCAGCGACACCAAGGAGGGGTAAGGGAGCCTGCTGATGAGCGGGGTGGCCTTGGCTTGGCAGGTGCTGCTGCTAGCCATTCCCCTGTGCGCTCTCTCTCTACTTGTGCTGTCTCAGTCCCCTGTATGCTCTCTCCCCTTGTGCTGTCTCTCTCCCTTTGCACTCTCTCTCCTTGTGCTGTCTCTCCTCTTATGCGCTCTTTCCCCTTGAGCTGTCTGTCTCCTAGTGCTCTCTCTCTTCTTCCTGTGCATGCTCTCTCCCCTTGTGCTGACTTGCCTGTACCCTGTGTGCACTCTCCCCTTTTGCTGTCTTTCCTCCTTGTGCTCTCTCTCCTGTTGTGCTGTCTCTCCCTGTGTGATCTCTCTTCCCTTGTGCTGTCCCTCTCCTCTATGCGCTCTCTCCCCTTGTGCTGTCCCTCCCTCTTATGCGCTCTCTCCCCTTGTGCTGTCTCTCTCCTAGTGTTCTCTGTCTTCCTCCTGTGCATGCTCTTTCCCCTTGTGCTTGCACTTTCTCCCTTTGTGCTGTTTCCCCCCCCCAATGTGCTCTCTCTCCTGTTGATCTGTCTCTCCCATGTGAACTCTCTCTTCCCTTGTGCTGTCTCTCTCCCCCTGTGCGCTCTCTCTCCCCTTGTGCTGTCTCTCCCTCCTGTGCGCTCTCTCCCCTTGTGCGCTGTTTCACTCACCCCTGTGTGATGTCTTTCTCCCTGTATGCTGAGGAACTAGTAAAGCTAATTAATACTATATGTGGGTTTGGGGATCTTGGAAACAAAAGGGGAGACCTAGATTTATGAAAGCATGGCAAATCTACCCGACACCGGCAAAACCATCTAAAAATGTACCTCCAGAAAGTTTCTTGAGGGTGATGCCGAGATGCTTGGTCATCAGATGGGGGCAGTAGTGTGTCCAATCAAGCATTCGGGGTAAAGGCCGACTCACTGAACCAAAGTAGAAAGTTGCTGAATAAATTGGACTCATGCCCCGAAAGATCCTTGGTAGCCACCTACAACGTTGATTTCAATGGTTGTCATGCAACAATTCACCAACAAGTAAACACCAAGAGACTCCAAGTGGAACCTTCACGACCCGTGACGCAGCATATGCGTCATGAAAACAAGTTCGTTCCTGACCTTGGACGCATGTGCTGCGTCATCGCGGGTTTCCCTTGCTGCGGCTCTATTAACCGTGGTCACTAAGGGGTTAAAGACGATGAATAATACCAAAATGCTGCAGTGGCGTAACTAGGTTTGCCGGCGCCCGGGGCAAAGATCTATTTTGGCGCCCCCCCCCAAAGCACGTGAGGACCGGGGAGGGGGTGTGCTGTCAGTTTTCAGCCCCGCCGCCCCTGCTGCACCCTTGGTTGAGGATCGGGGGGGGGGGAGGGGGGGAAGATGGTCTTTGTGCTTGCCGGTTTCGGCCCCGCCGCCCCTATTGCAGCCATGGTTGGGGAGGGGCAGGGGAGGGGGTCACAGATCGGGGACTTTCTGCTTTTTGGAAACATTCAGCACCTGAACCAGAAGGCAAGACGTCACCTCTGTACACAGCACTCTATGCCGGCCTCACACTACAGCTGCCAGCGGCCCTGACACACGTAAGACATCATTATACACCAGGCCCCACATGTGAGGGCTGCACCTACAGCTGCACATCACACGCTTCCTGAGCATGGGCTGCATTACCTGACAGTTCCGGGATGCTGCTGGAGTACAAAGATGGCCGCCGAGGCATGTCCGGTGACGTCGCGAAGGGCGGTACCATTGCTCCCAGCCAGCAGGGGGTATTATAGATAGGAGCTCAGTGTGCGGCGGGTGCAGACTCCTCCGAAAGTGCCGACCAATCGGGCCCCAAATACAATCTGTGCATATCACACACTGGCAGATGAGTGAGATGTTACAGAGACCGCAGGGCACATGTGATATACACACCGAGCGGGGACGGAAGGGAGCCGCCGGCGCCCCCCGCTGAGTTGCGCCTGGGGCAAAAGGTCCGACTGCACTCCCCTAGATACGCCCCTGTGTTGCTGTGTATAACAAAGTCAGTTTCTTCTGGCTACTCAGGTGTTGGGGTGGAAGAAGCAGTTTTGGATTTTCGATAATTAATTATTCCAGATTACAGGATTATCGCAGATCATCATATGGTGAAAATATAATAATTTCCAGTCAAAACAAAAAAATGTTCAAAGTTGTTTCTGTGGTTTAAGGTCCCAGTCACCTGCCGTCATCTCAGCCCATCAATTATGTCAGCCATCACCTGTTTGATGTGAGGAATCCCACATAAAGGTCAACAGGTGCAGTCAGTCCTTTTACGAGGAACCACCTATAATTTCAGGTCATCCACGTTAGTTTCAAGTGGTGAAATCCTGTTTGAATTAGTTACGGCCTTATGTGATCAAGACATAGAATACCAGGTATTAGAGCGATCAATGGCTGCTTGTTTGATGACATCATGTAAATAGACACAAGTTGGGACAGTGACACAATGACTTAATGACAGGACAAGTTTCAGCAATCTCTTTAAGGTATAATAGTAGAGATGGTTAAAACATAGAAATTCCTGGAACTTTACGAGTGTAAGGTCATAGGCTTTATCCAACCAGAGCCTTCAAGTGGCTACAAGATCCTTCAATGGTCAACGAAGTCTACCCAACCCTCCGTGACTGGTCAACAACCAACAACTTCCAAACGTGGTTTATAAATGTCTCTGCTTGGTGCCCTTGTGGACCGGTCGCCAATAGATGACGCAGCAGCTGGGATCGGTAAGTCGGTCACCCCAAACACACACCCAACCACTCCGATCCCAAGACTAGGGATTCTATGCCCAGCAACCGGATGGTGGGAGGAGACAGGTGGAGGGTGGGAAAGTTAGGTCAGGACCCGGTTATGGGAGGCAACAAAAGGTGACAACACCAAGTTCAGTGAGCAGTGAGCCGAGGGAAGTGGAGTCGTCAAATTCAGTCAGAAGGAAAGGCAAGAAGGCCTGTGCCACCATGAGGCTTCTCAGGTCCCGGGCTGCAGCAGACCGTGATGAGAGACAGAAAGGGCTCTAGGTGTGCTCGAATTAGTGGGGACACTGAGGGGCTGGGGCCGGAACCAGAGAGCCGTCTCTGCTGAAGAGGCCAGGAAGCTCTATGCTCCAACCACGAACACCGGCAGGGTGCAGGGTCTTTATGTCCCGCGACTCAACCTCCAGCACAGTGAAAAGAAGGCCGCCGTACTAGGGTTAGGGGACCCGGCTGGTCGCCCACTGAAAGTCTGTGGCCGCTGGATCGTAGCTAGCGTGCGGACAGACCGAAAGGCCCATGAAAAGAACACGAAAGGGGGTGATTTTGATGAGCCATCCCGGCTGCTTAGGCAACACCAGAGCCACCACTGTACTGTCTGTAAACTAACCATCTGCCAAGAAAGCAAGTAAACCAGGTTAAAGCTCAATGCTGTGTGAGACTGTGATTACTGCGCCTGAAGAGAGATAGACTGATTTCATGAACTGGCAGCAGGAGACTGCCTGACTGTGCCCATGAACCCTACACCCCTGACGAGCCCTGCACTACAACAGACTATTTGGTTGCCCTGGGGACGCGCTCTTCCCATGGAGAGCCCAACCATCCTTGCTGATACTCCCATCATCCCCAGAGGTCCCGACTGCAGCAGCTGCAATACCAGCTCCATTCCACGGGTGGCGTCACAATACTCTTTTCTTTTATTTTATTTTTATAAATTTTTCCAATTCTCCTTCTTAACTGCTTGCCCGACGATGGGATCACGGACCGGATCACGCGACCGGGACATCCCGCAGCTCCAGACGACGAGAGGGCCCAGTTCCGAGTACCCCACAGTCCTTGCCAGGGGCGAGACATCTGTACGGCACAATAAAGTAAACAGATTATAACAATGTTGACATCATAATGGCACATCAAAAATTTTCCTCAATGTAGGTCTGTGTGCTGAAAATCCCATCAATTGGTAAAATGAAGTGACAGAAGAGGTCAACTATGCATGGTGCTTCTTCACCTCTCAGAGAGGAAGGAGAGTGGTGCTAGTAGACACCAATGGTCAGACCTTCAGCAATCTGATTCTGGTGACCTACCCCAGGGGAACTCCATGCCTCAGGTTTTCAGGGTTTCCTTAGAATTGCACAGATGATAATAGAATCACCTGCACTGGTGATGATTCCAATCCCTTTGCAATACTAAGGAAATCCTGAAAACATTAATCGTGCGCAGCTCTTGAGGACTGGATTTCCCTAGCCCTGACCTACTCCATAGATTGGTGCAAAATGCAAGAAGTGGACAAACCTATTGAGTGCAGAATTTTGGGCTTAAAACAAAATGATTAGGCTTGAAAGCAATAAGGAAGGATTATTATTAGTGATGGGTGAACCCAACCAGACTTTTATTTTTAAAGTTTGAGATTGGGGTCAGACATGACTCGAACTTGAGTCCGAACCCCGAACTATGCGTTTAAAGTTATGGGATAGGGGCAGGGGCTGAAAAAAGAAAGAAGCTAGTTATTAAACATAAGCATTATACTTACCAGTGTCCTCCCGCTTGTACTTCCGGGCCACTCATTAACTTCCTGGATATTCACTTCATCAGAACACAACAGCCGTCACAAAGAATGGGCGTCTGTGATTGGCTTTTGGAGTAATCTGGAATCAGTCCATACTTTCTAGCATGATTGGCTGTTGGAGTAACCTGAAAACTGCCCTATCACAGACGTCTATTCTCTGTGACAGTGTCTGTGATTGGCTGTTGGGCCCCTTACCCATTGCCTGACATCAGGGGCGGACCAACCGTGGTGCAGCTGGTGCAGCTGCACCAGGGCCCCGACCGGCTAGGGGGTCCCTAAAGCTTGCAGGGGGGCCCCCAGCTGACCCCCGTAACCATGATGTCAGAGGAGGGTCAGGCAAGGGAAGCTTCCTGCTTCCCATGCCTGATCCCACCCCTCCTCTCATCTGCCCAGGATCCCGGCTCCCAGTAATGCACACGCCCGCACAGCATCGCAGGGTAGGTAGGAGAGCCAACGGCCCCCCCGCCCGGTCCCCGCCGACGGCCGCCAGCACCCCCAAGCCCCCCCCTCGGTCCTCGCCGGCGGCCGCCAGCACCCCCCCTTCCCGCTTCTCAGTATGGCTGCACCAGGGCCCTCGGGGCCATAGGTCCGCCACTGCCTGACATTATAGTATTGTAAAAATAAATACTTTTAAAAACATGATGTAGCGCTTTGCTGTATGGTTTATTCTCAGCACAGATAAAGCTGACAGCTACAAGTTGCCACCCCCAGCTTCCTGGCTTTACCTAACTAAGCAATCGCAGCCTGGAGCCGCCACTGAAAATGGCGCCATTTTCAGATGCTTTACCCAGCTCTTCCAGCAGCCCTGGTGGCGATGGCACGCTGTGTAATAAAGGGGTTAATGTCAGCTTTGTATTGGCAGCTGGCACTAAGCCCGAAATTCATAATGTCAGGCCAATTTTAGACTTTCCTACTGTGAATCTCTAGTAAATATTATAAAAAACACAACACCAAGAAAAAATCTTTTAATTGCAATAAAACACAAAAGACTTCCTTGGTTCCCATTTTTAATAACCCAAAATAAAACCCTCTGATGATAATCCACAGGTTGACACACAGGAACGTCCGATCACCATGCACACTGCCGAGAAAATGTTTTTTGCTTTGGGTTATTAAAGATGGAAACCAAGGATTCCTTTTGTGTTTTATTGCAATTAAAATATTTTTTCTTAGTGTTGTGTTTCTTTGAATGTTTACTAGAGATTCATAGTGGGCGAGTATTGCATTGACCCAACATTAATCATTTTCGGCTTAGTGCCAGCTGCCAATATTAAGCTTCCATTAACCCCTTTATTACTCAGCATGCCATTGCCACCAGGACCGCTGGAAAAGCCGGGTTAAGTGCCTGAAAATGGCGCTACAAAAGTGCACCATTTTCAGGTGCGGCTACAAGCTGCGATTTTCAGCGTGGAGGGCCCAGGACGCTTGCGCCTTACCGTGCTGAGAATCCCAGCCCCCAGCTGCCTACCTTGACTGGCAATCAGAAATAGTACGAAGCCCACACATCTATTTGTTTTTTTATCTATTTAAAAATTTTTAAAAAGGGCTTCTCTATATTCTTTAAACCAATAAAATTTTTATTGAAAAATATTCAATATTAATAAACAAAGCATAACAAAGCCCGACGGGCAAAAACAAAAACTTAGAGCACTGGGGAAGGGAAAAAAGGGGGAGGAGGGGGGGGGGCAGGAAAGAAACCAACGTATACTTACAAGGGGACAAGGGAGGGGAGACAGTGTTGGGCATCCCTATATTTTGATTGCAAGCAAGGATAAAGACAGGCAGTTTGGGGCGGCAACTTGTAGCCATCTGCTTTAGCTATACCGACAATAAAAAAATACACGGTTTTTTTCATTTATTTATTTTTACAGTACTATAATATGGAGTCCACTGGGACGGGGTACTCGGTACCGGACCAGGGTATCACGGGGGTTATCACGGCGGTCCTTGGTCCGGACCGTTTTCCAAGCCCACACGTAAAAGAGGATTATTTACAGGGGATTGTCGCGACGCCACCCACGGGTTGTGGTCAGTGAGGGGACCACCGCTGCTGCTGTTCCCGCCAGGAGGATGGATGGATGGTGCTGCAGCTAGATGGATAAGCCTGCCGTGGGTCGGGGCTGCTCCTGACAGGGTGTGAAGATGTAATAAAGTTCAATGTGCAGGGAATCACACACGGGAGACTTAAGCAGGGTTCACCGGGTTTTACTTCTTAGTACAGTTCACACAGTTAACTCCATATACTCTCTGAACCCTCTGCAGCCAGGTTTCATTTCTGAGACCCTTCACTCTCTGAAACCTCTCAGGCTTTCCTCTCCTCTGCTCTTCCCGTGGGCTGTATGATGGCAGCTCAGTCCCTTGTTTGGCTTCCCCGGTGTATGGGCAGCAAGCCTGGGCCCTATATGCTGCTCTTTCTCCAGCCCGTCTGTTGGATGACCAGACCTGGAATCTGTGTCTCCCCGTCGGTGTGTCCGTGTACCGGCGTGTAGCTACGGTCACCCAGAGCCGACTCTCTGGTCCCAGCCTAGCCTTGGGTGTCCCTATCTCTCAAGGGATCACCGGGCTCTCTCCTACCCGTGTAACTACCTGGGTACGCCAGGGGAGTCTGTCCTGCTAGTAGTTTGTCAGCGCTGCCGTCTTCCACGGACCCAGCTGCACTGGTCCAGTCTCAGTCGTTCCCTTCCTTTGGGCTGCAGGCTATGGAGCGGGCTTTCTCTCCAGGGAACGGTGTCTCGCAGGATTCTGCGCCTCCAGGGAGCCAAAGACCTTCAGGGAGGTGTCTCTCTGTTTGTGCTGTTCTTTTCTGCTCGGCACCCTCTGGCCTACTTGGTCTTTACTGCTCAGCCCTCTTAGGCCTACTAACTAACTCCTCCTAGTGTTCCCCCTTTTGTACCTGGTTCATTACCTTGACTATGTCCCACCCATTTGTGACTGGCCCTACCACCCCTTGCCCGCCTAGAGTCCCGGGCTCCGAGTTGGGTCTTGTGTCTGTGGGTGTGTGTTATGAAGGTGTTCTGTATGAACTGTCTCCACCTGCCTGGCTGCAGTTCCTACCTGTGCCCACCCTGGTCACAGGGGCGCCACAATAATATCAGTCAATGGGTGAGGAGCCCAACAGCCAATCATAAATGCTGTCACAGAGAATAGGCATCTGTCATTGGCTAGACAAGACTAATGAAACATGCACACAGTGAACATGTCTGTAGGACAGTGTTCACACCAACAAAAGACTGAATCACAAAAAACAGTCAAACAAACGTGTAAAAATAATCTGCAGTCAGTCCAAGTCAGACATTGGACCTGTCTGGATCCTGCTCATTTTAGGTACCAATACACATGGTCAGGTTTTAAATACCTCAGATAGGGACTGCTCTGACATGGGTTACCTTGAAGTTGGTAGAGCAGCTTAGTATACATTTTTTGCAAAAAACCCTGTATTTTCCTTTTTCAGCAGCACTTGCTTTTTACTGTGTTTTTTTACAACAGAGTATTTTTGACTGTTTTTTGTGATTCAATCTGTCATTGGCTGTTGGAGTAACTTGAAAACTGTCCATACATTCTAGTATCTACCATACTAGAATGTATGGGTTGATTCCAGATTACTCCAAAAGCCAATCACAAACGCCCATTCTCTATGACAGCGTCTGTGATTGGCTGTTCCGCCCCTCAGCAGTGAGTACCCAGGAAGTTTATAAGCAGCCTCAGAAGTACAGGCGGAGGGACGCTCAGTGGCCAGTAAGTATAATGCTTATGTTTAATCAATATCTGCTTTCTTTTTACAGCTCCCCCGCCCCCGAACTGTAACACGGGCTTCCCAGGGAAGTCCACATTTGGGGTCTGTGCACAAACACTAGGTGTTCGGTACGGACACTGACCTTTACAGTTCGGGTTCGTCTATCACTAATTATTATCTCTGTTGATATTATTATTGTTTATTATCATTAGAATGCCATTTATTCCATGGCACTTTCCATATGAAAAGAGGTATAAACAGTAGAAACAAGTACAATATTTGAAACAATATAATGCACAGACAGGTACAGAAGGGGAGAGAACCCTGCCCCCGAGGGCTCACAGTCTACAGGAGATGGACGAGGATACAGTAGGTAAGGAGAGAGGACACTGTCCGAGAGGGCTCACAGTCTACAAGGGATGAGTGAGGATACAGTAGGTGAGGAGAGAGGACCCTGCTAGTGATGGGCGAATCCTAAATTACTCGGAATCGCTTGACTCTAGCGAGTCCGAGCACAGGACTCGCTACTCGTTGCGAGTCTAGCGAGTCCAATGTTAAGTGTCGTGCCTTAGAAATACGTGCATTTAGTTTGCTTGAGAAAATATATTGTTTGCTTGTTCAGCAATGATTTATCCCATAGCGCCATCTGTTGACAATGTTCCCACATTACATTATGTTTACTGCATAGTCTAATTTTGGTCCCTCCATGCCTATGTAATCCCATGAGGTCGTGCTCCTGGCTCTGCCCCTTCTCCAGCAGCCATTACAGCCTCATACAAGCTGACATCCTGACATGCTGACCCTTCTCTCCCTGGATTTTAGCTTATCTGCATGTTTCCCTCAACATAGCACAGTCGGTGAGTTTAATATGCTACTGCCCACCTAAATGTACAATGTAGCTACTGTTGTTTATCATCTTATCGTTCTTCTGCCATTGTACATATTGTGTATTCGCCGTATCGTGCAATCACATTGTGTGACCTGTAACAATGTAATGTTTTGCACTTCGTATATGCTTATGTTGTACTGAGAATTTCTATTTGTTTTTTCTAGTTTTACACTTAACCTATTAATAAAAGTTGAAAAGGACCCCAGCGTCCATGTCAATGCATTGATGGGAAAGAGTTAACCTGTCTGTCAACTCGTTCTTCAGGAGTACAGAGCGAGGGTGCCAGAACAGTTAATGAATGGGGAAGCGAGTAATAGCGAGTAGTGTGAGATTTACAAATCGCAGATGTGTCTCGGAAGCTTCAGCCTGAAGCAATCCTAGTTTTGCCATTGATTTGCATTGGACTCGTTTACTTTGTAAGTAATCGCTGGGACACTCGCACAGATAAGAATCCTGTCTGCTCAGTGTGCTGGCTGCCACAGCTCCAGGGTCCTAGAGCCCGCCTGCTGCCTGATGTAGCAGAGCTGAGATTGTTCTCAGTCTGCTCATTCCCTGTGTACAGACATGAATGTCTGTGCACAGAGATGATATAGCAGAGCTGAGATTGTTCTCAGTCTGCTCATTCCCTGTACATAGACATCTATATCTATGCACAGGGATGTAGCAGAGAGGACATCGCGTTTTGGACTGCGTCGGACGGAAGAGGATTTTTTTAATTAAAGATGGAGTCCCTAATGGCTTTTTTTTTTATTTCTAATAAAAAAATTTCTCTGTGTTGTGTTTTTTTTAAAACAATTTAATAGGAATTCATGGCGGTCATGTCTAATATTGGCGTGACCGCCATAAATTTCAGGCTTAGGGCCAGCTGATAATACAAAGCAGGCCCTAACCTCTTTATTACTCAGCGTGCCACCGCCACCAGGGCCGCTGGAAGAGCGGGGTTCAGCGCCAGAGGATAGCGCTTCAATGAACGCGCCATCTTCTGGGGAGGCTGCGGGCTGCAATTTGCAGCGGGGGGTGCCCAGAAAGCTTGGGCATCCCTGCGCTGCGGATTCCAGCCCCCAGCTGCTTAGCTGTACCTGGCTAGACATAGAAATTGCGCGGAGCCCCACGCATTTTTTTTTAATTATTTCATGAAATTCTGAGATTCTGACTCTGACTCTGAGACTCTGACTCTGAGACTCTGACTCTGAAATTCATGAAATAATAAAAAAAAAATGCGTGGGGCTCCGTGCAATTTCTATGTCTAGCCAGGTACAGCTAAGCAGCTGGGGGCTGGAATCCGCAGCGCAGGGATGCCCAAGCTTTCTGGGCACCCCCCGCTGCAAATTGCAGCCCGCAGCCGCCCCAGAAGATGGCGCGTTCATTGAAGCGCCATCCTCTGGCGCTGAACCCCGCTCTTCCAGCGGCCCTGGTGGCGGTGGCACGCTGGGTAATAAAGGGGTTAATACCAGCTTTGTTATACAAGCTGGTATTAAGCCCGAGATTCTTAATGTCAGGCCACGTTTGACCCAGCCACTAAGAATCTCCAATAAAGGGTTAAAAAAAACACAACACAGAGAAAATTTTTTATTTGAAATAAAAAAAAAAAGCCATTAGGGACTCCATCTTTAATTAAAAAAATCCTCTTCCATCCGACGTAGTCCAAAACGCGATGTCCTCTCTGCTACATCCCCTGTGCATAGATATAGATGTCTATGCACAGGGAATGAGCAGACTGAGAACAATCTCAGCACTGCTACATCATCTCTGTGAGCAGGCGGGCTCTAGGACCCTGGAGCTGGCAGCCTGCACACAGAGGAGACAGCTGGACTCGGCTCGCAAAGAAACAGCAGTTACTTTGCGAGTTTCCCTGCTATCACTGGCACAGTAGCAGAGTCTAATGCAAACAATGGCAATCCTAGTTTTGTCAGCGTTTCTGACAAAACTAGGATTGATATTGATTTGCATTGGACTCGTGCGAGTAATCACTGGGAAACTCGCAGAGTACCGAGTCCTGCGAGTCCCTTACTACTCGCCGAGTAACGAGTCCTAGCGAGTAGATTCGCCCATCCCTAGACCCTGCCCAAGAGGGCTCACAGTCTACAAGGGATGGGTGAGGATACAGTAGGTGAGGAGAGAGGACCCTGCCCATGAGGGCTCACAGTCTACAAGAGATGGGTGAGGATACAGTAGGTGAGGAGAGAGGACCCTGCCCACGAGGGCTCACAGTCTACAAGGGATGGGTGAGGATACAGTAGGTGAGGAGAGAGGACCCTGCCCACGAGGGCTCACAGTCTACAAGGGATGAGTGAGGATACAGTAGGTGAGGAGAGAGGACCCTTCCCGCGAAAGCTCACAGTCTATAAGAGATGGGTGAGGATACAGTAGGTGAGGAGAGAGGACACTGCCCGAGAGAACTCACAGTCTACAAGGGATGGGTGAGGATTCAGTAGGTGAGGAGAGAGGACCCTGCCCACGAGGGCTCACAGTCTACAAGGGATGGGTGAGGATACAGTAGGTGAGGAGAGAGGACCCTGCCCACGAGGGCTCACAGTCTACAAGGAATGGGTGAGGATACAGTAGGTGAGGAGAGAGGACCCTGCCCACGAGGGCTCACAGTCTACAAGGGATGGGTGAGGATACAGTAGGTGAGGAGAGAGGACCCTGCCCACGAGGGCTCACAGTCTACAAGGAATGGGTGAGGATACAGTAGGTGAGGAGAGAGGACCCTGCCTGCGAGGGCTCACAGTCTACAAGGGATGGGTGAGGATACAGTAGGTGAGGAGAGAGGACCCTGCCCATGAGAGCTCACAGTCTACAAGGGATGAGTGAGGATACAGTAGGTGAGGAGAGAGGACCCTGCCCACGAGGGCTCACAGTCTACAAGAGATGGGTGAGGATACAGTAGGTGAGGAGAGAGGACCCTGCCCACGAGGGCTCACAGTCTACAAGGGATGGGTGAGGATACAGTATGTGAGGAGAGAGGACACTGCCCGAGAGGGCTCACAGTCTAGAAGGGATGGGTAAGGATTCAGTAGGTGAGGGTAGAGCTGGTCCTGTGGCAGTGTAGTAGACTGAGGGTCACTGCAGGTTTAGGCTTGTAGTAAGAGGTGAGTCTTCAGGTTCCTTTTGAAGGTTTCCACAGTGGGCGGGAGTCTGACATGTTGGGGTAGAGAGTTCTAGAGTATGGGGGAAGCACAGGAGAAATCTAGTATGTGGTTGTGGAAGAGATAAGAGGGGAGGAAAGAATGAGATCATGAGAGGATCGCAAGTTGCCTGTAGGGAAGTACTGGGAGATCATGCTACAGATGTATGGAGGGGACAGGTTGTGGATGGCTTTTTATGTCATGGTTAGGGTTTTGAACAGTCTTTGGGCAATGGGAAGCCAGTGAAGGGCTTGGCAGAGAGGAGACAATGGGGAATAAAGGGTAGACAGGTGAATTAGTTGAGCAGTAGAGTTTAGGATAGATTGTAGGGGTGCAAACGTGCTAGAGGGGAGGCCAGAGAATACCCACTGCACAACTGTTCATGCTGGAGAATGTTACAGGCAGTAGAACATTTTCCATGGCATCTCCAGACTCTGTAACATCTATCACATGTGCTCAGTGTAACCCTACTCTCATCCGTGAAGAGCACAGGGAGCCAATGCAAATCTACCAATCTTGGCGCTCTCTGGCAAATGCCAATCATCCTGCATGGTGTGAGGCTGTAAGCCAGGCCTCCATGGAGTCTGTCTCTCACAGTTTGAGCAGACACATGAATGTTAGTGGTCGGCTGGAGGTCATTTTGCAGGACTCTGGCACTGCTTCTCCTATTCCTCCTTACACAAATGAGGAGGTAGTGGTCCTGCTGCTGCGTTTTTGCCCTCCTTTGGCCCCCCAACATCTCCTGGTATCTACTCCATGCTCTGGACACTGTGCTGACAGACACCACTGTCGTCTTGCCACAGCTCGCATTGATGTGCCTGAGCACCTTCTGTCGGTTGTAGACACCGCCTCATGCTACCTCTAGGGGCGAGGGCAATGACAAAAAGCAAAAGTGACCAAAACAATAGCCAAAAAGGATGAAACCAGATAAATGGTCTGTGGTCACCACCTGCAGTGACGCACCTTTATAGGGGGTGTCTTGTTAATTTCTGATCATTTCTACCTGTTGTCTGTTCCATTTACACAACAGCAGGAGAATTTGATTCACCATCAGTGTTGCTTCATAACTGGACAGGGTTGATTTCACAGAATTGTGATTGACTTGGAGTTACTTTTTTCTCGCTGCAAAATGCAAATACATTTATATAATTTAGACTGAGATTTTCTGCATTTTTTTTGATGGTCTATCTCTCACTATTAAAATTAACCTTCCTGTAAAATTACAGTATATATATATATATATTATATTGTATACAGTTTCTTCCTGAAAATGATTGCAATCACAAATTCTTTGGTATTATTATCTTCATTTAATTTGTCTAATTTAATTTGTCTAATTTGATGTAGGACTACTTCACTGCATCAATGGTTGGAGCCATGGACCATAAAATCCTGAATGACAACCTCCTTCCCTCCGCCAGGAGATTAAAAGCAGGTCGTGGCTGGGTCTTCCAGCATGACAATGACCCAAAACATACAGCCAAGGCAACAAAGGAGTGGTTCAAAAAGAAGCACAATAAGATCATGGAGTGGCATAGCCAGTCTGCAGACCTTAATCCCATAGAAATCTTATGGAGGGAGCTAAAGCTCCGAGTTGCTAAGCGACAACCTCAAAATCTTAATGATTTAAAGAAGATCTGCAAAAAGGAGTGGACCAAAATTCCTCCTGACATGTGCACAAACCTCATTATCAACTACAAAAAACATCTGACTGTTGTGCTTGTGCGACACTTGTTAGGGCCGGGGGGTACTCAGTAACCGGGCCGGTCGGTGCTTAGGAGGTCACATTGGCTCCATTCCCTGGGTGTGAAGTGAAGGGGGATATCTACAGGGTAAAATTTGTGACGCCATATGTGGTACTTGGCCAGGGATGGCCGATGCTGCATGATATGACCGCTGGTGCAAATGGTGGTGCAGCCCAGATGGTTTAGCTCCCCACAGGTGAAGCTGGGCCCCACGGATGGTAAACAAACAGTCTATAGGAGGGACGGGCTCTGACTGTGCAGTTAGTGTAAGAGCGCCAGGTCAAGAGAAAGAAGCAGACACAGACAGTTTGTGAAGTCCTTTACCTTTTACTTGCTGATAGGGCAAGGTCACCCAGCCGGGTGCTGTGCTCCTCCAAAGTGCGGTCAGGTTAGCTCCCAGGTGATCAGGACCGCTCTGCCAAGACATCACTCGTGGTTTTTCCAGGTTGCTCTCTCCCTGTGCTGGATTATCGCCTCGCCTGCCCTGCACCTTCGTGAACAGGGTCCCAGGCTTATGGCTGAGAGTACCTGTATCCCACCTCCATAGTCACTGGACCACAGTAGGCCTCTGCCCTTTCCTCTCTGTTGTATGGATAACTTGTTCTTTTCACTCCATGCAGCGGGGGGGGGGGGGGGTTCCTGGAGTCTTTACTGCAGTCAGAGCAGAAGCTGTGGTTGTTACCGCAGGTTCCAGAACTATTGGGTTCAGGGATAGCACTTTGGCGGCACCTATCTCAGATTTAAAGCGTACCACCCAAGATGACCCACAAACCTGGTGTACTCAGCCCATTCTCCCAGGTACAGGTCTCGGGCGGGGAATACCCTTGACAAATGGGACTCCACATCCCTCTGGTTAACAAAAATTCCTTTTATCATATCGGGCTCACGGATAAAGCCCCACCCCTTATGTAGATCAAAGTTCACTACCGAGCCTTGTTTCCACTCGGACTGGTCAATGGCCTGAGCCTTGCAGACTTTACTCTTCACTTTTAAGTTCATGTCCTCATGGGCCCTGGTGCCTCCGCTCCTCAAACTCCTCCACGGCCTATCGCTGCCGGTGGCACTCTGCTTCGGGAATTATTTCTAATACATCCCCTACACAGGCTTTCGCTGTGTGGGCCTCTCTGGGGAATCTCATCAGCTCGTCTCCCTGTCACACTCAGCGGACGTGGACAGTTTCAGCTTGGGCTTCCCCTCGATTGGGTAAGGGCTCAGGCTGCAGTGGGGCCTGCAAGCTATTCCCCTTGCTACATCTTAAATCTCTGGACACCTTGCCCGGTGTAGGGGCCTGGGGAGGGTCCAAAGGTCAGACTAAGGTGCTTTCAGCTACCGTGGCAATGTCAGTACCTTGGGTCATGGTCATTGCTCCATCGCTGGTTATCCCGAAGCCGGAGTAGGTGGTTCACTGGTTTTCTCCGGAGCCGGGGTAAGTGGTTGCGGCCCAGCCATTGGCTGGGCTACCTTTTCCAACAGGGCTTACCTCTATCTGTTAAATTCGTTCGCTTGCACTCTGCGGAGCCACCGACTTAAGTCCTCCATTTCAGCTTCTAGGAGCTGCAGATCGACGGGTGGCAGAGGTCCCTGGGTCATCCACAGGCCATCGGGGGAGTCCGTCTCCTCAACCCCATCTGTTCTCCGCTACTCGCCATGGTGCTCCTTTCTCTTTGCGCTCTTCTCCCTGCAGCGACCTCTTTCTCTCTCGCCTTTGCAAACGTCTACCACTCTCTCCGCTGTCGGCCACACCAGGGGGCGGAATGACCAAGTGTACAGTCAGGCCCCCTTGGCTCTCTGTTGCCACAGGGGGTGGGATCCATTTTTGATGCTCTGGGCTGGCCCGGCCCACGATGGGAGGCTGCGGCATGCCTCCTGGCCAGCACATAGAATCAACGCATGCCGGTCGCAATTACGCAGTCTTTTAGAGTACAGTCTTTTAAGCACATGTAGCGCCCTGCCAACGCAGGTAACCACATATCTCTCTGCTGCACAGCTGGGTTTCCACAGCAGGGGTACTACTGCAAACAACACCTTCCACCCCGGCACAGTAGGGAGAGCTCAACCTGCTGCACTTAGGCAGGATCCCCTATAAATACTGCTGCTGGGGGCGGAGTAAGTCAGAGTGTGGCAGACGCTAGAAGAGCTGCAGGAGAGTTCTGGTGCCTGGTGCCACGAGTAGGCACAGGCCAGAGACCCAGAGTAGCCCTTCAGTGCCCCACCAGCCTAAGAGAACTGAAGGCAGGGAGAGAAAGGAACCAAAGCAAGGAACAGAAGCAGGGAACAGGCGGCTCAGTCGCTAGCTAGTTCCAAAAGAGAACCGGATATTGGGGATCCGCACTGGTGGGAGAACTCCAAGTCCCACTGAAAACCCCCTTGGCACCGAGGAAGCTCCAGCTACCCGGTCTCCTGGGAGAGTCACAGAGAGGGAGAAAGGACTAGCAGGGCACTGCAGTGCCAGAGAAAGGTCGTCCCGGAGACCGCACAGGAGGAAGAGAGAGAGAGAGATACAGACAGGAGAAGACAGTGGAGGCAAGTTAGGATTTAGTAGACTGTGCTTCAACAAATACACCGAGGAGGAGGCCTTATACCCACTTGCTGTGGGAGCCCACTGTGCAGCCCAGCTACCCGTCTGTGCTCTGGACAATTTACCTAAAGTCATCATTAAAAAAAAGGTAAAGAGACTTCTGCTGTGTGCTTGCATCCTTTCTTCTCTCTAACCGTGCCCCTCCATAGACTACTCCTATACTCCCAAACCGTCCCAGCTCTGCTGCATCCTGTCCATTCCTCACCACTCTGCTCCGGAGGTCCCAGTCCTGCCTGCGGGGACTATACCATCACTGCCGCAATCCCACCGACCTACGGAGGACTGTAGCAGCGCTGGTGATCCCTCACCAGACACAGCAGGTGGCGTCACGACAACTTTGTACATAATCCTTGTAAATAACCCCCTCATTCATTTGACCCTCAGGGCCACGGCCTCGGGCAAGCCACCCGTGACATCCCAGACAGACTGAACCCGAGCCCGAGAGCTGAGTACCCGAGCCCTGGGTGCGCGTCACACACAGTCCTTTAGGTGCATGGGACCCGGTGTTAGTGGGGGTCCAGATTCTGTTCGAGATGCCCAATGCGACGCCCATTAGGGCTGGGGGGTACTCTGTAACAGGGCCAGTCGGTGCTTGGGAACTCACGGTGTCAGTGACCTGGCTCCATGGCCCTGGGAGTGCAGTGAAGGGGGATATTTACAGGGAAAAGTTTGTGACATCACCTGCGGTACCTGGCCAGGGATGGTCGACGCTGTAAGATATGACCACTGGGGCAGATGGTGGTGCAGCTCGGATTGTATAGCTCCCCACAGGTGGAGCTGGGCCTCAGAGATGGTAAACAGTCTATAGTAGGGACGGGCTCTGATGGTGCAGTTCATGTAAGAGCCACAGGGCAAGTGAAAGAAGCAGACACAGACAGTTTGTGAAGTCCTTTACCTTTTTACTTGCTGATCGGGCAAGGTCACCCAGCCGGGTGCTGTGCTCCTCCAAAGTGAAGTCCGGTTAGCTCCCGCTCTGCCAAGACACCACTCGTGGCCTTCCTGTGTTGCTCTCTCCCTTCACTCGATTCTCACCACGCCTGCCCTGCGCCTTCATGAACAGGGTCACAGGCTGATGGCTGTGGGCCTTGTCGGGCGACTGCAGTGGTTTATTCCCCGACCATAGATCTAGCCACTGCTTTGCAGATTATTCACAGGTAGTGGCCACTGCTCCTGCAAATGCAGTGGCCTCCGGTCAGGACTTGGAGTACCCAAACCAGATCGTGGCAAGTCCCCTCTGGCAACCAGTCGCTCAGCTCGACTCTGTCTGGCACCGGATACGGGGCACACAGGTGGATCCCCCACTCCCGTGATGCCTTCCTCCTCTCGACTCCTCTCTTTCCTTCCCTCTCCAACTTCTGCTAACCCCTCCTCCAGCCAGGAGATGGGGCACTCCCTAAAAAGGGTCCGCCCAAATCCCCCAACCTGGATTTGGGATGGTGTTGTGTGCAAACTATGTGTCTTGGGTTTACAACCCTCTCATCTGGGAACGGTGACACCACACCTATGAAGTAGGTGCAGCATCACTGTAGCGACCAGTGCCCAGGGGCGCCACACTTACCAACAAGGGTTTTGCCACCAAGTATTAAGTCTTGTTTGCTAGAGGGATCAAATACTTATTTCTCTCAGGAAAATGCAAATACATTTATTTAATATAGACAATATGATTTTTTTTGGATTTTTATTTTTGATATTCTCTCTCTCTTTGTTAAAATGATCCTACCCTTATAGACTGTTCATGTCTTTATCAGTGTGTTCATTTACAGAATCAACAAGGGATCAAATACTTATTTTCTTCAGTGGGTATATAGGTTTATTTATATTTATATATACATATATGTAGTGGATTTATTTATATTTAAGTCAAAGCCTGTTTTTTTTACTTTTTTTGTATGTTATGATGTTCATGGTTTGCGTAAAATCATTTGATGCTTTATTAATTTTTACCATCACAGATGTGGAAATTCACCTGTCACCCATCAATGGGAGATGCAATTTTTTATTGCTTGTTTCGAACTATACAGTCAGCAGATATCTTGCAAAAAATGCAACAACGCAATAAACGCGCACTCCAAAAAATCATTAAATTAACCCCATATTGCTTATTGCACTTTTTTTTCCCAAAAGCACATACACATTCATGTACTATCTCCCTATGGAGAAATGCATTCACCTTCAGTATCTGTTCAATTATAAAAAGTACAAGATAGAAAGGTGAGAAGTGGAGACTGCAGCGTAGACCCCAGTGCACACTATGAATAATTCTGGATTATACTGACTCCTTAATGCCTTTACACAAATACTCTAAAATGACAAGGTAGTGATCTGCTCCAGCTCCTATAGCCTTAATTCCCCGTATTCAAGAAGGGTCTTTGCCCTTTATATGATGGAATAATTATAGTACAATCCATAGGCTCTAGCTGTCACTCTGGAGGAAGAGGACCATGAAAAGCTGAATGGAGGAAATGCTAAATCCCACCCATTGTGTGATGCAGGGAAGAGGAGATTGAGGAGTCCCTTGTATTTCTGACTCTGACAGATTGAAGTGAAGGACGTACCAGCTACAAGATGTCTTGACAGTATCCACCATGTAGGGGGGAGACGGAGGATGCACTGTCGGTCAGGGGAATGGAACAGGTGGTCCCTACCCAGAGCCGGCACTCACCTGGGGACCCCGAGGAAGGAGAGTATCCCACCTGGGTGCTCAGCACCCTCACTACAATCCTCATTGTGACCATCAGTGGTGACATCTTTGGGAACCTTCTGGTCATCACATCCGTCTTCAGGAACAAGAAACTTCGCAAAGCAGGTACATTTTACTTTTTTTTTAATTATTAAAATTTAGATACATTTGTTGGGTTTCATGGAGTCGTGCACACACATGTATAACTCATCCATCTATACATGAAGCTTTTGTCTTCTAGAATTAGAACATTTTAATTTTAGAACTTTTAAAAAAAGTTTTGTATAGGCGAAGTTTTGAAACATCTCAAATTCCCCCAAAAGTCATAATTTTAGTTCTCAATAGTTTTGGATATCTATGAGAACACAGGCAACATGACTTAGACATTGGCTGCGTTATAGGATTCATTTATGTCCTAGAATCAATGAAGGTTCCATCCTGGGAGCTCAGGTATGAAGACACAATGCCCGAGTGATGACAGCCATGTATGTGCTAGGGCTTGCTAACATGCTGCAAAATACCAAAATTCAGTATTTTACACTACCTGCAAAGTGAGCGAGTACTCTGAAATCTCATGTATCTCAGAAGTGCAGTTACACCAGGCAGTTAAACGGGGCAGGAAACGGGTAAGTCATGCAAGACAAACAAACAGATATGCAATTTGTTCACTTGTACTGCAATTATGTATTCACTATGTAAACCCCGGACTACTCATCACTACTGACCTCTCACCCACCACTACAGCTCTCCTTCCCGCTGCATCTGACCCACGCTACTCTCATTCCCCGCTCACCATCCACAATGTATCCCCTCCTTTGCACTCTCACTCCCATCCTTCTCCACTTCCTGCTACCCCCGCTCATCCCTCCACCCAGCAACAAAGTACTTATCTCACCCTCCATTCTACCTAGCCACCTTACCCACTCCTCTGAACTATTCCTTCACTTTCAATCCTCCATCTCCAATCAGGCACGGCCACCACGTAAACTCTCATGCTCCCACCTGCTAACCCTCTCCCTGCTCCTCCTACTCGCTGGCGACATTTCCCCTAATCCCGGCCATCCCCGCCACATCCCCACAGTCACCTACACCCTACCCCCATGTCCCATCACCAACTCTCATAACCCCACCATCACTCACCCTCGCAACCTGACCAACCTTAGACCCATCCCCCAGCCCCTGCTCCTCTAATCTCCCTGCCAGGCGCACTCTGGAACGCCCGCTCAGTCTGTAATAAGCTCACAGACATCCATGAACTCTTTATTTCTAATAAACTCTCATTCCTTGGCATCACAGAGACCTGGCTCACCCCTCCGACACGGCCTCCCCTGCTGCACTATCCTACGGCGGATTCAATCTCTCCCACACACCCCGCCCCTCTGACAAACATGGCGGAGGTGTCGGCATACTCCTATCCGACACCTGCTCCTTCACCCCTATCCCATTACCCCCCTCTGTTACTCTCCCATCTTTCGAAGCCCACTCTGTCCGCATCTTCTCCCCTGTAACCTCCAGCTAGCCGTCATCTACCGCCCCCCTGGATCCATCCCCACCTTTCTCGACCACTTTACCACCTGGCTACTTCATTTCCTCTCTACTGACATCCCCACCATCATTATGGGCGATTTCAATATCCCCATTGACACTGGCCACCCAACCGCCTCTCAACTTCTTTCCCTGACCTCCTCCTTCGGGCTCTCCCAATGGTCCTCCTCTGCCACCCACAAAGATGGCCACACGCTGGATCTCATCTTTACCCGTCTTTGCTCCCTTACTAATCTCACAAACTCAACCCTCACCCTGTCTGACCACAATCTGCTGACCTTCTCTTCCCTCACCTCCCCTACTACATCACCTCCTCTCTGCAAACTTGATCATCCCCGCAGAAACCTAAAACACATTGATCTACACTCACTCTCAGAATCCCTTCTCTCTCTCGCCAACATAACATCTACACGTGACACAGACACTGCCACCACCCTCTACAACACCACATTAACAAAGGCGCTCGACCTAGCAGCCCCCCTCACACACCACGCTGCACGCACTGATACGCAACCCTGGCACACCACCCTCACTAAAGACCTGAGACGGGCATCCAGGGTCGCCGAGAGGCGATGGAAAAAATCACGTTCCACTGAGCATTTTGCGCTGTTCAAACAGTCCCTCATCGCCTTCAAGACTGCACTTGCCACCGCCAAACAAACCTTCTTCTTATCCCTAATAACCTCCCTGTCCCGCAATCCCAAGCAACTTTTCAAAACCTTCAATTCCTTACTCCGCCCGCCTGCTCCCCCTCCCTCTCCCCTTATCTCTGCAGAAGACTTTGCCTCCTTCTTCAAAGAAAAGATTGACAGAATCAGAGACAGCTTTGATCCACTGTCCCCACAGCCTCCCCTTTCACCTATACTGCCCTCTACTTCCATCAACTGCTTCCCCCCTATAACTGAAGACCAGCTCTCCTCCCTCCTGTCAAAATCACACCTTACCACCAGTGCCCAAGACCCGCTCCCATCCCACCTCATTCCCAACCTCACCTCTGTTATCATCCCAGCCCTAACTCATCTTTTCAACCTATCACTCACCACCGGCACCTTCCCCTCAGCCTTCAAACACGCCTTGATCACACCCATCCTCAAAAAACCCTCCCTCGATCCCACAACTGTCTCCAACTACCGCCCTATATCTCTCCTCCCTTTTGCCTCTAAACTACTTGAACAGCATGTCCACTCTGAGCTGTCCTCTCACCTCTCCTCCTGCTCCCTCTTTGACCGCCTGCAATCTGGCTTCCGACCCCTCCACTCCACTGAAACAGCCCTGACCAAAGTCACAAATGACCTACTGACTGCCAAAAGCAAGCGCCACTACTCTGTTCTCCTCCTCCTCGACCTGTCAGCCGCCTTCGACACTGTTGACCACTCCCTTCTACTACAGATCCTGGAATCTCTTGGCATCACGGACCTTGCCCTCTCTTGGATCTCCTCATACTTAACGGACCGCACCTTCAGCGTCACCCACTCCCACACATCCTCCTCGCCCTACCCTCTATCTGTCGGGGTCCCCCAGGGCTCGGTTCTTGGACCATTACTGTTCTCAATCTACACTCTCGGCCTAGGGCAACTCATTGAGTCCCACGGCCTCCAATATCACCTCTACGCCGACGACACCCAAATCTACCTGTCTGGTCCTGACATCACCTCCCTTCTATCCAAAATTCCACACTGCCTGTCCGCCATCTCATCCTTCTTCTCTGCTCGCTTCCTTAAGCTGAACATGGACAAAACAGAGTTCATAGTCTTCCCCCAAGACGCTCCCCCTCACTACCTGACCTATCCATCGTCGTCAACGACTGCTCTCTCTCTCCAGTCCCCCATGCCAAGTGCCTCGGGGTTATCCTTGACTCTTCCCTCTCCTTCAAGCCCACATCCAGGCCCTCGCCACCTCCTGCCGTCTCCAGCTCAAAAACATCTATAGGATTCGCACTTTCCTTGACCACGACACTGCTAAAACCCTTATTCACGCTCTCATCATCTCCCGCCTCGATTACTGCAACCTCCTGCTCACCGGCCTCCCCAATACCTCCCTTGCACCTCTCCAATCTATCTTGAACTCCGCTGCCCGCCTAATCCATCTGTCTCCCCGCTACTCCCCTGCCTCCCCCCTCTGCCAAGCCCTTCACTGGCTCCCTACTTCCCAGAGATCCCGGTTTAAAACATTAACCATGACATACAAAGCCATTCACAACCTGTCCCCTCCATACATATCTGACATGGTCTCCCGATACCTACCCTCACGCAACCTGCGATCCTCCCAAGAGCTTCTCCTCTACTTCCCCCTCATCTCCTCTTCGCACAACCGCATACAGGATTTCTCCCGTGCTTCACCTAGACTCTGGAACTCACTGCCCCAACACATCAGACATTCTCCTACCCTGGGAACCTTCAAAAGAAGCCTGAAGACCCACCTCTTCCGCCAAGCCTACCACCTGCAATAAGACCCGGTCCACCACACCGCCTCATGACTGGAATTTCCCCCTCCCACTGTATCCCTACCCACCCCTCGTAGACTGTGAGCCTTTGTGGACAGGATTTCTCCCCTCTTGTATCTGTATGACCGAATTGTCAACATTTATTGTTACTTGTTTTGTTACTATGTTACTTGTCCTAGTCTGCCCTTTTTAGCATGTAAAGCGCCTTGGAATATAATGGCGCTATATAAATAAATAATAATAATAATAATAAATGTATAGGTTGATTATAAGTTGCTTTTGGATTTTAATCATCCAAAAATGCCATGTATGAACAACAAGCCCTAAGGGTGCATACTCACGATAAGGATACTCAGCGGCTTGCCGCTGCGTCCAAAACGTTGCGTAGTACAGTATCAGCATAGTGGATGGGATTTCAAGAAATGCCATCCTCACTATGCTTAACCCGACCGCAGCGTTCTTTCAGCTGCGGGTTGGCGGCTTTCCGCTCCTTCTCGGCATGTTCATTTCATGCTGAGGAGTCGCAAGCGACTGCCACAGTATGACTGCAGGAAAAAGTTACCCTACACCCAGTGCACATGGTGAGTACAGGGCGGAGGTCTCCCTGCAGCCACCCGGGGGTTCCCTCAGGGCCGGAGGAGCTGCATCCAACACACATCTCCTCCGGACTGTGAGCACATACCCTAAGGCTGGAGGCACACTGTCATGCATCAAACACAAAGCGTGTTTGATGCATGACAGTGATGAGAGTGTAATGCATGTTTGTTGTGAGTGTGGTGCGAGTGGGTAAGTGTGCATAACTATATGCATGTGAGTGTGCTGCTGTCCACGGTCCTGAAGCAAACTTTAGGTCCGCGGACAGCATTTGCCAGTGAATTCAAACTTCGCGGCTGTCAAAGCCACGGGGTTTGAATTTGCCAGTTTGCCAGTACATTAACCAATCATCTTGCATAGCTGTGATAGCAGCAGTGCAAGATGATTAGTAAAAACACAGCAGATGTTAAAAATCTAAGCAGAAATGTAAAAATCGCTGGGTTTTGCTGCTTATTAAACCCATCTGCAGCCTGTGTGCTGCATGTCAGCACAGAGGCTGCAGATGCGGCTAATAAGCCGGTGTCTGCAGGGTTAAGCTGCAGTTTGTGTGGTGCCAGCAAGTGTGGACACTCCCTGGACACATGCTGTCATCACACCCTGGCTGTGCAGGGGTTAATACATGGTTAAAATCCAAGCCGGAAATTGTCGGGTGTTATAAAACTCACTGTAAAAGCCGGCGGTATTGTAAGCAATTTGCATACAGTAGATGCTTGGCAGAGTCCTGTACTCTGGAGCTGTCCGAGGTACTGTACGCACATTGCGTACAGTACCAGCTGCTGTGCTAATGAAAGTCAGGAACTGTCCCTCAGCAGAGGACAGCTCCAGGTGTTAACGTTTAGCAGTGCTCGCTGCTAAACTCCAGCAGCTGGCGTCCGGCTCCCAGATCCGATTTTTTGTGAGGAACTCACACTAATGGGACCAGTATCATTTAATGATTCTGGTCCGAGGGTAATGCAAGTCTCCCTTGCATTACACTCGCGTGAGGCACACGGTACACTACTTTGACAACCCCTTCACATTCCCTGTATAAATAGAAAAAGTCTATACTCATCTCCGCCTCTTCTAGTAATGTCAGGACTCAAGTTCCCGGGGCCCATGTGAGATGTGTATGACACACGATCCCGCGCCCAAACACCGGCTTCCCTCTCCCCGCCCTCAGAGAGTTAATAGGGAGTGAACACTGTGGCTGCACTCACTTCCTGTTAATTACTCCTGCGTCTAAAGGCGGGGAGAGGGAAGCCGGTGTTTGGTCGCATGAGCAACATCTCACATTGGCCCCGGGAACATGAGTCCTGACATTGCTAGAATAGGCGCCGGCAGTGGAGGAGAGTATAGGTTTTTTAATTTTTATTAGGGCAAAGTAAAATAAGTTGTCCAAGGAGTGGGTAACCCCTTTAAGAGGACTAGTCCCAGGCAGTAGCCGGCCAGCTTCATCCATTCTGACTCTCTTTTACTGTCAGATTTCTGTCTATTTGGGTGGTGATAGGGTTCTGGTTGGGTAGAAGCCACCATAGTCCCCGGCTGATGTTTCAGAGTTAAAAAAACCTGGCTGAAAGAACGCACCCCATGGTGACACAATATGATTCATATGACAAGTCCCCTTTCATTTCTAACATACTTTTCAGGATGGGACCTTTATCTTATTACAGGTAGATTACAGGCACCACAACCTCAGATACTTTGGAATAATTAAATATTCTAGCAACAATCAATCTGGATATCTTCCCATCTTGGAAATTGATGGCATATTCAAAGGGTGGATGTGAATCCCACCTTTGGAACATATACCCATCTCTAGTATAAGGATCCACCAACCTTGTCTTTCCCCAAGACTTAATAGAGGTGTCCGACATTGCAGAAAGAGCCAAACCTGCGTGGCACAATGTTGCTCTTACTCTCATTTACTTGTGTAGGAGTCTTGGTAACAACAATATTTTCAGATAGGTCTACAGATATGCATCAGTGACCATTACTCCATTCCCAGTGGGGTAAGATGGGTTTGACCAAGAGGTAGGAACTGCATCGATGTAAAATGTATGGTATATCCAATGTATAGGCCATGGAAAATTCCTTTGTATTGATGGGAGTCTGACCGATTAGAAATGCCCAGATTCTTATTCTACAATAACCATATGCCCACTACAAGGAGTATCAAGGTGGACATCTCCTTAGAGTTTGGATGAAGAAACAACATGCGTGGTCAACTGCCATGGTGGTTATGTGGTTGGGGGGGGATAAGGGACTCCGGTCAAGACTTGAATAGGATGTCATCGGAGGCACAATGTCGACCTGTTCCTGTTACCTTGACTGTCACAACCAATCACAGACCTCAGCAGTATGGTGACCGAAAAATGGGACATCATTGTCCCCTGTTCCTGCTGGAGAGCATTGAATTGGCCTGTACTGGCGAACAAAGCAAAATAATGAGCGAGAGAGAATGTTTTAAGGCATTTTTATTACTTTCTGCTAAGTCACAAGTTTACATACATTTCATTAGTATTTGGTACCATTGCCCTTAAACTGTATGACTTGGATCAAACGTCTTGGATATCTTTTCACAAGCTTCTCACAATAGTTGGTAGGAATTTGGACCCATTCCTCCTAACAGAACTGGTGTGACTGAGTCATGTCTGTAGGTCGCCTTGCTCGCACCTGCCTTTTCATCTTTATCCTTAATTTTCAATAGGATTGAGATCAGGGCCTTGTGATGGCCACTCCAAAACATTGAGTTTGAGCCGCATTGTAACCAATTTGATAGTATGCTTCGAGTCATTGTCCAACTCCACTTTCAACAATCAATAGTACATGTGAATATAAAAAAATTTGGAATATTTAGAGTAATCGGATTCTTTCTCAACTTATGAGCCACTTTTCCCCATCCTCCTGTCTCATGAGCTTGTCGAAAAACAACCCAATTCTTTCTTGCAGAAGACAAATGGACAACCAGCACAGTGAGATGTCCAGGTTACATCTCTTATTATACTTTCTGTAAAGGAAAGTAGGAATGAGGGCAGGGAGTATACAAAAGGAGGGAGACACAGAAAGATCGCACTGAGCTTTCTAACAAGTATTTTACCTCACCCCAGAGATGGATATCTTCACAGCCTAGGCCAAGCCATATTCACTCCATTGCATTTCCATTGGTTTGTCCATGGGTGTGGTTATGCCTTATACTGCAGCAAAGTGAAATGCGCCTATGCAAACTAAAATTAGGATGCTGGAGCAAGGTTGGAACCGCCACTGATCAAGCATTGATTGCTCTAGAATAAGGAAATAGATGAGTGGTCCAGCTTCCGATAATAAATCAGGCTTGACAAAGGACAAAGTGTCTGTCCAAAACGCGTTGCCTGTGGCAGCTTGTGCACTCGCCAATACCATTTTTCTATGTGCCTGCCTTGTACCCTGTATTGGAAAACCGACCTTATAGAATAAATTGCTGTGATTTATTATTGGAAGTTGGACCACTTTTCTATTTTCCTCATTGAATGCTGGGCGTAATCAGAACACCAGGTCCAAGCATGCTGATTTCTTCCGGGTGAGCTGGATTTATCTCTGAACTTTATTGCCTAGAATAGGGCTTCAGTCCAATTTGAAGAACTTAGCAGATCCTGAGAATAGCGGAGACGTGCTGGTGTCTTCCTTGGAAGATATTCCTTCACGACCCCTGTGCAAGGAACGTCAGCGAGGCCCTATTCACATAAGGTCAGTTATAGTTTACTACTCATCCAGATGGAAATAATGAGCAGGAGACACAGTGCCAAACCGGCCAACTAGAATACAGGTGCAAATGACTAGGCAACATCTTTAATGGTGTCCTAGCAATCTTCAACGTTGCATTAACCTATGATAGTATAGACAAGATTCATTCCAGACAAGTGACTTCCTAAATCAGAGTGACAGCGGACGCCATGGGATTACAACATATTAGCTGCAGAAATCCATGTCATCGATTACCCGGCAGTCATATCAAGGAAGCTGTCTCAGAGAGACCGCGGCCAGTCACATTTCACTACTGTCACATATAAGCTTCAAAGAATGGGATTTGCTCATGTGCAATGTTTGACTTATAGATTACTCTAAGAGGTCTGACGTCCGTCCCCTGGAAAGTAGACATCAGAACATTCATGTCATTCCTGGGGTCTTCATAGTTGTCCTATCTAGAAGTGAAGGGTCTTATATCCAGTATTGATTTTGCAATGTGTATATTTTATCGAGCGGTTACGCACTATTAAAGCGGTTGAGAGATTCCCCAAATGGATCGCGGACAACACAGGTCAACGTATGTCTTTACTTCTCGCACTTGACAGTGTCACAACAAGTGTAGTTGTTGCGATTCACAAGGCACAATGTGCGTGGTGGTTGCAACACTTGAACATTCTTGAACCCAATCAAACAAGGTTATTACTAAAGTCACACATACAACTAAACCTTGTCTGCTTCATACGGTCCAATCAACAGGACTCGCACAACAAGAGTTTTTTAGAATCAGACACTAACAAGATAAACAAGGAGAGTCACTGCAACTCCTTGCTCTTTTGTCGATATGACCTTCTTCACTGACCCCCTTCTTCCTAACACCCGTTAGTCAGAGGTTTATCTGAAGCCAAGGATATTGTTTTCAGTTTGGAATACAAATAGAAAAGAAGTAATACCTTTCGTTGTCACAAGCCCTTGTTAGTTCCCAGCCCCGACTAGACCACAATACACCCGAGCGCTTCAATGAGGTGATCAAATGAGATTTATTGTGTAAAGCACCACGTCCAATGATTTGGGTGAAAAATGTTTCGGTCATTTCATATTGACCATCGGTTTCACATGTTGCTCATTAGGGAACTGGATGGATGGCATGGGTTGTGAGGTGCCGAATTACCAACGGTGGTCACCACTTGCACAACCCACATCATCCCATCCAGAGTCCCTACCGAGCAACATGTGAAAAGAATGTTGGTATGTAATGACCGAAACGTCTCCTTTGACCATCTCATTGGAGTGCTCGGTTATTTTCAATTACGATTACAGGTTTGGGAACCTACCAGAGCACCCATAAAGGGCCAGAAGTACCATGCTATTTTATATTTAGGCCACAATACAGGCCTCCAGGGAAACTAATTATCCACTGCAACTACTTGCTTGTCCCTGCAATGACTCTCTCTAGTATGACAGCACTAGTTACCTTTCCTAAACTCCTTCCATTTTTCATAACATCATCCCCAGAACTCACTTCTCGAAAGAGGAATAACTCTTATGGCCATTAATCAGTGAAACAATTAGCAGCCAGTGTAAGCGTGCCGGCAAGCACCCGACGAAAAGTCAAGATTTTTGTTGGTCAGGTGCGATGATTCTTAGGCTGGCTCCACACCACGGTAAGATCCGATCCGGGGCTGTCAGGGATGACCCTGACAGCCCCGGACCGGATCAGCACACAGAACCGGAGGGCTAATATGCCGGGATATCCGGGATACGGCAATTCGGGGAGATTTTTCTCCCAGGACACAAAAGCGTTGCAAGCAACGTTTTTGTGTACAGTGAGAAAAATCCGATTTCTCCCGGATTCTGCCGGAAAGATGGAAACCGGATGGCAGAGAGCTGCCATCCAGCTCCATCCGGCCCCATAGGATACTATTGGGCCAAAATCCGGTTCGGGGCTGTCTTAGGCTGGCTTCACACCACGACAGAGTCCAGTCCGGGGCTGTCCGGTGTAAACCGGGAGGATCCGGGAACCGGATACCTGAGGCTGCACGCCGCTGTTGTTTCAGGACCGCGGCTAGCTCCCCGCGAGCTGCGGTCCTGACTAATCAGCGGTGGCAGCTGCTTCCGGCAGCACACCGGACCGGAGGGCATATTAGCCCTCCGGCTCTGTGTGCTGATCCGGAACGACCCTGACAGCCCTGGATCGGATCTTGCCGTGGTGTAAAGCCAGCCTAAGACTGGCTTTAAAATGATCTTTAATTGGCAGCATAATCCCGTGTAAACAGGGCATGTGCTGCCGATAATTAATATGATAAACTATGCACAAAGTAAGATCGTATTAATGACTGTTCAATGCACGCTGTTTGATTGCAATACACCACCAGCTATTATGCCGCATAGAGATGATCGGTGGTCATTTAAAGGTCTTGATCGGCCCATTTAAAGGGGCATTACATTTCTGAGACTAAACTGCTATCACTGTGTACAGCAGTAACTAATATATTATACACATGTGAACAAGCAGCATCATAACACACCGCTGTGTTGTCATGACACCCAGGTGTCAGCTGATGTCCCCTGTGTCTGTCATGACTTGCTTCCTGTGAATGATGGCTGATTGTCGCCATTCACAGGAGATGATCATTTGTGCTATGCAGACTGGTGCTGATGCACAGCTCTTTACAGCACAAGCGATCAGACTATAGCTTCAATTCCCCAAAGGGGACTAGCAAAGGCAATAAAAGGTGTCAAAAAAGTTTTTAAACATATGAAAAAAACAAGTAAACAACTTCAAATCACCCCCTTTTGCCCCATTGAAGATAAAACACTAATTAAAAAAATACACATATTTGGTATCACCAGGTTGGTATGTCTAGTCTATCAAAATATAAAAAATAATAATCTGATTGGTAAATGGCCTAATGAGACAAAAAACAAGTCAAAATCCCAGAATTACATTTTTTTGGTCACCGCAACATTGCAATAAAATGCAAACATCACATCTACACAGAAATGGTATTAGAAACGTCAGCCGTCACAGGCCCAGACTCCGAAAAATGTGAACGCTATGGGTCGTGGAAAATGGCGACAAAAGCGCCATTTTTTATTTTTATTTTTTTAATACAAATTTCAGATTTTTTTCATTGATTAAATATAAAAAAAATATATACGGTAACTGTTTGGTATTTACAAACTCGTCAGTATGATTTCCTTTATCAATACAAGTCAGTTTTACCATATAGTGAACCTGATGAATAAAAAAAAAAAAAAAACAATTATGGAATTGCACTTTTTTTTTGCAATTTCACTGCAGTTTAGTCTATTCCATATGGTAATGAGGAAAAATAAGAAAAAGCACAAAAAAGGGAGAAGGCAAGGTCGTGAAGGGTTTAAAGGGGTATTCCCATCATAACAGATACATTTAATTAAGCACAAAGTGTGGGAATAAATGTTTTTATTATGCTTTATTATTTATTATTTGATTTGTGAGTTCGGGGAGGAGGTCAAAATGACGAAATGGTGCAGATCCGCCGAAATACTGATACCAACGCATGTCCCTGCTGTGACTCCATGTTAAGTATAGGGACACATGCCAGATCAGGATGCTTCAGGATTTGGCCGGATATCGACACAAGACAAAAAAAAGTTTGCTTCATGACCGCGAACAGCATCACTCACACGCACCACACACGCACTCACGCAGCATGTTCACATGCATACAGCCATGCACACTCACCCACCACACTCACTGCAAACACGCACTACACTCGCATCACTGTCACTCCGTGTTTCATGCATGACAGTGTGCCTCCACCCTAAGTTAGCAGCTGCCGGCGCTTACACATATCAGACACCGCACTGAGGATCCATAATGCTGGGGAGCGTGTGCAGCGATTGCAGACATAAATGCGCTCACATTGCTCGAACAGCATTGCCACAAACTTCACAGAGCGCCTGTTCACTGTTTAACAGGAATTTTTCAATCATAGAGTCCCTTTACACCCGTTAGACATACAGCAACCTCTGTAGTCACAGTTAACTTCCTGTGCAATCACATCTCGCAACATCCGTTTTACAGGGGTCGAGTTGGGTATGTGCAAGAGACATCATTTTTAAGGTACCGTCAGACGGCACGACGTTGAAACGATGTCGGCAACGCTAGTGAGATGTCACATGTCTGGATATCGTGGACAACTCACCAACGATGATGTGAGCAGGTATCGTTCGCCAACCCCGCAAACTATCCCTGCTCATTGCTGTAAATGGGTGAAGTCGTCCGCGACATCGTTATTGCAGTGTCACACAGAACGATGCAGCAGGTTCTTGGAGTTGAGATCGTCTGGTTTTCCAACATGTTGGTAAACCTGTCAACTCCAACAATTTATCGTAGCAACTTGCCACAGTCACACGCAACGAGGTCGCAACAACGTCGCTGGTACGCCTCCAAACCCGTATCAGCGATGTCGTGCCGTGTAATGGGGCCTTCAGGTGGATTTCACCTGCAACCTGTCCGAAAAAGTGCTAAAATAAAGTTCCAAAAAGGATAAACATACGTTATGCACAGTAATGTCAAAACAACTTGCCGTGCATGTGTTCGGTCTTTTGTCACTTCTTGCAAGCACTTCAAGCTTCGAAATCCATGAAGTGGCCATTCTTTTGGTGGATTTTGCATGGATAAAACGTTGGCTGCAAGAGCCATTCAAAAAGATGACACTTTAGAAAAAGCACTGCCAGTGTGCTTCCTCAAGTATGTTCTGCTTCAAAAATGATGCAGGTAGGCTGCCTTCAGATTTGCAGATGCCTCCGCAGCGTTTTGCGGAGGCATCTGCAAGCATCTGCATGCAGACGGCAGACCTTATGTTTATAATGGAGCGCACGGCGGTCTGCAGATGCTTGCAGACCGCCGTGCGCTCCCATTGCCCGCCAGATGTGATCTGTGCGCAGGCAGATGCCTGCGCACAAATCACACACTCCCGCCCGCACCAGGGACGCGACATGTTGCGTCCCTGGTGCGGACGAAAGTGTGTGATTTGTGCGCAGGCATCTGCCTGCGCACAGATCACATCTGGCGGGCAATGGGAGCGCACGGCGGTCTGCAAGCATCTGCAGACCGCCGTGCGCTCCATTATAAACATAGGGGCTGCCGTCTGCATGCAGATGCTTGCAGATGCCTCCGCAAAACGCTGCGGAGGCATCTGCAAATCTGAAATCAGCCGTACACCATCATCTAAAAGACTAAGGTGCCGATTCATCAAGACCGACAATTTTCTCACCTTTCTTGATGAGAAAGTGTGTTGGAGTCAGGTTTTCCCGGTTCACCGAGAGGCATGGCTCCTTATGAATCAGGAGCATCTGTCGAGTGGTGTGAGCTTCCGTGCACCTCATCACAAATCTTAGGGTGCCTTCACACTTGCGTTTGGAGCGCAGTGCACCAAATGCAGCCAAACCCTTGCGCACATGCGTTCCTATGTTTAACATGGGAAAGCATATGTGCCTGCGTATGGCTGCGTTTGGCCGCATTTGCGTACGGATGCACATAATTTATGCACCCTCCGACCGCACTCCAAACGCAGCATGCAGCATGTTTTGTGCGTTCGCAGGCACTTGTTTTATCCGCAAGCGCCCGCAAGCGCACAAAAAATGCATGGATCTCAATGCATCCGCAGTGTCCTCCGCATGACAGCGCAGGAGAACGCTGCGGATCTCATTGAAATCTCACCCGGTGGTCGCCGGTGATCATGCAGAGCCACAGCTGATCTCCGGCCAGTGTCAGCGGGGAGATACAGCTGATCTGACAGCTGTTTAAATCTCCCGCGCTGACACTGAATAGGTGATGTCGGCGCGGGAGATTTGAAGCAGCGATCAGCTGTTTCTTATCTCCTGCACTGATATCACCCTATTCGGTGTCAGCGCGGGAGGTTTAAACAGCTGTCAGATCAGCTGTGTCTCCCCGCTGACACCGGCGGGAGATCAGCTGTGTCGGGATTAGGAGATCTCTGCTGCTGATCTCCTCCTCCCGGCCGCCCCCAGAGACAGCTGATTGGCTGCCCGAGCACCATACTTATGTGAACGCATGCGGAGATTCTCCGCTGCGTTCACATCAGTATGGGCTGCGTTGCACTGCGTTTGCGTCTGCATGTCCTCCGCATGCAGACACAAATGCAAGTGTGAAGGCAGCCTTACTCTGGTTTCTGACCGGAGTAAGATTTCTGGCATAGGAAACATCATAGCTTGTCATGACCTAGACGAACTGTGTCATCACATCCTCGCGCACCCCCATTCCAGCTCCAACCATTTTGGCGAGGCTCTTTGAAAAAAGTGCTGAAAGTTGCAGAATATTTCCGCACCGCCAAGCCTTCCGCAACCACGTCATCCCTTCCATGCCTGTCTGCAAGTGCAGTGTCCATCACAGACTCTTCAGAGGTTCTCCCCTAACTCGTCTCCCATGCTATTGGAAGGTCAGGGAGTGACATATAGGATTCATAACACGACATACATTTTTTCTTTACTCTTCAAAGGGGTTGCCGGAAAAAAATTAAAAATAGAACAAAATGGTGTAAAATAGTAAAAGAAAGTAATACTTTATTGATCCCCTCATGTTCCCATTCCGATGCGTCCTAGGTCCCCTGCTGGTGTCTGTGATGCTGTGGTCCATGTCATGTCTTCCAGAAGGTACGGTCACCGGCAGGGGACCTGGACATTAATGGAAAGAGAGCAGTGGGAGACTGGTTAGGTGAATATTAATACTTTTAACATTTTATTTTAGCTTGAGCATTTCAGAAAAAAAAGAAGTCGTGGGGCTAGGTCCTTTAAAGTCCAAAAATTACCCAAGTGATGAAATTGGTTAGGAATTAGGTAATTTGGATCTTGGTTATTACAAATCTATATTCCAGGCTGAAGAGAAGTTGCCACACAGCTTTGACTTACTAAATTGCCACCACCCTGTTGATCCTCTTTTGTACAGATGTGTAATATAAACTATCTGAAAAACCTAAAACGCAAATTCTGGCTTCTACCCATCTGGTTAGACCATTCCTTGACTATTCACATTGTCCAGGTCCACTTAGCTTCATCCATGCACTGTGGATGTGACAGGAGACAAGGTGCCACAATGCAGCCTCGTCTCCCAGTGCACGTGCAGGACATGGATGTAGTCGAGGGAAGTAAACAACTGACCAAGAAGTATGGTTTCCAAAGATATTTCAGTGACGTCGGACACTCTAGGGAAGAAGTCCCCAACCATATTGACCTTGAGGGCCACATACAGCTCTGAAAGAGGGTCGCGAGCCACATTCAACTCTCAAGACAGGTTCACAAGCCACATCCAGCTCCCGTAGAGGTGCCCAACCATATTGACCTTGAGGGCCACATACAGCTCTGAAAGAGGGTCGCGAGCCAAATTCAACTCTCAAGACAGGTTCACAAGCCACAGCCGGCTCCTGTAGAGGTCCCCAACCATATTGACCTTGAGGGCCACATACAGCTCTGAAAGAGGGTCGCGAGCCACATTTAACTCTCAGACAGGTTCATAAGCCATATCCAGCTCCTGTAGAGGTCCCCAACCATATTGACCTTGAGGGCCACATACAGCTCTGAAAGAGGGTCGCGAGCCACATTCAACGCTCAGACAGGTTCACAAGCCACATCCGGCTCCTGTAGAGGTCCCCAACCATATTGACCTTGAGGGCCACATATATCTCTGAAAGAGGGTCGCGAGCCACATTCAACTCTCAGACAGGTTCACAAGACACATCCTGTACCCTTACAGTAGTGAAAGCCAAAGCCCCCACTATCAGTATAATGACACCCAAAGGTGTTCCACTGAAATTACACCGAGGCAATATACCAAGATCCAGTGCTTCCTACCTTCCCCCATTCAGATCTGCTCTTGTATGTGCGGCTATGCACAATAGTCACCATCTGGAGATCTGCTCTTCTTAGCTGTTTGCTAGACCTGGTGCATATGCTTCAAGCTGTAAGACAACCGCGAGCCACACATTATGGGCCCGCGAGTCATATGGGGTACTGAGCTATAGGTTTGGGACCATTCACACCTTGATTACAGCCTGGGCAATTTGAATGAAACATGTGTTGTTACTACATGAGAATACACAGTAACAATATTCCTTCTATCTCCTGCAGGAAATGCTTTCGTGGTTAGCCTTGCCGTGGCGGACCTCCTGGTGGCATGTTACCCTTACCCGTTGGTTCTTCTTGCGATCTTCAACCGTGGCTGGAGAATGGGCCCCATTCATTGCCTGTTGAGCGGTTTCTTTATGGGACTTAGTGTTATAAGCTCAGTCTTCAATATAACAGGCATTGCCGTCAATCGATACTTCTTCATCTGTCACCACAGCTGCTACCCCCGCCTGTTCTCCAACATGACCACCATGTTGTATGTGGGACTGGTGTGGACATTGGCTTTTGCAGCCATTCTACCAAACCTATTTGTGGGATCCTTGCAATATGACCCAAGAATCTTCTCCTGCACATTTTCTCAGTCGGTCAGCCCACTGTATACTATTGTCATTGTCATTTTCCATTTCTTTTTACCCATTGGCGTGGTGAGCTTCTGCTATCTACAGATCTGGATATTAGTTCTCCAAAGCCGCCATCGGGTCAGAGCACCAAGACAGGTCCACGTCCAGACATGGCCGAACAACATGCACAGTTTCATCACCATGTTCATAGTTTTTGTGCTTTTTGCTGTATGCTGGGGCCCCCTGAATATCATCGGGTTCCTGGTGGGCTTGAACCCACAACTAGGAGAGTCGATCCCGCATTGGCTCTTTGTTGCCAGCTACTTCATGGCGTATTTCAATAGCTGCCTCAATGCTGTGGTTTATGGAGCCTTAAATAAGAATTTTCGGAGAGAATATAGGAGAATCTTGCTGAACGTTTTCCAATTGGCTTAAGCCTGAATATTTATTATTTTATGCTGTTTCCTGCTATAAAAAAAATGAGTTAGATAACATGTACTGGTATCTAAAAGATCTAATTAAAGGGATTGTCCAATTTTAGAAAAACATGCCTTTTTTCTTACAAAAACAGCACCACACCTTACTTACAGGTGGTGTGAGGAATTACAGCTCAACTTCATTTACCGTGGTAGCGTTGCAATACCAGATACAATTTATGGACAGGTCCTGAGAAATCTAGCGTAATAGCCATATCCAAATCAGGTTGGAAGTACAATGCAGGTGTGGAATTGCATTTGGATTGCTTTTTTCCAAGAGCATTGCCACACCCCCAATGCACTTCCCTGTGGATTTGCATATGGTTCTATGCCAGATTTCTCATGACTGGCACATCGGATCAATAAGGTATAATGTGTACAGGGAGACAAGCGCCTATACAGTCATACTTTCACATTAAATCCCTTTAAACGCTGATGGGACAGTTCTACGGTGAGTCTATGGTGTGTCCACCAATCCTGAGAATGAAGGTGCAATGTTAAAGGGATCCGTCAGCAAAGAATGACTGTTTAAACCTAGTGTAGTCTCTCGGTGCATCATGGCGGGGTCAAACTTTTAAGTGCACCTTTCCACCTGCTGGTTTTCCATTTATCTCCACCCTTCCGACTCTATAAAACTTGGGAATGTTTAGTATGCCAAAAAGAAGAGGAGACTTAATAGCTGACTACAAATATCTCAAGGGCTGTCACACTGTAGAGCGATTAACTTTATTCTCATTTGAACAAGGGAAGACTAGAAGCAAAGGGGTGAAACTGAAATGTGAGGAGACACAGATTAGATATTATAAAAAACTTTTTGACAGTGAGGGTGATCAACGAGTGGAACAGGCGGCCACGAGAGGTGAGGAGTTCCCCTTCAATGGAGTCTTCACACAGAGGCTGGGATGATTTAGTGAATCTTGCTTCGAGCAGGGGAATGGACCAGATGACCAGGAGGTCCCTTCTAACTCTTCCATTCTATAATTCTATGAGAGCGGTCAATCAAAGAGAAGAGGGGTGGATATAGAGGGAAAAGAAACAGGTGGAAAAGTGCACTTAAATGTTTTATCACACTATAAGAGTGCACCGAGCTCCTGCCCTTGGTTTGAACAGTCAGATTCCCTTTAAAGGAATCAGCACAGGATCACTGTTCAAACCAAGTACAAGCACTGGGTGGATCCTGGTGGGACAATCATTTAAAGGGAATCTGCCAGCAGGTTTTTGCTTCATCATACAGCAACATAACGTAGGCAAAGAAACCCTGAATCCAATGAGGTATCACATAGAGTATTGTCTGCAGCCATTCTAACACAAAGCATTTAGTTTTAGAAACACAGCAGACCTGGGAGACCTGCCCCCACCCACACCAAGCTCTCTATGGAGATTGTGCATTGATAGTGAGGTGTCACTCACAGTGGAGAGCCCTGCAACAAAGTAGTCCTGTAATGGTAGTCACCAGGTGATAAAGCCTTTAGTTTATGTAAACACTGGCACAAAGCCTGATAACAGAGGCACAGTTGATTTTTGTTTTAAGGGCTTACAACATACTGTCATCAGCTGGCATAGCAAAAACCTGCTGACAGATTCCCTTTAAATACATCTTCTCCTTTCTCTGACTCTATGAAGCCAGATCTGTTCAATAAAATAAGAGGTGTGGGAGGAGATAGATGGAAAACAAGCAGATGGAAGGTCCATTTAAATGTCTGGCTCTGCCATGATGCACCGAGTGTCGGTATTTGGTTTACACAGTCATTATGTGCTGACAGAGCCCTTTAAATTCTCTTCACAGCCTTTTCATCTGCACCAGATAAAAGTGAATGGGGCCGGTTGTAGTTCCCTGCACAATCGGGTGGTCAGAAACATCACTGCAAGAAACACAATTGTGACGTGGGCATAAATCTGAAGCAGAACGAAACAATAGAAAAGCGGTCTATAGAGCGCTAAAACAAGGCAGAGGAGTCTGGGGGATTGTGTTGTTTACAAACCTTTATTAGATAGTATTGAATCCGCAACGTGTTTCGGTAGCGGCTTGCTACCTTCATCAGGTGGTCTTCTAGCCTGATGAAGGTAACAAGCCACTACCGAAACAAGTTGTGGATTCAAAACTATCTAATAAAGGATTGTAAACAATAAAATCCCCAGACTCCTCACCCTTGTCTTAGCGCTCTATAGACCGCTTTTCTATTGTTTTGTTTCCACGCCCCCCCCCCTCCCGAGGGTTAAGCTGCTCCGGGCGAGCGGAGTTTTCTTAAAGCTGGACGCGGGGCCTGCAGTGACGTATATCTGGTGACGTCCTTCCCAGGGGCGGAACTACACTAGTGCAGCTGGTGCAGCTGCACCAGGGCCCCGACCGGCTGGGGGCCCCTTCAAGCCTGGAGGGGGGCCCCCAGCCGACCCCCGCAAGCCTCCGCCAGAGGAGAGGACGGTCAGGCAAGGGAAGCAGAGAGCTTCCTGCTTCCCCTGCCTGATCCCGCCCCTCCTCTCCTCTGCTCCTTCGGCTCCTAGAATACTTCCGCGCGGCTCCCAGGTAGGAGAGCATCGCGCCTGCGGCTCCCTGCGGCTCAGTGCGGCTCCCAGCGGCACCCTCCCCCCCCCCCCTTTCCGGGCCGCGCCGACGGCCAGCAGAACCCCTCCCCCCCGGGCCGCGCCGACGGCCAGTAGCCCCGCCCCCCCGACGGCCAGTAGCCCCGCCCCCCCCGTTCTCTCCTGCACCAGGGCCCCCAGGGGTGACGGTCCGCCCCTGGTCCTTCCGGTCACAAGGCCTCAGCCCGCAAGAGCCGCATGGACAAGCTCACCTCTAGGCCATCATCCGGGGTTGTGCAGGGGTGCACAACTCAGCGAGGTGAGAACATCACTAACCCTCCTTACCCCCCACTGGACCACCAGATTTCACCCAGGGGCACTCCCTGTTTTCTTTACATAAATCTGAATATGGGCTGCCAACCCTTCACTGTTAGGATCGATCGGGATCTCAGAGGTTGAACCTCCACTGACAATTACATCACAGTAAATGGAAGCAATATTTCAGCCCTTACTACAATGGAAATACCCTTTAAAGATGGAGACATTTCTAGAGGTCAAAAGGTTGAATAGAACACAATGCATTTTCCACCCGAGTGTAAAAATGGGATTATAGCTTCTGAAGACTTTTGCAAGGAATCTATTTAAGGGAAAGACATTCATTTTACCCATTAGCAAACCCCACCCATGAGGTTCTTGGGCCCAACTTTGTTGTATATGGAGTCGGACACTTTCGTAAAGCATATACATCGATACAAGTTATATGGGAGAGTCAGTACTTTTGCAAGTAAACACATCTATTAAATATTTTGGAGAACAGAATGTTACCTTCCTAAGCACTGCAAACCCTACTCTCTCCAAGGCATCCGCAATCATTGACATCGTTAAGTCTGAAGCATGGAACAGGTCACCTAGGGATAAGAAATCAATCGCTGCCTGTGTCCATAACAACCACAATTACAATTTAATTGTAAGCGGTAGATAGAATATAGTTGAGAATGGGGCTCAACTCCGGACGTGCGCCACTCACTGAATCAATAGTATCACAGGCTGTCCGGGACGATCAGCGACAAACAGGATAAGCGATAAAAAAAAGAAATGTGATTTCTGGAATTGAAGAAAATGGGTCTGCTAGTCCTCAAGACAAGGACAGTCTTTCCCTGAGGTTGTTTCAGGTCAAAAATATATATAGATATATACTAAAGAAAAATAGAAACAACACTTTTGTTTTTGCTCCCATATTTTTGTGAGCTGAACTCAAAGATCTAAAGGCCCCGTCACAATTACATAGGCGATGTAGGGGAGTGGCCTATGGGCGGCGACATCGCCCCTACGTCGCCTCATGTAAAGGGGCGATGTCGGCGCCTCCAGGAGGTTGCCTGGTTTCACAACAGTGCTCTGAAACCAGGCGACCGATCTGGGGCGATGTGCACACATCGCCCAATGTAACCGGCCGCCGGCGACCTGTCAGGCGATGGCAGCCATAGGCTTCCATTGTCCTGCATCGCCGCTGGGGTTTTCAGACGCCCCGGCGGCGATGCCGCCTGTCAGCTCGCTGGCGCGGGGCTGGAGATGTCGCCCCGTGTAAATGGGTGACGGCGACGCTGGCGGGGCGCCAAAAGCGCGCGCACACCCGCCAGTCGCCACCGACATCTTCAGCCCCTTCGCCAGGTGTGACGGGGCCTAAAGACTTTTTCTATGTACAAAAGGCCTTTTTCTCTCAGATAGAGTTCACAAATTGGTCTAAATCTGTGTTAGGCGGCCGTCACACGCATTATTTTCCTGCATGATATCACTTAAGCGATATCGTTTGTGCATCGCTGCGTGTAATCTAGCGATTTTAAACTGTAAAATCACTTGATTGTTTGATCGCAGATTGGTGCTCATATCAAGCGATAAACGCTTGACCAATCTGCATCATCGTGGTGTGTGACACCACCATGAACGATCTCCCAGCGGCAAAGCCTATGCTGGGAGATGGTATCTATGGTAAACGTCGGGTTACTAAGCGCCGTGCGGCGCCTAGTAACCCGATGTGTACCATAGTTACCAGCGATCTCGCTGGCCCACATCGCTGGTGAGTCTGCCTGTGTGACAGCTCACCAGCGATGTGAGCGATATTGTTAGCGATCGCGCGTGCACTGGATCGCTAACAATATCGCTCTCAACATTGAAGCGTGTGGCGGCCGCCTTAGCGAGCTCTTCTCCTTTGCGAAGATAATCCATCCACTACACTGGTGTGCCAGATCAATATGATGATTAGACCTCATGAGTATTGCACAGGTGTGCCCTTAAGGCCCCATTACACGTTTCAACATGTTCCCGACATCGTTCAAAAGTGACATCAGGAACGATGTTGAAATGACATCATTATTGCGTCGTTGAATGTAAACACACGATTTAACAACGATAGCTGTTCAAGTCAGAGTTGACAGGTTTGGCTGCATGCAGGAAAACCTGACAACTTCAACTTAAGCAACCTGCGGCATCGTTCGGTGTGACACAGCAATAGAGATGTCACGGCCGACTTCGCCCATTCACAGCAGTGAGCAGGGATCATTCGCGGTGTTTGCGAACGATCCCTGCTCACAACATCGTTGCGGAGTTGTCCACGATATCTATATGTGTGACATCTAATCAACAATGTCGGCAACGACCGCGCGTACCCGAGATCGTTGCCGACATCGTTTCCACATTGAAGCTTGTACCTTAAAATGAGCAGTTTTATCACAAAGCACAATGCCACAGATAACGCAGGTTTTGAGGGAACATGCAATTGCCATCCTGACTGCAGGAATGTCCACCAGAGCTGTATCCCAAGAATTGAATGTTCATTTATCTACCATAAGCCATCTCCAAAAGAGTTTCAGAGAATTTGGCAGTACATCCAACTGGCCTAACAACCACAGACCACGTGTGACCACACCAGGACCTCCACATCCAGGATCTTCAGCTCCAAAATCACCTGAGACTGGTCACCCAGACATCTGTGGCAGCAATGTATACAAAAAAAAAAGAATTTCTGGACAAACTGTCAGAAAACATCTGAGGAAAGCTCATCTACAGCTAGTCGTCCTCATCGGGGTCTCCACCTGACTGCAGATCGTCATCCTCATCAGGATCTCCACCTGACTGCAGATCGTCATCCTCATCGGGGTCTCCATCTGACTGCAGATCGTCATCCTCATCAGGATCTCCACCTGACTGCAGCTCTCTATCCTCATCGGGGTCTCCACCTGTACTGCAGATCGTCATCCTCATCGGTGATCTCCACCTGAACTGCAAGCTCTCTATCCTCATCAGGAATCTGCCACCTGACTGCAGCTCTCTATCACTCATCGGGATCTCCACACGACTGCAGCTCTTCACCTCATCAGGATCTCACCTGATTGCAGATCGTCTCTCAATCGGGGTCTCCACTGATCTGCAGATAGTCATCTCATTCAGGATCTCCACCTGTACGCAGATCGTCATTCTTCAGGATCTCCACTGACTGCAGATAGTCATCTCTATCAGGACTCCACCTACTGCAGTTGTACCTCATCAGATCTGCCACCTGACTGCAGATCGTCATCCTCATCAGGTACTCACCTGACTGCAGATCGTCATACTCATCAGGGTCTCCAAAGACGTTTCAGATCGTCATCCAACTGGGTCACCACATGACCGTGCAGACAGTCACTCCTCATCAGGATCTCCTCCTGACTGAGATCGTCATTCTCACAGGATCTGCCAACTGACACAACTCGTCACCTCAAAACTGGGGTCTCCATTACTGCTAGATCGTCTCTCATCGGGGTCTCCACCTGACTGCAGATCAGTCATCCTCATCAGGATCTCCACCTGACTGCAGATCGTCATTCTCATCAGGATCTCCACCTGACTGCAGATCGTCGTCCTCATCAGGATCTCCACCTGACTGCAGATCGTCATCCTCATCGGGATCTCCACCTGACTGCAGATCGTCATCCTCATCAGGATCTCCACCTGACTGCAGATCGTCATCCTCATCAGGTCTCCACCTGACTGCAGATCGTCATCCTCATCAGGATCTCCACCTGACTGCAGATCGTCATCTCATAAGGATCTCCACCTGACTGCAGATCGTCATCCTCATCAGGATCTCCACCTGACTGCAGCTCGTCATCTCATCAGTATCTCCACCTGACTGCAGATCGTCATCCTCATCGGGATCTCCACCTGACTGCAGATCGTCATCTCATCGGATCTCCACCTGACTGCAGTCGTCATTCTCATCGGATCTCCACCTGACTGCAGCGTATCGTCATGATCCCCATCGACTAGTGCTAAGGGTCTCCACCTGACTGCAGATAGTCATCCTCATCAGGATCTCCACCTGACTGCAGATCGTCATCCTCATCAGGATCTCCACCTGACTGCAGATCGTCATCCTCATCAGGATCTCCATCTGACTGCAGATCGCTATCTCATCGGATCTCCACCTGACTGCAGATCGTCATCCTCATCGGGTCTCCACCTGACTGCAGATCGTCTTTCTCATCAGGATCTCCACCTGACTGCAGATCGTCTATCCTCATCAGGATCTCCACCTGACTGCAGTGTCATTCCTCATCAGGATCTCCACTGACTGCAGATAGTCATCCTCATCAGGATCTCCACTGACTGCAGATGTCATCCTCATCAGGATCTCCACCTGACTGCAGATCGCTATCCTCATTAGGATCTCCACCTGACTGCAGATCGTCATCCTCATCAGGTCTCCACCTGACTGCAGATCGTCATCCTCATCGGATCTCCACCTGACTGCAGATCGTCATTCTCATCAGAATCTCCACCTGACTGCAGCTCGTCATCCTCATCAGAATCTCCACCTGACTGCAGATCGTCATCCTCATCAGGATCTCTACCTGACTGCAGATGCATCCTCATCAGGATCTCCACCTGACTGCAGATCGTCATCTCATCAGGATCTCCACCTGACTGCAGATGTCATCCTCATCAGGATCTCCACCTGACTGCAGATGTCATCCTCATCAGGTCTCCACCTGACTGCAGATCGCTATTCTCATCGGATCTCCACCTGACTGCAGATCGTCATCCTCATCAGGGATCTCCACCTGACTGCAGATAGTCATCCTCATCAGGTCTCCCACTGACTGCAGATCGTCATCCTCATCAGGTCGTCTCACCTGACTGCAGATGTCATCTCACCGGGGTCTCCCCTGACTGGAAGCTCATCGTCCTCGTCGAGGTCTCTTCATTTTGTCGTTGTAACGGATTTAAGTGGGCAAATGACGATTGGATCAACACTCCACAGGCCACAATCAACAACCTTATCAACACTATGTGGAGGTGAGTTGGAAAATGGAGGTCATACCAGATACTGACTGGTTTTCTGACCACCCGGATCCACACAATACTGTAAAACTGCACATTTCAGAGGCTTTCTATTGTGACCAGCCTAAGGCGCACCTGTACAATAATCATGTGTCTCATCAGCATCTTGATCTGCCACACCTGTGAGGTGGATGGATTATCTCTGCAAAGTAGAAGGGTTCACTAACACAAATTTAGACAAATCTGAGAACAATATTTGAGAGAAAAAGGGCCTTTTTGTAACATAGTAAAAGTCTTAGATCTTTGGTTTTTGTTCATGAGCTGAACTCAAAGTCTTGGGTTTATAGTTTTTGTTCAGTGTATATAGCAGACAGTGATTTATTTTCTTAGGAAACTCTTTTAAAGTAGGGTTGAGGTTATGGATTTTTCCATATAATAGTGACCATTTAATTAACAGTTGAGCTAAAAGATTAGCAGAACCCTTTTAATCCAAGGCCATCGGGCCAGATCCCTGCAAACCTCCTCCTATCTGCAGCATCTGTTCTGATTAGGTCACCTGATGCCATTTGAACCTCACACCACAACGTAATGACATTGCAGTTCCTACAGATCACTGGATGCTACAAGTTGTAGAAGGATGGCAGTGCTTGTTTGTCATGATGACCCATTTCAGGACAGTCCCTACTCTAACTGTATTATGACCTGCCACTGTGCCCACTGACCTCCTTGGAAGCAGGATGTCGAGTGTGACCGGCTCCCACAACGAATCACAGAAATGGGATGAAATACAACTGCTCTACTCAGTAAGGGGAAGGGTGGGGCTCTCCCTATCTTGCCAGGAGACAAGTAGTTAAATGAAAATACTGAAACCTGAATCAGAGTAAACATACATACAGGGGTACTTGGTATGTACCAAGTACCCTGTGTGTATAACAGCACTACACTGTGTGCAGAATTATTAGGCAAGTTGTATTGTAGAGGATTATTTTTATTATTGATCAACAACTATGTTCTCAATCACCCAAAAGACTCATAAATATCAAAGCTTAATATTTTTGGAATTTGGGGTGCGTTTTTTTTAGATTTGGCTCTTAGGAGGATATCTGTGTGTGCCGGTAACTATTACTGTGCAGAATTATTAGGCAACTTAATTAAAACCAAATATATTCCCATCTCACTTGTTTATTTTCACCAGGTAAACTAATATAACTGCACAAAATGTAGAAATAAACATTTCTGACATGCAAAAGCAAAACCCCAAAAAATTAGTGACCAATATAGCCACTTTTCTGTATGATGACACTCAGCAGCCTCCATCCATAGATTCTGTCAGTTGCTTTATCTGTTTACGATCAACATTGCGTGCAGCAGCCACCACAGCCTCCCAGACACTGTTCCCAGAGGTGTACTGTTTTCCCTCCCTGTAGATCTCACATTTTAGGAGGGACCACAGGTTCTCTATGGGGCTCAGATCAGGTGAACAAGGGGCCATGTCATTATTTTTTCTTCTTTTAGACCTTTACTAGCCAGCCACGCTGTGGAGTAGTTGGATTCATGTGATGGAGCATTGTCCTGCATGAAAATCATGTTTTTCTTGAACGATACCGACTTCTTCCTGTACCACTGCTTGAAGAAGTTGTCTTCCAGAAACTGGCAGTAGGTCCGGGAGTTGAGCTTCACTCCATCCATCAACCCGAAAAGGTCCCACAAGTTGATCTTTGATGATCCCAGCCCATACCAGTACCCCACCTCCACCTTGCTGGCGTCTGAGTCGGAGTGGAGCTCTCTGCCCTTTACTGATCCAGCCTCTGGCCCATCCATCTGGCCCATCAAGGGTCACTCTCATTTCATCAGTCCATAAAACCTTTGATAAATCAGTCATAAGATATTTCTTGGCCCAGTCTTGACGTTTTATCTTATGTTTCTTGTTCAGAGGTGGTTCGTTTTTCAGCCTTCCTTACCTTGGCCATGTCCCTGAGTATGGCACACCTTGTCTTTTTGATACTCAGTAACGTTGCAGCTCTGAAATATGGCAAAACTGTGGCAAATGGCATCTTGGCAGCTTCACACATGATTTTCCTCAATTCATGGGCAGTTATTTTGCGCCTTTTTTGCCCAACACCCTTCTTGCAACCCTATTGGTTATTTGCCATGAAACACTTGATTGTTCGGTGATCACGCTTCTAAAGTTTGGCAATTTCCAGACTGCTGCATCCCTCTGCAAGACATCTCACAATTTTGGACTTTTCAGAGCCCGTCAAATCTCTCTTATGACCCATTTTGCCTAAGGAAAGGCATTTGCCAAATAATTAAGCACACCTTACATAGGGTGCTGATGTCATTACACCACACCCCTCCTCATTACAGAGAGGCACATCACCTGATTTACTTAATTGGTAGTTGGCTCTCAGCCTATACAGCTTGGAGTAGGACAACATGTATAAAAAGTATCATGTCATCAAAATACTCATTTGCCTAATAATTCTGCACACAGTGTAGTTTTTATTTATTGCAAGGTATTTGGTCATAATATGCACATACTTTTTCTTATTGTTTCAGTTTATTTGGTGGTCAATGTGAACATGCTCTACACTCAAGTTCAAACTAATTTGCTCTGACTCAGGTTTTCAGTATTTCCATTCAACTACTTGTCTCCTGGCAAGTTAGGGAGAGCCCCACCCTTCCCCTTACTGAGTAGAGCAGTTATATTTCATGCCATATCTGTTTTTCTGTTTTGGGACCCAGCCATACTTGACATCCTGCTTCCAATGAGGTCAGTGGGCACAGTGGCAGGTCATAATACAGTTAGAGTAGGGACTGTCCTGAAATGGGTCACCATGACAAGATGGGATGGCTTAGGCCAAAAATCACGATTTTTGTGGACTTGTGGCTATCTGTTGTAAAACAGATAGCCATGGATCCGATTTGGCCCCCATGTATCCCTATGGGCACAGTTGCTAAGCAATGTCAGAATATCAGGATCAGTGTAAACTCCTCTGCACAAGTTACAGGTTCGTCATCTGGCTCCACACAGCTCAGTCACAATCTCTGATAACCTCTTCTCTGCTGTAACACTGCTCGCTATCAGCCTTCTCTCACAAGCTGTGGAAATACACACACAGTGCTGGCAGGCACTGACCATATCCACACAGCCAAAAATGCAGTTTTTAAAAGAGAACAGAAAAATGTGAGAAAATAAGTCATATGGTACAAAAAAAAGCATTATCTTAGCTGTTATGTGACCTATCATTAACAAACAGTGCAGTGTTTATTTTTTCAATGAAATGACATTTACACTTTAATTACTTACTGATGGCCTTTATTTGGTGTGGAAGGCGCTGATCCTGATATAATGCAATATATACAACGGAGCCTGAAATCCAATAGATGAGGTGACATTGCTAAATGTGATCAATATTCTCAGCCGCTAAGATGCTTGGCAAGGGGGAAAAAAATGCAAACGGCAGAAAAACTGCGAAACCAGAATCATTAAATCATTTATTCCGTAAAACGTCAATACAGAGAAATCAAAATTACAAAACCTTTTACTAATCAGTGTAGATCCAACAATATACACATCCTAAGGTATAGTACAAAACATATATACACGGTAAACAATCAGTGTGGAGAAGAGAGGTCACTCCTGGTGCAGTCAAGGAATTAAGGAGAACCGATCAGCCGGCAGGAGAAATACTCAACCCTCTCACGTGTGTGAATCCGACCTAAGCAGGTGAGCGTCTGCAGTACCATAAGGGGTCATATGCCGCACAAGGAGCTGAGCCATTCCTAGAAGACACCTTTAAAGGGAATCTGTCACCAGGTTTTTGCTATGTTGGCATGCTGTAAGGGTTAAAAAAAAAACTAAAAAAAATCAACTGTGCCTCTCTTATCAGGCTCTGTGCTATTGTTTACTTAAACTAAAGGGTTTATCACCTGGTGATTACCATTACATGACTAAAGGGTTACATGCAGGGCAGTCCGACACGCCACCCTGCTGTGACTGACACCTCACTGTGAATGTACGATTTCTATTGAGAGCCTGGATGTGGGTGAGGGCAGCTCTCCCAGCTCTGCTGTGTTGCTAAAACTAAATGATTTGATTGTGTCTGAATGGCTGAAACCAGTTACCTATGTGATACATTGTTGGATTAAAGGTTTCTTTGCCTTTGCTGTTGCTGTCAGATGAGTAGCAAAAATCGGTTGGCAGATTCCCTTTAATCAAAACAACAGAACGGGTAGCAATAAGTATATGCAAGTAGTATTGGTAGGAGAACATAATCTTGGCAAATAAATAATACTGAACGTTCTTAGTTTAGGTCAGGAGAAATATATGAAATGTCCATATTGGACCGTAGAAAGAAAGGTTGGTTTCCAAAGTTGTTCCCCTGAATCCTGTTAAGGAACGTTAACATATCTGTTAGTAGCCGAACTACATGTATTATCTCAGCAAATGCTGTTTGAATGCACTGATGCAGTAGCAAATGGAAGCTTATGAACACGCGGTGGCAGTACGTCCTATCTCAGCTTATGGCTCTGGCTTTAGCCACCTAGGACAGAAGGGCCTTAAAAGGCCCTTTACAGACCTACAGGGTCTGGGAAAAGGACTCTTGGTTCAATTCCTTAGCTTTGGTTAATAAATCAGCTCCTCAGGGGAGGAGCTTCCTGCATTTGTACCCAATACCCAATAGAAAAGTGGAGCAGGACTAACTAAACCTGGGTGTCTCTTTGAAAGAGCTAAAAAAAAAAGACAACAGGCTACTCCAAAAATGATACACAAGGGAGTGGGACTGGAAAGATAAATGTCTAAGTGTATTTAGTGCCAAATAAGAATATAAATTATGTTATGGGATCAGGTTAGCTTTCCTTTTTTTCCCTGCAATTTCTGATTCTGTCCTTCGGCACCAAATATAGTATTATGTAATGGGTCACACATATATGTATGGGTGTAAGATACATCCGAGGTCATCCAAGAAGAATTGCTAAATATACCACAAGTTTCCCTTTAAGTGTATATATACGTGTCAGCTCCGTTATACATGTGCAGTATGGGGTGTTCAGCAATACAGTAGATCACTTTTGCGCCAAGTTACTATATGTAAACACTTTTCAAGTTTAGGAGATGGAGTTTAGTGCAAAAGTCTATAAAGTAGGGGGAAGTAAATCAGCCACCTACAGTAAAGGTAGCGTTCCTCCAGCCTTGGTGCGTAAAGTGCATAAAAAAGTAATATGTAGGGTGGAATAGCTGGTACTCGTGCAAGAGGAAGAGTGAATCTGCCTACACCCTATGACTACTGGGCCAGGTCAATGGTAGGAGTCCAATTACTGGGACGCCAATTGAACACAACAATGGGGGTCCTGTGATACATAATTTAATCTGGCAGGAAACAAATAGGAAATCCTGCTTTTGAGGATACTGATCCCACCCCTGCAGAGCCCCTTCTGGTCCTCTACAGTTAGATGATACGAAGTTGGCAGTGATCCCCCTTTCTAATGGTTGGTGGGCAATGTGATTAATCGTCTTGAGACTTATCACCTGATAAGTGTCACGTGATAAGTGTCAAGTGACAACCTGATAAGTGTCACGTGATAAGTGTCAAGTGACCCCTGATAAGTGTCACGTGATAAGTGTCAAGTAGACACCTGATAAGTGTCACGTGATAAGTGTCAAGTGACCCCTGATAAGGGTCACGTGATAAGTGTCAAGTGAGATGGGCACGCCAGTCATAGTGTATGGGTTTGATGTAGAAAGGGAGTGCTGTGCCAGAGGTGGGATCTCCAGCTATACAAGATGAATGAACTTCTGATAAGGGTCTCATCCATACACTCAGTCAATATAGCCCCCACCCTCCTGTGTGCCACCATCCACAAGCATACACTTTGCTATACGATGTCTTACCATGTTAAGACGACCTTAAAGGGAATATTTAGCAAATCTGAGCAGGTGAGAAACGTGGCTAATAGGTTTTGTGAATGAACAGTGGATTTTGAGTCATTTAGGAAGCAGACAAGGATATCTGGCAGAGGGTTTAGGAAAACTATGTTGGTGAAACCTCCTGATGAGGAATGAGGAGCATTGTATACCCATATAGGGGGAGATTAAAATAAGTATTGGGTAACAAGATAATTGGCGTCTGCTATAGGGCAGAGTACAGTGCTCAAGTAATAAAAAACATGGCCACAAACCACATGGGATGGCAAAGGAGCAGGTCACCGTTTCTGGATAAACATATCTCTATTTCTTTGCACCTCTGTTACATGAAGCCATTCTTCTGGAGCAGGAGGGGGGGGGTCTCCAATCTCGCTTCCAGTACATCTCTGATGATTACAAATGTGAATTATAAATCCAATTACTTCTGCATTTGGGAAGGATCCTTATACTAAATTATGGCCTCATCAGAATTATTCTTGTGTGTATGGCAAAACCACGTCATCGCTGGCATGCTCCGCAGCAGCACTGCAAATCAGTATGGAGATTACATTCCAGTGTCGAGCCTTCACCTGACCAACGTAGCTTGTCAAGGGGCTCCGGCATGAAATGTAAGTGAATTCTAACATGTAATACATCTAACTAGAGTGCATTACTCTGCCATCGAGACGTCCATCATCACCAGCGATAAAGCTACAGGTCTCAGTAAAGAGAACTGTAAATCTATTACGTACATAGCACACCCCTATATGGTTGGGTCTACACCGCGATATATCGTACCATCACTAGGTTGCCGGTGTTGCATTGTTTCATGCACTTACTGATTTCCTATGATGTTTGCATTGAAACCTGGGTCCTACCATGACTGCAGCACATTCCCACGAGTGTTGGATTTTGGGTTGCCGATTTCAAGTAGCGCGTCTCACTCCATATCGACTTCAATGCAAGTCACATGTGAATACGACTTATCTGCAATTTAGTTCGTTGTTTTACCATTAAAATGGCAGCAGTTAAATACTTGCACAGACAAGTTATGTAGATGTTTTGGGCTTTATGTGTGGAGATTGCTCATGTCGACCGCAACCTAAAAAAATGAAACATTCAGCCACACTATCACACGTCCAACAGTGGAGGTCTGAGTAGAGACCTCTATGTCGGACCAGATGACGGTCTCCTGACTTGAAAACGACAGCCTCATACACGATTATGAGGGCTGATAAAGATCACTTGCTTAAAACATTTTAAATACTTAGTGAAAAATCCCTGAGGTCCCCCAATTCTGCAGTTTTTTTCTCGTTTTGCTCTGCGTCACTCTGTCGGAGATATTCACATCTGTTTCTTCTGGAGCACACATGTGAAATCCCCTTTTGCAGTCCACCTGGGCATTTCTTATGAGAGTTCTCTGGGGGCGCTCTTTCTATAGCCTCTAGCTCAGCACTGATATAGCTATCAGTGACAGATGATTCCAATCTATGACTGGAAGCACCCGAGAGGGAGGACTGAAAGCATACGCCTCCAAAGACAACTCTGCTTACAGTTCAACTTCAGAGATTTCACATACTGCGCTACAGAAGAAACAAATATGAATATCTCTGCAATGGAGGACGTAGCACAAAATGGAAAAAAGCGACATAATCAAGGGTAGCTCAGGGATTTTAGATGGTATTTAACTCAATTGTTTTGAGCAAGGAAAGTCTTCTAGCTTTGGGAGACTGAGGTTGGTCCGATAGCAAGACCTCAAACAGAAGTGTGTAACTGGTCGTAGTATCTCCCCCCAAAAAACCATTGAGGCACCATATGGCCTCATACCGAGTGCCAAGGGTATGTAAAGCTCAGTGATAGAGACTGCCGCATGGCACTGACATACAACATTCCGCATCTTATACAATTCAAAGCCAATTCAAGTGTATCCTGGAAAAAAAGGTCCAAAAACATTTTTGTACAAACTGGACTAAAAACTAGACTTTTCTCATAGCTAAAAAGGAACCTGTCAGCTGATACATGGTGCCCGATCCACCGGCAGCACAGCATGTAGTAGACACTGGCTGTAATTTGTTCAACCAGGTACGTATGGCTCTGAAATGCTGCGGTGTTTTAAACAGATTTTAAAAGCCGGTGGGGACCAAAGGCTAGACAGACTAATCGGACAGGCGGGTCACCAGCAGCTTTCCTCCGCCTGCTCCCCTTGAGCGACAGGTCTATTCCTATGAACGTGTACAGCATTGGCAGTGGGTCGGGACAAGCTGTCGGTAAACTGCATTTTTGACCAGTCACTTTTTGGCTTGGTCCCTGGCGGCCCTTAAAGTACGTATTTCTCGAAACTACATAAATTTTTAAATACAGTCTGATACGGCTAATGCACTTATGAAAACTATCATAATGGCAGTATACTCCTAACATTAGAATGAGAATTTAGCTTGAACGGACTCATACAAAGGCCCAATGATGTAGAGCCATGGGTAACTGAACCAGGGGGCGTCACTTGAGACCAGGGCCCCATCCTTAGTACCAGGGCCAGTATGTACTCAGGTAGAGTGGGGGGGGGGGGGTGCTGTCAGGTACAGCTGAGGGGCGGGAGGGGGGATTTGGGTAGGGGGGGTGCTGTCAGGTACCTGGAGCCGGGGCAGCAGTAAGAGGAGGGATCAGCCGCAGGAAGCAGGAGGCTTCCACCATGTCACCTCCTCTCCTCTAACACACGATCGCTGTCACGGGGGCAGCTGGAGACCCGGGCCCTCCAGCAGGGAGACGCGAGCCCCCCTACAGGTGCGGGCCCGGTGTCAGCCGCGACCGCTATCATTATGCCACTGCAGGGAGCTTGATTTAAAATGAAAAAGGATTTACTGTCAACTTTACATGGTTTTCAAAGTAAGTACATCAGCCCCATCAAGTCCTAATTAATAATAGATACATTCTGTATTGATCTGCTTTAATTGGGGTAAGACCTCAAGCCGACATTCATTCGTATGTTGTATGGACAGGGATTGTCGCCCCTATAACATTGCAGTGATCTTGAGGACATGATCACATTGTTGTAATTTTAGTCCATGCTTCTTATAAAGGGGGGGGGGGATAAGTGATCCCATTTTGGAGACAATCATAGGTGGACACAAGTTTATATTCATGTGAAAACATTGAATTTGTACTACAAAAATGTACCAAAAACCTACACAAAACTAAAAAATATTCTGGCTCAGGAGTCTGCCTGACAACTGGAGCACTTTATATAAAACTGGCGGATTAGAATTAATGGGAAACAAATGATCGTCATTCAACCTCAAAAAGCGCCACCCTTGCCCTTAGTCTGTTTTTGGTATTGCACCTGCACCCCAGTCACATCAATGGGATGTGACTGGGGTGCAGCCGAGGGCATGAAATGGCTGTTTTTTTTGTAATAAACAGAAGATTTTTTTTCATAGCGGACATCATAAAAAAGTATTATTATAGAAACATCAAGTGCAAGTTCCAGTTAACCTACTACAAAAAAAAAAATCACTAAAACAAATTCTATGTACTGTAAATTTGGCACAAAACTCTTGTGGAGAATCCCAGTGATATTAAGGGATTATATGTGATGATGTATTTGCTTTTACATGTTATAGAGATTTCAAATTACTAAATAATGGCAACTTTCTTCTAGAAACAGCGCCACCATTGTCTACAGGCCGTGCCTGGTATTGCAACATACCCTCTGACCACATGAACAATAGCAGTTCCCTTTCTGGGTAACAAAGCAGACCTTTATTACTTAAACCAAGTACAATTGTGCTTTACTAGAATGTAGACCCCCCAAGTGACTTGGGAGCCCAATTCTGGTGATGGGATGTGGTGGGCACAACCCATCCTCTAGTATGATCAGAATCTCAATGATAGGGGAGAATAGCCCTTTTTTAACACATTGGCAGGTACAAATTTCCTGGGCACTCTTCACACGACCAACGTATGATCACTCAGACCTATTACTGGTCACTAATATGGGAGCCCCAGTCAAGAAGTCTACTTTATCCCAGGACTTCGATGAGGGGTGTATGGAAGGAGCAGCGGTCGGACATGGGTGCTGTACTCCACTTTCTCAAGTCATTACCATAGACTTTGAATGGGCGCAAGGCGGCACTAGTGATGAGTGAGACCTTCATGGTGGGTGCCCAGTACTTGAGCAGTTGGAAGCTCGGATGGGCGCAACTTGAGCAACCAAGCATAATGGAAGTCAATGGGAGGTCTTTTGGAAAAACTCTTGAGTAACCCATTGAGTTCCATTATACTCGGCACTCAAGTCGTGCCCATCCGAGCATCCAACGAGTATGGATGCACCCGAGCACAGTACTACTCGGGACCCCCTTTTTAGTCATTTGTGTATTTGCCATTTCCAATTGACAGCCTTTTGTTATTATATTCACCCCCAATCCTCGACTATACACCCCCTTTTAGAGCGTAGAGGCTTAAATAGGGCAACTTCTGTTTTTGGGGACCCCCATCTTTTAGTCAAAGCGAAGGGCAGTCACTGCTTAGGTGAACGTGGATCGAGGGATGGGTCCCATACAATACTATAGACCAGCTGGATGGAAATGTGTGGCTGCAGTTCCTGCTGGTCACGAGGGGTTTTAGCAGCCAGATCCACAAAGATGACGGGATTGGTCAGAATCCTTTCAATGGGTGTCCATAAAAATATTTTTTTACCAATCCATAATATGGATGATAGAGGTATGATTGCTGGGTGAGACCTACCACCGATCACCAAAATAGGGAACCAAGAAGTCACCTTTATGTATGAAGCGAAGGGATCATGTGCCACCAGCACTCTTATAGAGGAGAATGGACAATCATAGAATGGTGGAGTTGGAAGGACCTCCTGGGTCATCTGCTCAAAGCAGGATTCACTAATCATCCCAGCCTGATGTCTGGCCCTGTTTGAAGACTTCCATTGAAGGAGAATGGGTTCCATGTGCTCTAGGACCCTAGTGGGACCCCTGTTCTTGTGATCATGGAAAGCCAAGTGGTGAGACCTCCATCCTTCATACATTTAGAACCTCTCATGTGGATAGGGTAATGTGCATTGCTTTGGGGATAAACCCTTTAAAAAGGGTCTTTAGCAAACCCTCATCTCTTGGATAATAGTGGTTGCAAGGAGCATTTCTCGCTCCGAAGGACTTGTCCGGTATTACATATACAATGCAACGACTCAAACAAATACTCCGACACTACAGGAAACCTAAACCTTTTTCTGCAAGGTTACCCTATAGATTAGACCTGATTGCTGAGAGTCCCAACTGGGAGGGCATACTTTATCCTTGCATATTGGCAAGGGACCCTTTCAACAACATGCAATTTCCAAAGGTGGAGAACCCCTATAATGTTACCCTAAATAAGGAAAATCTTTCTACAAAATTCAATTTTGTAAACCTAAGTAGCAATATAGGAAAGGCTTCTTTACAGTCACAGCAGCCAAGCTATAGAATGCCATACTAGAGTAGTATGAAGCAGATACAAGAAGAAAAGAATAAGTCGACTAATAAATATCCCACAGATTCTGGGACTTAGTAAAGCGAGAGCTCAAGAAGCAAAGTGCAGCGGTCACCGAGCGAGAAGACGATGCTCTTACTGTTTATACAGGACAAAATACTCTTAGTTTTACCACTGAAGTAGCACATTTGGCAGCAATCAGGTAAAATAAATACATTCATCGACACAAAGATGTCATAAGAGCATAAATATAATGATGGATCCTACTAGAGGAACATTCTTCACCTCCGGGCCCCGGCACGTGGTGCTCTGCCTCTCACTGCACCGCGTACAGGGTGGCGTTGACGTGACCCGCACTGGAATCTGGTACGATGAGCTCCCATAGGGTCACATATGTCCCAAAAATAAACCCCAGGAAGCCTACAAGACTGATGATGGCGTCTTTGGCTATGACCCAACGGCTGAGCCCTTCGGAGTAGTAGGTGCTTATTTCCAGGAGCGGAGGTATGATGAGAGCCAGGGCGCTGCTGCTGACGGATCCCACCAGGGAGATGACCATGTCCAGGCGAGGAATGAGGATTGCCAAGACACCTAGGGGTGAATAAGACAAAAGTCAACTCATTTTTATTATACATTTTTGAACTAAACAAAGTGTCAATTCTTTACTAACATCATGTTATCCACCACTCTCCTCTCACTGCTACATGCTTGCAGATGTATGCTGTGTAACCAAACTGTTACAGCAGTGGCGGACCTTCAGCCTGCAGGGCCCTGGTGCAGCGTCAGGTGAGGAGCGGGGGGGTGTTGCGTGTGGCTCTTACCTGCACCGAGCCGCGCATTGGAGATCTGTGAGCCGGGGCTAGAGGGGACAGGTGGGGCGGGAACAGCCAAGGGAGGCAGGAAGCTTCCCTCGGTTAACCTCCTCTCCTCTGACATAGGGTCACGGGGGCCCCCTACAGGTGCTTGAGGGGCCCCCTACCCGGTCGGGGAACTGGTGCAGCTGAACCAGCTGCACCATGGTAGGCCCGCCCCTGTGTTACAGAACGAGCAAGCTTCCCCTTAAAAAGTCATTAACCCCATGATTTGGTGGTCGCTTCAACACGCGTTGAAATAAACCACCATGCTTTACTTCATCGCATCTGGACGTTCATCTTTAAACAGCAGCGCAGAATTAAATCCACTTTTTATCCTGGTACCGTTTAAAACCCCATTGGCACCCCACAAGCTCGATCATGGCCGTGGCAAGTAATGGTCTTGCAACCTGCCAGCTTGGGGGCCTGAAGAGTTGCAGTTTTAGGTCTCCACATAAGGAGAAACCTTTTCCCATAGACCCCACTTAGCCTCTCATACAGCCAGTTCAGATCTCATACTTTGCACTGATGAGGGGCAATCACCCCGAAACACCGTGTCTGAAAATTGAGGGTCTGATCTGGTATAAATGCCAAATCATATGACAAGGCTTGTTAAAGGGGTTATCTGGAATTCATAAAATAAATAAATAAATAAATAAAAAAAAATGTACCGAAGCACCATCAGGCAAGGTAGCTGCCACCTACCTGCCTGTTGTGCCCAGCACCATTCACCATCATTCATTCCTTCAGTGGAAGGGGCAGGATAGTTGGTCTCCTGTTGATTGGGGGAGCTGGCTGTCAATCAACGTTATGTCAGCTATCAGAGGGTAGAAGATGCCTCTCTGTTGACGTGAAGTCAGTGGAAGCGGCAAAATCATTGACAGAAGCCATCTCAGACTGCTCTGTGTCAGCGGTGACCGGTGCCGGTCACAACAGGTAGGTAGCAGCTACCTGCCTGTTGGTGCTTGAGCACATTTTTTATTTTTTTGATAAATCCCATTATTATTATTTTCTTATATAGCGCCATTACATTCCATGGCGCTTTACATGGTAAGAGGGTAGACGAGGACAAGTTCAATATATATGTGTAGACCAGACAAACAGGAACAGGAGGGGATGGGACCCTGTCCGCGAGGGCTCACAGTCTATGGGGACCAGAGGGGATACAGTAGGAGGGGGTAGTGCCGAGCATGAGACGGTGCAGTGGACTGGGCCACATTGCGGGTTGTAGGCTTGTCGGAAGAGGTGGGTCTTCAGGTTTCTTATGAAGGTTCCCAGGGTAGGAGAGAGTCTGATATGTTGGGGGGAGAGAGTTCCAGAGGATAGCGGATGCCCGGGGGAAGTCTTGTATGCGGTTGTGAGAGGAGGAAATTAAAGGGGAATAGAGAAGGAGTGTAGGTTGCATGAGTGTAGGTAACGGGAGACCATCTCAGAGATGTATGGAAGGGAGATACGTACATCATGGTTAGAGTTTTGAAGTGGGATCTCTAAGAGGTGGGGAGCCAATGAAGGGCTTGGCAGAAGGGAAAGACCAGGGAATTCGGGAAGACAGTTGAGTGAGTCGGGCAGCGGAGTATAGGATGGATTGAAGAGGTGCGAGGGAGGTAGCGGGGAGGCCAGTTAGCAGGAGGTTGCAGTAGTCAAGGCGGGAAATGATGAGAGCATGAACAAAGTGTTTTAGCCATGTCGTGGTCAAGAAAAGTGAGGGTCCGGGAAATGTTTTTGAGCTGGAGTCGGCAGGAGGTGGCGAGGGCCTCGTTGTGGGGCTTAAAGGAGAGGGAGGAGTCGAGGATTACCCCAAGGCACTTGGCGTGGGGGATTGGGGAAAGTGAGCAGTCGTTGTCATTAATAGATATGTCTGCCCTATTGTACCTGTACGATTTAATTGTTATTTTTCATGTTATTGTTCTCGTCTATATAAATATATAATAATAATAATATGTCTGGTTGAGGGGGAGAACGATTTGGGGGGAAGGCAATGAACTCAGTTTTGTCCATGTTCAGTTTGTGGAAGCGAGCAGAGAAGGAGGAGGAGATGGCGGACAGGCAGTGTGGAATTTTGGATAGTAGGGAGGTGATGACACCCAGATCTTTCTGGGCCAGACATAGGCGTAGAGATGATACTGAAGGCCGTGGGACTCAATGAGTTGTCCTAGGCGGAGGGTGTAAATGGAAAAGAGTAGGGGTCCCAGAACTGAGCCTTGGTGGACACCGATGGATAAGGGGTAGGGCGAAGAGGAGGTATGGGAGTGGGTGACGGTGAAGTTCCGGTCAGTTAGATATGAGGACATCCAGGAGAAGGCAAGCTCAGTGATGCCGAGAGATTCCAGAGTCTGAAGTAGGAGGGAATGGTCAACGGTGTCAAAGGCAGCAGATAGATCGAGGAGGAGGACGATGAAGTAGTGTCGCTTGCTCTTGGTGGTCAGTAGGTCGGTGGTGACTTTGGTTAGGGCTGTTTCAGTGGAGTGATAATGGACGCCGGATTGTAGGTGGTCAAAGAGGGAGCAGGAGGCGCGGTGGGAGGACAGTTCAGAATGGACGTGTTGTTCAAGTAGTTTTGAGGCGAAAGGGAGAAGAGATATGGGGCGATAGTTAGAAACAGATGCTGGATTGAGAGATGATTTTTTTAGGATGGGTGTGATCAAGGCATGTTTGAAGGATGATGGGAAGACACCGGTAGTGAGTGATAGGTTGAAGAGGTGGGTAACGGCAGGAATGAGGACAGTCATGAGGTTCAGGATGAGGTGAGAGGGGAGTGGGTCAAGGGCACAGGTAGTGAGATGTGATCGTGACAGAAGGGAGAAGAGTTGATCCAGTGTCATGGTGGAAAAGCTTCCTTAGGACGAGGAGGGTTGAGCGGTGATGGGGGAAAGCCGGGGGGGCAGCAGGTCAAAGCTTTCTCTGATTTTGTCGATCTGTTTGAAGAATGAGGCGAAGTCGTCGGCAGATATGAGGGGAGAGGGAGGAGGTGCATGGGGACAGAGTAGGGAGTTGGTGCAAGGGGACGGAGTAGGGAGTTGAACGTGTTTGGGGTTGTGGGACAGGGCAGTCATTAGAGATGAGTGCGGCCTTGAAGGTAGAGAGGGACTGTTTGTACATGGCGAAGTGCACCGCGGAGTGGGACTTCTTCCCTCTCTGCTTGGCCGCCTTTTTTTGATTTTTTGAAATTTTCATCAAGTTTCCTCTATTAAGCCTGATGAAGAGGCCATAGTGTCTGGAAAGCTTGCTTTGCTTTTTCTTACCATCTTTTCAGTTCGCCATTAAAAGGTATCAACCACTGAGGACTTTCAGATTCTAATATATATTTTTTCATCAACTTTCCGATATTTTCATAAGTAAATGCAAAATTTTCAGACGTAAGTTTACGAACAAAGTCTGGGATATGTGAATGCATTCCAGAATTAGTATCACATAAAGAGACATGTCATTCAAAAAACCAGGGTGTGTTGACCCATGTGACGGCTGAGGTCTGTGACAGGCCGCCGGGGTCAGGTGACTAGAACAGGATTGGATGATGCCTTGAACGGTTTCCTGTTGCAGTCACATGACTACTGCAGTTAAATGGGTTTCCCCATGAATAAAGTTAATTTTAATCAAAAGATCTTGGAATAGTAATAATTTCTACAATTGGATGCATTTAAAAAAATGTTCCTGTGCTGAGATATTCTTATATATGTGTCCCTGCTATGTACTGTGTAATGGATGTGTCTGATCATACAGGGGCATGGTCTGATCATACCACATCTCCTGTGCTGAGATAATCTTATATATGTGCCCCTGCTATGTACTGTGTAATGGATGTGTCTGACCGTACAGGGACATGGTCTGATCATACCACATCTCGATAATCTTGTATATGTGTCCCTGCTGTGTACTGGATGTGTCTGATCATACAGGGACATGGTCTCATCATACCACATCTCCTGTGCTGAGATAATCTTATATATGTGTCTCTGCTATGTACTGTGTAATGGATGTGTCTGACCGTACAGGCACATGGTCTGATCATACCACATCTCCTGTGCTGAGATAATCCTATATATGTGCTCCTACTAAGTACAGTTTAATTTTGGTTTCTGACCATACAGGGACATGGTCTGATCATACCACATCTCCTGGGCAGGGGAGGAAGTAAAACATTATTCAGACATTACAACTGGGGATCACAGCTGATTTTTTATGAGTTAAAACATTTCTCTGCTTGTCTTTAGAAAATGTTTTACCTTAAAGAAAGAATTATTTGTGATCCCATGCTGTGATGTCTGAATAATGTTTTACTTCCTCCCCTGCCCAGGAGATGTGGTATGATCAGACCATGTCCCTGTATGGTCAGAAACCAAAATGAAACTGTACATAGTAGGAGCACATATATAGGATTATCTCAGCACAGGAGATGTGGTAGGATCAGACCATGTGCCTGTACGGTCAGACACATCCATTACACAGTACATAGCAGAGACACATATATAAGATTATTTCAGCACAGGAGATGTGGTATGATCAGACCATGTCCCTGTACGGTCAGACACATCCATTACACAGTACATAGCAGGGACACATATATAAGATTATCTCAGCATAGGAGATGTGGTATGATCAGACCATGTCCCTGTACGATCAGACACATCCATTACACCAGTGATGGCGAACCTATGACACGCGTGTCAGCACTGACACGCGTAGCCATTTTCAGTGACACGCGGCCGCCCGAGAAACTACAAGTAGGATTCAGTACTTCTCACTCGCTAGACTCGCTATTTGGATAAAAACCATAGACACGGCAGCAAAAAACTGTTGCGAGTGGGGCTTCCGACACGGCAATGCGAGCGCTTTCCGAGACATCTGCGATTACAGGGCCAGGTGCAGTAGCTGAGGAAAAAAAAATGTGCTGGAGGTCTGTAGGCCAGAACAGCAGAGCTCCGGCACAGAGCGTCTAGTCCTGGGACTTCCGGTAGGCGGAACTTGCTGGTTGGCTGGCGCAGCAGGGAGCAGCTGAACGCTGTGGGGGACACATATCTGAGGCCCTGTGATCGCTGTCTGGAGGTCTGTCTGGAGGTCCAGTGATTACTACAGCAACCATCCTCCAGTGAAAGGTTCTGGGCAGAATCTGGGTGTCATGAATGTGTGATTGGCCATTACTGAGATAAGTGAGGGGGAGGCTGGAAGATGCCTGTGCTATGGGTGCCGTTTCCCGCCATTAATTTACATAAGGAACTCCATCTTGCAGCATAGTACAGACTCCATTTCACCACTATATTATTGTTGCACACCCTATTAATTGCTATTTCTGCCCTTTCCTAAAAGACAGTTAACCCCTAATTGCCTGCAGGGCTATCTATAAATCTTCTGTCACTGCCCCTCTGATGGAGAAGCCAAAAAAAACAAGTTTAAGTAAAGGAAGTGGTAGTAGTAGCAGTAGCCGACCCTTTCAAGAGACATGGACTGAGATGTATGGCATTATAGAAAAAAATGGCAGATCATTTTGCGTTCTATGTAGTGAAACGGTAGTAAGCAGAAATTCAGCAACAAAAAAGTCACTAAATCAGTGATGGCGAACCTGTGGCAGTCCAGCTGTTGCTGTTGCTGTTGCTGTTGCTGGACTGCCACAGGTTCGCCATCACTGGAAGAATTCCCCCTCCCTCTCACTTATCTTAGTTCATGGCACCCCACACAAGTTAAATAACAGCAAGACCAACAAAAGAAACCAACTGACAGATTAACAAAGAAGTCACTAAGCAGGTAAGTTAAATATTAAACATATTTGTTATTTAAACTATAAATATCGTAAAATTAGGGTTTTTTTTCTCAAGGTGACACACCTCGCGAGTTATGCGCGGTTTTTTTGGCGAATTTTGACACACCAAGCTCAAAAGGTTGCCCATCACTGCATTACACAGTACATAGCAGGGACACATATATAAGATTATCTCAGCACAGAAACATTTTTTTTAATCACATCTAATTATGGAAATTATTACAAGATCTATTGATTAAAATGAACTTTTAAATTAACGTTGTTCGTGGGAAAACCCCTTTAATTGTAGACATTGGCACTAGGTGACCAAGAGACTGGACAGTCTGTATTGGATCTGAGATGGTTAGAGCTGGTGGGTATAACAAATTAGATTGATGGGAACCACCTCAGTAGTTTAAAATGAGGTTTGTTTTTTTTTATATGTCAGAACCAAGGAGATGGGGGTGGACATTGCTAGAGATCCAACCATAATGTATAGCTCAATAGGATAGAGGATTAATATATTAATCATTGGGAGTCTGACCATTGGGGCCTCACAACAATCCCAATCATGGGGCTTCAGGGTGCCATTTCTGAAAGGTGCACAGATCGGACATGCACCCTTTCTCTCCATTCATTCATTCATTCTGTAGGACCATAGGAGTGAATGAAGTGCGGTCATCTCCTGGAGTCCCACAAAGAATGAATAATGCATAGGTGCGCATGCGCGACCTTCGTCCCATTCAGACAGGGCTTTTACCCTAAAGGTCCACCCAAAAACATTAATGCACCACCCAGGCATTTCTTTTATATTGCACCGCTGGAATATTAATGCATGTCATAGTTTTCAGATCTATTATTTTTAAATATTTAGAAAGCCATGTATCATTGCCTTTACACTTCACATATACTTACCGTACCAGTTTGTATTTCTATATGTCAATATTGCTCAAAACAGCTGCAAAGATAAATGTATGATGCAAAAATATAAGAGAGATTATGAGGCCAAAGACCTTGTTTCCAGCAGTTCCATCGGGAGTCAGCAAGTAATGGAGTGAAGTGGATTACCAGGTAATGCACGAGGATGGAAAATCCTGTCAGTACCTAATGGATAAAGGCCGGCAAGGTCACTGCCTGCGCAAGTCATAGAAGACAGTTCAATATGAGAAGAAGACGCTCCATAATGGCGCGCGGCTTCCTGCAATCAGTTAATGCAGAGGGAATCAGACCGCACTGAGCGCCATCCACGCAGTATAGGACCTCCGCAATCACAGGTCACTTTTACTGATTACTCTGACGGCTTCTTATTGTTTTAAGTGGACCCCAGAGAGCCGGACCATCCTCAATCCAACAATCATCTAATGTGTGTGTTCAGCTTTAGGATTCCTACATATCCAGCTATACAATGCCAATACATGGGCAACCTCAGACTGGTGGCCATCAGAGTTTTGGGTTCTCAACCCAACATACGGCCATCTATGGAAGTTCAATGTTGACTTATGAATTAAATTTCCACTTGGAAGTAAAAACCCCAATATAAAATAAAGTGGTCTAAACCCACCCACACCGGCAGGACAGGACCACCATCTGCTCTGTATGGGGGCTTCTCAACAGATGGTGTTGGGGAAAGATAAGGATTGGGAACACCAACTTCAATCCCCTCTTTCCTTTAGTTCTCCCAGTAAATAAGCCGCCACCAGAGTGGTTTGGCGGTGCTTCATCCATTTTAATCTCTTCTCCCCATGTTAGTTTCTCAACACTAGGACAATATGAGAAGGTGTATGAGGGCCATTGGAGAGATAAGCCCCCGTCACACATAGCGAGATCGCTGCTTCGTCACAGGTTTTGTGACGCAACAGCGACTTCGCCAGCGATCTCGTTATGTGTGACATGTAGCAGCGTCCGGAATCCCGCGGTGACATCGCCGATCATGTCGGAATGTCCTGGACCATTTTTTGATCGTTGGGCTCCCGCTGGGCAGCATGCATCGGTGTGTTTGACGCCTTAACAACAACCTCGTTGGCGACTCAGAACTCAGCCACGTAGGTCTGAGTCGTCAGACTTGTCCAGTATATCCTGGCTCACTGACTCATTCGGTGCTCAGAAGAAAAAAATGCAATATCTTATACATAAAACCCGAAGGCCACTTCCGCCCAAAATCCGCTCAACTTCCGTGATGGCCTCCCTCCTGTGTCAAACACCGGAACCGGAAGCACCAGACCCACAGAGCCCCAGCCACCGGCCTTGCACAGAGCCCCGTCTGCGCCCACCCACATCCGGCCCACAGCCCTGCAGCTCACCGCCCACTCTCCATCAGGGACCGCCATGCCGCCACTGGGTCCGCACACAGCCTGGTGTGCGCCCATCAACATGAGGGAACCGGCCCACACTCCGGTGTGCGGCCTACGCCGGCAACGCTCCCCCGCCACCTCGGGGGGCCACACAACCTCTGGGGGTACCCGCGCGCCTGGAGAGGGGGGAGGGTGGGACTTTCTGTCCTGCAGCTCTGCCCGCCCCTCCTCTCCTCCTACACCCGACGCGCGGCGCGGTGAGTCTGCCCTCCAGCCTCCACCTCAGCCTGTGCCCGCCGGCTCCGCTGCAGCCTGTGCTCCCTCCAGCCTGTGCCCCCTCCAGCCTGTGCCCCCTCCAGCCTGTGCCCCCTCCAGCCTGTGTCCCCTCCAGCCTGTGTCCCCTCCAGCCTGTGTCCCCTCCAGCCCTCCTCTGCCCCCTCCAGCCCTCCTCTGCCCCCTCCAGCCCTCCTCTGCCCCCTCCAGCCCTCCTCTGCCCCCTCCAGCCCTCCTCTGCCCCCTCCAGCCCTCCTCTGCCCCCTCCAGCCCTCCTCTGCCCCCACCAGCCCTCCTCTGCCCCCTCCAGCCGTCCTCTGCCCCCTCCAGCCGTCCTCTGCCCCCTCCAGCCGTCCTCTGCCCCCTCCAGCCGTCCTCTGCCCTCTCCAGCCGTCCTCTGCCCTCTCCAGCCGTCCTCTGCCCCCTCCAGCCGTCCTCTGCCCCCTCCAGCCGTCCTCTGCCCCCTCCAGCCGTCCTCTGCCCCCTCCACCCTCCAGCCGTCCTCTGCCCCCTCCACCCTCCAGCCGTCCTCTGCCCCCCTCCCGTCCCTCCCCCAGCCGTCCTCTGCCCCACCCTCCAGCCGTCCTCTGCCCCCTCCACCCTCCAGCCGTCCTCTGCCCCCTCCACCCTCCAGCCGTCCTCTGCCCACTCCACCCTCCAGCCGTCCTCTGCCCCTCCACCCTCCAGCCGTCCTCTGCCCCCTCCACCCTCCAGCCGTCCTCTGCCCCCTCCACCCTCCAGCCGTCCTCTGCCCCCTCCACCCTCCAGCCGTCCTCTGCCCCCTCCCCCTCCTACTAGCCGTCCTCCCTGCCCCCTCCAGCCGTCCTCTGCCCCCTCACCCTCCAGCCGTCCTCTGCCCCCTCCACCCTCCAGCCGTCCTCTGCCCCCTCCACCCTCCAGCCGTCCTCTGCCCCCTCCACCCTCCAGCCGTCCTCTGCCCCCTCCACCCTCCAGCCGTCCTCTGCCCCCTCCACCCTCCAGCCGTCCTCTGCCCCCTCCACCCTCCAGCCGTCCTCTGCCCCCTCACCCTCCAGCCGTCCTCTGCCCCCTCCACCCTCCAGCCGTCCTCTGCCCCCTGCACCCTCCAGCCGTCCTCTGCCCCCTCCACCCTCCAGCCGTCCTCTGCCCCCCCACCCTCCAGCCTCTCTGACCGTCCTCTGCCCCTCCACCCTCAGCCGTCCTCTGCCCCCTCCACCCTCCAGCCGTCCTCTGCCCCCTCCACCCTCCAGCCGTCCTCTGCCCCCTCCACCCTCCAGCCGTCCTCTGCCCCCTCCACCCTCCAGCCGTCCTCTGCCCCCTCCACCCTCCAGCCGTCCTCTGCCCCCTCCACCCTCCAGCCGTCCTCTGCCCCCTCCACCCTCCAGCCGTCCTCTGCCCCTCCACCCTCCAGCCGTCCTCTGCCCCCTCCACCTCGCCGTCCTCGCCCCCTCCACCTCGTCTGTACGCCCTGCCCCCTCCAGCCGTCCCCTGCCCCTCCAGCCGTCCCTGCCCCCTCCAGCCGTCCCTGCCCCCTCCAGGTCCCGTCCCGTCTCGGGGTGGCCACATGTTGACTCAGGATCCAGGCGCCGGAGAAGACGCAGGGTCGGTGGTAAGTATAGCGGTATGTGTGTGTGTGTGTGTTGTGTGTGCGTGTGTGTGTGTTGTATGTATGTGCCACTCTGCCCACGGCGCTGCGCTGACCACTCTGCCCACGCCGCTGCGCTGACCACTCTGCCCACGCCGCTGCGCTGACCACTCTGCCCACGCCGCTGCGCTCACCACTCTGCCCACGCCGCTGCGCTCACCACTCTGCCTACGCCGCTGCGCTCACCACTCTGCCCACGCCGCTGCGCTGACCAATCTCACCGCACTCACTGCTAACCACTGAGCCACCGCGCACAGTGCTAGCCATTGAGTCACCATATACTCTGCTACCCACAGAGCCGCCTGTATACACACAATTAATTTCACCGCACTACCCTAACTATTCGTAAATAAACTATATATGGATTCTAGACTACCCGATTCTTTAGAATCGGGCTGCCATCTAGTATATAAGATAATTTCGGCACACGAGAAAAAATGAGTGGTTGAAACCGTTATGATGCAAGCAAATGTCTTTTTATTTTTATCAGTCCAAAAACAAACGTTTCGGCCGAGGCCACCTTGCACTCTCTAGACCCATCTATATGGTATGGCACATGATCACAATTAGTAAACTGGAGCCTTGTTTATACTGCAGCCTCCGGATCACACAGTGAGGTACCTGACAGCTTACAACAGATGGTCACAGCAGCTCTGGTAACCAAGTATATGATTTTTTTATATCTAACCTCCAACATCCTCTATTGTAGCCCCTGAAATAAGGGCCCTTTCACATCAGCGTTTATTTCAAATCGCGGCAGATGCGGTGAAAAAACCGCATCTGCCGCGATTGCCGCATAACCGCTGCACTTGCGGCGCGGTTGCGGTAATCCCCATAGAAAGTATAGGGGGACTTGCGGCAGGTGCGGCTGACTGCTGACTGCGGTTTTTTTCGCGGCCGCACTTGCCGCAAGTGCAAAACCGCACTTGCCGCAAGTCCCCCTATACTTTCTATGGGGATTACCGCAACCGCGCCGCAAGTGCAGCCGGTATGCGGTAATCGCGGCAGATGCGTTTTTTTCACCGCATCTGCCGCGATTTGAAATAAACGCTGATGTGAAAGGGCCCTAAGGACAGCAATCACTTAAGGGATACCCCGACTCCCAGGTTTGAGTGCTCTATATATTTTCATATATACTTTATTGCGATATCAAGTATTAATGATTTCTCTATCACAGGCCCACTTTGAACAGCACATAGGACTTAGAATTCTTATACTGAATGAACTGTTGAAATAGACAGCTCCGGTGTATAGAAAAAATACACCATATCTTTCTGTACGTACAGTCTCAAGATATTGAGTCTTATTAGGTATGATTTTTGGATAAAATTACCAGGTCATGTCAATCCTTGTATACCTTCTTTCTCATAATTCCTATATCATACTATACCGCAGGTACCCAGTGAGCTCAATATACGCGTTACCCACACAACATAGGAGGATAACGTCACACTGTGACTATTCGATCACCTATATGTATGCATGGTAATTAATTCACTCTCACAGAACACTATGCATGTTTTCATTTATGATCTTTAATAAAGATGTATCCCATCTCTTTAGAACCGCAATCACTGTAGCGGAAAGCGAACATTCCAAAACAATGCACGCTATCTTTTGATTTTCCCTAGGTAAAGTTCCTAGTTGTGTGTATACATTGTTTGATTTTCAATATGTGTCACTTATGATAAAGCTCCATGTGGAACTATGTTTAGATTAATAAGACAGAAGAGTCTTATCTGAATTTTATGATGAATGATCATGTAAACCTTTGTTTATTGTATATATTTTGATTTTTTTCAGTATCAGTCGCATTGAAAAAGGCCTCGGCCGAAACGTTTGTTTTTGGACTGATAAAAATAAAAAGACATTTGCTTGCATCATAACGGTTTCAACCACTCATGAGTCGTCAGACTAGCTGCTGTGTAACAGGGTCCCAACGACCGCCGAGGTCGTTATACGGGTTGCCGTATCGTTGCTGCGTCGCTGGTGAGATCTGACTGTTTGACATTTCACCAGCGACCACGTAGCGACGTTCCAGCGATCCCTACCAGGTCGTATCGCTGTCGGGATCGCTGGAGCGTCGCCAAGTGTGACGGGATAGTCGTCAGCTGACGGCATGGACCTTATTCACACATCTGTTATTATTCGGGGGAAGGGAGTTGTGATCTGTGTGACTGATCAATACATCCCCGTCCTGAAGAAGTTTACATCTCGCAAAGCGTAGACCCAATAAACCCATTACCTGCCTTGTCCTCTTCACAACTTGTGCATCTGCTCAGTCGGTGGCGCAGATTTTAATCCTCCTATCTCTACGTTCCCATCTTATAACAGATTAAGTGCAGAGGACGAGTCTGTGAAATCACTAATAAAAGCAGCAGCGGCCAACAGACCCAGTTTACTACATCGGGGGCCAACAGGCTTCCATCATTGTGTCTGTCATTTTACCCACCATGATGGGAACCCAAAGGGATCCATTATAGTTATTGGGGCAGTTTGTGCCCAACATGAATTCCGGATGTCGAAGAATGGAGCAAAGAAGCAGAATTCAGATGTGAACACAGCTGAGCTCATATACTCCCTCCAAGGCTTCGTGTAGGGGAAAGCTGAGGGTTTAGAGCTTGGTAACGAAATATACAGTAAAATATGGACAATCAAGTTAGATGGTTCTCAAAGTCAGCAAATACAGCTCTAATGTGAGATTCAATTCACCTTCTGCAGATTTCTGCATTTCTGCAAGGAAAAGGTCTACTCTGAATGACAATGTCAGGATTAATGTGAGGCCGCAATGAAGTAAGGAACAGTCCAGGAGCAAAAATAGAAGGAGAAAGGCATTAATCAATCCAATAATGGAAGACAGTGCAGACGGACATGTGGTGCCTGCATCTGATGCACACATCAACTCAAGACAGTCACATAATGGGATTAAGAGAAAGTCTGACACCAAAATGTGGTGGGGTCAGAGGTCAGCTGGATTCGGAGAATCGCTTTCCATTGCCTATGCAATAATTCATAGTGCACCCCATGCAATGTCCTTCAGGGATTTCTAGGAAATATCAGCACATGTTAAGTAAAGCACACTGGCGTTCTCTAATAAAGGGGACTTGTCGTTTAAAGGGACACTGTCACCAGGTTTTTGCCATCCATCTGACAGCAGCATAATGTAGAGAACAGAACCTGATTCCAGCGATGTGTCACTTACTGAGCTGCTTGCTGTCACTTTATAAAATTACTGTTTTCTCTGCTTCAGATTTAGCAGTAAATGACTATGCTGGACTATTTGATTAGTCCTACAATGTTAATCTCCAACTGATTGAACAGTGATTTTATGGAAACTACACTGAGCAGCCCAGTAAGTGACACATTGCTGGAATCAGGGTCTCCGTCTCTACATTATGCAGCTGTCAGATGAAATGGCAAAAATCTGGTGACAGAGTCCCTTTAAGGTGGAAAACCATAAGCTGCGAGGGAGACGTCTGCTGATGCACTACCAGTATAAGGAAGGCAATCTTGACAAAATTATCTATTTTTAGGTCACTTTTGTTAAATGTAGTTTTAAAAAAATTGGGCAATGATTTTTTTCACGTCTCAACCTGTAGAACTTAAAAAGATAATATTCTTGCAATTTTCACACTGCCGAATGGGGCTGTTTTAAGCTCACACTTTGAGTTCTTTACAGAAGACTTTTCAGCAGCCTCATTATCATCAGAGTCAGGATTACAATGATAGACAAGGCCTCTATACTCAGCTGATAACACAGGGTCCACCAATCACAATATACGATGTCACAGCCGGTCCTGCTTCCCACCCAATCACAGTGACGGAAGCAGAATAGGGGCTTCAATACAAGAGACAGGGTCTGAGTCCGTCCATTGCTGCGAATGTCCATTTGGATTTCACAAAAGAACAGGAAATATAGGTTTCGATTAGTCCCCGATGGCCAGTTAGAAATTAGCAAAATTATTTTTTGATAACCCCTTTACGACCAATGGTGTAACCGTCCTTGGCCGTGTCCCTCCCTCTGATGAGAGCTCATGCGCTGAGCTTGCATCATCCCCCACACTGTGTCAGCTGATCTGATCAGCTGACATGTGAAGCTAACAGTACCGATCTGATTGGTGCTGTTAACCCTTTGGATTGCGCTATTCACTGACAATGTGATCCAAAGCACCACGGAGGGGATCACTCTGCTCCCCGCCGGCATCGGAGGTCTCGTCATGCGATCATGGAACTTCGATGCATTCCCATGACAGCCCGGGGTCCTGTGATGACCCCAGTTGCTTCCATGAATGACTTACCGCTTCCACAGAAAGTGATCATTTCTACTGTTCAGAGACGTGCAGCAGCATCTTGTTTAGACCACCCAAAAAAAAACCTGAGAGATATACATCTTTTAAAGGGATCTTGAGTCTTTCAGCTTTGAATTTACAATTTGGCACACCTGGGAATAGAAGTAATCGTTACTGGTACTCTCTCTTCACACAAATGACTTAAACATGTGATGTTGAAGAGGGCGCAGGGCGTAAAAGGAGGAGACACACAGATCGTGCAGTTCTTTACCTTTACTTTCTGCTTGGGCAAGGTTACCCAGCCAGGTGCTGTGCTCCTCCAAAGTGCAGCCAGGATAGTCCCCAGGAGATTAGGATGCTCTGCCGAGACACCTTTCATGGGCCTTCCACAGGTTGCTCTTCCCTGCCCTGGATTCTTGTGTCGCCTGCCCTGCAATTCGTTGACAGAGTCACAGACTGATGGCTGTGGGCCTCGTCGGGCGACTGCAGCGGCACGTCCCCTGGTCCTAGTTCTAGTCACCGTCCTGCGGATTATCCATGGTTTGTGGCCACTGCTCCTGCAAAGCCAGTGGCCTCCAGTTTTCCTGGTCAGGGCCAATGCCCTCCAGCAACCAGTCCCTCTAACCGACTCAGGTCGGGACTGGATTCGGGGCACACGGGTGGATCCCCCCACTCCCATGTCCCCATGAAATCTCTCCATCCTGCGTCTGCTCCAGACGCTTTCGTCTGACGTTGTCCTCCCTAAGTCTCCTCCTAAGCTACTGCTAACCCCTCCTTATGACCAGAAGATGAGGCCCTCCCTCTCAATAGGGTCTGCCCGAATTCCCAGCCTGGAATTGGGATGATGTTGTGTGCAATTCTGTGGGTCTCAGGTTTGCGACCCCTCATCACCTGGGAACGGTGACACCACACCTATGGAACAGGTGCAGCATCACTGTCCTAGGGGCGCCTCACTAAGAGCACACGAAACCTCATTTAAAGTGAATAAAATGCTAATTACTTAGAAATGTAGCAACAGATAAAAAATATAAAGGTGATAACGGATTTATATTCCAAAGACCTTATGCACATGAATGCTTTTTTTTAAGGGAGGTGGAAGGTAATCTTACTTACATATTCCATTTAAAGACTAATTCTATCTTATAAAGTTATGGCATGATGGTACGATAAGTCGTCCTATGCTTGGAGGCGTCAGATCACAATAGCAAAGGGGATGCAACGCTACACAGCGGCACCCAAGGACATTTAACTGTGCAAATAATTGCAGCGGGTCTCATTCTCCCATCTTCAATACCCTGTACGTGGCCAGGGTGCTGAGTGGAGGGGACGCCAGCACGGCATCCTCATTATTCTCAGCACACCGATCTTAGCATATCCTATCTGGCAAGTATTAGTGATATCAGATGGGAAGACATCTTTACATTTCCATTTGGTCCCTTATATTTTTAAAAGGTCGTGTGGATACTTTCATATTACCAGTAGGTTGTGTTGGCATTGAATGGATTGGAGATCAAGGTGCGTAAGGAAATAACCCTTCAATTCATTTGAATGTTTCCAGGAGGGATAACAGAGGAATGGCATGAACCAGACAGAGGCAAAGGGGGAGCGTATGGGTTAAGGTCCGGAGAGCCGGTGTATGACAGCGGTGAGTGGAGGTGTCCATCATTTGCTCATTCTCTTGCATTTCACACAAAGCATGAGATAAGTAAAAACCTCATAGGTTTCCCCCCTCTCCATTAAAAGCGGCCGAGCTGTCACATAGCATCACTCTCTTCTGCACGGATGGCTTTGGCGGCTGCTCTTAGGGTTAGTAAGAAAGGCTGAAATCTCACAAGGCAAATGATGGCAATCATAGAGCTCTTAGGTCAGGAAAAGCTTGAGAAGAGCGAACACAGGCCAAGAGGTCAGAGGCATGAGGATCCAGAGGACGGAGGGCAAAGCATCACCAGGAATACAGTACATTAAAGGCTTATGGAAGAAGCATTATAACTAAGAGCACTGCTGTAGTGTCAATTATTGGGGCCAGAAGACATGTCTCCGCCTGACCTTTGCCCTGTGGTTCACTAAGGATAATTGGGGTGCTGATTGTGACACTATGTCCTTGAGAAGATCTCTATATGTCACCCACAAATGCACTAACTCCTATAACTTATGATACAGGTAAATCTTCATTATTGCAATTTGTTTTTTTTTCTGATTATACTTATTTTAAGATAAAGATTCCCAGCACAGATCAGGACTACAAGATCCAGGGAACCTTCAGCTGGACCACCACCAATCGGTGTACTTGATTATATGTACAAAATGTCCAACTGGGGGTCTGTATGTAGGGGAGACGGGGTGGAAACTTAGAACAAGAATAAGATCTCATCACCAAATTATAAAAGAAAAAAGAATGGATCTACCAGTGGCCAATCATTTCTATAATGGATATACAAATACTGGTTTTGAAAGGTCATTTCAAATCCCAGAGAATCAGGAGAGAGTGGTAATATCAACTTATGATGACCTTTGAGCCCTCGTGGACAGGGTCCCTGCCCCTCCTGTACCTGTACGTCCTGATCGCCTAGATTTAGTGTACTTGTTCTTGTCTCCCTCATCCTCATGTGAAGCGCCATGGAACCTAATGGCGCTATATAAATAAATAATAATAATAACCTTTGACATATTCAGAGCAGGAATGAATGTGTCACGTGGATTTATGTCTTTTTACATTAATTGAGGAATCTTCAAATCTTTGACCAATCACTAATCAAAGGACAATGAAACTATCACACCTCTTATTTCCTGACGCTGACATTTACTAGTCCAGCTGCTCTTCCTCCTCCCAACAGGGACCATTCTGTGTTCTGCTTCACGTCACCTGCCTTATGTACCCTCAGTTTGTGTGTGTATATATCTGTGTGTTTAGAATATGTGTCATTATTAGCCAGATGAAGAGGCCTTAGAGTCTCAAAAACATGCTATTTTTTACCAACTATTTTTGTAGCCATTAAAGGGGTCGTCCAGGATTTTTGGATAATTTCTATGTATATCTAGGCTGCAAAATGTTGACAGTTTGTAATCTATACCCTGTCAACATTTTGCATGGTTGCCCAGGTTATCACCTATTTGCAGCAGCCAGAGAACATCCAGGGGGCGTTTGTGTTGGAGGCTGCATGGAAATGGGGAATTGGACGTTACGCCCAGACTCCCAACACAAACACGCCCCCTCCCCCAGTCTCAGTATGTCCAGCCACCCCCAGGGCTCTTACAGGCCCGCTCTAGCCCCTAATGTCACCACCCACCCCCACTCCACTGACACACTGTGCCAAATCCGCAGCTGTGAAGTAGATTCGGTACCCTTGTGTCCGTGAAGTAGGGGACTGCTATATGCAATATGGTGCGTGCGCTCACCCTGTGGCAGAGGTCAGTGGAGCCGAGGTCCGCAGCCCGGGTCTCGGTGCACAGTGGGGCCGATGCTGTTCCTCTCTATACCTCCTGTACCATAGAGCAAGGCACAGAGCCGGCAGCTGCGGTATAGAGAGGACCAGCTCCACCGGCTCGGTGCCCGCTCTAAAGGTGCAGGAGGTATAGAGAGGAGCATCTCCAGGGCACAGAGACCCGGGCTGCGGACCTCAGCTCCACTGACCGCGGCCACAGGGTGAGCGCACACACATGCAGCGGTCCCTCCTGCACTGACAGTGTACCGAATCTCCTTCACAGCTGTGGAATTGGCACATTGTGTCAGTGGAGCAGGGACCGCCAAGTGAAATTAGGGGCTGGGGCGAGCCTGTAGGAGCCTGGGGGTGGCTGGGCATACTGACCTGGGGAAGGGGGTGTGTTGGAGTCTCGACATAACGTCCAGTTCCCCATCTCCATGCAGGCTCTAACACAAACACCAAAAAGCCCGGACAACCCCTTTAGCAGGTATCAACCACTGAGGACTCTCAGATTCTAATATTTTACTTATTTTGTCTATTTCCTGCACTTAATTATGGAGGTGGTCTTCTTGCCTGAGCTGCAGTATTCAGAAATTTGCTTTACATCTGTTACATGGACCATAGGTAACAACACACAGGAGCCCCGAGAGTTGCGGGCATGCTCCGTGCAGAGGTCACTGTGCAGGAAAGGGGGAGAAGATCAGCTCTGACCACCACCAATGGTGAAAGGTGGATCCGGTGTTGACCGTAGGTGAGGCCGCCTGCAACACAATGTGGAGTCAGGAGTTGGTGTCCATTTGATGGAGATGGAGTCGGAGTCAGGGTTGGCATTAACACATACAGTACTTATTGTTTAAGGGAACAACAAAGGTTGGACAAAATAAAGACACAAATTGAAAATGATCAACCTTTCCCCACCAGTCTCCATATCTAGATATTACTTCTAAATATACAGGACGGACTTACATGTGATACAGACTAGAGCCGCCCGCACAGACAGGTCGACCAGGAGCACCCAGCGTTCACCCACTCGGGCGGTGGCCGAAGGGACGATAATTTCTGCGGCCACATAAAACTGTAACGCGAAGGAGATGAATATCCCAAAGGAGTATAGCAACTTCACAGTCTGATATAACCTGCAGGAAAGAGAACAAGAGTCATATTCACAACTACTCAATAGTAACAACTAGAGTCCCTGATTCCAGAGATGTGTCAGTTACCATACTAGCTGCTGAAGTTTTGATACAATCCCTGTTATCTGCTCCAGATCTAGCAGTCCTATGTATGCTGGGCTGTGTGTATAGCCCCCAACACCACTTTATTGGAAGCTCTCTGTGCACACTGTTCATAGAGCTGGGGGGGGAGGGGGGGGGCTACACAGAACAGAAGGACTACCTGGCATGAGACAATTAGTCCTGTAATGATAAAGTCTTGCGGAAAAAAAATACTGATTTTATTGAAACATACGCCAGTAAGAGACGCATCGCTGGAATCAGGGTCTCTGCCCTTAAATAATGCTGCTCTCTGATTACATACAATAACTTGCTTGCAGATTGCTTTTAACCCATGTCTCATTTCCTCATTGCCCTCCTAGATGGCTACCAGCTTGTCCTACCCTGCTTGACCAGGGGAGATCATCCAAACGATCTCTCGTTGGGTCATCCCCAGTCATGTGCATAGCCCAATGTCATCTGTGACCTTACATTGTAGGACGCTGGTGCATGAGTAAAAGGGTTTGATCTGGTCTTGCAGCCACACCACAATAGCACATGTATAGGAGATCACATAGCCCTTGGCCATAGGTCCTTCCCCATCAAAGATACCAGCAAATGACCCATGGCACATTGTTTTCAGCACTGATTGGAAGTATAGGACATAGTGCAACGACAAATTGTAGGCTCTTAGCCCAAGCAGAGGCATTCAAGGATAGGATCCCAACGACGGGGTACGCCTTGTTGCTGCCTGTTGGGCTTATCACGAATTGGCCATATTTAATAACAAGTAGCTAATTTTTAACCTATGCTTAGTACAGCATTTAAGTGTGCAGCTGTATTTACTTTCATTGTATGTGTTTGGAGTGCGACACACGGATGTGTGAATGCGGCCTTAGTTAGAAGGCACATGACGGACAATTCGATCAGACTACAAAGGGTTTGGTTGTACTCTGTTACCAAGAAGGTCTCCATAGGCGCTGTAGACCCAAACTGAGGACATTTAAGGAAATCTGTCAGGCCTAACATCCACATGTAACTGATATCATGCTCTAATTCCTTTCTCTAAGCTCACTCTATTCATGTATTTCTATTATTTATACTTCTCTGCTATCCTCTGTAATTGTCAAAATAAAAGATTAATGCCATCTGTCAATCACAGTATGTTCTCTGCTGCCCATTCCCCAATGAATGAATATTCATGCATCATTACACTGTCCTTCCCTCCTCTCTGATCTGTCTGTTGTGTGACTCACTGCAGAGCAGTAAGGAGGGGGAGGAGGTGTGTACTCTTAGAGATCTTCATTGTGTGTATCTGAGGCATGTGTGTAGTGTGTGCAGTCTGAGATATTTTTGTGATTATACGAACTTTTGATCATTTGATCAGCAGATACACACATTACATGTCTGCAGGAAAACCAACATTCATATAACAGAAATCTTACAGACAGCGCAGTGCAGCACAAAACACCTTCCCCCTCCCAGCACAGAGGGGATGGACAGAACACCAACTTGGGTAGGTGTGGATATTTAAATCTATACACATTTATATAACCAGACTATTCGGCTGTGAATATACTGGACAGGACTAATGCAGCAACTGCCTGCAGGGTGTGAAAATGCTTATAGCATGGAAACTAGAAAGTATACAATAATGATTTTACATGTTTTAAAAGTCTGCCCACGCACTATTCAAGATTAATATTAGTATCATACTAAAAAATTAACTGACCGGGTTTCAACACTTTTTACAAAGTAGCTTTATAGGTAGAGCTACCTTTGAAATAGTATTTCCCAAACATAAACTGGGACATCATATCATTTATAAGTCATTGGACTAAGATGCAATTTATAGCTCAGAAACCAACTTTCACATGCAAATATTAGAATGTATGGGAAATAATGAATCTTACAGAGGTTCTCCGCTATAGACAAGGCCTATAAATTTTTTTAGAAGGGTTCCTTCACAATCAGGTTGATCGCAGATTCTCCCAGCTATCAGCTGTAAACATCATGATATATGTTTAATTTCCCTGCAGCACCTCCACAGGGTGAATGAGCTGCCTTGGGGTAACCGTCGACTCTGCCCTCTCCTTCAACTCACATATCCAAGCCCTCCTGTCAACTACAACTTAGGGCCACGTCTCACACACAGATATCTGGGCAGATATTGTTCACAGATCTCTGGTTGCAATGAAATCATGACACATTGCTCCATTTTGTGGCTGTGTACAAATGGAGCCATGTGTCCATGATTTCATTGAAACCAGAGATCTGTGAACAATATCTGCACAGATATCTTTGTGTGTGACGTGGCCCTTAAAAATATTTCCCAGATCTGTACACTAATTAACCAAGATTCTGCAAAAACACTCGTACATGCCCTCATCGTCTCCCACAAGGACTACTGCAACCTCCTGCTCTCTGTCCTTTTATTCAGGGTTAGAGTGACGCTTTAAATCCAAGAACCCTGCTTCCTCTATTATACTTGGGCACAGTTTTTGGTGCTGCTCCAGTCCCCTGTCGCCATCTTGTGATCATATCTTCTGAATGGCTGGGAGTCAGAAGTTAAGTCCTAAACTCTGCTGCCCGACTAATGCACGTCTCCCCACTATTCCCCAGCCTCTCCCCTCAGCGAAGCCCATTCAATGACTTCCCATTGCCCAAAGACTCCAGTTTGAAACCCTAACTATGACATACAAAACCATCCACAACCTGTCTCCTCCATACATCTGTTACCTGGTCTCCTGGAACTTACCTACACGCAACCTGCAATCCTCTCAAGATCTTCTCTCCTCCCCTCTTATCTCCTTTTCCCACAATCGCATAAAGTTTCTCCCGTGCTTCCCCATACTCTGGAATTCACTGCCCCAACACATCAGACTCTCGCCTAATGGGGATATCTTCAAAAGGAACCTGAAGACCACTCTTCCAATAAGACTACAACCTGCAGTGATCCTCTTCTATTACACTGCCGCAAGACCAGCTCTACCCTCTCATACTGTATCCTCACCAAACCCTTGTCAACTGGGCCTTCTTGCGCAGGACTCCTCTCTCCTTGCCTACAGTATCCTCACCCATCCCTTGTAGACTGGGCCCTCGTGGCAGGTCCGCTCTCCTCACCTGCTGCCCTTCACTCCATGCCTTTCTAAGAGAAGGAGCTCTCGCGGCAAGGTCTTACTCCTCACAACTGTATCCTCACCCATCCCTTGTAAACTGTGAGCCCTCGCGGGCAGGGTCCTCTAACCTCACCTACTGTATCCTCCTCACCCATCCCCATTTTTAGACTGTGAGCTCTCACAGGCAGGGTCCTCTCTCACTTACCCATTTTTTGTAGACTGTGAGCCTCGTGTGCAGGGTCCTCTCTCCTCACCTACTGTATCCTCACCATCCCTTGCAGACTGTGAGCCCTCGTGGGCAGAGTCAATTCTCCTTCACCTACTGTATCTCACCCATCACTTTGTAGACGCAGCAGGGTGCTCTCCTCACTCCACCCACTGTATCCTTGCCCCATCCTTGTAGACTGTGAGCCTCGTGGGTAGGGTCCTCTCTCACTTCACCTACTGTATCCTCACCCATCCTTGTAGACTGTGAGCCTCGTGGGCAGGGTCCTCTCCTCATCTACTGTATCCTCACCAATCCTTGTAGAGTGTGAACCCTCACGGGCAGGGTCCGCTCTCCTCACCCATCTTTTGTAGACTGAGCCTTGTGGTCAGGGTCCTCTTCTCTTCACCTACTGTATCTTCACCCATCACTTTTAGACACAGCAGGGTCCTCGCTTCTCCTGCACCAGTGAGACTTGTAGAGTTCATGATTATTCTATTTGTTCTTATTATGTATACCCCTTTCACATGTAGAGCACCGTGGAATAAATGGCACCATAACAATAAATAATAAAATGAATGACTGCCCTTTGTCCATTGGAATCAATGACTGCCAGTGTAGTACAGAACAGGTTGGGTCCTCCAGAGGGAGATACGCTCTTTGTAATGTTCTACACTTTGGTCAAGAAACAAGGAACAGGAATTACGTCTCATAATTATAATTACCCAACAAAGTACATGGAAATGTTCGAAGAACTCCTGGATACAGTTATCTAAATGACATTTCTGCACAGAGTAGCATTGAGGCAAGAGCACTTACCAACAATTGGGTAAATTCAATGTTATGCTAGGCCGGATGTCTGCGCCAAACCGCAAATAGCCGAGCGTCCCCATGCTGATGTACAATAGCGTTACGAATCCCATGCCGACATATAACACGACCGGGAACTGATGAGGGATTTTCATCTTGTTTTCCAAGGGCAAGACCTAGAGAAAGCAAAGAGACAAACAAAGCTGTAAGGTTACTCGGTGGTTAACACTCCTGCAGCCGGAGGTCCAGGGTTCGATTCCAAAGGAGGACAACATCTGACAGGAGATTGCATGTTTTTAAAGATGTCCCCAATCCTTAGGATAGGTCACCAATATCCAATCAGTGGGATCAGACACCCTGCACCCTCACTGATCAGCTATTAGCAGGTCCCACTGCTGCTGTAAGTATACAGAGTACAAAGCCCAGAGCACCACAGCGCTGAACACGTGTAGTGGCCATTCTTTGGTACTGCAACCCAGGTTTGATTGACTTCATACTAAAGCAGCACTCCGGCGTCTGTTTTCAGCGCTGGATTGGCGCTTTATACTTACGCCAAGTTTTTCGACACTGCGCCAGTCCCGCAGCACTGTATCTTCTGACAGTCTGGAAGTCAGAAGTTAAGTCACAAGCACTAAATACAACTCTATGGGAGCCAGAAGGAGGCTCTCTTAGACTTTATTGATGTGTTAGTTCAGGAGCGCTCCATAAAAGACTGGGGACTGCCAGCAGGTCACAAATTGACGGAGACCGACCAGAGCGATGCAAGAAGCAGATGGTGACAGGTGAGTATAAGACGGGGGAGAGGGGACTTACATTGAAAGCACCAAAATAAAAAATGCTGGCGTGGTGCAATGCTGCAGAAAGCTCAGACCCCTTTGGCACTGTTCAGGGCTTTCTAATATTAATGACATTAATGGTTCACACTCTCTTAAAGTTCTGCTAAGTTGTGCCCCTGCTTAGTAGTCTTGATCAGTGAAGGAGCGGTTCCTGGGACGGGTTGGGCTTATCTCGGCTTACCAGACTTATTTATGGACTAAATAAAAGGTTTGTTTCCGCACCGACTCTTCACATGATCGAGGCGCTTCTGCCAACTAGCGTTCAGGGATTGGTAGAGTCTTTGGTGAAATCAGTGAAACACTGAGACTACGGGTGACATTAATACCGGATTCCCCCTTTAAATAATATCTACCATGACACAAGGCTCCTTCTCTCATCAAAGAGGTTCTGCAGCTGCTCTTGCCCTGTAGACTACTTCAGCTGCCGTTGAACCTCACTCAAGGGGTTCACAATGACGTATTAGGAATCTAAGATGTTACTGAAGACAACGGCTAGTAGTTTTTGGTTTCTTCCATGGACAGGGGGCATTCACATTCCAGTACATTGTAGGAGATCCTTAATACATACAGCTGTGGCTGTGTAACAGGCCCGTCAGCGTTCTGACCCAGGACCGGTGACCTGTCAATTTAAGGATTATGGCAATTGACATACAATTAGCATTGCTGTAGAGATCACTAGGCGTCTGCATATGTTGAGGCTTGTAAAGCCTGAGACGGTGTCCAGTCTACAAGCCTTGTGGGCCATAATCATTGTAGACATTCTCTTCTCATCAACTAAGCATTAACCCAGAATGATTAGCCCTGTCCGGAGATCAGCAGTTCTAAGGTTACCCTGTGAAGTATAAGGACGAGGAGCAGATGTCTACTAAGTGCTCTGGAGGTCAGGTTCTTCATGGCTGAATGCAAGATGGTATCTAGAGAGGCAAAGATCAGGATATGGACATGGTGCGACGTGCAGCACCGGGAATGGCCCAACACAGTACACAATCATGTGTCGGTGGAAAGTCGGGAGGGTCCCCTAAACAGACTGATGACTGAGCGGATTCAGACGACTTTAGTCTAATGTGTATGGAGACCTTTAAAAGGTGGCCATACACGACATCAGGACAGGGCCCGCGAACCAAGAAAGCCGAAGGTCTGAAAACAGTGGATCGTGTGCCACACCTTGCCCTTCACAACCTGATGTAACCATTATCTGCAACGTCACAGAGCCAAGATCTTCACCTGCACACCTTTTGCCTCCACGCCATTTTCCTGAAGTTCATTGAGTCAGAGACATTGCTTGTGTATCTGGAGATCTACATCTCGGTTCCAAGAGAGCGCCATATGAGCACCGCAGCATCCACAGCCATTTTCAGAGAAGTCCATTGTGTCCACCGCTGGTATATCAATGGCGCCCACCTCATGCCATCCCCACTTCCAAGCCTCGGGCCTTGAGCATCGCCAACACTGCTGATTGGGACCCTACCTCCTGTGCCCCGCTCAACAGCACCCCCTCTGTGGCATCCGCAGACCTTCAGCAGGACTTTCTGACCATCTAACGTATACAGGCCCATTCACTGACTTCCTATTGACCAAAGACTCCAGTTCGAAACCCTAACTATGACATACAAAGCCATCCATAACCTGTCTCCTCCATACATGTGTGACATGGTCTCCCGGTACATACCTACACACAACCTGCAATCCTCTCAAGATCTTCTCTCCTCCCCACTTATCTCCTTTTCCCACAATGTATACAGGGGTGCCCTGAATTTAGATATCCAAAGGTCCAATCTCTTATCAAGAAAGATAAGCCACCACCACGGGGGTCTGGCTTTGGCTTCGGTTGCCTTCGCACTGCAGGTTTTAAAACAGATAACCACGGATTAGTTTTGGCCTCCCATGTATCCCTATGGGCACGAATTGGTCCTATATGGCCATCAGTGTGTGTCAGTTTCGTCAGGGATCAGTTTGTGTCAGACAGAATCGGAGACCGTTGCGATTTTAGGCTGCCTTGAAAATGACTGACACCAACGGACAGACACGAATCTGTAAGTGTCAGTGTCAAATAACATGGATGTCTATGGAGCACGGATCCGTATGAATCAGTGATACAGATCCGTTTTGCTGTACTGAGCATGCTCAGAAGCAAGGTACAGCTCCTCCCTCCCCTATCTCTGCTAACGGATGAAGGATCCGTAAAATAACGGTTCGTGGACATCTGTTGCCATCCGCTTGAACAGATCATTGCCTGTCCCGTGTGGTCCTTGAAATCTATTGATCCACACGGATGTGAGAAATATGCAGTGTGAAGAACGCCTTAATGGGAACCTGTAATGGCCCCAAACACTCTTAACCTGCTGCTTGGCCACCGCACTTAATTTCCTCGCTGTAGTCAGATATTAACTTCATTTCTTCTTGCAGCCGGCAATTATTGTATCGTTTTTATACTTTTATTGACAAATACATCAAAGACTCAATATTCAAAGTGTTGACCCTTATTTTTCCCCAGACGTCTGCCCTTCGCCATGGCAGCTCGATATCAGCTTCTAGGCCAAATCCTGATTGATGACCCCTTCTTGTCTAATCAGTGCTTGGAGTTTATCACAATTTCTGTGCTTCTGTTTATCTACCCGCTGTTTGAGGATTGACCGTGGACCCAAAATGTCAATATTTTGTTCCTGGAGTCACATAGTTATCACTGCTTACTGCCATCCCTGAGCAGGCTCTGCACTGGTGGTGACTGACACCTGCCTGCTGCTATCCCTGAGCAGGCTCTGCACTGGTGGTGACTGACACCTGCCTTCTGCCATCCCTGAGCAGGCTGTGTGCTGGTGGTGACTGACATCCCTGAGCAGGCTCTGCACTGGTGGTGACTGACACCTGCCTTCTGCCATCCCTGAGCAGGCTGTGTGCTGGTGGTGACTGACATCCCTGAGCAGGCTCTGCACTGGTATTGACTGACACCTGCTTGCTGCCATCCCTGAGCAGGCTCTGCACTGGTGGTGACTGACACCTGTCTGCTGCCATCCCTTATGGTACCTTTACACGACGCTACAGCATGGTGGAAACAACCGGGTACATGAGACAAATGTATCTTGCACCGTCAAATCAACCCGAGTTAGTGGCATGTAAAGGCAGTTGTTGCTACCCGTCACTTGCGGCACCTGTTTCAGAGCAGTGCTCTAAAACAGGTTGATTTCAACCCGATGGTAGCGGCGTCTAAATAAGGTAGGGTAAGGTTTTTTCGCCACCTAGATAAATCCCCGGGGCGTGACACAGCCTCCGTGATACCGCCCCCCTTCAGCGATCATTGGTGGAAGCTCCTGCGTTGCGATTGGTTGTCGCTGCATAGGGCGGCATATTTAAGGAGCTGACCAGTCACACTACACAATTGCAATAGCGTCATGCATTAGGCAGCCTTCCTGCGCTGGCTGGCCAATCATGATGCTATTGCATTGTCTAATCATCGTACGAGCGTCTCGTAATCCACAGCTCTGGCACGCCTATGTGTTGTCCCTGTTGCCCCAGGTCCTCCCATATTACCTTGTTGTAGTGGCGTGTAAATGAGGGAAGGTGCTCTACAGAAGGTAACTTGAGCACCCGGCGGTGCATCCAGAGATACGGTAGATGTAACCTTCTGTAGAGCACCTTGTAGCGGCGTGTAAAGGTGGTGCGGGTACCGTTTTCAACCGTTTGTGCGTGCTTGTGCACGTGAAGCGCCCGGTTGTTTCCACCATGCTGTAGCGGCGTGTAAAGGTACCTTTAGCAGGCTGTGCGCTGGTGGTGACTGACATCCCTGAGCAGGCTCTGCACTGGTATTGACTGACACCTGCCTGCTGCCATCCATAAGCAGGCCGTGTGCTGGTAGTGACTGACACCTGCCTGCTGCCATCCCTAAGCAGGCTCTGCACTGGTATTGACTGACACTTGCCAGCTGCCATCCATGAGCAGGCTTTGCACTGGTGGTGACTGACACCTGTCTGCTGCCATCCCTGAGCAGGCTCTGCACTGGTGGTGACTGACACCTGCCTGCTGCCATCCCTGAGCCGGCTCTCTACTGGTATTGACTGACACCTGCCTGCTGCCATCCCTGAGCAGGCTCTCTACTGGTATTGACTGACACCTGCCTGCTGCCATCCATAAGCAGGCTGTGTGCTGGTGGTGACTGACACCTGTCTGCTGCCATCCCTGAGCAGGCTCTCTACTGGTATTGACTGACACCTGCCTGCTGCCATCCATAAGCAGGCTGTGTGCTGGTGGTGACTGACACCTGTCTGCTGCCATCCCTGAGCAGGCTTTGCACTGGTGGTGACTGACACCTGCCTGCTGCCATCCATAAGCAGGCTCTGCACTGGTATTGACTGACACCTGTCTGCTGCCATCCCTGAGCAGGCTCTGCACTGGTGGTGACTGACACCTGCCTGCTGCCATCCCTGAGCAGGCTCTGCACTGGTGGTGCCTGACACCTGCCTGCTGCCATCCCTGAACAGGCTCTGCACTGGTGGTGACTGACACCTGCCTGCTGCCATCCCTGAGCAGGCTCTGCACTGGTGGTGACTGACACCTGCCTGCTGCCATCCCTGAGCAGGCTCTGCACTGGTGGTGACTGACACCTGCCTGCTGCCATCCCTGAACAAGCTCTGCACTGGTGCTGAACAACTCCCATAACCAAATCCTATTTAGGACATAGTCTTGGCACTTGTTGGACTGTAAGCAGGTCAATTGGTGCCAGTGTCTTAATTCAGTGGAAATTGTATTTGTGATTAACTTAATTTTAAAAGCAAAGAATGAGGACTTTGCAATTCATCTAATCACTCTTCATAACACTACATAGAGGTAATGCAAATTACCACCAAAAATAAGTCTAATAGAAACACGTCACCACTTCTGTATTTATCACCAACTCCTGGTTTCGGCTACAAAAACTGATGAGCAAAAACAGACCAAAAACGCACAGTGTGAATGGAGCCTTAGCCATGCCGCTAGATTTTAGCTATAATTTACGGCAACTTTTGCAATAAATTATAGTAGATCTGTCAGACAGGCGTCATTTTGGGTAATCTGCTCCTACTAAGCCCTGCTAGACTTGGTGAAAAATGTCAAAAAAAAAAGCTAAATATTTTGAGTAAAAAAATTGCCTATGATAAAATTTGCACCAGCTTAATGACCCTCCTCCAATGTCTCCCTATACACACCCCACAATTGGCCCTTCCTTCAAGGTTGCCTTACCTGGTATCGCACAATGCAGGTTCAATCCTCTTCCTATTAATGTGCAGCATTTCCCACGGCCTGAAGGGACCCAAACACCTGGTCGGGCAGCCCATTGTCTCCACATATAATACACATCCACTATAGCTATCGCTTTCCATTGAGGCTCTTCTTTGTAGTGTGGCCAGGTTAGAGGTGTTGGGTTTGTGGTGCAGAGAACAAGATCATTTTACCTGTAATATGGGGTTTAGCCAACAACGACCTCCAGACAATTAAGGGTTAACATTTCGCAACCATAATTACCGCCAGCGTGCTTTAAAAGAGAGTGAGGCGGCCCGGCCTGTGATATGTGGGATTACAGGAATTGCCGTATTTCCGCAGGTGCATTCATGTTTCCTTACTGGTATGGTAGATCACAGTACACGTATTCCTTTGTGCTCTCTTTCATCAATTTAATAGCAGGAATACAGAGCTATGGCACTTAAAGGGTTATTCCAATTATGAAAAGAGGGTTACTTTCAGATAGTCCTTGTAAATACAAGCGATATTGCAATTTGCTGCTTGTTGATATTTTCAGCCGTTCTCGAGTTATCGACACTTGATTATAGCTGGTTGCCTTGGAGACCGACCACCGCTGCTGTATAGAATGTGAGCAGTGCTTACGAGCTCTACTCTATTGAGTTTGTAACTGCTGCTCTGAAAGCCGGCTTGTATAACAGCAGACGCCGTTACCTCTTAATCCCGACCTGCGTCAGAGCAGTGCTTACAAGCTAGATGGCAGCGGTGGTCGGTCTCCGAGGCAACGGGCTGTAAACAAAAGAAAAGTGTTAATATCTCAAGAACGGCGGCAGCAAGTTATCTATATGGAATCAGAGCAGCATGACATAGGGAAAGAGATCCTGATTCCAGCGATGTGTCACTTACTGGACTGCTTGGTGTAGTCTGAATAGAATCACTGTTTTCCTGCTGTAGATGTAGGAGTGGTCAGAATGCGGAGCACTGTATAACCTCGCTCGCACCCGATTGCCAACAACCTGCCAATCAATGAGGGGGTGGGGTTTTCACAGATCCCCTGGACTGGCTAGCACGAGACACCTAGTCTTGCAGTGATAATCTCCTGCTGTTAAAACACTGATTGTATCGAAACTAGAACACATCCTTGCAAAAAAGCTCTATGTCCTCACATTATGCTGCTCTCAGATTACACTTGTTGCCTTTTGGGAGGAGGCAGAAAACCTTCCCAGAAATGGAGCTACACAGGGGAAAGCTGAAAGGGAGGAGGATTCAGCGGCCGAAGGCTTCAACCCCCTCCAGCGGACTGACCCTGGCATGAGAGCACGGAGGGAGTAATCCGTAATGACCGGCTTTGATGTTGTGCGTTGTTACCTCCCGCTCGGGCCAACAGGGGTAATTCAATCCCCCCGTGTGCTGTAATCCCAGCCGACCCACGGGCTTAAATGTGACGTGCCGAGACAAGACCGGGCACAGAACACAGGAGAAGTGTCAATCAGGGGAGCGGGAATCTGCGGAATCCCAAATGGAATTAGTTATATGATTTTATCCTCTGCCATTACATTAAAGATGTGACTATCCCAGGCTGATGTGCCTGTCAATGGGACACATAGCAGCCTCGTCATGGCAGACACAGAGCTGGTTCATCTTGGTCCCACACCGCACTGACAGCTAGTGTTATAGGTGCGGGTCCCATCAGCCAAGTCCTGTCATTAAAGGGGTTATCCAGCTTAGGGCCCTTTCACATCAGCGGTATTTTCAAATCGCGGCAGATGCGGTGAAAAAACCGCATCTGCCGCGATTACCGCATAATCGTGACACTTGCGGCACACTTGCGGCAAGCCCCATAGACATTGCATGGGGCTTGCCGCAAGTGTCGCGATTATGCGGTAATCGCGGCAGATGTGGTTTTTTCACTGCATCTGCCGCGATTTGAAAATACCGCTGATGTGAAAGGGCCCTATCCAAACAGAACATACTGATCAGTGGGGGCTGAGCACCAAGACCCGCTTTTATTGGTAGAACAAGGCACTTTTTTCACCGCAGGCTCGACCACTGCTCCATACATTCACTATGAGGCTGATGAGTGCTGCCCTTGGCGTTGCCCCGCAGTCCTGGGGAATGAATGTAGCAGCGGAGGTCCCACGTCCTACCTGCCACCCCTCTTCTAAGTGGGACATAAAACTTCCCCATACTCCAATCACCAATTGGACCCCACCGATCAGCAAACTGTCACCTCTCCTGCAGACAGGGGATAACTCGTTTTCACTGGACGAACCCTTTAATGTGTTGGGAACAGAAAAAATGAACAAGATACGAAGATCCAAAAGACTTAACGTGAGATGGAGACACGACGTTATAAAAAATATATTTTTACTTAGATTACCTACGAGACACCAACTTTTATTATTCTGGTACAATACACTTGCATGGCAATACATTACAGCTGTCAGTATGAACGCCTCTTAGACTCTGCTCCTGGCATGGTATAACAGGCCACCATAGCAAGCAGGGTTGTGGAGTCATATTCAAGGAAATTGATGAGTCAGAGGTTTGGCTAATCGACTCCACAGCCCCGTTGCAAGCAAACGTAGAAGCCATTATTTGACCTTGGGTTGCATGGCAATGATTGGGACCTCGTGATCACTTCGCAGAGGACTTGATTGGATGGGAGAGGGGGCGCACTCTCTCTCCCAATCTGCCATTGGTCAAAGCATTTAGAGGGTTAAACAGCCAGGGGGCGGCATGGGCACCATCCCTGGCTGCTGCAGCCAGTGCTTAGCTATCTCTAAAGCCAAGCTGCCAGCGGCGATCGTGTGGGTATATAGGTTCTGTGCCCCGCATACTCGCCATGATGTACCTATACATCATATCAGGAACCCCTTCCAGACCATGACGTTTGGGTATGTCAAAGGTCATGAAGGGGTTAAACTGCTGGGGTCAGAGGTTTCTCTCATCTCATGGGAGTCCCGCAGCTACCTGGTCTGAGTTCTAGGAGTCAAATCACCACCGATCGGTTACTGGGGGGCTTATTCCAAACATGATCCACGGGGATACCCTTGTCAATGACTCTATAGTATAAGCACACATAGCCCAATAATGGCAGAGGTGAGGCCGTAATATGTACTACATTAATCATAGTCATGACCTTACCACTCCAATGCCTCAAAGGCAAAGATGGCCGTCCCAAAAAAGAGAGGATATGTTCTCCAGCTGGCGGCATAGGAAAGGTGCGAGGGATCCGGTATGTCCTGAAAGCAAGAAAAGACATCTTATTAATGCATCATAAATCACTGACGCTCTCCCAGGGGCTAGAGACATGAAGGAGATGGCGCATCATTAGCCGCTGATCACTCACCTGGCTGCAAATGAAGAACAAAGCCAATAATTAGATTTTATAATTTGTATAGGAAGGGAGCGGCGCTACCGGGGGGGGGTTATATTAATTTCCAGGAATGTAAGAATGTTCTCCACTTCCAAGAATAACAGTAATAATTGCTGTTATTATATACGGGCGCGTGACGGGATGTGGAATTGTAAAGAAAAATAGGGAGGGGGACAAGAGGCGCAATAGTGCCTATCACTAGTGACACTTATATACAGTGGTTGTGCTGTGAAGCTGCTCACCTGGTCCGTTGTGATCCCCACAACTGGTTTGAAGGCGTTTTTGGAAAAGATGTTCCAGCTGCTGCAGGACCTCCACCAACCACTGGATAGTGGTATGTATCAAAGAAATGATGGGAGTGCTGGTGTCTCACGGTCCGCGCTGCTTCAGGTTAAATAAACTCACCAAAAAGCCAAATCGATTTCCATCCTTTTATTCCTCCTCTCTCCTACGCGTTTCGGCGCTATCCTGGCACCTTCCCTGATGAAGGTGCCAGGATAGGCGCCGAAACGCGTAGGAGAGAGGAGGAATAAAAGGATGGAAATCGGGATGTGGAATTGGGATTCTTCTTCACCAAAATCCACATCAAGAACTGATTTGTAAATACTTTAATAAGCTTCCAATGGGGTAAAAACCCTATAGAGCACAACACCCAAGGCAACTCAACGCACCTTCACGTGTCAAGAACATAAGCAGTCTTGTCCATACATATTTTAGAGAAACTCTAGCAAGTTATACATTATCATTAGTAACGTTTGTCTCCTAGGAATTATCCCGGACTGAAAAATTAATGAGAAGCCTGTCAATCAGAATGTTAACTCCTCAGGGGCATGGCCGAGTGGTGTCTGCAGTGAGATGGCACGCCCCTGAGCTCCCCCTGCACCAATCCTGAATAGTCATTAGTTCCAGGGAAACATATCGGCCATTGATACATCTGTTGCCTTAAGGTGCCTAGACTCTGGAGAGCTGTGATCAGGGCTGTGGTGGTGAGATGAAGTGCTCTAAGAGGCAGGGGACAGAGGAGGACACAGCACTAGCCAAAATCCAAGGTGGCGCCCAGACTACTAGCGGGCGGAGATAAAGAGACATGACTGGAGATGTGGTTACGGAGCTGGAAGAGTTTGCCCGCACGGGTTTCTCCTCTAGCACCCAGATAAGAGGACAGAGTCTACTGCACAGGGGATGAGCGGGAATGTCTGAAGAAGGATCCAGATTCCCAGCACTATATTTGGAGGAAGAAGAGGAGACAGAAACCCCTGACATGGACTCATCCCCTCTAAGTCAAAGTGGATCTAGTGCAGCTCATAAAAGGAACAGAATAAACCCTTCTCTACAAGATAGTCTCAATGCAGTTAACAGATGTAATTCTGTTCTCACTCCACTGACTGGACAAGTAGGTCAGATACAAGAATCTATTTCTAAAATACGTCATGATGTGCAGATAGCGCCAGAGCGCACAGCAGCGGAGGAGTGGACAATCAGCGAGCTGGAGGGATATATAAAGTCATATGCAAGAGATCACAGCATTGATGGCTAAGGCCAACCACCTGGGGAACAGGCAGAGGCGCAACAATATCAGGCTGGTTGGGATTCCTGAAAAGGGTAAGGCCCCTTTAACATCTGCGGTAGGGTGTAAATCGCAGCAGATGTCACCGCATCTGCCGGATCTGCTGTGTAACGGCTGACTTGCGGTGCCGATTCGGCAAGCCCCATTCATTCTCTATGGGGCTCGCGGTCAGGTGCGGCAAGTGTGGCAGATCCGGCACAGTCTACGCAAAATAAAACACTGCTATCAACGCTTTTTTTGCGGTGCCGCAAGTGCCGGATTCGGCAATACCACACTTGCCGTACCCAACCGCAAGCCCACAAGTCAGCCGTTACGCGGCAGATCCGGCGACAAATGCAAAATGGCAAGGACGTCCTTATTCCTTTGTTTGCTGTGGAGACCAAGACTGGTGGGCAGACCTCCCAGGCCGATCCTAATCAAAATCCTGCACTACAAGGACAGCGCTAGAGCTGTGCTGGCACTGGAGGAGAGTATAGGATTTTACTGTTATGGGTCACACTTACGGAATGTAGTAGTGGACAACCCCTTTAAACGTAAGGAATAGAGAATCTCCTTTAACCCAGACTTCTCAATGGAGGTCCAGCACAAGAGGCCATTGTTTCTGGATATAAAGAGACTGAGGATGCTGGGTCCATCTGTCCAGCTAAGCTCAGGGTGGACACAACCTTGGCTCCACTACAACGAACTCAGATGGTTGGAGCAACAACTCCGGCAGGAGGCAGCGGGTGCTGGAGGGGCCTTAACTGCAGGATGGTTAATTCCAGCAGGGTTTTCTTCACATGACTGAGGACATGTCCACTGTTCCTATGTAGTATTATTATTATTATGGTTATGGCTCGGATCTTTGTGCCAATTGCTGTCTATAGTAGAGCCGCAGGCCCTCTGCTGAACCTAACAGAAGGACAGATTGTTTATCGGTTTCCGTCCTTTGCAGTAGTATACACCTCATGGTAATATGTTTTCTTAAGCCTCATACCCTTTCCTACAAAGAGTAGATTCACAATACAAATGGGGAAGGTTACATTGTTGGTTGGAGCTGAGGAGTTGTTTCGCCGTTGCACGAAGCTCTGGGTATTCTCAGGAGCTTTCCATTGGGAGGAGAATAACCCACAAGGAACATGTTCATGAGTGTTCTTAAAGATGGGGATTACGGTTGACTTTATTTCTTCATTCCTTGGAATATTCTTGGGTTGATTGATAGTTCAAAAAGTTAACCCTGCAATAATAAGGCGACAGGAGACTCATCTAACAAATGATTCTATTAATTTGCTACGTCCTTGGTCACTTCCCTCCCTGAACTTGCCTCTTTCCCCGCACATGTCGGCTGATCTGATCAGCCGACGTGTCTCTAATAGATGCAGCTGGAATAGAGCTGCGTCCACCGCTGTTAGACTGTTAGATTACGCTGCCAAACTCTGACAGAGGGATCTAACACGGGCCGACGGGAGCCACACCATTCCCTGCTCCCGTCCGTGGCTCTGTGACATGATCGTGGGGTTTTTCATGACAGCCTGGGGTCAGATGATTTCAACCTGTAAACGTGAGATAAATGCGCATAGGGTCTTATCCTTTTAACAAAGGTTTGTAGCGGTGTATATTAGGAACTGCTCACCTGGCTCAGTTGTGTTACCCACAACCGGTATAATCGCCTGTAAGATGGCTTGTAGAGAATGGCTGCTGCAGGGCCGCACCTTCACGATAACCGTGGAAACAGGAATGCTGTAATGGGACAAAATGCCGAATTGCCCGCGCTGCCACCAGGAATCACCAGGAAAACAAGGAGTTAACTGGGCAGATGTTTCTTTATTTTATCCTACGCGTTTCAGAGCCTCTATCCGAGCTATCCTGAGGAAGGAGCTCGGATAGAGGCTCTGAAACGCGTAGGATAAAATAAAGAAACATCTGCCCAGTTAACTCCTTGTTTCCTGGTGATTCCTGGTGGCAGCGCGGGCAATTCGGCATTTTGTCCCATTACAGCATTGGGGTCAGATGATGACATTCAAAAGTACAACTCGTCCCGCAAAAAACAAGCCCTCGTATGACTATATTGATGGAAGGATAAAAAAAAGTTATGGCTCCTGGAAAAAGGGGAGGGAAAAAACGGAAATGAAAAAAGGAAAATCGACGAGGGGTGAAGGGGTTAAAGATCCCGATGGCAGATTGTTGGGGTTAGATTAGATGTAAAATCTTGTGAATGTGTTATAGTTGTGGTGTATTCCCCTCTTCTATATTCAGCACAGGTATACAGCCCCCAGCAGTGTGGTATACAGGCCCCCCCCAGTGGTATACAGGCCTCCCCAGTGGTAGTATACAGCAGCCCCAGTGGTAGTATACAGCAGCCCCAGTGGTAGTATACAGCAGCCCCAGTGGTAGTATACAGCAGCCCCAGTGGTATACAGCAGCCCCAGAGGTACATACAGCAGCCCCAGTGGTATATACAGCAGCCCCAGTGGTAGTATACAGCAGCCCCAGTGGTATACAGCAGGCCCCCAGGGGGTACCCAGCAGCCCCCTGGGGGTCCCCAGCAGACCCCAGGGGCTCCCCAGCAGACCCCAGGGGCTCCCCAGCAGACCCCAGGGGGTACCCAGCAGCCCCCAGGGGGTACCCAGCAGCCCCCTGGGGGTCCCCAGCAGCCCCCAAATGCTGGCACTCGCCCCGCTTTGCAAGGGCCCCCCCCGCTTCTCTTACCATCCCGGTCTTCTGATCAGCGCTGCTCCTCGGCGCTCCGTCCTCTCTGCTCCCGGCCTGCTACATTCGGGATCCCCGGCCGTCGCGCGATGACGTCATATGCCTGCGACGGCCGGAGATCCCGGATGCAGCAGCAGGACGGACGGAGCAGCGAGGAGCACCGAGGAGCGGCGATGATCAGAAGACCGGGATGGTAATATAACCAGCGGGGGGGGCCCTTACAAGGGGGGGCGAGTGCCAGCATTTGGGGGCTATATGCACTGCTTCCCCCTGCCGCTGATTGACAGGGGGAAGCAGTGCATATTTAATGAGCGGCCCCACGTGACGGGGCCGCTAATACAGCAGCCCCCCCGCCTCCTCCAGCCTCCACAGCCCCCACCACAGCCACCACACCATGGGCCCCCGTATAGACCCGTGTATAAGCCGAGGGGGAGACTTTTCAGCCCAAGTTTTGGGCTGAAAAACTCGGCTTATACACGACTATATACAGTATATTAAAGGAAAGGCTTGGGGAATGTTCGAATACCAATTTGGGTTTGGTCCCTACCTGCCGTATTGATCAGTGAGATTAAGCTGGTTAACACCGTGCGACACCAACAACGGTAGAGGTAAAGAGCGGTTTTCATGTACAAACATATCTTCCATACTGCGTTGGTCAGACTATAAGACACACCAAACCGTAAACTGCGCCGCACTGTAAACCACGCCGCGCCGCACCGCACCGTAAACCGCACGCTGCGACACACCACAAGACACGCTGTGCCTCACAGTAAGACGGTGCCCCGCACTGTAAACCGCGCCACACTGTAAAGTGTGCCGCACCATGAGTCGCGCAGGACTGTAAGCCGTGCCGCATCATAAGCCGCGCCGCACCGTGAGACGTGCCGTGCCGCACTGTATGCCGCACCATAAGACAAACCCAATAAACCACCGCACGCCCGCAACACCATAGACACACTGTGCCGCACAGTAGACGCACCAAACTGTAAACCGCGACCACACTGTAAAACTGACTGCGCTGTACCGCACAGTAAGCCACGCAGCACTGTAAACTGCGCCGCATAAGACACGCCCAAGGTAAACACGCACGCCGCGCTACACCATATGACACGCTGCACTGCACAGTAAGCCGCGCCGCACAGCACTATAAAGTGCGCCGCACCATAAGACACACCCAAGGTAAACCGCACGCCGCGCTACACCATAAGACACGCTGTGCCGCACAGTAAGACGCGCCACACTGTAAAGTGCGCTGCACCGCACAGTAAGCCGTGCAGCACTGTAAAGTGCGCCGCACCATAAGTCGCGCTGGACTGTAAGCCGTGCCGCATCATAAGCCGTGCCACACCGTGAGACGTGTCGTGCCGCACCATATGACAAGCCCAAGGTTTTAGAGGAAAATCAGGGAAAAAATGTAAGTAAAGTATATAAAAATGTAGTCATGATGCACTGTTATTGGGGGGAGAGTTAAGAGCAAGGGGAGAGCTGCTGCTGACACTGTTTTGGGGGTAATGTCCCAAAATGCTGCACAAATGTCTCCATACTTTTATACTCCTATATATACCTGGAAGGAGCCATGTCTAATGCAGGCGGAGATTCAGAAGCAGTAGACCGCGGTTCACATATACTCCCGAAAATGGTGCACAATACAGCACACGTTGAGTCAGTCTGCACCATTGACGTCAACAGCCCTTTACAGACACCATCCTTGGCTTAATACAGAGTTATTCCCATCTTCATATATGGATCTTGTAAGAAAGTGCTGGTAAAAACAAACACTTTTGCAATTTTCTGCTTATTAAAATGTTTATCCGTTCTTTCATTGCACAACTGACCGACCCCTGCTGCAGCGGTGGCAGAGCACAGAGCTGGCTGGATCTCTTCTATTATTGAGCTTGTAAGCACGGCATTGAAGAGCATGTTACATCCTATCCCCAGCTAACCTCAGAGCAGCGCTTACAAACATTATATATATATATATATATATATATATATATATATACACACACACACACAACACACACACACTTACAAAATATATTTTGCCACACGTGTGGCATCTCATGCAAAGTGGCATTGAATGCTAAGTGGATGCAGTTATTTCATGGCAGTTAGTCAGGGCAGGAGTCAGGTAAGCCACCCTATTTAACAGGGAGAGGAAAAAAAAAAAAAATTAAAACTTCTTTTCCTTTCCCTATCACCATGTCCTTTACTTCACCATCTATTGTTCTATGTGCTCTTGCTGGAAGACAATGACATAGAGGGACACTCCAACACTGTGCATAACTCCATTCACTACTAATCTTTACCATGTCTTGTATTTCACTGTTTGCTTTCTTATGTGCTCTCGCCACCAATTTTTTATCACCCCATCCCCCCTCCATCACCACTCATCCACATCAGCCCCTCTCTCCTGCCCTACTCTATGTACAGCTCCCATGCTATCTTCAGTTTACTGAAGACTCTCAGCCCATCATATTCCAAAGTTTGTCATAATAAATCATGTCCTAATCCCAAAAACTATCTGCTCTTTCTCTTTTTACTGCTGCTCCTCTCAGGTGATATCTCTCCCAACCCTGGTCCACCATCTGCTAACTTCAACCCCTCTCCCACCTCACACAGAAGCCTCACTAACCTTATTAACATCACCTGCACACCTTCACCTCCCTCTTTCAATTGCGCTCTCTGGAATCCACGGTCTGTATGCAACAAACTTCCTTTCATTCACAATTACTTTCTTACCAACTCTCTTAACCTGCTGGCCCTCACAGAAACCTGGATCCAGGATTCAGACACTGCTTCCCCTGCTGCTATTTCTTACGGCGGCTTACACTTCTCTCACTCCCCTAGACCTGGGAACAGACGTGGCGGTGCAGTTGGCCTCCTCCTGTCCCCACAATGTACTTTCCAGGTCATTCCTCCAGCCCCATCACTCTCATTCCCTTCTTTTGAGGTCCATACCATTAGGCTATTCCATCCCCTCCCCCTCAAAGTAGCAGTGGTATACCGCCCCCCAGGGTCACCCACCCAGTTCCTCGACCATTTCTCCGCTTGGCTCCCGCATTTCATGTCCTCAGATTTACCAACCCTTATTCTGGGAGACTTTAACATTCCCATAAACAGCCCCATCTCCCCATCTGCATCCCAGCTCCTATCTCTAACTACCTCTCTTGGCCTATCACAGCTCTCAACCTCTAAGACACACGAAAACGGTAACACCCTTGACCTTGTCTTTACCGCGCTCTGCTCATCCTCCCCTTGGATAACTCAACTCTACTCTCTGACCACAACATTCTTTCCTTCTCACTCACTAACCCTCGGCCAACACAGCCCAAGCCTACCTATCACACATCCAGAAATCTACAGGCCATTAACCCTCAAGCACTCACAGACTCCCTCATCTCATCTCTGTCCCCAATCTCTTCAATCTCTTCTCCAGATCAGGCAGTAAATCACTACAATGACTCTCTCAGAAGCTCCCTGGACCAAGTAGCGCCCCTCACCCGCAGAACCTCCAAACAGAGAACAAAACAGCCCTGGCTCACATCACAAACCCGATTCCTCCAGCGATGCTCCAGGAGTGCTGAACGCCTATGGAGGAAAACTCGCTCACCAGGAGACTTCATCCACTATAAATTCATGCTCAAAACCTACAACTCTGCCCTTCACCTTGCCAAACAGACCTACTTCACCACCCTGGTCTCCTCACTATCCAACAATCCAAAAAAACTCTTTGACACCTTTCACTCTCTCCTCAGTCCTAAAGTGCAGGCCCCCATCACCGACCTCTGTGCTGATGACCTGGCTTCCTACTTCATGGATAAAATAGACAACATCCGCCAGGAAATCAGCTCTCAGCCTCCAAGCGCTGCCACCCCCATTCTTCCTCACATCCCCTCCGGTTCACTTTCCACATTTGACCCAGTCACAGAAGAAGAAGTCTCCAGGCTCCTATCTTCCTCTCGTCCCACACATGCACTATCGACCCCATTCCCTCACACCTGCTCCAGTCCCTCTATCCAGTCGTCACCACTCATCTAACCAAAATCTTCAATCTCTCCCTCTCTTCTGGCATTTTCCCCTCCTCCTTCAAACACTCGATCATTACTCCATTATTAAAGAAAACCACTCTCGACCCATCCTGCACAAATAACTACAGACCAGTCTCCAATCTCCCCTTCATCTCTAAACTCTTGGAGCGCCTGGTCTATTCCCGCCTCACCCGTTACCTCTCCGCTCACTCTCTTCTAGATCCATTACAGTCTGGTTTCCGCCCCCTTCACTCCACAGAAACTGCCCTCATCAAAGTGACCAATGACCTTCTGACAGCAAAACGTAATGGTGACCACTCTCTGCTTATTCTCCTTGATCTCTCTGCAGCTTTTGACACTGTCGACCATCAGCTCCTACTCTCTATGCTGCTCTCCATTGGCATAAAGGACACTGCTCTCTCCTGGCTCTCCTCCTATCTTTCTGACCGCTCTTTCAGTGTATCTTTTGCTGGCTCCACTTCCCCCCCTCTTCCCCTCACTATTGGGGTCCCTCAGGGTTCAGTCCTTGGCCCTCTCCTCTTCTCTCTCTACACGGCCCCGATTGGACAGACCATCAGCAGATTTGGCTTCCAGTACCATCTTTATGCTGATGACACTCAACTATACACTTCAGCCCCTGACCTTACCCCTGCGGTAGTAAAGAACGCCAATGACTGTCTAGCTGCAGTTTCCAATATCATGTCCACTCTCTATTTGAAACTAAACCTTTCCAAAACTGAACTTCTTTTGCTCCCCCTATCCACTAACCTCCCTAAATCGGACATCTCTCTCTCAGTGTGCGGCACCACGATAATGCCTAGGCAGCAAGCTCGCTGTCTGGGTGTTATATTTGACACCGATCTCTCCTTCTCCTCCCACACGCAATCTCTCGTCCGCTCCTGTCGCTTACACCTGAAGAATATCTCTAGAGTCCGCCCCTTTCTCACCCTGGAAACAACAAAAACCCTCACCGTAGCCCTAATCCATTCCCGCCTTGACTATTGCAACTCTCTATTAAGCGGCCTCCCCCTCACCAGACTTTCTCCTCTCCAGTCCATCCTTAATGCAGCAGCCAGGATCACCCATCTGGCCAATCGTTACTCAGATGCCTCTGCTCTGTGCCAGTCATTGCACTGGCTGCCCGTATACTACAGGATCAAATTCAAATTGCTTGTTCTCACCCACAAAGCTCTTCACAGTGCAGCACCCCCCTACCTCTCCTCCCTCATCTCTGTCTATCACCCCACCCGCTCTCTACGTTCCTCAAATGACCTTCAACTAACATCTGCACTAATCCGATCCTCCCACTCCCGGCTCCAAGACTTTTCCAGAGCTGCACCAAACCTCTGGAATGCTTTACCCAAAGAAATCAGGACTATCCACAACTTGCATGGCTTCAGACGATCCCTAAAGACGCATCTTTTTAAGGCGGCCTATCATACTCCCTAACATGTCCATTGTACTGTAGACAGTGAATGGGCTATCCTCTGGACATTATTCTTCTACAAACTCCACCAAACCATAAAGGTCTACACAGACTGATGACCATTCATGTAAGCTTAGCCCTATACCCCATTTCCTCAAGATGCCTGGACCACCAGTGCAATAAGCCCCGGCACCTTGTACAACCCCTATCCCGTTGTAGATTGTAAGCTCTTTTGAGCAGGGTCACCTTCATTTCTTGCTTTATTTATTGTATTTTTTCACATTGATTCTATGCCTATTGTTTTTGTACCCAATGATTGTACTTTATTTGTTCTCTATTGTAATTACTTACTGTATATTTTCTGTACGCTAACCCTACATTGTAAAGCGCTGCGGAATATGTTGGCGCTATATAAATAAAGCTTTATTATTATTATTATTATTATTATTATTATATACACACACATATACATACACATATGCACACATACACACACATACATATGAGCAACACTCACCCGGCCAATAAACTGGTATATCATGACTACGCTCCCCAGCATGGCCACATTGGCGAGGAGTGAGAAGCCGGACAGGTACCGGAGGTTCCGGATAAACACCAGGAGGATGAGGAACGGTAGAAAGGAAAGGATGTACAGCCGGGAGTCCATGCTCTCTTTCAGCACCACGGTTTCGTTGGAGCCGCAGTTGTTGGTTGTGCCATTGGCGGCTTCTACTACCTGCAGGGAGACAAGATGGTGAGTGTAAATGTGGCAATGGCAGCAAAAGAGAGACTCTACTGTGAGATCATAAGGATCCAAAATACTTAACACTTATTGCCTCCTTAAAGGGTTTTCCTAGGAACAAAATTCATTTTTTTCAATAGATCTTGGAATAATAATAATTTCCACAATTGGATGTTTAAAAAAAATGTTCCTGTGCTGAGATAATCTTATATATATGTGTCCCTGCTATGTACTGTGTAATGGATGTGTCTGACCGTACAGGGACATGGTCTGATCATACCACATCTCCTGTGCTGAGATAATCTTATATATGTGTCCCTGCTATGTACTGTGTAATGGATGTGTCTGACTGTACAGGGACATGGTCTGATCATACCACATCTCCTGTGCTGAGATAATCTTATATATGTGTCCCTGCTATGTACTGTGTAATGGATGTGTCTGACCGTACAGGGACATGGTCTGATCATACCACATCTCCTGTGCTGAGATAATCTTATATATTTGTCCCTGCTATGTACTGTGTAATCGATGTGTCTGACCGTACAGGGACATAGTCTGATCATGCCACATCTCCTGTGCTGAGATAATCTTATATATGTGTCCCTGCTGTGTACTGTGTAATGGATGTGTCTGACCGTACAGGGACATGGTCTGATCATACCACATCTCCTGTGCTGAGATAATCTTATATATTTGTCCCTGCTATGTACTGTGTAATCGATGTGTCTGACCGTACAGGGACATAGTCTGATCATGCCACATCTCCTGTGCTGAGATAATCTTATATATGTGTCCCTGCTGTGTACTGTGTAATGGATGTGTCTGACCGTACAGGGACATGGTCTGATCATACCACATCTCCTGTGCTGAGATAATCTTATATATGTGTCCCTGCTATGTACTGTGTAATGGATGTGTCTGACTGTACAGGGACATGGTCTGATCATACCACATCTCCTGTGCTGAGATAATCTTATATATGTGTCCCTGCTATGTACTGTGTAATGGATGTGTCTGACCGTACAGGGACATGGTCTGATCATACCACATCTCCTGTGCTGAGATAATCTTATATATCTGTCCCTGCTATGTACTGTGTAATGGATGTGTCTGACTGTACAGGGACATGATCTGATCATATCACATCTCCTGTGCTGAGATAATCTTATATATGTGTCCCTGCTATGTACTGTGTAATGGATGTGTCTGACCATACAGGGACATGGTCTGATCACACCACATCTCCTGGGTTGGGGAGGAAGCAAAAAGGAGTATACCGACATTACCGCACAGGATTGCAATCAGTGCACTGTCTGTATTGAGCCCTAATTCAGTGGAATACGGCTGAGCTGTAATACCAGACATGGCCACTGGACAAGCATGGCGCTTAGAAAATCAAACAAAGTCCATTTCTAAATCTTACTGATGCAGTCAACAGATCCAGGACTGAAAATAGCTATGGCTAAATAATTAGCTGCACTTCCAATTTCTACATCAAAATTGCTTTACATGAAGGAGGCACCCCATAGAGGGAACCATTTTCCAGGCATCCCCCTAAAATAGAGGCACTGAGGCTCTGACTATTTTAGTGATTGCCCACAAGTTAGTGGCGGTGGAAAGCTAATAACGCATATCAAAACAAAGAGGTACTCAGCCAAAAATGGTACCAAATATTCAGTGAAAACTAATCAACTTTCATCATTGAAGCTTGTAGTAAGTGCTCCTGTCCACCAGGTGGTGCCAGGATACAGGATTACACTGATACCTGCTTTATGTTATCCGCCAGGAACACGAAGTACACACAGCAAAATCCCAGCTGAGTGAGGATGAGGAAGAAGCCGACCGTCCTCCTAGGAGACAAACACAGGAATACATTACACTGACGTCTTCATCTGCAGCGTCAAATATGCACAAACCTGGTGACAATGGTGCAACGTCCTGATAAGTCTATGCTGTATTCTGAATATACAGTTCAGTGCCGGTGTTATGTTCTGCAAATTTCTAACATTTTCATTAAACTCCTAGTCATTATTTCCCCAGCAGAGTAGAGCAATTAGCTATGTCCCTGGCAGAGTAGAGCGCTCGATTATGTCCCTGGCAGAGTAGAGTGCTCGATTATGTCCCTGGCACAGTAGAGCGCTCGGTTATGTCCCTGGCAGAGTAGAGCGCTCAGTTATTTCCCCAGCAGAGTAGAGAGCTCAGTTATTTCCCCAGCAGAGTAGAGCACCCGGTTATGTGCCCGGCAGAGTAGAGCGCTCGGTTCTGTCCCCAGCAGAGTAGAGCGCTCGGTTATGTCCCTGGCACAGTGGAGCGCTCAGTTATTACCCCAGCAGAGTAGGTTGCTCAGTTATTTCCCTGACACAGTAGAGCGCTCAGTTATTTCCAGCAGAGTAAAGTGCTCAATTGTTTCCAGCAGAGTAGAGCGCTCAGTTGTTTCCCCAGCAGAGTAGAGCGCTCAGTTATTTCCTCAGCCTGGCAGGATAAAGCACTCGGATATTTACAGCAGACCGCTGTTATTTTCCAGCAGTGTAGAGTGCTCAGTTATTTAGAACACAGTAGAGTGCTCAGTTATTTCCTCAGCAGAGTAGAGCGCTCAGTTATTTCCAGCACAGCAGAGTGCTGTTATTTCCGGCAGAGTAGAGCTCTCAGTTATATCCAGCACAGTAGAGTGCTCAGTTATTTCCAGAACAATAGAGCGCTGTTATTTCCAGCACAGTAGAGCGCTCAGTTATTACCCCAGTAGAATAGAGTGCTCAGTTATTTCCCCAGCAGAGTAGAGCGCTCAGTTATTTCTCCAACAGAGAAGAGCGTTCAGTTATTTCCAGCAGAGTAAAGTGCTCAATTGTTTCCCCAGCAGAGTAGAGCGCTCAGTTATTTCCCAGCAGGATAAAGCACTTGGATATTTCCAGCAGAGCGCTGTTATTTTCCAGCAGTGTAGAGTGCTCAGTTATTTCCTCAGCAGAGTAGAGCGCTCAATTATTTCCAGCACAATAGAGCGCTGTTATTTCCAGCACAGTAGAGCACTCAGTTATTACCCCAGTAGAATAGAGTGCTCAGTTATTTCCCCAGCAGAGTAGAGCGGTCAGTTATTTCCCCAGCACAGTAGAGCGCTCAGTTATTTCCAGCAGAGTAGAGCGCTCAGTTATTTCCAGCAGAGTAAAGCACTATTTCCAGCACAGTAGAGCACTCAGTTATTACCCCAGTAGAATAGAGTGCTCAGTTATTTCCCCAGCAGAGTAGAGCGGTCAGTTATTTCCCCAGCTCAGTAAAGCGGTCAGTTATTTCCAGCAGAGTAAAGCGCTCAGGTATTCGCAGCACAGTAAAGCGCTCAACCGTTTCCCCAGCACAGTAGAGCGCTCAGCCGTTTCCCCAGCACAGTAGAGCGCTCAGTTATGTCCCCAGCACAGTAGAGTGCTCAGTTATTTCCAGCAGAGTAAAGCTCTCAGTTATTTCCCCAGCACAGTAGAGCGCTCAGTTATTTCCCCAGCACAGTAGAGCGCTCAGTTATTTCCCCAGCACAGTAGAGCGCTGTTATTTCCAGCACAGTAGAGCGCTCAGTTATTTCCAGGACAGTAGAGCGCTCAGCTATTTCCAGCACAGTAGAGCGCTCAGTTGTTTCCCCAGAGTAGAGCGCTCAGTTATATCCCCAGCAGAGTAGAGCGCTCAGTTATATCCCCAGCAGAGTAGAGCGCTCAGTTATTTCCCCAGCAGAGTAGAGCGCTCAGTTATTTCCCCAGCAGAGTAGAGCGCTCAGTTATTTCCCCAGCAGGGTAGAGAACTCAGTTATTTCCCCAGCAGAGTAGAGCACTCAGTTATTTCCCCAGCAGAGTAGAGCGCTCAGTTATTTCCCCAGCACAGTAGAGCGCTCAGTTATTTCCCCAGCACAGTAGAACGCTCAGTTATTTCCAGCATAGTAAAGCGCTCAGTTATTTCCAGCACAGTAGAGCGCTAAGTTATTTCCCCAGCACAGTAGAGCGCTCAGTTATTTCCAGCACAGTAGAGCGCTGTTATTTCCCCAGCACAGTAGAGCGCTCAGTTATTTCCCCAGCACAGTAGAGCGCTCAGTTATTTCCCCAGCACAGTTGAGCGCTGTTATTTCCCCAGCACAGAAGAGCGCTCAGTTATTTCCCCAGCAGTGTAGAGCGCTCAGTTATTACCCCAGCACAGTAGAGCGCTCAGTTATTTCCAGCACAGTAGAGCGCTCAGTTATTTCCCGCACAGTAGAGCACTCAGTTATTTCCCCAGCACAGAACAGCGCTCAGTTATTACCCAAGCACAGTAGAGTGCTCAGTTATTTCCAGCACAGTAGAGCGCTCAGTTATTTCCAGCACAGTAGAGTGCTCAGTTATTACCCCAGCACAGTAGAGCGCTCAGTTATTTCCAGCAGAGTAGAGCGCTTAGCGTCGGTTTTATTGGTTGCAGGCGGTACTGCTCAATGTACCAGTAAAGCAAGCAGCCGCCATATTTGCACATTGATCACTTGGGTGTGCAAATACGACAGAAGCCGGCACGTGATAGGAGGAGAACCTGGTGCCGGAGCTGATGATGGACGGGACAAAAGGATTATATGGTCAGATTAAAGGGAACCTGTCAGGTCGATTTAGTCTCCAAACCTATCACTATCTGTCCCTACAGCTTCCAAGCACATCCCTGACCATCCCTGTCTGACCGGGGTACTATATTAGCTTGGAAAAATTAGTTTGATACCTACATTGCAATGGAGTGGGAAGCGCACCACAGGGTTCTCTTCTCACACCCAGCAGGGCATGCTAACACAATCCAGGAGAGGAGAAGGAGCCCTGGAGAGCGCCCAGACAGCCTCCACATAGGGACAGGAGAAAGTAGGTATCACACTCATTCCAAGCCAGTATAGGACCCAGGTCAGACAGGGATGGTTAGGGATACGCTTGGAAGCTGCAGGGACAGATAGTGATAAGATTGGGAACATAAATGACCTGACAGGTTCCCTTCAAAGGGTTACAGTCAAAGGGTTTCGGTAACTATTTAGATCCTTTGAGTGATAGATAGGAATAAACAGGGGCCAATTTTTATTTTTTAGGACCTCCTTAAGTATATTTTATTAGAAATAGTAAGGAGGTGTAGAGCGGCTGAATGACGGGAGCGAGCAGAAGGCGCCAAAAGTCACACTAAGTTGTTCAATTGCGCCCCCTTGTGGACAGCACCTGTACAGCTGCAGTATCTTTTACTCTGGGTGCAGTATAAATGGAAGATTTCTATTGCCAGGTATTGATTTGTTACATTCACCGTCCCCTAATTCAATCAGCACTGAAAAAAACCTGCAATATGGCGATGTGACGTCCAAGGAGACCCCAGGCCGGGCTGCATTATTATAGGACATTGCCATACTAATATAGAGGAATCCTTATTTATTCATTTCACTAACTTTGCGTTCGTCATTGAAGCACCTGAAGGGTTTAAACGATATTTTGAATACTAAAATGAGGACTTTTTTTTTATAAATATTAATATTTATTTTATCCATTTTGTGTAGCTTCTGATTTTACACCAAATATGTTAAAAAGTATGAAAAGTGCACATTTTTGGGGCCGATAAATTCAAAATACATTGAGCTAAATACACCATAACCATAAAGTACAACATGTCCTGAAAAAACTAATACAAAATAATAATAATAATAATAATATAATAATATTATGATTTATATTTCATTCTACAATTCAAAGAGCCATAATTATACTATTATTTATTATATTATAGATTTTTTCACTACAGCATTCAAAGAGCCATAACCATATTAATAATAATTTTATTACATTATGATATATTTTTTTCATTCTACAATTGGAATAAACATTATTCTTATGCTTATTAATAATAAGAATAATAAAATAATAAGAATAATTATAATAATTAGTATTATTATTATTATTATTATTAATAAGAATAAGAATAATGTTTTTTTCAATTGTAGAATGAAAAAAATATATCATAATGTAATAAAATTATTATTAATATGGTTATGGCTCTTTGAATGCTGTAGTGAAAAAATCTATAATATAATAAATAATAGTATAATTATGGCTCTTTGAATTGTAGAATGAAATATAAATCATAATATTATTATTATTAATTTATACATTTATTTTTTCATTACAGCATTCAAAGAGCCATAGCTATATTATTCAAAATAATTTATTATATATATATATATATATATATATATATATATATATATATATACACAGCATTTACACACTTATAATGTATTATTATAGTATTATTATTAATTATTATTATTAATACATTATAAGTGTCCGACTAGTGATTTAATACAAAAGCCAGCATAGTGATCTTATTTGCTGTGTGTAAATGCTGTATATATATATAATATTAATAAATTATTTTGAATAACATAGTTATGGCTGTTTGAATGCTGTAATGAAAAAATAAATGTATAAATGAATAATAATAATTAGAAAGTTATAGTTCTTTGAATGGTAGAAAAGAACAAGAAAGAATGAAGAAGAATATAGCTATGGTTCTTCGAGTGCTATGCAAAAATAAATAATAATAATAATAATAATATAGTTATGGTTCTTTGATTGCTACAGTGAAAAAATAAAAGTTACTTGATCAGTAAATATCACAATAGGCCTGGTTGCTTGTAAATGACGCATAGCTGTGTATCAGCACGTGTTCCCTTGCAATCCATAAGTTTGTTCCACCCCGGTACAGAATGACTGACTCCATACCTCCCCCATACGGCGTGTGTTCTCAGCCACTGACTTGGAGAGGACTCCATCCCCAGCATCACTGCGTCCCCATAATCCACAAATGGCCGCTGGTACCTGGGAGGAGAGAAAAAGAATCAGGAGGGAAAAGCCCCAAAATGATATAGTAGCAGAGCAATATTACAGTCTACCAATAGGGGGAGCCGTAACAGGGATCTCTATGGTCCAACAGAATTTCTCATCTCTCTTTAGCTCATACTGACTGCGCTCAGGTTATAATGTAGAGCAGGGGAGGGAAACTCCAGTCCTCCAGACCCATCAACAAGTCATGTTTTCAGGATTTCCTTAGCATTGTACAGGAGTTGGAATCATCCCCAGTGCAGTGCTAAGGAAATCCTGAAAACGCGCACTGTTGGGGGTCTTGAGCACTGGAGTTGCCCAGCCCTGATTGTAGACTATGACACGCTGAGTATTTACCTCTGACAGATGTGATTGGCACATTTCACTAGGAGATCCATACAATGAACAGCAATGATTCCCATAACAACCAGACTCAGGGGACCCAACTGCAAGATAAAAGGGGAAAAAGAGATAAGAGAATACATTACACAGATACAATACTGTAGCGATTACAGACATCATCTATAACCCCAAAGACACAACACATGCTCAAAAGGCAATCAAGGGATTTGTAGATGATATCCCAACCATAGGATAGAGGATACGTCACTGGTGGGAGACTGCTGGGACCCCCACAGATCTCCACAATGGGGACTTGTAGGGTTGAGAATGCAAACTGCTCTGTTCATTGTCTGAAGGGCTCCTAGAAGGGACACAGCCTTTGTCCATGTCCGACAGTCCCATAGACAATGAATAGTGCAGTGTCATGCTCCACCTCTGATGCTCTAGGGATCTCTGGGGGTCCCAGCAGTCAGACACCAGCGATGAGTACGTTATCCCCTATCCTTACAACCCCAGGTTCAAATATTGGCTGGTGGCTCATTTCAGCAGCCAAACCAGCCCCGTCCATGGTCAATACACAGGCTGAGGAGGGGGCTGGTTTAGCTGGTCAACACAGATAGATGAGCTCCGGAACGACGCCAACAGCTAAAGAAATACTGTCCTAAAGGCAAATATAGGATTGAGTTGTGAATATTTGTATCAAGAACATCTAAAGACATATTTTTAAGTCCAAAACAAGCTGTTGTGCGAGTCTTTGTAAGGTGATCACCAGACTTCTGAGCATTTCCTACAGCGGGGAAAAATGTATTTATTCAGCCACCAATTGTGTAAGTTCTCCCACTTATAAAGATAAGTTCGACCTGTAATTGACATCATAGACCGACCTCAACTATGAGACAAAATGAGAACACAAATCCTGATAATCTCATTGTCTGATATGAAAAGAATTTCTTTTCAAATTTTGGTGGAAAATAAATATTGGGTCAATAACTAAAGTTCATCTCAATACTTTGCTCTATTTCCTTTGTTGGCAATGACCGAGGTGAGACGTTCTCTGTAAGTCCTCACAAGGTTGCACACACTGGTGCTGGTATGTTGGCTCATTCCTCCATACAGATCTCTAGAGCAGTGATGTTTTGGGGCTGTCGTTGGGTAATACAGACTTTCATCTGCCTCCAAAGGTTTTCTATAGGGTTGAGATCTGGAGACTGGCTAGGCCACTCCAAGATCTTGAAATGCTTCTTACGAAACCACTTCTTCATTGCCCTGGCGGTGTGCTTGGGATCATTATCATGCTGAAAGACCCAGACATGTTTCAACCTCAATGCCCTTGCTGATGGAAGGAGGTTTGGACTCAGAATCTCACAACACATGGCCCCTTTCATTCTTTCATGTACACGGATCAGTTGTCCTGGTTCTTTGGCAGAAAAACAGCCCCAAAGCATGATGTTGCCACCCCCATGCTTCACAGTGGGTATGGTGTTCTTAGAATGCAACCCAGCATTCTTCCTCCTCCAAACACGACGAGTTGTGTTTCTACCAAACAGTTCTACTTTGGTTTCATTTGACCATATGACATTCTCCCAATATTCTTCTGGATCATCCAAATACTCTCTAGCAAACTTCAGATGGGCCCCAACATGTAATTGCTTAAGCAGGGAGACACATCTGGCAATGCAGGATCTGAGTCCATGGCGGTGTAGTGAGTTACTGATGGTAGTCTGTGTAATGTTGGTCCCAGCTCTCTGCAGGTCATTCACTAGGTTCCCCTTGTGGTTCTGGGATTTTTGATCTCCGTTCTTGAGATCATCTTGACCCCACGGGGTCAAATCTTGCATGGAGCCCCAGATGGAGGGAGATTATCAGTGATCTTCTATGTCTTCCATTTTCTAATTATTGCTCCCACAGTTGATTTCTTCACACCAAGCTGCTTTCCTATTGCAGATTCAGTCTTCCCAGCCTGGTGCAGGGCTGCAATCTTGTTTCTGGAGTCCTTTGACAGCTCTTTGGTCTTCACCATAGTGGAGTTTGGAGTGTGACTGTCTGAGGATGCAGACAGGTATCTTTTATACTGATAAGTTGACTCAACCTCTGTCCTGTGTCCTTGTGTGTACCACATTGAGCATGAAGAAAAGAAAGAAGACCAAAGAACTGTCTGAGGACTTGAGAAACCAAATTGTGAGGAAGCATGAGCAATCTCAAGGCTACAAGTCCATCTCCAAAGACCTGAATGTTCCTGTGCCTACCTTGTGCAGTGTCATCAAGAAGTTTAAAGCCCATGGCACTGTGGCCAACCTCCCTAGATGTAGACGGAAAACAAAAATTGACAAGAGATTTCAACGCAAGATTGTGCAGATGGTGGATAAAGAACCTCGACCAACATCCAAACAAGTTCAAGCTGCCCTGCAGTCCGAGGGTACAACAGTGTCAACCCGTACTATCCGTCGGCGTCTGAATGAAAAGGGACTGTATGGTAGGAGACCCAGGAAGACCCCACTTCTTACCCCGAGACATAAAAAAGCCAGGCTGGAGTTTGTCAAAACTTACCTGAGAAAGCCTAAAACGTTTTGGAAGAATGTTCTCTGGTCAGATGAGACAAAAGTAGAGCTTTATGGGCAAAGGCATCAACATAGAGTTTACAGGAGAAAACAGAGGCATTCAAAGAAAAGAACACGGTCCCTACAGTCAAACATGGCGGAGGTTCCCTGATGTTTTGGGGTTGCTTTGCTGCCTCTGGCACTGGACTGCTTGACCGTGTGCATGGCATTATGAAGTCTGAAGACTACCAACACATTTTGCAGCATAATGTAGGGCCCAGTGTGAGAAAGCTGGGTCTCCTCAGAGGTCATGGGTCTTCCAGCAGGACAATGACCCAAAACACACTTCAAAAAGCACTAGAAAATGGTTTGAGAGAAAGCACTGGAGACTTCTAAGGTGGCAGCAATGAGTCCAGACCTGAATCCCATAGAACACCTGTGGAGAGATCTAACAATGGCAGTTTGGAGAAGGCACCCTTCACATATCAGGGACCTGGAGCAGTTTGCCAGAGAAGAATGGTCTAAAATTCCAGCAGAGCATTGTAAGAAACTCATTGATGGTTACCGGAAGCGGTTGATCGCAGTTATTTTGGCTATCATTTTCAGGAAGAAACTGAGTATTATCTGACAGAATTGCAGGGGTGTCAATACTTTTGGCCACAACTGTATGATGTTAATTACAGGACGACCTCTTCTTTTAAGTGGGAGAACTTGCACAATTGGTGGCTGACTAAATACTGTTTTTCCCCACTGTATGTGGAAGCGGAGAAAAACCACAAGCGGTAAAAACGTCATTAACCAAATCTCTCCCACACTCTGAAGACTTGATGATCTCAGATTTATCTCTGTGGGGTGTAATCAGCCAAGTACACTTTTTTTTTGCAAACATCCGCTTTAACCTCAATTATCTTTATAAACTGCTGTATTTTACTTTCTAGGTGAGGTTCCCATTGCAGACTGTGGCCTTGCTATCAAATATTTTCAGCTCCAATGAGGTCAATAGAACTGAACTGCAATACCAGGGACGGCCACTAGAAGACCTCTGGCGTTGTGCCTGGTGGACCAAAAAGAGGCACCAGTGCCCCAGTGTCTGTAATCAGCCAATCAGCAGAGTGTTGGGGTCACACTTCCAATTCTGCGATGTGGAGTTGTGCGAAAAATCCTAACAGTTGCTTTTTTTCATATCAGTTAGATTAAAATCCTGGAAAGTGACCACATCCACCCGTCCAACTCATCACCAACTCATCAAAAGTGCTGGAGCTTTGCAGAACGGAAATGCTACTCCAGTCCATGACTGCAGTAACATTTACAGTGTGGCAGAAGGACATGCCACTAAGAAGAAGAGCCAAAGTCATTAAGTCGAATGTGTCTCTTAATTGATTCGCCACCTAGTGTACTCCTTAAAGTGTAAATGTCATTTCATTGAAAAAATGATGGGTCACATAGCAGCTAAGATAATGCTTTTTTTGTGCCATATGACTAATTTTCTCACATTTTTCTAGGCTCTTTTAAAAACTGCATTGTATGGCTGTGGCCATAGTCTGACAGCAGTGTATGTGTATTTCCACAGCTTCAGAGAGCAGGCTGAGTAGTGTGACAGTAGAGGAGAGGTTAACAAAGATCATGACTGAGCTGTTTGGAGCCAGATGACAGATCAGAAGCTTGTGCCAAAGAAAAAGAGAATTTTGTTTACGTACCGTAAATTCTTTTTTCTTGAATCATCAATGGGAGACCCAGACAATGGGGTTTAGGGCGCTGCCCTCCGGAGGTCACACTAGGTACTACAAGTTTGTAGCACCGCCTCCTCCGCTTATAAACCCCCACCGTAGGAGACATCCTCAGTTTAGTCCATAAGCTGCGAGGAGAAATAAACCACACCCGAAACATCGGGAAGAATGCCGTGCACAGACGGTGTAACAACCCGGAAACACTGTCTCAACAGAGAACAGATCAAATGCAAACATGCAACGGAACAACTGGGTGGGTGCTGGGTCTCCCATTGATGATTCAAGAAAAAGAATTTACGGTACGTAAACAAAATTCTCTTTTTTCTGATCATCATAATGGGAGACCCAGACAATGGGGATGTCCTAAAGCAATACCCCAGGGCGGGAAGAGTTCCTCAACAAGACGGATAACACATGGTTCCCTTTTAAAGGTGGGCAACCGCCGCCTGGAGAACCCGCCTGCCCAAACTCGCATCCGCAGAGGCATGGGCATGCACCATATAGTGCTTAGAGAAAGTGTGCAGGCTGGACCAAGTGGCCGCTTGACACACCTGTAGAGCAGAAGCTCGATGTCGCAAGGCCCAAGAGGCACCGACAGCTCTAGTAGAGTGTGCCTTCAAACCCACCGGGAGAGGCAAACCAGAAGACCGGTAAGCCTCCTGAATGGGAGCCTTGATCCATCTGGCCAAGGTCGACTTTGAAGCCGCGGACCCCTTACAGCGACCCATCGTGAGGACAAATAAGGAATCCGAACTCCTAAAGGAGGCGGTCCTGGACACATAAATGCGTACAGCTCTCACGAGATCCAGAGTATGGAGGTCGCGCTCCACCTGATGAACGGGAGCGGGGCAAAATGATGGGAGAACAATCTCCTGGTTCAAGTGGAATGTTGAAACCACCTTCGGCAAAAATTCAGGCCGTGGGCGCAACACCACCTTGTCCTGGTGAACCACCAGAAAGGGTGACTTGCACGAAAGTGCAGCCAATTCTGAGACCCTTCTCAGAGACGTAATCGCCACCAGAAAGACCACCTTCTGGGACAGACGAGAGAGAGAGATGTCTCTCAGTGGCTCAAACGGCGGTTTCTGCAGTGCCGCCAGGACCATGTTGAGGTCCCAAGGGTCCAGGGGCCGCCTGTAGGGCGGAACCACCCGAGACACCCCCTGCAGAAATTGGCGGACCTTCGGGAGGAGCGCCAAGCGCCTGTCAAATAGCACGGAAAGTGCTGATACTTGACCTTTCAGAGAGCCAAGGGATAATCCCAACTCCAAACCCGACTGTAGGAAGGCCAACAATGTCGGGATAGACAACGGCCACGGTGAGTGACCACCAGAGGCACACCAGGAGAAAAAGATTTTCCACGTTCTGTGGTATATCTTCCTGGAAACAGGTTTCCTTGCCCGATTCATGGTGGCAACCACTGTGGGAGAGAAGCCTCTGGATGTCAGCAGCCAGGCCTCAAGAGCCATGCAGTCAATCTGAGGGCCCTGGAATTGAGGTGGAAGAATGGGCCTTGCGCGAGAAGATCTGCGCGCTCTGGAAGAGCCCACCGGTGTCCGCCTGACAGTTGCCACAGGTCCGGGTACCAGGACCTCCTGGGCCAATCTGGAGCCACTAGAATGGCTACCCTGCACTCCGTCCTGATCTTCCACAGGACCCTGGGAATCAGAGCTAGAGGCGGGAACACATATGGCAGCTGGAAGCTGGACCAACTCAGGATCCGGGCATCCGCCCCCAGAGACTGAGGATCCCATGATCTCGCCACGTATTGGGGCACCTGATGATTCAGCCGTGAGGCCATCAGATCCACGTCCGGAGTGCCCCATCTGCCGCAGATGTCCCGGAAGACGTCTGGATGAAGGGACCACTCTCCGGCGTCCATCCCCTGTCGGCTCAGATAGTCGGCCTCCCAGTTCTCGACCCCTGGGATGTGAACTGCGGAGATCAGGCAGCCGTTTTCCTCCACCCAAGCTAGAATGCGGTGGACTTCGGTGAGGGCCTGAGCACTTCTGGTCCCTCCCTGATGATTTATGTAGGCGACGGCCGTCGCATTGTCGGACTGTACCCGAATGGGTTGTCCTGACAGGAATTTCTGAAACGCCAGGAGCGCCAGATAGACCGCCTTGATCTCCAGCACGTTGATCTGCAACGCCGACTCCGACTGAGTCCAGAGGCCTTGAGCCCTGTGGTGCAAGAACACCGCACCCCAGCCCTTCAGGCTGGCGTCGGTGGTCACCACTAACCATGACGGTTTTAGGAAGGACCGTCCCCGTGACAGATGATGTGGCTGTAGCCACCACTGTAGGGAATCCCTGGTTGGTTGTGACAGCGTCACCAGCCGATTCAAAGAAATCGTCCTCTTGTCCCATCTGCGAAGAATCTCCAGCTGGAGAGGACGGAGGTGAAACTGTGCGAACGGCACCGCCTCTATCGCCGCTACCATGCGACCCACCAGTCTCATCAATACCCGTAGGGATGATTGTGGTGACAGGAGGACATTCTGCACTCCTGAATGGATCGCCAGCTGCTTGGCTTGAGGTAGGGACACCAGGGCTGAGTCCGTGTGGAAGTCCATGCCCAGATATGTTAATGACTGGGTCGGAACCAGGGTCGACTTCTGAATATTGAGAAGCCACCCGAACCGTTCCAGGGACCTCATGGTCACCTCCAGGCTCACCCGACAAAGGTCTTCCGATGGCGCTCTGACCAGCAGGTCGTCCAGATAGGGTATGACGGCGTGTCCCTGCACATGCAGGAGAGCCATCATGGAGGCCATCACCTTTGTGAACACCCGCGGTGCTGAGGCTAGCCCGAATGGCAGTGCCACAAATTGGAAGTGCTCTTCCCCCACTGCGAATCTCAACCAGCGCTGATGAGCCGGTGCAATGGGCACGTGAAGGTAAGCATCCCTTATATCGATGGATGCTAGGAAGTCTCCCTGTGACACAGCCGCGATCACGGAGCGCAGGGATTCCATGCGGAACTTCCGAACCAACACGTGACGGTTGAACAACTTTAAGTCCAGAACCGGGCGGAATGAGCCGTCCTTCTTTGGGACAATAAAGAGGTTGGAGTAAAAACCCCTGAACCTCTCTTCCGTGGGCACAGGGACCACCACTCCGTCTCTGCGGAGTCCCTCCAACACCAGATGAAAAGCCTGAGCCTTTTCTGGAGATGGAACCGACCGATGGAATTGGGGTATCGGTTTTGACGTTAGCTCTATCCTGTACCCTCGTGAGACTACGTCTCGAACCCACTGGTCTTGAACGTGAAGGAGCCACATATCCTGAAATCGAGACAGGCGGCCCCCCACCTGTGGGGAGGCAGGATGAGGTAGCGAGTCATGTCGAGGCGGGCTTGGGGGTGGCAGCCGCTGCCCCCGCTGGCTTCTTCTGACGACTCTTGGAACGCCACTGAGTAGCAGGCTTGCCCCCTCGGTCCGAGCGAGCAGACGTCGTTGATGACTGTGAGCTGGAACGAAAGGACCACTGCTTAGGGTTCCTTTTCACGGTGTACCGTGGCTTAGGTTTATTCTGCGGGATCTTAGACTCAGCAGAATCCTTTATCAATTTGTCCAGCTCGGTGCCAAAAAGCCTGTCACCAGCGAACGGAAGATTTTGCAAAATCTTCTTAGATGTGGCATCTGAGTCCCAAAGACGCAGCCACAGCAGCCTGCGTATCGCAATTGCATTGGCCGAGGCCACAGCAGAGCGAGTGGCAGTCTCCAAAGATGCCGTCCTGGCGTAATCCGCATAAGCTCTTGCTCTGTCGGTAAGCGCCAGGACCTCTGGGCTGGACCTAGCTAGATCAGTGATACCATCCAAACAGATAGTAATCGCTTGTAGGGTCCAGACCGTGGCAAAATTAGGGGCAAATGATGACCCCACAGCCTCATAGGAAGACTTGGCGAGTTGCTCGACCTGTCTATCAGTAGCATCCTTCAACGAGGAGCTATCAGAGGCAGAAAACAAGGAGCGCGCAGCAATCCTAGTCATGGAAGCGTCCACCTTAGGAGACTGCGACCATTCCTGGAGCGCCTCCTGGGGAAAGGGGAAGCGATTGTCCTTGGTTTTACGGACATAACGCCGCCCAGGATGTAACCTGGGAGCTTTAATCACCCTTCCGAAATTAGTGTGGTCCATGAAGGAGCCACTTGGTCTAGCCTCTGGCCGCAGCCATTGATAGACCTCCTTGGGGTGTACAGTCACCTCCTCAGGAGGAGTGACAAGACGTAATGTCTCATTGATGGAGGACACCAGATCCTCCACCCCATCTGGAGGTTCAGACATAGACCCGAGAGTAGAACCCCCATCATCTTCCTCACCATCAGAGGAACGCTCCTCCTCAGAGAGAGCCTGGAGCTCGGGTGAATCCTCACAACGAGCTCGCTTAGGGGGTCTCACAGCAGAAGTGAGAGGCACCCGGGGGTAACTGGGCGGAGTAGCTGGGTTCTCCAGCCTCCTATGTAGTGCCTCCAGGGCTTGTGACATGGAGGACATCTGGGACAGCAGAGATTCATTGAACCTATTCTGCGTTTCCCATGGCCCTGGGATCACCTGAACCTCAGGGTATAATCCCGGATTTGCAGACTCAATAGTAGCAGATCGGGCCTCTGGGCGTCCGCAGTTATTGCAGGACCCCTCCACCAGTGTCCCGTTGCATGTAGCACAGGTAATGGTGATCACCGCCGCCTTAGCAGCATGCTTCCCAACTGAGGACATCTCCACAGTGAGGGGAATATAAGCCAAGTTCACAAACAAACCGGGAATCCCGGTGGCTTACCAACCGCAGTAAAGCGGTAGGAGGAAGCGGTGTGGGTGTGTGACCTCCGCGAGTTCCGGTCTCCCCTTGAAAGTGCAGACACGCGCTGCAGCCAGATCCCAGCCGGGAAGTGAGGGAGAAGATGGCCGCCAACAGTGAAGTCGTGGGCGGAGCCAGGAACACGCGGGAAGAACACAAAACACGCCCATCGGTGAGTCACCACAAGGGCTGCTTCCTCCTCCTCCAGGCAGCTTCAGTAATTGAAGTGCCAGAGCCCGCAGCGCGGGAAAAGAGTGTGAAATATCAACACACACACACTCAGACTGCTTGTACACACAAACACCCGCAGTCTACAGCCTCAGCCCCTGTGACACACAGGGCGGTCAGCCAGGGTGACCCCAGCACAGGGTACACCATCAGAACCGCGGACCCAAGGGTAACCGCGCGGTCTGAGTGTCATGACACAAAATGCCAGACACTACCCCCAGGCACAGCAGGAGACACACCAGGTGCCTCAGTGCCGGTCCGGTCTGTAAGCACCTTTAGGGAGGCCTCGGACGGGGGTACAGCACCAGTCCGGAGTGTAAGCACCATTTAGGGAGGCCTCGGACTGGGCTGGCTCCGTCCGGTCTGTAAGCACCATTTAGGGAGGCCTCGGACGGAGCGGAGCTGTGCAAGGCTCCAGGCTCCCCCTATCCAGAGCCTCCATGGAGGGATGGAAAGGAAAGGAGCACGACAGCGTACCGGGAGAACACTAAAGTGTCCAGGCTAAAAGCCCTCCGGTACCTCCACCAGCGTGTTCCACAAGGGTGAGCGGGGAGGCTGTCGAGGGTCCCGAATGGGACCATTTTACCTTGTCTTCATACGCCATCACGTAAGTTGTGAGAATGCAGTGAAGTGCAAGCAAAGCGTGATCCTCCGAGCACACTAAGTTTAAAACTGAGGATGTCTCCTACGGTGGGGGTTTATAAGCGGAGGAGGCGGTGCTACAAACTTGTAGTACCTAGTGTGACCTCCGGAGGGCAGCGCCCTAAACCCCATTGTCTGGGTCTCCCATTATGATGATCAGAAAAGAGGAGTTTACACTGATCCTGTCATCCTGACATTGTTAAGCAACTGTGCTGTAATCTGAGCTAATCTGATACATTGTTTCCTCACCAGCTGCAGTCAGCAGTGCAGGCCACGCCCCCTCCTTTATATGGATACATACCCATATTCACTGAAGATGGATCTGAGTGATAATGAACATATATATGTCTGCTTCACTCACGGTCTAATGCGGATACCTTGTGGAAGGTTTATGAATGGTGTTCAACCTGATTTCACTAATAAAGTATATTTAAAAGTTTATTAAAATCACTTGCTCTACATTATTATTAAATAAAAATGTAAATAGTGGTTATGCTTTAAAGCGAACCTGTCACCCCCTCCAGGCATCTAAAGATAACATAGCCACCTTCAGCAGCACTAAGGCTGCAGTCTGACAAGGTGTCTATAGCATTTATGCTCCCTTGATTCACTGAAATAAAGACTTATATAAAATCTGTTTCAAACCTGATCCAAGACCGGGAGGCGGGTTTTCAAGTGTCTGTCTCCCTCCTCTGTGGTGTCAGTCATCCCTCTCTGCTCTCTGTGCACCTCCTCCAGGGCCATCTCCCTGCACTACAGAGCTTTGTCAGCTCTGCTACAACATAGAGCTGCTGTTATAGGAGACCCCACAGTAGTAAATCTAGCAGGAGGACCCTGAGCAGAGAAAGCACTGCCTGCTACATAGCAGCCCTTGAGCTGAGCTGCCAGCAGTGCAGCAGAGTTGAGTTTGTGCTTTAGATCAGAGGCTGAGGACAGAGCAATGCTGCTGAGTACAAGAAACTGAAAGTGAAACCTGCTCAGCTCAGGGGCTGCTACGTAGCAGGCAGTGCTTTGTCTGCTAAGGATCCTCCTGCTAGATTTACTACTGTGGGGTCTCCTATAACAGCAGCTCTATGTTGTAGCAGAGCTGACAAAGCTCTGTAATGCAGGGAGATGGCCCTGGAGGCAGTGCACAGAGAGCAGAGAGGGATGACTGACACCACAGAGGAGGGAGACAGACACATGAAAACCCGCCTCCCGGTCTTGGATCAGGTTTGAAACAGATTTTATATAAGTCTTTATTTCAGTGAATCAAGGGAGCATAAATGCTATAGACACGTTCTGAGACTGCAGCCTTAGTGCTGCAGAAGGTGGCTATGTTATCTTTAGATGCCTGGAGGGGGTGACAGGTTCACTTTAAAGGTCCCCATTGACAATGAAATGGTCAAGCCCTTTTGAAGGGGTACATCACAGGTCCAGTGTTGGAAGCGACATACTATTTTTTCAATTGGATTTCATATTTTATATATGTATTGAACTGTCTTGCTTCTATATACTGTGTGTTGCTAGTGGCAGAATGAGTTAACTGAGTCTCCAACAGTGAGCTCATTCAGATTGATGAAATTATCTCTAACTTTTTTTCTTTCTAGACTCCTTTCAGCTGAGGATAAATAAGTAGAGAAGGAAGGAGTCTATAAAAGAAAAGTGGTGCAAAACTTGTATTGTAACCTTATTACATAACCCCATATATATACATATAATATAAAAAAAATACTAAAAATGATAATCCCCAAAGGTAGACGACTCGTGGCCGCGTCCGGCCTGATCAATAACACTGGCTCTAGCTTTGTGCCATTATCTTATTGCTCGGTGACCGCTGCAGAAATGACATCTTTTTTGATCTTCAGGATAATGAAAGAGACAATTATAAAACAGAAAAAAATAAAAAAGCCGGAGTCATTTATCATCAAAGACGAGTGATGCTCAAACAAGTAAAGATAAAATAATGAAAAATAATAATAAGGCTTTCTGCCTCTTCAGTCATCCAGATAAGAAGCCGAGACCAAGTGCAGCGGAGAGTAACCCGAGAGCGCAGCGGAGAGTATCCCGAGAGCGTCCTGTGATCTGTGCGCAGACATATATAAAGGGACATGCTCCTCAATTACTGCTGGGCTGTTTATTGTCCTCTGTTATCAGCTTTTTCAGGGTGTGGATAGGCCGGCTATAATGGTATTCTAATCATGGAAATTTAAAGTGCAGTATAGAACTTATAGAGGATAGGTCATCACTATCAGATGGGTGGAGGTCCCACACCAGCTACAACCAGAGGTTTGGTGATCCCGCTACGGCCGGATATACTTAGTATACAGGAAGGGAACAGTTTGATGTAGGGACTGTTCTCAGACCCTATTGAAGTGTATGGGATCAGAGCTGCAGTACCCAGAACGGTCACTACAGTGTATGGCGCTGTGTTGACCTAGCTCTGTATACTACTGATATCGTAGACTGAGCCCTCGCTGACCGGGTCCTCTCCACTAATGTATGTGTACATCTTGATTGTCCATACGTATTGTATTTGTCCTCGTTTGCCCTTTCCATATTTAATTCCCATGGAATCTAATGGCATTATATAAATAAATATTAATAATAATTATAATAATAGTAATAATAATAATAATAATATCCAGTTGTAATAGGAGCTGCTGGCAGATGGTTGCGGGGTATCGTTAGATGCCCACTGATAGGATATAGTATATATGGATGTCATGAACAACTATTTTAACAATATCGCCGCAGTGCCTTTTTAAGTGTCAGCAGCACCAGTGTCTGGTAAACAATTAATGAGGGTACGCCGTTCTCCAGGGGTACAGAGAGTTACAGGACAATGGCACATAACCAATGACGGAGTCATCAGCTCTACCGTCTGAGTCTCAGTGCAGTAGGTGTGATGATGTCGCCAGCTCGGCCTGGTCATGTCGCCAGCTCGGCCTGGTCACGTCGCCAGCTCGGCCTGGTCACGTCGCCAGCTCGGCCTGGTCACGTCGCCAGCTCAGGCTTAGTGAGTAAGGGGCACCGAAGGGCATCAACAAGTCTGTGGTGGAACTGAGGGGGCAACAAACTGAATGTGGCTTATACTGTAAATTATATGGGTAACTGCACTGTAGGAAGGCATTATACTTCAAGAGGTCGTCCACTACTTTCACATTGACAATGTATCTGTAGGTCATCAATGTCTGATCGGCTGGAGTCTGACACCCAGCTCCTCACAGATCAGCTGTCCTCAGTACTGGCGGTGGCGGCAGGTGGCCGGAAAGGCTCAGTTTGGGAGCTGCTCCATCTTCTGATAGTGGTCACAGCCAGGTACTGCACATCCACCTCATTTTGCTTTGAATAGAGAGGAGATGTTTAGTATCCGGCCGCGTGAAAGCAGTGGACAACCTCTTTATTGGGGCATCAGAGTGGATGAGGACACTTTCAGGCTTCATTAGTGTCACCAACTCATGTCCCTGTCTTTCAAAGTTGAGAGATACGCCCTTCTGTGGCTGCGTCTATGCTTGGTGACGCTACCATTGCACTTATATTTGGGAGGATGGGGGAAGAAGGGGCATTGCAGAATTTTGTGATGGGGCCCCAAGAGTTCTATTTACACCGCTACACAAGGCCTTGCTCCTTTAAGAGGGATTAATATTTCATACCACGATCCCGGCATTCTTCACAGCCAGTGGCAGTCCGAGGAGTCCGGTCCCGATGTTCCCTTTTAGTAAATGAATCAAAGTCTGGAACCATCTGTGGGAAAACAGACGAGAAGGACAAACATCACAATCAAATTAGGACACAGTTTACAAAAGGATCAATAACATCCATCCATGAGTACACGCACGTTTTGTTGTTTCAGACTGTACATGGTTACTATCCATTAGATATAATAACTGTCCGATAGCAAATACCTTTCTAACCACTCGGCCCACCACCAAATAAGAGAGGACCACAAGATCGATCTCAATTCACTCTAATGGGAGTGGTAAAGACCAACCGAGCGCAGCACGCAGCTGTCTCCGACAAACTCACCAAGAGTGATCGGCCACCACGCAGGAGTCCATGAAGCCCCAATTCCCAGGATGACTGGGAGCCCTCAGGGACAGAACTAAAGCAAATCAGAAAGATATGGATAGGGGAGAACGATCCCAGACTAGCTGTCGTAGAGCAAACTCGCGCATGCGCAATGCGCAGCGCGAAGTTCTATGGTATGAATATGATGTGATTTGCGTCATACAGGCTATACCGCCCATGGTGGAGGGCGAGGGAGCCCACAATACATTAGCACACCCATCTGCGCGTGAATAATTGATCTGCATGCTGCGCTGAGAAGCCACAGGGAACGTCCGGTGTGACTTCTCAAGTACTGAGAAGCCGCAGAAAGGAAGGTAATAAAAGTACTTTTAGATTTTTTACACAAAGGGATGCCTACAATGCATTCCTGGAGGTGCAGGGACAGGTATAAATGGTCTGGGGGCTGATTTTAAAGGGCAGGTTCCCTTTAATGGGGATATTTAATAAATATATCTCAGCTGATTCTAGAACAACTACTCCCACTACTAATTCCAGCACCATCGAGGAGGGCGGAGGGAGCCCGCTGCTGCGCGGGGTGGCCTTAACTTGGCAGGAGCTGCTGCTAATCACCATCCCCCTGTGCACTGTCCCACTCACCCCTGTGTATTCTCTGTTCCCCCGTTGTGTTGTGTGCTGTCCCACTCACCCCATCATGTATTCTCTGTTCCCCCGTTGTGCGCTGTCCCACTCACCCCATCATGTATTCTCTGTTCCCCCGTTGTGCGCTGTCCCACTCACCCCTATGTATTCTCTGTTCCCCCGTTGTGCGCTGTCCCACTCACCCCTATGTATTCTCTGTTCCCCGTTGTGTGCTGTCCCACACACCCCTATGTATTCTCTGTTCCCCCGTTGTGCGCTGTCCCATTCACCCCTATGTATTCTCTGTTCCCCCGTTGTGCGCTGTCCCACTCACCCCTATGTATTCTCTGTTCCCCCGTTGTGCGCTGTCCCACTCACCCCTGTGTATTCTCTGTTCCCCCGTTGTGCGCTATCCCACTCACCCCTGTGTATTCTCTGTTCCCCATTGTGTGCTGTCACATTCACCCTTGTGCAACACTTCTCTCCCCCTGTAGACTGAGGAGCTGCGGCAGCAGCAGGATGGGTCCGCTTCAAGGGTATGACGGAACGGGCCCAAATGCTGGCGGTAGTGAATGCCTGCACTGTGGCCAGTGTTCTGGGATGGTGTGTGGGCCCCCCTGTCACAGATATCCTGTAGGTGGCGCTGTTTTCTTTGGGCATCTTCACATTCCAGATTAACTATTATTTCCAGTTTAACTGTAATTTTCACAATGTCCTACAGGTAACACTGTTTATGGGACAAATTTACAGACAGACAGACAGACATCATTGTCAGGATGGAGGCGGAGGGGAGAGTGAGGTCTAATTTAGGCATGCCTGCACAGACTGCTGTCACTCACAGCAGCCCTGCCCCCACCATGGACGTGTCCCGCTCAGTTGGTCTGAATTCGGTCTGCAGACCGGAAATGGCCTCACTGCTTCACAACATAGTAATAAAGCATCCACATAGACATAGGCTTACAGGGGCATGGCAGGTAATAGAAGTATATCACGAAAATTATTATTGGGAAAATTATTGGTCATATAAGAAGGGGTTAAATTAGTAGTGGAAAACCTCTTTCATGTCATATTTATACATTTAGTTTTTAATGTTACTTCAATAAACTACGGTAATATCTTACCCATTCTGGTGCTGGATACACATAATTATAACGATACCAGGTTAATATAGCTTTTTTTGGGAGGTTTGGAGACTACGATCACATTAAAAAAATGCATTAAAGGCTAAAGTATTTTCTATTTTTCTGCCTGCAGAGTTAAGTGAGGGCTTGTTTTTTTTTGTGGGATGAGTTGGAGGTTTTATTGGTACCATTTTAGGCCACATAATATTTTTTGATCGATTTTTATTTAGTCAGAATCAAGAAGGAAAAGAAAATCTGGAAGTTTTTTTTCTTTTTACACCGTACATGTTGTAAAAATCATAAGACAGCTATATTCTTCTGGTCGGTACGACTACAGTGAGACCACCTTTACGATATTTAGGATAAGTTTTTTTTATGTTTTGCTGCTTTTACACCAAAACAATTTTATAGAAAAAGATTGTTTTTGCATCACTCGAGTCTGAGGGCTATAGTTTTTTTTTAATTTTTTCATCGATGGAGCTGTATAGCGGCTTGCTTCTTGTGGGACAGGATGATGTCATCAGTGGTACCATTTTTATTTACATATGATTTTATGGTCGTACTTTATTCCATACTTTGATAAGCTCCATGATGGAAAGAATATACTGTAGTTTTTGGTACTTTTTTTTTTACAGTGTTCACTGAAGTGGTTAACTAGTGTGACCATTTTATAGAGCGGGTTGTCCCGGATGTGGTGATACCAAATATGCGGACCTATTTTTTGTTTTTACATAAATATACATATTTATTGGTATCATTTTCTATTCATTTATTCTGTTACTTGTTTTCTAATTTTTTTTTTTTTCTCTCACTTTTTCCCTATACGAAGCATTAACACTGATGACTGGTATAATGTATTTTAATGCACATACATTGCAATACATTATACCTGTCAGTGTGAAACTGACAGGATGCCTGTTACACCTTACTCCTAGCGTGGTCTAAGAGGCCACTGTAGCTGACAGACATGGAGGTCGTCATTTGACTTTGGGTAACCATTGCAACAAATCAGATTCCCCATGATCACGTTGCGGGGATCTTAATCTCATAGGAGAGGAAAAGCAATCCCTCTCAAAGACCCCTAGATGCTGCAATCGCTATAGATCGTGGCATTTAAGGGGGTTGAGACAGCCAGGGTGGTGCGGAGAGTGTCCATCACTTACGCCGTGATGTATGTTTACGGTATTTCCCACTATGATGTAAGGGGACTTTGTCAGAAAAAAAAAAGGTAAATCTGGACCACACACTAAATAAAACCACCAGTTTGATAGCATGGGAAAAGGAATTAGGAATCCACATCGACACCGAATCTATGAGTCAAACTCTATTGAATCTTCCGAAAATGATTCCTTGTTCAACTCTACTAGAAACCCATTACAAATCGCTTACAAGGTGGTATTTCACTCCACAACGCCTACACCTTGTGAAAGAAGACAACTCCCCACTTTGTTGGAGGTGCAATCGCGAAATCGGCACAACCTTGCACATTTTTTGGTCCTGTGAAGGTCTGAAAGCATTCTGGAACAAAATTCAATTTTTAATTTACGACCTCACATGCAACTCTCTCACCCTAACTCCAGAGCTCGTTACTCTCCTGATAGGTGCAGAACAAATTCCCTCGCAAGTTAGACCTATCATAACCCACATTATATTATCCGCAAAAACCTTAATCGCCTCACTATGGAGAAACTCCGAAGGCCCTTCATTCCCAATCCTACTTGAAAAAGTTGCTTCACACAACTCACATGAACTCGCACATGCCTTGAGACAAAATAGGATAATCAAATATTACAAGAAATGGGACCCATGGAATAGGATTTTCCCTCCATCTCACACTCTGAGTGCACACTAATAGAAGAACAGAACTTGACTTAATATTTTAAGCAGACAGACTCTGCTCCTCCATCCTTTTCCCCCACCTTTTCCCCCTTACCCTCCCTCTCCCCTTCCAAATTCTCTTCGGTTATTTAGTTAAATGTTGGACTAAAACAGAAGATTTTTTCCCTTACTATATTATAGCAACCATGATGAAACATTAGTATACTACTTTCGAACTACTTTCAAGAGAAGATTTCTCATCTGAAGAAAGAATGTTTATTAAACAATGCTTTATTATATGCTATGACTACCCTTTACAAATTACATGCTTGTTAATAACCTGACACAACTTAATAATTTGTTGTACATGTTTATCAAAAGAATAAAAAAATATTTGAACGAGAAAAAAAAAAGGTAAAAATCTGCTTTATCTAAAACCCCCTAAAATGGGATGGGCCCTATTCCCTTTCCCCTCCATTAGTTGAATCTGGCAGACATGTAAAGCGCACTATGTCAGTGTCGGTGAGTGTGCAGCTCCCTCCATTCATTTCTATGGGAGTCGTGGACATAGCAGCACAATAATGACTATAAGTAGGTAATGGTCCGGCCGTGTACTCACGTGGTGCTGCTGCTGCCGTGTTCTCCCAGCCGCTCGTACTGGTTGGGTCGGGGTATGAAGCTGTTGATGACCCCCGGGGAGGACTCCTCGCTGGGGCTGACCTCGGTGGAGCTGTAGTCATTGTAGGCGTCACTTCTCAGCCGGGTGGTCGCCATGATTCCTGGACCAATGGAAGGGTAAAGAGGGTGAAACCACGATAGGCTATGAGAAAAGTACACCTGTCTACAATGTAAAGAGCTTCCCTGGGAACATGCCATAGATCTGCATGTAGTACATGAAGAAAACAACTGAAATTGATTTAGGAAAACCCCCTTTAAGAAGAGGCGCTCTGCACCTTTAAGAAGAAAACAAAACAAGTAGCCTTCAAAACTCCCTAAACTTTTATCCAGTAAAGTCCTGACTATGAGGCAGCAGAACAGCGCTGTAGGTTTCCTCCACTTTAGGTTTTGTTCTTACTGCGCTGCATTTTGGTTTTGTTTTGTTTTTTTAAATAAAATCCGTTTTATCAGCAGGAGATTATCACTACAGGATTAGATGTCTTGTGCCTCCTCGTCAACCCCTCTGTATCTCCGTATACCCCATCAACACCACTGATTGACAGCTTTCAGCCTGTGCACAGTGAACACAGATGTAGCTTCACTAAAATCAGTGATTTAGCAGCAGGATATCATCACTACAGGACTAGGTGTCCTGTAGCAGGCAGTCCAGCTAATCAATGTAACCCCTCCCCATCCACTGATTTTCAGCTTTCTGCCTATGAACAGTATACACACAAATATGTCAATCAGTAGTGTGGGGGCGGAGTTATATAAGGCTCAGCATTCAGAGTACTACTAGATCTGAAACCCCACCCCCACCATTCATTTTCAGCTTTCTGCCTATGCACAGTGAACACACAAACCTGCCAATCAGTAGTGTGGGGGCGGAGTTATTAAAGGCTCAGCATTCAGAGTACTACTAGATCTGAAATCCCACCCCCACCATTGAATTTCAGCTTTCTGCCTATCAACAGTGGACACACAAACCTGTCAATCAGTAGTGTAGGGGTGGGGTTATACAGGGCTGAGCATTCAGAGTACTACTAGATCTATAACGCCACCAATGATTTTCAGCTTTCTGCCTATGAACAGCATACCCCCAAACATGTCAATCAGTAGTGTGGGGGCGGAGTTATATAAAGCTCAGCATTCAGAGTACTACCAGATCTGAAACCCCACCCCTACCATTGATTTTCAGCTTTCTGCCTATGCACAGTGGACACATAAATCTGCCAATCAGTAGTGTGGGGGTGGGGTTATACAGGGCTGAGCATTCAGAGTATTACTAGATCTATAAGCCACCAATGATTTTCAGCTTTCTGCCTATGCACAGCATACACCCGAACATGTCAATCAGTAGTGTGGGAGCAGAGTTATACAGGGCTCAGCATTCAGAGTACTACTAGATCTGAAATCCCACCCCCACCATTGATTTTCAGCTTTCTGCCTATGCACAGCGTACACCCGAACATGTCAATCAGTAGTGTGGGGGCAGAGTTATACAGGGCTCAGCATTCAGAGTACTACTAGATCTGAAATCCCACCCCCACCATTGATTTTCAGCTTTCTGCCTATGCACAGTGGACACACAAACCTGCCAATCAGTAGAGTGGGGTTATACAGGGCTCAGCATTCAGAGTACTACTAAATCTGCAGCAGAAAATCTAGTCATTTTATCAATATGACATCAAGCAGTCCAGCAAGTGACATCACCGGAATCATGGTCTCAACACCTACCTCATGCTGCTCTCAGATTACATAGGATACACTTGCTGACGGATTGCCTTTAACTCTTTCAGCAAATTTTGTTCTATATTAAACAAAGAGAGCAAAACTACCCCCTGTCCTACGGAGTTCCACCGGAACGCACGGCAATCCCATGAATCCGGTTCTGGATCCCAGGAATCCGGCCCCATGTAGAATGGATCGGGTGCTCGCCCCGTCCCACCATCCGGGAGCAGCGATGGAGAAAACGTTACAGGTCACAGAGTCTGCATGAATGCAACAGATGCCAGTCATGACGGGCGGCTAAAGAAGCCCAGAGAGAAGGATGGCGGCACCAGGGGAGAAGTGATCGGCGCCAGTTCACACATGTATGTCGTCACCAGTAGTAGGGACATGATCCAGCAGATCCAGCGGGGACTATGTGGTGCTCACCTGTACAGACATCCATCCAGGTCAAGGGCAGAAGCGGACTCTCACTGCTCCAATGAAACCTTTCTTTATATCATATAGTTAATCCTGTGCGCAGAAGGTGCAGCGCCTGGACGGCGGCCATTGTGCTGCACAAACCTTTATTGGATCAGCGAGTGCCTCCTTTTCCTCTTGAGCGGTTTACCCACAATGGAGATTGTACAGTGACTGTGAGGTGTCAATCACAGCAGGGGAGTGTCAGACTGCTGTGCACTTTGTTGCATTGTGATGCTAATCCCCAGGTGATAAAGCCTTTAGTTTAGGTAAACAACACTGATAAGAAAGGCTTAGTTGCATTTTGAATGTTAGCCCTTGCAGCATGTCGTGCTCAGCTTACATAGCAGAAACCTGCGGGCACATTCACTTTAATGAAGGAAACAGAAGGAGAAAGCTGTAGGCACCTAAGGAAACCAAAGCTGCAAGTAAATGATGGAGCAAAGCTGCACCCTATGGCGGATGTAGTACTCTTCAACAATGCCTGGCATAATATACAGCAGCTGTCTGCAATCAGGAGGACAACAACTCCTAGCATCCGGAGGTCATGTAGAATAAAAGCTTCATTCTCCCGCTACACTCATTAATATCACAGAAAAAGGCAGATCATTATCAATGCATTACAGGATAGAGCCCATGATAAAGGTGGGGGGCAATACATGGGAAAATACTAAGGAAACAACCAATCACAGACCTCCCATTAATGGGGAGACGAGGCCTGTACAGGGCGCCAGTCACACAGGTACGTGTAGTGCACCGTGTCGGACCTGACACTCAGATCACTGGGAAGATCTACAATGATTATGGGTGATGAAGTCATCTGTTATCAGTAAAGATTAAAGGCAGAAACATTGTGCTGAGCCGACAGTGATGACTGCTGAGTATATGACCATCAGCCCCACACCCTGATATATGATGTCCGAGCAGTCACTCTCCACACAGCAGGGCGCTGCCCCCATCTGGAGAGCAGTCACTCTCCACACAGCAGGGCGCTGCCCCCACCTGGAGAGCAGTCACTCTCCACACAGCAGGGCGATGCCCCATCTGGAGAGCAGTCACTCTCCACACAGCAGGGCGATGCCCCCATCTGGAGAGCAGTCACTCTCCCACAGCAGGCGTGCCCCATCTGGAGAGCAGTCACTCTCCACACAGCAGGGCGATGCCCCCATCTGGAGAGCAGTCACTCTCCACACAGCAGGGCGCTGCCCCCACTGGAGAGCAGTCACTCTCCACACAGCAGGGCGCTGCCCCCATCTGAGAGCAGTCACTCTCCACACAGCAGGGCGCTGCCCCACTGGAGAGCAGTCACTCTCCACACAGCAGGGCGCTGCCCCCATCTGAGAGCAGTCACTCTCCACACAGCAGGCGATGCCCCATCTGGAGAGCAGTCACTCTCCACACAGCAGGGCGTGCCCATCTGAGAGCAGTCACTCTCCACACAGCAGGGCGTGCCCCATCTGAGAGCAGTCACTCTCCACACAGCAGGGCGCTGCCCCCACCTGGAGAGCAGTCACTCTCCACACAGCAGGCGCTGCCCCACTAGGAGAGCAGTCACTCTCCACACAGCAGGGCGCTGCCCCCATCTGAGAGCAGTCACTCTCCACACAGCAGGGCGCTGGCCCCACCTGGAAGCAGTCACCTCCACACAGCAGGACATGCCCATCTGGAGCAGTCACTCTCCACACAGCAGGGCCTGCCCCACCTGGAGAGCAGTCACTCTCCACACAGAGGGCGCTGCCCCCACCTGAGAGCAGTCACTCTCCACACAGCAGGCGCTGCCCCCATCAGAGAGCAGTCACTCTCCACACAGCAGGGCCTGCCCCACTGGAGAGCAGTCACTCTCCACACAGCAGGGCGCTGCCCCATCTGGAGAGCAGTCACTCTCCACACAGCAGGGCGCTGCCCCATCTGGAGAGCAGTCCCTCCACACAGCAGGGCGCTGCCCCACTGGAGAGCAGTCACTCTCCACACAGCAGGGCGCTGCCCCCATCTGGAGAGCAGTCACTCTCCACACAGCAGGGCGCTGCCCCCATCTGGAGAGCAGTCACTCTCCACACAGCAGGGCGCTGCCCCCATCTGGAGAGCAGTCACTCTCCACACAGCAGGGCGCTGCCCCCACTGGAGAGCAGTCACTCTCCACACAGCAGGGCGCTGCCCCCATCTGGAGAGCAGTCACTCTCCACACAGCAGGGCGCTGCCCCCACCTGGAGAGCAGTCACTCTCCACACAGCAGGGCGCTGCCCCCACCGGGAGAGCAGTCACTCTCCACACAGCAGGGCGCTGCCCCCATCTGAGAGCAGTCACTCTCCACACAGCAGGGCGCTGCCCCCACTGGAGAGCAGTCACTCTCCACACAGCAGGGCGCTGCCCCATCTGGAGAGCAGTCACTCTCCACACAGCAGGGCGCTGCCCCCATCTGGAGAGCAGTCACTCTCCACACAGCAGGGCGCTGCCCCCACTAGAGAGCAGTCACTCTCCACACAGCAGGGCGCTGCCCCCATCTAGAGAGCAGTCACTCTCCACACAGCAGGGCGCTGCCCCCACCTGAGAGCAGTCACTCTCCACACAGCAGGGCGCTGCCCCCACTTAGAGAGCAGTCACTCTCCACACAGCAGGGCGCTGCCCCACCTGGAGAGCAGTCACTCTCCACACAGCAGGGCGCTGCCCCATCTGGAGAGCAGTCACTCTCCACACAGCAGGGCGCTGCCCCCATCAGGAGAGCAGTCACTCTCCACACAGCAGGGCGCTGCCCCCATCTGAGAGCAGTCACTCTCCACACAGCAGGGCGCTGCCCCACCTGGAGAGCAGTCACTCTCCACACAGCAGGGCGCTGCCCCCATCTGGAGAGCAGTCACTCTCCACACAGCAGGGCGCTGCCCCATCTAGAGAGCAGTCACTCTCCACACAGCAGGTCACTGCTCCCATCTGGAGAGCAGTCACTCTCCACACAGCAGGGCGCTGCCCCCATCTAGAGAGCAGTCACTCTCCACACAGCAGGTCACTGCTCCCATCTGGAGAGCAGTCACTCTCCACACAGCAGGGCGCTGCCCCCATCTAGAGAGCAGTCACTCTCCACACAGCAGGGCGCTGCCCCCATCTGGAGAGCAGTCACTCTCCACACAGCAGGGCGCTGCCCCCATCTAGAGAGCAGTCACTCTCCACACAGCAGGGCGCTGCCCCCATCTGGAGAGCAGTCACCCTCCACACAGCAGGGCGCTGCCCCCATCTGGAGAGCAGTCACTCTCAACACAGCAGGGCGCTGCCCCCATCTGGAGAGCAGTCACTCTCCACACAGCAGGGCGCTGCCCCCATCAGGAGAGCAGTCACTCTCCACACAGCAGGGCGCTGCCCCCATCTAGAGAGCAGTCACTCTCCACACAGCAGGGCACTGCTCCCATCTGGAGAGCAGTCACTCTCCACACAGCAGGGCGTGGCCCCCATCTGGAGAGCAGTCACTCTCCACACAGCAGGGCGCTGCCCCCATCTAGAGAGCAGTCACTCTCCACACAGCAGGGCGCTGCCCCCATCTAGAGAGCAGTCACTCTCCACACAGCAGGGCGCTGCCCCCATCTAGAGAGCAGTCACTCTCCACACAGCAGGGCACTGCTCCCATCTGGAGAGCAGTCACTCTCCACACAGCAGGGCGCTGCCCCCATCTAGAGAGCAGTCACTCTCCACACAGCAGAGCGCTGCCCCCATCTAGAGAGCAGTCACTCTCCACACAGCAGGGCGTGGCCCCCATCTGGAGAGCAGTCACTCTCCACACAGCAGGGCGCTGCCCCCATCTAGAGAGCAGTCACTCTCCACACAGCAGGGCGCTGCCCCCATCTGGAGAGCAGTCACTCTCCACACAGCAGGGCGCTGCCCCCATCTGGAGAGCAGTCACTCTCCACACAGCAGGGCGCTGCCCCCATCTAGAGAGCAGTCACTCTCCACACAGCAGGTCACTGCTCCCATCTGGAGAGCAGTCACTCTCCACACAGCAGGGCGCTGCCCCCATCTAGAGAGCAGTCACTCTCCACACAGCAGGTCACTGCTCCCATCTGGAGAGCAGTCACTCTCCACACAGCAGGGCGCTGCCCCCATCTAGAGAGCAGTCACTCTCCACACAGCAGGTCACTGCTCCCATCTGGAGAGCAGTCACTCTCCACACAGCAGGGCGCTGCCCCCATCTAGAGAGCAGTCACTCTCCACACAGCAGGTCACTGCTCCCATCTGGAGAGCAGTCACTCTCCACACAGCAGGGCGCTGCCCCCATCTAGAGAGCAGTCACTCTCCACACAGCAGGTCACTGCTCCCATCTGGAGAGCAGTCACTCTCCACACAGCAGGGCACTGCTCCCATCTGGACTGCAGGTTGCACAATCTGAGACTTTTGCACTGAATTAATATGGGGAACTCAGAGACCGGAGATAGAAAAAGTGCAGAGTCAAGAGCTGAGCGAGCGGAATAACACGACATTACAAGAATGCACCCCAGAAACACTAGTGTGAAGGGAAAAATAGAATAAATATACTATATTATATACTGTATATATATGCATGCTCGGTGCCTCAGAGTGATCCTCGACTCTGCCCTCTCCTTCAAGCCAAATATCCAAGCACTTGCCACCTCCAACTCAAAAATATTTCCCGGATCCGTACATTGACCAAGAAACTGCAAAAACACTTGTACATGCCCTCATCATCTCCAGCCTTTACTACTGCAACCTCCTACTCTCTGGCCTCCCCTCTAGCACTTTTCCACCCCCCCAATCTATCCTAAACTCTGCAGCCCAACTAATCCACCTGTATCCCCGCTATTCCCCGGCCTCTCCTCTCTGCCAAGCCCTTCACTGGCTTCCTATTGCCCAGAAGCTTCAGTTCAAAACCCAAACTATGGCTATCGTCACACTTGCGGGGTGGATGCGGATTTCCATGCATTTTTCACACTTGGAATGTGTGAAATACGCATGCAAAAACGCATCCATAGACCTCAATACAAAAAATGCATGCCCCAATGGTAAAAACGCATGGCTAAATTGACATGCGTTTTTTGGATGCGTTTTTGGCTCAGCACCAAAAAATGCATCATGATGCATTTTTTGGTGCTTTTTCAAAACCGCATGCGTTTTTTTTAACATGGGGCCCTATGTGAAACGCATGCAAAAAAGCATGGCACTGAATGGTACTATGCGTTTTCACATGCGTTTTTTAATGCTGCTCCAGACCTAACAGCAAAAACGCAGCCCAAAAACGCAGGCTGTCAAAAACAACCTTAAAAAACGCAGCCAAGTGTGACCCTAGCCTATGACATACAAAGCCACCTGTAACCTGTCTCCTCCGTACATCTGCAATATGGTCTCCTGGTACCTACCCTCACGCAACCTCCGATCCTCTCAAGATCTCCTTCTCTCCTCCCCTCTTATCTCTTCTTCCCACAACCGCATACAAGTTTTCTCCTGTGCTTCCCCCATACTCTGGAATTCTCTGCCCCAACATATCAGACTCTCGCCTACCCTGGAAACCTGCAAAAGAAACCTGAAGACTCATCTCTTCCGACAAGCCTACAACCTGCAGTGAGCCTCAGTCTACTGAACCACTGCATGACCAGCTCTACCCTCTTCTACTGTATCCTCACCCATCCCTTGTAGACTGTGAGCCCTCATGGGCAGGGTCCTCTCCCCTCACATACTGTATCCTCACCCATCCCTTGTAGACTGTGAGCCCTCACAGGCAGGGTCCTCTCTCCTCACCTACTGTATCCTCATTCATCCCTTGTAGACTGTGAGCCCTCATGGGCAGGGTCCTATCTCCTCACATACTGTATCCTCACCCATCCCTTGTAGACTGTGAGCCCCCACAGGCAGGGTCCTCTCTCCTCACCTACTGTATCCTCATTCATCCCTTGAAGACTGTGAGCCCTCATGGGCAGGGTCCTATCTCCTCACATACTGTATCCTCACCCATCCCTTGTAGACTGTGAGCCCCACAGGCAGGGTCCTCTCTCCTCACCTACTGTATCCTCATTCATCCCTTGTAGACTGTGAGCCCTCATGGTCAGGGTCCTATCTCCTCACCTACTGTATCCTCATTCCTCCCTTGTAGACTGTGAGCCCTCGCAGGCAGGGTCCTCTCTCCTCACCTACTGAATCCTCACCCATCCCTTGTAGACTGTGAGCCTCACAGGCAGGGTCCTCTCTCCTCACCTACTGTATCCTCACCCATCCCTTGTAGACTGTGAGCCCTCATGGGCAGGGTCCTCTCTCCTCACCTACTGTATCCTCACCCATCCCTTGTAGACTGTGAGCCTCACAGGCAGGGTCCTCTCTCCTCACCTACTGTATCCTCACCCATCCCTTGTAGACTGTGAGCCTCACAGGCAGGGTCCTCTCTCCTCACCTACTGTATCCTCACCCATCCCTTGTAGACTGTGAGCCTCACAGGCAGGGTCCTCTCTCCTCACCTACTGTATCCTCACCCATCTCTTGTAGACTGTGAGCCCTCCTGGGCAGAGTCCTCTCTCCTCACTAACTGTATCCTCACCCATCCCTTGTAGACTGTGAGCCATCGTGGGCAGGGTCCTCACTCCTCACCTACTGTATCCTCACTCATCCCTTGTAGACTGTGAGCTCTCATAGACAGGGTCCTCTCTACTCACCTACTGTATCCTCACCCACCCCTTGTAGACTGTGAGCCTCACAGGCAGGGTCCGCTCTCTTCACCTACTATATCCTCACTCATCCCTTGTAGACTGTAAGCCCTCATGGGCAGGGTCCTCTCTCCTCACCTACTGTATCCTCACCCATCCCTTGTAGACTGTGAGCCCTCATGGGCAGAGTCCTCTCTTCTCTCCTACTGTATCCTCACCCATCCCTTGTAGACTGTGAGCCCTCACGGGCAGAGTCCTCTCTCCTCACCTACTGTATCCTCACTCATCCCTTGTAGATCGTGAGCCCTCATGGACAGGGTCCTTTCTCCTCACCTACTGTATCCTCACTCATCCCTTGTAGACTGTGAGCCCTCATGGACAGGGTCCCCTCTCCTCACCTACTATATCCTCACTCACCCCTTGTAGACTGTGAGCCCTCGCGGGCAGAGTCCTCTTTTCTCGCCTACTGTATCCTTACCTTTCCCTTGTAGACTGTGAGCCCTCGTGTGCAGGGTCCCCTCTCCTCACCTACTGTATCCTCACTCATCCCTTGTAGACTGTGAGCCCTCGTGTGCAGGGTCCCCTCTCCTCACCTACAGTATCCTCACTCATCCCTTGTAGACTGTGAGCCCTCGTGTGCTGGGTCCCCTCTCCTCACCTACTGTATCCTCACTCATCCCTTGTAGACTGTGAGCCCTCGTGTGCAGGGTCCTCTCTCCTCACCTACTGTATCCTCACCTATCCCTTGTAGACTGTGAGCCCTCGTGTGCAGGGTCCCCTCTCCTCACCTACTGTATCCTCACCCATCCCTTGTAGACTGTGAGCCCTCGTGTGCAGGGTCCTCTCTCCTCACCTACTGTATCCTCACCCATACCTTGTAGACTGTGAGCCCTCGTGGGCAGGGTCCTCTCTCCTCACCTACTGTATCCTCACCCATCCCTTGTAGACTGTGAGGCCTCGCGGGCAGGGTCCTCTCTCCTCCTGTACCTGTCTGTGCCTTGTATTGTTCATGAATCATGTTCTTCTCTATGTATGCCCCTCTTCACATGTAAAGTGCCATGGAATAGATGGAGCTATAATAATACTAATAATACTAATAATAAAAATAGATATATTACTACAGCACCATTTATTCCATGGCACTTTACACGTGAGAAGGGCATACACAGACACAAGTACAATAAATATGCATATAATTATATATATATAATCCAAAAACGGAAAAAGCAGCACCAAATAGATATCAAGTGAACCTTTATTGCCAATGGCGTGGCACGCCATTGGCAACAAATGTTCACTTGATATCTATTTGGTGCTGCTTTTTCCTTTTTTGGATTGTTTACATGGACACTTGACCGATGCTGAAAAAGCGCTGCACAACTCTGGTAATATCTGGTGCTGTTCCGTTTTCTTCATATATATATATATATATATATACACACACACACACACACACATAGAATATATATTATATACACAGTAAAAATAAACATTTCATATCACCCCCTTTTATCATTTCAGAATAAGAGTTAAAAAAAATGTCACCGACCAGCATATCCTCCACCACAGCCCCTACACCTGTGCCATCTATAGATCGCCTTATTTAACCCTTGATGTAAACACCATAAAAGTAAAATGGAACAAAAACCAAAATTGCAGTGTTTTTGGTGCGACCCTCCCCGCCCCCAGACACTTTACCCCCAGTGCGGCCATACAAGCCCCCCACCTCCTCACACAGGACACCGAGCTCCGCTCAGCTCCATCCACACATAATGACCATTGATCACTATCAGAAAATGGCAACAAAGGAAATTATTTATCAACTAAAATATTAGAAAAATGTAAAAATATATAAAAATTGTCATCCTGGTCCAGACCTGCAGAATCCCCCCCCGGGGGGTCACACTGCCCCACAAAAACCACGAGGTCACACGAGCGCTGTGTGCAGGATTGCCCCAGAAGCTGAGCCTCTCCAGGAGCTGTCTGTGTTGCAGAATGTGGCCACGAGAAGCTGAGCTCCAGTGGTGCCTGTTAGCAGAATGTGGCCCCTCAGAAGCTGAGCTCAGATGCATGTTTGCAGAATGTGACCCTCAGAAGCTGAGCTCCAGGGTGCTGTTGCAGAATGTGGCCCCCTCAGAAGCTGAGCTCCAGAAGCTGCTGTTTGCAGATGTGCCCCAGAAGCTGAGCTCCAGTGCTGTTGAGAATGTGGCCCCAGAAGCTGAGCTCCAGGGTGCTGTTTGCAGAATGTGGCCCTAGAAGCTGAGCTCCAGGGTGCTGTTGCAGAATGTGGCCCCAGAAGCTGAGCTCCAGGGACTGTTTGCAGAATGTGGAACCCAGAAGCTGAGCTCCAGGGTGCTGTTTGCAGGATGTGGCCCCAGAAGCTGAGCTCCAGGAGCTGTTTGCAGAATGTGGACCCAGAAGCTGAGCTCCAGGGTGCTGTTTGCAGATGTGGCCCCAGAACTGAGCTCCAGGGAGCTGTTTGCAGAATGTGGACCCCAGAAGCTGAGCTCCAGGGTGCTGTTTGCAGAATGTGGCCCCAGAAGCTGAGCTCCAGGGGCTGTTTGCAGAATGTGGCCCCAGAAGCTGAGCTCCAGGGTGCTGTTTGCAGAATGTGGCCCTCAGAAGCTGAGCTCCAGGGTGCTGTTTGTTGCAGAAGTGGCCCCTCAGAAGCCTGAACACTCCAGGGTGCTGTTTAGAATGGGAGAGTGGCCCCCTAGAAGCTAAACTCCCCAGGGTGTTGTTTGCAGGATGTGGCCCCCCAGAAGCTGAGCTCCGGGGTGTTGTTTGCACTAAGCTCTGCAGACAGCAGCCTGTATCTCACCATGAAGGGAGATTGTGCAGCAGCAGTTATTTCATATAGAGGCTCCCGGGTGGGTGATGAGCCCTGAGGCATCCACCAGGGGGCGGCAGACTCTAGGAGCCCCTCACCACACCTGCCCCGCTCTGATACATTTCTATATTGTACATCACAGTATTGGCCCTCCCCGGCCCCCGTGTTATCCAGTGTCCCCATATCACAGTATTGACCCTCCCCGGCCCCCGTATTGTCCAGTGTCCCCATATCACAGTATTGACCCTCCTCGCTCCCCCGCACTCAACATCCTCAGGCCCCGCAGTCTCCGCTCTCACTTCCTGCTCCTCCGCTCTGTCAGCTCCTCATCATTACCTCCAGCAACACACACTACAGTCACGTGAGCCGCTGATCAGCTGATCGTCGCCATGACAACTGGATTAGAATTTTTTTTTTTCCCTCCCGTTTTGTATCTCGAAAACTTTATTGTTCTTTTTACAAGTAAGAGGTGCGTCCCTGTTTATGCCTTTATGTAGGTATTTATCTATACTTTTATATCTTTCTCGTGGATATAGTCTATAGACAGCAGGGTCCATGTAAGATCTGAGTTCAAAGTCGCTTTAGTGACTTTTTACCGGCAATAATCAGTTTCGTCCACCAGGTGGCGATAAAGCAGTGTAAAAGAAAAAATATGTATAGTGTCATTCTATCACATGGCCACAATGTGGCGCTGTGTATAGATAGATATATAGATACTGTAGACACATAGATAGTCTATATAGATACAGGGATAGATAGATACTGTATATAGATATGTCTCACCCCAGCAGGGATCTTGGGGTACTCTCGCTGTCTTTGGGGGCTGCGGGATGTCATGGTGCTGTGACCCGGTCCGTGGTCCCCTCGTGGGGCGAGCAGTTAAAAAGGGGATTGAAAAATGGATGAAAATAGAATAAAAACATAAATATCCTGACCTATGGGTCCCTCACACTGGCTAGTTAGTGTCCTAGGACGGGTCTAGGGTGTCTTCTACAGTCCTCCTAGGAACTGAACTGTCTAACCCCCCCCCCAGACCAGCATTTATAGGGGACCTGCCCTGACACAAGCTTTAGAGCTCCCCCTTCTGGCCTGGAGTTGAGAAGGTGTTGTGTGCGTGTGTGTGTTTCCCCTTTTCTTGCTTCCAAGCGCAGTATTGTGGCAACCGGACCCAGGGGCGCCACATTCCCCCTTGGTTAAATTCAGTACTCCTGGACTGAGGAAAGACTTTTTGTACATATAAAAACATAACAAAGACAATACAGTAGACAATGAACAGAGTCTCAAAAGGAAAAAGTACAAAAACCAAGAAAAATTGAAGAAAAGCAGTCACTTTGGTGATTAGTCCTTCCACCATTGGCTGAAGAATAATATATACAAGAAGTCTTTACACATGGTTAATCAAAAGCTCAAGTATTTACAAAAGATCATACAGTAAAGTCTCTATAGGCACGGTACACTTGATGGTTGCATTGTTGCATGATAACACACATATTTACACAGTGAATAATAGAAAACAAACATATTTACATTGTAAACCTTGTCACATTTCCTTTTGACTAATTATCCCTATGACGGGCTGGAGTCTGACCTAGGTTGCTACGTGTAGACCTATGCAGTACAGGTATACTACCACATGTGGGACCTACGCAGCACTGGTGTTTCATTTGGGCTAGCTGGATCTATAGTGTCTACTACTGGTGGAGTGTGTGCACTACTGGCTGATGTCAGTGGTTCTGGTATGGCAGCGTGTTGACTCTGACTCACCATGGGTCTGACAGGCTCACCAATAGCAAGGGGATGATTCTCTGGTGCTGGTCTTGGCGCTGGCTCTTCAGCTCTTCTTAGAGTCCGTACAAGCGGTTGTGCTGCCGGTAGGGGAAAGGTCAGTACAGGGACCACAATAGCTCCAATGATCTGAGTCCAAGTTTTGGGGAAGTCTCCTAGCACAGTGTGGATCATCTCTTCCTTTGCTGGTTTGGGTGTGCGTATTGTCAGGGACTTTTCTTGGCTTTTCAGCTGCTTGGGACATCCTTTCATGTGATCTCTGGAGATGGTGGCTGAGGTTTCTCCCCCGTCTTTGCTGATCAAGCAGACTTTCCGTGGATCAAAGTGAGAAGACATCATGGTGTAGGGCTTTGTGAACCCGTCGTTTTCTCTTAAGGATCTGTTCTCCTGGTACCAGGGGGTCTTTGGGTACTTTCTGGTTGTATGTCCTCTCCTGTTTCTGTCTAGCCTGAGTCAGGTTTCTCTCAACACATCCTTGCACGTGGCGATACCTCTGCATCCTAGTCTGTCTCTGGGAGGTTGGTTTCAGGAGTCAGTACCCCCATTTCTAGGTCAATAGGCAATTTGCCAGGTCTGGCTCTCATCAAGTAGGCAGGACTGAAGTAGGTGGAATTCACTGGGATGTGGTTGTAGAAGTCCACTAGATCTGGCAGCTTCTCCGGCCACATGTTCCTCTCTTGTAGTGGAAGTGTTTTCAGTAAATCCATCACGATGTGGTTCATTTTCTCGCACAAGCCATTTGTCTGGGGATGGTACGGCGTGGTTCTGATCTTGCATCCGTACAGGCTGCAGAACTCCTGGAACACTTCAGCCTCAAAGGTCAGGCCTTGGTCTGTCAATACCTGTTCCGGGTAGCCATGGGGTCTGCAGAAGTGTGACTGGAAGGCTCGTGCTGCGGTCTTCACCGTCAGGTCTTTCACAGGTACCACCACCAGCTGCAGTTGTCGGGGTTCCTCTCCGTAGGCCTGAGCTTCCTGCTGGCATAGGCAATCACTCTCTCTTTGCCTCTCTGCACTTGGGACAACACGGCTCCCACTCTTGCATTGCTGGCATCAATGTACAATACAAACGGCTGGCTGTAGTCAGGGTAGGCCAGGATCTCTTCTCCTGTCAGGGCTCTCTTCAGCTGCTGGAAGGAATCTTCCTCTCTGGCCTCCCATTTTACTAAGGGGCTCGGGCCTCTGGCCTTCTTGACCTAGCCTTCCAGGAGGTCTTGCAGGGGCGCGGCCATCTTGGTAAAATCTTTAATGAGCCTCCGGTAGTAGCCCACCAGTCCCAGGAACTGCCGCATGTCTTTGAGGGTGCTGGGTCTTGACCAAGTCTAGATTGGAGTGACCTTGTTGGGGTCTGGGGCCACACCTTCCACGCTCACCACATGGCCTAGGTACTGCACCTTTGGTTTGAGGAGGTGGCACTTGGACGGCTTCGCCTTCATGCCAAACTTGAATAGCGCCTCAAAGACTTCTGCTAGATGCTTCAGGTGGTCTTCATATGTCCTCGAGTAGACTATGACTTCATCAAGGTATAGCAACACAGTCTCAAAGTTTCTATGCCCCAGGCAACACTCCATCAACCTCTGGAACGACCCTGATGCATTGCAGAGCCCGATTGGCATACAGTTGAACTCGCAGAGGCCCATTGGGGTCGTGAAGGCAGTCTTCTCTCTATCAGCCTCTGCCACGGGGACCTGCCAGTACCCACTATTGAGATCTAGAGTGAAGATATAGTCAGCAGGTGTCAGTGCAGCTAATGACTCCTCTGTCCTGGGTAATGGATAAGCATCTTTATGTATAATGCTTCTTATGTACCATCCTTCTTCTTTACCAGGACTAGTGCAGCTGCCCAGGGGCTACAACTATCTCTGATCACCCCAACCTCCTTCATCTCCCGTAACATTTCCTTGGCACATTGGTAGTGGGCTGTACCTCTCCTTGATGGGTGGATGATCCCCTGTGGGTATGCAGTGCTGCACTCCTTTTGCCTGCCCAAAGTCTAATGGGTGTTTGCTGAAGACCTGCTCGTATTCCCTGACTAGCCGGTATACTCCACGCTTCTGATGAGAGGCGGTGGAGCTGGTGCCTACATGTAGCTTCTGGCACCAGTCCTCCAGCTGCCCCTCAGGGCCATTGTCTTCAGCCTGGTCTGGCGAGTCCAAGGGCTCCACAGCTGTGATCGCGTTCTTACTGACCATGTACACCTTTGCAATGGTAGCATACCATGTCAGTTTGCCTTCCTCCTCCCCATAATTTAGAATGCGTACAGGTACCCTCCCCTTTCGGACATCAACTACACCTCTGGCTGTCAGGACGGTAGGCCTACTATCTGAGTACACGGGCTCTACCAGCGCCTGGTAATCCTGTCCTCTGAGGCCTATGGCCGCCCTGCACCAAATCAACATTTCACTCCGCGGAGGTATTACAATTGGGATTGGGTCACTTACTCTTACGCTGCCGACTTCGCCTCCAGACAGCTTCACCTGCTGTCTCTGCATCAGGGCCCGTATCTCTCTCTGCAGGGTCCACTGCTGTCCAGACTTGGCAGTCTCGGCAACTTGTTGTAATAACACAATAACCTCGGCCAAACATTTCTCAATCACATTCGTGCCTATTGTCAATGTTGATGTACTATCTCGTTGATCAACATCTACTATCACCATACCCTGTTCACATAGCTCCACCCACCCCACTTTAATAGTCACGTCTTTAAATCCTACTTGTGGCACGCGCTGCCCATTGCTCGCAAATATGGTGAAACTGTCATCTGGGCGGCAGGCAATATCAGAGTCTGCCCAATAACTCTTATAAAGGATATAGGGTATCGTGGTCACCTGCGACCCAGTGTCCAGTAGAGCATTCATGAGGATCCTGTTCAGCACGACAGGCAGGACCGGTCGTCCTCCTACGTACCTGTTGCGCCACTTCGGCAGGCCTGGCGGACCTATTCCTGGGGTTGACACTCTGCCCCAGGGAATTCTCGTTTAAAGGACAGGATCTGGCTATGTGTCCCGCCTTGTTGCAGCGGCGACAGATGGGTTGTCCTGCAGCATCGTAGCGGTCTGTGGGTCGTCCTCAGCTTGTGGGATACCTCCTCTGGCGCATCCACGGGACGTCCCGTGGGCTGGAGGCTAGGCGGATTCCCTCTGGCAGTCCGGCTCCATGGATAGCTTTCACTACTTTGGCCAGGTCGGCCATTCCTTGGGTCAGCTGTTGCAACTGGAGGTGCACGCCCTCAGAGGTGAGGGGCTCTAAAGTCTGTGCAGTGGCCCCTGCAGCGGTCAAGGAAGAGGGTGCTGCCCCAGTATGGTAGGTTAGGGCCAACCGCTGTGAAGGTGCGGGGCCACTGACGGAGGTATCTCTCAACAGTTGGAGGGCCCGATCTTTGAAATCTGTAAAGTCTATCCTGGGGTGCTGCATGGCCAGGGCTCGCAGCTGGACCTTATTGGTCGGGTCCCACATGCTCTCGTTGAATTGGTTGGTCAACAGTTTGTTCTCGTTCGGCGCACTCTCAGGGTCAGCCCGCTTCATGGCCCCCAGCGCCACTTGCAAAGTCAAACCATAGCTGCGTACACTGTCCTGCTCCCCTTGTAACACCTGAAGAACCGGACTGTTAGCTTAGCGGCCGTCCGTGTCTCAAAGGTCTCTTTTAGTTTGGCAAAAATTTGTCTCACAGTCTTTTTGTCAGTGGTTGACCAGACCTTCGCCTTGCCCCGGGCCTCACCGGTCAGCTAACCCATTAACATAGTCACGTGCTGTTCTTCTGTCATAGGGAATACTCCGAGCACACTTTTCATCCGCTCGCGGAAGTCACGAAGGGCGTTGGGCTCCCATGAGTACTGCGGGAGCCACTTCGCGCCCAGGAGGTACGGCATGGTGAATGGCAAGATGGCGGTAGCATGGCCGGGTTTTGCGGGTCGCTCCACTGCAGGCTGCTACTCGAGTGGGACAGACATCGTTCTCCCCCTTGGTGAACCACAGCCCTCCCTCGGCTTTCAGTCGGCACTGAGTTCGACACAAGTCTCTCGTTTTTGGCAGGGGCCTCTCTGTAGGGGCCTTCCGACACAGGGTTCCCGATGTCGCGTGGGCCGACGTCAGAGCGTGGGGTCATTGTCTGCATTTGTGCCCTTTCTGCGACCCTGCCCTTGATGGCTTACCCCCTTGCTTTCTCGCAATTGTGATTGTTCACAGTTCAAACAGTCTAGGGCACACAAGACCCAGTGATACCGGGTCGGTAGATCCTGTTCGTGACGCCAGAAAGCTGACTCACCCCAGATGAAGACCGTGGGGTACTCGGAACTGGGCCCTCTCGACGTCGTCCGGGCTGCGGGATGTCACGGTGCCGTGGTCCCCTCTTTGGGCGATCAGTTAAAAAGCAGAAGTTGAAAAAGGGATAAAAGAAAAATATAAAAATAAAATAAAAGAGTTTTTGTCGTGATGCCACCCGTGGAATACAGCCAGTATAGACGCTGCTGCGGTTGGGACCTCTGGGGATGATGGGAGTAGCAGCTACGATGATCCCCAGGGCAACTGTAAAGTCTATGGAAGCGATGGATTCGTTGGGGGTGCAGGACTTAGTGTACAAAATAACTGACAGACACAGGGGTGACAGTCTCCTTTACCTTTACTGAAGGAAGTTGCATGTTTGTCCAGGGCACAGTTCACAAGCGGTGTTAGGGATCCGGAGCCTGGAAACAAGTCAAAGTCCTCCACATCTAGCGAGTTCTGAGGCTTCCCTAGTGTGCTACTTTCAGTGAGCCCTGGCTGCTTGAAGCTGTGCTGTGACCCTCTCCTCTTTCCTTCTGTCCTGGCCCGTGTGACAGGCGGCTTGAGCCCTTTTGGTGTTACTCTCCTCTGACTGCGTCTCTCTGAGCTCTTTGGTGCTGCTGTGTCGGCTGGCCTTGTGGTGGGCGAGTGACTTGGAATAACCACCTTCCGGTGTTGGTTGCTGGACATAAAGTCCCTTGCGACCTCAGACTCCAGTGTCTGTCCGGCGCTCGGTGTTGGGGCGAGCTGACACTATTCCACTCCCCACACCTACTCCTCCAGTCCCCCAGACCCTCACCACGGGTTACTCACACTGGCTAGTTAGTGTCCTAGGATGGGCCTAGCACGGCTCCCATCCGTAGGATATCTTCTACAGTCCTAGGAACTGAACTGCCTAACCCCGCCCCCAGACCAGAATTTATAGGGGACCTGCCCTGAACTTGGATTTTAGAGCTCCCCCTTCTGGCCTGGAGTTGGGAAGGTGTTGTGTGCGTGTTTCCCCTGAGGTGAGTACCTTTTCTTGCTCCCAAGCGCAGTATTGTGGCAACCGGACCCTGGGGTGCCACAGATACAGGGATAAAAAAAAATGGATAGATACTGTTGATAGATAGATGGATACTAGATACATAGATAGAAGGATAGATACTGTATGTAGGTAGAGGGATAGATAAACAAGATAGATGGTAGATACTGTAGATAGATAGATAGATAGATACTGTATATAGATAAAGGGATAGATAAACAAGATAGATGGTATGCCATTGAATTCTATAGCCCCCACCCTGGATTTGACCCCATCCATTGCTCCTACAGCCCCCACACTTGATGAGCCCCCATCAGGGTCGGACTGGGGTGTCTGGGGCCCACCAGGGAAATTGATTTTAGGGGCCCACTCACCCTTCAGCTATATGTAAATACCTGGTAGCTGTTATACCCATTATATTGGCGGCTCCTGCACATCACTCTGCGCTCACCAGAACTGCGATGTACAATTATTGTACTTTATATTAAAGAGATTCTTTGGTGAAAACAAGTTATGAGTGATCCACAGGTTCAATAGGTGATCACTTATTTATTGGTGGAATCCGACCTGTGGAAACCGTATCATCAGAAGAATGTGGGACTCATATCCCAATTATTAAAGGGGTTTTCACATGAACAAAATTAATTTTAAAGTTCATTTTAATCAATAGATTTTGGAATAATAATTTCCATAATTTGAGGTGTTTAAAAATAATGTTCCTGTGTCGAGAGAATCCCTGTACGGTCAGACACATCCATTACACAGTACACAGCAGGGACACATATATAAGTTTATCTCAGCCCAGGAACATTTTCTTTTAAACACATCCAATTGTGGAAATGATTATCATTACAGGGTCTACTTATTATTAAGATGAACTTTAAATTAACCTTGTTCGTGGGAAAGGCCTTTAAAATGCAGCGGCTGGTAATGATGTAAGTATTGCGCATGCGTGAGGTGTACTTTACCGCAGCTCATCACATGAGCTGCCGTAAAGTATACCTCACGCATGCGCAATGCGCAGCTTGAGGTCTGTCGATACACCAAAAGGGTGTATAGACGTCAGCAGCGCCTGAAATGACGCGATTAGCATCATATCGGCTGATCCGCCCATGGAGGAGGGCGAGGAGGATTCAAATGGTTTATCACGCCCATCGGGGCGTAAGTAAAAGCACTACAGGCCGCAAAAAGAAGTCACAGGGAACGCCCTGTGCGACTTCTCAGGAGACAAGAAGCCGTAGTTGTAGAGGTATCAAAATCACTTTTTGAAAGTTTCAAACTACACAATTTTTACACAAAGGGATAGGTAGAATAGCATAAAGATGGTGCAGGGACAGGTATTAATAGGATGGGGGTGATTTTTAGGGGTCAGGTTCCCTTTAAAGATTACAGCATCCACATGACTACATCACCAGAACCACCGTCAATACAATTACATATCACTAGAACCACTGTCAATACAATAATACCTCACCAGAACCACTGTCAGTACATAACCAGAACCATTGTCAATACAGTAATACATCACCAAAAGCAATCAATACATCAATACACTACTATAACCCCTGTCAGTACATAACCAGAACCATCAGCAATAAAATAATACATAATCAGAACCACCGTCACTACATCACCAGAACAGTACGTTCCCTATATAAATGTGTATGCAGATTAAATGTCCCATACTGTTCATACTCCTTCCACGTCCCATACTGCTCACTCCCGCTATGTCCCATGCAGCTCATCTTACATCCATATGTTGCATACAGCTCATCCTCACCCCCATTCTCCTGAATCCCATGTTGCTTATCCTCCCCCAATATGTCTCATGCAGCACATCCTTCCCCACCATCCCCCTTCCAGGTTATATGCAGCCTCTCACCTCCCATGTTCCACGCAGCCTCTCCCCTCCTATGCACCACCCAGCCTCTCCCCTCCCTTGTTCCACGCGGCCCATCCCCCATCCCTCATCCATGTAGCTTCTCCCCTCTCCCATGTTCCATGTAGCTTCTTCCCCACATTCCATGTAGCTTCTCCAGCCCACATTCCATGTAGCTTCTCCCCCATCCCCCATCCATCCATCTACCTTCTCCCCCATCCACCAAACAATCCATGTACCTTCTCCCCATCCCCCCTCCATCCTTGTACCTTCTCCCCCATCCATCCATTTTCTCCCCCTTCTTCCATGCCGGCCCCCATCCATCCATCCAGCTACTCCCCCATTTCTATGTCGCCCCTATCCATTCATCCATCCCGTTCTCCCCCCTTTTCTATGCCGCCCCCCTATCCATCCATCACGTTCTCTCCCCTTTTCCATAATGCCCCCCACACATCCATCCCATTCTGCCCCCTCTTCCAGGCCACACCATCCATCCATCCATCTATCCCACTCTGTCCCCCCCAGGCTACTATCTTCGGCTGTAACGGCGCCTTACCTGACTCCACGTTCCTGATCCCGGATCCCGGCAGCTTCTTTCTCTGCAGCGCTCGGTCTCTCGGTCACCGGCACCAGGAACCCGGCACCAGGCAGCTTCTTCCTCTGCAGCTCCCGATCTTCGGCACCAGGCAGCTTCTTCCTCTGCGGCTCCCGGTCTCTGGCACCAGGCAGCTTCTTCCTCTGTGACTCTCGGTCTCCCACTCACCGGCACCAGGCAGCTTCTTCCTTTGCGGCTCCCAGTCTCCCGCTCACTGGCACCTGGAACCCGGCACCAGGCAGCCTCTTCCTCTGCAGCTCCTGGGTAGTATACACATTACAGACTGAGGGCAGTATACACATTACAGACTGTGGGCCGTAAACATTACAAACTGCCAGCTATATGCACATCGCAGACTGGCCGCTGTGTGCGCACGGCACACTGGCCGCTGTGTGCGCAGTGCAGACTGGCCGCTGCGTGCACACTGCAGACTGGCCGCTGCGTGCACACTGCAGACTGGCCGCTGCGTGCACACTGCAGACTGGCCGCTGCGTGCACCCTGCAGACTGGCCGCTGCGTGCACCCTGCAGACTGGCCGCTGCGTGCACCCTGCAGACTGGCCGCTGCGTGCACCCTGCAGACTGGCCGCTGGGTGCACACTGCAGACTGGCCGCTGGGTGCACACTGCAGACTGGCCGCTGCGTGCACACTGCAGACTGGCCGCTGCGTGCACCCTGCAGACTGGCCGCTGCGTGCACACTGCAGACTGGCCGCTGGGTGCACACTGCAGACTGGCCGCTGGGTGCACACTGCAGACTGGCCGCTGCGTGCACACTGCAGACTGGCCGCTGCGTGCACCCTGCAGACTGGCCTCTGCGTGCACCCTGCAGACTGGCCGCTGCGTGCACCCTGCAGACTGGCCGCTGCGTGCACACTGCAGACTGGCCGCTGCGTGCACACTGCAGACTGGTCACTGTGTGGACAGTACAGACTGCGGACTCTATGCACATCTGAGAGTGCTGGTGTAAATCCTGTATACACAGCACTATACAGTATATACTGGTCCACACTACATACAGTATATAGGAACACTAATACAGCATGTAGTGTGGACCTGTACATAAAGTTTAGTGTTCTTTAGAGACAGACACACAGACACAGACAGACAGACAGAAAGAAAGAAAGAAAAAAAGAAAGAAAGAAAGAAAGAAAGAGAAAGACATGGAGTAACTCACATATTGCAGGACCTGTGATGATGTCACATAGAGGGGAGGCATCAGAGGTCACATGATCGGCTCAGGGAGGGATCTGGAATGTGGGGCCCTGCTTTGGGAAAATGGCTCCGCCCCCTTCACGTCCGTGGCTCCGCCCCTTTAATGTCGCGGCCGTTCGGCGGCAGTAGCAGATCTGCGGCTGGAGGAGCGGGCGGCCCCTCTGGATAAGTCCTGCCCCTACCGCCTATCAGTTCAGGCCTGGCCACCAGCCGCAGGGTCAGAGAGAGCGCTCAGTGGTGGCGCTGGCTCACATAGGCTGTGCTGCAGGCAGCAGCAGCAGCCAGCTTCTTTCTCTTCTCTCTGGCTGGCGCTGCTTCTACGGCGGTGGCCGCCCGGCACCGCGGCTGTGAGTGCACAAGCAAGTCACAGCAGGGGGTAGTGAGAGGCGGGGCTAGATGGGCGGGGCCTCTACACCTGAGGGCCTCCCATGACTTTCACCCGGTTACCCGCCAGAGCAGTCCGAGGCTGGCCCCCATTCACTTTTCTACAGCCCTACCCAACATTCCTACAGTCCCTATTCCCTATTGTACAGTTGCTTTGGCAAAACTAATGAGTATTCAGTCCTGACAATAAAGCTTCTTTGAATTTGAATTTGGTAGATACTGATGATGGATGGATGGATACATAGACAGAGCTGCAGTCAGTGAGCTCAGGGCTCAGTTATTGTCTGCAGTGCTGATGTTACATAGACAGAGCTGCAGTCAGTGAGCTCAGGGCTCAGTTATTGTCTGCAGCGCTGATGTTACATAGACAGAGCTGCAGTCAGTGAGCTCAGGGCTCAGTCATTGTCTGCAGCGCTGATGTTACATAGACAGAGCTGCAGTCAGTGAGCTCAGGGCTCAGTTATAGTCTGCAGCGCTGATGTTACATAGACAGAGCTGCAGTCAGTGAGCTCAGGGCTCAGTTATAGTCTGCAGCGCTGATGTTACATAGACAGAGCTGCAGTCAGTGAGCTCAGGGCTCAGTTATTGTCTGCAGCGCTGATGTTACATAGACAGAGCTGCAGTCAGTGAGCTCAGGGCTCAGTTATTGTCTGCAGCGCTGATGTTACATAGACAGAGCTGCAGTCAGTGAGCTCAGGGCTCAGTTATTGTCTGCAGTGCTGATGTTACATAGACAGAGCTGCAGTCAGTGAGCTCAGGGCTCAGTTATTGTCTGCAGCGCTGATGTTACATAGACAGAGCTGCAGTCAGTGAGCTCAGGGCTCAGTTATTGTCTGCAGTGCTGATGTTACATAGACAGAGCTGCAGTCAGTGAGCTCAGGGCTCAGTTATTGTCTGCAGCGCTGATGTTACATAGACAGAGCTGCTGTCAGTGAGCTCAGGGCTCAGTTATTGTCTGCAGTGCTGATGTTACATAGACAGAGCTGCAGTCAGTGAGCTCAGGGCTCAGTTATTGTCTGCAGCGCTGATGTTACATAGACAGAGCTGCTGTCAGTGAGCTCAGGGCTCAGTTATTGTCTGCAGCGCTGATGTTACATAGACAGAGCTGCAGTCAGTGAGCTCAGGGCTCAGTTATTATCTGCAGCACTGATGTTACATAGACAGAGCTGCTGTCAGTGAGCTCAGGGCTCAGTTATTGTCTGCAGCGCTGATGTTACATAGACAGAGCTGCAGTCAGTGAGCTCAGAGCTCAGTTATTGTCTGCAGTGCTGATGTTACATAGACAGAGCTGCAGTCAGTGAGCTCAGGGCTCAGTTATTGTCTGCAGCGCTGATGTTACATAGACAGAGCTGCAGTCAGTGAGCTCAGGGCTCAGTCATTGTCTGCAGTGCTGATGTTACATAGACAGAGCTGCAGTCAGTGAGCTCAGGGCTCAGTTATTGTCTGCAGTGCTGATGTTACATAGACAGAGCTGCAGTCAGTGAGCTCAGGGCTCAGTTATTGTCTGCAGTGCTGATGTTACATAGACAGAGCTGCAGTCAGTGAGCTCAGGGCTCAGTTATTGTCTGCAGCGCTGATGTTACATAGACAGAGCTGCAGTCAGTGAGCTCAGGGCTCAGTTATTGTCTGCAGTGCTGATGTTACATAGACAGAGCTGCAGTCAGTGAGCTCAGGGCTCAGTTATTGTCTGCAGCACTGATGTTACATAGACAGAGCTGCTGTCAGTGAGCTCAGGGCTCAGTTATTGTCTGCAGCGCTGATGTTACATAGACAGAGCTGCAGTCAGTGAGCTCAGGGCTCAGTTATTATCTGCAGTGCTGATGTTACATAGACAGAACTGCAGTCAGTGAGCTCAGGGCTCAGTTATTGTCTGCAGTGCTGATGTTACATAGACAGAGCTGCAGTCAGTGAGCTCAGGGCTCAGTTATTGTCTGCAGCGCTGATGTTACATAGACAGAGCTGCAGTCAGTGAGCTCAGGGCTCAGTTATTGTCTGCAGCGCTGATGTTACATAGACAGAGCTGCAGTCAGTGAGCTCGGGGCTCAGTTATTGTCTGCAGCGCTGTTAATGTGATGTTACCTCTGCAACTTAAAACAAACACCAGGAACAGCGGTGGAGACTCAGCGCTGGACCCAGGAACAGTGAATAAAGCAGAGTTTGTTTGTTGTTCTCGTAACCAATAAAACTGCCTTAAAGTCCTAAAAAAGTCCTTTAAAAATGATAGTTCTGCCCTATTCTAGCCTCGATGTGTGTAAGACATTTTGGGTTTGAAGCTTAATGATCCATTGAAAAGAACGAAACCTCACAGCCCGAGTACATTCATTGAAGGACAAACTGAATTATGGAAGATTATTTTATTAAGATTTCTCATCAGCACATGATATCATTAATTATTAGTTCCTAAAATCAAAAATCTATTTACATCTTGTTCAGCCAAGGCACATGTGAATCGTCCAGAGGCTCCAGAGCAGGAAATCAGCTGCACACGTCAGGCAGGACACACACGGTCACTCCGACACTTTTTCTTGCCGCATTAGTCAAAGTCCAGTGAGACATCAAACCCCAGGTCACACTGTGTCTTCCTCCATCATTTACCGCAATTATGGTGTTGACAAGTTGCATAATGTAGGTGCAGAGACCCTGATTCCAGTGATGTGTCAATTATTGGGCTATTTCCTGTAGCTTTGATAAAATCACTGTTTTATCAGCAGGATATTATATGCACGGTGTACAGCTGCCAATCAGTGGTGTGGGCAGGGCTATACAGACCTCAGCATTCAGAGAACTGGTAGATCTGCAGCAGATTAAACAGTTGTGAATCAACACTGCAGCAAGAAGTCCAGTTAAGTAACACATCCTTGGAATCAGGGTCTCCGCCCCTACATTAAGCTGTTCTTAGATCGGATGGTAAATGCATTTTTTTAATTAAATGGAATTAAAAATGTTGCACTTTCTGCCTTCTGCATACTCTGTGTTGCACTGTCTATTACTGGATGCACAATGAGTGCACTGAGGATCCATCAGGGAGCTCATTCTGATGGCCTCACTGGGAGTTTGTAAGTCTTTTATGTCTTCTTTTAACTCCTCTCAGCTAATTATTGGCTACAGATCACCGTTTACTGTTCATGGACACAAAATGCCTTTAAAGGGCCTTTTAAGCCCAAAATGCATGCATAAATGTTCCCAAAGATGGACAGCACCTTTTAAGAATGATTAAAGTGGTCCTGGACACGGTGGTCCTGCTGGGGGGCAAGCACACAGCAGTGGCCCATGAGCAGTGAGCATAAAGGGAACCTGTCACCTGGATCTACCCCCCTGACCTATCACTAGCTGTCCCTACACCTTCCTAGCTGCTTCCTAACCATCCCTCTCTGCTCTAAATCCACCCTATAAAAATGATGAAAAATGACTTCCAGGAGGTCGCTCTGTCAATAGACTGGAAAGTCGGCTCCAGGCTCCATTGCCCTCCTCGCTGCTTCACTGCACGCCCCGCTGGGCGGCATAATTGTTTCTTCATCTCCTCCTGATTTTGGAATCTCCCGCCCTCTTCTCCTCCTATGATGCATCGGCCGATACGTCACATCCGGCCCGGTGCATTATGGGCCCGACCACGTGATTGGCCCGGCTCCGCGCATGCGCATATTGAAGCCCGGCCGATCAGGTGATCCGGCCCATAATGTACTGGGCCGGATGTGACGTACAACAGCGGGCGTGCAGTGAAGCAGCGAGGGGGGGAGAATGGAGCCGCCTTTCCAGTCTCCTGACAGAGCGACCTCCAGTAAGTTATAAGTCATTTTTCATCATTTATATAGGGCGGATTTAGAGCAGAGAAGGATGGTTAGGGAGCAGCTAGGAAGGTGCAGGGACAGCTAGTGATAGGTCAGGGGGGTAGATCCAGGTTCCTTTTAAGGGACAGAGCAGCCTCCCAGACCAACATGACGGGTGGCCGGGCGGCCCCCAAAACTGCTGCTTGATCACTGGCCTAGGGGGCATCTGCTCCCCTGCCCCCTGGGCCAGCCAGCCCCTGCCCCTCTATATTAGTCACCATCTATTTATTGCTGTGTTTAATCTCCTATTTTACAGATTTTTCCCATAGAAGGATACAGATCACATTACGCCATGTGCCGCCTACTTGTATACACAATAAAAAAACCTAAAAGTGATAAAACATCATATTAATATTTTACCTAAAAGTGTTAACAGGCGATAAAAACATCTAGCTGTAGAAGAACGCTGTTTCGTAGGGCTTGGCACGTCCCATTGGGGTCCAGTAATGGGCATCACATATTTACTGCAGGGGTAAACTGCCCCCCAACTTCTATCAGAGATAAGAACCGGCTAGAGAAAAAGTGAGCTGTGCACAACCAATCTCCTGGTCTCTGTGGCTGACGACAACTTTTACGCGGTAATTGCCGTGGCTGAACCAGGACGGGATAGAGAGACTCGGAATCTCAAAGCTGGTGACCGGAAGATAGTAGGCACCCTGGAAGATAAGGGAAATGTAATTAGATGATACGTTATTGCAGGGCACAATCTCATACAAAGGGGGATGATACAATGTAGCAAAACCTAAAAACATCTGGTGCAAGTACAATCATGGCTGATAGGGTTCACACCCTTGACATTGTTCCAAAAAATGAAAAATATTAGAATCTGAGGGTCCTCAGTGGTTGATACCTTTTAATGGCTAACTGAAAAGATGGTAAATAAGAGCAAGCTTACGGGACATTGTGGCCCCTTCGTCAGGCTGATAATGACACAGATTCTGAAGACACATACAGTGCCTACAAGTAGTCTTCAACCCCATGCAGATTTAGCTGGTTGACATATGCGGAATTAACTTGGCATTGTGACATTTGGACTGTAGATCAGCCTGGAAGTGGGAAATGCACTGCAGCCAAAAAGATTTTTAAATTTTTTTTTTTTTTTTTTTTTTTTTAAAGCATTAAAAGTTAATTCAGAGGGTCATTTATTATTCAACCCCTCAAACCACCAGCATTCTGTTTGGTCCCCCTAAAGTATTAAGAAGTAGTTCAGGCACAAAGAACAATGAGCTTCACATGTGTGGATTAATTATCTCTTTTGCCAGCCTTTTCTGACTATTTAAGACCCTCCCCAAACTTGTGAACAGCACTCATACATGGTCAACATGGGAAAGACAAAGGAGCATTCCAAGGCCATCAGAGACAAGATCATGGAGGGTCACAAGGCTGGCAAGGGGTACAAAACCCTTTCCAAGGAGTTGGGCCTACCTGTCTCCACTGTTGGGAGCATCATCCGGAAGTGGAAGGCTTATGGAACTACTGTTAGCCTTCCACGACCTGGACAGCCTTTGAAAGTTTCCTCCCGTGCTGAGGCCAGGCTTGTCCGAAGAGTCAAGGCTAACCCAAGGACAACAAGGAAGGAGCTCCGGGAAGATCTCATGGCAGTGGGGACATTGGTTTCAGTCAATACCATAAGTAACGGTACTCCACCGCAATGGTCTCCGTTCCAGACGAGCCCGTAAGGTACCTTTACTTTCAAAGCGTCATGTCAAGGCTCGTCTACAGTTTGCTCATGATCACTTGGAGGACTCTGAGACAGACTGGTTCAAGGTTCTATGGTCTGATGAGACCAAGATCGAGATCTTTGGTGCCAACCACACACGTGACGTTTGGAGACTGAATGGCACTGCATACGACCCCAAGAATACCATCCCTACAGTCAAGCATGGTGGTGGCAGCATCATGCTGTGGGGCTGTTTCTCAGCCAAGGGGCCTGGCCATCTGGTCCGCATCCATGGGAAGATGGATAGCACGGCCTACCTGGAGATTATGGCCAAGAACCTCCGCTCCTCCATCAAGGATCTTAAGATGGGTCGTAATTTCATCTTCCAACAAGACAATGACCCAAAGCACACAGCCAGGAAAACCAAGGCCTGGTTCAAGAGGGAAAAAATCAAGGTGTTGGAGTGGCCTAGTCAGTCTCCTGACCTTAACCCAATTGAAAAATTGTGGAAGGAGCTCAAGATTAAAGTCCACATGAAACACCCAAAGAACCTAGATAACTTGGAGAAGATCTGCATGGAGGAGTGGGCCAAGATAACTCCAGAGACCTGTGCCGGCCTGATCAGGTCTTATAAAAGACGATTATTAGCTGTAATTGCAAACAAGGGTTATTCCACAAAATATTAAACCTAGGGGTTGAATAATAATTGACCCACACTTTTATGTTTAAAATTTATAAAAATTCAACTGAGCAACATAACTTTTTGGTTTGTAAGATTTATGCTTCTGTTAATAAATCCTACTCTCGTTTGCAGTTTGAAGGCTCTAACTTATTTGCAGCTTATCAAACCACCTAAATCTGCAGGGGGTTGAAGACTACTTGTAGGCACTGTATATATCAAAACAAATGAGAACTGCTACTTCTGAACCATCAGTTACATCCGGACAGGAACAGAGGACAACCACTTCCTTCTAAAGCATTCACCACATGACACAAAAACTGCAGGACTGCTTGAACCAAAATGTGAGCGAATATGTGAACACCTCTGGCATCTCTCATGATGCAGATCATGATCACAGCTAATCTGTTGAGTTGTGACTTTGTTATCCACACCAAAGTTGGTGACTCCATGGATCGGATGACCTCTCCCGCAAGCTTCAATCTGCCGTCAACAACAGAACATGAACTTTATCTTGAAACAAGATAAGCAGAATCATCTTCATGTTGTTATCAGAGTTTAACTTTGACCGTTTGTATTGTAGCGAGGACTTACTGGTCTCAGAACTTGATGTTTCAGGTCGTTAAGTCAAATTAATTGAATATTATGTTGTGATTGCATTATATTGATCTAGACATGTGCTTTTATTTTAATGTGTAAAAAGACTTGAAGCTGTCATTGATGTTAGAGGCGGCAATACATGGTATTAAGAACTGGGGGGGTGAACTTTTGATCAGGTTCATTTGGTTGTTTTTGGTTGTCATTATGATTTTAAAAGATATAGATGGATGGATGGATGGATAGATAGATAGATAGATGTAAAAGAAAATCGATGGATAGATATGCCGATAAAGCTTCTTTTAATTAAAAAATGTATTTTAATTGATACATAGATATGGACATAGATGATAGGCTGGCTTCACACCACGACACAATCCAATCCGGGGCTGTCAAGGATAGCCCTAGACCGGATCAGCACACAGAACCGGAGGGCCAAATATGCCCTCCGGTCCAGTGTGCTGCCGGACGCAGCTGCCGCTGCTGATGGTTCGAGACCGCAGCTCGCAGGGAGCTAGCCATGGTCCTGAAATAACAGCAGCATGCAGCCGCACCGGGGCGTTCCGGCCCCATGGGCTCCCATGTTAGGGAGCGCCGGATTGCTCCGGATCCGGGAGGATCCGATTTGGGGAGATATTTCTCCCTGGACACAAAAATGGTGCATGCTCCGATTTTGTGTCCAGGAGAAAAATCTGATTCCTTCCGTCCAAAAACTGGATGCCAAAATACATTCATCTATCACAGGGTTACTATGGGGCCGGAATCGGATCCGGGGGTGTCCGGTTCACACCGAACAGCCCCGGATCCAAAAAACCGTGGTGTGAAGCCAGCCATAGATAGATTGAATAGATAGATAAATAGAGATAAAAGATAATTGATGGATAGATATACACACAAATGTTCACAGCAGCACACAGTGACTGCCAATCATGTGCATATGTACATATAGATAGATAGAAGTGAAACACCTATACATTTGAAAAAAATATAAAAACATGCATTTTTTTAAAAATTAAAATATTTTTTTTACATATATATTTATCTTTATAAAGTAAGGTTCTTAGTACACATATTGGCCAATACCTGTTTGCCCATCAACCGCGGCAAGGTGACCTTAGATCTCATGGGTCACTGTCCTACCATGCCACTCTTTCCTTGGACTTAGCTAAGCCTCCATTTGTATCATTTTTATGGGATGTGGGAGGACTCACTTCAATCAAAGGCAACCTGGAGTCTATGGGGGTGCAGAGTAAAGCTGTGGAGCCAGTAACTCCAGCAATTATATAGAAACCAACAAAAATCTAAACAGCAGTCAAGGTCTGTATAATTGCTGGAGTTATTGGCTCCACAGCTTACTCTGCACTCCCCTATAGACCCCAGGTGGTCTTTGATTGAAGTGAGTCCTCCCACTTCTCATAGAAATGATAAAAATGGAGGCTTAGCTGAGTCCAAGGAAAGAGTGGCATGGTAGGACAGAGACCCATCAGATCTAAGGTCACCATGGCGCGGTTGATGGGCAAACAGGTATTGGCCAATATGTGTACCAAGAACCTTACTTTATAAAGATAAGTATATAAAAAAAAATCCAAAAATTAAGTTTTTTGAAAAAACGCATGTTTTTATATTTTTTCTCAAATGCATAGGCGTTTTACTTCTATCTATCTATATGCATATATACACGCATGATTGGCAGTGACTCTCTGCTGCTCAGCTTGCACCAGTTCAGACTAGACCTTGAGTGCTGTCTAGCGTTTTGTTTGGTTGATAGATCGATAGATAGTTCCGATGTAATTCCTGGCACACTTGTATCCATGTAAGTACATGGCGCCATTGATGTATATGGAGCGTGCAGCCGCTCCTCGCTCTCACCTGTTTGAACGGACAGTGGCAGGGGAGCCCGTACGTGTGCAGTGGTTCTGGACAGGGCTGCCCAGGTGGAATTAACTCATCCAGAACATCACAGAAATCATCATAGGTGCAGCTTCCCAAATTATCCAGGCAGGGAATCTTCAACCACTCGCCCATTAACTCTTTCTCCGCCGTAACATGCACCTATGGGAGGAATGAAAAAAACAAGATCTTACACGTGTGACACACCCAGCGTCATGTCATCTGGTGACCAGAATGTGAGAAGGGGAAGCGGTGCAGCCATAGTGCGGATGAGTAATATCCAGAGCTCTGACAGCCGTTACAATCCTCCATAGAGCCCACCAATATCACTGCTGCAGAGATCCAGGGGGGTCAGGTGCAGGACTTGGGGGAATACGGGGAGAGGATCTTGCTGTCACTGTTATACGGATCATGTGGGTTTATAGTAGAGGTGCAGATGGGTGGATCCATGACATAAAGGTACACACATACACACTGTGCACACTACAGGTTCTCAATTTACTTCCAGGGAGGCAACAAGCTTGGTGGTTACACTCAAAAAATGCAATACAATCCAGCACCCAGTCCAGATTCTCCAGAATTCCCTTGTGGTGTAATATAATTGCATTTACAGTGAGTCACGGACACATTTTCTTCTAGGTTCGTCTGCCAGTTCTTTACTTTAAAGGACATAGAAAATTTCAAGGACATTTTTTTATTTACTTACCGTATATACTCGAGCATAAGCTGACCCCAGTATAAGCAGAGGCCCCTAATTTTACCCCCAAAAACTGGGGAAACTTATTGACTCGAGTATAAGCCTAGGGGGGGAAATGCAGCAGACCACCATCACTGGTATATCTGTCCCCATCCTGGTGTATAGCCCCTCATCACTGGTATATAGCGCCCCGATCACTGGTATATAGCACCCTCCATCACTGGTATATGGGGCTCCAATCACTGGTATATGACACCCTCCATCACTGGTATATAGCCCCATCACAGTATATAGCCACCATCACTGGTATATAGCCCCATCACAATATATAGTCCCCCATCACTGGTATATAGCACCATCACAGTATATAGGCCCCCATCACTGGTATATAGCTCCATCACAGTATATAGGCCCCCATCACTGGTATATAGCACGCTCCATCACTGGTGTATATAGCCACATCACAGTATAGCCTCATCACTGGTATATGGCCCTCATCATTAGCATACAGCTCCTCATTACTTTAAAGAGCCCCCCATCAAAGTATATGCCCCCATCACTGGTATATGGGCCCCATCACAGGTATTTGGGCCCCCATCACAGGTATTTGGGCTCAATCACTGGTATATGGTGCTGCCATCACTGGTAAATAGCACCTCCATCACTGGTATATAGCCCCATCACTGGTATATAGCCCCTATCACTGGTATATATCCCATTACTGTGTATATAATCCCATCACTGGTATATAGCCCCATCACTGATATATAGCCCCATCACTGGTATATAGCCCCTATCACTGGTATATACCCAAATCACTGGTATATAACCCCATTACTGTGTATATAGCCCCATCACTGGTATATAGCCCCGATCACTGGTATATAGCCCCATTACTGTGTATATAGCCCAATCACTGGTATATAGCCCCATCACTGGAATATGGCCCTCCGTCACTGGTATATTGCTCTTCATTACTGTATATAGTCCCATCACAGTATATAGCCCCCATCACTGATACTGTATATAGGTCCTCATTACTTGAAACCATCACAGTATATGCCCCATCTCTGGTATATGGGCCCAAACACAGGTATACAGGCCCCCATCACAGGCATATGGGCCCCATGCTAGTGCTCAAAATAAAATAATCATTTTAACTCAACCCTCCGTTGCTTCTCTGCAAGCTATGTGGTGTCCTCCCTCCGGTCTTCCTGATTCTAATCATGTGACCAGCGCAGTAGCGATGATGTCACTGATGTGCCAGTCACATGATTACAAGCTGAGGACAAGCAGGATGAGCGGAGGGAGGACACCACGGAGCCTGCAGAGAAGCAACGGAGGGGTGAGTTAAAATGATTATTATTTTATTGTGAGCACCATCATGGGGCCCATATACCAATGATGGGGGGGGTGTACATTGTCTAATATAATATCTTTTATGGTCTTTGTATTACACTGTCTATTGTGAGCAGCGTTTTTTTTCGCGGCCGCAACTGCCGCAAGCGGCAAAACCGCTCTCGATCGATGGTGCAAGTGCAAGTGCGGCTGTTAGACATTTTCAAAAACCCGCCTATTTGAAAGGGGCCTTAGGCTAGTTTCACACTAGACAGACAAACAGAAAGGACCGGTGAGTGCTGCCTTTCTGTTTGTCTGCCTCGGAAACACAAGCTCTAACCTGGAAGTGCACCCGGGAGCCCTGGACAGCAGAAACAGCCGGTGGTGAAGTGAGAGAGGTGCCTCTACTGCAGAAGAGCTCAGAAAGCGAGCCGTGAGGTGGAACGAGTGGTGCCCGGCAGCCTCTACATAATAGTAAGTAGTTTCACACTGACATGCAGACGCAAACGCTGCCATACTGATGTGAACGCAGCGGGGATTCTCCGCATGCGTCCACATAGTATAGCGCCCGGCCACCCAATTAGCGGTCTCGGCGGCAGCCGAAAGATCAGCGGTGGCCACCGGGAGATCAGCAGCAGCCATCGGGAAATCAGCTGATCTCCCGGTGGCTGCCGAGACCGCTGATTGGGTGGCCGGGCACATTTACATGCATTCCTATGGAGATTTTAATGTGATCCAGGCCTTTCTCCTGTGCTGTCATGCGTATGACACTGCGGATCCATAGTCTCTTGCTAAGAACCGCAAGGTCCAAACTGGTAAAGTCATCGGCATCGATCCTTTGGGCTTGGGGTCACACTCGGTGGTATCTCCACCTCAACGCTCAACCTCAAGCTTTAGTTAAAGGGGCTGACAGTAAAAATTTTTAAGGTTTTGATTGTTTAAAAAAAAGTATGTTCCCCTTCCGGCACCCTCGTGACTCCAGCTTAAGACGCTCCGGCATTGGAGGTGCTGTCTGCCCTGGTGGGAAGTCGCAGCACTGCTGCAGCCAATCTCAGGTGACTGGAGGAGAGCGTCATCACATGTTTCTCCAATTGTCTGCAGCGGTGCTGTGACTCCCAAGGAGGGCAGACACTGCTGGAGCAATCACAGACCTCAAGAGCTATCCATGCCTAATGAAATAGAGGATTTACTGTGATGGTGGGTTTACACGTCGCGATATCGGCGTCCAACTCCGACCCAACTCCGACCAAAAGTCACGTGGTTCGGGCGTTGGAGCCGATATCGTTCGAGCGTTGTACGGTGTGAACGTACAATGCGATGCTGGAACGATGCCAAAACGATATCGGGGTTGAATGAGCGTGCTATTCAACCGCCCGATATCGGATGGCCGTTGTAGCCGCATCGTCCCGTGTGACAGCCCAACTACGATGTGTACAGCCACTTCACCCATTCACTCCCATGTTAACTGGTCGTTCCTGGGTTGGGGGGCGTACACATCGTCGGGACGTTGTATCCCGATATCGGGCTGTGTAAAACGGCGATGTGATAGCGGGAAAAGCGCGCTCAAAAAGCGCGCTCCCACATCGTTGGCTACGATATCGGGCTGATATCACGACGTGTAAACCCACCATGAGAGAAGCCCCTTAATGCTCTCACTGAATGCTTCATCAGGGGATCATCCCCTCTTGGCCATATAGACCTTTGTAATTGTCCAGATTATGTTGGTCCCTTTAAGTACCCCTGGACCGTGAGTAACCCTTACACTGCAGCTCACTATAGTCTGATCTCAACGTGGCCCAGCCCCAGATCACTTCATCTCCAACATACTCCAACCCCAGAGCCCTATACTCCAGTCTCAATTTAGCCCCAGAGCCCTATACTCCAGTCTCAATTTAGCCCCAGAGCCCGATACTGCGGTTTCGATATTGCTCAGCACTAGAACCCTATACTCTGGTCTCAATATGGTTCAGCCACAGAGCTCTATAGTATGGTCTGAATATGGCCTACCCCAGAGCACTATACTCCTGTCTTGATTTGGCCCAGAGTTCCATACTCCGTTCCTGATTTGGCCCAGAGTATTATACTCCTGTCCTGATTTGGCCCAGAGTACCATACTCCTGTCTTGATTTGGCCCAGAGTTCCATACTCCGTTCCTGATTTGGCCCAGAGTACTATACTTCGGTCCTGATTTGGCCCAGAGTACCATACTCCTGTCCTGATTTGGCCCAGAGTACCATACTCCTGTCTTGATTTGGCCCAGAGTTCCATACTCCGTTCCTGATTTGGCCCAGAGTATTATACTCCGGTCCTGATTTGGCCCAGAGTACCATACTCCGGTCCTGATTTGGCCCAGAGTACCATACTCCGGTCCTGATTTGGCCCAGAGTACCATACTCCGGTCCTGATTTGGCCCAGAGTACCATACTCCGGTCCTGATTTGGCCCAGAGTACCATACTCCGGTCTTGATTTGGCCCAGAGTACTATACTCCGATCCTGATTTGGCCAGAGTACTATACTCCGGTCCTGATTTGGCCTAGAGTACCATACTCCGGTCTGTCTCGGCCTCTATACATTGGTCATTGTTGGTGTTTCTCCTACTACATCACCACCTCTTTATGGGGCTGGCACACAGAACCTGTGTATGGCCAGCAGAGGTTCTGACGTCAGGTTCCTATTCTCTGCCACACATTCACAACACAGTAACACTCGTGATTCCTCTTCAGTTCCCATAATCATCCCGTGCTGGAACATATCAAAATGCATTAAGGTGAAGTAGTTACATAAAACAATAATAAGTTGGTAATTGCTTATTAAGCAGCTCTTTAAAGCTTGAGCACTTAAGACACATATAATCCAAGAAGTGTTTAAACAGTCCGTGATCTTAAGAGCATAGGGAGCAAACAAGAAAAAGAGAACAACTATGATGAAATACCCTTTATGGCTTTCCCTGTAGATAATCAGAGAGGACTCAAGAAGTTAACAACATGCAATATTGTGCAGGCAGCCAATGTCTAGCATAATAACGCCCCTGGGTAAGTAATGGACACGTATAGTTATGCATGAAAATGGCTTATTATTTGAAAGAAAGGGATGATGGATGTAACTGATATTTGACCATAGTGTAGGGGCTGAGACACTGATTCCAATTATGTGTCCCTTACTGAGCTGTTTTGCTGTTTTAATGGAATCAGTGTTTTATCAGCAGGAGTTTATCATTACAGGACTAGGTGTTCCCTGGCTCCACCACTGATTAACAGCTTTTTGGGTATGAAAAGAGTACATAGAAAAATGTCAATCAGTGGTGTGGGTGGGGATATACAGGGCTCAGCTTTCCAAGCTGTGCAGAGAATACTATGATTCTATTATAAACTGCTGCACACAATAAACTAAGTGATTCATCACTGTCATCAGGGAATCTGCCCCTGTATCATGCTGCTGTCAGATTACATAGCACAAACCTGCTGACAGATTCCTTTTAAATGATGAAATAATGTATTCCAGCAGCCACCACAAGGGGGAGCTTACTGAAGATTTATTATACAGGCCTGTGAGTTGGTTCACATCGCTGATTCACTGGTCTGCTGGCCCACAGGTTGCGCTCTCTAATGGTGGTATATGGCTTTGTCTCTGCAGTCTAGGAGGACCACAGAGACTTTCAAGCTGGTCATGACTGGGAGCTAATGGTGTGCTCCAGAATTGTAGACAGCCCAGACAGCCACATCAATGACATCCGGCTGGATTACTTTGCAGGTCAGAGATGGTTCTGAAGGTTTGTACCCTCACAGATCACACATGGACCCCCACACACCTGCACAACATGTGGGTCTTTTTTTGGATTAAGTGATTCTGCAGTCAAGTCAGGTTATCACTAATCAGTTGGGGTTTGAAGGCCGGGACCAGCAATGTTTGGCAGATCAGGAACTTTTATCCCCATTACAAAATGGAGTATAAGGTCGGACCCTTGACAGCTACATAATTCATTCCCTGCCAGAAAAGCCCCATAGGGAATAAATGACAGCTGTATGACATGGAAAATTATCACATCAAAATGCACGGACTGGTCAGTGGCTCCACTGACCTGAGCATGAGAGCTGTATATTACACATGCTGAAACCCTCGGGTCAGGGGAGCCACCAGCCAGTCCGTGCATTACTGCTCCACTCTAAGGTTGCGATCAGACAGCTGTATATAACATGGGTGATAATCACATCAAAATGCACGGACTAGTCAGCGGCTCTACTGACCTGACCATGAGAGCTGTATATAACACATGCCGACCCCCTCGGGTCAGGGGAGCCGCCAGGCAGTCTGTGCATTGCTGCTCCACTCTAAGGGTGCGATCAGACAGCAGTATAACATGGGTGATGATCACACCAAAATGCACGGACTGGTCAGCGGCTCCACTGACCCGACCATGAGAGCTGTATATATATAACACATGCTGAAACCCTCAGGTCAAGGGAGCTGCCAGCCAGTCCATGCATTACAATGTGATCATCATCTGTGTTATACAGCTGTCTGACCGCACTCTTAAAGGGATAAATGTTCCCTGTTTTGCCAATCATTGACCAGCAGATGTATCAACTGATTAATGAGTTAATACTGGACAATCCCTTTAAGGGTACCTTTACACGCCGCCACTGCGGTGAGAAATATTGACGGCAATACGTCGCCCTGTGACAATCTCTGTCAAAATCCCTCCCAATTGCGGCATGTAATTGGGGAATTTGGAGGTGATTTGTCACCTCGCCGAGGTTGCCTGATTTCAGTGCACTGCTCTGAATCAGGCGACCGTAGCGAGGCAACAAATCGCCGCCAAATTCCCCAATTACATGCCGCAATTGGGAGGGATTTTGACAGAGATTGTCACAGGGCGACATATCGCCGTCAATATTTCTTCACTGTATAGATCACTGCTGATTGCAGTAAAAAAAGGGAAGACGTATGGTGAATATACACTGAATCAGGAAAAGAAGGAACATCTGAAAAGCAAAACCTGTCACTCTTATTTCTTCTGATACGGAATCGTCCCCCAATAAGCAGATTGTGCCCCACCCCACGCCATCCCCTGCCTTCTGGAAGTAGCTGTCTGACACCTATGGCCAACCATGAGATCACAGGTCAGCCTCTGTCATCCGGTCACTCATCCGGGCCGGCTGCCCTCAGGTCTCAGCCATGTCCTCTTCATCCTCACTGTGCAGAGACGTTCATGGTTAAATCTCTGGCAGAACAGAATATCTGATATCAGTCACCAAATGATTATCTGTCCATCAGGGAGGTGTCAGACATATGAGAGGCTTCACCCTAATGAGTAGATTACAACACCAAAAATACTGAGAAACAGCAAACCGTGAGCAAGGGGGAAGGCAGAGTAGGCGGCTGCATAGGGCATCTTCAGAGGACTCTACTGTCTCCATTGTCAGTGTAATGTTGCACCCTTCTTCCTTATTCTGTATTATGGGGCACCCTTCTTCCTTATTCTGTATTATGGGATACCCTTCTTCCTTATTCTGTATTATGGGGCACCCTTCTTCCTTATTCTGTATTATGGGGTACCCTTCTTCCTTATTCTGTATTATGGGATACCCTTCTTCCTTATTCTGTATTATGGGGCACCCTTCTTCCTTATTCTGTATTATGGGGCACCCTTCTTCCTTATTCTGTATTATGGGGTACCCTTCTTCCTTATTCTGTATTATGGGGTACCCTTCTTCCTTATTCTGTATTATGGGGTACCCTTCTTCCTTATTCTGTATTATGGGGCACCCTTCTTCCTTATTCTGTATTATGGGATACCCTTCTTCCTTATTCTGTATTATGGGATACCCTTCTTCCTTATTCTGTATTATGGGGTACCCTTCTTCCTTATTCTGTATTATGGTATACCCTTCTTCCTTATTCTGTATTATGGGATACCCTTCTTCCTTATTCTGTATTATGGGGCACCCTTCTTCCTTATTCTGTATTATGGGGCACCCTTCTTCCTTATTCTGTATTATGGGGCACCCTTCTTCCTTATTCTGTATTATGGGGCACCCTTCTTCCTTATTCTGTATTATGGGGTACCCTTCTTCCTTATTCTGTATTATGGGGCACCCTTCTTCCTTATTCTGTATTATGGGGTACCCTTCTTCCTTATTCTGTATTATGGGGTACCCTTCTTCCTTATTCTGTATTATGGGGCACCCTTCTTCCTTATTCTGTATTATGGGATACCCTTCTTCCTTATTCTGTATTATGGGGTACCCTTCTTCCTTATTCTGTATTATGGGATACCCTTCTTCCTTATTCTGTATTATGGGGTACCCTTCTTCCTTATTCTGTATTATGGGGTACCCTTCTTCCTTATTCTGTATTATGGGGCACCCTTCTTCCTTATTCTGTATTATGGGATACCCTTCTTCCTTATTCTGTATTATGGGGCACCCTTCTTCCTTATTCTGTATTATGGGGTACCCTTCTTTATTCTGTATTATGGGGTACCCTTCTTCATTATTCTGTATTATGGGGCACCCAAGCTTTCTGAGACTGGGCAGCACATTCCTCTCTAGAATCCCATGATTGTCTTGAGATTTCATTGTACCCTGCACAGATTCAAGTCACCACGTGCCAAATGTGGGAAAGCAGCCCCAGAACATACCAGAGACAGTGTTCTTTTTCTTGATATGCTTCATTTATTGCGTCTGTGAACACAGAGCTGATGTGCCTTGCCAAAAAGTTCCATTTTTGTCTCATCTGTCCATAGGACATTCTCCCAGAAGCTTTGTGACTTGTCAACATGTAGTTTGGCAAATTCCAATCTGGTTTTTTTATGAGTTTTTTTCAACAATGGTGTCCTGCTTGGTTGTCTCCCATGAAGTCCACTTTGGCTCAAATAACGACGGATGATGTGATCTGTCACTGATGTTCTTTGAGATTGAAGTTCACCTTTAATCTCTTTATAAGTTTTCTGGGCTCTTTTGTTACCATTCGTATTGCCCATCTCTTTCTTTGATTTTTCATCAATTTTTCTCCTGCAGCCACGTCCAGGGAGGTTGGCTACAGTGCCATGGATCTTAAATTTATGATTAATATGTGCAGCTGTAGTCACAAGAACATCAAACTGCTTGGACATGGTCTTATAACCTTTACCTTTAACATGCTTATCTACAATTTTCTTTGTAATCTCCTGAGACAACGCTTTCCTTCACTTCCTCTGGTCCATGTTGAGTGTGGTACACACCATGTCACCAAACAGCACAGTGAGTATCTGTAGCCTTATATACAGGCCCACTGACTGATTACAAGATTGTAGACACCTGTGATGCTAATTAGTGGACACACCTTGATTTAACATGTCCCTTTTGTCACATTAGCATTGGAATGCAGTGCAGCGCAGCTGATGTTTGCTGTCCCAGCCAAGTCAATGCATTTCACTATTTGGTATTCAGACACTGCATATTTTTACGGATCTGCTTTTGGGCTCAAAAGTGGATCCGTAAAAAGAAGTGACATGTCCATTATCTGGCTTTTTCTGCCTGCGCTTTTACTCACCTCGCCGTGCTCCCCTGGTGATCTCCCTTCACACCGATGCTGCAGGACCTGCGGGAGGACCTGGCATTGCACCATGTGACCGTGTGACATAAACAGGTCACATGACTAGGCCACAGGGCCCTAGATCATTGCGGCCTCCAGGGATGAGAGGACACCACTGAGATCACCGGGGAGTGCGTCGAGGTGAGTAAAGCGCAGCAGAATAACGCAGCAGCGTTCACACACAGCATATTGCTGCCTTATGGTGCACTCTTTTTCATTTTTTACTATTATGTTGCACTCTTCTCCATATTCAGTATTACGGCAACCTTCTTTATTTTTCACTATTATGCACACATGATAATCTGCCCTGAGGATTGCAAGTTTATGCTTTTGCGCTAGTGTAGAAACAACAGAATGTGTGGAGACTGGAACTTGTCTTTGACAGCAATGCCCAAGGGCTGAGAGATCCGCCATAGCGCAGGAGAACAGCAGAGTCACAGTTAATAGAATATTCCTGCTTCTTAGTGACTATGAAGACTACTCGAGAAAATGCCGAGCAGATGTAGCAGAGCCCATTTTGTTATTGAGAGCACGTTCCCATGAGATGCCACACCAATATCAGCAGAGATAATTATCATTGTGGTCATTATTGCAAAAACAATGGAGATGATCTGCACATTTAACCCTTTGCTGTTCATATAAGAAATTTTGGAAAAGTGTGCTGGGGGTCCGGCGCGGGGCCTTGGTAGTCTACAGCGCATGCCCCAACCGGCTCTCCAGTACAACAGTTCAGTCACCCTCAGGGAGGCCAAAGCAGACACTGAATCCACCATATCTTGATACAGTGTTTTACTCAAACAGTCTTGAGAAACACGGGTGTGAAGCTTGTACATTACTTTATTTAGGACAATTACTTCAACAGAATTTAGTGCAGACTGTTCCCACCGACCCGGTACCTCCAGGCTCTTGTCCTCTCCATTCAACACCATGGTAACCCACTGCAAACTCAATACGTCTCTCCCGGCTCCAACCCAGTCTCCTCCGTAGGGATCCGCTCCGTAGAACTGTTAGGGCGACCTTTAGACAACGTTCCCTTACTACCAGCACTGTGATGACCCTTTATGTTGAGGTCCACTGCACACGAACCTGAAGAGTCAGTTGCTTCCCGAGAAACCACCAAGACGCGGGTCAAGTATCTACACAGGAGGAAACACACTTGCATATGTCCTGGGCCCACAAGTCAGTTTCTATACTTCAATCCCTGGGTGACCCAGAAGGTCTGGTCAAATTTAATAGTGGGGTTCCACACTGCTACACCACCCACAGGTGCAGCTCACGCTCATGTTTCTCATTTTCTCCTGTCTAACAGTCTAGTCATGTCGGAAGCCTAGTTTTATAACTCCTATACTCCACCTCTAGTGAGTGGACTCACTAGCTACCCCAATAAGGCTGGCTTCACACCACATTTTTTGCCTGTCCGTCTGGATCCTGTAATTTGCAGGACCAGACGGACCGGCACGGATGTGTGCAAACGGATGGCAAATATTAGAGTCAGTTGCTTCCCGAGAATCCACCAAGACAGGGGTCGAGTATCTACACAGGAGGAAACACACTTGCATACGTCCTGGGCCCACAAGTCAGTTTGTATACTTCAATCCCTGGGTGACCCAGAAGGTCTGGTCAAATTAAATAGCGGGGTTCCACGCCGCTACACCACCCACAGGTACAGCTCACGCTCATGTTTCTCATTTTCTCCTGTCTAGGCATGTCGGAAGCCTAGATTTATAACTCCTCTACTACACCCCTAGTGAGTGGACTTACTAGCTACCCTAACCTTCACACCACGTTATTTTGCCTGTCTGTCTGTCCTGTAATTTTCAGGACCAGACGGATCGGCACGGATGTGTGCGAACAGACGGCAAATATGAGAGAGAGGATACAAACAAATCCAGCACCAAATTCACACAAATGGATGGCCATATATGACCAATCCGGCACCATAGGGATACATGGGAGGCAAAACAGGATCAAATAAACCCGGAATCCCAAAAACGCAGTGTGAAGCCAGCCTAAACATTTCACTTTTAATAGAAAGCTATATCTCCACCCTTAAGGGGTGTACTAATTCTTTTTCTAATTTAACCCTAGTTTACCCGATCAGTAGCAGAAACATTATACACATTAATCTGTAACATGTCAACATATATACCCACAAGTCCACAACACATCAATATGTGCACAAGAGCACAGCATTCTCCAGGGCGGGGGTGACAGAGCCCTGGACCCTTTCTACAAGTGCATGTAAGTTCTTTAAAGCAGATATATCAAGAAACCAGAAGGGTACCTTTACACGCCGCTACTGGAGGATGGATACAACCCGCTACTTCACGTGCACGAGCACGCTCAAACGGTTACAAACGGGAAACGCACCACCTTTACACGCCGCCACAAGGTGCGCTACGCTACGCAACATCTATAGCTAGATACATCGCCGGGTGTCTCAAGTAGCCATCTGTAGCTCATCTTAGCTCATTTACACACTGCTACAACCAGCTACTATGGGCGTACCTGGTGCAGCAGGGACAGCACATAGGCGTGCCACAATTGTGGATTACGAGACGTCCGTACGCTGATAGGACAAAGCAATAATACCATGATTGGCCAGGCATCGCAGGAGGCAGATTAATACTTGATGCTCGAGCAATTGTGTAGTGTGACTCGTCAGCTCCTTAAATATGCCACCCTGTGCGGCGACAACCAATCGCAACGCAGGAGCTTCCTCCAATGATCGCTGAATGGGGCACGGAAACCCGGAGCCTGTGTCACGCCCCAGGTATATACCAGGTACATAGCATGGTGTAGAAACAACCCTTCTGTTCCTTCTTTACACGCCGATACAGCTCGCTACAATCGGCTTTGTAGCCATCTGTTTTCGAGCAGTGCTCGGAAACAGATGTATCTGTTGCCGGCTGTCACGTCCCGTCTTCACACGCCGCTACTACGGGCTATATTGACGCTACAAGCTACATTTGTAGCCTGTAGCGGGTTGTATCCATCCTCCAGTAGCGGCGTGTAAAGGTACCCGAAGAGTGCACTGGCAGCGAAACGTTTTGTGACTGCGTATCTTCAGCTCATACCGCCGGCTTTTCTGACACCGAGACGTGAAGGGCAATGTCAGATATGCTGATCGGGTTATGTGTTGAGTAAGACTATTTTGTATACACGAGATATTGCGACATGTGCAGCTTGCTGTTGGTCGGCTCTTATCTCTGTCTTTCCATTTAAATCTATGAATCAGCAATATCTCTTTCCGTGTCGTGTTAGGATCTGTCCAAACCTTATATTACATGCCACAATTTGCACAGTATGTCGCCATTCAGGGCTAGTTTCAGTTTAAGTGGGAACCTGAGCAAAAATTAAAAGTGGGGCCCCAAATGTGTCACGTGTAATTTGCATCCAGCTCGGACCTTTTTGGCATCTGGGATCAGAAGGTCACAGCGATTAGCAGTCTGCAATGGCCTCGTTGGAGTCCGCTCAGTAATGAACAAGAGTGGAGTGGATTTCGTTTCTTTTGGTGCTGTAGGGGTTAAAAATTCTTTTTTTTGACTCTGCTGAGCTTGCTTTTGCTCTAATCTCAGCTGCTGCTCATATTTACCACTCCCTTCTGTTATTTAAACTCACGTCTGGCTCTCCCATGTGCCAGTTATCATTCTTCAATGCTGACTTCCCTGAAGAAGTTGCTTCTGTCAGAGACATGATTTTTTTTTGTTAACCAATAATTTTTATTATTTTACACCATGTAACATTATTATTATTACACATTGTATACTGTGTAATGCATTTTAGACTTGGTTCATAATGTCATGAATGCTTCGTGTCTCTTCTTGCAACCACGGTCTCAGTATGCACCTTTTAGCTATGAAATAGTGGCGGGAGCCTCACCATACCTTGTCCCTCTCTTCCCCATACCTCTTCCCAAAAATGAAAAATATATGTGAGAGGTTCTAGCAGTATGTCTCTACCCCATAGATCTTTCATTAACTGTCTTACTTTTTCTACACAAGTCTCTAACCCTCAAGCATTCCTATAGTCCATGGAATAGATCAACATCTTTGAGTTTACATTTCGGGAAGTGTGTTGTATGACTTTTCATTGATGCTGGGACTGGGATGTTAAAGGCTATGATCGCTCAATGTATGATTCTAAAGTGAGAGTCCCTCCACACCTCACTCGAAAGATTCTTCCTCAGAGTCTCCCAGCCACTAAGGATTTTGTCCCCCATGTCTCCTCCTATCCCCCCTAATTGCCTGATCCATCCTTTAAATACTTGTTATGGCTTTTTAGGGGTCAGCCTCTCCAGAAATCTTTTGTATAATGTTGTGTTTGTTGGTTTTGAGACATGATATTAAAGAGAAGTTGCTCCTGTCATACAGTAGTATTCCCTGGAGAAGTTACTCCTGTCACAGTATTCCCTGGAGAAGTTACTTCTGTCACACTATTCCCTGGAGAAGTTACTTCTGTCACAGTATTCCCTGGAGAAGTTACTTCTGTCACACTATTCCCTGGAGAAGTTACTTCTGTCACAGTATTCCCTGGAGAAGTGGCTCCTGTCACAGTATTCCCTGGAGAAGTTACTTCTGTCATGGTATTCCCTGGGGAAGTTGCTCCTGTCACACTATTCCCTGGAGACGTTACTTCTGTCACAGTATTCCCTGGAGAAGTGGCTCCTGTCACAGTATTCCCTGGAGAAGTTACTTCTGTCACAGTATTCCCTGGAGAAGTTACTTCTGTCACACTATTCCCTGGAGAAGTTACTCCTGTCACAGTATTCCCTGGAGAAGTTACTTCTGTCACAGTATTCCCTGGAGAAGTTACTTCTGTCACAGTATTCCCTGGAGAAGTTACTTCTGTCACACTATTCCCTGGAGAAGTTACTTCTGTCACAGTATTCCCTGGAGAAGTTACTTCTGTCACACTATTCCCTGGAGAAGTTACTTCTGTCACAGTATTCCCTGGAGAAGTTACTTCTGTCACAGTATTCCCTGGAGAAGTTACTTCTGTCACAGCATTCCCTGGAGAAGTTACTTCTGTCACAGTATTCCCTGGAGAAGTTACTTCTGTGACAGTATTCCCTGGAGAAGTTACTTCTGTCACAGTATTCCCTGGAGAAGTTACTCCTGTCACAGTATTCCCTGGGGAAGTTACTTCTGTCACAGTATTCCCTGGAGAAGTTACTCCTGTCACACTATTACCTGGAGAAGTTGCTTCTGTCACAGTATTCCCTGGAGAAGTTACTCCTGTCACAGTATTCCCTGGAGAAGTTACTTCTGTCACACTATTACCTGGAGAAGTTACTTCTGTCACAGTATTCCCTGGAGAAGTTACTCCTGTCACACTATTCCCTTGAGAAGTGGCTCCTGTCACACTATTCCCTGGAGAAGTTACTTCTGTCACAGTATTCCCTGGAGAAGTTACTCCTGTCACACTATTCCCTTGAGAAGTGGCTCCTGTCACACTATTCCCTGGAGAAGTTACTTCTGTCACACTATTCCCTGGAGAAGTTACTTCTGTCACACTATTCCCTGGAGAAGTTACTCCTGTCACAGTATTCCCTGGAGAAGTGGCTCTTGTCACAGTATTCCCTGGAGAAGTGGCTCCTGTCACAGTATTCCCTGGAGAAGTTACTTCTGTCACAGTATTCCCTGGAGAAGTTACTTCTGTCATGGTATTCCCTGGGGAAGTTGCTTCTGTCACAGTATTCCCTGGAGAAGTTACTTCTGTCACAGTATTCCCTGGAGAAGTTACTTCTGTCACAGTATTCCCTGGAGAAGTTACTTCTGTCACAGTATTCCCTGGAGAAGTTACTTCTGTCACACTATTCCCTGGAGAAGTTACTTCTGTCACAGTATTCCCTGGAGAAGTTACTCTGTCACACTATTCCCTGGAAAGTTACTTCTGTCACAGTATTCCTGGAAAGTTACTTCTGTCACTATATTCCCTGGAGAAGTTACTTCTGTCACAGTATTCCCTGGAAGTTACTCTGTCACAGTATTCCCTGAAGTTACTCCTGTCACATATTCCCTGGAGAAGTTACTTCTGTCACAGTATTCCCTGGAGAAGTTACTTCTGTCACACTATTCCCTGGAGAAGTTACTCTGTCACATATTCCCTGGAGAAGTTACTCTTGTCACAGTATTCCCTGGAGAAGTGCTCCTGTCACAGTATTCCCTGGAGAAGTTACTTCTGTCACAGTATTCCCTGGAGAAGTTACTTCTGTCACAGTATTCCCTGGAGAAGTTACTCCTGTCACAGTATTCCCTGGAGAAGTTACTTCTGTCACAGTATTCCCTGAGAAGTTAGCTCCTGTCACAGTATTCCCTGGAGAAGTTACTTCTGTCACAGTATTCCCTGGAGAAGTTACTTCTGTCACAGTATTCCCTGGAGAAGTTGACTCCTGTCACAGTATTCCCTGGAGAAGTTACTTCTGTCACAGTATTCCCTGGAGAAGTTACTCCTGTCACAGTATTCCCTGGAGAAGTTACTTCTGTCACAGTATTCCCTGGAGAAGTTACTTCTGTCACAGTATTCCCTGGAGAAGTTACTTCTGTCACAGTATTCCCTGGAGAAGTTACTTCTGTCACAGTATTCCCTGGAGAAGTTACTCCTGTCACACTATTCCCTGGAGAAGTTACTTCTGTCACAGTATCTAATTACCCTGAGAAGTTACTTCTGTCACAGTATTCCCTGGAGAAGTTACTTCTGTCAACAGTATTCCCTGGAGAAGTGTACTTCTGTCACAGTATTCCCTGGAGAAGTTACTTCTGTCAACATTCCTGAGAATACTTCTGTCACTATTCCTGGAGAAGTTACTTCTGTCACAGTATTCCCTGGAGAAGTTACTTCTGTCACACTATTCCCTGGAGAAGTTACTTCTGTCACAGTATTCCCTGGAGAAGTTACTTCTGTCACATATTCCCTGGAGAAGTTACTCTGTCACAGTATTCCCTGGAGAAGTTACTTCTGTCACATATTCCTGAGAAGTTACTTCTGTCACATATTCCCTGGAGAAGTTACTCTCATGATCCAACCTTCAACTATTCCCTGGAGAAGTTACTCCTGTCACATATTCCCTGGAGAAGTTACTTCTGTCACATATCCCTGAAGTTCTCCTGTCACAGATCCGAGTTACTTCTGTCACAGTATTCCCTGGAGAAGTGCTCCTGTCACAGTATTCCCTGGAGAAGTTACTTCTGTCACAGTATTCCCTGGAGAAGTTACTTCTGTGTCACAAAGTATTTCCCTGGAGAAGTTACTTCTGTCACAGTATTCCCTGGAGAAGTTACTTCTGTCACAGTATTCCCTAATTCCGTCCTCCCTGGAGAAGTTACTTCTGTCACAGTATTCCCTGGAGAAGTTACTTCTGTCACAGTATTCCCTGGAGAAGTTACTCTGTCACAGATTCCTGAAATTATCGTCCTATTCCGGAAAGTTACTTCACAGTATTCCGGAAAGTGCTCGTCACTATTCCTGGAAAGTTATTCTGTCACTATTCCTGAATTCTGTCACACTATTCCTGGAGAATTACTTCTGTCACAGTATTCCTGGAGAAGTTACTTGTGTCACAGTATTCCTGGAGAAGTTACTTCTGTCACAGTATTCCTGGAGAAGTTACTTCTGTCACAGCATTCCCTGAGAAGTTACTTCTGTCACAGCATTCCCTGGAGAAGTTATTCTGTCACAGCATTCCCTGGAAGTTACTTCTGTCACAGTATTCCCTGGAGAAGTGCTCTTCACATTATTCCCTGGAGAATTACTTCTGTCCACAGTATTCCTGAAAGTTATTCTGTCACAGTATTCCCTGAGAAGTTACTCTGTCACACTATTCCCTGGAGAAGTTACTTCTGTCACAGTATTCCCTGGAGAAGTTACTTCTGTCACACTATTCCTGGAGAAGTTACTCCTGTCACAGTATTCCCTGGAAGTTACTTCTGTCACAGTATTCCCTGGAGAAGTGCTCCTGTCACACTATTCCCTGGAGAAGTTACTTCTGTCACAGTATTCCCTGGAGAAGTTACTCCTGTCACACTATTCCCTTGAGAAGTGGCTCCTGTCACACTATTCCCTGGAGAAGTTACTCCTGTCACAGTATTCCCTGGAGAAGTGGCTCTTGTCACAGTATTCCCTGAGAAGTGGCTCCTGTCACAGTATTCCCTGGAGAAGTTACTTCTGTCACAGTATTCCCTGGAGAAGTTACTCTGTCACAGTATTCCCTGGAGAAGTTACTTCTGTCACAGTATTTCCTGGAGAAGTGGACTCTGTCACAGTATTCCCTGGAGAAGTTACTTCTGTCACAGTATTCCCTGGAGAAGTTACTTCTGTCACAGTATTCCTGGAGAAGTGGCTCCTGTCACACTATTCCCTGGTATAAAAAGGGAAATTGGCGCACATAGATGCCCTGATGAAGTGATAACTGAAATCACGAAACCGGTAGGCAAATTACCCATTAAACAAGTTTTATACATCACTCTGTTTGTCTTCACTGGAGGTCAGCGCGGTGGATACTATGAAACCAGCACTTTCTGTTAACCCTTTGGACACTATTCCCGGGGAAGTTTACTTCTGTCACAGTATTCCCTGGAAAAGTTACTTCTGTCACAGTATTCCCTGGAGAAGTTACTTCTGTCACAGTATTCCCTGGAGAAGTTACTTCTGTCACAGTATTCCCTGGGAAGTCCTATCACATTCCCTGGAGAAGTTACTTCTGTCACAGCATTCCCTGGAGAAGTTACTTCTGTCACAGTATTCCCTGGAGAAGTGGCTCCTATCCATTATTCCCTGGGGAAGTTACTTCTGTCACACTATTCCCTGGAGAAGTTACTCCTGTCACAGTATTCCCTGGAGAAGTTACTTCTGTCACACTATTCCCTGGAGAAGTTACTCCTGTCACAGTATTCCCTGGAGAAGTTACTTCTGTCACACTATTCCCTGGAGAAGTTACTTCTGTCACAGTATTCCCTGGAGAAGTTACTCCTGTCACAGTATTCCCTGGAGAAGTTACTCCTGTCACACTATTCCCTGGAGAAGTTGCTTCAGTCAGAGGCATGATGTTAAAGAAACGTTGTGCCAAGGTTTAAGCAAATGATCGCACATGGGGAAATAAGGAGCTGTTTATGATCTCTAGGGAGCACAGGGTTCAAGCACATGTGAGTGTCAGGGGGTCACCCCCTCCTCATCTACCTATCACTAGGGTCTCGCTTTACCTTGTTTCAGGTCTTCTCCCTCTCCTTTGTTCCCACACCCCAGGTGTCTCCCCAATCTGTTGTGACAATATGGCGACATATTTCACCAGCACAGGAACGTTTAGGGGGGCTCTATAGGGCCCAATTTCAAACTGTTAATTGAACACCAATCGACTGAGTTCAAGTCCTTCGGTGATTGCTTACACAATCTGAGGACTGATGGTTGTAGGATGATCCCTGATAGATCGTACTCCCCCATACAGGTCACCTTATCGGCAGCACATCTCTTCTTTACATCGGTGATGATGTGCTGCAGAGAACTATGGTTTTAGTTTTAGCTTAAATGATCCAATCCCCTGATGAATTAGCGATTTGCTCGATCGCGGAATGATTGACGACTTATTCACACCTAAGAACCTTTGTCTGGTCTGCTAGGATGTATACATGTGGACACGCCCTACACACATTGTATGTTACACACTACATGCTACACACTCAAATACTGTATATTACACACACACACCATGCTACACATACTATATATTATAATAATGCTATTAATAATAATCTTTATTTATATAGCGCCAACATATTCCTCAGCACTTTACAATTCAGAGATTCATATTCAAACAGCCATAAGTAACATAGTTATAGGATAATATTTGATTAAAGCAAAAATGATGACCCTGCTCATAAGAGCTTACAATCTACAATGAGGTGGGGGCGGGTGACACAAAGTACAGGGGCTTATTTACAATGATGGCCCAGCCATCTTGAAGAAATGGGGGATAGATAAAGGCTGCGTGAGTCATCACCAGACAATGTTGGTAGAGTTTTTGGGTTTGATGGAGAGTTATGTTCAGAGAGAGTGAATGGACATATATAAAAGACCTAGATTAGGAAACGAGAGAGGCCGCCCTAAAAAGATGTATTTTTAGGGAACAACTAAAACTATCTAAGTTGTGGCTAATCCTAATATCTTGGGGTAGAGCATTCCAGAGAATTGGTGCAGCTCGGGAGAAGTCTCGGAGGGGGGAGTGGGAGGTTCAGATTAGTGCAGATGTTAGTTGAAAGTCGCTTGCGAACGTAGAGAACGGGTAGGGCAATATACCAGCAGAAACATACTGTATATTACACAAATGGCATGTTACACACACTCCAAGCTACACATACTGAATGTTACACACATGCACTGTAGATTACACACACACTGAACATCACAGACATACACTGTAGATTAAACACTCATACACTGTACATTACACACACACACTGCACATTACACACACACACTGCACATTACACACATACACTGCACATTACATACACATACACTGCACATTACACACATACACTGCACATTACATACACATACACTGTAGATTAAACACTCATACACTGTACATTACATACACACACACTGCACATTACATACACATACACTGCACATTACACACACACACACTGCACATTACACACATACACGGCACATTACACACATACACTGCACATTACACACACTATACTTTTTCCTCCACACCGGACTGGACTATGTGAACACACATATATATATATACAGTATATATATTATCTATATACCACGGGATATAAGGACTCACCGTGGCCGGAGACTGGACCGGTACGGTGGTGTTCAGGATGGTGCACACTGTAATCTCCCCGGGGATATATAACGGGTCGGGTAGGAGAGTAAGAGACTTTATTTTACCAGGCAGAGTCTCAGCATCACAATTCGCCCACGAGAAACCATTAATCTGTAAAAACATCATAGAATTTTATTGTGAAATAATTGCATACTATACTCTTAATAATATCATGTCATCTCTCATCTGATTTCATGCTTGCTTGGATAATACTTTATGATTCCATGGTAACAGACGACAAACAGACCCTGTAGTCAGACCCATCTATCCTATTCTCCAGCAATTGTGCCATATCGGCAAAAATATTGACTATATGAGATCAATAAGGAAACAGATGGAGGTGAGCATGGCTGGATGATCAGACTACACGTGTTCTTTTGTAGTCTGTAACCATGGAAACACAAAGGCTTGTAATATATATTAATCCCAATTTTAAACAAGGTATGAGAAAGGTGCTGATCCTATTAGGCTGAAGGGATGGAAGGGAATACAGTACAGCTTAAAAGCTATTCCCAGACTCCAGTGGACTTTGTATCCCCAGCAAATCATACAGACCGCCGTGCGCTCTCATTGCCCGCCATTAGTGATCTGTGCGCAGGCGGATGCCTGCATACAGATCACACACTCTCGTCCGCACCAGGGGCGCGAGATGTTGCGTCCCTGGTGCGGGCGGGAGCGTGTGATTTGTGCTCAGGCATCCGCCTGCGCACAGATCACTAATGGCGGGCAATGAGAGTGCACGGCGGTCTGCAAGCATCTGCAGACCGCCGTGCGCTCCATTATAAACATAGGGGCCGCGGTCTGCATGCAGATACTTGCAGATGCCTCTGCAAAACGCTGCGGAGGCATCTGCAAGTCTGAAGGCAGCCTTAAAAGCTAGTCCCAGACTCCAGTGGACTTTGTATCCCCAGCAAATCATACATAATATGCTGATAAATGATCACTTACTAAGAAGGGAATACCCCTTTAAGGTTTTAAAGGGAACCTGTCATCACAGGAAGTACCATTATGGCTGTGTACATCCTTGTCCCGCAATAAAAATAATACCTTTTTTGTAGAGATCCGATAAGCCAGTCATGAGAAACGTAGTGTGGAAGCAATATGCAAATTAGGCTGGAACTGCACAGGGGGCGTGGCAATGAACTGAGACTTCGAAGTGCACTGTGCTCTTGCAGCCTAAATTGCATACGTCTTCTACACTAGATTTCTCATGACTGGCGCAACAGATCGCAACAAGAAAGGCCTCATTTTTATTGGGGAATAAGCACCTTCTCAGCCATACCGCTACTTCCATATGTAAAAACGTGATGTCAAGATTCCTTTAAGGAATACATTTTCCGCCAGATGTTGCAAAACTACAACACCCACCATGCCGAAGGCTGTGAATCAGCAAAGTATCCTATCAGGGCATGTTGGGAGCTGCAGCTTCGCACAAGATACAGAAGGATGACTTAAAGGGGTTGTGCCACGGACAATTGTACATTTTAATTATTAGATCGTACACTATAATTAAGTTCCAGAATTGGATGTGTTAAAAAAAAATTTCCTGTCCTGAGATATTCTTATAGATGTGCCCCTGTGTAATGTATATGTCCATCCATGCAGAAACAGGTGGGATATACCACAGATCCTGGGGAGGGGAGGAAGTAATGGAGTATAACAGACATTATGGCCAGATATAACCGAATACAAGAGTATACAGACATTACAGCCGAGGATCACAGAATATAAGAGTATACAGACATTACAGCCAGGGATCACAGAGTATAAGAGTATACAGACATTACAGCTGGGGATCACAGAATATAAGAGTATACTTATATTCTGATCCCCGGCTGTAATGTCTGTATACCCTTATTTTCGGTGATCCCCGGCTGTAATGTCTGTATACTCCTATATTCTGTGATCTCTGGCTGTAATATCTGTATACTCTTATATTCTGTGATCCCTGACTGTAATATCTCTATACTCTTATATTCTGTAATCCCCAGCTGTAATGTCTGTATACTCTTATATTCTGTGATCTCTGGCTGTAATATCTGTATACTCTTATATTCTGTGATCCCTGACTGTAATATCTCTATACTCTTATATTCTGTGATTCCCCGCTGTAATGTCTGTATACTCTTATATTCTATGATCCCCTGCTGTAATATCTGTATACTCTTATATTCTGTGATCCCCGGCTGTAATGTCTGTATACTCTTATATTCTGTGATCCCCAGCTGTAATGTCTGTATACTCTTATATTCTGTGATCCCTGGCTGTAATGTCTGTATACTCTTATATTCTGTGATCCCCGGCTGTAATGTCTGTATACTCTTATATTCTGTGATCCCTGGCTGTAATGTCTGTATACTCTTATATTCTGTGATCCCCAGCTGTATTGTCTGTATACTCTTATATTCTGTGATCCCTGGCTGTAATATCTGTATACTTTTATATTCTGTGATCCCCAGCTGTAATGTCTGTATACTCTTATATTCTGTGATCCCTGGCTGTAATGTCTGTATACTCTTATATTCTGTGATCCCCGGCTGTAATGTCTGTATACTCTTATATTCTGTGATCCCTGGCTGTAATGTCTGTATACTCTTATATTCTGTGATCCCCAGCTGTAATGTCTGTATACTCTTATACTCTGTGATCCCCGGCTGTAATGTCTGTATACTCTTATATTCTGTGATCCCTGGCTGTAATGTCTGTATACTCTTATATTCTGTGATCCCCGGCTGTAATGTCTGTATACTCTTATATTCTGTGATCCCTGGCTGTAATGTCTGTATACTCTTATATTCTGTGATCCCCGGCTGTAATGTCTGTATACTCTTATATTCTGTGATCCCTGGCTGTAATGTCTGTATACTCTTATATTCTGTGATCCCCAGCTGTAATGTCTGTATACTCTTATATTCTGTGATCCCCGGCTGTAATGTCTGTATACTCTTATATTCTGTGATCCCTGGCTGTAATGTCTGTATACTCTTATATTCTGTGATCCCCGGCTGTAATGTCTGTATACTCTTATATTCTGTGATCCCTGGCTGTAATGTCTGTATACTCTTATATTCTGTGATCCCCAGCTGTAATGTCTGTATACTCTTATACTCTGTGATCCCCGGCTGTAATGTCTGTATACTCTTATATTCTTGAAAAGAGCAGGTTGTCATTCTGGCTCTGCGGCTCTCGGGGACCGTATCCACAAGGATTTTGCTTCAACTTATAAAACAAATCTATTTAAAAGGTAATATAGTCTATAAAATATGTGAAAGTGACATTGTAATAATTTAGTCGGAGTGACAACTTACTGTCCTGATCCTCCATGGCAGGCGGTTGACCACTATTCCAGAAGCTGTCACCATTGGCACCACAGCAAGGCATGCGAGGACCATACACGTATATAGCTGAGCCATTGTGGAGGGACTCAGGGTCTTCACCTATAGATGCCGCCTGCCCTGCACAGTCTTTACATGAACTGACAGAAAGAGGAAATGCTGTATATTGTCCCTCCCCAGCCCTGAAGCTGAGAGGCAGCAAATCACATGATACAGCTGAATAGGCTGCCTTGTGTGACCAGCAGCATTATGGGAGACACAACCTGCAGTAGCAGGTGCTCTGCTGCCATCTGCTGTTAGAAAATTATTATAGCATGGATACAATTTTAGATTGTTTTTTCATTGCTACATTGTCATTACGAGTCAAAAGTTTTATTTGTCATTGACACGTTATATACAAAAGTATTGGGACCCAACACGTTACACCTACAGGATGTTATGCACTGATGGTAATGCACACTGGAAAATAGGGTCTATTTCTAAATTACTCCATCTGACCCAACCGGTTCCTGTACAGACTAAAGTTCCTAGCTGGACAGTCCCTGCACAGACTGGAATAACCTTAAGTGCAAAACTAGGAGATGACAACTCAGACCTGGCTGCCTAAAAGGCCGTTATCACATCCCCGCCAGAGTCTGCCCCATTTGTCCATAGGCACCGCCGTACTCACCCTGCAGGTGGTTCTATTGCTTAAGATATCAGAACCAAAATCTGTGGCCTGTGTATGGTCCCCCATCCACTAAGGTTAGAGTAGCTGGGACCTGTTGTACTTCACAGTCTGACAGAAGTGGAGGTGTGTGTGTGTGCTGTCCAGCTTAAGTCCAAAGCTTCAACCTATTGGAAAATTATCACACTCTACTAATACCTTCAGCTTTCTGCTGCAAGCTGCCAGAAATAGCTTTTGGTTTCCCTTACTAGTCTTCTGTATCAATAGAGTTTTCCTGTTCTACCCCAGCCTGTTTTTTTTTAGACGCTTGATGATTTTGTACCTTGCTGACATTTTGGTTTTGACCCAGCTCCCAGACTATTTCATTAGATCCTGTTTTTGCCCCTTTTCTGACCTCATAGCTTTGACTCTGCTTTCTCTGGACTTCTGCCCTTCCATAAAAATAGCCTCCTATTACCTAACAATGGGCCGGAGAAAGGAATAGGATAGATAGATGTGACAGCAAAGATAATAAACCTAGCTGGTTTCTATCTGACTAGCATAAATCCTTGACATTATGGTTGGAACTTCAAGCAGGATCCACATAGGAATATAGCCAGCAGAGAAGACCAGCAAAGGGAAGGTACAAGTAACCACAGTGTGATAGGGAATAACAAATGAAAACACCTGTTGACTGAATACAATGAAACAAAGGTTAAAAACGGTAATCAGCACTTGGACAGAGACTGACGCATGCTGTGGTTTGGCGGAGCACATGGTCGCCCAATCGAATCCTGAGACATAAAAGAGGAACTTTTATGATAACCCAGTTTGAATTCAGGTTGCCCCTATTGCAGATGTAACAACTACTGCTCATCTGGGAAGGATTTCTTCAATATTTTGGGGTTGGTCTGCAATTTTTTGCTTGTTCATCCAGAAGAGCATTTATGAGATGAGACACAGTTGTTGGAGGAGAGGCTCAGGCTCATAATATCCATACTAATGGATCACAAATGTGTTGTATGGGTTTGAGGTCTGGGTTCTGTATGGCTGTCATGTTCTTCCCAGACAAAGTCCCCTAACCATGTCTTTATGGACCTTGTGCACTGGGGCAAAGTCATGGGGAACAGAAAAAGGCCTTCCCCAAACTGTTCTTGTAACAAAGGCCTTCCGCAACATTAAAGGACCTCCTGGTGCAGTGGATTTTCTAAATCATTGAACAGTATACCGAGTGTGTGGATGACACCTTGGAATAGCAGATCCTTGGAGATGAAAAGATACCTTGATGCAGAGCTGAGTGTGCAGACGACACTGAAGAACAGCAGAGCTGAGACGACAGACAAGCACCTAGAAGTATGCAGACAGTACCCAGGAACAGCAGAGCTGAGTGTGCAGACAACACTGAAGAACAGCAGAGTTGAGACGACAGACAAGCACCTAGAAGTATGCAGACAGTACCCAGGAACAGCAGAGCTGAGTGTGCACACAACACTGAAGAACAGCAGAGCTGAGACGACAGACAAGCACCTAGAAGTATGCAGACAGTACCCAGGAACAGCAGAGCTGAGTGTGCACACAACACTGAAGAACAGCAGAGTTGAGACGACAGACAAGCACCTAGAAGTATGCAGACCCTGATGCTAAGGGCAAAAGGGGAGATGGTGACCCCTAGATAAACTAGCACTGGTACCTTGCTCCCCTAACGTCCCCATACAGTTTCCGCAACTGTTGCCACCAGGATACCTATTCCCTGACTGTCCCTGGACTACAACTAAATAATAAGGATCAGAGCAGGTGGACACTAGTCAGCCCGGCTACCAACTAAAGATAAACACAAGGGAAACAAACAAAGAGAGAAGGGAAGAAACACTTAGCTTGAAAAGATCCACACAGCAATTCAACAGAAACTCAAGGATACACTGCTGAGATGAGAAGCTTCCTCCAAACACCTGACAAGCTATCACCAGCAGTGCATTCTGGGAGACTAGGGGAATATATAGACAACTCAAGGTAAGGGATCAGCTGGGTCCTAGTGACCTCTAACTTTCACTAAAAGAGAAATGCCTTTTAAAGCAACAGAGACTTTTTTTTAGGATTTGGACTGTTTGGCGAAATGCTGGGACCTTCTGCGAGTGACCTCTACAGTCTCATCCTTGCCTCCTGACACACCTGTGACACCCAGATCTTGCTACTGGCCACATGGCCATGATTCCTATTTAATCGTACAGCAAAGAGTAGGGTTGGGTTCAGTTGTGATTCAGGTTACAGAGCAGGTTCTGTGTAAAGTAACACAGACCAAAAATTAGAGACCTGGGCAGGAGCCTAATGGACACTAGAAGCTAGACCCTGCACCCGGGGGTCCCACAGCGGTGCAGGTGTCAACGGACTTTGTACAGAACGGTACATACGTGAACCCGCTGTGCTCCAGAACTCCAGGTCTGTTAATTGTATTATTTTGAAAAATAAAAAGACTGCTGGTGTGAACTAATTCCTGGGTCCTTCCAGTTCTGTCTGTCCAAAGCCGCTGCCTCACAATATATTTATAATACACTTTGTTTTTTACTAGGTGCCATTGTTTGGAATAGTGCACCAAAAATCCTACCGTATACTACCAAGAGGGGACAAAATAGAATAAGGGTCTGTGGATCCATTTAGCATATGTATACAATACACAGAAATAAAATGTGCCAGTATCTTCACTGTCCTGCTACAGGAGCAATTCCATAGCTGTTAACTATAAGATAAGTCAGAAAATGACTGAAGATTGTTGTGAGCATGCTCTGTACCCTGTGCAGAGGTCTCTGAGCAGGGAGAAGGAGGAGAGCTGTCTTCAGTATCTAGCTTGATGGCATTCTCTGTGCCATGTGCAGAGGTCTCTGTGCAGGGAGAGGGAGTAGATCTGTCTTTACTATCTATTCTAATGGCATACTCAGTGCCATGTGCAGAGATGTCTCTGTGCAGGGAGGAGATCTGTCTTCACTATCTACCTTAATGGCATGCTCTGTGCCATGTGCAGAGGACTCTGTGCAGGAAGGGGGAGGAGAGCTGTCTTCAGTATCTAGCTTGATGGCATTCTCTGTGCCATGTGCAGAGGTCTCTGTGCAGGGAGAGGGAGTAGATCTGTCTTTACTATCTATTCTAATGGCATACTCTGTGCCATGTGCAGAGATGTCTCTGTGTAGGGAGGAGATCTGTCTTCACTATCTACCTTGATGGCATGCTCTCTGCCATGTGCAGAGGTCTCTGTGCAGGAAAGGGGAGGAGATCTCTTTCCATGTATCTTGATGGCATGCTCTGTGGCCTGTGCAGAGAGGGGGAGGAGATCTGTCTTCATCTACTTTAATGACATGCTCTGTGCCATGCGCAGAGGTCTCTGTGCATGGAGAGGGAGTAGGTGTGTCTACATCTACCTTGGTGGCATGCTCTGTGCCATGTGCCGAGGTATCTCTGTGTAGGGAGGAGATCTGTCTTCAGTATCTATCTTGATGGCATGCTCTGTGCCATGTGCAGAGGACTCTGTGCAGGAAAGGGGAGGAGATCTCTCTCCATCTATCTTGATGACATGCTCTGTGGCCTGTGCAGAGAGGGGGAGGAGATCTCTCTCCATCTATCTTGATGGCATGCTCTGAACCATGTGCAGAGGTCTCTGTGCAGAGTAGGGGGAGGAGATATGTCTTCATCTATCTTGATGGCATGCTCTGTGCCCTGTGCAGAGGTCTCTGTGCAGAGAGGGGGAGGAGATCTGTCTTCATCTATTTTGATGGCATGATCTTGTTATCTGCATCCAGCTTTATATCTGAGGCATTACCTTTCATTATACATCTGATTAGAGCGTCATTATATAGATACAATACACAGAAAACTTATTTAAGTAGGTTTATTGGCCATGATTGAACATTGATCAAAAGCAGATGGATTTGTATATTCTGGTACATAAATACAGCCTGGATTTTCGCCTGAACATCAATCTGGAGCTTGAGGAAAAGCAATTTGAAGACTAGTAAAGTTTTAATATTTTTATTTTCCAAGGTCAGAAATTTCTCCAACTCGTTTTCACAATTCTTAGTAATTATAACATTCTTATGAGATAGAAATACCCATTTAGTAGCTGCATTAAATAGCAGAATAGGGAACTGAGAGTGCAGGATTGGAACACTTCTGTATGGAACCATGAAGGATGATGTTCAGGTGTCACAGATCATATACCGTATATCGCTATAATGGCATGTCCGCACAGATCATATACCGTATATCGCTATAATGGCATGTCCGCACAGATCATATACCGTATATCGCTATAATGGCATGTCCGCACAGATCATATACCGTATATCGCTATAATGGCATGTCCGCATAGATGATATACCGTATATCGCTATAATGGCATGTCCGCACAGATATAGCAGAGCTGAACTTGTCTTTTAACAGTTACCACAAAGTGAACGACAAACTCAGCTCTGCTACATGGGTACATGAACACACTTGTCATTATGTATATTTCCACTAGGAATGAGGCTGCTGGTGACATCACTGGGATGGAGGGAAATTATTTTGGAAGTAGAATTGGCACAGATGGCTGCTGGCTCTTCTCCTTACCACCACCAGGAGGAGGTAGATGCCAGAGTGAAGGTAAATTTGGCGCATCCGATCTCCTTATTCTGGTGGGTCAGGATTCCAGTGACTCGGTAGCTCCCGTCAGCCATCCAGGATGGGAGGGACAAATTTGGGATCTTGAAACTGGTAGTAGGGAGAGCGTAGGATCCCTAGAAATGGAGCAAGGTAGAATGATTATCAATGCGGATAAATTGTGGCATGCCCCCAACTGTCCTATTTGTGCAAACTGTGAGGGGGGCGATCAGTCTAATAGACAATGAATAGAGCATGTGACCACGTCTCTACTCGTCTGGGGGAAGCCAGAGACCGCTTTTTGGAATTGGTGTAGGTGCAAGTAATTAGCAAGTCATCACGTTACTTGTTGATGGTTGATAGACTGTTCTGGTAAACCAAACCTCTTAATAAGAATTTACCACCAGAATTTTGCTTACTGATAGCAGCATGATATAGGAGCAGAGACCCTGATTCCAATGATATATCACTTACTGGGATGCTTGCTATTTCATCTGCTGTGTACCTGCCCGTTCCCTGAATGCTAAGCATTGTATAACCGTGCTCACACCACTGATAAACTGCTTTCTGCATACTCTGTGCATAGGCAGAAAGCTGCCAATCAGTGGTGGGGTGGGTTCATACAGAGCTTATGAATAGGGATGAGCGAATAGTAACATTCAAGGTTTGTATTGGACACCTAGTGTCCAATGCCGAACCCCGAACATGGACTTTTAATTGTCTGTCCTTGTTACTGTTCATGTTTGGCACCCAAATAAAGCTTGCTGAAAGGCGTATTAAACCACATGCATATTCACTGCTTCTCCCACCCACTCTCTGTACCAGCATCTGTGATTGTTTGCAGTCAGTCTGCTATACACGCCCCCACCCTCTGTGACGGTATCTGTGAATGGTTGCAGTCAGTCTGCTATACATGTGTCACTGTGATGCATATTTCAGTGCTGAGCAGCCCGCCCGGTCTAATAGGAGGCGTCACCAATAGGCTGCTCAGACACTATGTAACACCTGAGTGTGGCAGGGGCCTAATGGTGTCCATGTGTCTGCATTCACCACCAGCCTCTCCCTGCATACGTGGCTGGTCGCTGGTTGCTACAAACCGCCCCCATGTTATAGGTTGCAGGGGTCTGTGTACCGGTGTCTAGACGCATGTGCTACCTCCTGGGGGAATCTGCAGCCACCTGCTAGATGCAAGGGGTAAAAAAAGCGACCATTTTTGGTCATTCTGCTATACATGCCCACACACTCTGTACCAGCATCTGTGATTGGTTGCAGTCAGTCTGCTATACACGCCCCCACCCTCTGTGCCTGTATCTGTGAATGGTTGCAGTCAGTCTGCTATACATGCCCACACCCTCTGTACCAGCATCTGTGATTGGTTGCAGTCAGTCTGCTATACACGCCCCCACCCTCTGTGCTGGGGTCTGTGATTGGTTGCAGTCACTCTGCTATACACGCCCCCACCCTCTGTGCCGATGTCTGTGATTGGTTGCCGTCAGTCTGCTATACACTCCCCCACCCTCTGTGTCGGCATCTGTGATTAGTTGCAGTCAGTCTGCTATACACGCCCCCACCCTCTGTGATGGGGTCTGTGATTGGTTGCAGTCAGTCTTCTATACACGCCCCCACCCTCTGTGTCGGCATCTGTAATTGGTTGCAGTCAGTCTGCTATACAAGCCCCCACCTGCTGTGGTGGCATCTGTGATTGGCTGCAGTCATTCTGCTGTATTCCTTCAATCCACACACTAGCTGTCTAATACACCCGAGGATGACAGCTGGAAGTGTCGTGTAAAAATAAATACATTATTTTTAAAAATGACGTGGGGTCCCCCCCTTTTTTGCTAACCAGTCAAGGTAAAACCGTCTGGCAGGAAGGCAGAGGTTTTACTAGTCCTCTAGTGATTTTATCAAAACTAAGCAGCCCAGTAAGTAAAACAGCACTAGAATTAGAATCTCTCTCCTGAATATGCTGCTCTCAGATATTCTTGAAAAAATATAGCAATTATTAGAATGTGGAGCTCTATAACCCCGCCCACACCACTGATTGGCAGCCTATATACAGTGTACACAGAAAGCTGCCAATCAGTGGTGGGGGTGGGGTTATACAGAGCTCATGAATAAGCTGGACTACCTGACAGCAGGCCAAGTAGTCATGTAATTATCATCTCCCGCTGATTAATGAGTGATTATATCAAAATTACACTAAACAGCCCAGAAAGTGACACATCATTGTAATCAGGATCTCTACATCAGGCTGCTCTCAGATTAGGTGTCAAAAACCAGATGACAGATTTCCTTTAAGCTGATAACTTTTCTGTATGTAAAGATCAATGCCTGCTATCAGCTGTGCCGCCTAATTCTGTTCAGGTTTTCAGTAAAAACAAATTTGGTTGTATAACTATAGCGCCTCCTTTCTTGGAGAGTAAGACTGCTTAGTGGCACTCGAAACAACGTCGGACTGGGTCAATGGTCGACCATGTACATTTTTCCTTTTGTATTGCACTATATTTTCTTTGTGAAAAAGAAAAGGAAAATCTAGTCCTGTATAGGACGGACTCTAATTTTGTTCTATTATCCTTGATGTGAGGCAAGGTGAGGCCCGATGTCTGAGCCCAGGTGGGTGAGCTGGAATCAAGTTTACTACTATTTTTGGAGGACTTGCTTATTAATTGCTCTTTGTTGGAAATGTTTAGTGAAACAACTCCATTCCTGACATGAGTGTTTGTTGCTAGGTTTGTATGCTGTTAATAAAGTTAGAACAAAAAAACACAGAAGGTCACACAGGAAAAAACAAGTGACTGTATTCAGATTCATGTGAAGCTGCTTGCAGATGCGAGAGACACACAGAAATGATTTATTTCTGATCAAATTAAGTTTATTTCTTGTTCCTGATCATTCCCTGAATAACCAACCATTATTGTTAAACGCTTGTAAGTATCGTGCGTAATCCGCTGGCCAACACTCTGTGCATTGGTGAGGTTAAAAAAAAAGCAATTCTGACATTTATTTAACATTTTTTTATAACCTTCAGTGGGACTTTCAATGTCTGATTTCTGTATTGACAGGATAGATACTTACAGCTTTGAAGGGGCAGTGGCAGGGGAGCCGTAGGTTGCCAGTGGTCTCGGGCATTGCTGTCCTGGCATTGAAGAAGGCGTCCAGCAAATTGCAGACTACATGATAGGTACAGCTGCCGAATTCATTACACAGGGAACAGTCAACCACATCGACCCAGAGTCCTCTTCCAAGCGGAGATTTTGATCAGATATAGATAGAAATATGACAATTCTGTGTAATTCAGTACCATAACACGTACAGGAGATGACATATTTCAGGATGGCCTGTGTTTGGACAAGATGACTCTCCATAAGGGTAAAAAAGATGGGACATGTTGGATTTTAATATGCCCAATTCTTTGTTCTCATGGAAGAAAAGCAGCTGCCAGAAAGATCTGCGGGGACTTATTCTCATCTCTCGATCAAAAACATCTGACCACACCAAATATGTGTATGGGGAAACTGAGAGGAACACCTAAAAGCCAAAATATTTGGACAGTTTCAATCTCTCATTTGATAACAAAGATCAATTTATCCATATACTGTACGAACCTGTGGGTGAACACTTTAGATTAGGCAAGTGAGTATTTTTAGTCTTTGGTCACTGTTGGAGGATTGTATTCATCCCATTTGATAGATATGGTGGGAAGGTGGCCACAGCAAAGAGCTAAAAGGTGGAGAGGTGGCTTCAACATTGGAGAGTGGTCACAACGATGGGCTACATGGTAAGAAGGTGACCAAAATGGGCTGTACACTGAGAAGGTGGATACAACAATGTACTACATGGTGAGAAGGTGGATACAACAATGGACTACATGGTGAGAAGGTGGATACAACAATGGACTACACAGTGGGAAGGTGGCCACTACAATGGACTACATGGTGGGAAGGTGGCCACAACAATGGACTACATGGTGGGATGGTGGCCACAACAATGGACTACATGGTGGGAAGGTGGACACAACAATGGACTACATGGTGGGAAGGTGGCCACAACAATGGACTACATGGTGGGAAGGTGGCCACACCAATGGACTACATGGTGGGAAGGTGGCCACAACAATGGACTACATGGTGGGATGGTGGCCACAACAATGGACTACATGGTGGGAAGGTGGCCACAACAATGGACTACATGGTGGGAAGGTGGCCACACCAATAGACTACATGGTGGGAAGGTGGCCACAACAATGGACTACATGGTGGGATGGTGGCCACAACAATGGACTACATGGTGGGAAGGTGGCCACAACAATGGACTACATGGTGGGAAAGTGGCCACAACAATGGACTAATTGGTGGGAAGGTGGCCACAACAATGGACTACATGGTGGGAAGGTGGCCACAACAATGGACTAATTCTTGGGAAGGTGGCCATAACAATTGTCTACATGGTGAGAAGGTGGCCACAACAATGTACTATATGGTGGGAAGGTGGTCACAACAATGGACTACATGGTGGGAAGGTGGCCACACCAATAGACTACATGGTGGGAAGGTGGCCACAACAATGGACTACATGGTGGGATGGTGGCCACAACAATGGACTACATGGTGGGAAGGTGGCCACAACAATGGACTACATGGTGGGAAGGTGGCCACAACAATGGACTACATGGTGGGATGGTGGCCACAACAATGGACTACATGGTGGGAAGGTGGCCACAACAATGGACTACATGGTGGGAAGGTGGCCACAACAATGGACTAATTGGTGGGAAGGTGGCCATAACAATTGTCTACATGGTGAGAAGGTGGGCACAACAATTTACTACATGGTGTGGCGGTGGCCACAACAATTGTCTACATGGTGAGAAGGTGGGCACAACAATGTACTACATGGTGTGGCGGTGGCCACAACAATTGTCTACATGGTGAGAAGGTGGCTATAACAATTGGCAACATGGTGAGAAGGTGGCCACAACAATGGACTACATGGTGGAAAGGTGGCTATAACAATTGGCAACATGGTGGAAAGGTGGCCACAACAATGAGCTACATGGTGAGAAGGTGGCCAAAACAATGGACTACATAGTGGGACGACAGTCACAGCAATGGACTACACAGTGAGAGGGTGGCCACATCAAAGGGTTATATGGTGGCAAGATGACTAAAACAATGGGTTACATGGTGGGAAGGTATCCAAAACATGGGCTGCATTGTGCTAAAATGGCTACAACAATGGGCTAGGGATGAGATGAAGGCCATAACTATCTACTACATGGTGACTCTCCATAAGGGTAAAAAAGATGGGACATGTTGGATTTTAATATGCCCAATTCTTTGTTCTCATGGAAGAAAAGCAGCTGCCAGAAAGATCTGCGGGGACTTATTCTCATCTCTCGATCAAAAACATCTGACCACACCAAATATGTGTATGGGGAAACTGAGAGGAACACCTAAAAGCCAAAATATTTGGACAGTTTCAATCTCTCATTTGATAACAAAGATCAATTTATCCATATACTGTACGAACCTGTGGGTGAACACTTTAGATTAGGCAAGTGAGTATTTTTAGTCTTTGGTCACTGTTGGAGGATTGTATTCATCCCATTTGATAGATATGGTGGGAAGGTGGCCACAGCAAAGAGCTAAAAGGTGGAGAGGTGGCTTCAACATTGGAGAGTGGTCACAACGATGGGCTACATGGTAAGAAGGTGTGACCAAAATGGGCTGTACACACTGAGAAAGGTGGATACAACAATGTACTACATTGGTGATGAAACAAGGTAATGGTGGGATGACAACAATGGACTACATGGTGAGAAGGTGGATACAATGAATGGACAACACAGTTGGGAAGGTGGCCACTACAATGGACTACATGGTGGGAAGGTGGCCACAACAATGGACTACATGGTGGGATGGTGGCCACAACAAGGGGAATGGACTACAACTGTGGGAAGTGTGGACACAACAATGGACTACATGGTGGGAAGGTGGCCACAACAATGGACTACAATCGTGGGAAGGTGGCCACAACCAATGGACTACATGGTGGGAAGGTGGCCACAACAATGGACTACATGGTGGGAATGGTGGCCACAAACAATGGACTACATGGTGGGAAGGTGGCCACAACAATGGACTACATGGTGGGAAGGTGGCCACACAATAGACTACATGGTGGGAAGGTGGCCACAACAATGGACTACATGGTGGGAATGGTGGCCACAACAATGGACTACATGGTGGGAAGGTGGCCACAACAATGGACTACATGGTGGGAAGTGGCCACAACAATGGACTAATTGGTGGGAAGGTGGCCACAACAATGGACTACATGGTGGGAAGGTGGCCACAACAATGGACTACATCTTGGGAAGGTGGCCATAACAATTGTCTACATGGTGAGAAGGTGGCCACAACAATGGTACTACATGGTGGGAAGGTGGTCAAACAATTGGCACATGGTGAAAGGTGGCCACAACAATGGACTACATGGTGGAAGGTGGCACTAACAATTGCATACATGGTGGGAAAGGTGGCCACAACAATGGACTACATGGTGAGAAGTGGCCAAACAATGGACTACATAGTGGGACGACAGTCACAGCAATGGACTACAAGTGGAGAGGGTGGCCACATCAAAGGGTTATGGTGGGCAAGATGCACTAAAACAATGGTTACATGGTGGGAAGGTATCCAAAATGGGCTCATGTGCTAAAATGGCTACATACAATGGCTAGGGATGAGTGAAGGCCATAACTATCTACTACATGGTGACCTCATAATGGGCTAAAACAAGTATGGACATGTTGGATTTAATATGCCCAATTCTTTGTTCTCATGGAAGAAAAGCAGCTGCACGAACAGATCTGCGGGGACTTATTCTCATCTCTCGATCAAACATCGGACCACACCAAATATGTGTATGGGGAAACTGAGAGGAACACCTAAAAAGCCAAAATATTTGGACAGTTTCAATCTCTCATTTGATAACAAAGATCAATTTATCCATATACTGTACGAACCTGTGGGTGAACACTTTAGATTAGGCAAGTGAGTATTTTTAGTCTTTGGTCACTGTTGGAGGATTGTATTCATCCCATTTGATAGATATGGTGGGAAGGTGGCCACAGCAAAGAGCTAAAAGGTGGAGAGGTGGCTTCAACATTGGAGAGTGGTCACAACGATGGGCTACATGGTAAGAAGGTGACCAAAATGGGCTGTACACTGAGAAGGTGGATACAACAATGTACTACATGGTGAGAAGGTGGATACAACAATGGACTACATGGTGAGAAGGTGGATACAACAATGGACTACACAGTGGGAAGGTGGCCACTACAATGGACTACATGGTGGGAAGGTGGCCACAACAATGGACTACATGGTGGGATGGTGGCCACAACAATGGACTACATGGTGGGAAGGTGGACACAACAATGGACTACATGGTGGGAAGGTGGCCACAACAATGGACTACATCGTGGGAAGGTGGCCACACCAATGGACTACATGGTGGGAAGGTGGCCACAACAATGGACTACATGGTGGGATGGTGGCCACAACAATGGACTACATGGTGGGAAGGTGGCCACAACAATGGACTACATGGTGGGAAGGTGGCCACAACCAATAGACTACATGGTGGGAAGGTGGCCACAACAATGGACTACATGGTGGGAATGGTGGCCACAACAATGGACTACATGGTGGGAAGGTGGCCACAACAATGGACTACATGGTGGGAAAGTGGCCACAACAATGACTAATGTGTGGAAGGTGGCCACAACAATTGTCTACATGGTGAGAAGGTGGCTATAACAATTGGCAACATGGTGAGAAGGTGGCCACAACAATGGACTACATGGTGGAAAGGTGGCTATAACAATTGGCAACATGGTGGAAAGGTGGCCACAACAATGAGCTACATGGTGAGAAGGTGGCCAAAACAATGGACTACATAGTGGGACGACAGTCACAGCAATGGACTACACAGTGAGAGGGTGGCCACATCAAAGGGTTATATGGTGGCAAGATGACTAAAACAATGGGTTACATGGTGGGAAGGTATCCAAAACATGGGCTGCATTGTGCTAAAATGGCTACAACAATGGGCTAGGGATGAGATGAAGGCCATAACTATCTACTACATGGTGACTCTCCATAAGGGTAAAAAAGATGGACATGTTGGATTTTAATATGCCCAATTCTTTGTTCTCATGGAAGAAAAGCAGCTGCCAGAAAGATCTGCGGGGGCTTATTCTCATCTCTCGATCAAAAACATCTGACCACACCAAATATGTGTATGGGGAAACTGAGAGGAACACCTAAAAGCCAAAATATTTGGACAGTTTCAATCTCTATTTGATAACAAAGATCAATTTATCCATATACTGTACGAACCTGTGGGTGAACACTTTAGATTAGGCAAGTGAGTATTTTTAGTCTTTGGTCACTGTTGGAGGATTGTATTCATCCCATTTGATAGATATGGTGGGAAGGTGGCCACAGCAAAGAGCTAAAAGGTGGAGAGGTGGCTTCAACATTGGAGAGTGGTCACAACGATGGGCTACATGGTAAGAAGGTGACCAAAATGGGCTGTACACTGAGAAGGTGGATACAACAATGTACTACATGGTGAGAAGGTGGATACAACAATGGACTACATGGTGAGAAGGTGGATACAACAATGGACTACACAGTGGGAAGGTGGCCACTACAATGGACTACATGGTGGGAAGGTGGCCACAACAATGGACTACATGGTGGGATGGTGGCCACAACAATGGACTACATGGTGGGAAGGTGGACACAACAATGGACTACATGGTGGGAAGGTGGCCACAACAATGGACTACATCGTGGGAAGGTGGCCACACCAATGGACTACATGGTGGGAAGGTGGCCACAACAATGGACTACATGGTGGGATGGTGGCCACAACAATGGACTACATGGTGGGAAGGTGGCCACAACAATGGACTACATGGTGGGATGGTGGCCACAACAATGGACTACATGGTGGGAAGGTGGCCACAACAATGGACTACATGGTGGGAAGGTGGCCACAACAATGGACTAATTGGTGGGAAGGTGGCCATAACAATTGTCTACATGGTGAGAAGGTGGGCACAACAATGTACTACATGGTGTGGCGGTGGCCACAACAATTGTCTACATGGTGAGAAGGTGGCTATAACAATTGGCAACATGGTGAGAAGGTGGCCACAACAATGGACTACATGGTGGAAAGGTGGCTATAACAATTGGCAACATGGTGGAAAGGTGGCAACAACAATGAGCTACATGGTGAAAGGTGGCCAAAACAATGGACTACATAGTGGGACGACAGTCACAGCAATGGACTACACAGTGAGAGGGTGGCCACATCAAAGGGTTATATGGTGGCAAGATGACTAAAACAATGGGTTACATGGTGGGAAGGTATCCAAAACATGGGCTGCATTGTGCTAAAATGGCTACAACAATGGACTACATGGTGGGAAGGTGGCCACACCAATAGACTACATGGTGGGAAGGTGGCCACAACAATGGACTACATGGTGGGATGGTGGCCACAACAATGGACTACATGGTGGGAAGGTGGCCACAACAATGGACTACATGGTGGGAAGGTGGCCACAACAATGGACTACATGGTGGGATGGTGGCCACAACAATGGACTACATGGTGGGAAGGTGGCCACAACAATGGACTACATGGTGGGAAGGTGGCCACAACAATGGACTAATTGGTGGGAAGGTGGCCATAACAATTGTCTACATGGTGAGAAGGTGGGCACAACAATGTACTACATGGTGTGGCGGTGGCCACAACAATTGTCTACATGGTGAGAAGGTGGGCACAACAATGTACTACATGGTGTGGCGGTGGCCACAACAATTGTCTACATGGTGAGAAGGTGGCTATAACAATTGGCAACATGGTGAGAAGGTGGCCACAACAATGGACTACATGGTGGAAAGGTGGCTATAACAATTGGCAACATGGTGGAAAGGTGGCCACAACAATGAGCTACATGGTGAGAAGGTGGCCAAAACAATGGACTACATAGTGGGACGACAGTCACAGCAATGGACTACACAGTGAGAGGGTGGCCACATCAAAGGGTTATATGGTGGCAAGATGACTAAAACAATGGGTTACATGGTGGGAAGGTATCCAAAACATGGGCTGCATTGTGCTAAAATGGCTACAACAATGGGCTAGGGATGAGATGAAGGCCATAACTATCTACTACATGGTGACTCTCCATAAGGGTAAAAAAGATGGGACATGTTGGATTTTAATATGCCCAATTCTTTGTTCTCATGGAAGAAAAGCAGCTGCCAGAAAGATCTGCGGGGACTTATTCTCATCTCTCGATCAAAAACATCTGACCACACCAAATATGTGTATGGGGAAACTGAGAGGAACACCTAAAAGCCAAAATATTTGGACAGTTTTTAATCTCTCATTTGATAACAAAGATCAATTTATCCATATACTGTACGAACCTGTGGGTGAACACTTTAGATTAGGCAAGTGAGTATTTTTAGTCTTTGGTCACTGTTGGAGGATTGTATTCATCCCATTTGATAGATATGGTGGGAAGGTGGCCACAGCAAAGAGCTAAAAGGTGGAGAGGTGGCTTCAACATTGGAGAGTGGTCACAACGATGGGCTACATGGTAAGAAGGTGACCAAAATGGGCTGTACACTGAGAAGGTGGATACAACAATGTACTACATGGTGAGAAGGTGGATACAACAATGGACTACATGGTGAGAAGGTGGATACAACAATGGACTACACAGTGGGAAGGTGGCCACTACAATGGACTACATGGTGGGAAGGTGGCCACAACAATGGACTACATGGTGGGATGGTGGCCACAACAATGGACTACATGGTGGGAAGGTGGACACAACAATGGACTACATGGTGGGAAGGTGGCCACAACAATGGACTACATCGTGGGAAGGTGGCCACACCAATGGACTACATGGTGGGAAGGTGGCCACAACAATGGACTACATGGTGGGATGGTGGCCACAACAATGGACTACATGGTGGGAAGGTGGCCACAACAATGGACTACATGGTGGGATGGTGGCCACAACAATGGACTACATGGTGGGAAGGTGGCCACAACAATGGACTACATGGTGGGAAGGTGGCCACAACAATGGACTAATTGGTGGGAAGGTGGCCATAACAATTGTCTACATGGTGAGAAGGTGGGCACAACAATGTACTACATGGTGTGGCGGTGGCCACAACAATTGTCTACATGGTGAGAAGGTGGCTATAACAATTGGCAACATGGTGAGAAGGTGGCCACAACAATGGACTACATGGTGGAAAGGTGGCTATAACAATTGGCAACATGGTGGAAAGGTGGCAACAACAATGAGCTACATGGTGAGAAGGTGGCCAAAACAATGGACTACATAGTGGGACGACAGTCACAGCAATGGACTACACAGTGAGAGGGTGGCCACATCAAAGGGTTATATGGTGGCAAGATGACTAAAACAATGGGTTACATGGTGGGAAGGTATCCAAAACATGGGCTGCATTGTGCTAAAATGGCTACAACAATGGGCTAGGGATGAGATGAAGGCCATAACTATCTACTACATGGTGAGAAGGAGGCTACAACAATGGGCTACATGGTGGAAAGGTGGTCACAACTATATGGTTTCAAGATGGTCAAAACAATGGGTTACGTGGTGGGAAGGTGGCCAACACAATGGGCTATATTGAGGTTAAAATGGCTACAACAATAGGCTGCATGATGGAAAGTGGCTACAACAATGGACTACGTGGTGAAATAGAGGACACAACAATGGCTTACATGGTGGGCAGGTGACCACAACAATGGGCTTGTGGTGATAGAAAGCCTCATGACTTGGTATGAAGTGTTGAAGATGTTACCTCACCTGAAGGGGAGAACTTAGAGGAACATCAGTGTTCAGGACCACAGAGACGGTCACATCTCCAGGGATAGACACGGGGTCAGGGCTAATAGAGAGGCTTTTGATCGTACCGGGGAGCTTTCCCGAATCACAGTTTTCCCATGTTATGCTCTTCACTTGCTGAGGGAAACACAAACATGTACAATTAGGACATTATTAGTAATGATTGTTCTCTATAAATCCAATATATCTAACACTCACTGTTATATTACATTTTCAGGATGGGATGGGGTCCCGAGGTCAGACCCCCAATTATCAATAAAGGACTATTCCTACATGTTTATGGTGAGAGGGCAAGTGACATCACATTTACTGATACCGGTGCGCAAATGGCAAGTATCAGCAAGGTAATGTCACCTGCCTGCTCACTCTCACTATGGAGGTAAGCAGAGCAGGACGAGCCCTTTAAAGGGAATCTGTCAGCAGGTTTTTGCTATGTCATTTGAGAGCAGTATGTTGTATGCAAATTTAATGAATCCACCTATATTTAACTGAGATTACCCAATGCAGCAGTTCAGTCGCAATTAAAGCACTTAGTTTCAGGCATGTAGCAGAGTTGAGGCTCTCAATAGAGATTGTGCATTCACAGTGAGGTGTCAATCACAGCAGGGGGTGTGTCAGACCGCTGGTGTATGACATTGTAGTCCTGTAATGGTAATCACCTTGTGATAAAGCCTTTAGTTTATTAACCAATAGCACACACTGATAAGAGAGACATAGTTGATATTTGTTATTTAGCCTCTGCATCATGATGTCCTCAGCTTTCATAACAAAAATCTGCTGACAGATTCCCTTTAAGCAATACTATATAAAAACAATCTAACATCACACACAGAAAATAAATTACCCCAATAATCTAAAATTTAAATTGTGACTTTAGTACACTCCCTTTTTAAGGCTGAGTTTAGAGAGCAATTTTGGCCTGGACACAGGCTGCGAGACTAAAGATGGCTGTATGCTGCTGCCACATCATAGCACTATGCAAGTGAACGGGGCTGCACTGCAACCCGTAGGGTATGACAACTATGGTTCAGATTTATGCAATTTCCTTTCGCTAACATTGTCTCGCGATATAGCAGCGGGATCCATCGATCTTTGGCTACGCGACTTGCGTCCAGCCTAAAATAGCTTTGTAGCCCTGGCTTAACCCCCCTAGTGACCAATAGTACTCCCTTGGCTGTGTCCCTTCCTCTGATGCAAGCTCATGTGCTGAGCTCACATCATCCCGCACATGTCAGCGATCCAATCCGTGCTGTTAACCCTTTGGATCACTCTGTCAATCACTGACAGCGCAATTTAAATCAGACCATACCCCGCTGGCATCGGTGGTCCAGTGATGGGTTACCTTGACAGCCGAGGTCTTGTGATGACCCTGGATGCTGTCTGAATTCACTTCCTGTGGATGCCTGGGGAGCGCCAGCAGAAAGTGATCATTTCTCCTGTTCAGAGTCGTGCAGCAGCTCATCTGTGCACAGGAGAAGTGATCGGACAATAGAGTGCTGAGGCCCTCTAGGGGGGAGAAGAAAAAAAATATAAAAGTTCAAAGCACCCCCCCATGTTTGGTATCTACAAACTCGTACCAACCCGAGGCATCATACAGTCACATTAGTTTTACCATATACTGAATGAGGTGAATAAAAAAACCAAAAAAACATTGTGCTGGAATTTTTTTCCTGTTTTACTGTACACAATAAACGATGTTATTCAAAAGTACATCTTGTCCCGCAAAAAAACAAGCCGTCATAGGTCTGACGGAAAAACAGAATAATTATGGCTCTTGGAAGAAAAGAAAAGTAAGGGAACATCAAAACAGAAAATGCAAAATCCCCCAGAAGATTGTAGGAAGACATAAGGTTTCTCCTTGTGGAGAGCGACTTGTTAATGACTGCCCAGCTTACATAGGACTGCAGAATTTGAATGAATGAATGAATCAATCAATCAATTTTCCTAAATGAAGTCGTCGTTATATATGTGCAAACATATAGGTGCAGCATGAAAGGAGCAAAAATGAATATATCTAGACATAAATGACATATAAAGACATATAATGGGACATGCACAGATGGATGGCTTATACCTTGTATGAGAGGGATGGATGTAAGTGATGCAGAATGTACCGATCCCCCCATTACGTCATCTCTTACCGTAGCGAGCCTCCACCATGGGATTATCATCATACTCTCAGATAGACGTCCTAATGCCGCAAAGGCAACCAGAGCCCAGAGCACAGGCTTTGCCATATTTTCTATATATTGAAGCAGCGATCAGTCCCAGTGCTCTGCAGTCTGATCCTACATCTGATTACAGCACACACTGCAGAGATGACCATTAATGGCCGATATGAGATGAAAAATAACAAATAACTATCATATTGTACAATGCCTTGGATCCTGCACCTCCCCCTCCCGGTGCAGACCCGCCAGATGTGTCACCTTTATAGTGATGCACTCAGATCTGCCGCCCTCTAGTGGTAAACAAGGAGATTTTTTTTTATTTTTCCTCTTTCGTATTTAATTTTACTTCTTCCAATGACCATAAGTTTCTTTTGCCATCGACATCAGGGGCGTAACTACAACAGGTGCAGGGGGTTGCAATCACACCTGGGCCCTGGAGTCTAGGGGCCCCAAAAATCCCTGCTATCAAAGATTTGCAAATATTGGGGGCCCCATAGGAGCTTTCGCATTGTGGACTATGAGCTTCAAGTTACCTCATTGTCTATGCGACCTTGTTTTATACTAAATTACGGTAATAGTTGTTTTGAATGCTATCATCCATTTTATCATATAATGCCTGAAAAAACAGGAAAATAGAATCCAAGTGGGCTGAAATGATGGAAAAAAACATTAGGGTTAGGGTTAGGGTTTCTCTTTTTGGATATTTCAAAGGTTTTTATGATGTCTTTTTCTTTTTTTACTGTGGGTTTTTGATATTTGTTTTTACTACATTAATTAATTAAAGGTTTATAAGTAAAAATGATGGCAAATGCTGGCTCAGGAAAAAGCTTGGGCGTCTTCCAGGCGTCTTTTGTGTTTTCCCATTGACTTATATTGTAAAGTACAGAGAGTCTTCCAAGCAGAAAACACCAGACGGGTCACTTCTATTAACCTGGATATAAGGGGTGGAGGAGAAATCTGTGCTGTGCTTATTTGGCGTCCGGTTTGCTGGTTTTCCTGGAGGATCCGGTTTTGTCCAATCGGACACAAAACCGGAATCTGCATCATTTTTTGTGTCCGATGCATAAATCGGACCAAACCAGATCCTCCCGCATCCGGCGCCTATAGCATGGGAGTCTATGGGCACCAGATCCGGAAGAAAATCCTGCCGGTTCCCGGATGCTTGGTGCTTTTAACAGTCAGCACCTGGAGAGCTCCCCGGCTGAAATATCAGCACCGCAGCCAGCTCCCCTGCAAGTCGCTGTGCTGATATTTCAGCACTGGACAGTGGTACAGACGATTCCGGCAGAAAACAGGATCCGGGACCATATTTGCCCACACTTTGTGTTCATCCTGTGCTGTCAGGTTCTGACCGGGGCTTCCTGCAAAACACCGGACCAACCTAAGGCCGGCTTCACACCACGGTTTATGGCTGTCTGGTTGGATCCTATTTTTTGCAGGATCACCCTGACAGAACCTGACAGCACAGGATGAGCACAAAGTGTGGCCAAAGTGCGGATCCTGTTTTTTTGCAGGATTCATATTCTACCGCTGTCCATGGTGCTGAAGTTTGCCTGTGTCTGCTCTGCTGCTGTCCTTGGTACTGAATTCACAGTATGTGCATGAAATACTGCTGTTCATAGTGCTGAATTCACAGCCTGTGCATGAAGTACTGCTGTCCATGGTGCTGAAGTTAGAACGGCAGGATTTCTGGTCATGCTCTGCGCTTAAAATCAGATCTGGGAAACGATCCGATTTTTTTCACGGATCTGGCGCCCATAGACTCCCATGTTATTGGCACTGGATCGGTTTCAGTCTGAATTTTTCACTGGAGCCAAGAAAAACGTTGCAGTCTCCGATTTTGAGGACAATGAAAAACCGGATAGAAACGAATCCGGAACAGAATACACAAAACCGGATGGCCAAGCAGGATCAATCCGGCACCGTAGGGATACATGGGAGGCAGAACCGGATCAGGTTCAAACCGGACAGAACCTCATGCCAAAAACCGTGGTGTTAAGCTAGCCTTAGCAGCAAGTCATTTTTACATAGGACTGCTAACATCTGTATCTTTCCATCTAAGAGCCTGAATGAGGGCTTGATTTTGTGTATTGAGCTGTAGTTTTCATTGATACCATTTAAAGGGAGCCTGCCATCTGATCCATGCTGTGAAAAGCCCGGGCAGCATGAACTAGAGCCGGTTGGGGAAGGGCAGGTGCCAGGTAAGTCTCGCCTTTGGCTACAGAGGCCAGGTCTCCAAAGTATATTTTCTCTGAAATACCAGAGCATAATTGCAGTCTGGATCTGATACATGCTGCTGCCCAGTTTGGGCAATGTGAATCTAATGACAGGATTCTTTTAAATAGTTAATAAGCAATGATCAGAGCTAGCTCCAGTCGCTGCTTTTATAGGCAGATTGTCACCATTCCTCCGCAGAGTGTGTCAGTTTGCTGCACTATGGAATCAGGCCTGTGTTGAGCTGTCAGTTTGGTGAGTGACAGCTCCATCGTGGTACTGTTCCCGGTTTTCTCTGATTGCCCAGCTAATTAGCTGAGCAGTTAAGGGAATCTGTCATCAGGCTTTTGCCATCTAATCTGAGAGCAGCATACTGTAGAGACAGAGATTCTGATTCCTGCAATGTGTCACTTACTGTGCTGCTCAGTGTAGTTTTGATAAAATCACTGTTTAATCAGCTGGAGATTATCATTAGAGGACTAATTGAGTAGTCCAGCACATTGATGAGCTGCTAATTCTGCAGCAGAGAAAACAGTAATTTTATCAAAATGACAGCAAGCAGCTCAGTAAGTGACACATCGCTGGAATCAGGGTCTCTATCTCTACATTATGCTGTTTTCAGATGGGATGGCAGAAACCTGGTGAAAGTTTCCGCTTCAATACCAAATCATTGCCAGTCGTAGCATCAAGCTCTTCGGTGCATGGTGGCTTAGCTTACTTGTGTTTTGACCTATTTCTTCCAAACCTTGGACCTCCTGTTACGCTGGGTGTAGACAGACACCCAGCGCTGGACGATGACGGGAGAGGGGGGGGGGGAAGGAGTCCCTGATGCTAAGGGCAAAAAGGGGAGATGGTGACCCCTAGTTTAACTAGCGCTGACACCTGGCTCCCCTGACGTCCCAATCTCCACAACTGTCGCCGCCAGGAACCTATTTCCTAACTGTCTCTGGACTACCACTACACAGGGATTAGAGCGGATGATCACTAGTCAGCCCGGCTAGCAACTAGAGAAACACACAAGGGAAACAAACAAAGATGGAAGAGATACACTTAGCTTGAGCAGATCCAAGCAGAAAACCAACAGACTCCAGGAAACACTGCTTTGAGCTAGGATGTAACCAAGAACACCTGAACAGCTATCACCAGCAGTGCATCCTGGGAGTCCAGGAGACTATATACCCAGCTCCAAGGTAAGGGATCAGCTGGGTCCTAGTGACCTCCAGCTTTCACTAAAAGGGAAATGCCTCTTAAAGCGACAGAGACATTTTATTAGGATTTGAACTGTTTGGCCAAACGCTGGGACCTCCTGCGAGTGGCCTCTACAGTCTCATCCGTGCCTCCTGACACACCGGTGACACCTCCTCTGACCATCCATTTGCCTTGTCCCTTTCCTGTGATCCCCTATCTTCCTGGTATTATGACCCCGAACTGTGACCTGTCTATGCTTTTGCTTATTCCTTCAGTCCATGACATGATTCCTTGGTATCTAACCCCGAAATGTTTGACCACCCTGCCTCACACGGTTTGTCTATGCAGATACTGGATTGTGTAAGTAACAAAAAGACACGAAAGATGTCTTAAGCCTTTATCATTGATGCCAGATCCTTAGGATAGGTCACCAATATCAGGTTGGTCTGGTTCAGACACCCTTAACTCCCATCGATCATCTGTTTTCAGGCAAGAAGTAAACAATTGTGACTCGGTCAACTGTTTAGAGGCCGCTCCTTGTCATTTGGCAGTGGCCACTAAACGGTTGACGGAGATCCAATATGACTTGTATATGGACAAAGCTGATCGATGGGTGTTGGACCTCAACAAGCTATTCTAAGAACACGTCATCAATAAGTTAAGTTATATACTTCTGAAATGGATGAAACCCTTGGGTTTCTGCCATGGATCTGTAGTTTATGGGGTCATCATGGAAATTAGACCCATTCATTGGGGATAAACGACGCCTTATTTGCAGTGGTTTCTTGGCAGAATCCAAACGGAAGTTGCATCAGTAATTGAAGACGTTTTGTAAACCCCCAAACATATTAACCCCAACGAATATTTCCAATTGTAAAAATGCCTGGAGATTCCCCCTTCCTTGAACGAGCATAATACATGATCTTACCAAGCCGGCTTCAGTAAGTTGTGCGACCGCTGCAAAAGCGACCAGGACGCAGAGCGCTAGGTTTGCCATGGCTGCTACCCCGAGACGGCGATTAGTCACAGACAACAGTGAGAATGTAACTTTGATCATTTCTTCCTACATCTACTTTTCCTTATATACATGTTCTTAGGCAAATACCCATTAATAGCAAACAGCGCGGCTTCTTATCATTAGTCAAATCCATTAAAAGTAGATATTAAATCAATAAGATTAAGAGATAACGATCACATTGTAAACAGAATTATTTTTAGAGCTTCACCCTCCCTAGATCACGGATGTTATCCTAAAACTAAGCGTGCCAGCGCTATACTGTATGAAGACGTACAAAGCCGCAGAGCCGACTGGTGGCTGCAATTACATGGGGGGGATCATGCAGGTAGATATCAGGCTAAGACTCCGTCTTCATAACAAAATGAAATCAATGAAAGGGGTTTGCTGGTTTTGATATAAAACCCTTTTAACGATTGCAGTTTGCTTTAGATAAAGTGTGCTTTACTCACCCTCCCCAGGTCCCGCGCTGGGTCTCCACTACTGCTACTAGTTTCTGTTATTGTCTTGGTTCCATTGGTTATAAAACAAAAAACATAAAAGACAACAACTGTCTTTACCAACCCTTCCCGGGTCCAAAGCATTGTCTCTGCCAATGTTCACATCGACAGCATGGTAACCCATTGATGAGATCAGTGGCTCTGTCAATGTAGACTGATGCCCCCATCAGAGCTGACTACCTCACTGTGGACGTGACATCAGCACCACAGCCAGACTGGGGAAAGGTGAATAGATCCAAGCTCTCGCCACCTCCTGCCACCAGCAACTCAAACATATTTCCAGAATCCGTCCTTTCCTCAACACTCAGCCTAAAAAAATACTAGTGCATACCCTCATCATCTCCCACCTTGACTACTGTAATATCTTCCGCTGGCCTCCCTACTAACAATCTGACACCTCTCCAATCTGTCCTTAACTCTGCTGCTCGGCTAGTCCACCTCTCTCTATTCGCTGCTCCTCCACTTCTCCCCTCTGCAGTCCCTCCTCTGGCTCCCAATTCACCAGCATATCCAATTCAAATTACTAACATTGACTTAAAAAGCCATCCACAATCTGTCTCCCATATCTGTCTCGGAACTAATCTCCCTATATCATCCAACTTGTAATCATCGATCCTCCCAAGACCTCGTTCTTTCCTCCGCAATTGACGTTCCTCATCCAACAGCCTGCAAGACTTTGCCGAAGCATCCCCCATCCTCTGGAATTCTACACCCCAACACATCCGACTATCCCCTACACTCAGAACCTTCAAGCGGAACCTGAAAACTCATCTCTTCAGAACAGCCTACAGCTTGCAATGACCCTACTGCCACTGGACCTGGCGCTAAACCCCCACCTGACCTGGTGGTGCCCCACCCCCACCTGACCTGGTGGTGCTCCACCACCACCTGACCTGGTGTCTCCACCACCACCTGACCTGGTGTCTCCACCACCACCTGACCTGGTGTCTCCACCACCACCTGACCTGTCGCCCCACCACCACCTGATCTGGTGGTACTCCACCACCACCTGACCTGGTGGTGCTCCACCCCCACCTGACCTGGCGCCTCCATCACCACCTGACCTGGTGTCTCCACCACCACCTGACCTGGTGTCTCCACCACCACCTGACCTGGTGTCTCCACCACCACCTGACCTGTCGCCCCACCACCACCTGATCTGGTGGTACTCCACCACCACCTGACCTGGTGGTGCTCCACCCCCACCTGACCTGGCGCCTCCATCACCACCTGACCTGGTGTCTCCACCACCACCTGACCTGGTGTCTCCACCACCACCTGACCTGGTGTCTCCACCACCACCTGACCTGGCGCCTCCCCCACCACCTGACCTGGCGCCTCCCCCACCACCTGACCTGGTGTCTCCACCACCACCTGACCTGGCGCCTCCACCACCACCTGACCTGGTGATGCTCCACTACCACCTGACCTGGTGGTGCTCCACCACCACCTGACCTGGTGTCTCCACCACCACCTGACCTGGTGTCTCCACCACCACTGGACCCGGCGCTTCATCACCATCAGATCTGACCCATCCTACTGTTTCCCTCCCCACCTCTCTCCCCTCTGTACCAGTCTGTTACTGTTAGTTTTTTCATTGTATTAATAACTTGTTTGTATGTAACCCTTTCTCTTGTACAGCACCATGCTCTATAAATAAATGATAATAATAAACCACAATTTGAACAAAGTGCAAGATACATGCATGACTATTGCTAAATTTAATGGTTTTCAATATAGATAGTGATATGCAAAATTGAAAAAGTCAATTAAACAAAAATCCATTTAACATAAAAACCTAATTTAAACAATAGGTCATTTTCCGATGACACATACACTTCAGGGGTTTTTGCTGAAGTTCTCTCTTTGCCAGCAAACAACGCGTTATCAGAAATGCTGGGATTGCTGAATTTATTGCTTTCCATCTAAACACTTTTATTTAACAGTAATAAATCTGCCATTTTCACACATAAAACTGAAGGTTTGATGTGAAATTCCCCAGACACGAGAGCAGACTGGACGAGGTGTATGTTATTAGAACCATTAGATCATAAACACTGTACGTGGAACGTTACGAAACGCAGGCCCGGAGCTGAAAGTGACAGATCGAAACGTTACCCATCTGATATCAGAGAATCGGTCAGTAGAACACAAAGGTTGACAAAGCTCCGTTCTTCATCCCATGATCAGTCAACTAATAGAGGTCTACGATAACGTAATTGTACGGAAGGTAAACCAGTGGTAGCGATCTCCATCTCCAATGGCAATGATGTGATATAGACTGGATTCCCAGATATCCGATATTTTCCATCAATATAGACATATGAGGGCTTGTTTTTTGCGGGACGAGTTGTACTTTCAGAAGCAATCATTTCTTATACCATATAGTGTACAGAAAAATAGGAAACAAATTCCAAGTGCAGTGAAATTGCAAACAAAAGTGCTATTATACGTTTGTTTTTTGGGTTTTTTATTCACCATGATCACTATATGGTAACACTGATGTGTCGGTGTGATGCCTCAGGTCGGTACGAGTTCGTAGATACCAAACATGTATACCTTTACTGTTATCTAAGTGGTGACAAAAAATTCTGAAGTTTCAGAACTTTTATTTTGAATGGGGGAAAAGGGGGGTGATTTGAACTTTTGTGGAGTTTTTTCATATTTTTAAAACTTTGTGTTTTAATTCATTCTTGATTTTGCACAGCCCCACGGGGCCCCACACTGCTGCAGGGTCCGATCGCTTCTGCCATGCCCAGATGAGCTGCAGCACATCTTTACATGGCACTTGATTTCACTTTCAGTGGTTGGCAGCGCTTGCCAACCACTGACAGGAAGTGGTCCCTGATAGCTTCCGGGTTCACACCAGGACCCAAGGCTAACACGTAAGATTATGGGATCTCCGGTGCTCATCGTGGGGTGTCCGAAAACAGCGGGGAATGGTGCGATCCCTGCCGCGTCAGTGAGTGACAGCAGGATTCAAAGGTTTAACAGCACCGATCGGATCCTAGATCTGATCGGTGCTGGAAGCCCAACATATCAGCTGAGATGTCTGGTGAATGATGTGAGCTCTTCCCCAGAGTACGGGTGTACACCCATGAAGTATAGATACATCTAGCAACACACATGCAAGTGGTGCAAGGCGAAGTGGAGTGCACTCCACTTCGCCTTGCACCACTTGCATGTGTGTTGCTAGATGTATCTATACTTCATGGGTGTACGCCCGAGCTCCGGGGGTGAGCTCACATCATTACCCCTGCCCTTTACAAACTGTGCGATCAGACAATGTACAGATAATTTATTGCTGTAAGGGCACAGCAGTCTCCAGAATAGGAGGATGATAGGGCACGCATAGGATGTCAGAGTCCCAGCATGGTGACGTCATCGCACAGAGCCAGGAATTTGATCACCTTTGCGAGCGATGACAGCGCAACAATCTGCCCATGCTGGACTCATCAGGATCCTGGATTAGGTGAGTATAGTTTGTTTTTTAATGCAAAATGGGAAACATATATATATCAGGATGGGGACAGATCTACCAGTATGTACCTAGAATGGGGGAATCTATACCAGGATGGGGGACATAAATACCAAGATGGGTTAATTTAATATATACCAAGATGGTCCCAGGATGAGGGACATATATATCATGATGGACCCGGGATGGGGACATGTATACCAGGGTGGGGAATATATACCAGAATGGGAACATATATACCAGGATACACCAGGATGGGGGACATACATTATATACCAGAATGGGCCCAGAATGGGGATATATAAACCAGAATGAGGGACATATATATCATGATAGGCCCAGAATAAGGATATAAATACCAGGATGGACCCAGTATGGGGGGCATATATACCAGGATGGGGACTTATATTTCCAGGATTGGGGAAATACAATATGTACCAGGATGGGCCCAGGATGGAGAAAGTTATACCTGTATGGGAGACATATATACCAGGATGGGCCCAAGATGGGGACATACATACTAGGATGAGGACAGATATACCAGGATGGATAACATATATACATGAATGGGTGCAGCATAGTGATATATAAACTAGAATGGGGGACATATATACCAGGATGGGCCCAGAATGTGGGACATATATACCAGGGTGGGCCCAGGATAGGGGACATATATAGCAGGATGGTGAACATATATACCAGGATGGGCATATATAAACCGGAATAAGTACATATATGCCTGGGTGGGCCCAGTATGGGCGACATATGGGGGCCCACCCAGATGTTTGGCCCTTCGAGCTGAACCCCTAGCTACGCCTCTGCCATGAAGGTATTCATATCTGCTTTCCGGCAGCACAAGATGTAACATACCAGGGTCTCACATTCAGTACACAGTGACCAAAAAACTTACAGGGGTTGACCGGTCTAAAATGATAATTCTGCAGTCAGTCTATGTTCCTAAGTCATGTGACCACAATTGTGCGATATTCATCTTCGCAATCGGAACCCAACTAGTGGGCATAGACTCACTCAATACAAGTGTATAGAGCAAGCATGTCAAACTAGTAGGCATGGCAGTCTAGTGGGCACAGCCTAGCTCAATACAAAGGTATGGAGCGGGCATGCCTGACTAGAAGGCGTTGCAGTCTGCTGGGAGAGACCTTGCTCAAAACAAGTGTATGGAGCAGACATGTCCGACTAGTAGGTTTATGAGTCTAGTGGGTGCGTCATCGTTCAATACAAGTGTATGGAGCAAGCATGTCATACTAGTAGGCATGGCAGTCTAGTGGGCACGGCCTAGCTCAATACAAAGGTATGGAAAAGGTATGCCTGACTAGAAGGCGTTGCAGTCTAGTGGGAGAGGCTCAAAGCAAGTGTATGGAGCAGACATGTCGGACTAGTAGGTTTATGAGCCTAGTGGGTGTGTGATCGCTCAACACAAGTGTATGGCGCAGACTTGTCTGACTAGTAGGAGTGGCAGTCTAGTGGGCACAGCCTTGCTCCATACACTTGTATTGAGTGAGCCCGCGACCACTAGTCTGGTTGTGTCCGGGAACATGAATATTGCACAACGGCGGTTACGTGACCACCTCTCCCGGCTTAGAACCTGGAGAATTCCTCGCAGCGTGCAGTGCAAGCACTGGGGACGATTCATGAGTCTGCAGTCACTCTATCATCATGTCAGACTGGACAACCCCTTTAAAATAGTATGAGCCAAGCAGAGCACCATAGGATGTTTTTTCAGGGCTTTTGAAAGTCGTTTGCGGCAGGAATTGGTTTAGTTTATATAGGGCGGCTTGATGCTACATATTTATATGGCTACGTCTTATCAATGGGCCTGGTGCCTGATTAAACTTGGCTCAATCGCAGGTTTTAGGATGGTCAAATGAAGGGCGCTAGCTCTGAACTGAGCCGACTGTCAAATTCACATTATCCTTTTTTTTTCCAAATTTCTTAAATAATCCTAACATTTTAGGTTTGGCTCTTTTAAGAAATATGATAGTATTCTTTCTAGATTTGGGCATATATAGTGGTAAATGATGGTATAGATTACCACCTTGGTGATCACACTAGAAGGGTGTCTCATCATTGCAACCCAAGTCCTTTCTCACCTTATAAATAGCATCATTACGACATGCCATAATATAAAGGGAATCTGTCAGCAGCTTTTTGCTATCTAATCTGACAGCAACATAACATAGGCAAAAAAACTCTGAATCCAACAACGTATCAGTGAGACCAGGGCCGTCCTGGTGAGTCATGCGAGTATCTTACATGCATCACACATAGTGTATTTCCACCCTTAGAATGAATTCACTGACTAATTCTCAGTTAACTCATTCTGCAGCCGGCAATAAACAGAGCAAGAGGGAGGCTATAGAAAGCAACGTTTTTAGTTGAAACCAATTAGAAATGGATATGCATTTAAGAAAGAAAAAAATCTCTTTGGCCTATAGAAAAAGACTAAAGCTATTAAATATTTGCAATAATTGGGGGTTTTGTTGGAGCTTTCGCATCGGGGCCCATAAGTTATACCACTGTAAGTAAGCATACCAGTTTATAAAATACTAGATGTGGGCCCGATGCTATCACATTGGGAGGGCGGTGACATAATGATGGGGGCGAGCTCTATGGTGCTGGGGGTGGCGGCAATCTCTCCTGCCCCTGTGTGCTCTGCTCTGTGCGCTCTCTATCTCTATCCCCTGTGCGCTGTCTCTACCCTTTTTGTGCTCTGTCTTGGCACCCCCTTGTGTGCTGTCTCTGACTCTGCCCCCCTTGTGCGCTTTCTGCCCCGTGCGCTGTCTCTGCCTCCTTTTTGCGCTGTCTCTGCTCCCTGTGCGCTCTCTCTGCCCCCTGTGCGCTCTCTCTGACCCCTGTGCGCTCTCTCTGACCCCTGTGCTCTCTTTCTGCCCATGTATTATGTGTTTGCCCCCTTGTGTGCTCTCTCTTTCCCCCTTGTGCGCTCTCTTTCCCCCTTACGCACTTACTTTACCCCATGTGCACTCTCTCTACCCCCTTCCTGTGCGCTGTATCTCTACTCCCCTGTGCATGGTCTCTGCTCCCATGTGAGCTGTGTCTGGCCCCATGTGCTGTATCTGCCCCCCTGTGCACTGTCACTTTTCCCCTGTGCTGTGTCTGGCCCCCCTGTGCACTGTCACTGCTCCCCTGTGCTGTGTCTGCCCCCCTGTGCACTGTCACTGCTCCCCTGTGCTGTGTCTGCCCCCCCTGTGCACTGTCACTGCTCCCCTGTGCTGTGTCTGCCCCCCTGTGCACTGCCACTGCTCCCCTGTGCTGTGTCTGCCCCCCTGTGCACTGTCACAGCTCCCCTGTGCTGTGTCTGGCCCCCTGTGCACTGTCACAGCTCCCCTGTGCTGTGTCTGGCCCCCTGTGCACTGTCACTGCTCCCCTGTGCTGTGTCTGTCCCCCTGTGCACTGTCACTGCTCCACTGTGCTGTGTCTGCCGCCCTGTGCACTGTCACTGCTCCCCTGTGCTGTGTCTGCCCCCCTGTGCACTGTCACTGCTCCCCTGTGCTGTGTCTGCCCCCCTGTGCACTGTGACTGCTCCCCTGTGCTGTGTCTGCCCCCCTGTGCACTGTCACTGCTCCCCTGTGCTGTGTCTGTCCCCCTATGCACTGTCACTTTTCCCTGTGCTGTGTCTAGCCACCCTGTGCACTGTCACTGCTCCCCTGTGCGGTGTCTGGCCCCCCCTGTGCACTGTCACTGCTCCCCTGTGCTGTGTCTGCCCCCCCCTGTGCACTGTCACTGCTCCCCTGTCCTGTGTCTGCCCCCCTGTGCACTGCCACTGCTCCCCTGTGCTGTGTCTGCCCCCTGTGCACTGTCACAGCTCCCCTGTAATGTGTCTGCCCCCCTGTGCACTGTCACAGCTCCCCTGTAATGTGTCTGGCCCCCTGTGCACTGTCACTGCTCCCCTGTGCTGTGTCTGGCCCCCTGTGCACTGTCACTGCTCCCCTGTGCTGTGTCTGCCCCCCTGTGCACTGTCACTGCTCCCCTGTGCTGTGTCTGCCCCCTGTCCACTGTCACTGTTCCCCTGTGCTGTGTCTGCCTCCTGTGCACTGTCACTGTTCCCCTGTGCTGTGTCTGGCCCACTGTCCACTGTCACTGCTCCCCTGTGCACTGTCACTGCTCCCCTGTGCTGTGTCTGCCCCCCTGTGCACTGTCACTGCTCCCCTGTGCTGTGTCTGGCCCCCTGTGCACTGTCACTGCTCCCCTGTGCTTTGTCTGGCCCCCTGTGCACTGTCACTGCTCCCCTGTGCTGTGTCTGCCCCCCTGTGCACTGTCACTGCTCCCCTGTGCTGTGTCTGCCCCCCTGTGCACTGTCACTGCTCCCCTGTCCTGTGTCTGGCCCCCTGTGCACTGTCACTGTTCCCCTGTGCTGTGTCTGGCCCCCTGTCCACTGTCACTGCTCCCCTGTGCTGTGTCTGCCCCCCTGTGCACTGTCACTGCTCCCCTGTGCTGTGTCTGCCCCCCTGTGCACTGTCACTGCTCCCCTGTGCTGTGTCTGCCCCCTGTGCACTGTCACTGCTCCCCTGTGCTGTGTCTGTCCCCCTATGCACTGTCACTTTTCCCCTGTGCTGTGTCTAGCCCCCTGTGCACTGCCACTGCTCCCCTGTGCTGTGTCTGGCCCCCCTGTGCTGTCTGTGGCCCACTGTGCTGTTACTGGTCCTTGATGGCAGCGGCATGAGTAACTGGGCATGCATTCTGGGTATGAACATGTCCAGTTACTCATTCCTATTCGGCGGTTTGGCGTCAGGGATGTCTAGGGACAGGAGCAGGTGCGTCTTATACGATGGCGGCTTCCTGGCATCGGTTTTGGGTGTCACCATTGTCGTTTTGCCGCAGCACCCCTACTGGTATTGTGCAAGGGGCCAATACTGCTAGCAGGCACCCATATTTGCACACCCATCACTTGGGTCGTGTTGTCCACTTTTGAGGATGATTTACCTAATTTGCTTACAATTCACTTGAGTTTCTCAAACTGGTGTGTTCTTTTTGTTTTGCAAGGTCAAATGTATTCTGTTTTCCACATAAGTTTGTATGTAACGCGCCCTGGAAACTTTGGTCCCAAAATATTAACACAGCTTTAGAACAGCAGAAAATTCGGAATGACTGGCCGGCGCCCACATGCATAATCTTTCTATAAGGTAAACACACTATTAAACGTGGAGACAGATCCAAGCTAAATAAAGCAGGGCCTGGGCAGAGATAACACATGCCGACGAGGACATTTTCCAACACACCGACACCGCCACGATATATGTTACTAGTTATATTACCATACACCAATAAGGGCTGTAAAGAAATTTAGAGAGAGAGCGGGATAATCCGAGCATGGTAAAGTTCTCTGGGTTATTCGAAGATTTCCAAATCTTGTGTTTATGGTCCTTTCCATACAGAGAAGAGTTAAAATAAAAGGCCATGTTCACTTATAAGGAGATGGACGATGCCAGGGAGATGCCTCCTCTGAAAATGTCATTTCTTTTACATACCATTTTTGTTTGATGTGTATTTATGTGAATAGCGTAAGTGTGGCGCCCCACTACGTAGCTGCCACAAAAGGGGTACTGCAGCACAGGGACGTCGCTATGCATTAAGAATCGGGGCTGCAGCCCCGATTCTTAAGCAAAGAGCCCCGAATCTCGCCGGCGTCAGCTGTCTGGGGGGCCCGGAGGTGATCTGCTGCAGGACAGCGTCTCCTGCCCTGCATCCTCCGATGGCTGTGGGACAGTGGGCGCTGTTAATGTGCCCCTGATAGTTGGCCCCCGGGAGCCCCCCTGTGTGCTGCTACGGCCCCCGCCCTCTCCTCTCACTCCTAACCTGTCACTGTGTGCAGCTATGTGGCAGACGCTCTGAGCTGCTGGAGGACCACAGATCATAGATGTCAGGACCAGGCTCAGTGCAGATGGGCATGTGAATCACATGCCCTTCTGCACTGAGCCTGCAGCTGAAGTCTATGACCTGTAGTTCTCCTCCAGCAGCTCAGTGATGATCGCATCTGCCACATAATAGCTGCATGCAGGTTAGGAGTGAGAGGAGAGAGGGTCCCCCGGAACACAGGGAGCCTGGCCCCCCAGAACACAGGGAGCCTGGCCCCCCCAGAACACAGGGAGCCTGGCCCCCCAGAACACAGGGAGCCTGGCCCCCCCAGAACACAGGGAGCCTGGTCCCCCGGAACACAGGGAGCCTGGCCCCCCCAGAACACAGGGAGCCTGGCCCCCCCAGAACACAGGGAGCCTGGCCCCCCAGAACACAGGGAGCCTGGCCCCCCCAGCACACAGGGAGCCGGGCCCCCCAGAACACAGGGAGCCTGGTCCCCCCAGCACACAGGGAGCCTGGCCCCCCAGAACACAGGGAGCCTGGCCCCCCCAGAACACAGGGAGCCTGGCCCCCCCAGAACACAGGGAGCCTGGCCCCCCCAGCACACAGGGAGCCTGGCCCCCCCCAGCACATAGGGAGCCTGGCCCCCCCAGCACACAGGGAGCCTGGTCCCTATGTCAGGAACAAAAACACAGTGCCCAGGGGCCCACAGCAGAGGGGACCCCGGGGCTGCTCTGTGTTCCTGGAGTTGCACTGTGTGCCCCTGTGTGCCCGGGGCTGCGCTGTGTGCCCTGGGCTGCACTGTGTGCCCGGGGCTGCGCTGTGTGCCCAGGGCTGCGCTGTGTGCCCTGGGCTGCGCTGTGTGCCTGGAGCTGCGCTGTGTGCCTGGAGCTGCGCTGTGTGCCTGGGGCTGCTCTGTGTGCCTGGGGCTGCTCTGTGTATCCAGGGCTGCGCTGTTTATGTCTAGTGCCCACTGCTCTGCAGATCATGTATTGTGTCCAGTGCTCAGCTATTCTGCTGCAGTTGTGTGCATGTGATGGGCAGGGGCTGCAGAGCATTGCATCCCACCCCACCAGCCCTGCTCTGTGCACTGGCTGCTGCATTGCACTGAGCACAGGTGTAGACTGGAGGACTCTGCTGCCGCCGGTGGGCTCTGCTGTCTGTGCTCTGCTGTCCGGTGTTCTTTGCTGTCACTGTGTTCTGCTGTCAGTGGGCTCTGCTGTCTGTGCACTGCCGTCCGGTGTGCTCTGCTGTCACTGCAAGAGAAAAATTGTTGTGCCAACTGTGCGGGTTTTTTTTGCTGCGGATAATGTGTGTTTTTGTTTTCATTTCGGTTCCAGACTCTACCAAATTAATGTTTCTCTCTTTTTTCCTCTATCGCCATCTCTCCCAGAAACAGACAGAGAGAGAGACAGTGTACAAGGGGGAGACTGGCACAGAGAGGGAAAACAGCGCACATGGGGGAGAGACATCATACAGGGAAGAGACAGACGCAGGGGAGAGGCACAGCGCACAGGAGGAAACGGGCACCTGCCGACCTGCCTTATTGAGGTAAAAACAGGGGCACCTGGGGCAGGACATAGGGGCCAGTGGCCACAGACGTGCCACAGGGGCACAGGCAGCAGTGCAGGGGGCCAGCCAGGGGCACACTGGCCACAAGGGCTCACAGGAAGGACCCACCGGACCCTCAACCACCTCTAGAGGTAAGGACAGGCGGGAACCTGTTAAAAATATGAATCCCACCCTTGCAGCTGCCGCTTATTTAAATTTATTCCGAAAAATGCAGCTCAGTGGGCCCGAGCCCCGGATGTTTTTTGACCCTAGCAACGCCCCTGCTGCAGCAGCAGAGGTAGCGTCCCTATATAATGAGCAGCAGAGGTAGTGTGGCGCCCCACCAAGTAGGTGCCACAAAAGGGGTACTGCACCCAGAAAAGCGGTGTAGTACTCCACTGCAATTGGGACTATGGTCACTAGATGGAACCCTGGAGCAGCACTCACACACTAGAATAGTGGGTGGGAGGAACCAAAGAGCTCAGTCGATCGGAGAGTAGAGTCGGAGGAGGAGGAGGTGGTTGTAGACAGGCAGCCAGCCTGAGAGGGAGCAAGGAGGGCCTCCTCGGCTGAGGGGCCCCCGAAAGGAAAGATCCCAAAAAGAAACAGAGAAAGAAAGAGAGAAGGAAGCTCAAAGAGGCAGAGTTCACTTTAATGGGGATTGAGTAACAGTAGAGTTTGCCCCATAGGGACAAAACCGGGTACCGGAGCCCGCACCTGTGAGTTCTTCAAGGCTCACAGAAAATCCGCTAAACGGGGATATTATAGATACGGCCCCGACTCCCAAGAGACCCACGAGAGGGTAGCCAGAACCACAGTAGGCGCCTGCGGTATTCGACAGAAGGTTAACACCGACGGGTACAAGAGAGGAGACAGAACAAGGAGCAGCAGGAGGTCAGGTCATCTATAAGAGATCAGACTTCACAGTACTGGGAACAGAAAAGAAGGAAAAGAAAGGAACATAAAGGAGGGTTCCATTTACAGCTAGAAATCCCAATTGCAGCATCCAGAGCATTTGCCGTTGTAGCATCAATAACTACTGAAAGACTGTACTGATGAATGAAAGTTCTTTCAAGTAAAGTTACCCGGTGAAGTGAAGTTTCGACTCTGCTGCATCATTTCATTATGAACTGCTTTATTACAGCATCGCTGCCCCGGTGGTCCGGTCCAGCCTGCGGGGGACTAATCCATCCAAGCCGCAATACCATCGACCACCTGAGAGCTGTGGCGGCGCTGGTGAGCATCACCAGACACTGCAGGTGGCGTCACGAAGACAAAAACTTGTAAATACTTTATTTAAACCCTTTTTCATTGACCACCAGGGTCACAGCCTCGGGTGGGCCACCCGTGACAGCCCCGAGACAGCACCGAGCTTGAGAGCTGAGTACCCGAGCCCTGGGTGCGGGTCAATTCTGGCGTCCCGAACAGGATAACGTGCCCGGTACCACTGGGTACTGTATGCTTTGAATTGGACGTAAATTTACTTTTTCCGCCATTGCTAGGTGCCAAAGATGGATTCCCGCCATTGCCGCGTGGGGACCCAAGATGGCACCGACGCCATGAAGTAACACCATGTGCAGGCCCGGGGGAGTGCCTCAGCCCCTAGAAGAAGGAGGGCCTAGCCAGAGGCGCCAAAATGTGTGGCCGCCCCGATTGCCATCAATCAATCAGGGGGGCGGCCCACAGGAAGTTCCCAGGTACCCTACAGGAAAATGGGAAAAAAATTCCAAGTGCAGTGAAATTGCAAAAAAAAAAAAAGACTCGTAAGGTTCTCATTTTTGGGGATCTGGATCTGTGAAAGGACTTAGCTTAAGATCTTACAAATACCCTTTTGGAGTAAACTTTGGGGTCCCATAGGGGATTTGATGTTGCGATTCTCTGGTCGCTTGTGCTATACAGAGAAGTGCATCAGCTCTGTATAGCAAAAACCATAATCACCTGTTGTTGCCAGCCATGGGTCTGCGTTCACAGGAGGATCGTGATGACAGGCATAGGGGTCTTCAGTAGACCCCGCTGTCATGACAACCCATCGGCACCCCACGATTGTATGATTGGCACGCCGATAGGTGGGATCAAGGATGCGCTTCCTATCTGCAATTCTTAAATGCTGCTGTCAGTGATTGGCAGCAGCATTTAACTGATTAAATCATCCATGAAGTGCGGGAAAAGATGCAGGTTCAGTGTTCTGCCCATTTACGCTCAGTAGAGAAAGTATTTGTAGCTTGACACTTGTTACAACCCGTAGAGGTAATATGTTATCCTTTTATGACATTAGATAAGTTTAGCACAATCTACGGTAGCAGCATTCCTACAGATGCAAGTGTCTTCCCCTTTAAGCTCAGTGTACTTTGAGGAATGCCCCCCTGCTTCTCTGTGAAGAAGGAGACATATTGCAGACAAGCCTGGGCTCCAAGCAGACAAGACATCTTGCTCCTGCTCACTCTTCACAACTACTCCCTTGTTCAACTATTCCTGTGAGAGTTGTAGTATAACCTTTATGCCTATGTTAGAATCTGTGCATGCAGGTCATGTTGTAGCCACTATTATACAACTATTGTGTTAGTACAGAAGTATAATGCCCTAAAATCCTCCATCTTAGTTAATGTTCCTTGCACTGTATACAGCTAGATAATACCTCTGTGTAGAGTTGTGCCCTTGAATTCAATGAATATTGTCACAGTTGCTTATGTTTAATGTATTGAATGTGCATTTCCATATTGTATTATCACTACTGCTGGTTTCTATGTTGTACTCAGTATTGACTGATACCATTTGTATGTTTGTAGTTATACCGCCAAGTGTATCACCATGTGCATCGCCATATGCATCTTCATATCATTTCACCAATAAACCATAGACTACTGAACCTTACAGGTTGTTTGCTTGGGATGTGAAGGCGGTTTAGCTGTATGCTGGAATCCACACAGCACCAGACGTGGAAGAAGGCAGAACATTCAGCATGTGAGCAGTATCAGTGTCAGGCACACGATCCAAGATGTAGTTATACATCATCGGTCATGAAGGGGTTAAACCTCACTCATAGTGAGGGTATGTTCACACAACCATATAAAAAAAAAATAGTTCGGAGTTTCATCCAGAGAAGTGGGATGATTTTCTTTCTCACTTGGGTAAATTTCGTGTACAGCGTGTATACAAATCGGCAGCCTTTAACAATTTACAGGACCTTTTGCAGTTTCCTATGTAACAGTAATCTAATGTATCCTTACAAATTGGATGTTACACTAAGGCATCAGACTTTATTCTTCGCACCCATAGGCTTGGATGGATGGATGAGTCTCATCCAATTCTCGTAGGCAATTGATCGTGCTGCGATTTTATTCACACATAAATTTGGTCGATGAAAAAAATCATTCATCTGCATTGCCCAATAATGCCATTGGTCCGAGGTCTGTCCAATTTTTCATGGATAGCAGTACATTCAGACACATTCAGCTGTGATGTTCCAATATCCAGTTCTGAACACTAGGGGGCACAGTAACAAACGTTAACGGCTACATGATGTATGAGTGACATCTAATAATGTGTCACCAGAGAACACATATATAGCGGTATAATGTAATACATGTGTTCTGTTTGTTATGGAAACCTTGTATCCATGTAACTATGTACAGAGAACACAGTCTATTCTAGAGGATCAATATGGCAAGCTGCAGATACACAGGAATGTAACTAGAGTTGGAGTAAAATAATGACTAACTTCATGTTATACTTATTTGTAAACTACCGCCATCCTCTGCCTTTTGTAGTTCTTTCATAGAGCATTCAGCTGAGCGTCTTTTCTCCCTGTCATTGATACCTCACTTATAAATCTGCATCACTCATCTTATATACAGTATGACATCTTCATCCCACCCCAAACCAGAAACAAACCAATGCAGACCGCCACAGACCCCCAAAATAAAGACTACAAATCATACTCCCTGCTTCAAATATGATACAGACCCCCCCAATTATACCATTCAGACCTTATATCAAATGCTCCAAGTACATTAGAACCCTACCTAATCAGACCCAAGAGCAGTTAGTGTCCCTATACCTGTCACAAATGTGTCGCAGCCTGTTGTGACTTTTGTGGTAACAGGGATCTGAAAGTCACGGTGTTCCGTTCTTAACCTGAGAATACTTGTAGCTTAAACCTCAGCTGTAGCAGCTTATGACCACTTCCTTGGTCTATATAGACTCACTCCTAGCTCTGTCCTATGCCGATTATAGATCTTCTATGCTGGCCACTCTGGTGAAATTGTTGAGAAATTTAGCATATTTCAGTGCTGAATTCATAGCCACAAGGCTCAGTACTGCCATATCATCTCCTCCATGCTGTTGAACAGAGGAAAAAAAGGAGGAATCTCTCTCTGTATTGGAGACATCATAGCATCTGGTCTCTACCTACTAGATGTGTGGGGGAAAATGAGACCAGACCTCTATAAGACTCACCAGGACGCACACCTGTTTCTTGGTATTAAGTCTTCAGTGTTTCGAGACAGTCAGTTGTTCTGGGCACCTCAGTCTTCTCTGTACCTTTCTGCTAGCGACTTCCATATCGCACCCACCTGTATGTGGTCTTCTGGATTTCTCCTCAAGATCGCGATAAACACAACAAGAGGCAGGACCAAAGTAATCCAAGCACAACATGTTGGGGAGAACTCAGGAATCTATTAGCGTGGAACAAAAAACGACTGAGACAAGATTTAAAGCTGAAACGTCTGTATTAACAGATGTGGCAGTAGTACAAATGAGAAGTGCAGCAAAGTAAACAAAGTTCATTAAATATACAAATAATAGTTCTTTGATAAGCCAAGCGGTATAGTCTCTAGAGTAATTTACACAGGAAGATGCTGTAAGCATTATACTGGAAAATGCTTTGAGCAGAAAAGTCTATGAGCACAGTTCACACCCAGTGAGGCCTGGGAATGGAAGTCTCTGAAAACAAGTCTAGATCTTGATGCAGTGCAGTTTACCTGCAAAGTTCCAAACTGTCCAGAGCACTGCAACACTAAAAAACGGGAAGCTTCTAAGAGCTTGTAGAGCACCAAATCTTACGTGACATGGGGCTGGAAGTCTGATACTGAAGCAGAAACAAACAGCACTGAGCAGCTTGATCCTGGAGAGGACCTGGCAGCAGGTATTGTAAGCTGAACTTCAAAATACAGATGCTAGAATTGAAACAAAGAGCAGCAAACATGAGATGAGCAAGGCGCTGGAATCCAAGCAGAATACTCAAGAAAGGACTGATAGACAGACTGGAGCTTATAAAGGCAGGGAGACACAAACACATGGAGAGGAACGAAGCAGAAGATGCCATCTTGGAAAAGGCCAAGGCAAACTGAAGACCCGGAGTTCTGACAACATGTAGCAACTCCTAAAAGTAGTAGCAGGCTGAGAGTTTAAGTAGGGTGTGGTACAGTTCTATTAACCACAGCAGACAGCTCATTCCCTGTCCAGTCACACTCATTTTCTGATAGTGGCCTATAGATATGTAGATAAACCTATAGCAATCTTATTCTCAACAAATGTTAGTCTTTCTTCTTTAGGGAGCAGCCATGTGAATGCGCCCCTATGTGTCCCTATCTCTAGAAATTCCTAGCAACATTCTAAGATGAAGAATGATGTTGCTCAGTAGAATATCTCCTACAGGACTAAGCTTAGAAGAGCGTGTGACTCCAGGGTATCTCTATATACAATAGCACTTTGAAGTCTGTCTCCCACACACCAGCGAGGTATGACATCTGCTTACTCTTATCAGTTGCCTCTTATGGACCAGAAGGTGGATATAAATAACTTCTTTCCATAGAAATCTCTCCACAGCTCTGATATTCTAACGTCCTTGGAAAGTGGGGAGATCAGAGACTTCTGCTGGCACAAAGACTATGCTGCGTAGCATGACCACATCGCAAAACACCCTCACTCCTATACTCTCAGATGAATAGATAACGTTATGTGTAATCTTACATAACATAGGTTCCAAAATAACTTAGGTCCATCAAGTTGAACTTTCCTCCACTAATTATACATTTTTGTAACTAAATTATCTATAACCCACAATGTTATGTGGACTGGGGAAACCATCCAGACCAGTGTCTACCAGTGATGAGCCACCACTTAAGTGTTCGAATTCGATTAGATTCGCCGAATTGGGGTGTTTTAGATGAATTGTTCGTGGAATGTTCGTCGAACCCCATCGGAATCAATGGCAGGCTACAGCAAACACATAGAATGACTCGCCCAGGGAACGGGGACTCGGGTATCTGGGTCCTCTACTGCTGTCGGGTTGTCAATGGTGGCCTGCCCAGACCCATGGCCCTGGTGGTCTGCTTAAAAAGAGGGTAGTTGGAATGGGAATAAAAGTTTGTAGGTTCACGTGACGCCACTCGCAACTTCTGGTGATTGAGCACCAGCGCCGCTTCAGACCGCACCAGCGCCGCTTCAGACCTCCGGAGGGCGTTGGTACAGCGGCCGAGATGGTATAGCTCGCTGCAGGTGTAGCTGACCCTCTGGGGTAGGGATGCAGTGGTGGTGATGGAAGTGCTGATGATGAAAGTAAGCAGATCACAGTGTAGCAGAAAAACAAATACATGGAGACTCAGTCACTCTATCTGGGTACTTTACTGGAATGATACTGGGGGTGGTACAGTTCACAGCGGAAAAAACAGTCTTTAAGCAAGATAGCCGACCAGGTAGTCATAATAGGTTGCAAAGTCTTTGGAAGTCTCCCGTGTATGCCTTCAATGATCTAAAGCGTGTCCCGCTGCTGATGCCTTTCCTGGGGTAGCCAGCTTAGTACCAGGCCCGATGAGGTGCTCTGAGGATCCCGTCTTCCACTCTCTCTCCCTCTCCTGCTCTGGGACTCGACCCCGGTGGGTTATCCTGCTGGTGTGACTGATCCCTCCAGACAGGGTGTCGGGGCCAGTAAACGGACCCACGACCTCCGGTGTTATTGGTTCAGGGGCTGAACTCCCTGACCGCGTCTTCGGAACCGGCACTCCGGTAAAGTGTTCCAGGGTTCCCTCCCGGAGTATGGACGCTCCGATCTGGGGGGTCCCCTCCTTCAGTCTGGGCTGCCTGTCCTCGCTGCAGGCCCCCTACTAGAGATGTAGCTGAGCAGTGCACCCGGCCGTGGGAAAGTTCATATGAGTTCCTGCTGTCAAGAATGAACTCACATGAACCCAGCTGTGACGGCATCGTGGCTATTTCAAATGAACAGCTGATGAAGCAGCTGTTCATTTGAAATAGCCGGCGGGAAAGCCGGAAGTGAAAAGACTTCACCGCCGGCTTTCCTGCCTGGGTGCTTCGCTCCCCGCTCCCTGGTGCTGCGCTCCCTGCCCGATCCTAACTTGGGATCGGGCTGGGAGGTGGCTGGGGAGCGAGAATCAGCTGAGTGATTGTTTAAAAGCTGGCAGCTTTTTACTGCCGGCTTTTAAACAATCATGCACCAATTTCAGCCTTTTCCTCATCCCCCAGACCCCTGTGTACGGTCCAGCAGAAAATTACTCGCATTTCCCATTGACTTACATTGTACTTGCTACTCCTAGTGAGTAATTACAAGGAAACTGGTGGAGTAACGTTTAGCCCGAGTACCGTACTATTCGGCGAGTACTGAGTAGTAACGAGTATACTCGCTCATCCCTAGTCCCTATAGAATGATCAGCAGAAGTAGCATCCCTATAGAATGAGCGGCAGAGGTAGCACCCCAATAGAATGAGCAGCAGAGGTAGCGTCCCTATAGAATGAGCATCACAAAGTATTCACTGATCTCAGGGAGACCAGTCAAGGAAAACACTGCGGGCAGCTGGCTAAAGCGCTCAAACACAGTGAAATCCATGATGCATTGCCCCCTGGGAATTTTAATATGCAAATGGAGTCCATGGAGCCTCGATTAAGAGTCTCAAACACGGGACTAGCCAGACATCTCTCCAAAGAAGGACCTAGCCCTGGGGTGGAACCCTTGCGGAGAACACTATAACCACCATATTAAGTGACCCTTTTAGTCAATTTCCCACTCAGTTACGAGTTAAGGATATGACAAGGGAATTAACAGAGCCAGGTATCCATCCACAGACAGCTGTTTCGGGGTATTGCCCTCATCAGTGTGGAGTAGGATTCTGGCTAGGTGGGAGCAATGCCTGGTAGACCAACATCACAAAGCATTCACTGATATCAAAGAGACCAGTCAAGGAAAATACTGCGGGCAGCTGGCTAAAGCGCCCAAAACAGCTGTCTGTGGATGGATACCTGGCTCTGTTAATTCCCTTCTCATATCCTTAACTCGTAACTGAGTGGGAGATTGACTAAAAGGGCCACTTAATATGGTGGTTATGGTGGTCTCCACAAGAATTCCACCCCAGGGCTAGGTCCTCCCCTGGATGAATATCTGGCTAGTCCCGTGTTTGAGACTCTTAATCGAGGCTCCATGGACTCCATTTGCATATTAAAATTCCCAGGGCACAATGCATCTTGGATTTCACTGTGTTTGAGCGCTTTAGCCAGCTGCCCGCAGTGTTTAACCTTGACTGGTCTCCCTGAGATCAGTGAATAGTTTGTGATGTTGGTCTACCAGGCATTGCTCCCACCTAGCCAGAATCCTACTCCACACTGATGAGGGGCAATGCCCCGAAACAGCTGTCTGTGGATGGATACCTGGCTCTGTTAATTCCCTTGTCATGTCCTTAACTCGTAACTGAGTGGGAAATTGACTATAAGGGCCACTTATTATGGTGGTTATGGTGGTCTCCGCAGGGATTCCACGCCAGGGCTAGGTCCTTCCCTGGAGGGATATCTGGCTAGTCCTGTGTTTGAGACTCTTAATCGAGGCTCCACGGACTCCATTTTCCTATAGAATGAGCGGCAGAGGTAGCGTCCCTATGAAATGAGCGGCACAGGTAGCGTCTCTATAAAATGAGCGGCAGATGTAGTGTCCCTATAGAATGAGCGGCAGAGGTAGCATCCCTATAGAATGAGCGATAGACACAGCGTCCCTATGGAATGAGCGGCAGAGGTAGCGTCCCTATAGAATGAGCGGCAGAGGTAGCGTCCCTATGAATGATCGGCAGAGGTAGCGTCCCTATGAAATGAGCGGCAGAGGTAGCGTCCCTATAGAAATGAGCGGCAGAGGTAGCGTCCCTATGGAATGAGCGGCAGAGGTAGCGTCCCTATAGAAATGAGCGGCAGAGGTAGCGTCCCTATAGAATGAGCGGCAGAGGTAGCGTCCCTATAAAATGACGGCAGAGGTAGCGTCCCTATGAAATGAGCGGCAGAGGTAGCGTCCCTATAAATGATCGGCAGAGGTAGGTCCTTATGGAATGAGCGGCAGAGGTAGACGTCCCTATAGAATGAGCGGCAGAGGTAGCGTCCCTATAATGATCGCGACCCTATAGAATGAGCAGCAGATGTAGCGTCCCTATAGAATGAGCGGCCAGAGGTAGCGTCCCTATAGAATGAGCGGCAGAGGTAGCGTCCCTATAGAATGATCGGCAGAGGTAGCGTCCCTTAAATGAGCGGCAGAGGTAGCGTCCCTATAGAATGAGCGGCAGAGGTAGCGTCCCTATAAATGAGCGGCAGAGGTAGCGTCCCTATAGAATGAGCGGCACGAGGTAGCATCCCTATAGAATGACGCAGAGTAGCGTGCCCTATAGAATGACGGCAGAGGTAGCGTCCCTATAGAAATGACGGCAGAGGTAGCGTCCCTAATGAGGAAGACATGGCAGAGGTAGCGTCCTTATAGAGAATGACGGCAGAGTAGCGTCCCTATAGAATAGCAGCAGATAGGTAGAAGGTAGCGTCCCTATAGAATGAGCGGCAGAGGTAGCGTCCTATGAATGAGCGCAGAGGTAGCGTCCCTATAAATGAGCGGCAGAGTAGCGTCCCTATGAATGACGGCAGACCAGGTAGCAGGTAGCGTCCCTATAGAATGACGGCAGAGGTAGCGTCCCTATAGAATGAGCGGCAGATGGTAGCGTCCCTATAGAATGAGCGGCAGAGTAGCGTCCTATAGAATGAGCGGCAGAGGTAGCGTCCTATAGAATGAGCGGCAGAGGTAGCGTCCCTATAGAATGAGCGGCAGAGGTAGCGTCCCTATAAATGAGCGGCAGAGGTAGCGTCCCTATAGAATGACGGCAGAGTAGGTCTATAAGCGGCAGGTAGCGTCCCTATAGAATGAGCGGCAAGAGGTAGCGTCCCTATAGAATGAGCAGGGCAGAGGTAGCGTCCCTATAGAATGAGCGGCAGAGGTAGCGTCCCTATAGAATGAGCGGCAGAGGTAGCGTCCCTATAGAATGAGCGGCAGAGTAGCGTTCCTATAGAATGAGCGGCAGAGAGGTAGCGTCCCTATAAATGAGCGGCAGAGGTAGCGTCCCTATAGAATGAGCGGCAGAGGTAGCGTCCCTATAGAATGAGCGGCAGAGGTAGCGTCCCTATAGAATGAGCGGCAGATGTAGCGTCCCTATAGAATGAGCGGCAGAGGTAGCGTCCTATAGAATGACGGCATAGGTTAGGCCTATAGAATGACGGCAGAGGTAGCGTCCCTATAGAATGAGCGCAGAGGTAGCGTCCCTATAGAATGAGCGGCAGAGGTAGCGTCCCTATAGAATGAGCGGCAGAGGTAGCGTCCCTATACAATGAGCGGCAGAGGTAGCGTCCTATAGAATGAGCGGCAGAGTGTAGCGTCCCTATAGAATGAGCGGCAGAGGTAGCGTCCTTAAATCGGCAGGTAGGTCCTATAATGACGGCAGAGGTAGCGCCCTATGAATGAGCGGCAGAGGTAGCGTCCCTATAGAATGAGCGGCAGAGGTAGCGTCCCTATAAATGAGCGGCAGAGGTAGCGTCCCTATAGAATGAGCGGCAGAGGTAGTCTATAAGAGCGCAGTAGGTCCCTATAGAATGACGGCAGAGTAGTAGTCCCTATAGAATGAGCGCAGAGGTCCCTATGATGACGGCAGAGGTAGCGTCCCTATAGAATGAGCGGCAGAGGTAGCGTCCCTATAGAATGAGCGGCAGAGGTAGCGTCCTATAGAATGAGCGCAGAGGTAGCGTCCTATAAATGAGCGCAGAGGTAGCGTGCCCCTATAGAATGAGCGCAGAGGTAGCGTCCCTATAGAATGAGCGGCAGAGAATGAGCGCAGAGGTAGCGTCCTATAGAATGAGCGGCAGAGGTAGCGTCCCTATACAATGAGCGGCAGAGGTAGCGTCCCTATAGAATGAGCGGCAGATGGTAGCGTCCTCTATAGAATGAGCGGCAGAGGTAGCGTCCCTATAGAATGAGCGGCAGAGGTAGCGTCCCTATAGAATGATGCGGCAGAGGTAGCGTCCTATAGCAATGAGCAGGCAGAGGTAGCGTCCCTATAGAATGAGCGCAGAGGTAGCGTCCCTATAGAATGAGCGGCAGAGGTAGCGTCCCTATAGAATGAGCGGCAGAGGTAGCGTCCCTATAGAATGAGCGGCAGATGGTAGCGTCCCTATAGAATGAGCGGCAGAGGTAGCGTCCCTATAGAATGAGCGGCAGAGTGGTAGCGTCCTCTATAGAATGAGCGGCAGAGGTAGCGTCCCTATAGAATGCGACGGGCGAGAGGTAGCGTCCCTATAGAATGAGCGGCAGAGGTAGCGTCCTATAAATGAGCGCAGAGGTAGCGTCCCTATAGAATGAGCAGCAGAGGTAGCGTCCCTATAGAATGAGTCGGCAGAGGTAGACGTCCCTATAAATGAGCGGCAGAGGTAGCGTCCCTATAGAATGAGCGGCAGATGTAGCGTCCTATAGAATGAGCGGCAGAGGTAGCGTCCTATAGAATGAGCGGCAGAGGTAGCGTCCCTATAAATGAGCGGCAGAGGTAGCGTCCCTATAGAATGAGCGGCAGAGGTAGCGTCCTTATAGAATGAGCGGCAGAGGTAGCGTCCCTATAGAATGAGTCGGCAGAGGTAGACGTCCCTATAGAATGATCGGCAGAGGGTAGCGTCCCTATAGAATGAGCGGCAGAGGTAGCGTCCTTATAGAATGAGCGGCAGAGGTAGCGTCCCTATAGAATGAGCGGCAGAGGTAGCGTCCTATAGAATGAGCGGCAGAGGTAGCGTCCCTATAGAATGAGCGGCAGAGGTAGCGTCCCTATAGAATGAGCGGCAGAGGTAGCGTCCCTATAGAATGAGCGGCAGAGGTAGCGTCCCTATAAATGAGCGGCAGAGGGTGCGTCCCTATAGAATGAGGGCAGAGGTAGCGTCCCTATAAATGAGCGGCCAGAGGTAGCGTCCCTTTTAGAATGAGCGGCAGAGGTAGCGTCCTCTATAGAATGAGCGGCAGAGGTGGCGTCCCTATAGAATGAGCGGCAGAGGTAGCGTCCCTATAGAATGAGTGGCAGAGGTAGCGTCCCTATACAATGAGCGGCAGAGGTAGCGTCCTTATAGAATGAGCGGCAGAGGTGGCGTCCCTATAGAATGAGCGGCAGAGGTAGCGTCCCTATACAATGAGCGGCAGAGGTAGCATCCTTATAGAATGAGCGGCAGAGGTGGCGTCCCTATAGAATGAGCGGCAGAGGTAGCGTCCCTATAGAATGAGCGGCAGAGGTAGCGTCCTTATAGAATGAGCGGCAGAGGTAGCGTCCCTATAGAATGATCGGCAGAGGTGGCGTCCTTATAGAATGATCGGCAGAAGTAGCGTCCCTATACAATGAGCGGCAGAGGTAGCGTCCCTATACAATGAGCGGCAGAGGTAGCGTCCTTATAGAATGATCGGCAGAGGTAGAATCCCTATAGAATGATCGGCAGAGGTGGCGTCCTTATGGAATGAGCGGCAGAGGTAGCGTCCCTATAGAATGATCGGCAGAGGTAGAATCCCTATAGAATGATCGGCAGAGGTAGCGTCCTTATGGAATGAGTGGCAGAGGTAGTGTCCCTATAGAATGATCGGCAGAGGTAGAATCCCTATAGAATGATCGGCAGAGGTGGCGTCCCTATACAATGAGCGGCAGAGGTAGAATCCCTATAGAATGATCGGCAGAGGTAGAATCCCTATAGAATGATCGGCAGAGGTGGCGTCCTTATAGAATGATCGGCAGAGGTAGCGTCCCTATAGAATGATCGGCAGAGGTAGAATCCCTATAGAATGATCGGCAGAGGTGGCGTCCCTATAGAATGATCGGCAGAGGTGGCGTCCCTATAGAATGAGCGGCAGAGGTAGCGTCCCTATAGAATGAGCGGCAGAGATAGCGTCCCTATAGAATGATCGGCAGAGGTGGCGTCCCTATAGAGTGAATATTAATTCTATGTAGAATACATTACAACACAAGCACTTGGACTTTGCGATGACCAAACCCAATATACATCTATGCCGGTTCTGGTGTGACCTTTGTCAGAGTATCCTGGATCCGGAGATCTGAGTGTTCTAACAGATACAGTTGGGATAGAAATCAGTAACCACAACACTCAGTCCTGCCCCATAGACTCACATGGGAGGAAGCCTGTCCCAGCTACACACTAATACCGTAATGATCCTAATAGCAGAGCTGACCCTCTCTGACGAGGACTCAGTCTATGAGCACCACGTTAAGCAGCTCTGCAAACTAAAAATATAAAGATTAATATTCTGCGATATGAATCTATGGCTGACAAACCTTTGGGTTATCTAACCGATGAAGTTTGGGTTCCTTTAGATTAGAAAGGGGAGCCGAGGTATAGCACGGATTACCAACGCCTGGGGCAAGGTAAGTCATTTGTACCCCCTAAACCATCTCCTACCCTTAACTGTAGTTAGGGTTAGAATAGTGTAAAAATGTAACAACAGCTTAGCAATGACAGGAGACATTACAGCACTGCATGTGACCCATCACCATCTTCTTTCATTAGCGACTCAAGTTGGTTGCTGCCTATGCAGAGCGCAGCAGAGAAGATGAGCTTATTAGCGCCTATTAGGTTCTGCATAAGCGTCAATCAAGATGACATAACTCACTTCATTATACTGGGCTTTGTAGTTTCATTTGTTGCCTATGCAGAGCGCAGAAGCCGACGACTCATCTCACAAGTTGTAGAACGCATGTGTAGCTCAAGACAGTCACTCATCGTGCTGCTCCAGGTGTAGGCATCATTGCTTGACAGTAGGGGGTGCACTGGGGAAGGGAGCTGCAAAACTTTGAGCCCCCATAAACTTTGGTGATGGGGCAGCTGGTTCCTGCTGCACCACTGTGGTGGAGAGGTTTGATGTCTGTGACTGTCACGAGGGTGACGCGACCTGCGTAGATGTGGCACCCCATTGGGTAGGCCGCCACCGGAGGTACTGCACTCCTGCATTAGAGGGAGAGATGTGCCTCTGGTCTCCAGGTGCTGGGATGGTGCAGTTGAGCTTCACACACACACTTAAGACCCCGGACAGGTGAGTGGAGCATAGCCGGGAGGGAAAGTGGAGTAGAGGAGAGAAAACAGCAAGAGAAAGGAGTGGAGTGGAAGTCGGGAGTGAAGGAGCGGTGTCATGTGGTGTTGACTCCCATGGATTGGAGCACGACCACGCTCGCTCCGGGAGGGAAAGACCGACAGGTGTGGAGGAAGGAAAGAGCCCTCGGGGTACGGAATGAGACGTAGATCCCTATATGCCCGTATCTTGCGAGACAGAGGGGCTGGTGGACGACACAGGGAACCGGCCCTGAACACGGCGCGGATGCTGTAGGCCCGAACTGTTGAACCGGAGGCCCCGAGTTCCTAAGGGGAACTGCGGTCGAACACCCGACAAAACTTGGAAAAGGCGCCCGAACTAGGGAGCAGTTTCCGGAAGGGGTACAACTGAGCACCCGTGGCTGTCAGTACCCAAGCTCTGTGTGCGGAGGCGCTGAGAGGAGTGGTGAGACGAACTTATAGCGCTGAGGGAGCACCAGAGACAGAAACACCTAGTAAGAGAGAAAGGAACACCAACAGAGGCTGCAATGTCCCCGGTTCTGGAGACAATGCTGAACCGGAGGTTGGCAAGGGAAGCACCCGGCAGCCATTCTGAAACAACTGAGTAAAAGTAACAGAACTCCAGCTGTGGTGTGTGAGACTTTTCTTAGCAGGAACCACCGGCTGCAGGGGCCGTATGAGACACGGGGGTGCTGATGTCCTAATGACCATCTGCCATGGTACAAACTGACTTCTCCATCCTACTGCCCTGGGGACTGCGTTCCACCTGCGGGGAGCGAAACCATCCAAGCTGCCGGTCACCGTCCCCAGAGGTTCTGAAGCAGCGGCGGCCGTCCTGGCCGCATACCACAGGTGGCGTCATGAACACCCCTTTTCCCTGTCATCTTCCCCCTTTTATTAAATGACACCGCCAGAGTCACGGGACCGGATCTCGGCCCCCGCCTGTCCCCGTGAAAAGAACCGAGAGTGAAGAACAACTGCTGCCCAGTTCCAGAGTACCACCGGCCCTGGAGTGGGCGTGTCAGAGACGTCTGGGATTAGAAGATCACAGTGTTTGGCTGATCACAGGTCCTCTTTTGAGCCCACTCAGCGATTATCATGAGTTAAACAGAATTATTTCATTTCAGTGCTGAAGGAGGTTAAGATTTTCTTTTGAGAATCCTTGAAGCGTTAATCTCAGCTGCTGCTGTTTATAACCACTTCCTTCCTCTATATAAACTCACTCCTATCTCTCTGCTATGCCAGTTATAGATCTTCTATACTGACCTCTTTGGTGAAGTTGTTCCAGTTGTAGCTGTGGGGTCTCTTTCTGGAGAAGCTCTGGAGTTCCTTTGTTTGTTGTTTTATTTCTACCTATTTGTCTTCCTACCTGTATTGTCTTATTGTAGTATTAAGACTAGTGTCTTGCTTCCCTACGCATTTGTGGCACTCCTGCGTTCAGGCTGCCACTAATGGTATTGCACACATTTTACATGTATGGTACGATACCCTGAGGTAGGAGGGGAAAGTTTTTCTAAGACACCCATTTGATCCCAACACAATACAGACTCCAGGCCAGGGAGGTGCTGAGCGGAAGAAACTCACATTCAGGGCAGTCCCCACCCACTGGATGGAGGGAGGAGTTAGGTTAGGGGTGGGGGTCAGAAGGAGACAGATCTAGTGAGATCTAGTCAGGCAGATGGGGAAGCTAGGACTATATGTGGAGAAGTGCTAGTCCCAGGGCCTGGGGACACAAATCTGCTGCCGGCTGTTCAAGTCGGGCAGAGGAGCTAGTTGTAGAATGGGTACCAGCCCCAATTCAGTTTGCTTCAAGACCAGCCGTGAAACTGGAGGTCACTGGGCTTCAGATACAGTGGCTACCTTGGTGGACCCTCCCCAGGCACAAGGAACTATATAGGGTTAAGAGGACTAGCAAGACTGTCGCTCACAGAACCCGCAGTCACCTGCCTGCTGGGACTGGCAACCACAGGACACTTAGGAGGAAAAAGGGGTAACAAGTGTCAGAAGAAGAAAAGCAGCAAGGAAGGTCAATACTGTATATAATAATAATAATAATAAAACTTTATTTGCATAGCGCCAACATATTCCGCAGCGCTTTACAGTACAACGGTACATATAAGAAAAATATACGGTACAGAAACGTAATGCAGAACAGTAGTTACATACAAGAAACATAGAATCAACTTAGGAAATACAATAAGAAAGGCAGAAAATGAAGGTGACCCTGCTCGAAGGAGCTTACAATCTAAGACGGGATGGGAACACAAAGTACAGGGGCTTATAACAATGAATATCTTACGTCTAAGTGACTACTGTTAGGGAGAAGGATAGGCCGCCCTGAAGAGGTGTGTTTTTAGGGAGCGTCTGAAGCTATGCAAGTTGTGGATGGTCCTAATTTCTTGGGGTAGAGCATTCCAGAGTTTTGGTGCAGCTCGTTTCAGCAAAGTGGATTCTGAATACTTCTGGGGTGACCAGGTTGTGGACGTATTGGACTATGTACCCCGGCTGGGTTGTCATCTGCTTCAACACCAAGAATCCTGTGTGTTGTCTGGTCCTTCCTGCGTCTCCCTGCACCCACCTGCAGAGCCATCACCTTACCCCACTACAACCCTCCTCCTCCTCATCCCAGCTATATTCTACACCAACCAAGGGACATAGGCCATAACTGGAGAGGGCCTAACACCTGGCTGCCACACCACCACAAGCAGCCCCGGGCCACCTACAGGGTAGAACTCCAGTTGGCTTCCCGACAACCAAATTCCCCTGTAAATACCCCCCTTAACAACGTCTAGTTGAGGCCACCACAACTTCTGGGGACTGCCACTGTGACATCCCCCGAATTGTTAACCTCTGGAAGGTTGAGTACATTGGCCACATGATCACTGCACATTATTCATGGCAAGCCTGGGGTTCAGCCAGGGCCTAGGCACATGATAAGAAGGGTCCTTTCTCCCATGCGCAGAGTAGAGGACTAAGACAAAGGAATAGAGGAATAGTCTAAGGACAGGTAACTAAGTTTAGAGTGCATCAAGACAAAAGGGGTAATCTGAGTGAGTAGTGACCACAATGCATATTTGCAGTTTTTGACACTACATGTTAGCGGCATCAAAAAACTCAGTGTCTTACAGATCCAGCAAAGTGGTTGTGTATAATGCCAGTGCTTATGTCCCTATATTGCCCAGCTTCATCTACCCTGCAAGTATGCCAGTGCATACACCCTCCTGTCCACTCAGCGATGTCCCTGGCCCTCACCGCAGCTTCCTGCTCCCAGGGTCTGCGCACACCACACAGATCTCCTGGTAGCGCTTTAGGGGGCATGCGCTCTCTCCTCTCTTCTTAAATGGGCATTCCGCTTATCTAGAACTGCCTCCCAGTCTTTTAATGAGATGTGCTAGGTACTTAAGGCATCCTCCCTCTTAGGGAGGTGCCTGAGCAATCTATTATATAATCACGAATGGGTTTTTTGCCCCTTCTGAGGCCGCTCGCGCTGCGAGTCAGCGTGGTCATGTGGATACGACCGAAGCATTGGCCGCGCAGCTGCCATTGCGAGCAGTTCTAAGGCGACTCGCTATGCCCGCGCAGCGGGCATGGCGAGTCGCCTTAGCAGCGCGAAGCATTGGCCGCGAAGCGGCCATTGCGAGTCAGAGACTCGCTCTTCTAGAATCCCGATGCATCTGCATCGGGCACCCAGCTAGTATAATATAATATAATATAATACAATACAATATCTATTATATAATCACGAATGGAGCGAGTGCCCCTTTTGAGACCGCACTCGCTGCGAGTCAGCGTGCTCATGTGGATACGAAAAATGCATTGGCCGCGCAGCGGCCAATGCGAGCAGTTGTAAGGCACTCGCTATGCCCGCGCAGCGGGCATGGCGAGTCGCCTTAGCAGCGCGAAGCATTGGCCGCGAAGCGGCCATTGCGAGCAGTTCTAAGGCGACTCGCTATGCCCGCGCAGCGGGCATGGCGAGTCGCCTTAGCAGCGCGAAGCATTGGCCGCGAAGCGGCCATTGCGAGTCAGAGACTCGCTCTGCTAGAATCCCGATGCATTGTGCATCGGGCACCCATCTAGTAATTTATAAGTGATTATGCGGCACTCATCCTGCCAGTGTAGGTGCTTTCTTAAACACGAATCAATTTTAAAAAAATAGTAAGCGGCACTCTACAGTGACTGGGTGGATTATCGATTTGGCCACTTCCATAATGATAAGTGTCTCACTTTACTATTATGAAGATTCCATTTTTTATAAGTCACGGTGGATTTTTTTGAAGCTGTCAATGTGTACATTCAGTCAGCTGTATGTTTGGTAGTTGTCACGTCCCTGAATACCTGTGCTCGTTCTGTGTAAGCTAACCTGTGTTCCTGTTCCCGAGCTCCGGTGTCAGATCCAGTCCTGCATACCCATGCCAGTGTGTACCTGCCGTTCTGCCAGCATCTGCCATCTAGTCTATACCAGCTGTTCTGCCAGTATGTTCTGCCTGCATACAGCATAACATTTAACAGGAGGGGCTCTAGTGTTTGCGTCACACGCATGCGTCGTTACAGCAGCCGGGCTCCATTCCAACCAAGTCTGCGGTGTGCGCCTGCGTAAATTCACACCCTTAGGCGCAGGTGTCGAAGAGGAGGAGGCCACACACAAAAGAGGAGGCGGAACAATGGGAAGGACTGGCCCGGAGCGATGGCAGCAAGTAAAGATAAGACCCATCGGACCCCTAAGGCCTTTTTTTGGCCATCTGTGGCTGTCCATTGTAAAACGTACAGCCACGGATCCGATTTGGCCCCCCATGTATCCCTATGAGCACAGATTGGTGCTCTATTGCCGTCCGATTTGTCACTGATCCGATTCTGTCCGATTTTTTTGCTGTACCCAGAATCGGAGACTGCTCCGATTTTGGGCACAGTGGACAGGGGCGGACTGGCTCAGGTGGCAGGGGGGCAAGCGCCCCCCAGGCTGGTGATATTGGCCTCTTCCAGGGCTGTCCCCATACAGAAATAGGCTGGTCCGCCTCTGCTTTACGGCCGCTAATCCCACAGCAGCCTTCGTGCCGGGCACAGTGGTAAGTGGCCCTTTGATGCCATTACCCCCCCCCCCCCCCCCGCTCCTCAAACTCTGCTAGTACCTTTCCCCCCCAGCTCCTCAAACTCTGCTAGCACCCCCCCCCACCCCCGCTCCCCACCTTGGGCTGGCAGGACAATTCTGCCTCCCGGTATTAGAAGCGCCAGCCCGCCCCTGACAGTGGACCAAATAGGACAGAATTGGATCCGACCCAATCCGCGGCCTTTAACATGGGGGCCTATGGAGCATGGGTCCCAGAAAATATTGGATCGTTTCCTGGACCCGATTTTAGGGAACTGAGCACGTGAGTGAAAGTGCCCTGGTTGCCTGCACTTAGCAGTCTCGCGCTTTTCTGTGTCCAGATCCGTGAAAATCACAGAAAAGGCATCCGGAGGCCACATCCGATCCGGTCCTTTCCAGTTTATGGGGTCCTGCAAAAAACAGGATCCCCACGGACAGGAAACAATCGTGATGTGAAACCAGCCTTAACTATGATCTTTCTATAGTGTTTCTTTCGGTATACAGGGGGGGTAGAGAGATTCTAAACACTGTCACAGGATGCAGCATACACGCTAGCATTAGGGGGGGTGACAGGTTCTCTTTAAAAGAACACAGTCTGAATAGCAAAAATGAAAACCCATAGACTTTGCTGAGGTCTGTTTTCTGCAGTCCAGTGCAAAAAATGGATCAAAAAACGCACAGTGTGAATATAGCCTAAATCCCATCTCCTGTGCTGGAGCTGTAAGGCTATGTTCACACAGTCTGTTTTAGATCTATTGTTTTTTGCTGCATTTTTGTAGCATTTTTAGCAGCAAAACTGGATCCATTTTTGATTAAAAAAAAGAACCAAAACATATTGTGTTTCTGATGCCTTAGTTGCTGTTTGATTTTCATTACAATGGAAGAGGAAAAACGGATCATTAATCGACACCCTGATTCTTTTTCTGGATGCGTTTTCTGCCCCACTAGTAAGGCCGGCTTCACACCACGATTTTTGGGATTCGGGGCTGTCCCAGATCCGATTTTGCCTCTATTGTATCCCTATGGGGGCCGGATGGCAGTGATTTGCCATCCGGTCTTGTGCTGTCTGGAAGGATTTGGCAGATTTTGTTTTTTTGCCCCGGACACATAATCAGAGCTTGTATTATTTTTTGTGTCTGGGGCAAAAATCGGACAAAATCGGATCCTCTCGGATCCGTCAAAAATTCGGACTGATTCCCGGATGTTGGGTGCTGAACGAGCGGCGGCTTCGAAATCGTTCAGCACCTGGACAGCAACAGCTGAAAGAGCCGCCGGCTGAAACTTCAGCACTTGGACAGCAGCAGCCGCTGCAGGGAAGATTCCGGCACAGAACAGGAGCGGAGGGTATATTTGCCCTCCGGTTCTGTTCTTTCTGGGGCTGTCAGGTTCTGTCCGGTTCATCCTGCAAATCACCAGACACAACCTGACAGCAAATAAACGTGGTGTGAAGCCGGCCTAATAGACACAGCGTTGGAACAGTATTGATTTTGCTGGGCAACACCGGAAGAAGTCTGTTTTCCATGCAAAAAAAAAAAAAAAGGATCAAAAACACACTGTGTGAACAAGGTCTAAGTCTATATTCACACTCTGCGTTTTTGGAGCCAAAACCAGGATACTTTTCCTCTGATTGTTCCTCTCCTGGTTTTGGATAAGGGTTTCCCTGCAGATATGGGGAAAATTTGCAAGCAAAAAAACAACATAGGGCGGGCGCACAGCCTTGTTCACACGTTGTTCCCTGCCACAAAACCTGCTCTAATGGCAGTAAAAAAAAAAGCTTCCAAAAAGCAGGTTTTGCTGTATTTTTTATATCATTTGCATTCGATACTTTTTAAATAAAGTTAGTTTCATTAATCACAAAAGCAGTACAAAATGCAGCAAAAAAAGTGACTTTTTTTAATTTTCTCATTGCTTTCAATGGTGAAAAAAAGCTGCAAAAAGGCTGAAAAAATCCTCATGCTGCTTCTTCTAAAAGCGCGGCCGTTTTCCATCCCAATCAGCAAAGAAGAGAGCGATTGTGTGCAGATTATTGGGCTCTCATAGGTTTTAATTAGCAGAAAAATCATGAAAAACTGCAAAAAAAGCAGCGTGTGAACATGGCATAAAACTAACTTTATTTAAACATGTACTGTAGACAAACGACACACCAAAAACACAACCAAATCTGCTTTATGAAAAGAAGCGACATGTGAACATTGCAGAAAATGTTTCAGGAAATAAGAAGGACAAAGAAAAACAAAACACCCTACAGGAGTTGTTTCCTGAAACTTGTTTTTGGCATCCTAAAAAATAAAGGGTACACAGAGATGATGGAAAATCCTTTGGCCCCTCTGTAGCAGACACCCCCCAGCTCAGGAGCCTCTCTTTCTATCTCCCTGCCCAAGCAGCAGCTGTCACCTGGGAACCTCCTCCTCCCCTCCCTTCCACTGTGCTGCGCAGCTATTCGGGGGAATACGGCCACAATAGTTTTGCCTGAAGTTTGTGAGCGGAGGAGACTGAGCAGCTCCAGGAAGAGACAAGATGTGACCCCGGCACTGGTGACTGCAGGACGGGGGGCAGGCATGGGCTGCCGGGCCAGCAAGACCTGCTGCCTCCATGGAGCCAGGAGGAAGGTAACTGATCCCAGGGACCATTACAGGAAGTGGTGGGTTACAAAACATTAAAGTTTAGTTTCCCGGCAGGGAAGGAGTTAACCCTCTGCACTTGGCATTAACCCCTGCCTCTCCGGCACTGATGACATTTGCAGGGAGAGCAGTGATGTCATCCATCTCTCCACCTGGTGGTCAGTCTCCTGCAAGTGACCGGGGTCAGCTACAGTTCAGTGATCCTAGGCTAGGAGCCAGTGCTAGTGGTCTGTACTCTGCAAGTGACCGGGGTCAGGCTCAGTGATCCTAGGCTAGGAGCTAGAGCTGGTGGTCTGTACTCTGTAAGTGACCGGGGTCAGGCTCAGTGATCCTAGGCTAGGAGCTAGAGCTGGTGGTCTGTACTCTGCAAGTGACCGGGGTCAGGCTCAGTGATCCTAGGCTAGGAGCTAGAGCTGGTGGTCTGTACTCTGCAAGTGACTGGGGTCAGGCTCAGTGATCCTAGGCTAGGAGCTAGAGCTGGTGGTCTGTACTCTGCAAGTGACCGGGGTCAGGCTCAGTGATCCTAGGCTAGGAGCTAGAGCTGGTGGTCTGTACTCTGCAAGTGACCGGGGTCAGGCTCAGTGATCCTAGGCTAGGAGCTAGAGCTGGTGGTCTGTACTCTGCAAGTGACCGGGGTCAGGCTCAGTGATCCTAGGCTAGGAGCTAGAGCTGGTGGTCTGTACTCTGCAAGTGACTGGGGTCAGGCTCAGTGATCCTAGGCTAGGAGCTAGAGCTGGTGGTCTGTACTCTGCAAGTGACCGGGGTCAGGCTCAGTGATCCTAGGCTAGGAGCCAGGGCTGGTGGTCAGTCATCTGCAAGTGACCGGGGTCAGGCTCAGTGATCCTAGGCTAGGAGCTAGAGCTGGTGGTCTGTACTCTGCAAGTGACCGGGGTCAGGCTCAGTGATCCTAGGCTAGGAGCTAGAGCTGGTGGTCTGTACTCTGCAAGTGACGGGTCAGGCTCAGTGATCCTAGGCTAGGAGCTAGAGCTGGTGGTCTGTACTCTGCAAGTGACCGGGTCAGCCTCAGTGATCCTAGGCTAGGAGCCAGAGCTGGTGGTCTGTACTCTGCAAGTGACCGGGGTCAGCTCAGTGATCCTAGGCTAGGAGCCAGGCTGGTGGTCTGTACTCTGCAAGTGATCGGGTCAGGCTCAGTGATCCTAGGCTAGGAGCCAGGGCTGGTGGTCTGTACTCTGCAAGTGATCGGGTCAGCTCAGTGATCCTAGGCTAGGAGCCAGGGCTGGTGGTCTGTACTCTGCAAGTGACCGGGGTCAGGCTCAGTGATCCTAGGCTAGGAGCCAGGCTGGTGGTCTGTATCTGTAAGTGATCAGGGTCAGCTCAGTGATCCTAGGCTAGGAGCCAGGGCTGGTGGTCTGTACTCTGCAAGTGATCGGGGTCAGGCTCAGTGATCCTAGGCTAGAGCCAGGGCTGGTGGTCTGTACTCTGCAAGTGATCGGGGTCAGGTCAGTGATCCTAGGCTAGGAGCCAGGGCTGGTGGTCTGTACTCTGCAAGTGACGGGGTCAGGCTCAGTGATCCTAGGCTAGGAGCCAGAGCTGGTGGTCGTACTCTGAAGTGACGGGTCAGGCTCAGTGATCCTAGGCTAGGAGCCAGAGCTGGTGGTCTGTACTCTGCAAGTGACGGGGTCAGCTCAGTGATCCTAGGCTAGGAGCAGAGCTGGTGGTCTGTACTCTGCAAGTGACCGGGGTCAGCTCAGTGATCCTAGGCTAGGAGCCAGGCTGGTGGTCTGTATCTGCAAGTGATCGGGGTCAGCTCAGTGATCCTAGGCTAGGAGCCAGGCTGGTGGTCTGTATCTGCAAGTGACGGGGTCAGCTCAGTGATCCTAGGCTAGGAGCCAGGCTGGTGGTCGTACTCTGCAAGTGATCGGGGTCAGCCTCAGTGATCCTAGCTAGGAGCTAGGCTGGTGTCTGTACTCTGCAAGTGACGGGTCAGGCTCAGTGATCCTAGGCTAGGAGCTAGAGCTGGTGGTCTGTACTCTGCAAGTGATCGGGGTCAGCTCAGTGATCCTAGGCTAGGAGCTAGAGCTGGTGGTCTGTACTCTGCAAGTGATCGGGGTCAGCCTCAGTGATCCTAGGCTAGGAGCTAGAGCTGGTGGTCTGTACTCTGCAAGTGACGGGTCAGGCTCAGTGATCCTAGGCTAGGAGCCAGGCTGGTGGTCTGTACTCTGCAAGTGATCGGGTCAGCTCAGTGATCCTAGGCTAGGAGCCAGAGCTGGTGGTCTGTACTCTGCAAGTGATCGGGTCAGGCTCAGTGATCCTAGCTAGGAGCCAGGCTGGTGGTCTGTACTCTGCAAGTGACGGGTCAGGCTCAGTGATCCTAGGCTAGAGCCAGGCTGGTGGTCTGTACTCTCAAGTGATCGGGTCAGCTCAGTGATCCTAGGCTAGGAGCCAGGGCTGGTGGTCTGTACTCTCAAGTGACGGGTCAGGCTCAGTGATCCTAGGCTAGGAGCCAGGCTGGTGGTCTGTACTCTCAAGTGATCGGGTCAGCTCAGTGATCCTAGGCTAGGAGCCAGGCTGGTGGTCTGTACTCTGCAAGTGACGGGTCAGCTCAGTGATCCTAGGCTAGGAGCCAGGCTGGTGGTCTGTACTCTGCAAGTGACCGGGGTCAGCCTCAGTGATCCTAGGCTAGGAGCAGGCTGGTGGTCTGTACTCTGCAAGTGACCGGGGTCAGGCTCAGTGATCCTAGGCTAGGAGCCAGGCTGGTGGTCAGTCATCTGCAAGTGATCGGGTCAGCCTCAGTGATCCTAGGCTAGGAGCCAGGCTGGTGGTCTGTACTCTGCAAGTGACGGGTCAGCTCAGTGATCCTAGGCTAGAGCAGCTGGTGGTCTGTATCTCAAGTGATCGGGGTCAGCTCAGTGATCCTAGGCTAGGAGCTAGAGCTGGTGGTCTGTACTCTGCAAGTGATCGGGTCAGCTCAGTGATCCTAGGCTAGGAGCTAGAGCTGGTGGTCTGTACTCTGCAAGTGATCGGGTCAGCCTCAGTGATCCTAGGCTAGGAGCTAGAGCTGGTGGTCGTCTCTGCAAGTGACGGGGTCAGCTCAGTGATCCTAGGCTAGGAGCTAGGCTGGTGGTCTGTACTCTGAAGTGACGGGTCAGCTCAGTGATCCTAGGCTAGGAGCCAGGGCTGGTGGTCTGTACTCTGAAGTGATCGGGTCAGCTCAGTGATCCTAGGCTAGGAGCCAGGCTGGTGGTCTGTACTCTGCAAGTGACGGGTCAGCCTCAGTGATCCTAGGCTAGGAGCCAGGCTGGTGGTCTGTACTCTCAAGTGATCGGGTCAGGCTCAGTGATCCTAGGCTAGAGCCAGGGCTGGTGGTCTGTACTCTCAAGTGACGGGTCAGTCAGTGATCCTAGCTAGGAGCCAGGCTGGTGGTCTGTACTCTCAAGTGATCGGGTCAGCTCATGATCCTAGGCTAGGAGCAGGCTGGTGTCTGTACTCTGCAAGTGACGGGTCAGCCTCAGTGATCCTAGGCTAGGAGCAGAGCTGGTGGTCTGTACTCTGCAAGTGACGGGTCAGGCTCAGGATCCTAGGCTAGGAGCAGAGCTGGTGGTCTGTATCTGCAAGTGACGGGGTCAGCTCAGTGATCCTAGGCTAGGAGCCAGGCTGGTGGTCTGTCTCTGCAAGTGATCGGGGTCAGCTCAGTGATCCTAGGCTAGGAGCAGGCTGGTGGTCTCTCTGCAATGATCGGTCAGCTCAGTGATCCTAGGCTAGGAGCAGGCTGGTGGTCTGTACTCTGCAAGTGATCGGGTCAGGCTCAGTGATCCTAGGCTAGGAGCAGAGCTGGTGGTCTGTACTCTCAAGTGACGGGTCAGCTCAGTGATCCTAGCTAGGAGCAGAGCTGGTGGTCTGTACTCTGCAAGTGATCGGGTCAGCTCAGTGATCCTAGGCTAGGAGCAGGCTGTGGTCTGTACTCTGCAAGTGATCGGGGTCAGCCAGTGATCCTAGCTAGGAGCAGGCTGGTGGTCGTACTCTGCAAGTGACCGGGGTCAGGCTCAGTGATCCTAGGCTAGGAGCCAGGGCTGTGTCTGTACTCTGAAGTGATCGGGGTCAGCTCAGTGATCCTAGGCTAGGAGCCAGGCTGGTGTCTGTACTCTGCAAGTGACGGGGTCAGCTCAGTGATCCTAGGCTAGGAGCCAGGCTGGTGGTCTGTACTCTGCAGTGACGGGTCAGCTCAGTGATCCTAGGCTAGAGCCAGGGCTGGTGGTCTGTACTCTGCAAGTGATCGGGTCAGCTCGTGATCCTAGGCTAGAGCCAGGCTGGTGTCTGTACTCGAAGTATCGGTCAGCTCATGATCCTAGTAACCAAGTGGGTCTATCGCAGTACGGTCAGCTCAGTGATCCTAGGCTAGGAGCAGAGCTGGTGGTCTGTACTCTGCAAGTGATCGGGTCAGCTCAGTGATCCTAGGCTGGAGCAGAGCTGGTGGTCTGTACTCTGCAAGTGACGGGTCAGCTCAGTGATCCTAGGCTAGGAGCCAGAGCTGGTGGTCTGTCTCTGAAGTGATCGGGTCAGCTCAGTGATCCTAGCTAGGAGCCAGGGCTGTGGTCTGTATCTGCAAGTGATCAGGTCAGGCTCCGTGATCCTAGGCTAGGAGCTAGAGCTGGTGGTCTGTACTCTGCAAGTGATCAGGGTCAGCTCAGTGATCCTAGCTAGGAGCCAGGGCTGGTGGTCTGTACTCTGCAAGTGACCGGGGTCAGGCTCAGTGATCCTAGGCTAGGAGCCAGATCTGGTGGTCAGTCATCCTGAAGTGATCAGGGTCAGGCTCAGTGATCCTAGGCTAGGAGCCAGGGCTGGTGGTCTGTACTCTGCAAGTGATCGGGGTCAGGCTCAGTGATCCTAGGCTAGGAGCCAGTGCTGGTGGTCAGTACATCTGCAAGTGATCGGGTCAGGCTCAGTGATCCTAGGCTAGGAGCCAGAGCTGGTGGTCAGTCATCTGTAAGTGATCAGGGTCAGGCTCAGTGATCCTAGGCTAGGAGCCAGGGCTGGTGGTCTGTAGTCTGTAAGTGACCGGGGTCAGGCTCAGTGATCCTAGGCTAGGAGTCAGGGCTGGTGGTCAGTCATCTGTAAGTGACCAGGGTCAGGCTCAGTGATCCTAGGCTAGGAGCCAGGGCTGGTGGTCTGTAGTCTGTAAGTGACTGGGGTCAGGCTCAGTGATCCTAGGCTAGGAGCCAGGGCTGGTGGTTGGTCATCTTGGTGACCATAGATGCCCTTGGTGGGGTTGTTTATATAGAAAAATGTATTTTTGTTTGAATTTTGTTTGGCTTGACACCAGTGCTTTATAACACGCACTACCTGGCAGGTGTGGCATGTTATGGGAGGGGTAGTGGCCTGCTATGGCTATGTGGAAAACTGCAGAATAAAAAAAATGGCTCCAAAACCTTTAAAGGCCACATTGACATGAGCGCACTGTCTGCTGTGTACAAACACTGATACAGATGTGAAGGGTGAAGTCTCAGTGCTGACTCTACTGCATAAATCAGGTGAAGAGTCACAATCTGAATATTTGTAAGGTGTCGCGGTCCCCAGAGGTCACAGTGCCCCCCCCATGATTCCATGTAAAAGCCGCACAGATCAATGTTTGGTCACACGAGTAGAGTCCGAAGTCGCCGTGTAGCTCCAGCCGAAACTGATTGGCCACAGGTGAGAGATTCGGGAAGTCTCATCCGTTTTGCTACTACAGTAATAGGTTACAGATTTTCCTTCCACACACAATGTATCTGCCATGTGTGAGCAAGGACATAAAGTGGGGGATGGGGGGATTCTCTATGTATTAAATGCAGTAGAAACCGCATACATTTTCACTGCAATGTATGGGTGAGTTTTCATGACCTCATAGAGACCCTGCTTCCAGCGGTGTATCACTTAGTTTTCTAGGTGCAGCTGTAGTGACAGAATCACATTTTCTCTGTTGCAGAGTTCGGACTGCTGAGCTGTGAATAACCCCGCCCCCACACGCCTGAGCTGTGTATAACCCCGCCCCACACTGCTGAGCTGTGTATAACCCCGCCCCACACTGCTGAGCTGTGTATAACCCCCACCTGCGAGCTTGAACCCGCCACACTGCTGAGCTGTGTATAACCCCGCCCCACACTGCTGAGCTGTGTATAACCCCGCCCCACACTGCTGAGCTGTGTGATAACCCCGCCCCACACTGCTAGCTGTGTATAACCCCCCACACTGCTGAGCTGTGTATAACCCCGCCCCACACTGCTGAGCTGTGTATAACCCCGCCCCACACTGCTGAGCTGTGTATAACCCCGCCCCACACTGCTGAGCTGTGTATAACCCCGCCCCACACTGCTGAGCTGTGTATAACCCCCGCCCCACACTGCTGAGCTGTGTATAACCCCGCCCCACACTGCTGAGCTGTGTATAACCCCGCCCCACACTGCTGAGCTGTGTATAACCCCGCCCCACACTGCTGAGCTGTGTATAACCCCGCCCCACACTGCTGAGCTGTGTATAACCCCGCCCCACACTGCTGAGCTGTGTATAACCCCGCCCCACACTGCTGAGCTGTGTATAACCCCGCCCCACACTGCTGAGCTGTGTATAACCCCGCCCCACACTGCTGAGCTGTGTATAACCCCGCCCCACACTGCGGAGCTGTGTATAACCCCGCCCCACACTGCGGAGCTGTGTATAACCCCGCCCCACACTGCGGAGCTGTGTATAACCCCGCCCCACACTGCGGAGCTGTGTATAACCCCGCCCCACACTGCGGAGCTGTGTATAACCCCGCCCCACACTGCGGAGCTGTGTATAACCCCGCCCCACACTGCGGAGCTGTGTATAACCCCGCCCCAACCGCCCACTGCGGAGCTGTGTATAACCCCGCCCCACACTGCGGAGCTGTGTATAACCCCGCCCCACACTGCGGAGCTGTGTAACCGCCCCACATGCGGAGCTGTGTATAACCCCGCCCCACACTGCGGAGCTGTGTATAACCCCGCCCCACACTGCGGAGCTGTGTATAATCCCGCCCCACACTGCGGAGCTGTGTATAACCCCGCCCCACACTGCGGAGCTGTGTATAACCCCGCCCCACACTGCGGAGCTGTGTATAACCCCGCCCCACACTGCGGAGCTGTGTATAACCCCGCCCCACACTGCGGAGCTGTGTATAACCCCGCCCCACACTGCGGAGCTGTGTATAACCCCGCCCCACACTGCGGAGCTGTGTATAAACCCCGCCCCACACTGCGGAGCTGTGTATAACCCCGCCCCACACTGCGGAGCTGTGTATAACCCCGCCCCACACTGCGGAGCTGTGTATAACCCCGCCCCACACTGCGGAGCTGTGTATAACCCCGCCCCACACTGCGGAGCTGTGTATAACCCCGCCCCACACTGCGGGCTGTGTATAACCCCGCCCCACACTGTGGACTGTGTATAACCCCGCCCCACACTGCGGACTGTGTATAACCCCGCCCCACACCGATTGGCAGCTTTCTGTGTACGCTGTATTTTCTGGTCGTCATAATGGGAGACCCAGACAATGGGGTTTTGGGCTCTGCCCTCCGGAGGTCACACTAGGTACTACAAGTTTGTAGACACCGCCTCCTCCGCTTATAAACCCCCACCGTAGGATACATCCTCAGTTTTAAACTTAGTGTGCTCGGAGGATCACGCTTTGCTTGCACTTCACTGCATTCTCACAGCTTACGTGATGGCGTATGAAGACAAGGTAAAATGGTCCCGCTCGGGACCCCCGACAGCCTCCCCGCTCACCCTCTGCGGAACACGCTGGTGGAGGTACCGGAGGGCTTTTAGCCTGGACACTTCAGTGTTCTCCCGGTACGCTGTCGCGCTCTCTCCTTTCCATCCCTCCATGGAGGCTCTGGTAAGGGGAGCCTGGAGCCTTGCACAGCTCCGCTCCGTCCGAGGCCTCCCTAAATGGTGCTTACAGACCGGACGGAGCCAGCCCAGTCCGAGGCCTCCCTAAATGGTGCTTACACTCCGGACTGGTGCTGTACCCCCGTCCGAGGCCTCCCTAAAGGTGCTTACAGACCGGACCGGCACTGAGGCACCTGGTGTGTCTCCTGTGTGCCTGGGGGTAGTGTCTGTCACTGTGGTGTCATGACACTCAGACCGCGCGGTTACCCTCGGGTCCGCGGTTCTGGCGGTGACCCTGTGCTGGGGTCTCCCTGGCTGACCGCCCTGTGGCTCACAGGGGCTGAGGCTGTAGACTGCGGGTGTTTTGTGTGTACATGCAGTCTGAGTGTGTGTGTAGTGATATTCACACTCTTTTCCCGCGCTGCGGGCTCCGGCACCTCCATTGCTGAGGCAGCCTGGAGGAGGAGGAGGCAGCCCTTGTGGTGACATCACCGCTGGGCGTGTTGTGTGTTCTTCCCGCGTGTTCCAGGCTCCGCCCACATCTTCACTGTCGGCGGCCATCTTCTCCCTCACTTCCCGGCTGGGACCTGACGGCAGCGCGTGTCTGCACTTACAAGGGAGACCGGAACTCGCGGAGGTCGCACACACACCGCTTCCTCCTACCGCTTTACTGCGGTCGGTAAGCCACCGGGATTCCCGGTTTGTTTGTGAACTTTGGCTTATATTCCCCTCACTGTGGAGATGTCCTCAGTTGGGAAACATGCTGCTAAGGCGGCGGTGGTCTCCATTGCCTGTATTACATGCAACGGGACACTGGTGGAGGGGTCCTGCAATAACTGCGGACGCCCAGAGGCCCGGTCTGCTACTACTGAGTCTGCAAATCCGGGATTATACCCTGAGGTTCAGGTGATCCCGGGGCCATGGGAAACGCAGAATAAGATCAATGAATCTCTGCTGTCCCAGATGTCCTCCATGTCGCAAACCCTGGAGGCACTGCATAGGAGACTGGAGAACCCAGCTACTCCTCCTAGTTACCCCCGGGTGTCTCTTACTTCTGCTGTAAGACCCCCTAAGCGAGCTCGTGAGGCTTCTCCTGAGCTCCAGACTCTCTCTGAGGAGGAGCGTTCCTCTGATGGTGAGGAAGATGATGGGGGTTCTACTCTCGGGTCTATGTCTGAACCTCCAGATGGGGTGGAGGATCTGGTGTCCTCCATCAATGAGACATTGCGTCTTGTCACTCCTCCTGAGGAGGTGACGGTACACCCCAAGGAGGTCTATCAATGGCTGCGACCAGAGGCTAGACCAAGTGGCTCCTTCATGGACCACACTAATTTCGGAAGGGTGATTAAAGCTCCCAGGTTGCATCCTGGGCGGCGTTATGTCCGTAAAACGAAGGACAATCGCTTCCCCTTTCCCCAGGAGGCGCTCCAGGAATGGTCGCAGTCTCCCAAGGTGGATGCTTCCATGACTAGGATTGCTGCGCGCTCCTTGTTTTCTGCCTCTGATAGCTCCTCATTGAAGGATGCTACTGATAGACAGGTCGAGCAACTCGCCAAGTCTTCATATGAGGCTGTGGGGTCTTCGTTTGCCCCTAATTTTGCCGCAGTCTGGACCCTACAAGCGATCACTATCTGTTTGGATGGTATCACTGATCTAGCTAGGTCCAGTCCAGAGGTCCTGGCGCTCACTGAGAGAGCAAGGGCCTATGCGGACTATGCCAGGACGGCATCTTTGGAAACTGCCACTCGCTCTGCTGTGGCCTCGGCCAATGCAATTGCGATCCGCAGGCTGTTGTGGCTGCGTCTTTGGGACTCAGATGCCACATCTAAGAAGATTTTACAAAATCTTCCGTTCGCTGGTGACAGGCTTTTTGGCACCGAACTGGACAAATTGATAAAGGATTCTGCTGAATCTAAGATCCCGCAGAATAAGCCTAAGCCACGGTACACCGTGAAAAGGAACCCTAAGCAGTGGTCCTTTCGCTCCGGTTCACAGTCATCAACGACGTCCACTCGCTCAGACCGAGGGGGCAAGCCTGCTACTCAGTGGCGTTCCAAGAGTCGTCAGAAGAAGCCGGCGGGGGCAGCGGCTGCCACCCCCAAGCCCGCCTCGACATGACTCGCTCTCTCATCCTGCCTCCCCACAGGTGGGGGGCCGCCTGTCTTGCTTCCAGGACAAGTGGCTTCTTCACATTCAAGATCAGTGATCTCACGAGGGTACAGGATAGAGCTTACGTCAAAACCGATATCCCGATTCCATCGGTCGATTCCATCTCCAGAAAAGGCTCAGGCTTTTCACCTGGTGTTGGAGGGGCTCCGCAGAGACGGAGTGGTGGTCCCTGTGCCCACGGAAGAGAGGTTCAGGGGTTTTTACTCCAACCTCTTTATTGTCCCAAAGAAGGACGGCTCCTTTCGTCCGGTTTTGGACCTCAAGTTGTTCAACCGTCACGTGTTGGTTCGGAAGTTCCGCATGGAATCCCTGCGCTCAGTGATCGCGGCTGTGTCACAGGGAGACTTCCTAGCGTCCATCGATATCAGGGACGCTTACCTTCACGTTCCCATTGCACCAGCTCATCAGCGCTGGTTGAGATTCGCAGTGGGGGAAGAGCACTTCCAATTTGTGGCACTGCCATTCGGGCTAGCCTCGGCACCACGGGTGTTCACAAAGGTGATGGCCTCCATGATGGCTCTCCTGCATGCGCAGGGACACGCCGTCATACCCTATTTGGACGACCTGTTGGTCAGGGCGCCATCGGAAGACCTTTGTCGGGTGAGCCTGGAGGTGACCATGAAGTCTCTGGAACGGTTCGGGTGGCTTATCAACATTCAAAAGTCGACCCTGGTTCCGACCCAGTCATTGACATATCTGGGCATGGACTTCCACACGGACTCGGCCCTGGTATCCCTACCTCAAGCCAAGCAGCTTGCGATCCAATCAGGAGTGCAGAATGTCCTCCTGTCGCCACAGTCATCCCTACGGGTATTGATGAGACTGGTGGGTCGCATGGTAGCGGCGATAGAGGCGGTGCCGTTCGCACAGTTTCGCCTCCGTCCTCTCCAGCTGGAGATTCTTCGCAGATGGGACAAGAGGACGATCTCTCTGAATCGGCTGGTGACGCTGTCACAACCAACCAGGGACTCTCTACAGTGGTGGCTCCAGCCACATCACCTGTCACGGGGCCGGTCCTTCCTAAAACCGTCATGGTTAGTGGTGACCACAGACGCCAGTCTGAAGGGCTGGGGCGCGGTGTTCTTACACCACAGAGCTCAAGGCCTCTGGACTCAGTCGGAGTCGGCGTTGCAGATCAACGTACTGGAGATCAAGGCGGTTTTTCTGGCGCTACTGGCGTTTCAGAAATTCCTGTCAGGACAACCCATTCGGGTACAGTCCGACAATGCGACGGCCGTCGCCTACATAAATCATCAGGGAGGGACCAGAAGTGCTCAGGCCCTCGCCGAAGTCCACCGCATTCTACTCTGGGTGGAGGAAAACGGCTGCCTGATCTCCGCAGTTCACATCCCAGGGGTCGAGAACTGGGAGGCCGACTATCTGAGCCGACAGGGGATGGACGCCGGAGAGTGGTCCCTACATCCAGACGTCTTCCGGGACATCTGCAGCAGATGGGGTACTCCGGACGTGGATCTGATGGCCTCACGGCTGAATCATCAGGTGCCCCATTACATGGCGAGATCTTGGGATCCCCAGTCTCTGGGGGCGGATGCCCTGATCCTGAGCTGGTCCAGCTTTCAGCGGCCATATGTGTTTCCGCCTCTGGCTCTGATTCCCAGGGTCCTGTGGAAGATCAGGACAGAATGCAGAGTGGCCATTCTAGTGGCTCCAGATTGGCCCAGGAGGTCTTGGTACCCGGACCTGTGGCAACTGTCAGGCGGACACCGGTGGGCTCTTCCAGAACGCGCAGATCTACTCGCGCAAGGCCCGTTCTTCCATCTCAATTCCAGGGCCCTCAGATTGACTGCATGGCTCTTGAGGCCTGGCTGCTAACATCCAGAGGTTTCTCCCCTACAGTGGTTGCCACTATGAATCGGGCGAGGAAACCTGTTTCCAGGAAGATATACCACAGAACGTGGAAAATCTTTTTTACCTGGTGTGCCTCTGGTGGCCGCTCACCGTGGCCTTTGTCTATCCCGACATTGTTGGCCTTCCTACAGTCGGGGTTGGAGTTGGGATTATCCCTTGGCTCTCTGAAAGGTCAAGTATCAGCACTTTCAGTGCTGTTTGACAGGCGCTTGGCGCTCCTCCCGAAGGTACGTCAATTTCTGCAGGGGGTGTCTCGGGTGGTTCCGCCCTATAGACGACCTCTGGATCCTTGGGACCTCAACATGGTCCTGGCGACACTGCAGAAACCGCCGTTTGAGCCACTGAGAGAAGTCTCTCTCTCTCGTCTGTCCCAGAAGGTGGTCTTTCTGGTGGCGATTACGTCTCTGAGACGGGTCTCAGAATTGGCTGCACTTTCGTGCAAGTCTCCTTTTCTGGTGGTTCACCAAGACAAGGTGGTGTTGCGCCCACGGCCTGAATTTCTGCCGAAGGTGGTTTCAACGTTTCACCTAAACCAGGAGATTGTTCTCCCATCATTTTGCCCCGCTCCCGTTCATCAGGTTGAGCGCGACCTCCATACTCTGGATCTCGTGAGAGCTGTACGCATTTATGTGTCCAGGACCGCCTCCTTTAGGAGTTCGGATTCTTTATTTGATGGGTCGCTGTAAAGGGGCCGCGGCTTCGAAGTCGACCTTGGCCAGATGGATCAAGGCTCCCATTCAGGAGGCATACCGGTCTTCTGGTTTGCCTCTCCCGGTGGGTTTGAAGGCACACTCTACGAGAGCTGTAGGTGCCTCCTGGGCCTTGCGACATCGAGCTTCTGCTCTACAGGTGTGTCAGGCGGCCACTTGGTCCAGCCTGCACACTTTCTCTAAGCACTATATGGTGCATGCCCATGCCTCTGCGGATGCGAGTTTGGGCAGGCGGGTTCTCCAGGCGGCGGTTGCCCACCTTTAGAGGGAACCATGTGTTATCCGTCTTGTTGAGGAACTCTTCCCGCCCTGGGGTATTGCTTTAGGACATCCCCATTGTCTGGGTCTCCCATTATGACGACCAGAAAAAAGAGAATTTTGTTTACGTACCGTAAATTCGTTTTTCTTTAGTCATCAATGGGAGACCCAGCACCCACCCAGTTGTTCCGTTGCATATTTTGCACTTGTTCTGTTCTCTGTTGAGACAGTGTTTGCCGGGTTGTTGAACCGTCTGTGCACGGCATTCTTCCCGATGTTTCGGGTGTGGTTTAATTTCTCCTCGCAGCTTATGGACTAAACTGAGGATGTATCCTACGGTGGGGGTTTATAAGCGGAGGAGGCGGTGTCTACAAACTTGTAGTACCTAGTGTGACCTCCGGAGGGCAGAGCCCAAAACCCCATTGTCTGGGTCTCCCATTGATGACTAAAGAAAAAAGAATTTACGGTACGTAAACAAAATTCTCTTTATTGCCACAAAGCTGCTAATCAGTGTTGGAGGCGGGATTGGACCAGGAGGCACATGATGCCTAGACCTGTAATGATAATCTCCTGCTGGTAAAACACTGATTTTTAAGGCCGGGTTACATGCAGAGATGTTCCAGCAACCCGACCAACAATCTGGATCGCTGGAACATAGCTATGTGATCGCTGATGAGATGCCAGACAGGCAGATTCACCCAGCGATGCGCCGACACCCGACGGTGACTATGATCGGTCAGGGTGTCGGGCGCACACTGGGTGTCGCTGGTCGTTGCCCCAAGCACACCTGCCGATGCATGCGTGACAGCGGCAGACCAGCGACCGAAAAATGGAACCGGCCATTCCTCAACGATCAGAGATCAACGAACTGATCGCTGGTCGTTGCGGCATGTCACATGCTGCAACGTCACAAAACCTGTGATGTTGCAGCGACTTCGGTAGCGATGTCGCTGCGTGTAACCCGGCTTTTACTGAAACAGCAAAACACAGGCTAATAAACGACACCTCTAGAATTGGAGCCTCAGCCCCTACATCATGCTGCTTGCAGACTACATGGCAACAACCTGCTGAAAGATTCCTTAGAGGCACTTTGTGACAGGAACCAGAGTAAGATTTGAGGTGTACAACACGCCACGCTCTGCCCCGCCCTGGCTCTGCATTTCTATGGCGGAGCTGTCAGAAACTGGCATGAAAAAGCAAAAACTGCAACTTATTAAAGTGCCATATACACTTGATACCCTCCCTACAAGCAGTAAGCCAAACCTCCGACTCCTCCAAAATGGGCTCTGACTCCACAGCCCTGCCTGCAAGTGTGCCATTTGTGGTGGAAAAGTACCAAAATCCTTTTCCCCCATTCACTCCCACCCAATCCTTGGGGTGCGGGTATAGAGTTTTTGATGGGAATATCTGCATCTAAATAGTACTTTTAGAAACAGTCTTAGGCGCAGTTTTGTAAAAACATCTGATTTTGATGCTTATTTTTTTGCATGGAGTCTGATGCATTGTCACTCCGTAGGCTGTGCTGTTTGAATTGTCTCCACTGCTAAATACTCACAGAATTTCACATTTTGTCACAGTTTGAAAAGAGAATTGACATGACACGTTTTCTGACACGCGGCAGTATTTAGAAAAGTGTCATAAAACTCCTGGAAAACAGGACAGGAGACGATTGATGTGTGCAGCACTGCATCACTATTTGTTTTTGTTCTCATGTGGGCATGCCTTGCGACTGTAAGCCAATCCCTCCCTTCTCATCTGAAAGTACAGATGAAAGGGAGGGGGGAGGGTTTGGCTTACATCTGAAAGGCATGCCCTCAGGGAAGTAATAAAAAAAAAAAAAAAAAACAACAACCCCGAATAATGACGCAGTGCTGCACACATCAATCATCTATGTCCTTTATTCCAGGTGATTTATGACACTTTTTCTCTGCAATGAAACCTGGAATCATTCATGTAAAGGTATGATTACATTCAGTATCCCTCGGCAGTAAGGCACCGGCTTCATTTTATAGCCCTAAATCCTGCTGGTTGGTTCCATTTAATATGAATTTTAGGCATTGAATCTGCACCGAAAAGTTCAATGTAAATAAAACCTTAACACGTATGTACCCAATTTTTTTTTTTTTTGGGGCAGGTTCAACTGGTCGGACTGGCCCACGGGAAGGCGGAGAATCCTCCGGTGGGCCCCTTTGCAGTAGTCCAACAATAACCCCCAAACATAATCAATAGTTGGCACAATATACTTGTTTCACTATTTGCAGGTAAAGGAAGCATCTCTGTGACCTGACCCCTAACACCAATCTTTCCCCTCCTGGGAGTTCCCTCCAACACTATCCCATGAATGATAACAATCCATGTTTCTTTGGATTAAAATGTCCACAGCAGCAAATTTATTTATAAGAAAAACATATAATTAAACAACTGGTGAGGTCCTCGAAGCTACAAAAGATCTGGTGATTTTTTTTCATCCCCTGACATTGCCCCTCCCTTACCCCTAGCCATGTTCACCGGCTCAGGAGCACCGTGAAACTGAGGGAAGAGGTCGTCCTCCAATACCATTAATATGACCCCCGACGTTCCATCGCCAGGTATCATCCAAATCTCACCAGACCACCATCAATTAACCATCCAATAATGGGGATCTACGTATTTAATGAATCCCTAATCCCAAATTTTTTAACCAACTTTGAGGACTCGCCAACACCTCCAAAGCATTAAGAAAACTAAATTCAGCAAGCCTTCGACTCACAAAGAGTCATCCTAAAGCACTCCGGAGAGGAAAAAGCCCTGTGGAGGAAACCTCTAGGGAACCATGGCTGAAGGATTGCCCTTCCCGTTGGCTTAGAAGGTGAATACCAAAATTAACTAATTAACTCTTCATAGCAATGATATATTGAACAAGGTATTGCCGCTCAGGGGCGGACCTACCGCGGTGCAGCTGGTTCAGCTGCACCAGGGCCCCGACCGGCTAGGGGGCCCATCAGGTAGGGGGGCTCTCCACCTCCCTCTCTCCAGCTGTCCCCCGCAGACCGCGTGTGTCAGAGGAGAGGTGAAGTGAAGTGAGGGAAGCTTCCTGCCCCGCAGCTGATCCCGCCTCTCTTCTCTCAACTCGCAGACGCAGGTAGCAGCCCATACTCACTAGCATCCCCCCCCCACGCTCCTCACCTGGGACAGCATCTCGTAACACCACCCCCCGCTCCTTCCTTCCCTTCCCACTCCTCACCAGCACCAGGAGCCTCCCGGCTGTAGTTCCGGTGCCGCCGATGATCGCCACTGGCCACTGCGACCCGTAAAGTCTTCTTTTTTAGGGAGAGCGTGTGAGACTTTGCTGTCCGGTGATCGAAGTCAAAATAGGGCCACTCAACCTCAGTCATCCTATTTATATTTCTTCCCCCTGAGTCCCCATCTATAACCTATGTCATTTCCTCCATATCTTAAGACCACTACCCCCTTGGCTCACCTTTCTTCCCTCTCCTCTACTCTCCCCTACCCCCACCCTCTTCTCTTATGGTCACTTCTCCCTACCAGCGTCATGTCACCCACCCCCGTATCCCCTGCGTGGACGGGTCCGGCTGATACTAAACAGACGTTAAAAAGGCGTAAATGAACAATAGGTGGAAAACACTAGAAACTAGACAAAAAGAGTGCACATGCATTAATTTTTGACCATTTGGTGTATTTACCAGGTTGGTAATGGGATTCTAGTTATATTTTTGTTCACCGCTCTGGCGGGCAATAGGGGCAGAAAAAACATTTCTTTTAAAAAGGGGGTTCACCTAATATCCTGATTATAAAACAGACCTTGGATGATTATATTTTATGGTGGAGAGGGGGCATGGTGGCAGTGGAGCAGGGTCACCGCTGAAAGAAGTTGGCGGCGGCATCACTGGGGCAATGTTGTGGGCCTGAAGCTAGGAGGAGGGGGTATCACAGCCTCATAAAGGACATCTCCAAGCAGTAGGGATGTGGGTGCGGAGGCAGCACACTCGCAGATTTAAATCTCAGAGAGGTAAGATCTCAATCTGCCCGTGCGCCGCTTCCAACGTGATCGACTACAGAAAAATGGCTGCGGAGGTGGCGCATGCGCAGATTGAGATTTTGGAGAGCCGAGATTTCAATCTGCGTGTGCACTGCTTCTGATGTGATGGACTTCAGGAAAATGTCTGTGGAGACGGAGCATGCGTAGATTGAGATCACAGCTCTACATGATGTCATTCTGCGCATGTGCTGCCACTGCAGCCATTACACTGATGCCAATTGCCCATCTTGTCCATTTCCTAGAGATTAATAGCGTCTGCATCACGCCTCCGCGACACCCTTTCCTCCCAGTCTCGGACCCGCTGCATTGCTCGACTTGTGCCACCACCGACTTCTTTAAGTGTGGTGACCTTACCTCCTGGAACCCCACTCCACAGCCATTGCACTTCCCCGGTAGGATGTTTCCGGATTAAAAAACGCACCCCCAATTTTGGGGGGAAAAAGTGTGTGTTATAATCCTCAAAGTATGGTATAATAGAAACATCACCACTTCTGTATTTATCACCCACTCCTGGTTTTGGCTACAAATCGTGAGGTAAAAAACTCACCAAATACTCAGTGTGTGCATGTGGTCTTAGTGGCCCGAACACTGCCATTGTTATGTCTATACGGCGGTGGTCTGTGACGTTCACAGGGCGGTTAGTGAGTTCCAAAGTAGAAATCTGCCGAGCAGAATCCATTTTCGATTCTCTCTATGGCATCTTCCCACTTATGAACCTGTCGCTGTTTGGTGACAGGACCTGGCACACAGTGGTGAGGATGTCTGGGGGGGGCTCTAGTGAGATTTAAAGACTTAATGCCAACCTGCTATTGCTGGCTTGCCCTCCCTAACAGCTGGGTGATGGTGAGCGGCCCCTTTCCTCAGCGCTGTGTTGATGGGTAGGAATGTTCACTGGCTGTTTTTAAGCGACCTGCGCTGCTCCTCACATTCTCGCACATGTATATACAGACACACGACTACTACACCCACACACTCTCCGCTACTACCAGACAGCGCTGAGCAATGGTGGATTATATTCTAGAAATCCATTACTTAGTTCCAGTGGCGTAACTTCAGGCCCAGGGGCCCCGATGCGAAAGCTCCAACGGGGCCCCCAATTATTGGAAATCTTTAAAAGTATTAGTCTTTTTCAATAGGCCAAAGGGACTTTTGGGGCCCAGGTGTTATTGCGACCCCTGCACCTATTGTAGTTACGCCCCTGCTTAGTTGGCATTGGTTCTTAATTTAGAATAACCAACCTTAGAATGTTACTAATCATCAATATCAGGGTCCCCAGCCTATAGCTCATGATGTGTGGCTCGTGACTGTCTTCCAGCTTGGAGCACATGCACCAGGTCTAGCAACCAGCTATGAAGAGCAGATCTCCAGATGGTGACTATTGTGAGTAGCCCCACACAGAAGAGCAGATCTAAATGAGGGTAAGGTAGGACCACTGGATCTTGGTAACTCTGTGTGATTACTGTGCAAAAGCTTTGGCTGTCATACTGGTAATGGGGGCTGTTGGTGTCACTATTGTGAGAGGAGGAAGCTGGACAGCGCTCGTGACCCCCTCTCTGAGCTGGCCGTGGCTGGCGTCCCCTCTCTGAGCTGGCCGTGGCTGGCGACCCCATCTCTGAGCTGGCCGTGGCTGGCGACCCCATCTCTGAGCTGGCCGTGGCTGGCGTCCCCCCTCTCTGAGCTGGCCGTGGCTCGTGACCCCTCTCTGAGCTAGCTGTGACTGGCGTCCCCCCTCTCTGAGCTGCGTCTGTTGAGCTGGCGTGCTGGCGACCCCCCCCCTCTCTGAGCTGGCTGTGGCTGGCGACCCCCCCCCTCTCTGAGCTGGCCGTGGCTGGCGACCCCCCCCCCCCTCTCTGAGCTGGCCGTGGCTGGCGACCCCCCCTCTCTGAGCTGGCCGTGGCTGGCGACCCCCCCTCTCTGAGCTGGCCGTGGCTGGCGACCCCACCCCCCCCTCTCTGAGCTGGCCGTGGCTGGCGACCCCCCCTCTCTGAGCTGGCCGTGGCTGGCGACCCCCCCTCTCTGAGCTGGCTGTGGCTAGTAAGGTCAGAAAGGTTGAGAACCACTGGTCTACATGAATTGATATTTTTCTTATTGTGGGAAACTTGTTTATGTAACTATTTATTTAGTTTGCTTCTATAGCGCCATTGCTTTCATAGCACTTTCCAGATTTAATCACAATCTACCGCAAATTCCCTATCACCACATCTTTGGAGTGTGAAAAGAAAGCGAAGAACCTGGAGGAAACCCACAGAAACACAGGGAGAGCATACAAACTCCGTGTAGATGTTGTGCTCTGTGGGATTTGAACCCTGTCTAAAAACTCAATATTTACTATCATTTCCATACCCACAATGTAGAAAACATATAGTGGTCATCAAACCAGAGCACAGAGGGTCTAAAGTCGCATGCCGGAATGGATCAGCAGTGATCATGTGCAACCACCACTCCTGTAGACAGTGAAGGGAGCAGTGGATGCTCCTACCATTTTATTCAGACAAGACTTTTGGATCCCTGTTCTTATGATCAGGATTAAAGGAAATCTGTCAGCAGGTTTTTGCTACCTCATCTGAGAGCAGCCTGATGGAGACAAACAGATTCTAAAACTTAATTATATTTAACCTACGGTAAATTACAGGCTGCAACCGTTCTGTCACAATCCAAGCATTTAGTTTCGGGCATGTAGCAGAGCTGAGAGAGCTGTCCCTGCCCACACCAGGCTCTCTATAGAGATTGACAGTGAGGTGTCAATGTACAATCATAGCAGGGGCATGTCGGACTGCCCTGCATGTGACAAAGTAGTCCTGTGATGATAATCACAAGGTGATAAAGACTTTAGTTTACTTAAATAATAGCACACACACACATTGGAGAGGCACAATTGGCTTTTGTTTTTTAACCCCAGCAGCCATGTCCTCTCTAATCATGAGGCCTTTTAGACCACCTAGGAAACAGTACAGATACACAGATTAGGTTAACATTTTGGATATTCTCTAAATCTTTTTAAAGGCAGAAAATTTGAACTAATTTTTCAAAAGAACTTAAACGGGGTTTTGGGGATTTTTTTGGGTTGTTTTTTGAAGCATTATTTACTGCATAGTATTTTTCAGCCGCTAGGCTGGTTTCACACTACCGGTTTTTGAATCTGGCAAGGGATACAGAGAAGACCGCATTCCCCGCAATTGTAAAATCTGATGCAATTGGTGCTCTCGCACTGGTATTATTACTGATTCAGCTGGCGGATCCAGCATAATACCTGTGCGGTAGCAGGGGTGTAACAACCGAGGTCACAAGTGCGACCGGGCCCGGAGGTCATCACACTGCGAGCTCATCACAGGCAGGATGTGGCTGCCGGCAGGACCGGTAAATGTGAGCTCCATTCAGGAGCCAAAGAGCCTCTTGCAGCTTCTGGAGAATGTGTATGGGTGAGTGTGTGTGTGTATTTATACAGGGGGCAGTATGTCTGTGTGTGTGTGGGGGGGGGTTTATACAGTGGGCAGTATGTTTGTGTGTGGTTATATAGTGGCAGTATATCTGTGTGTGGGGGGTTATACAGAAGGCCATGTGTCTGGGTTGTACAGGGGGCTGTGTGGGGAGAATATATGCTATCTGGAGGGCTATGAGGGCTGTATTATATTATTGAATGGCTATAAGGCTGCATTATACTATATGGAGGGCTATGAGGCTGCATTATACTATATGGAGGGCTATGAGGCTGCATTATACTATATGGAGGGCTATCAGGCTGCATTATACTATATGGAGGGCTATGAGGCTGCATTATACTATATGGAAGGCTATGAGGCTGCATTACACTATATGGAAGGCTATGAGGCTGCATTATACTGTATGGAGGTCTGTGAGGCTGCATTATACTGTATGCAGGGCTGTGAGGCTGCATTATACTATATGGAGGGCTTTGAGGCTGTTTTATACTATATGGAGGGCTGTGATGCTGCATTATACTATAATGGAGGACCATATATACCAGGATAGGGCCATATTCCAGGAGGAGGACCATATATAGCAGGATGAGGGACATTAATGCATGATGTCTTTATATAATTTAGAACGGTACATGGAGTCGCTACATCTGACCACTGTGGCCGCATCGGGGGAGAGCCCAGGTCCAATTTTCGCAGCAGGACCCTTCAGGCTCTAGTTACACCACTGTGCAGTAGCATCCAGTTGTATCAGGTTGTGTACATTTTTTTGATGGATATGGTGAAAAATGATATTTTTGGAAAACGCCCCCTAGTGGGTGTGTCATATGGAACTGGCTTCTGGGCATGCTCAGTCAAGAAACCCGGATCCAGAGGCATCCAGCTTTCTCCAGATTCCATAGAACTTCATTTTATTTTAGGCCGCATCGCCCCAGAACCAATAGTTTTATGTTTTTTTTTTTTTTTTTTTGTTTTTTTAAAAACAACACAAAAAAAACATTACAAACTGCGTTTTCCGCTTCTGTTAAAAACTGTTTTCAGCTGCATCCAGCTAGAACCGTATGCAACCACATGGGTCTACGTCCCCATTGAAAGTCAGTGGGGCAGAAACCGCATGCAGTTTCAGCTGATTCGCCCGGATTCAGAATACCGGTAGTGTGAAACCTGCCTTACACTTGACGTCGCCTCGGCTCGGGGCGATGCGTTAACCACCTGGCCATGGAGTTGACCGAGTCTGATTTTGGCTTGCGTGGTCGTTAAAGGGTGCATGGTTTTCTTCTCACACATCTATATACCCTGCTATTTGCGGCTCATAATCTGTGCCATCCCGACCGCAGCGCTGGTGTGCTCAGACGCTTCAAGCTCCCTTTTTATTACCAGACAGCAGAAATCTCGTAAACACTGTGTGACATTACAAATGTGGTTGGCATGAGCTGCGGATCTGTTTCCCAGCGCAGCACATCGTACATTCCTTCTAGGGATCTGTCCAAAGTACGAAGCCAGCCGTAAGGACAAAGGGAGGGAGCGAGTACATTTTTGTAGTACGATGACTGGTTAAGGCTGGGGTTATATTGACAATAGTGTACCCCGTGAGGAGACTAGCAGATAAGCCAGACAATGCATCACTTTAAGTATGGCCGTCTTTGATAGAGGGAGTAGCACTCACTGGCCAGAGGTTAAAACATCAATCGTTATTCAGCATCGGTCATCAGGCTTGCAACACGGGGATTTGTGTGGGTCTCCAAACAAGATGGCCATTTTGCGCCGTCTAGTGGCGCTTCCACGGGTTACAATCCGTAACATGTGGTAGAGCCACTAGGCGGTGCGAAACGGCCGTCGTTTTTTGGAGACCCACACAAATCCCCGTGTTGCAAGCCTGATGACCATCGCTGAATAAAGATTGATGTTTTAACCTCTGATAGAGGGAGTAGCACTCACTGACCAAAGACGAGATACCGGAAGTGATGTTCTAGGTCGGAAGTGTGTACCAGCGAGACCAGGCGTGGATGTGGCCAGCATGTTTCTGCGCTCACCCTGACGGACCCTGCTGAGTACAAGGAGCGGAATGACCCATGGTGGTGCCGGACAGCTACTAAACTGAATGCATCACTTTAAAAACACCGGGCCCGATACATCAAGACCGGCTTTATTCACCATGGGTCAGTATGTCAAACATCTGACTCCTCAATTTGCCTGAATTAGACTCAGACTCCAACTCCACTAAAATGGACACAGACTTCGACTCCATAACCAGGGCTGTGGAGTTAGTAAGCCAAACATCCAACTTCGTCTCTTAAATTTCCCTGAATCCGACTCCACATCCCTGTTGTTCACACGCGTCTTGATGAAGAGATGGGCTGGAGTTGGATGCATACACCTACTCATCCTGATTCATGAAGATTGTACACCTATGTGAACAGATCGCCGCAAATCCTACTCCAGTCACTGCTGGTGTAAGATTTGTGGTGTAGCGTATTAGCGTATGCCATCCCTCTTCATAAGTGTGACAAATGGCCTCTGTCCTGCCCACGTTCTGCCAACTTTGTGGGAGCTGGGCAAAATATTAATGAGAACTCCAAATCTGCCAGTTGCACCAAAATTATTTGATAAATCGGTGTGCACATACCGGACTTTGACTTAGGGTCCCGTTACACTTGGCGACGTTCCAGCGATCCCGACAACGATACGACCTGGTAAGGATCGCTGGAACTGTCGCTATGTGGTCACTTGTGAGATCTCAAACAGTCAGATCTACTCAATGACGCAGCAAGATACGGCGACCCGTATCACGACCTCGCCGGTCGTTGGGACACCTGTAACACAGCAGCTAGTCTGACGACTCAGACCTACGTGGATGAGTTCTGAGTCGCCAACAAGGTCATTGTTAAGGCGTCAAACACACCGATGCATGCTGCCCAGCGGAACCCAACGATCAAAAAATGGTCCAGGCATTCCGACACGATCGGCGATCTCACAGCGGGGCCCGGTCGCTGCTACGGGTCAAACATAGCAGGTCGCTGTTACGTCACAAAACCTGCGAAGTAACCATGATCTCGCTAGCGATCTCGCTATGTGTGACAAGGGTTTAAATACAGTCATGGCCGAAATGGCAAAACTGCTGAAATTGTTCCAGGAAATGAAGTATTTCTCCCAGAAAATTATTACAATTCCATGTTTTGTTCTACACCTGTTTATTTCCTCTGTGTGTATTGGAGCAACACAAAAAAAAACCCTAGGGGTTCTGAACTCTCATAGACTTTGCTGGTTTCAGGATAGACATGCAGATTTTTGATGCAGATTCTAATGATCCCTTTTTTTTAAGCAGATAAACAATGTACCATGGACACATGGCCTAAAGGTACCGTCACACGCAGCGATATGGCTTCATATCGCTGCGATTTGATGTGACGCGCACGTTTCGGGCACTTTTTTTCACATTACCGTGGATCTGTCACACGTAGCGATATCGCGTGCGATCTTCGGCGATCTGGCGAAATGCCTGCAGAAGACGGAAGCGATCTCCCTTCATACACCGCATGACTGTCAAAGGCCGTGCAGAGTCGTGTCACATGCGCCCTACGCTCAATTGGTACACTGCGTTCTCATTGGTCAGCTGAAGAATCACCATAATCGGACAGCAGAACAGAACAGAAAAAAAAAAAAAAAAAAAAAAAAAAAGCACAGTCCTGAATGTAGCCTTAGTGGTTATCTACACTTGCTTGCTTTAAGACGCTGACACACCTGCCAAGATCCCGTGCAAAGCCGCTTCGGTGAACATGCCGGAGGTCTTTCCATCCCTGATGCAGCTTTGCTGGACTTTCAGGCCATTGTTTTGGTGACATTAACACTTTTCTTTCTGAAAAATGAACATACTGCTGCTTTTTTTTTTTTTTTTACTGATTTTTGACTTGAACAGTTAATAGAAGTAACAAAGGCTGAACCTGAGCACAGCAATGTTGTTTTTACATTGCTGCGCATTATGTTAAGTTTTGCGGTGCCTGGAATACGCCTGATAAAGATAATGTGTGGACATACTCTTTGTATCTCCCTCTCTTGGGTGAGTGATATCTCAATGTGTCTGTGAAGTCAGACACTGGAAGCCTCGTGCCTGCAAGATCGACACTTTCATAAGTTAAGCATGTTAAAACACCTTTCTATACTATGGGCATGCGCCACCCAGCTGCCACTCATAGCACGTCTGTGTATAAATCGTGGCTAAACAGCAGCAACTGGAGCCAGCTGTATAACACAGCCAGCACCCACTGTTTATGGAAAAGGCGCTCAGCTCCTGTCAGCTTTGGTAAAGATGATCAAGATTTTTTTTCTCTTTGGGGATATATTGGGCAGCAAGTGAACAGTCACGTCTTGAAGTTGATGTGTGGGAAGCGGAAATGGTGCGTAAAGTATTGGCAAGACTGAAATTATGTTGGCTGATGACTGGATCAGAGCATCTTAAAAATGACAGGTCCTGCGGTGTGTTCCCTGTATGCAGAGTTTTGTACCTTTTCTTAAGAAAGACAATAGGTGAACTGGTGACAAGGTCCTGGATGCTCCAGGTCATAGATGTGTATGTGCATGGAGGGGCCCTCTGTGTATTCTAGGGTCATTGATATGCTTATGCAACGAGGTCTCACAGGTTGCTCCATGGTCATTATATGTGTTTGTATATCAGTGAAGGTCCTGGGTGCTTCAGAGGCATTGATGTGCTTAGCAGAATGAGGTTCACAGGTGCTCTAGGGTCATTGATATTAATGGGCATTTAGGGTCCTAGATGCTGCAAAGTCATTAATGTGAATGGGCAATGAGGCTCATTTGGTGTCTCACAGAAGATCTACTGTAGTACAGATTGCTGAAAACAATAAAGCTGGTGCTAATAGAACGTAGCTTCCTTAGTATTGGCGCGATGAACCTGCAGACCACTTCGAAATGCATTTGCTATGGGTCGATGCACTTTATCTGTGAACAGTGTCCACGGGAACATCCTCAGAAGAAAGGGTTAAATGTGTTACTGTAAGAAGCTTTTTTTCTGGCATAAATGGTTAATAGTGACTGTCCTGTCTCCTGGAGTAATATGGCTTCCAGCAGGTCATTGTCATGAGACACTGAGCAAGGGGAATGTGAACTGTTTGGGCTGGATTCATGTTACTTATTCTTCCTCTCTAATTCCAAGAAAGTAAAGCATTGTGAAATTAATAAGACGCATGTACAAGAAGATGTTTTATTAAAAGATGTTTTCAGGATTTATGTATCGATTACCTTTTCTTAGATATTGATCAGCTCCTTTGTAGGCCCTAAATGGCTCGAAGAAATCAGTGCATAAGCTCCGTACTCTGTACAGTGGCCGTTCTCAAGTTCTACTTACTTCAATGGGTCATCAGTATCAAAGTCCTGGACAACCTCTAAGCTATTTTCTACATCTTTCATTTTGTGTTGCCTTGTAGAATTAGTCGTCATAAATTCATAAATATCTGTAATCTGGTGGTTTGGTAAATCGGCTCTTTAGCCATTTGTATACATGCAGAAGTGATTACGATAGCCTGTGCACTAAAGTCTTTTGGTTAGCAGCCATATAGGAGAACTACTGAGTTCAGGAGGAACAATACTGCTCTCCTTGGATTCAATGCTGCTGGAGGGAAAGGAGGCCAGCTCAGAGCCTTTGCTGTGTTCGCTGTCTGGTGGGCCCCGGTGTGAAATTTAGACCTGTTCCATCACCCTTCCCCACCACATGTTGATGAAATGTATGGGCCTCATGTAAAGTTTTAGACCCTTTAAAGACTCACAAATTGACCCCTCTCCAACTACATTCAAGTGTCACCTGAAGACTCACCTATTCCGTCAAGCCTACAACCTGCCATGAGACCCAGGCGACCGCCCCATACCTGACATTCCCCCATCCTACTGTATACTAACCCGCCCCTCTTAGACTGTGAGCCCTTGTGGACAGGGTCCCTGCCCCTCCTGTACCTGTACGTCCTGATCGCCTAGATTTAGTGTACTTGTTCTTGTCTCCCTTATCCTCATGTAAAGCGCCATGGAACCTAATGGCGCTATATAAATAAATAATAATAATAATACATTATATATTAATGTCCCTCATCCTGCTCTATATGGTCCTTCTCTTGGAATATGGCCCTTATCGTGGTATTAATGTCCCCTATCCAGTTTATATGGTCAGCCTCTCCCGTCATCATAGTCATCCAATTATTATAATGTATCCCCATAGTCATCTATATATTATAATGCATCCCATAGTTTTCCATTTATAAGGGAGCCCCATAGTCATTCAATTATTATAATGAACCCCTATTATCCTCCATGTAATATAATGCAGCCTCACATCCCTCCACATAACATAATGCAGCCTCATAGCACTCCTTATAGCATAATGTAGCCTCATATCACTCCTTATAGCATAATACAGCCTCATAGCCTCTCCATATAGTATGAGTCAGCCTCATAGCCTCTCCATATAGTATAATACAGCCTCATAGCCCTCCATATAGCATAATACAGCCTCATAGCTCTCCATATAGTGCAGTCTCAAAACTTCCATATATTGCAGCTTCAATACTCTCCATATAGTGCAGCCTTATATCTCTTCATACAGTGCAGTATTATACTATTTATGCATCCTTCTATCTGTCAATATAGTGCAGCCTTATAACTTTCCATATAGTGCAGCCTTATTATGTACTGCCTCATATCTCTCCATATAGTGAAGTATTATATATGCAGCATTATATCTCCCATATAGTGCAGTATTATATATGCAGCATTATATACTCCCATATAGTACAGTATTATATATGCAGCCTTATATCTCTCAGGCCGGGGGGCAGCACCAGCCTGTGTGTGTGGCGCCCCGCAACGAGTGCGTCACAGAAAGGTATTACATCCCTAACGGAAGATGTAATATCTTCCGTCTCAGTAATTACATGGTTAAACCAGAGCTCTATACACCACATGCACCTCTTAGAATAGAGGCCCAATCAGGTCCTGGTGGGAGGAGTGTAGGTGTAGTGTGTAGGAGAAGTCAGGAGAGGAAGAGTAGGAGAGTCGGAGTAACGTAGGAGAGGAAGAAGGAGCAGGCTCTGCACAGTCCCGTGCAGCCTGGTACTGAGCTTCACCGGCCGGGCACCAGCAGCAGGTGACCCACCCGGGAAGATGGGCAACTACTGTGCGGGTACAAACTGGCCCGTGCCCAAACCACCGGACCACCGGTTCCGAGGCGAGCAGTTGTTCACCGCTGCTCTGCAAACCGGAGTGAGGGACCGCTTCTAAAAAGCACCCCACTATAGCCGCAACCTAGTTGTCTTGCCTGCAGGGGCTCGCCCCAGGGAAACAGAGCATTACAGCAAGAATTTGACTGAGGAATCATTAGAAGTCTCCCTAGCTCCCTGAACTGGTACACTAAGGCGACATCGGCATCTAAAACAAGGAAGTTAGTGAAGGAGGAACACCGTGGAGCTCTGGACTAAAACCAGTGATTGCTGGGACCACCCGGTCCGTCACCTAAGACTGTATACCCTGTACCACACTACTGGTTACAGTAAAGACCCGTTACAGAGGAACCTGGTGTCCGTGCTTTTCTTCAGAACTGGTTTTTTACCTCACTCACAGAAACAGCAGAGCTGCCGTATTCCATTGAGTGCAGCTCCTGGCCCCGGGGACCCCTGCTCATCCTGTGGGGAGCATCCCATCTAGCTGCCGCACATCCCCCGGAGGCCCAAGCAGCGCCGGTGCATTCACCGGAATCCCACAGGTGGTGTCACAACAAACAAGAATCATCCCTATCCGTTCATCCCCTTTTGATCTGACCACCGGGCCCCACAGCTTCGGGCATGGAACCGTGACAAGTGCTGCATCGCCCAAGGCCTGCGATCCCGGCAACGGTGAGTCATATGCAGTCCATAGTGAAACGCTGGCCGGGAAGCCAGCAGGTCAGAGGAGACGAGGGGCAGAAGCAGCAGTAGAAAACTCCCTGACACACGGGCCCTATAATGGCCTGTGCTGTCGTGCTGTCACATGGATGTGTGTCCTCGGGGACGCACATCCATGTAAAGCAGGCGCCCGGCACTGCGATCGTCTTCCGCTGGGGGGCGACTGGCGGCGTGGGCCCCTTATAGGTCCGGGCCCTGTTGCAGCCGCAACCGCGATCGTTACACCAATGCTGTCAGGACACAGGAGATCTGTGCATCTGCATGGGACGTAGAGTCCTGCGCAGTCACAGTAGTGCCCTACTGCCAGACAACCACAGTTAGGATTCCATGAAGAAAGCTCTCCACACACACCCTCAATGATCCCTAAGTTGTCAGCAGTGGGGAGAAAGCTGAAGTACTTTCCTGTAAGCCTGAGGTTCCGTTGTTGCCAAGGTCCTGGTGGACAGGAGACATTTAAGCGCATAGTACCATGGTGCCCTAACCAGCGAGAGGAAGGAGAGCGACCACACATTGCCGGAAAGAGAGCTGAGTTATGACACCATCAGATGCTGCGACTCTGTATATTGAACAACTGTGGAAAGCTGTAATACCCCTCCATCATAAACTGTTCCAATAAACTTGAGTTTTATTCTGTTGCACCTGGAGTCTGGACATTTTTCTTGAGAGCGGCATCCCCATATACAGCTTTAACCCCTTCTTATATTCTGCTGAGGATGGCCTGCCAGCCGGAGAGACCACCGTGACCGTTGGCTGCCGCTACACCCTGCCTCAGTGAAGGCCGACTCAGACAATTTGATACCTTGATAAAGTACTGCTTGCTGTCTTGGGATGTAAGGTGGCATGGGAACATTATTAAGGGTCCCACATCCAGAACCTTCCATCAATCATGAGAGCAAAGGGGCAGTGGTGAATATATTTATACATGTGGGTCCTGAGTGTTAGGCCAGGTGCACATGTTGAGTATTTGGAGAGTTTTTTTTACCTCAGGATTTGTAGCCAAGACCAGGAGTGGGTGATAAATACAGAAGTGGTGACGGGTTTCTATTATACTTTTCCTCTGATTGTTCCACTGCTGCTTTTGGCCTCCAAATACTGAGGTAAAAATCTCACCAAATACTCAATGTGTGCACATGGCCTAAAAGAAGCTCGAAAGACCGAACCTTAGGATTATGGCACCAATGGCCACATGCACATGTTGAGTATTTGGTGAGTTTTTTACCTCAGGATTTGGAGACCAAAAAGCCAGTAGTGGAATAATCAGAGGATAAGTCTAATAGAAACACGTCACCACTTCTGTATTTATCACCCACTCCTGGTTTTGGCTACAAATCCTGAGGTAAAAAATCTCACCAAATACTCAACATGTGCATGTGGCCATTGGTGCCATAATCCTAAAGTTTGGTGCCAGGAAAACTACTTGAAAGAGGACCTCTCACCAGGTCAAAAGTGGCCATTTTTTGCTGTTATTTTTATATATTACATATAAAACCCATTTAAAGAGGACCTCTCATCAGGTTAAAAGTGACCAGTTTTTCTTTTTTTACTGTTTATTATATAAAAATGGGAGGGAAAAACTGTCCACTTTTGTTCTGGTGAGAGGTCTTCTTAAAAGGGTTTTCCAGGCACATTTACTAGACCAGAGACTGGACCAGTCTTTTCTTGAGAAGTTTCCAGGAGTCTCGGAAATTGGGTTAATCGCTGTAAATCTCAGCTGGGACATTTCCCTCTTTCCTTTTTAGGCTTTGGTTGGATGGAAGCTGCAGCATAAATAAAGAGATCTGCACCTCTGACTAGTGAATGATGATGGCAGCCATCACAACAGCAAGTCACCGACAGAAAACATATAAATTTACACCCGCACAGGGCCTGACTCATTGATGTTCGCACATTCCTTCTATGCTGTATGTCATCAATCCCCCTTTATTCTTTTTTTCCACTCCACTTTCCTGTTTTCCATCTGAAACCCACATTACAAATATCTCTTCTATCAAACGTGCTGTAGAGGGGGCGATGGGATGTCATCCGTGTGAGACACCCGGACAGTTTTCACCACTGCATTGGTTCCACACGTGCGAAGGAACAAAGTCCTTCTCTTGGATCGTTATCGGGAATCTTGGATCCAAAATATTCCTTAAACCGTGGCATTGTCTCATGTTCTAACGCTCTTCTCCTATTTCTTCCGGTCTTTCCATTTAGCAGAGGTACGTAGTTGATAAAATCTTTGCAATTAGTTAAATATCTACCCTCAGGCTATGTGCGCACGATGTCTCTTAACGAGCCTGACCAGTTTTTCAGGCAGAAGACATGTCAGGAAACTGATGTTCTAATTTTCCTAAAGTGTCCTGTGTCATCCTGAGCGTTGCTTCGACTGTTTTGGCCTTCTGTGGTTTTATTTTTAAGGGTTTTGCAATGGTTTTTGTCAAATCTTTTCACTCCATAGAAGAATGAAGCATTTTTTTAAAGTCAAAATAATGTACAATACTCCACAAACGTCCGGTTGTCTTCAGGTCATATTTTGAGTTTTCCCATTGACTTGTATTGTAAAGTACAGAGTGACTTCCGAGCCAAGGGTGTGGAGACGGTAAGCAAAACATCTGACGCGGACTCCTAAATTTCCCTGAATCCAACTCCGACTCTACCAAAATGGATACCGACTCCACGACTCCGACTCTACAACCATGGCTGAGAAGTCAGTAAGCCAGACATCTGACTTCTCAATTTCCTTGAATCCAACTCAACCCGAAATGTACACCAACTCCGAGTCCACAACTCCGACTCGACAGCCCTGTTCTGAACCTCCGAAGAATGGACAGGTCACTTAACCTCTTGACATTTTTTGTAACCTGAAGTGGTTAAAAGAAGTTCCAAAGCCTGAACATACAAACAAAATGTTGCTTTTACATAGAAGTCCATTGTACTGTAGACAGTGAATGGGCTATCTCTCTTGACATTACTCTTCTACAAACTCCACCAAACCAAAAAGGTCTACACAGTCTGTCTGATGACCATCCATGTAAGCTTATTTCTATGCCCCATTTCCTCAAGATGCCTGGACCATGAGTGCAATAAGCCTCTGTACCTTGTGCAACCCCTATCCCGTTGTAGATTGTAAGCTCTTTTGAGCAGGGTCACCTTCATTTCTTGCGTTATTTACTGTAATTTCTTTTTTACATTGATTCTATGCCTATTGTTTTGTATCCAATTATTGTACTGTATTTGTTCTCTACTGTAATTACTTACTGTAACCCTACATTGTAAAGCGCTGCGGAATATGTTGGCGCTATATAAATATAGCCTTATTATTATTATTTTACATAGGATAATTTATGCTCCGTTCTTTTGAACATTTTTTTTTTTTATAGACTCTTTAGGCGTTTTCCATGGTGGAATCCCTCTGAAAGACATTGTGAACACATACCGTAATCTTATATTCAAGGAAGAGGAAGGAGGGAAGTAACAGCATAGCCGTCCAGTATGTAAAAGCCAAATTTATTAATTTAATCCATAAAAAAGCAAGCAAAACGTAACAGGGGGGGTTAAATCTGATGTGCTTTTGGCGACGGATCACTCTTATATTATTAAGGTTGATCCATTGCCAGAAACGTGTCAATTTTAAACCTCCTCATTCCTTGTTACTGTTTTCTTGCTACTTCATACATTAAATCAATAAATTTGGCATTTACTTACCGGACGGCTGTGCTGTTACGTTCCTCCTTCCTTATCCTTGCCTATTCCGCTGCACCACACTAGCATGGGACAAGCACCTCCACAACCATGGACTTCTCTGCTGACTCCATGATACTCGCGGCATTGTGAATTCTTTATTTCCTCATGTTCTAGCCTCATAGTGTAAAGTTAAAAGGATTTCCATATCTGTCAATGTACAATGGATGCTCTCCCACCACTAGGATCCTCATCTGTCTCAAGAATGGGGTGTGTCTTGGGCTATCCGAAAATAGAGAAGTGACTGCTCATGCGCAGCTCTTTCCAAAATTGTAGAGCAAGTGTTCATTGTGTTTTTTGGGGAGAGCTGCGTATTCGAGGACACAGTGAGAAGAACGCCCCTGAAAGAAGAGTATATGGACCCTTTATAGTCCAAAAGCTCATTAAAATGCACAATTCCTCTTGCTTTGGTGGTAGAAGTGGACCCCTTACCTCTTGGACGGTATGTCCGCCTTTGATTGCACCATTGGCATGTACGTCACTGATTTCACCATTAGCATATCTACCCCTGATTGCTCCGACGCGATGTCGGCCCCTGATTGCACCGACGCCATGTCGGCCCATGATTTTGCCGACGCCGTGTCGGCCCCTGATTGCACCGACGCCGTGTCGGCCCCTGATTGCACCGACGCCGTGTCGGCCCCTGATTGCACCGACGCCGTGTCGGCCCCTGATTGCACCGACGGCGTGTCCACCTCTGCGTGGCCATCTCTACTATGATGGAGACGTTTTGATTGGGAACATCTCATATCTGTCATATATTTATGGCTTATCCTGTGGGCCAATCTTAGTAACAAAGACCATAAGACTTTTGTGCCAGTAAAATTCCAATTACTCCAGTAATTTTGTCCTGCAAAATACCTTCTACACTTCTACCATGTTGAATCAGCATTGGCCTCCAGTCCAGCAGTGGGTCTGCAACACTCCCTGGTGATAAATCACATGGAAAATTCAGGTCTCTGCTGTTTGCTTCTCATGCTCTGTGGGGCCAATGGACATCTAGACGGACGCGAGACAGAATGGCTATGCTGTACAAGGGGCTGCCTTTCAGTTGGACTCCAGCCATCCTTGTGTTATATAGATAGCCACGTAATAATAGATTTTCCCTATCTTGGTTACTGCATGGAAAATTCTTGTCTTTCCGCAACTTGACTGGCCTGAAGTCAGTGATTTTGTTTTCAAATGTGGTAGGTGATAATCAGTGGGTTTTTTTATTTCCGCAACTTAATCAAAATTGGGTGTTTTCTAGAGGTTCAGGATGAGGCTCAACAGCCTGTGTTGATCTATCAACGGTTTAGAGAGGGATTGTCACTATCCCATAATAGCATAAAAGTGATCTAACTTTTTTTGGGGGGTCCACATGATGTAATGGGGATAATAGGGTAAATTTGGTTGGATGGATTTGATTGTAGCTTGGTCCGTTCCGTCTCTCCTCATCATTCGTCCCACCTCTACTTGACCTCCATCCCGCCTTCCTCACCGTCCGACAGTCTCTTGTGAGTGATATCCGAATCATACGCCGGCTCAGAGGCTTCTTTGGATCACACAGACGCACTGTGCTCTGCTCTACTGTGGGCAGTGCCTAAAATTCTTCTGCACATGCGCGAAATGGAGAAGCCTCTGCGCAAGCGCACGATTGAGATAGCGCTCAGAAGAAGCTGTCGGACGTTGAGGAGAGGAGGAACGGACTGAGCTTCAATCAAACCCATGGGACCAGAAACTGGTCATTATAATACAGGGCGGCAAGTTTTCAAAACTTATTTATTAGATGTACAGGGGTAGTAAGGGAGTAATAGTCACCTTAATAGAATGGAGCATAGGTGCTGCCGAAGGTAACGCTTTTAGTTTAAAACGCCCAAATCTGGTGATAGGTTCACTTTAAATTAGTCCTTCGCTCTAGTAATAACAGTAGGACCACTGCCCTTTTCATTAAATGCAAGCCTCCATTTATCTTATGTTTTCAGTAGGACCTCTCTGTAAGGACCTGGCCAGTATCCGCCAAGCATGGCCTCGAATACTGCTGTGCTTACCTGATTAGACACCCAGGCCTGCATGCAGTGCTTAATGTCAATCTTTTCTGCACCAACCTTCTAAAAATGTTGCATCACTGATTGCAGAGTCTGACCTGGGGTGCAGATGGACTCTTGTAGAGGTTGACTTTGGGTGGAGATGGATACTGATGGGTGAACCCGAACTGTAACATTTGGGGTCCATACCAAACATTACCTAGAGTGCCATACCCAACCAGGGCCGCTGGAAGAGCTGGGTAAATTGCCTGGAAATGGTGCTATGATGGATTCGCCATTTCCAGGGGCTTCTGTGGGCTGTGGTTTTCGACGTGGCAGGCCCAGAACGTGTGTGCCTTACCACGAGAGATCAGAAATCTCAGCCCCCAGCTGCCTGGTTTTACCTTGGCTGGCGATCAAAATACAGTGGGTGTCCAGACATTCTTTTTCAATTATTTATTTAAATAATTAAAAAATAATGAGCCTCTCTGTATTTTGATTGTCAGCCAAGGTAAAGCCAGGCAGCTGGAGGTGGCAGCCCGTAGCTGTCTGCTTTATCTGTGCTGAGAATCAAAAATACCGGGGAGCGTTGTCATTTTTTAAAATTATTTAATTATTTTTACACTACTTTTTGTGTGACCTACCCATCAGCCAATCACAGACGCTGTGACAGAGAATGGGCATCTGTGATTGTGATTGGCTGCTAAAGTAAGCAGAAACAAGCCCATACATTCTACCATACTACAATGTATGGGCTGATTGCAGATTAATCGGAATAGCCAATCACAGACGCTCATTCTGTGTGACAGTGCCTGTGATTGGCTGTTGGAGCCAGATCAGTGAATATCCCCGGAAGTTAATGAGCGGCCCTGGAAGTAGATGTGGTGGGACATAGTAAGTAGAACGATGATGTCTATTAATTGTGTGCTCTCTTTTACAGCCCCCACCACCCCATCCTACAACTGTATAGTACGAGATTGGGGTTCAGACTCAAAGTTTGAGTCACATCCGACCCCAAACTCAGACTTTACAAAAAGTCCGGGCGAGTCAACTGATCCCGAGCATCGGCTTGTTGGCCCATCACTAGAGATTGAGTCTTGTAGCGGTTGACCTTGGGTGGAGATGGACTCTTGTAGCGGTTGACCTTGGGTGGAGATGGACTCTTGTAGCGGTTGACCTTGGGTGGAGATGGACTCTTGTGTGCGGTTGACCTTGGGTGGAGATTGACTCTTGTAGCGGTTGACCTTGGGTGGAGATGGACTCTTGTAGCGGTTGACCTTGAGTGGAGATGGACTCTTGTAGCGGTTGATCTTGGGTGGAGATGGACTCTTGTAGCGGTTGATCTTGGGTGGAGATGGAATCTTGTAGCGGTTGATCTTGGGTGGAGATTGACTCTTGTAGCGGTTGATCTTGGGTGGAGATGTAATCTTGTAGTGGTTGAACATGGGTGGAGATGGACTCTTGTAGCGGTTGACCTTGGGTGGAGATGGACTCTTGTAGCGGTTGACCTTGGGTGGAGATGGACTCTTGTAGTGGTTGACCTTGGGTGGAGATGGACTCCTGTGTGCGGTTGACCTTGGGTGGAGATGGACTCTTGCAGAGTCTGATGTTGAGTGAAGATAGACTTTTGCAGATTGTTGTCTTTACTCCATGTGTAGTCTCTCTTACACTATTTAGGCCTATTTTTTTAGCACAGTTAAATGAAAGGCTTAGTAGTGAACAGTTTAATGACAGAGTCTTATAATTTTATTGTGGTCCCAACCATTCACTATGTATATGTAATTATACAATATGTTTGGTGCCACTTGCTGGGAATATATTTCTAATCCGTGTTCTAATTCAGCAATCTAGAGATGCTCTTTAAAACAGAATTCTGGCCCCATCAGAGACCCATTCAGTGCAGAATGGAGTTACGGTAACATTGGGGGGTGGCCATGGTCTGGATTCTTATGATAATTGACCATATTTGCTTGTTTGGTTTTGTAAATGGTGGTCTATTTGACTCCCTATCCAACTACGACACCAAAAACAACATCTGCAAGGAGTATGTATGTTCTCCGTAGGTACTCTAACTTCCTCCCACACTCATACTGATGGGGAGTATACGGTAGATTGTGAGCCCCAATGGGGACAGTGATGATGTCTGTAAGTTGTATTTATTTTACTTGATTATATAGCGCTATTAATTCCGCAGCATAGACTGTTATTGAAAATGTTTTGCCGATTGGCCACAACCAGATCACCTTCAATGACTGTTCAAACCCAGCACAGACACAGTGTGCACCCTTGGTGTGGCCAAGCCATCCTGTGCGACTTTCTAAATACCATACTTTGTTTTCCTTCTTTCTTCAGAGATAGATGTGATGGCGCATTGATCTTTTTGACCATGTAGAGGGCGTGCCAGGCACCTGTGCTTGATTTGGACAGTCATTTTCTACTGATCAGTGCTGCTTTCTACTGAACCAATTTTGTGGCTTTGTGAACCCGCGGCAGTGATGGAGTGTGTGCACTTGTATGGGATCCAAGAAATAGTCATTCTGGTGTTTTACCAATTGCCAAGCTGTTACTATAGTTCCGGCCAGGACTCTTTATGGGGTGTGAGAATGTGTGTCGCGTTATACAATATCGTTTCCTCAGTCTCCTACAAGTGTCTGACTCTAATCCAGAAATATACAGGTTGCTGCAAAGGGCTTCGTGTTTCATTAAATCGTATTATTACAACGGAGTTCTGCCAAATTTCTATGTGGCTTCTCTGCCCTCGGTTTATTGCCAATTTGGCTTTGAGCTGCCTTGACCATATTTATTTTACTTGCTTATATAGCACCTTTTATTTCCGCATCTGGTAACTGACATCATGATTTTCCCCATTGGGACTCGCTACCTAAATTCCATATTGGACTGCTGGAAATTGAGGTGAGAAACTGGGGGAAACCCACACACTCTCCTAGCAGATGACCTTGAGGGATTTTAACCCAGGACCTGGACCGTACTCGGGAACCCTGTTGCCAATCAGTCCCTTCAGAAGAGTGTATGGTGCTTGAGAAGAGGTGGTTAAAGTAGTGGACAACCCCTTTAAAGGGAATCTGTCAGCAGGTTATTGCTATCTAATCTAAAGACAGCATGCGGTCAGGGTTAAAACGTAGGATTCAGGGATGCCTCTCTTGTCTGTCCAAGCTCTTGTTTTCCTACAGTGTTTATTTTAGCTTTAGTATCTTATCAATGGTGAACTACATTGCCTCGTGCACAGCAGTCCGGCACTCCCCACTTCTGGGATTAGCAGCTCACTGTCTGCGGACATTGAATACAGAGCCTGGTTTGGGCAACAGCAGTTTTGTTAACTCCGCTACATTGCTAAGTCTTCAAATTCTGTTTGTGTCACAACTGTTGCAAACAGTAATCTAAAGGCCATGTTACACGTGGCGACATTGCTGCCGATTACATAGGCGACGTGGGGGCGTGGCCTATTGGCGGCGACATCGCCCCTATGTCGCCTCATGTAAAGGGGCGATGTTGGCGACGCCAGAAGGTCACCTGGCTTCAGAGCAGTGCTCTGAAACCAGGCGGCCGATCTGGTGCGATGTGCACACACCGCTCCATGCAACCGGCCGCCGGCGACCGGACATGCGAAACCCTAGCGGCGATGCCGCCTGTCAGATCGCCGGTGCGGCGCTGTAGGTGTCGCCCCATGTAAATGGGGGACGGCGACACTGGTGGGGCGCCAAAAACGTGCGCGCCTCCGCCAGTCGCCGTCGACTCGTGTGACGGTACCTTAAGTGATACATCATTGGATTCAGGATCTCTTTGCCTACAGCATACTGCTCTCAGATGAGGTAGCAAAAACCTGCTGACAGACTTAAGATTTGCGGCTGCACAGTATACGCTCGGACTGAAACAGCGAGAAGTGAGAAATGGTGTATCTCAGCCCTTCATCTCCTCTCCTTGTTCTCAGCCCAGTGAACCCTGAGTGAGCAGGATGTGGTGCTGCTGTATCCGGTGTCTACCCGGAGGGAGGACGTCATCACCGTGGTCTCTGCTGCAGGAATGAGATCAGCTATGGTGAAAAATAAAGAGTTTAGGCAAAAGTATCAGCTCAAAGAACCCAAGGAAGTGTAATACTCTGCAAAACGTATATAACCATTTCACTGCCAGGGGTTTCTTACAGAAAAGTATGAATTATAAATATTTCACATTCACACCCATATATTTACTGAGAAAATGCCGCCTGATACAGTACGTGCAACCTGCCGCTCTATTAAACCCTTCCTGCCCCAGATAATTCTTGTGTTTGCCTTTTTTTTCCTGCTTTTCTTCCAAGTCATGACAACTTTTTTATTTTCCCATTGACCTGGCCACATGAGGGATTGCTTATGTGACAAGTTGTAGATGTGAATGAGTCACTGTACTATAATGTGCTAAAAAACAGGAAAAAAATAATTACATTCCGATATTGTTTTGTGTCATTTTTCTTTTTTTTTTTGTAAAAATGAGTAGTAAAAATGACATGGTCATATGGTTTATGATTGTTCAGACCACTATGGTTATGGTGATACCAAGTTTGTAGTAAGTCAGTAAAGAACAGGGTGTGCACCATTGTGTAACACAGATCTGCAGTTTCAGAAACTTTCTACCCCACGAGTTTATTACCGTAATCCTTTTTATCTTCCACTTAAACGTCTGCACTGGTGTTTTAAATCATAATCCTGCTAGCGGTGCTCAGCTACAAAAGCGGTCCATGCAAAATGTCATATACTACGGTACCGTAGATGTGGGTCCGATGCTATGCGCCAGCCTCTCCCCTCCCTGTGCGCCGGCCTCTCCCCTCCCTGTGCGCCGGCCTCTTCCCTCCCTGTGCGCCGGCCTCTTCCCTCCCTGTGCGCCGGCCTCTCCCCTCCCTGTGCGCCGGCCTCTCCCCTCCCTGTGCGCCGGCCTCTTCCCTCCCTGTGCGCCGGCCTCTCCCCTCTCTGTGCGCCGGCCTCTCCCCTCTCTGTGCGCCGGCCTCTCCCCTCCCTGTGCGCCGGCCTCTCCCCTCCCTGTGCGCCGGCCTCTCCCCTCCCTGTGCGCCGGCCTCTCCCCCCCCCTTTCCACACATACCCTGTGCGGCGCTGAGTGCAATGTCACCGTCACATTGTGATCAGTCACATGAATCTGGCTCTGGGCGGTCACGTGACTGATCACATGACCTTGACATCACACAGTTCTTCTATCCTTCCGGTAAGTCAGAGGTAGGCGGGGTGCGGCGGGGGGTGTTCAGCGTCGGGTGTCTGTGCAACCGGCAGCGGGCGCCATATTAGCACACTCATTACTTGGGTATGCTAATATGGCGTGGATTCTGGGATTTGTGGACATCACCTCGGAAGTCAATGACGGACACCACTAGGTAAGTATATAATAGAAGAGAAGAAAAGCGGCACCCACCAGGATATATGAAAGTAAAAATCTGCTTCATTCATTTTAAAAGCCAGGATATACAGGTGGCAGGACGGGGGAAGTCATAGCAGGACGACTGCTGTTTCACACTATTCCAGAGCTTCAACAGGTCCACTAAACCATTGATGACTGGATCCATTGAAGCACTGGAATAATGTAAAACGGCTGTCATCCCGCTATGACTTCCCCTGTCCTGCCACCTGTATATCCCTGCTTTTAAATGAATGAAAAGATGATTTTTCAGGTTCAGGTGCTCATATTGAAAATCGGACATGACTGGCTCCGTGTGACTGTCCGCATTGCTAATGGAGGCAGGATCTCAAGTTATTAAATTGCTTTAAATAGGTTGTTAGCAGATTGCAAACTTGCTTAATGTCATACTATCATTCTCCTGCAATGAGAGCTTTTATTTTACATAGAGTACAGCTTGTTTCCATTGAGCTTGGTTATCAGAGCCTGGGCAATTGTATGCAGTAGTTATATTACAGAAGAGGAGTTAACTCCTAACATGGGAGTCGCCCCCTTTCCAGCCCAATGATTTCTATACAGTAGTTAGCTGCTCTTATCAGTCTTAAAGAATCAGAATTCCCTGACACCCAACATCATGACTCTCACTGTCCTGAGGTGTGTACTTGTTCAAATGCCCTGTTATCGCTATATACAGTGGGGAAAAAAAGTATTTAGTCAGCCAAAAATTGTGCAAATTCTCCCACTTAAAAGATGAAGTTGGTGTGTAATTGACATCATAGGTGACCTCAACTATGAGAGACAAAATGAGGAAACAAATCCTGAAAATCTCATTGTCTGATCTGGAAATAATTTTTTTCAAATTTTAGTGGAAAATAAGTATTTGGTCAATAACTAAAGTTCCTTTCAAAACTTTGTTATATATCTTTTGTTGGCACTGACCGAGGTCAAACATTTTCTGTAAGTCTTCACAAGGTTGGCACACACTGGTGCTGATATGTTGGCCCATTCCTCCATACAGGTCTCCTCTAGAGCAGTGATGTTTTGGGGCTGTGGCTGGGTAACACAGACTTTCACCTCCGTCCAAAGGTTTTCTATAGAGTTTAGATCTAGACACTGGCTAGGCCACCAGGACCTTGAAATGCTTCTTACGAAGCCACTCCTTCATTGCGCTGGCGGTGTGCTTGGGATCATTGTCATGCTGAAAGACCCAGTCACGTTTCATCTTTAATACCCCTGCTGATGGAAGGAGGTTTGCACTTAAAATCTCACAATACATGGCCCCATTCATTCTTTCCTGTACATGGATCAGTCATCCTGGTCCCATGGTGGAGAAACAGCCCCAAAGCATGATGTTGTGACCCCCATGCTTCACAGTAGGTATGGTGTTCTTTGGATGCAACTCGGCATTCTTTCTCCTCCAAACACGACGAGTTCTGTTTGTACCAAACAGTTCTACTTTGGTTTCAGCCGACCATATGACATTCTCCCAATACTCTTCTGGATCATCCAAATACTCTCTAGCAAACTTCAGATGGCCCCGACATGTAATGGCTTAAGCAGGGGGACATGTCTGGCACTGCAGGTTCTGAGTCCCTGTTGGTGTAGAGTGTTACTGATGGTAGCCTGTGTAACGATGGTCCAGCTCTCTGCAGGTCATTCACTAGGTCCCCCTGTGTGATTCTGGGATTTTTGCTCACCCGTCTTGTTATCATTTTGACCCCATGGTGTGAGATCTTGCATGGAGCCCCAGATGGAGGGAGATTATCAGTGGTCTTCTATGTCTTCCATTTTCTAATTATTGCTCCCACAGTTGATTTCTTCACTCCAAGCTGCTTGCCTATTGTAGATTCAGTCTTACCAACCTGGTGCAGGGCTACAATGTTGTTTCTGGTGTCCTTCGCCAGCTCTTTGGTCTCCACTATAGTGGAGTTTGGAGTGTGACTGTTCGAGGTTGCAGACAGGTGTCTTTTATACCGATAACAAGTTCAAACAGATGCCAGTACTACAGGTAATGAGTGGAGGACAGAGGAGCCTCTTATAGAAGAAGTTACAGGTCTGTGAGAGGCAGAATCTTGCTTGTTTGTAGGTGACCAAATACTTATTTTCCACCAAAATTTGGAAAATATTTCTTTCTAGATCAGACAATGTGATTTTCAGGATTTGTTTTCTTTTGTCTCATAGTTGAGGTCACCTATGATGTAAATTACAGGCCGACCTCCTCTTTATAAGTGGTAGAGCATGCACAATTGGTGGCTGACACTGTGTAAATGTAGTGATAGTAGTGTAGGCTCCTTAACAAACCACAAATTGCTGAATGAGCAATTAGAAAAAATGATCCAGCAGAAATTGATTTTAAATCTTTATTTCTTCATCAATAAAAAAACATATCCATCCGTGAGCATAAATATACAATTAACTGTATTTAGAATAGCGTGGCAAACCGAGGCATTTCAAATATTCATGGCTAGTCACCAGAACTGTCAATCAAGGAGGAGATCCCGCCCTACCAAAAACCATGAAGTGTGGAGACCACAGAGCGGCGAGCTGCTCAAGAGACACATTGAGAATAATCTCATGGCAGAGACAGGAGCCTTCTGAAGGCCCTTGGTTGCGATAAGGTGATGAGAGGACACGTTCCAATCATGGCAATCGGCTTCAAATTGTTACATACGTCTTTTGCATTGAAAAAGTTAAAAGTGCACCATGGCAATGCTGACGACCTGACCCAGAGTTTGTGTACCTTGAGAAGAAGTTGGATAAGATGTTAGAGAAAATGACCATACACATATATATAGTCCCTAAATACGGTAGTTTTATCTGGTGGCCTCATACCCTTGAAGATCAATTGACTTTTCAAATAACCAACTTGATCCAGTATGTCTAGCTGTGTAGTGCTGACCTTTATTGTAGATTATGCACGTACATGGTTAGAGGTCCTTATAATGACATCTCTTTCTCATTTATTTTAGAGGCGCCACAAGTCAAAGAACGCTCAAGAGTTAAATGACGTAAACGGTGAGAAAGTCCTGTGTAATACTTAGTTGTGCAATTAACATCTGAGCATATGGAGCGGGCAGGGTGTTGTCCATTTCTAAAAATAAGTCCGTTCATAATTATCTAAGGGACCCCTGTTGCTCATACATACTCCATCCTGCATGCTCCTCCATAGACATGCTGCCAGTTTCCCTGGCTGGCCTCCTGGTTTCCTCTTCCTTTAGGGATCATTTGTTACAGGTAGCAGGATGATAAGAGGGGCTAAGGACTGGGGGTCTGGTTTACCCTGCTTTCAAAGGTACCTTAGAAGGTGAGGTGGTCTGGGTCACCACCCTTGCCCTATGCTCCTGATAAACCCTAGGCTAGAAGCTCCCACCTCCACCCACGGACCAGGGAACAGTAACTTTCCCAAGGAAAGTAAACACCAGGCAGGATCTGTAGGAAGGCATCCGTACACATTCCACTACGTCCTACAGCACACACAGTCAAGGCAGAGTGAACTCTATCAGCATCACCTGGTGGAAGGAAGTGGAACTAGTTAAAGGCTGAGGGAGTGGACAACTAAGTTAAACTATTTTGTATTGGATAATGTTATGTCTGTCTAGAAGTTGCCTGTTGGATTCCACCATGGATGGTCATCTTTTGTTTTCTTGACCTCATCCATAGATAATGGGACTAAAAAGACCAAGGACTATGAGCAGGAAATCAAGAACCTCCTTCAAAGATTCCAGGAGGAGAAGGTGGCCCTGGAAAAGGCCAATATCCTCAATCTAGAAGAGCTGGAGCATGAGCTGAAGGGACAGGTCCGTTCACGTACAGTGTATAGGTCTAAGTGCGCACGTTGAGTATTCGAGGCAGGACATTATCTGCACCAGACCATTCAGGATAGGCATGCACCAAAAATACCCACACTATGCACAACATTCAGGATAGGCATGCACCAAAAATCCCCACTGTGTGCACAACATTCAGGATAGGCATGCACCAAAAATACCCACTGTGTGCACAACATTCAGGATAGGCATGCACCAAAAATACCCACTGTGCGCACAACATTCAGGATAGGCATGCACCAAAAATACCCACTGTGTGCACAACATTCAGGATAGGCATGCACCAAAAATACCCACTGTGTGCACAACATTCAGGATAGGCATGCACCAAAAATACCCACCGTGTGCACAACATTCAGGATAGGCATGCACCAAAAATACCCACTGTGTGCACAACATTCAGGATAGCCATGCACCAAAAAATACCCACTGTGTGCACAACATTCAGGATAGGCCTGCACCAAAAAAGACCCACTGTGTGCACAACATTCAGGATAGGCATGCACTAAAAATGCCCACTGTCTGCACAACATTCAGGATAGCCATGCACCAAAAATACCCACTGTGTGCACAACATTCAGGATAGGCAGACGCCAAAAATACCCACTGTGTGCACAACATTCAGAATAGCCATGCACCAAAAATACCCACTGTGTGCACAACATTCAGGATTGGTATGCACAAAAAATACCCACTGTGTGCACAACATTCAGAATAGCCATGCACCAAAAATACCCACTGTGTGCACAACATTCAGGATTGGTATGCACAAAAAATACCCACTGTGTGCACAACATTCAGGATAGGCGTGCACCAAAAATACCCACTGTGTGCACAACATTCAGGATAGGCATGCACCAAAAATACCCACTGTGTGCACAACATTCAGGATAGGCATGCACCAAAAATACCCACTGTGTGCACAACATTCAGGATAGGCATGCACCAAAAATACCCACTGTGTGCACAACATTCAGGATAGGCATGCACCAAAAATACCCACTGTGTGCACAACATTCAGGATAGGCATGCACTAAAAATACCCACTGTGTGCACAACATTCAGGATAGGCATGCACCAAAAATAACCACTGTGTGCACATGGCCTTAAAGTCCAGATCGGGGACCGGCTCAATAATGCATGTTCGGCTTTGGAAGCTGTGAACTTGTGGATTTTTCTGCTAACCAATGGGTCCATGTATCACAAGTCCAATATTCTAAAAAAAAAAAAAAAAAAAAAAAAAAAAAAATTTCCATTCCTAGAATAGTTTCCATGCCGGTCTCGGTGTTTCCTGGTCTCCTGTGGTGACATTATGATTTGTGATCACTACAGCAGGAGGCCAGGATGTACAGGGACCGGCATGGTAAGGCTATGTGCGCACCTCAAGTATTTGGGTGCAGGATCGCTTAGCAGAGAAGTGTGCTATTTTGATGCATTTTTCATTCATTCTAGGGTGGGAAAATGCTGAAAGAATTGACATGCTGCAGATTTACAACTGCATCTCAATGAATTAGAATATCACCATAAAGTTAATTTATTTCAGTGATTCAATACACACAGTGAGACACATATATTATATAAAGTCATTACACACAGAGGGATCTATTTCAAGTGTTTATTTCTGTTAATGTTCATGATTAATGAAAACCCAAAGGTCATTATCTTAGAAAATTAAAGTTGGGAGGATGAAGGGTTAAAAACCGTGCTGCCATATTCCACGAGACATCAAAGGGTGAATATAATGTTGATTTACTAATATGCGTTTCAGGGCTCCCTGGCCTCATCCTCAGGGCAAATCAATATCCTATTGCCATGTTTCACTGCCTTTCTGGGAGCCCTGAAATGCGTTGACTCAATGTCTCGTGGAATACGGCAGCGCGGTGTTTAACCCTTCATCCTCCCTAATTTAATTTTCTGCGATAATGACCTTTGGGGTTTTCATTGGCTGTAAGCCATAATCATCAACATTAACATAAATAAACACATGAAATAGATCCCTCTATGGGTAATGACTCTATATAATATATGTGTTTCACTTTATGTATTGAATTACTGAAATAAATACTCTTTTTGAAGGTATTCTAATTCATTGAGATGCTCCTGTATTTCTGCTGGTTTAAAGGGGTTGTCCGGGCTTATTTTTTATTTCATATTTATATCTAGGCTGCAAAATGTTGACAATCTGCAATATACATGTTGTCAACATTTTGCAGGGTTTCCTAGATATAACACATTTACTGCTGGCAGAGAGTGTCCAGGGGGTGTGATTGTGCATACTGGTCGTTTACACCTACTCTAGCACAATCACACCCCCTCCCCTATTCCTAGTATGGCCAGCCACCCCCAGGCCATACATGCCCGCCCCTTGCCCACTAAACACTATGTAATGAAACCACCCCCAGGGCTCTTACTGGCCGCCCCAGTCCCTAAATCACCACCCACCCTCTGCAAAACAGCGGTCCCCAGTGCACTGATACAAGGTGCCGAAACCGCTGCTGTGAAAGCGATTCCGGCACACTGTGTCAGTGCAGCAGGGGACCCGCTGCATATGTGTGCTGCTCACCCGACATTGTCCTGTGCAGCCGGTCCCGGTCCGCCCTGGTCCCGGTCATCTGCAGCCGGGCTCTCCACACTGAAGCCGGGCTCCACACTCTGCAGCCGGGCTCTCCACACTGCAGCCGTATCTGTGCACTGTGGAGCGGTGCCCGGCGCCTGATCTCCCCAGACCTCCAGTACCATAGAGCAGAGGGCCGAGGCTGTGGAGCGGTCCTCTCTAAACCGCTCCACCAGCTCTATGGTACTGGAGGTCTGGAGAGATCAGGCGCCGGGCACCGCTCCACACAGCACAGATACGGGTGCAGTGCAGAGTGTGGAGCCCGGCTGCAGTGTGGAGCCCGGCTGCAGAGTGTGGAGCCCGGCTGCAGTGTGGAGAGCCCGGCTGCAGAGTGTGGAGCCCGGCTGCAGTGTGGAGAGCCCGGCTGCAGATGACCGGGACCGGCTGCACAGGACAATGTCGGGTGAGCAGCACACATATGCAGCGGGTCCCCTGCTGCACTGACACAGTGTGTCGGAATCGCTTTCACAGCAGCGGTTTCGGCACCTTGTATCAGTGCACTGGGGACCGCTGTTTTGCAGAGGGTGGGTGGTGATTTAGGGGCTGGGGCGGCCAGTAAGAGCCCTGGGGGTGGTTTCATTACATAGTGTTTAGTGGGCAGGGGGCGGGCATGTATGGCCTGGGGGTGGCTGGCCATACTAGGTATAGGGGAGGGGGTGTGATTGTGCTAGAGTAGGTGTAAACGACCAGCTTGCACAATCACACCCCCTGGACACTCTCTGCCAGCAGTAAATGTGTTATATCTAGGAAACCCTGCAAAATGTTGACAACATGTATATTGCAGATTGTCAACATTTTGCAGCCTAGATATAAATATGAAATAAAAAATAAGCCCGGACAACCCCTTTAAGGATTTGCTTGCAGGTTTGTGACAAAACTGTGCTAAAAAAAACACATGTAGCCCACAAAGAGTTTAGTGTGGGGGCTAAGTGGAATCATGGCCCCCAACAATGTAGTTTGATGAGAGAGGGGGTAGGTCCTGAGATGAGCATAGAGATGAAGCAGATAGGTAGCTTTGTGACGTGTAGGTTAGCCGGTTTTAACTCTTGCTTTACAGATATGAATTTTGAGGTTGAGGTATCCTCATTATCTAGGTAGTTGCTGGGAAATATCCCCAACTATCTAGGTAAAGGGGTCCAGGGGGGCTGCTATTGGCCACCTGGACTGCTGAAGTAACCCATTATTTGATTGGGGGGGGGCGCATTTGAGCACAAAGAGCTGCAATGACCATGTCCATTCTTCCTGCGCTTTTACTCACCTCGCCACATTCCCTCAGTGATCGCTTCTCTTGCCGACACTGTAGGACCTTGTGTAGGACCTTGTGCAGGACCTTTAAGAGCACCATGTGACCGAGTGACGTCACATGGTGCTGCGGGGTCCTAGAGCCTGTGCTCGCTGCAGCCAGGGGGGATTAGTAGTCGCCAGCGGTCACCGAGGGAGTGTGGAAAGGTAAGGCCCCTTTCACATCAGTGTTTTTGCAGATTCGGTCAAATTGTGGCAAGTCCCCATTCATTCTCTATGGGACTTGCGGCAGGTGCGTTTTTTGCCACGATCCGGCAAACCTGGCAGTTGCAGCAAGTAAAAAAAACGCAGCTAAGCGCGGTTTATTGACCTGCCGAATCGCAGCAAAAACCACACCTGCCGCAAGTCCCATAGAGAATGAATAGGGGCGTGCCACAAGTCGGCTGTTGCGCGGCAGATGCCGTAAATCTGCTGGATCTTCTGCCATTCAGCAAAAGCGTTGATGTGAAAACACTCCTTGGTAAAGCGCAGGAAGAAAGCGCAGGCCGTTCACACACAACACTGCGTTCTATGAAGATCCACCCAAAAACGCTGTGCATTAACACAGCCTTAAGTAGGAGGTGGATGGAGGAGGTGAGTGTGTGGGGGTCTATGTTCCCATGCATTAGCAGATCTGCCACATGTGAATAAACTGTAAATGTTTGGTGTTACAGGCAAAGAGAGATGCAAATGTGGGAAACAGAGCGGCGACTTTTAGAGAAGACCTCAGAGATGAAGGCCGAAATGGATGTGAAAATTGCAGGTAAAAGAGCCGGTTGTGTATAATGTTTAATAGGATGGATCAGGGAAGAGGGGAAAGTTATGGTAGGGAGTTGAGGTGATAGGTCTGTCTAAAGAGAGAGGTTTTTAAAGCACGCTTACAAACATAGGGTCTATAGATTATTCCCACCGTTTGAGGTAGTGCATTCCAGAGCACAGGCGCAGCACGAGAGAAGTCTTGGAGACAGAAGGGTGAGCTTTGAATTATGGGTGATATTAATCTGAGATGAGTTGCAGGACTGAGGGCACGGGTAAGGGTGATAGATAGAGATGAGGGATGAGATATAGAGGAGTGCAGAACTGTGGAGAGCTTTGTGGGTGAGAGAGATAAGTTTGTATTGTATCCTGTAGTGGTTGGGCAACCAGTCTAATAACTGGCATAAGGGGAGGGGAGGCATTACACAAAAGAAATGGTCTACATACACTATTAATATGTATTATGGCAATGAGTGAGCACAGCAGTCCTGTGAAGTTCTACTTTACTAGAGGACAGGCTTGGGAACACTTGCTAGGCCCAACTGGCCATGGCAACCCCTAAGGATGCCATTAGTGCGTTTTGAGGCATCACCACAGGAGTTGCGGAGGCTATTCTCCTTCTAAACAGTCATGTTATCACCAATCCTACATTTTAATGAACTGTGGCAAAATACAGGGGACATATATATAAATATATATTGAGGTCTGCAGTTGCTAGACAACAGTACAATGCCCAAAGACACTGATCACCAAGCTCTCACTCAGACTTTGAGTGGGAACATAGCGAACTTGAGATGTCAGTGAGTATATTTGGGTGCACCCAGCAAGGGCAGGGGGGCAGCTGCCCCCCCCAGAAGCCAAAATATGTGCGGAACATCCATGTGACTGTGCGCTTAGGGGCCCGCCGTGTATCGGGGTGGGGAGCTACTACCTCTTGCTGCTGCTGCCACCCTTTGCTTCCTCTTACCCAGCGGTACCGACGTGGGTTCCACTGTGGAATACATATAAGCAGGCTGGTGCCACCTTCTCCACACTAGTAGGCGGTACTTACTCCTTTATACGTTCCACAGTGGAACACACACAGCGGCACCGCAGCCTCCTGAGTCTTCAGTTTTTGCAAGGAGACTGGAGCAGTGAGGGGAACGAGGAGAGGTAAGTACAGATTTATTTTTTTGAGTACACGGTGGCCAGAGGATTATGGGGGGTTGGGGAGGGGTGCATTATACAGTATGGAGAGTTATGAAACTGCTTATATGAGGCTGCACTATATGGAGAGTTATGAGGCTGCACTATATGGAGAGTTATGAGGCTGCACTATATGGAGAGTTATGAGGCTGCACTATATGGAGAGTTATGAGGCTGCACTATATGGAGAGTTATGAGCTTGCGCTATATGGAGAGTTATGAGGCTGCGCTATATGGAGAGTTATGAGGCTGCGCTATATGGAGAGTTATGAGGCTGCGCTATATGGAGAGTTATGAGGCTGCGCTATATGGAGAGTTATGAGGCTGCGCTATATGGAGAGTTATGAGGCTGCACTATATGGAGAGTTATGAGGTTGCACTATATGGAGAGTTATGAGGCTTCACTATATGGAGAGATATAAGGCTGCCTTATACTAATGGAGGGATATGAGGCTGCCTTATATATGGAGGGCTTTGAGGGCGCATTATGCTATATGGATGACTGAGCCTGCATTATACTATATGGAGGATAATGGGGGTGCATTATAATAATTGTATGAATATGGGGGCTACTTTATGAATGAATTGGAGAACTATGGTGGCGGGAGAAGGAAGACCATATATACCAGGACGGGAAACGTATATACCCGGATAAGGGCCATATTCCAAGAGGAGGCCCATATATAATGAAGGGGGGAAGAGGGTCAATTTGTGAGTCCTTATAGGATTTTGAACGGTACATACAGTACAGTATTTTTTTACCGTATCTGCATTGGATAAGGGGTAGTCTTATATGGCAAGTATATCCCAAACTCTATATTTTAACTGGAAAAGTTGGAGGGACGTCTTATACGCCCAATGGTCTTATACGCCGGAAAATACGGTAAATGGTTAACTAATAAAGTGATCCTACCAAACAAAAATAGGTAGGGCGACGGCGAGTAATCAGTTGTTTACCACACTGAAATGGTGTAAAAATCGAGAAGTATCTACAGCCACCTAGCGACTGGTAGAGGAATCTATTCTATGTCAGCCAACCAATGGGATTCAAAGGAGGGAGAGGGCTCTAGCAGAGTCTACAGGTGGCAGCCAATGAGAGAAGAGGGATTGATTTGCTTTCTTCCTGCTCCCTCGGTGACCCCCGGATGTGTCCTGTGTCTCCCGATCCCCTGCCGGGCCGCAGCGAGTGCGGGCTCTAGGACCCGGAAGCACCATGTGGCCGGTGACCATGGCTTGTCCTCTCTCCTAGTTTTGACCCTGGGTCCGCCTCGCATACTTTAGCCATATAGCATAGATTTCGTGGTGGGGGGGTTATACTTTAGTTCTTGCAATCTTGAAATATTAAGACATTTTCCCCTTTTTTCCCACAGAGGTACAAAAAAGCTTTGAACAAGAAAAGGCCTCACTTATGGTAAGAAAGAAAGAATATTATCATTCAGACTTCTGGCTTTTCCACTGCACATGACTGCGGAGTGGAGGTCACTCAATCCCCATCTCTGCTGGACAGTAATAAACATGGTAGTCATGACCTACTCGCCTAGTCATGGCCACCTCTCCAGGATTTCTTGCTCTGGATGCAATGGCTAATGAGAATATGTATCATTCCAAAATGAGTTATTCCATACATCTGCTTTTATAGGAAACCATTGCTGACCTGAAAAGCCAGCTGGAATCCCTCCTGCAAAAAATTCAGCAAAGTGAGGAATCTGCCTTGAAACAAAACTATGAGAGGCATATTAAGGTAAAAGAAATAAGTATTGATTCACCTTTGGTAAAAGGGATAGTCCACTGCAGGATACCTCCATCTTCAAGCACCACTCCAGCATTTGTTGAGCCCTCAAGTTATGTTTTAAACCCAAGTCGCCTGCACCAGGTCTTCTACTCACCCTCCGGCATCTTCACCTTTTATCGGCGCCATCTTGTGACTATAACTTGCAACTGGCCGGAAGTCAGAAGTTACCTAACAAGTCTATGGCAACTAGAACGAGGCACTCAAAGACTTGTATTGATCTGTGACCTCTGGGGCACTCCATTAACCACTAGAGCTGCCAGTAGGTGATAAAGTGCCGGGGTCCTACGGGTGTGACGCCAATAATGGATAAAGACGCTGGCAGATTAGTATAAAACAGAGGGCAGGGGACTTAGATTTAAAGCATGGATTAAAAACGCTGGCGTCGTGCTTTAAGTGCTAAAGTGCCCCAAGTAAAAGAAAAACATACATCTCAGACCCACGCCATTTCAGCAATGTTGCCACTTTTGTCTCCCAGCTGTCATATGACGCGTGCCTCTTTAATATATTAGTGAAAAATGCAGCCGCTGATTAGCTATAGCGGTCAGATGACATAATGTCATGTGACCATCAGGATACAGCTCCAGCATTTTGGGAACGGCACCAGTCCATAAGGTGATTGGGTTTTTATATATTTTATAAATAAACACAACCCCTTTTAATAATAACCAAGCTCCATCAATGACACCAGCACCAATGAGGTACCATTATCCATTTTCAATGGGGTTGTTGCAACTCATTCTTACACCCTCTGGTCAGTTTGCGATAATTCCAAGGGGACAGACAGAGTAACAGGACAACATAGAGTTTAAAAAAATGATACCGAACCGGTAATTCATTGGAAATATAAGTATTAGGAGAGGGTCAGATAGTACCCTTTAGTGTTGGGCAGTACCATTTGGTGTCGGGTAGCTCCTTTTAGCGCCGAGCAACGCCCCTTGGCGTTAGGTAGCTCCCTTTAGCTCCGAGGAGTGCCCTTAAGCGTCAGGTAGCTCCCTTTAGTGCTGGGCAGTGCCCTTTAGCGTCGGGTAGTGCCCTTTGGTATTGGGTAGCGCCCTTTAGCGTCAGGTAGCTCCCTTTAGCGTCGAGCAGTACCCTTTAGCATTGGGTAGCTCGTTTTAGTGCCGAGCAGTGCCCTTTGGCATTGGGTAGCTCCCTTTAGTGCAGAGTAGCGCCCCTTAGCGTCGGGCAGTACCCTTTAGCATTAGGTAGCTCCCTTTAGTGCCGAGCAGTACCCTTTAGCGTCGGGTAGTGTCCTTTGGCATTGGGTAGCTCCCTTTAGCGTCGGGTTGGTCCCTTTAGCGCCGAGTAGCGCTCTTTGGCGTCTGGTAGAGTCTTTTGCTATGTGGCAGTACCATTTATCAATGGTAGCACCCTTTGGCATTGGGTAGCTCCCTTTAGCGTCAGGTAGTGCCCTTTGGCATTGGGTAGCTGCCTTTAGCGTCGGGTTGGTCCCTTTAGCGCCGAGTAGCGCCCTTTGGCGTCTGGTAGTGTCATTTGGTATGTGGCAGCACCATTTATCATCGGGTAGCACCCTTTACCGTCAGTTAGCACCCTTTGACATTGGGTAGTACCGTTTAGCACCTGCACCATTTTACATAAAGCCGTACTGTATTTACGGTATACGTGCACAGTTTAATCCTCTTGGCAAATGTGAATTCCTCAGATGTGTGTTGTGTTCCTTCCCTTGCAGTGCGTTACTCATTGTTATTCACATTATAGTTATTTCAGGGCACAATGCAGTAATCCTTTTCCTTTGATAATCTCTCGGCACTTAGGTGTGTTTTGCATTCCAGGCCTCCATCTATTCATGCACATAGAGGCTTAAAGGGCCGGCTTGTATTTTCTGAGCCAGGGTCCCCTTTATCAAATAAAAAAAGTTCAAAAGTTTAGAATTTCGGAGTTGACATATTTCCCTTTGTCCTTCCCGCCTTATGTAATGCTTATTTGTTTTAGGGTTTTGTGTTTCGATGTTGGAATCTGCTTAGTTTCAGTAACGTTCCGCTCACATCATGCTGTGCAAAGTCTCCCAACTCAAACACTCAGTGTTTATTGAGTTTATTCATTGTATATGTTGTCAACTTTACAAAAAAAAAAATCATGTACTATGTGGTTTACTTTTCTTAGTGAGAACTTTGATGGATTTTTAAATCCCCTGTATAGACCTTGAGTTACAGGATATAATTATATCTCCCTGTAGCCAGTATTGGAGTTAGCTTATTACTCACTGATTTAACAAAAACCCTCTTATGTAATGGCCATTTTTACAGACTTTATTGAAGGGGTGTGCTTTACTAGATCCTCGGGGGTGTGTCTCTAGGCTGCTGTACATTATGAGCCGCGCCCCCTGGGTGTAACAACATAAAGGTTTGTATAATAAAAAGGCCCATATCTCTATAACTGTATGGCGGATTTATTAAAAAGAGATAAAATTTAAAAAAAGCAAAAATGTTTGACCTATTGACTACTGGTGCAGCCAGATAAAAGGTGTTTTCATTGTTTACACTTACTATAAACTCTTCTCGTATCCTGATATCAGCGCTGGTGTTGGTGCAAATCAATCTACGCGATCTGACGTCATCATGGCGGAGTAGTGGCATGTGACGTTGCAACAAGCCAGCTAATGAAAATAAAGGCTGTGTGTGTACTGTGTAATGGATGTGTCTGACCGTACAGGGACATGGTCTGATCATACCACTTCTCCTGTGCTGAGATAATCTTATATATATGTCCCTGCTATGTACTGTGTAATGGATGTGTCTGACCATACAGGGACATGCACTATATATAATGAAATTACCGCTACACTGAACACAACAAGCTAAATGGCTGATACATGAAATGCAGGATTTGTCTGTGCAGCTAAAAAATGCATATGTGATAAATGAACACAGTAAATACTGTACTGGAATCAATGAATTGAGAGACTTGGCTTCATCACTGACGTCACTGCAAAGGGCCCGGTAACTACGCCAAAGTGCTCTCAAGCTTACCGGGTCCTACTCTGACACTATGTGTGGTCTACATTGCTGGGAAGTGGTTTATATGCCGGTGTAGTGCAATTAAAAAACCAGCTGGTAGTGGTCTGAACCAGGACCAGGGCTACAGTAAGATGGAGGCGTAGGTGTAGCTACTGGGCGGGGAAGGGAGCACAGTCAAAAAAAGTCATATTAAATACATAAGGACTGGCTTCACCTTTTAAAATGTGCAGGTGCAGGCAAAAAATATGTGTATGCACTATACATAATGAAATTGCCGCTACACTGAACACAACATGCTAGGGAACAAGCTAAATGGCTGATATATGATACATTTCATTATGTATAGTGCATACACATATTTTTTGCCTGCACCTGCACATTTAAAAAGGTGAAGCCAGTCCTTTTGTATTATATATGACTTTTTTTGACTGTGCTCCCTTCCCCGCCCAGTAGCTACACCTACACCTCCATCTTACTGTAGCCCTGGTCCTGGTTCAGACCACTACCAGCTGGTTTTTTAATTGCACTACACCGGCATATAAACCACTTCCCAGCAATGTAGACCACACATAGTGTCAGAGTAGGACCCGGTAAGCTTGAGAGCACTTTGGCGTAGTTACCGGGCCCTTCGCAGTGACGTCAGTGATGAAGCTAAGTCTTTCAATTCATTTATTCCTGTATAGTATTTACTGTGTTCATTTATCACATATGCATTTTTTAGCTGCACAGACAAATCCTGCATTTCATGTATCAGCCATTTAGCTTGTTCCCTAGCATGTTGTGTTCAGTGTAGCGGCAATTTCATTATATATAGTGCATACACATATTTTTTGCCTGCACATTTAAAAAGGTGAAGCCAGTCCTTATGTATTTCATACAGGGACATGGTCTTATATACCACATCTCTTGGGCCGGGGAGGAAGCAAAAGAGTATACAGACATTACAGCACGGGTTCATAGGTGATTTCTTTTTTCAGGTAAAACAATTTTTAAAATCAGGTAGGAAAATGTTTTACCTTCCAAATAGAATAATCTATGACCCTGTACTGTAACATCTGTATACTCTTTACCTGTGATGTCTGCATACTCTTTTGCATCATACCCTGCCAAGGAGATTTGGCGAGATTTGGCATGATCTGACCATGTTCCTGCACGATCAGACACATCCGTTACACAGTACACAGCAGGGACACATGTATAAGATTATCTCAGCACATGAGATGTGGCATGATCAGACCATGTCCCTGTACGGCCAGACACATCCATTACGCAGTACATAGCAGGGACACATATATAAGATTTTCTCAGCACATGAGATGTGGTATGATCAGACCATGTCCCTGTACGGTCAGACACATCCATTACACAGTACATAGCAGGGACACCTATATAAGATTATCTCAGCACAGGAGATGTGGTATGATCAGACCATGTCCCTGTACAGTCAGACACATCCATTACACAGTACATAGCAGGGACACATATATAAGATTATCTCGGCACATGAACATTTTTTGTAAACCTCCAATGGTGGAAATTGTTATTGTTCCAAGATGTATTGATTAAAATGACCTTTGTTTGTGGAGGTTTATTAGCAAGTGCAATTAATTTAATATACACCCTTTAACTATATGGCTCTACAGGGAATTTGGAATAAATATATAAATTAGTATATTATCAGCATAGAATGATGGATCTATAGACGACTTGATGATAAAAGGTGGGGCTTCTGTAGATGGGGAGTCTGTTCTTTTTGTCTTTGCAGGGTAGCGGTGGAGAGTTACAATTTCCCCCATACATTGGGCCTTTACTTTTGCACATGTCTTCTGGTCATCAGTGTGTTATACCAGAGTCGTTCAGACTCCAGTCCGCCGCGCTGTTTCTGATCCACGTACACACTCCGGTCATTGAGGCCAGTGCTGCACCTTTGTTTCCTCATGATATCACCTTTATGGTATTTATTAAGGATTACGGGAGCCCCGGAGAGTTCTGGGAACAGGAGTTGCACAGTTTATACTTTGTCATCGAGATGAAGAATAGCCTGATCAAGGAAAAAGACAAGAAGCTGCTGAACCAGCAGGGGGTGGTGAGTTGTATCACATTGTTCCTATATTGCTCTTCTAGAGGATCTGTCACCAGATTCCACAATATACAAAGCCGCATACATACGTTATTAGGGTATTATTATGTGATTTATTTAGATCTTATATCCATCTTTGAGTGGGTGTGTAATCATCATAATAAAATGATCCATTATCTGGACTTACATGAGTAGTGATGAGCGAATAGTAAGATATTCAGGCTCGGATTATTCCTGCCTAATACTTAGACAAGCATTAGGCTTGTTATTTGTGACGAAGACTGGAACAAGTATTTGGTAAGAGTGACCCGACCATCTTACTATTCATTCATGACTACTTACAAGGCCAAGTGTATTCAGTGTCCACTCATCCAGGTAGACTGACAGCTGCAGCTTGTACTAAGCAGCAGCAGGGAGGAGGGACACTGAGGATCTGTCAGGTTAGGTGGGCAGAGATTAGAGGGGTATTCCCATCTCCTAGATCCTATCCCTATATGTAGTAGGTGTAATAATAATATTAATATTAGCAAATCCCTCCAATTAGAAATGTAGTATAGTTCTCCTGATTAGCTATCACTTTCCTCATGTTCATCTTAGGTATCCATGGTTACGACCACTCATATAGTGTCAGTTAGTTGCTCATGGTCGTAACCATGGATACCCGAGCAAATGAGGTAAGTGAGAGCTAATCAGGAGAACTGTACTACATTTCTAATTGGAGGTTTTTGCTAATATTATTATTATTTCTACTATATATTGGGATAGGATATTGGAGATGGGAATACCACTTTAAGGGTACCGTCACATGAGGACATATCGCCGCCGATTACATAGGTGATGCAGAGGCGTGGCCTATTGCCGGCGACAGCGCCGCTGCGTCGCCTAGTGTAAAGGGGCGATAATGAGGCGAAATATCGCCTCTGAGTGGTCGCCTGGTTTCTCAGCACAGTGATTGACAGCGGGATCCAAAGGGTTAACAGCGCCGATTGGATCCCAGATCCGATCGATGCTGTTAACCCTGACATCTCAGCTGATGAGATCAGCTGAGGTGTTGGGGCTTTGATGTGAGCGCCGCACCGGAGGCCCATCTGGGGTCACCATTTGGTAAAACAAGTGATCAGGCACAATCTGCGCCTCTTTGTCTCCCTTGTTTTTTTTTAGAGATCTCTACCCATTCATGCACACAGGGAGAGACCTGTCAATCAAAGTTTGCAGGTGGAGAAAAGTAAAGTATATTTATCTGACACGCTACAACGTTACAGAGTCAAACATGCCTGGCTGAAATGATACAACCAGTGTGTGATACATGATGCCCGTAGAGGGTCCAGCATGTGCCTCCACTCAGGTTCTCTTTAAGCTGTCATTCAGGATGATACAAACATTCTGCCATTTATTTTCATAGTAAGCACACCAGCCTCATAAGGCCTAAGAGATCTGTTTAATAATGTATGCAGTTTTTGTTGTTAAAGGGACACTGTCATCAGGTTTTTGCCATCTCATCTGACAGCAGCATAATGTAGAGCCAGAGACCCTGATTCCAGCGATGTGTCACTTCTGGGCTGCTCAGTGTATTTTTTTCATAATCTCCAACTGATTAAGCAGGGATTTTAACAGTATAGGACTAATCAAATAGTCCAGCACATTCATTTACTTCTAAATAGGAAGCAGGGAAAATAGTAGTTATATTCAAGTTACAGCAAGCAGCCCAGTAAGTGACACATCGCTGGAATCATGGTCTCTATCGGTACATTATGCTGCTGTCAGATGGGTTGACAAAAACCTGGTGACAGTATCCTTTTTAGTCTGGTGACATGGAGTTCAGGTTAGAAGCAATTATGGTGATAAATACTAGCTGGATTTTGGGGTTGGCCAGCCAGAATGTGAACACATTGGTTCCACCACAGCCCTATAGGGAGTTGGGGTTGAGCAGTGACTAAGAATGAATGCATAGTGGAAATAAACCAGTACAGAGGACGTTCCCCTTAATCCTATAGTGTCCCCTTTTTTGGTGATCATTGAGGCGTCCAAGCAGTCACACTCCTTCTGATCTTCATATCCCTTTAAAAAGAATGTCAGCAGGTTATTGCTGCTTCCCCTGAGAGCAGCATAATGTAGACAAAGAGACCTTGATTCTAACGATGTATCACTTAGAACCTCTGCAACCAAGTAAACTGACACCATCAACGTTTTTACATTTCACCATGCAGTAGAGCTAGTAAAGCTGCCCCCGCCCACCCCCGACTCAGTATGTACAATGTCTATAGACAGCGAGAAGCTGCTAATCACAGCAGGGGGCGGGCAGGACGTGGGCTCAGTGCTGCTAAGTCTGAGAAATGATAAACTATTGGTGCTAAAACAAACATTCCGGGTACACACGCAGTACTGTAAGAGACACATCGCTCAATTCTGTGTGTTCACCCCTACAGCATAATGTAGTCAGGTAACACAGCAAAAACCTTCCGACACGTTCCCTTTAAATAAAACCTCATGTGTATTGTTGGCAGATGGAGAGGATCCTTGCACTGGAGGAGAAAATGAAGATGCTCCAGCAGGAGAATGAAGCTCTCCAGGAACGGACCCAGAAGCACTCCACCATCGCAGTGTGAGCCCGCCACTCAGTGTTGTCTTACTTTACATGTCAGCTCAACGTATGTTAGATGATTGTCCAGGTTCAAAGCAGCAAAAAACGATCAGTCTCACATTTATGTCCTGCTGCCTTTACCCAGTACATGATCAATGTGACATTTCCTTATATCCAGGGCTGTGGAGTCTGTAAGCCAAACCACCGACTCCTTAAAGGGACTGTCAGGTCATCTTTCAGTATGATACTAATATTATCCTTGAATAGTGCCTGGGCAGACCTTTTAAAAACTTGTAAAACCATTACTGTACACTTTTCTAGTTTCCATGCTATAATCATTTTCACACCCTGCAGGCAGCTGGTGCATTAGTCCTCTCCATTATATTCACAGCCGGAATAGTCCGGCTGTATAAGGCGGCCGTCACACGCACAGATATCTCTAGCGATATTGTAAGCGATCACGTGCGATCGCTTACAATATCGCTCACATCGCTGGTGAGATGTCACACAGACAGACTCACCAGCGATGTGGATCCGCGATCTCGCTGGTAACTATGGTACACATCGGGTAACTAGGCGCCGCGCGGCGCTTAGTAACCCGACGTGTACCATAGTTACCATCTCCCAGCATAGGCTCTGCCGCTGGGAGATCGTTCATCGTGGTGTCATACACCACGATGAAGGAGATCGCTAAATCGTAAATCGCTAGATCTGAGCTCCGGACCTTAGATCTCGATTTTGCGATTTGATCAGATCTCGCTCGTCGTATCCTGCCGTCACACGCACAGACATTGCTTACGTGATGTTTAATCTGCCGCGTTCAAGTGATATCTTGCGCGATATCTGTGCGTGTGACGGCTGCCTAAGTGTTATCTAAATATCCACGGCTATCCGAGCTGGTGTTCTGTCCCTCCCCTCTGTGCTCTGGTGGGGGAGGTGTTGTGTGCTGCACAGCGCTATCTGTAAGAGATTTCTATCATATGAACGTTGGTTCATGAGCTGGTGTTCTGTCCCTCCCCTCTGTGCTCTGGAGGGGGAGGTGTTTTGTGCTGCACAGCGCTATCTGTAATGGCCACTTTACACGCGAATCATGGAGACATTATTCCATTTGTACACAGCAACAAGATAGAACCATGTCTCCATGATTTCACTGCAGCCAGTAAGTTACCTATGGAAAACCTGTTACCTGTAGCTGCGTGTAAAGTGGCCATAAGATATTTCTATCATATGAACGTTGGTTTATGAGCTGGTATTCTGTCCCTCCCCTCTGTGCTCTGGAGGGGGAGGTGTTTTGTGCTGCACAGCGCTATCTGTAAGAGATTTCTATCATGTGAACGTTGGTTTTCCTGCAGACATGTAATGGGTGCATCTGCTGAGCAAATGATCAAATGTTCTTATCACATAGAAACATCTCAGACAACACACACTACACACATGCCTCAGATGCACACAATGATATGACGAGGTCAGAGCTGCAGCTAAAATCACACACCTCCTCCCCCCTACTTTCTGCTCTGTCTGCTGACTCTGCAATAAGTCACACACCAGACAGATCAGAGAGGAGGACAGGACAGTGTAGTGATGCATGAATATTCATTCCTTGGGGAGTGTGCAGCAGAGAACTCACTGTGATTGACAGATGGAACTAATTTTTTATTTTGAGGTTTACACAAGATAGGAGGGAAGTATAAAAGATAGGAATACATGATCAATAGATAGAGCTTATAGAAAGGTATTAGAAAAATATACTGGTTACATATGAATTTTTGACCTGACAAATTTCCTTTAATTTCCTTGACTCCGACTCCCGCTTTCTCGTACACGGCTCATGTTTAAGTGATACATCTATTGTAATACTATGTGAACATTAGGTTTTTAAAAATTATTATGATACAATATTCAAGATATTTAGAATATAATTCATAATAATATTCAGCACATTCGGCATTGAACTACTCTACCTAATTTATGATCTATTTTAGGAGTCTGAGTCAGTCCATTTTATTCCGAGACCTACTCCACCAAAATAGCCTCCAACTCAGACTTCACATCCCTGCTTGTATCACATCCACAGTATAATACCAACTGAACTATTGATATTGATTAAAAATGTTCTATTGTACTCTATGATTTAGCAAAAACTTGTATTGTAATTAGGTCTGTGGAGTCGGTAAGCCAAACATCCAACTCCGACTCCTCAATTTCCCTGAATCCAACTTCAAAACTTTCTTTTGTTTTAATTAAATTTAAATTTTTATCTTTTTCCCTCTTAATACTAATCTCCAGAAAAAAACCTTAAAAAAGGCCTATCATTAGAGATGTGTAGGTTTATAAAGGAGCTGCGTAACAAATGATAGGAAATCCTTTACGCCCCGTTACACGTTTCAATGTGTCAGCGATCCGATCAACGATCGGAATTGCTGCCACATCGTGGACTGATCGCTGGTGAGCTGTCACACAGCCAGACTCGCCAGCGATCAGGACCAGCGAGAACGCTGTTCACCATGGTAGACATTGGGTAACTAAGTGCCGCGCTCTGCTCAGTTGCCCGCTGTTTACCCTGGTTACCAGCTCCCAGCGCTTGCTGTGAGGCGCTGGGAGCTCGCTGATCGTTGCTCTCCCGCCGTCACACGCAGCGATGCTGCACGTCCAGCGGACGACCAACGACAGATTTATGGCCCTGTCCATAAATCTGCGATCAACGGCGTATCTTTGATCGGTGTCACACACAACGATGTCATTACGACATCGCTGCAACGTCACAAAAACAGTGATATCGTTGTGTGTAACGGGGCCTTAACTCAGGATCCCTCCCTTTCTCTTTCCCTCTCTCCATCTTTCACTCTCTCCCTTTCTTTCTCTTTCTCTCTTCCTTTCTCACTCTTTTTCTCTCTCCCTCTTTCTTTTTCTCCCTTTCTTTCTCTCCCTCTCTCTTTCTGTCTCTTGTTTCTTTTTCTCTTTTTTTCTTTCTCTCTCTTTCGGTTTCTTTCTTTCTTTCTCTCTCTCTTTCGGTTTCTTTCTTTCTTTCTTTCTCTCCCTCTTTCTTTCTTTCTTTCTCTTTCTTTTTCTCTTTGTTTCTCTCTCTCCCTTTCTTTTTTTTCTCGCTGTTTTTCTCTCTCCCTCTTTCTTTCTCTCTCTCTTTCTCTCCTTTATTTCTCTCCCTCTTTCTTTCTCTTTTTTTTCTCTCTTTCTTTCTCTCCCTCTTTATTGCTTTCTCTTTCTTTTTCTCTCTCTCTCTTTCTTTCTTTCTCTTTCTCTCTTTCTCTCTCTCTATCTTTCTCTCATAAAATCCATCCCGTGCCTGTGGCGCCATTTTTTTTTTACATGCGCCAATAATGCAGATGCACCCGTTTCCGTCATGCTCAGGACCAATTGCTAGTGTGAAACCAGCCGTAATGAGTGAAATCTCTGAATTCTGTGTTCAGTGGAGACAAATTCTCCTATTACTCAGATAGGACAGGACCGTTAAACATACCTGGTTTAGATTGCACAGCGGAAAAAATTGTTAAAAACACACAACCCCCCACCTCCTTCCACAATATTACAGTATCCTTAGCCTTTTTAGAGGTCTGCTATCACTTCACTGCTCCCAGGACACTAGTATATTGTACCAACCCTGCCTGTGATGAGGCCTACCAGCCGGCACCACCATGTATGCAATGTGCCTCTACATGCAACTGTGAGCAGAGTGCGCCTCCTAGTGGCAGATACAGGAATAGCTATGAAGCAGGAGGATAACTCTTCGGCAGGCCTCCCTATCACAGCCACATAGGAAGGCCGGGTTTCCCCTTCCAACTTTCTCTTCACTTTTCTGCTTTTGCCCTTGTAAAGTACAACATTATATTGGTTTCTATGCCAGATTATCAGATTCTCTGTTATAATGGATGTGAAATACTCACACTGTCTCCATTGTTTTACAGGTGTATGACAGAGGAGCTGCTGAACACCAAAGCCGCCCTAGAGAAGGAAGTCCAGCTCCGGGAGCAACTGCAGCACGATAAGGAGCAGCACGTGTACCGGGCGGTCAGCAGAGAGGGACCCCGGCCATTCTCCTTGTCTATCTCCTCTCAGGACGTGGCTGTTCTGGTGACTTAGACCAAAGAGCGGTGAAATAATGGACTAATGGTTCTACAATCCTTTTTATACTGAACTCTTGATCGTCCGTCCTCCTGGATGGAATCACATGTGACATTTTATTTATTACTTTGAACTATAAAATCCATTAACCCAGTTCTCTTCACTGGAGTCCATGACTGAAGTAATGCTCCTACTTCACCCCTACTCCATCATCCATGGTATTACACTGTCACTAATCCAAAATTCAAGAACTGACATTAAATGGGTTTTCCTACAAACAAAAGTTGATTTTAATCAATAGATCTTGGAATAACAATAATTTCCACAATTTGATGTGTTTAAAAAAATCTTATATATGTGTCTCTGCTATGTACTGTGTAATGGATGTGTCTGACTGTACAGGGACATGGTGTGATCATACCACATCTCCTGTGCTGAGATAATCTTATATATGTGTCCCTGCTATGTACTGTGTAATGGATGTGTCTGATCATACCACATCTCCTGTGCTGAGATAATGTTATATATATGCTATGATCAGACCATGTCCCTGTACAGTCAGACACATCCATTACACAGTACATAGCAGGGACACATATATAAGATTATCTCAGCACAGGAGATGTGGTATGATCAGACCATGTCCCTGTACAGTCAGACACATCCATTACACAGTACATAGCAGGGACACATATATAAGATTATCTCAGCAGAGGAGATGTGGTATGATCAGACCATGTCCCTGTACAGTCAGACACATCCATTACACAGTACATAGCAGAGACACATATATAAGATTATCTCAGCACAGGAACGTTTTTTATTAAACATAAAATTGTGGAAATTATTATTATTCCAAGATCAATTGATTAAAATGACCTTGTTCATAGGAAAACCCCTTTAAGCTCACTGTATATATTTACTTCATGTTACTTTGTGACCTCCACAGTGGAGAATGCTTTTTATTACAGTATTTATAAAGGAATTCAATTGAGAATGATGTTCTATGCCACAGATATCTGATCTAAGAGCAAAACTCATCTACAGAACAATAAATACGTTTTATAGATCCGGACGCGCGGTCTCCATCTTTATGCGGCCCCTTAGGAGATATAGACCCACCACGCTCCCCCCTTTGATTTCTCCTATTCTTATGTTTCAGTCCATAGCATTGCATCAGTGCTTGTTTCTTGTCGTACGTGCTGTACATTTTATTCTTACCATTTCGTCGTGCATTAAACATTTACAATCTTATTTTATTATTTTTTTGGGTACCCGAGAAAAATAAGCAGTACTGTGATTTCACTCTCTACCTTATGACATAAATGTGATTTTTATTCGTTTGGACAGTTCACAGCGATATTAAATATGTGACTTTTGTATTGAGCTTTAGGAGATTGAATGGGAAAATGGGGTGATATATGACATTTTTTTAAAAACCAAAAAATAGCAATATATTTTCAATTTATTTTACATTTATTTTTACCTACAAGTATGACTTTCACAATAAACTACAATACTGTAATATTGCGGTGTAGTATAAAACTTTGTCAAAATTGGGTGGCCGGGTCATTGATTGGGTTTACGTTGGTGGTTTGACCCTCTGCACTGTTACAGAGCTGTTTGGCTCTCACACATGGATTAGATCAGAGGTTTTGTCGGCGCCCAATCAATTAATTAATATCTGACATCGTGTCTCATCCCATCAGCACCCCAAAGCACGTTGCGAGGTGACTGATTGGGGTTACTGCGGTGGTTTAACCCTCTGCACCACTACCTATTGCATGTTTTACGGAATGTGAATGTAAAGTTACAAAGCTGTTCAACACACTCACTGTTTAGAACCGAGTTTATGAATGTAATATCATCCGACTTCATGTGACACCCCAAAGCATGTTGCAGGGTGACTGACTGGAGTTCCGGTGGTGCTTTAACCCTCTGCACCGCTATCTATCACGTTTGGAGAATATGGTTACAAAGCTGATCGACTCTCACACACACTTTAGAATGGAGTTCATTTCTGAGCCTTGGGCCCCCTTCACATCCGTGGTGATCCTTGAATTTGAAGGATCACATGGGCAGGCACTGATGCCCACAGATCCGTCATCAGTTAGCAGAGATAGGGCTGTACCTTGCTTCTGGGCATGCGCAGTACAGCAAATCGGATCCATTTTCCGGATCCAATTTTTTTGTCTGATCCGTCACCATAGAACTCCATGTTATTTGAAACGGACATCAACCAATCCGTTTGTCCGTTTTATTTCAAGCCAGGCCAAAATAGGAGCAGGGTCCGATTTGGAGGTCTGGTAAAAAAAAGCTGACACAAACGGATCCATCACAAAACGATGCCAATAAGGACCAATCCGTGCCCATAGCCATGGATCCGATTTGGCCTCCATGTATCCCTATCAGCTTTACAATGGATAGACACAGATCCACAAACAACGTGATGTGAAGGAGTCTTAGGCTGCTTTTCACATCTGCGTTTTGCAAATCCAGCAGAATTCCGCCGTTTTTGGAAAAAACTAAAAAAAACGGTCTGGCAACATTGTGTTCTGACCAATGTATTTTGAATGGAGTTCTGGAAACACACGGTGACTTGCGGTTTCATCAAGATCCGGGACTCCTGGCTTGTTTTAAAATGGCATTTAGCACCGATTTTCGCCTGAAGTGCCTGATTTGCCAGATCCGGATGAAAACGTAAGTCCCCGTGCGTTCCCGGAACTCCATTCAAAATGCATTGGTCAGAACACAATGGTGCCGGATCGTTTTTTTGTTGTTGTTGTTTTTCGTTTTTTTTTTTTTTTTTTTTAACGAAGCGGAATTCTGCCGGATTTGAAAAAAGCTGACGAGAAAGTGAATTAAAAATCTGAAGTAGAAAAGATAAATACCTGAACTGAAAATACCGCAGATGTGTCAGTGGCCTTACACAAATGTAATGATGATGTAATCATAAATATAATTGTACTGGTAAACCCCCTTTAAGCCCCACTTTCTTATCATAAAGTTATATATACGGCACATTACAAGTGTGAAGGAGTCAAAAAACAAACTCATGACACTGAATATGACACATATTACTTGTATATTTAACAGATTTAGGTGGCCCCCTATAAGAGCCTTTGGGTGAATAAGAGGCTTTTAGGGATCTGGAGGCAGATGTTCAATATGGACGATACACGGGGATCCACCTGGTCTCTAGGCAAGAAATCCCCATGTGGTATACTGACATTTCTTAGGCTGGCTTCACACTGTGGGTCAGATCCGATCCGAGGCTGTTAGGATGACCCTGACAGCCCCGGATCGGATCAGCACATTGAACCGGAGGACTAATCTGCCCTCCGGTCCGGTGTGCACCTGCACGCAGCTTCCACCACTAATGAATCAGGACCGCGGCTGGTAGGGAGCTAGCCGCAGTCTTTAAATAACAGCAGCGTGCAGCCGCAGGGGTCCGGTTCCTGGATCCTCCCGGACCGGTGCAATCTGGCCCCATGGGCTCCCATTTTAGGGAGCGCCGGATTGCCCTGGATCTGAGATAATCCGGGGCAATCCGGGAATTGCCAATTAGAGGAGATATTCAAGATATGCAAGCAGCGTTTTTGTGTCCGTGGGAGAATACTGAATTCTCCCGGATTGTCCCGGACAGATAGGAACCGGATGGCAGAGAGCTGCCATCCGGCTTCTATCCAGCCCCGTAGGCTGCTATAGAGCCAAAATCTGGACCGCGGCTGTCTGGTTTACACGGACAGCCTCGGATCGGATGGGACCCGCAGTGTGAAGGCAACCTTAGCAGTTCTTTCATCTCCTCATCTTCCTGTGTAGCCAGCTATATGTACCAAGGTGTAATTCGTTCACCTTTGTTCGCTCTTAACTCGCATTGTCCATGATCTAATCAGTCACAGACTCCATTACAGCAGCCAGGTACACCGGAGAGACGCACTGATGTCGGCCATAATTCCCTCTTAGAGAATGGTGTATTCGACCTACTGGAATCTCAGCCCAGCTCTGGATGTTCTGCTCCTCGCTCTGCAACTTTCTCGGCTCCTCCAATCTCTACACATTTTGCAGCTTTTTAAAGTGTTTTACACCTGTTTTCTACTGTAAAAACGTTCATGAAACGGAGCCTCTGTGTCTATCTGTACTGGATCTGTGCACACATTGGCTCTAAAGGGCATCAGTCAGTAGGCCCAAGCCTCCTAAGCCAGGGGTCTCAAGCTTGGCTGGGTTAATGGGCCACACATAGACAAAAATTGATATTGGGGGTCGCATTCCTTGTTGGACTAAATGATATTTTTAGTAATTCCAGATTTTTTTGCTCAATGTAGTAATGTCCCCATCCTGATCACCTCATAGGAATGTTCCCACCCTGATCTTCCTTAAGTAATGTCCCCCATCCTAGTTCCCATCCTTGTTCCCTTCTTCTAGTAATGTCCCCATCCTATATCAATTCCCAATACCAATAGTTTTAAGCGAGCCTTAAAAACACATCTCTTGAGACTGGCCTATCACCTCACTTGTCTAACTATTCCTATCTTCCCATATCCAAATCTGGCGTCTTGTCATCTGCCTGCACCTGCAGACTGTCTGTCTGTCCGCCATGCATAATATAGCACTTTATCTGTACTTGTACAGATCCCCACCGATGACCGATCCATGCAGCGTTACGTGAATCCCCTATGTATTATATTGATGGCTGGACCATATATGACATCATTTGTTACTGTTACCATTTGTGCCTCCCCTATTTCCTCTAGATTGTAAGCTCTTGCGAGCAGGGACCTCACTCCTCTTGGCTTTTGAATTTTTGTTACTCTGTATTGCCTCATATTGTCTGTACACGTCCCCTCCGAATTGTAAAGTGCTGCATAATATGTTGCCACTATATAAATAAAGTTATTATTATATTAATGTCCTCCATCCTGGTCCTCTTGGAGTAATGCCCCCTCCGGATCCCTTTCTCGTAGTAATGTCCCCATTCTGATCCTCATCTTTTAGGAATGCCCCATCCTGGTCCTCATGTTGTAGTAATGTCCCTATCCTGGTTCCCTCTTGTAGTAATATCCCCACCCTATATTAATGTCCCCCATCCTGATCTTCTTGTAGTAATGTCCCCATCCTGATCACCTTGTTGTAGTAATGTTCCCCATCCTGATCTTCTTGTAGTAATGTCCCCCATCCTGATCTTCTTGTAGTAATGTCCCCATCCTGATCACCTTGTTGTAGTAATGTCCCCCATCCTGATCTTCTTGTAGTAATGTCCCCCATCCTGATCTTCTTGTAGTAATGTCCCCCATCTTGATCTTCTTGTAGTAATGTCCCCATCCTGATCACCTTGTTGTAGTAATGTCCCCCATCCTGATCTTCTTGTAGTAATGTCCCCCATCCTGATCTTCTTGTAGTAATGTCCCCCATCCTGATCTTCTTGTAGTAATGTCCCCATCCTGATCACCTTCTTGTAGTAATGTCCCCCATCCTGATCTTCTTGTAGTAATGTCCCCATCCTGATCACCTTGTTGTAGTAATGTCCCCCATCCTGATCTTCTTGTAGTAATGTCCCCCATCCTGATCTTCTTGTAGTAATATCCCCCATCCTGATCTTCTTGTAGTAATGTCCCCATCCTGATCACCTTCTTGTAGTAATGTCCCCATCCTGATCACCTTCTTGTAGTAATGTCCCCATCCTGATCACCTTCTTGTAGTAATGTCCCCCATCCTGATCTTCTTGTAGTAATGTCCCCATCCTGATCACCTTCTTGTAGTAATGTCCCCATCCTGATCTTCTTGTAGTAATGTCCCCATCCTGATCCCCCTTGTTGTATTAATGTCCTCCATCCTGATCCCCTTGTTGTAGTAATGTCCCGCATCCTGATCCTATTTTGTAGTAATGTCCCAACCTGGTCTCTCTTCTTTTTGCGCGCACACACACACACTGCAAACCTCTGATTGGCCCGGCAGCTTGCATTAATCTAGCTGAGTGAAGGAGCTTGTCTGAGTGGCAACCGGAAGTCCTAATAAAGCGGGAACCATGGCGGCCCCCTGCACACTGGACCGCAGCATCCTTACATTGTCCACGGTGCACTAGGCCGCACTGTGAAGTCCCAGGGGCCGCAGGTCACAGAAAGTTAAATCAAATGATACCTTGATATCTGCGATCCATTGAAAAGCTCCTGAAATAGCAACATTTTTTAAAATATTTAAATGAGCTGAAAAGATCTGTGTCAGGTTAATCACACAGCAGAGATCTTTTCAGCTCATTTGCATATAAGAGTCAAGTTGATTTCTCGGGAACCGTTCATCGGATCCCAGAAATCAAGGTGTCATTTTATTCAGCTTCCTATTATCTTCATTCCCATATAGGTAGTTTAGGAAGGTTCGTCCTACTGTCAGATGCCCTTTAAGAGCTCTAAAATGTTACAGCACTCCTCCAAAACAGTTTATAGGCTACACGTAGGTTTTTCTTCCAAATTCCTGAATTCATGCTTTGGTACAATCCCACCTCTTCATTCCGGCTCACCTCCTCCTTACAATGTCCCCCTAGTGCACCTCCCCTCCTCCTGCCAGGAAAGCAGTGTGGATTCCTGTGACCCTCCATTACTGTCCTGTACACGGTATCTCACTGTAGAGCGGAATTTATAGGACTAGTCATGGACTATAAACTGCTGCTGATCCTACTGCCCGGCCTCTTACTTCTAGGTGAGTTCTGTCCGTCTTGTTTCCCCCATTTCTAATGTTATATCTCAACTTCCCTTTAGCTTCGCTCACACATCACATGTACATTAATGGACAGAGGGATCATTGTATGGTACAAGGGGCACAAACTTTCAGCTACATTTTCCCATAAACCCTGACAGTCGTCCAAAATGTTTTTACATCTAAAGCTTCACTTGAGATGTTGCAGCTTAAATTATGCAGCCTAATGAAATAGTGTAATTAATCCATTCAATTAGATCTCTGTAGGTAGCGTTGTACACAAAAGTAACCTAGTTTTGAATATATATACGGTACATTGTAAGTATTGAACACCAATCGCCAATTTTAAGGTAAATATATTTCTAAAGGTGCTATTGACATTCATTTCTTACTAGATTTCGGTAACAACCCATCCAATCCACACAGGCGAAGTATCTTGTAGCATTCTCTATAGGACTGGTGTGAAGAGCTGAGCATTGTTTTAGGCTTTGTCGAATCTCAGTCTTATTAACCTCCACTCTATTCATTGTCTATCAGTTATTTGGATCCTACTCCCATTTCTTAGAGCACTTTGGGTCTCATCAATCACTACCCGAGTGATCAGTATGAATAGAGGACAACGTTCCATTGTGGGGATACCAACGTTCAATTTGATTAATGTGATTGTCATATAGAGTGAGGATGCAGCTACTAATCAAAGTGATACAGTAGGTACCGAAAATATTCAGACCCCTTTTCACTGTTTGTTTCATTGCAGCCATTTGGTAAATTCAAAAAAGTTCACTTATTCCTCATTAATGTACACTCTGCTCCCCATCTTCACTGAAAAAAACAAATGTAGACATTTTTGAAAATTTATTAAAAAAAGAAAAACTGATGTATACCATGGTGATAAGTATTCAGCCCCTTTGTTCAGTATTGATGATAAGTATTCAGCCCCTTTGCTCAGTATTGATGATAAGTATTCAGCCCCTTTGTTCAGTATTGATGATAAGTATTCAGCCCCTTTGCTCAGTATTGATGATAAGTATTCAGCCCCTTTGCTCAGTATTGCGTATTTGCACCTTTAGAGCTCGTACAGCCATGAGTCTTCTTGGGAATGACGCAGCGTTTCCCCCTGGATTTGGGGATCCTCTCATTCTTCCTTGCAGAGTCTCTCCCGTTCCGTCAGGTTGGATGGTGAACATTGGTGGAGCCATTTTCAGGTCTCTCCAGTGATGCTCCATTGGGTTTAGGTCAGGGCTCTGGCTGGGTCAGTCAGGAATGGTCACAGAGTTGTTCTGAAGCCACTCCTTTGTTATTTTAGCTGTGTGCTTGGGGTCATTGTCTTGTTGGAAGGTGAACCTTTGGCCAAGTCTGAGGTCCTGAGCTCTGGAAGAGGTTTTCATCCAGGATATTTCTGTACTTGGCCGCATTCATGTTTCCTTCAATTGTAACCAGTCGTCCTGTCCCTGCAGATGAAAAACACCCCCATAGCATGATGCTGCCTCCACCATGTCACACTGTTGGGATTGTGTTGGGCAGGTGATGAGCAGGGCCTGGTTTTCTCCACACATACCACTTACAATTATCACCAAAAAGTTCTACCTTCCTCTCATCAGACCAGAGAATCCTATTCCTCATACTCTGGGAGTCTTCATGTGTTTTTTGCAATCTCTATGCGGTTTTCATATGTCTTACACTGAGGAGAGGCTTCCATCAGGCCACTCTGCCATAAAGGCCCGACTAGTGGAGAGATGCAGTGATAGGTGATTTTGTGGAACTTTCTCCCATCTCCCTACAGCATCTCCGGAGCTCAGCCACAGTGATCTTAGGGTTCTTCTTTACCTCTCACCAAGGCTCTTCTCCCATCAGGGGCATAACTACAATAGGTGCAGGGGTTGCAATCGCACCCGAATCTTGGAGCCTAGGGGGCCCCAGAAGTCCCTTTGGCCTATAAAAAAAGACTAATGCTATTAAAGATTTCCAGTAATTGGGGACCCTGTTGGAGCTTTCGCATCGGAGCCCCTGGGCCTGAAGTTACGCCACATAATTGCTCAGTTTGGCTGGACGGCCAGGTGTAGGAAGAATTCTAGTGGTGCCAAAATTCTTCCATTTAAGGAATTCTTTTATAACCTTGGCCAGATCTGTGCCTTGCCACAATTCTAAGAGATGGGGTAGACAAGGGTGCAATTGGTTGACTCTCCCAAAATTACTGGAAACACAAATAGTTGAACTGCTCACCTTGTGCAGTTGTGAGACCCACAACTGGTATCAGGACCACCGCTCGAGGCGGTGAAAGCACAAAAAATATGGACAGGTATGGTCCGCGCTGCTGGAAATAAAACGAAGCACGTCCAAGGTAGAAATGATAGTTGCTTTTATTCCATGCCCTATTCTGTGATCTCTGGGTGTAATGTCTGTATACTCTTATATTCTGTGATCTCTGGGTGTAATGTCTGTATACTCTTATATTCTGTGATCCCCGGCTGTAATGTCTGTATACTCTTATATTCTGTGATCCCCGACTGTAATGTCTGTATACTCTTATATTCTGTGATCCCCGGCTGTAATGTCTGTATACTCTTATATTCTGTGATCTCTGGGTGTAATGTCTGTATACTCTTATATTCTGTGATCCCCGGCTGTAATGTCTGTATACTCTTATATTCTGTGATCCCCGACTGTAATGTCTGTATACTCTTATATTCTGTGATCCCCAGCTGTAATGTCTGTATACTTTTATATTCTGTGATCTCCAGCTGTAGTGTCTGTATACTTTTATATTCTGTGATCTCCAGCTGTAGTGTCTGTATAATCTTATATTCTGTGATCTCTGGGTGTAATGTCTGTATACTTTTATATTCTGTGATCTCTGGCTGTAATGTCTGTATACTCTTATATTCTGTGATCTCTGGCTGTAATGTCTATATAATCTTATATTCTGTGATCTCTGGCTGTAATGTCTGTATACTCTTATATTCTGTGATCCCCGACTGTAATGTCTGTATACTTTTATATTCTGTGATCCCCGGCTGTAATGTCTGTATACTCTTATATTCTGTGATGCCCGGCTGTAATGTCTGTATACTCTTATATTCTGTGATCTCTGGGTGTAATGTCTGTATACGCTTATATTCTGTGATCTCGGGCTGTAATGTCTGTATACTCTTATATTCTGTGATCTCTGGGTGTAATGTCTGTATACTCTTATATTCTGTGATCTCTGGGTGTAATGTCTGTATACTCTTATATTCTGTGATCTCTGGCTGTAATGTCTGTATACTCTTATATTCTGTGATCCCCGGCTGTAATGTCTGTATAATCTTATATTCTGTGATCTCTGGGTGTAATGTCTGTATACTCTTATATTCTGTGATCTCTGGCTGTAATGTCTGTATACTCTTATATTCTGTGATACCGTTCTGTAATGTCTGTATACTCTTATATTCTGTGATCCCCGACTGTAATGTCTGTATACTTTTATATTCTGTGATGATCCCCGGCTGTAATGTCTGTATACTCTTATATTCTGTGATCTCTGGGTGTAATGTCTGTATACTCTTATATTCTGTGATCTCTGGCTGTAATGTCTGTATACTCTTATATTCTGTGATCTCTGGCTGTAATGTCTGTATACTCTTATATTCTGTGATCTCTGGCTGTAATGTCTGTATACTCTTATATTCTGTGATCTCTGGCTGTAATGTCTGTATACTCTTATATTCTGTGATCTCTGGCTGTAATGTCTGTATACTTTTATATTCTGTGATTGCCGGCTGTAATGTCAGTATACTCTCTTACTTACTCCCCTACCCAGGAGCTGTGGTATATCCGACCTGTTCCTGCATGCACATTTATTAGAATATCTCGGGACAAGAACATGTTTTTAACACATCAAATTATGTAACTTATTGTTATTCTAAGATCTATTAACTAAAATTTACAACTGTTCATTTATTTCTTAAATGGAACCTGTCAGGGCTTTTTTTTACTAATCAATCTAGTGGTATGACTGTATAGATTGACGAACAGCAGTAAAAATGATACCTGTCCTATAGTAATATGATGTGACACCACTGAGAAATTAGGCTTTGAAGCCACATGCAAATGAGCCTGTAAGTGCATTGGGGGGGGGGGGGTTTAATGTAAATGTAAATTGAGTGGGAAGAGGGAGGTACGGTAAGTCTCTGACAGTTGCTTATCTCCTATGAGAACTTTTCCCCCCATGATATCATAGGTAGGAGAGTTGGGAAACCCTTATACACATTAGATCGGGAGATCGGACAAACTTATTCTAATGTTTTAAGCACCTTTACCGTGACATATTAGTAATAGTAATATGGCATTTTACTCTGACATATAATATATAGGAACCAGACAATAAGTGGATCAATCAGATGTAGATGGATGACGAAACTCCAAAATGAAGGATAGTGGATGAAAGTTGCATTATTCAACGCATTTCGGAGTGAAGGTCTACTTCTTCAGGAAAGGCACCAAGTACTTGGATAGTGGGTGAATAAAGATTCAACACGTTTCTAAGTGAAACGCCCCTTCTCCAGGAAAGGCACCACTTACTTGGATAGTCAAGATTTCATAAGGAGGAATAAAGCGGCACTCTCCACATTAGATGCTGACTCACTTTAATTTTCGGTCTATAATTCCAAGACCCATTGAAGTACTTGGTAGGCACGAAACAGCAAGCCATCGTCCATCACTCCTAAACCCCCTCCCTGCGCTCGTTTTATTATGGACCAAAAATTAAAGTGACTGAGCATTTAATCTGGTGTCGCTTTATTCCTCCTTATGAAATATTGATTTGACAAATTCTTGAATTGAAGCGAGCAACTCCGGAGCAGCCGTGGTATCGGCTTGGCAGATGGTGGGTAATACTTGACCCATATTGTGGGCAGTGTTCTAGGTAGTGGTGCCCGGCTAATCTCCTTTTTGATGATTGTTTCGTGACTTATTTTGATGATGGATGGCGGTTGCTTTATTTAACGCATTTCAAAGTGAAACCCCCTTCTTCAGGAAAACAAAAAGGAAAAGGGGCGCAAATGTGTAGGATCCCCTTATTAAAAACGTCTAAGTGGCGTGGATAGGTGGCCACTCACCTTATCGGGTTGTGCAATTCCTGCACAACCCGGTTTAACAGCCTCCGCCGCCGGCGGTATATGCAATGCCTCTCCGCTCTCCTCTCTCCTGTTCAAGGCAGATTGTTTGTGCTGTTCCTGAGCTGCTCCAGCCGCCAGTCCCTCAAAAAGGGAGTAGTTTTCATGGAAAAAATAGTAATGGCGGTCTGATTAGGAGCGCTCTAAGGAACAAGCAGACATGTAAGATGTTTTCATAAATATCAAACCTTTTATTAACTTCTTAGCTCCCCTCACAGCTCCACTACGCGTTTCAACTGCATACAAACAGTCTTCATCAGGTGATGTCACCACCTGATGAAGACTGTTTGTATGCAGTTGAAACGCGTAGTGGAGCTGTGAGGGGAGCTAAGAAGTTAATAAAAGGTTTGATATTTATGAAAACATCTTACATGTCTGCTTGTTCCTTAGAGCGCTCCTAATCAGACCGCCATTACTATTTTTTGCATGCCTTCTTCAGGAAAGGCACTAAGCACTTGGATAGTGGATGAAGGGTGCTTTTTTCAATGCATTCCTAATCGAAACCCCCTTCTTCAGGAAAGGCACCAATTCCTTGGATAGTGGATGAAGGGTGCTTTGTTCAACGCATTTCTAAGTGAAACCCCCTTCTTCAGGAAGCCACCACTTACTTGAATAGTGGATGGAGCGAGGTTGCTTTATTCAATGCGTTTCAAATTGAAACCCCACTTCTTCAGGAAAGGCACGAAGTTCTTGAATAGTGGGTGAAAGAAACGTGTATATAAGGCTAGGGTCACACTTAAAAGGCACAATCCGGTAACCGCATACATGACCGGATGCGGTTTTCCCGTGTGCTTTCATACTATCATTTGATAGTACAATGGCAACCCTCATTCCAGATTTGGATGCATTAATGCATCCGGTTTTGGAATGTGGGTTTTTGCAATTTTAAAAACCGCATCCGGATCCGGTACCGCAAGGTCCATAGACACTTAAAGATTTCCTTATATATTTTTACCTCTTTGGTTACAATATGAGACAGAAAAGGACCAAAAGAGAGAAGCAAATGATTGACCTTCAACCTGTGGGATTATTATTATTATTCATTATTATTATAGCGTCATTAGACAAGTACAATACACATTAGCAATACAAGGCATACAAAGGTACAGACCCTGCCCACGAGGGCTCACAGACTACAATAGATGGGTGAGGATACAGAAGGAGAGGGTTGAGCTGGTCGTTCGGCGGTTCAGTAGACTGAGGATCACTGCAGGTTGTAGACTGGTCGGAAGAGGTGGGTCTTCAGGTTCATTTTGCAGGTTTCCAGGGTAGGCGAGAGTCTGATGTGTTGGGGCAGAGAATTCCAGAGTATGGGGGAAGCACAGGAGAAATCTTGAAGAAGAGATGAGTGGAGAGTAGAGGAGGAGATCTTAAGAGGATCGGAGGTTGCGTGTAGGTAAGTACCAGGAGACCATGTCACAGATGTATGGAGGTGACAGGTAGTGGATGGTTTTGTATGTCATAGTTAGGGTTTTGAACTGGAGCCTCTGGATAATAGGAAGTCAGTGAAGGGCTTGGCAGAGAGAAGAGGCTGGGGAATAGTGGGGATGCAGGTGGATTAGTCGGGCAGCAGAGTTTAGGATAGATTGGAGTGGTGCAAGTGTGCTAGTGGGGAGGCCAGAGAGTAGGAAGTTGCAATAGTCGAGGCGGGAGATGATGAGGGCATGCATGACTGTTTTTGCTGTTTCTTGGTCAATCCTGGCGTTATTTCTGAGTTGGAGTCAACAGGAGGTGGCAAGGGCTTGGATATATGGCTTGAAATAGAGGGCAGAGTCGAGGATCACCCCGAGGCACCGAGCATGCGGGACTGGGGAAAGTGAGCAGCCATTGACTTTATTGGATAGATCTGATGGAGGGGTAGAGTGAGATGGGGGGAAAGATGATGAATTCTGTTTTGTCCATGTTCAGTTTTAGAAATCGAGCAGAAAATAAAGATGAAATATTGGACAGACATTGTGGTATTTTGGTTACTAAGGAGATGATGTCAGGTCCAGAGAGGTAGATCTGAGTGTCATCAATGCAGAGATGATACTGCAAACCATGGGATTATATGACCTGACCCAGGCCAAAGGTGTAGATGGAGAAAAGTAGGGGTCCTAGAACTGAGCCTTGTGGAACATTGACAGACAGGGGGTGAGGTGAGGAGTTGATGTGGGAGAGGGAGACACTGAATGTCTGGTCTGTTAGATATGACAAGATCCAGGAGAGGGCCAAGTCTGTGATGCCAAGAGATGAGAGAATCTGTAACAGGAGGGAATGGTCTACAGTGTCAAAAGCGGAAGACAGGTCTAGAACGACAGAGTAGTGTCGCTTTCTCTTGGCGGTTAGTAGGTCATTGGTAACTTTAGCTAGGGCAGTTTCAGTAGAGTGATGCGGTCGGAAGCCCGATTGTAACCGGTCAAAGAGGGAGCAGGAGGAGAGATGGGAGGACAGTTCAAGATGGACAAGCTGTTCCAACAGTTTTGAGGCATAAGGGAGAAGTGATATCAGGCGATAGTTAGACACAGAGAATGGGTAGAGGGAGGGCTTTTTTGAGGATGGGTGTGATTGAGGCATGTTTGAAGGATGAGGGGAAGACACCATTTGTAAGTGAAAGGTTGAAGAGATGTGTTAGGGTTGGGATGAAGACTGCAGTGAGGTTGGGTATGAGGTGGGACGGGAGCGGGTCAAGCATACAAATGGTGAGATGTGACCTTGCCAAAGAGAGGAGAGCTGATCTTCTGCCATAGTGGAAAAGCTGGTTTTGGAAGATCAGGGATGAGTAGTTATGAGGAGGGGCATAGGGGGCTGTGGGCCAAAGCTTTCTCTGATGTTATCAATCTTGTGCTTAAAGAAAGAGGAAAAGTCTTCAGCAGAAATGAGAGGAGAGGGAGGAGGTGCTGGGGGACGAAGGAGAGAAGTGAAAGTTTTGAATAGCTGTTTAGGATTGAGAGACAGGGAGGATATGAGAGATGAGAAGTAAGTTTGTTTGCGGCAGGGAGCATGGATTTGAAGTTGGCAAGGGGCTGCTTGTGTTTGACAAAGTGCTCGGCAGAACGGGATCTCTTCCATCTCCGCTCAGCTACCCTGGAGGCCAGCCTCACTTCTTTAGTCAGGCTGGTCTGCCAGGGTTGCCTGTTGATTGTAGGAGTTTTGCTGTGCGTGAAAGAAAGGGGTGGCCAAATCAAGCACTGCTGTTATTGTAGTGTTGTATAAAGTAGCAGTAGCATCCATGTGCTTTATCACTTGCCCCCGTCTGACTAAGGTCACCCCTTAAAACCCACAAACACCTTTTCTAATGTGAATATGCATAAGCCGTTGCACTCTGCACTATATATCGATGTTTAACGGATTTAATCATAAATGCATTTCCAGCTGAATGTGATGTCAAGCAAAGATCAGAGAAGGCTGCATACAAGAAAGCGACAAAGCAAGCGGCCCTTGGGTACCAACCAAATCTACAACAAAGAAGCCCAAGCAGGACCTCATCAAACGTCAGCCCAAGGCTAAGCCTGCCTCTCCTTCTTCCCAGGGCCACACATCAGGGTCCATTCTGTCTCAAGTTCTGGACAAAGGAAAGTTTCAACCAGTCAGTGACACTGTGACAATAAAAGCTGGTCAGAACTTGGATCTCCGCTGTAAGGGCACCTCTGTACGCTGGAACTATCCTTATTACTTGCAGGAGGATGATGAGGGACGATTAAAGTAAGTAGAACTACCAAATATGGTGTGAACAAGGTTATACAAGTCATAGATTAACAAGGAGCAGTGTCAGTCCATGGGCCAGGGAACGTTTTCGCCTGACAGTGGCGTGTACACCGATACCGCTCAAATAAAAGTGTTAGACTTGGTACTGTTAGGGGAGTCCTTCCAAACTCCTTCCAAAGACCAGCGGTGAGTGCATCCTTTCTTTTCTTCTTGTGATTACTAAACTTTTTAGACCTATGCACATGAGGAGGCTTCAGTGCATCTTTGGTGTGGTCAAGAGCTTGGTGCACAATTGCACCCTTATTTGCATGCTGGAGGATACCCCCAGTTCTGATTGACAGCACTCACTTGTTGCAGAGGAGCCAGGGAGCAGAAAGCACTGTGTGCATGCATGGCAGAACATAGGCAGTGTCAATGCGTAAAGAAATGAGCTCTATTAGACAGAAACAAGAGAAGCCGTCACCCTGCATAATGGTACACCAAACTCTTTGCCACACCAAGGGTGCACTGAGGCCCCGTCATTGCAAACAAATTAAAAGTTATTTTCTCAGGCCAGTACCAGTAAGAGGCACAGTTCTAGTATGGTATTTATGGAGCTAAGTCCCCTAAAACACTGGATAGCTCATCTAAAATCTATTTGGCAGTGACAATCTCTCTTTAATAAAATCATTCCTTCTGATCAATGATAGTAAACAGTATTGTCCCATTTCTAGGGTGGTGAAGAGGGTTAGAAAAACATTTCCAATGGTCTAGGGCAATAGAAGGATTAGTGTCCAGAGCAGGGATCTCCAACTCCAGGCCTCGAGGGCCGCAAACATGTCATGTTTTCATGATTTCCTTAGTGTTGGAATCACCAGTGCAGGTGATTCACTTATCAACTGTGCAATGCTAAGGAAATCCTGAAAACCTGACCTGTTTGCGGCTCTCGAGGCCTGGAGTTGGAGATTCCTGGTGCAGAGGGTTATCTACTTTGTCTCCTACCTTATCTCTGCCTTTTCCTATGACCTATGAAACAAAGGGAAAATGGGTACTGGAGTTTATGAGCACTAAGGCACAGAGCAAAGGGAACAGTAGATTCTCAAACAATTTATTATTAGCTCCTTGTATGGTCCATACAAGGAGCTAATAATAAAAAGTTTGAGAATCTACTACTAGGTTCCCTTTGCTCTGTGCCTTAGCGCTCATAAACTCCAGTACCCATTTTCCCTTTGTTTCATAGGTCATAGGAAAAGGCAGAGATATTTCATATTAAAATCCCTATGTGGGATTACTGGTGGAGCTGCACTGGGCCAGGACGTTTTCTAATTCCTCCTGTTTGAGGAAACTGTGAAGCATCACAACAGTAATAACAGCGGTAGGACCTGCGGTGACGTCACATCCGGCCCAGATCACGTAACCCCCGTGAAAACACAGTGGCTGAGGCGGGACTACAGACCGGCATTACGAGCAGGGGTTCCGCTGCTTCCAGGCGTTCACCGGTGTTGTGCACGACTGCACAACCCCTCGGGTGAGTGGCCAATTGGCGTGCAACCTGCTAACCCCCTACACCACCAGGTTTCACACATTGCGCTCCTCCACTTTTTGTTTTTCCTATGACCTAGTCCTAGACTGTCCTTAGAAATCAGCTAACAGTAGAGAGTATAGAAGATTGTTCCACTGTTCAGCCCAGGGGCAGACACAGACAGATGAGAGCCCCTCGTTTAAGAACAGTATATAGACCCTTTGCAGTAGAATAACTCCTAAGAATATCACTTATGAGTCTGCGACAGGTGTTGCCTGCTTAGGATATGGAAGTAGGCCTCCTTGTCTTATGTACACTCTTCCAGGCAATAATTTTACCTTAGTCATTTATGAAAAATCATCCTCATTAATATGGATGTTTAGATTAGTCAAGCTTGCAAGATAAATTAACAACCCAATGGTACAACTTTGGACAAAAATTAGGGTTTTGGTGCTAAGCCAGGGCTTCAGACAACTACAAGGACCAGGGGCTGTGCCTAGACATTTAGAGGTCCAAGACCCAGATTGGGGATACCCTACAGATGTGTGTGAATGGTCACTCTGAGCAACCCACAATGTTTTTTGAAAGAAAATTTTAATCTTATTACCCATATTAATCTAGGATATTAGCTACAAAGTTCTACTGTTTTGTCGTTGTATCAACCAAAGAGAGTACAACTATTCATCAATTCTATCTTATATTTCATTTAAGGATAAAACACTTTGGACGTTACAGTCAGCTCATCCTGGTTAATGCCTCAGCAGCAGATACTGGGGAATTCGGCTGTGGTGGTTATCAGTGCAGTGGACATGGCTGCCATGATGGAGAAGAGAAAACCGGCAAAACCTTTGTGTTTGTGGCAGGTGAGCCTATAACACTACCACGTGTGTAAGTAATAATATAGAGCATGGCCTTCCGACGTAAGGAAAGGAAATGTGCTCACCTATGGGTAACTGATGGTACGTTGCCTTTGCTTTTACGCACTTACATTCGCATCCTTTTCTCTAATTTCTCTCCTGTAGATCCTCAGGAACTTTTTGTCCCTACAGAGGACTATTATGTGGTTGTTCAGCTTCGAACACGGCAGCCATCATTACTTCCATGTCAGGTTACCAATCCACTTGCCAAAGTCACTCTACATAGAGAGTTCCCACCGGAGCAGATCCCCGTGGATGGGGTGAAGATTGCTTATGACCAGAAGAAGGGAATGATCATATACCAGCCGCAAGCTTCTCTTGCAGGATCACTGTTTTGCATTGCTGAGCTCGGAAACCTTCGACAGATGTCAACCAAGTACATGTTGATATATGTGCACTGTAAGTGCTCCTACCAAACTCCACTTACATAGAGGTATCACAACTAACAAGGACACAAGATTTAACCCTCCTTTAGGCCTGATTCAGACATCAATGATTTTTCCCATATCAAAAAATGGTCTTGATAGTCATCAGTGTTCATCCACTTTCATCCAATTTTCATCAGTGGTAGGCAGGGCCAGCTCCAGGTTTCTGTGGGCCCTGGGCGAAAAGGTCTCAGTGGGCCCCCTTTAAGTACATATCGCGGACTATATATATATATATATATATATATATATATATATATAATATGTATGTATATATATATATTGCCGCACACTTACCGCAAGCCCCATAGACAATGCATGGGGCTTGCCGCAAATGTGAAGCAAGTGCAGCCGCTAGACGGAAAATGCGGCAGATGCAGGGTTTTTTTTACCGCAACTGCCACATTTTTAAAAAAATGCCTATATGAAGGCAGCCTTACAGGAACAGTGACTGCCGAAACCAGCAAGAGCTGTTCCTGACAGTGAGTATATTACACGTTGTTAGGAGTGGGCTAAGGTGCGTTTGCATTCTCTTGCGCCTTTTAAAAATACCCTTCAAATGCAAAATGTTGCATTTTTGTGCGTCTGAGGATGCTTGGTATATACACAAGCATTCTCAAGCACACAAATAATGCAGACAGCTCAATGGAGCCGCACTGCCATATGGTGGCACCGCAGCCAAGCGGAGTGTCTGGCCGTCCAGATCTCTCTTTCTCCTCACCTTTCTTCTTGCCGCTCCGGTCTCCTCCGGTCGCTCTGCACATATCAGCACAGTGATGACATCGTGCCCCTCCATGCTGAGCTGCAGAATGCAGACAGCGGCAGAAGAGACTATGGAGAAGAATGCTGCTGGCAAAGGTGGCTGAGACTATAGGAGCGGAATCCGCGGGGGGCTACCACTGGTACACATACTTCGTACACACGCGGCTCTGCTACGTACACCTCATACACACGCGGCTCTGCTCCATACACCTCGTACGCACGCGGCTCTGCTCCGTACACCTCGTACACACTCGGCTCTTCTCCGTACACCTCGTACACACACGGCTCTTCTCCGTACACCTCGTACACACACGGCTCTTCTCCGTACACCTCGTACACACACTTCTCCGCTCCGTACACCTCGTACACACTCGGCTCCTCTCCGTACACCTCGTACACACACGGCTCCTCTCCGTACACCTCGTACACACACGGCTCCTCTCCGTACACCTCGTACACACACGGCTCCTCTCCGTACACCTCGTACACACACGGCTCCTCTCCGTACACCTCGTACACACACGGCTCCTCTCCGTACACCTCGTACACACACGGCTCCTCTCCGTACACCTCGTACACACACTTCTCCGCTCCGTACACCTCGTACACACACGGCTCCGCTCCGTACACCTCGTACACACACGGCTCCGCTCCGTACACCTCGTACACACGGCTCTGCTCCGTACACCTCGTACACACACGGCTCTGCTCCGTACACCTCGTACACACACGGCTCTGCTCCGTACACCTCGTACACACACGGCTCCTCTCCGTACACCTCGTACACACACGGCTCCTCTCCGTACACCTCGTACACACACGGCTCCTCTCCGTACACCTCATACACACACTTCTCCGCTCCGTACACCTCGTACACACACGGCTCCGCTCCGTACACCTCGTACACACACGGCTCTGCTCCGTACACCTCGTACACACACGGCTCTGCTCCGTACACCTCGTACACACACGGCTCTGCTCCGTACACCTCGTACACACACGGCTCTGCTCCGTACACCTCGTACACACACGACTCTGATCCGTACACCTCGTACACACACGGCTCTGATCCGTACACCTCGTACACACACGGCTCTGCTCCGTACACCTCGTACACACTCGCCTCTGCTACATTCACACTGTAAATCCCTCCTGACCCCACACATAACCGTCACCTAATTGCCATACACCTAGTACACACTCACCTCTGCTACATTCACACTGTAAATCCCTCCTGACCCCACACATAACCTTCACCTAATTGCCATACACCTAGTACACACTCACCTCTGCTACATTCACACTGTAAATGCCTCCTGACCACACACAAACTTCACCTTATTTGAGCATCATTGATGGCCAGCACAGTCCTGGATACACTGAGGAGCTGATCATGAGACCCCTGACTCCTCCCCATCCATTGACATCATCACAGGTCCTGTAAGCAGGGCCGGCGTCAGCACCCGGCGTACCCGGGCAAGTGCCGGGGCCCGACGGCTTGGAGGGGGCCCACCGGGCCCCTGAGGGCTAGGGTCACACTTGTGTTGTGACCCTAGCCTGACGCAAGTATTGTCTGCTGCAGGGCAGAGCGTTTAACGCTATGCGCTGCCAGCAACTGAGCCCATAGAAACCCGCAGTTTACATTGACAACCAGTGGTTGTCTAGGTAAACGTCGGGTTTCTATGGGCTGCCTCCAGCGCATAGCAGCGTTGCAACATACAATACTTGCATCAGGCTAGGGTCACAATGCAAGTGTGACCCTAGCCTCAGGGGCCCCTGAGCACTACCCCCACAGCCAGAGCCATATCCAGGGGGCAGCTGGGGGGTCATTTTCAGGCTCCTGCAGGCTGCAGCACCGGAGGGTCTCCCTCCTCCCCCCTCCACGGGAGCCGGCAGAGCTGCACACTCTGTGCTAGTGTGCTTACAGGCAGGGCCGGCTCCAGGTTTCTGTGGGCCCCGGGCGAAAAGGTCTCAGTGGGCCCCCTTTAAGTACATATCGCGGACTATATATATATATATATATATATATATATATATATATATAATATGTATGTATATATATATATTGCCGCACACTTACCGCAAGCCCCATAGACAATGCATGGGGCTTGCCGCAAATGTGAAGCAAGTGCAGCCGCTAGACGGAAAATGCGGCAGATGCAGGGTTTTTTTTTACCGCAACTGCCACATTTTTAAAAAAATGCCTATATGAAGGCAGCCTTACAGGAACAGTGACTGCCGAAACCAGCAAGAGCTGTTTCTGACAGTGAGTATATTACACGTTGTTAGGAGCGGGCTAAGGTGCGTTTGCATTCTCTTGCGCCTTTTAAAAATACCCTTCAAATGCAAAATGTTGCATTTTTGTGCGTCTGAGGATGCTTGGTATATACACAAGCATTCTCAAGCACACAAATAATGCAGACAGCTCAATGGAGCCGCACTGCCATATGGTGGCACCGCAGCCAAGCGGAGTGTCTGGCCGTCCAGATCTCTCTTTCTCCTCACCTTTCTTCTTGCCGCTCCGGTCTCCTCCGGTCGCTCTGCACATATCAGCACAGTGATGACATCGTGCCCCTCCATGCTGAGCTGCAGAATGCAGACAGCGGCAGAAGAGACTATGGAGAAGAATGCTGCTGGCAAAGGTGGCTGAGACTATAGGAGCGGAATCCGCGGGGGGCTACCACTGGTACACATACTTCGTACACACGCGGCTCTGCTACGTACACCTCATACACACGCGGCTCTGCTCCATACACCTCGTACGCACGCGGCTCTGCTCCGTACACCTCGTACACACACGGCTCTTCTCCGTACACCTCGTACACACACTTCTCCGCTCCGTACACCTCGTACACACTCGGCTCCTCTCCGTACACCTCGTACACACACGGCTCCTCTCCGTACACCTCGTACACACACGGCTCCTCTCCGTACACCTCGTACACACACGGCTCCTCTCCGTACACCTCGTACACACACGGCTCCTCTCCGTACACCTCGTACACACACGGCTCCTCTCCGTACACCTCGTACACACACGGCTCCTCTCCGTACACCTCGTACACACACGGCTCCTCTCCGTACACCTCGTACACACACTTCTCCGCTCCGTACACCTCGTACACACACGGCTCTGCTCCGTACACCTCGTACACACACGGCTCTGCTCCGTACACCTCGTACACACACGGCTCTGCTCCGTACACCTCGTACACACACGGCTCTGCTCCGTACACCTCGTACACACACGGCTCCTCTCCGTACACCTCGTACACACACGGCTCCTCTCCGTACACCTCGTACACACACGGCTCCTCTCCGTACACCTCGTACACACACTTCTCCGCTCCGTACACCTCGTACACACACGGCTCCGCTCCGTACACCTCGTACACACACGGCTCCGCTCCGTACACCTCGTACACACACGGCTCTGCTCCGTACACCTCGTACACACACGGCTCTGCTCCGTACACCTCGTACACACACGGCTCTGCTCCGTACACCTCGTACACACACGACTCTGATCCGTACACCTCGTACACACACGGCTCTGATCCGTACACCTCGTACACACACGGCTCTGCTCCGTACACCTCGTACACACTCGCCTCTGCTACATTCACACTGTAAATCCCTCCTGACCCCACACATAACCTTCACCTAATTGCCATACACCTAGTACACACTCACCTCTGCTACATTCACACTGTAAATCCCTCCTGACCCCACACATAACCTTCACCTAATTGTCATACACCTAGTACACACTCACCTCTGCTACATTCACACTGTAAATGCCTCCTGACCACACACAAACTTCACCTTATTTGAGCATCATTGATGGCCAGCACAGTCCTGGATACACTGAGGAGCTGATCATGAGACCCCTGACTCCTCCCCATCCATTGACATCATCACAGGTCCTGTAAGCACACTAGCACAGAGTGTGCAGCTCTGCCGGCTCCCGTGGAGGGGGGAGGAGGGAGACCCTCCGGTGCTGCAGCCTGCAGGAGCCTGAAAATGACCCCCCAGCTGCCCCCTGGATATGGCTCTGGCTGTGGGGGCAGTGCTCAGGGGCCCCTGAGGCTAGGGTCACACTTGCATTGTGACCCTAGCCTGATGCAAGTATTGTATGTTGCAACGCTGCTATGCGCTGGAGGCAGCCCATAGAAACCCGACGTTTACCTAGACAACCACTGGTTGTCAATGTAAACTGCGGGTTTCTATGGGCTCAGTTGCTGGCAGCGCATAGCGTTAAACGCTCTGCCCTGCAGCAGACAATACTTGCGTCAGGCTAGGGTCACAACACAAGTGTGACCCTAGCCCTCAGGGGCCCGGTGGGCCCCCTCCAAGCCGTCGGGCCCCGGCACTTGCCCGGGTACCCCGGGTGCTGACGCCGGCCCTGGCTACACCCATACCTACCGTCCCCATCTCCCGAATACAGGAAAACCACACCCGTGGCTTGGGTGCAGTACCCCTCATGACGTCCAGACCGGTGGGGCCCCACACAATTAAATAATAATTCACAAGTTCAGTACTCTGATGACACATGGATGGTATCCATGTGATGTCCATTTTATCACAGACTCATTCATTTGGATAGGTGAATTTGATCTGTGACTTAGATTAAAAACTGACATGTCCCAATTTTTTGGGTGGACAACTGGTCTGCACTAAAACATGGATATTACAATCAAAAGGAGAGAGATACCGCTTCATGAAACTCCTCTACTTGTTAAATGCAGTCTGCTCTGAGGTGCAGGGGGTGAGCCGGCGGTGCACGCTACACAGGGCGCAACTTGAAAAGACAAAGAAAGAAAGAGTGGCACTCACCGGGATATCACACAGCTTTATAAGATCTCCTGGTGAGTGCCGCTCTTTCTTTGTCTTTTGGAAGCATGGACATGTCAACAGCCCTATAGATTATAATTGGTAGGTCAAGAACATGACAGGAAGCCTGAATGCTGAGTACGGTGTTCCCAAGAATAATTTCGATTTTAGTTTCCTCTACAAAAAAAAATTCATATAGTCCCCAAATTAGGTATCATGTATTGAGGATTTATTCTATGGATCTGAATTCGAAGCTTTAGCTCCATTTTCAAGGAGAATATCTTACATAGCAAAGGTGCCATAAGGAATGCCTATGGTGACCACAACCACAGGGACTCTAAAGCCCACGTCACACGGGGCGACATCGCCGCCTATTACATAGGCGACTTAGGGGCATAGCCTATCGGCAGCGACATCGCCCCTACGTCGCGGTGCCGGGTGGTCGCCTGGTTTCAGAGCAGTGCTCTGAAACCAGGCGACCATCATGGGGCGATGTGCACACATTGCCCCATGTAACCGGGCGCTGGCGACCTGTCAGGCGATGAGAGCCATAGGCTCCCATTGTCCTGCATCGCCACAGGGGTTTCCAGACACCCCGGCGGCGATGCCTCTTGACAGCTCACCGGCGCGGGGCTGGAGGTGTCGCCCCGTGTAAACGGGGACGGCGACGGTGGCGGGGCGCCAAAAACGTGCGCGCACCCGCCAGTCGCTGCCGACATCCCCAGCCCCGTCGCCAGGTGTGACGGGGCCTTAAGCACCATCATGGAGGTTGATGTATGTTACAATGCCATGTGCATGAACCCTAAATATCATCCAACGTGTTCAGTAATCCCTAGATGCTCCAAGCAAGTTGGTTGTTGGGTGATGAAGTAAAATGATACTAGGAAGACAAGTTTTAAGTTTTAAAAAGTTATATATTTTTTTATAGATCCATCAGCCCCACCCAAACCCACCATTGAAGCATCAGTGAAGTCGATACGAGCCGGAGAGAATTTTATTGTTACCTGTACTGTTTTAGGTGACCTGGAAATCAGTGTGGAATTCACCTGGGAATATCCTGGGCAACAGGTAAAAAATAAATGACCCGGACATGCTGCAAAGTAATGGAATCATGATTATATCTTTAAAGCCATTGTAACGTATGCTCTAGCCACGATCCACGGCTCTCTTGTTTCTACAGATCGGCAGGCCTCTTTATGTTCGGGAGAACACATCACAGTCAAGACGTGGCGGAACGTTAATGCAGGAGTCCCAAAGTGTTTTGTCTATAGATGAATCTCGTGCTGTGGATGACGGCATTTATACCTGTACAGCTCAAAACCTACAGGGAAGCACGTCTGTAACCACGAGGGTTACCGTCCTCCCACCTGCGTCTACACCCCGAGTAAGAAGCCAAGGATGAGACACCTAGGACTCTGTGTGTAGGGTGTGTATGGAGGTGTGTTGACTTCATTAGCTCTTTATGACTGACAGATGTATTCATTAAATAAAATTTGTCCTAATATTTTGAATATTTGTGAAAGACTGGTTCTACAGTCCCATAATAAACAATTCTGAAAGTAATTGTATTGTATCTGATATGTTAAAAGTCTAATAAAGTATTGACTTCAATCCAAATTTTAGGTTTGCACCTTTCTACTGTTGTGTCCAAATTCAGACCCACTAATACAGGGGTCCCCAACCTGTAGCTTGTGAGCCACATGTGGCTTGTGTAGATTCTTGGACAAAGTGCTTCGGTGTCCGCGCTGTTGCTCCGAGACCAAAGAAACACAGACACGGGAATGTCTGGTACAGCTACAGCCTTTATTTTCCGACGCGTTTCGGAGCCTCCTCCCGAGCTCCTTCCTCAGGGTTGTTCCCTCGTCGGAAAATAAAGGCTGTAGCTGTACCAGACATTCCCGTGTCTGTGTTTCTTTGATCCCGGAGCAGCAGCGCGGACACCGAAGCATTTTGTCCAAGAATCTACATCACGACCACGGTTACCGTTGAGAGTGCGGTCCCTGCAGCAGCTGCCTGTAGGCTATTCTACCAGTTGTGGGTTTCACAACTGCTAAAGGTGAGCAATTCCACATCGACAAGTGAAAGTGTTTAATTGAGATAAGACCCTATATGCGCATTCTTTCTTTCACACATGTGGCTTGTGGGCCCATGATGTGTGGCTCGCAGCTGACTTCCAGCTTGGTGCATTAGCTGTGGTGCGCCCGCAGTTGGCTGCCACAAATGGTATTTCATTATCATCAATTGTATGCCATTTCTGAAGGGAATTGGAACTCTCTCTGCTGGTAGTCCAAAGAATTCACACACTGCCTGATCTCTAACCAGGAAGCTGAGCACTGAGAGGCCTGTTTTCTGCCTTCGACTCAGTCTCGTTGGGGGGAGGGTCTAGTTTGAGTTCAGTGTGCTGCTAGCAGGGACCCAGTCCACGCTTCTGAGGGATTACAAAACCTGAATGCAGAAGCTGGAGGTTGGTGAGTTCCATGCTCACCATCCAATTAAGTGGAGCTTTCTGGGGCATTACCAATACAAAGGGATGGAGAACTGTTGGGAGGTACATCTACTTATAGAGCTCACATTGCTAAGCCTGGCTGGAGGTTATCCATAGCAATAAGAGGGAGTAAAGGACAGCTCAATGGCACCTAGAAACCTATTAATCCACAGAAGTCAGCAGGAAGGCTATAACGTTCACCCAGCGGAGCTAACTACAGTTCCCATCAGATTGGCCAGACCACATGCCCGTTGGAAGTTGTGCTATTCTGGAACTGTTTTAACATCTTTAGTAAGAGGTAAAGCAAAAGACTGTTTCCTGGTGTTTATTCAATCACACTACTTCCTCATCATCCCCTGGGAGCCAGCCCTGGTTGGTAAGGGTTTAACACCTATACTGCCACCAGTGGCATAACTAAAGTCTGATGGGCCCCGGTGTGAAATTTAGACTGGGTTCCCCTCCCCACGCGCACACGTTGGTCAGATGTATGAGCCCCGTGTAACATTCTAAATCCCATAAAGACTTACAAATCAACCCCTCTTCCCTTAAATTTAGTATTAATGTCCTTAATCCTGCTATATACGGTCCTCCTCATGGAAAATCGCCCTTATCCTGGTATATATGTCCTCCATTCTGGTATATATGGTTTTCCTCCTCCCACCACTTTAGTCCCCCAATTATTATGCATCTCCATATCCCTCCATAAATTACAATGCACCCCCCATAGTCCTCCACATAGTATAATGCACCCCATAGCGTAAGTCTCCCCCACCATCACGAGCCCCTCTCCTTCCTCCATCACTAGCCTTTCTCCCCCACCATCACCAGCCTCCACCAGTAACTTTTCTTCCCCACCATCACCAGCAGCCTTTCTCCCCCACCATCACCAGCCTCCCTTCCTCCTCCATCACCAGCCTCCACCAGCAGCTTCCCTTCCTCCTCCATCACCAGCCTCCCTTCCTCCTCCATCACCAGTCTCCACCAGCAGCCTCCCATCTCCATCACCAGCCTCTACCAGCAACCTCCCTTCCTCCTGCATCACCAGTCTCCACCAGCAGCCTCTTTCCCTCCTCCATCACCAGCCTTTCTCCCCCACCATCACCAGCCTCCACCAGCAGCCTTTCTCACCCAACATCACCAGCAGCCTTCCTCCCCCACCATCACTAGCCTCCACCAGCAGCCTCTCTCCCTCCTCCATCACCAGCCTCCACCAGCAGCCTCCCTCAACCCTGCATATCTTTAGTCCTATGAGCACTCACCTGCTCTGCTCCTCCTGGCTTCCATGTTCTCCTCCGTGGCACTCTGCTGAGCCATCTGCTGAAGCGTGGGATGACCCCAGAGACACTGCAACATCTCAGAGCAGGGGGCTGATTGGTGCTTATCGGACCCCGGAATGCCGACTCTGGTACTTCCAGGGTCATAGCTCTTTGTGACTAGAGGTGCGTGGGCGCCCCATCCCGAAACCCCCCTCCTCTGTAAAGACAATGGATATGCTAGATTGTCTAACAGAGGAGGAGGGGGATTTAAAAAATAAATAAAATAACATTTCTTGGGGCGTGGCCAACCTATGGAGGAGAAGGAAGCTTAGAGCGAGAGCTCCCGCAGCAGCAGCTCCTACCGCCGCTTCCTAACCCCACAGACTGCTACTAAAACTGGATGGGCAAGAATAAGAAGGTATCAGGAGCCACCGGACCGGCTGAGACACCTCACAGAGGCGCCATTGATAGATATCTCCGCTCCAACACAGAGACCCCGGCGGCTCCGTCTCCTTCCAAGATGGCGACCTCAGCACAGCGCGAGGCGGCTCCCAGGGCTGAGCGCGGCAACATGCAGAGGGCGAACAGATTTGAGTGCCTCAGAGACGACTCATCACAGGAGGAGACCGCAGAGGGAACGCAATTTCTCCTAGACAGCTCTTCAAGCCCTGAGTTAAGTGCATATATTAAGAATCTACCCACTAAACAAGATTTGGAAAACTTCGCTTGCAGACTAGAGAACTCTTACAAAACAGAGATTCAGACTCTGAAACAGGAGTTCACAAGCAGGGTAGAGGAAGTGGAGAGGGCACAAGATGCGGTTCTGGATGAGCTGAAAGCACAGAGAGAAACCTTAGAGGCCCACTCTGCCCTCCTAGAAGATCTCCTTTACAACCAGGAAGATCTAGAAAACAGGAATCGCAGGAACAATGTAAGGATCAGGGGTCTATCTGAAGCTGTATCACCTGTGGACCTGGGGAAGACAATCCAGAGACTTTTCAAGCATATATTAGGAGATGAGAGTGGCCCAGACATCGATTTGGACAGGGTACATAGAGCCCTAGCCCCTAAACCATCCCCGGAAGCCTTTCCAAGGGACGTGGTATGCCGGGTCCATTTTTTCTCAATTAAAGAAGACATCATGGCAGCTGCACGACAAGCAGGCGCCATCATCTTTGAAAACTCAAATGTGCAGCTGCTCCCCGATCTGGCGCGGAGAACTCTCCTACAAAGAAGAGGATTGAGACCATTGCTTAATGTGCTTAAAGAAAGAGAGATAAAATACCGGTGGGGATTCCCCTTCCAACTAACTGCGTCCAAAGACGGTCGTTCAGCCTCTTTCAAACGGCTGGGAGACCTTCCTGCTTTCATCAAAGCCTTGGATCTACCTCTGATCAGCTTACCGGACTGGCCCAAGAATCCGATGTTGCCGGCACCCCCGCCCCGCTGGAGCAGATCCCCCAGAGCTGGATCCGGTGGAAGACCGCAAACATGAACAGATCAGGTTACTCCATTGTGATCCACGTTGGAGGTGGAAGGAGGCGCAGCAGCTTTCAAGAATTGGTCACTTTTACTGACATTAATACATGATAAATAGGTTCAGCTGAGCTGTGAGCCCGGTTTCATGGGGTCGTCGATGTCCTTCCTCCACTCAGTCCTGAAGGCTTCCTACCTATATCACTGACACCCTTTTCTCCCACCACACTTTCCCTCTTCTACTTCCACCCCTCCTATTCCTATTCTTTTTCCTCCTCCCGTGGTCATTCTCTTCTTAAGCTCCTGTTCCTAATCCCTTCCTCTACTCTTACATATTCACAATTATACACCATGCACTATCACCCCAACTTACTTTATCCTCCTCTTTCTCCTAGTATACCTCTTCACTTACACACTGTCAGAAGATATCCTACTTCGCAGTGGCCTTCTTGGGTCTCATACCCCTACCATCCACTGTGGGGGGGGGACTTGGACGACCTCCCATACCTCCATATTCTTTTCCTACATGTTCTCTGTTAATTGAATTGACCTGGTTTAATACCTTCTAAGTTTAAGTTTAAGTTAAAGTAACTACTTCCTTTCCATGAACCTCTATAATACTACTTAGCCCATATATATACTTAACTGATAAATATATAGCAGTTTACCTAATCAGTATACGATATAAAAATTTATATTATTTGTATAGGCTGTGGGGTGGGGCGGTGGGGAGATGCGATGTGTTTGTTAGCTACCTGGTGACCCCGCAACCCCTGGTGCTGGACAGAAGTTCTGTCCATTTATTGCACTTCTCCCCGTGTAGGACCAGGAACTGGTCTAACATGGGAATCTACTGGGTTTTTGCCCTTATACCTCTCTCCTACACATACTTTATATCTCTTCTTTTCCTTTTCTCAACTCTTCTATACCCTCACAGTCGGATAGGAATATCTAAATATCTATATACCATCAAGTCTCTGCATTATGTCAAACATGTCTGAGCTGAAGTGCTGCTCCTTTAATGTCAGGGGGTTGAATAAACCTGAAAAGAGGCGCCAAATCTTAGTTGCAGCCAAGAAATCTAAGACGCACGTGCTGATGCTTCAGGAGACCCACTTTAGATCCAATGCCCTGCCTGCATGTGGTTCCCGAGACTTTCCGTCCTGGTTTCATAGCACTAACCCCATGTCCAAGTCCAGGGGAGTCTCACTGGCCTTTCATAAATCTTTTTCACCCGAGGTCTTAGATCAATTAATTGACCCCTCTGGAAGATATATACTCCTTAAAATACAATGGCAAACTCGGATGTACATATTGGCTAATGTTTATTATCCCAACAGGCACATGATGAGATTCGGATCGAAACTAAAAGGGTTGCTGGAGGAATTTGCAGGTCCTACGCCAATTATCCTTGGGGGCGATTTTAATTTTCCTGTGGATCCGAGGGTGGATACCTCCTCCAGTAAGTCTTGCCTACCTGTGCCGTCACTCTATCGCCTCTCCAAACACTGGGAATCTTTACATATGGTTGACATATGGAGGGTATTGCACCCCGAGGAACGTGACTACACATATTATTCTCAAATACACTCAGTCTACTCCAGGATTGACAGATTTATTATCTCTCATTCCTTGTTAGATTTTAGAGTAAAATCAGATATAGGGAACATACTGTGGTCAGACCACGCTCCAATATACATTACTATACAAATTGGCCCACAAGATAGACGACCATTCACCTGGAGATTAAACGAATATTTACTGAGGGACCCTTCCTGTCTTGCGGATCTTATCTCGACTATTAAGAATTTTAATAACGATCATGCCTCTGATTCCACATCTAGCCCTATACAATGGGAAGCTCTTAAGGCAGTCCTGAGAGGCGTGCTGATCTCTCATGGTACTAGAATTAAAAAAATGAGAACACAAACAATTTTGGAACTACTCCACAATATATCGTCCCTGGAGACCACCCACAAACAAAACCCCACTCCTGCCATATATGCCCAATTATCTACCACGCGGCACAAGTTATTAGCCCTCCTTGATCAGAAAGATAAACTCCAGAGGGACAGGATCAGCTCAAAATACTATCTTCTGGGAAATAAGCCAGGAAAATTACTAGCGAGGGCACTACATCCCAGGAATCAACGAACTTTCATCCCCCATATAAAAACTAAAGAGGGAAACAAAGTCCATTCCACTAACGAAACAGCGGAATGTTTCCGTGCATATTATGCCTCCCTCTATAATATAAGCAGACCAGAAGAAGGTACTGGTGCCCAAATCCCCACATCAGAAATTAAGGACTATATAGACAGGTTTGGCCCTCCACCCTTATCCGAGGAAGAGAGAGAGGAGCTTGCATCAGACTTCACATTGGAAGAACTGACGGATGTAATTAAGAATTTAAAAATTGGTAAAAGCCCAGGGCCGGACGGTTACTCATCCGGATTTTATAAATCTCTAATTGAGCACTTGAACCCTCGTCTCCTGCAAACATTTAACAGCATATCCAGAGGGGACCAATTCCCTCCTCAGGCATTGATGGCGCATATCGCTGTCATACCAAAACCCGGCAAGGATTTATCTATATGCAGTAGCTACAGACCCATCTCTCTGATGAACATAGATATAAAAATTTTCTCGAAAATGATAGCTAACAGATTGAGGAGATTTTTGCCATTCTTAATTAGATCCGATCAGGTTGGCTTTGTCCCGGGACGAGAAGCCCGAGACAATATAATTAGATCAATAGCTGTAGTCGATGGAGCGAGGAGGGGGGGGTACCCATGTGCATCCTGTCGATAGACGCTGAAAAGGCCTTCGACAGGGTGCACTGGGGCTTCCTATTCGCTACCCTGGAACGTGTTGGACTGGGAGGAGTGATGGTACAGAGAATCAAAGCATTGTACACAACCCCGTCGGCTCGGGTTCAGGTGAATGGGTCCCTTTCGGATTCATTCTCCATACATAATGGCACTCGTCAGGGTTGTCCACTTTCCCCCCTGATTTATATTTTATGCATGGAGTCTCTGGCAGGCGCACTTAGATTTAATAAATCGATTTCGGGTCTGACGACAGGTAAAGTTGAGCAAAAAATAGCCCTATTTGCAGATGATTTACTTTTATACATAACGAATCCCCTTATATCAATCCCCAACATAGTAGAAGAGCTTACCAGGTATGGAAATCTAAGTAATTTTAAAATAAACGAATCCAAATCAGAGATATTGAACGTCTCTCTTCCAGAGCTAGTGGTCACCCTGCTTAAATCCCAGCTCCCCTTCACGTGGAAACATGACGAATTGAAATATTTGGGTATAAAATTAACTAGTGACCCATCCAACTTGTACACGAAAAATTTTGAACACCTACTAGACAAGATAACTTCGGATTTTAAAACGTGGAACAAACTTAATACATCATGGTGGGGCAGAATTAATTCGATTAGAATGGACTTATTACCCCGACTCTTATACTTTCTCCAGGCTGTTCCAATCCTCCTCCCGGCCTCCTTTTTCTCCAGACTTAAGACCTTGACCACACGCTACGTATGGGCTCATGGGAAACCTAGACTATCGTATAACTTACTAAATAGGAGGTCGGGGGAAGGAGGAGCAGGATTGCCCGATTTTAAGACGTATCATCTGGCTTCCTTGGGCAAATGCATATTAGATTTGTATGCCCAGGAGGACAGACGCCAATGGGTAGATGTGGAAACAGAACTTAACGACACCAGTCCTCTGTCGGCAGTGTGGCTTTTTGGTACTGGTGGCCCCCGCCCCCCCTCGTTTCTAACACACCACCTGCAGCAATTTCTTAAAAGACATAACACGTCACTGCATTTGACTACGAACCCAGGCCCTCTAACTCCAATATTTCACAACCCATCCCTAGGGTTAGAAATTGACAGGAAAACATTCTTAGGCAGACACAGAAGAACGAACCCCACAATTCAGACCTATATCAACACAACGGGCATAAAAAGCCTTGCCGAACTATACCGTGGGTCTCCGATTCCTCCGGGTGCATGGCTACTCCATGCCAGACTTGGTAGTTATATTAAATCCATAAATTGGGAGGCAGCCACTAGACAACCCACAGCCTTTGAGAGACTCTGCCTAGAAGGAGGCCCTGTCCCACATATAACCTCGATCTTATACAATCTGTTTCGCAGCTCATTAGAAACCCCTGACAAATTCTCACTTAAATATAAAACAAAGTGGGAGAGGGACCTCCAAAGGGAATTTTCTCCAATGGAGTGGGAAAAAATTCTAATGTTTACATACAAATCTGCCAAGGCGGCCACATTCCAGGAGAGGAACTTTAGAGTGATGGCAAGGTGGTACAGAAGTCCGGCAGATCTACATCGAATCTTCCCATCATTATCTGATAGCTGCTGGCGATGCAATACAGCTTGTGGTACATACCTCCACATATGGTGGGAATGTCCGCAGATTCAGCCTTTCTGGAGGGAGGTGTACAACCTGTTGGAACATTCAACATCAATCCGTCTGACTTTTTCTCCATCTTCGGCCCTATTAAACCTCATAGATACATCAATATCGAACTACAAGAACAGTCTGACTAGGTATTTTCTATCCGCAGCAAAAACACTAATTGCCAGAAAATGGAGAAGCACAGAAAGACCAACTAAAAAGGAATTAATAGCTGAGTTGAATCATTTGTGTAGGATGGAGGATAACATTAGCCAAAGCTCTCCAGACTTGAAAAGTGTGGACAGACATTGTCGCCTCTGGACCCCCTGGATTTTGTTCAGGGAATCTGAGACTATGAGGAGCTGGTTGTCGTAGGTGGGAAGTCGGTCGAGGTGGAGATCCCGGGATGCCCCAGTCGGGGAGTCACGGAATACCCCCTTTTCATATGATTCAATGGGAGGCAGACACATGGGTTCAGAAGGAGGCATCATTGCATAGACGGGACAACCAACGAGACCTCCAGATAAGTCCAAATCATTAAGTAATCTAAACACTAGGAGCAAGCGCTTAATTGACAGGCAAGACAACTGATGTACATACAATAGCTCATCCTATTCCGACTTCCCCTTTTCTATCTTCTCTTTCTCTTTTTTCCTCCCTTTCTTTTCTCCCAAATTCATGTTGGTGTTTTTCTCGATTCTTTATATGTTTTTACCTTATACAACAATAAAATCCCTCATATTGGGTTGCATATCCTGAGATCAGCCTAAAGCTGAATAAGATTGTTGGATATATTATGCCAATATCCGATGGGTTGTGAGTCGAAGGGTGGAGAATGTAGTCGACCCTGACTCTTGAGATGTCAAAACACTATAATGCAAATAATTTACCCTTGTTAAATTTCCATTTTAAGTTTTATATTACTACTTACCCATTGGAACCGTACATTAACATAAAATAGGACACTAAAGTAAGTAGTCCTATAACAATGTTTAGAGTAAACAATAGGATTTTTCAAGAACGATACAAACCCTTGATTGTATATAACAGTGTATTTTTACTGTAACATTGTATTGTAGACGATTGTACCAACAATTATATGTTAATAAAAAAAATTGATTTACAAAAAAAAAAAATAACATTTCTTTTTGTCTATGCCTGACTGGGCCCCTAAGCATAGCGGGCCCCGTCCCATTTGTGGCACCCTGTGACACGTAAGCCACAGGACCAACTAGTTCACTAAGGAATTTACACAACTGGTACTCACATACACCCAACACCTTCCACTCCAGGCCTGTAGGGGGAGCACCACTAGTTGTTGTTGAGCCAGATCCCCTATAAATACAGGCGCTGGGGGTGGAGTTAGCCAGAGTGTGCAGTCACTAGGAGAACTGTGAAGATCAGCTCAGAGCCCAGTGAGCAAAACTGGTTACCGTAGCCGTGCTAGGCCTGAGATCAATACACCGCCAGAGTCAGTGTGAGGTCCAGAGAGTGAGGACGAGAAGCAGAGGCGAGGAACACTAGAGTGGGGGCAGAGGAGCCATCCCGGCTCACCCCAGGAGAACACCGGTCACTGGAGTCCGAGTCTGAAAGGAAAGGAGAACAACCCAGCAGAGAATCCCAGTAAGCAATGGAGCCTTAGATTCCCGGACACCCGCAGCACCCACATTTGAGGGCCAGGAGCCACAGGAGAGATAGCAGTAGCCAAGCGAGAGCCCTCAGTGCAGCAACACGGGTGTGGAGGAACAGGAAAGGTCAGGCCTGGTTTCATACACGCCAGACTCAAGACAAGGGAGCGGGACAAGGAGGCCTATAACTCACTCGATGTGAAGTCCCAAGGTGTTTCCCTCAGCCCTGGATGTGTACCTGGAGAACCATCAGTAAAAGGTACAGAAAAAGACTTTATTGTGTGTGTGCCCCTTCTTCAACCTGTCCCACATCACAACGACTACGCTGCCCCATTCCTACCGTGCTGCCCTATTCCACCATCATACCCTACAGCCCCCAGGAACCTGCTCTTCCTGTAGAAAGCTACAACACCTTGCTGCTGCCCACCACCCCGGAGGTCCCAGCAGCGCCGATGCCATTAATGGACCTACAGGTGGTGTCACGACTGACAATAACTTTAATAACTGTAAATATACCCCTTTTTATTTTGTCACCAGGGGCACGGACTCAGGCACCGACCACCCGTGACATCCTCGTACCCCAAGCCCTTGGCGCGAGACACATTTACGACCCCTGCGACCGCAGTAGTTACGCCACTGACTGCCACTATATTTATCTCCTAGGGGCTCTGGAGGTCACTGCTGTAAGAGGGGGAGCTGAATGAGTCTCTCATGGTCAGAAAAGTTGGAGACCACTGGTCTAATGACTTGAGATTCTTGTACTTCTCTTTAAAGGGGGCATGTCACTTTTCTTAACATTAAATACTTAATGTTTTTACCGGGTGTAGATGCCGCTATTCTCATTGACAATGTCATGAGGGATTTGGTCGTGTTCTGCTAACCACCTCTCTTGTCACTGATACCCCTTTATGCATGTAGAATAAACACACAACAGCCATATATTGGAGTAAAATGGCCACAGCACCTTTTATTAATAATTTACACCAACCTGGGGCGCTCCCACAAGGGCAACCCCACAGATATATCTACCAACCATTAATAGATCTAGTCCGGAGGCAAACCCCCCTTTTAGTAGTTTGCTAACCACACAACCAACAGCCCAGAGAAAGGGGTATTAATCCCTCACGGTTAATACCCTAACCTTTGCAGGACCTACACCTGCTAATTAAATTGTTGTAGCAGAAGCCACTAATCCCAATAGTGAACCCCACATCCTTACCAACCTCCCTGGCCGTCGCCAAACCAGCCCAGGGATAGAGGTAGAGGTAATACCCCTAACCATAGCGGGACTTACTCCCGCTAACTCCCAACGTCCCTGGCTGTCGCCAAACCAGCCCAGGGATAGAGGTATTAACACCCCATGGTTAATACCCCCATAAACTTTGCAAGACCTAAGCCCGCTAGTAATTTGCTGTACCAGAAGACACTATTCCCCAATAGTGGCCTTTCACTGAAGGATATGACCAATTATCCCGCCTATGAACCAGACCTATCCATCGCCACAGGCCTGGCCACGTGACACCTTACGCGACCTGGCCCCGCAATAAACCCATGTTTGCTTGATATGGTTTAATAACCCGAAACTCAACATCTTTCGAATGAGCCCATGCCCATGACGTTACCTTTGATGTGAATTTTCAACCGTATACTTGCCACACTTGACGCCCTCCAAAGGCTGGACTGCCAAACAGCCCAACGCCCTTGGAATGTTCCCTAACCGAGTAATCCTGTGGCATCCCCTATATGGCTGGACCACTCTTAAAGCTCCCCTAAGAAGCACCCATATGAAACTGCCCCCACTGTTAAGTATCATTCATATTAGCCATATAAAGCTGCCCCAACTATCAACCAACACCTATAAAAGCTGCCCCTTTGGTAAATATCTCCCAGCAGCCCCGTATACCGCTGCAACAACTGCTGAGTATTACCCAACCGCACCAACATAAAGTTACAACTCTTAAAGGGAACCTGTCAGCTCGTTCTACCCCCCTATGCTATCACTACCTGTCCTGTCGAGGGGGGAGAATGGAACCCTCGAGAACACCCATCTCAATCTACGGATGGAGACTACATGTAAGTTTATAAATCATTTTTCTGAAGCTTTATAGGGCACTTATGGTCAGAGAGGGATGGTTAGGATGAGCTCACAAGGTGCAGGGACAGGTAGTGATAGCATAGGGGGGTAGAACAAGCAGACAGGTTCCCTTTAGGCAGCACCAGCGGCTTACATATCTCCTAGCAGCACCAGTATAAGGCTACAACAACCGATAGGTATCAGCAGCCGCACTAGTAAAAGGCTACCGCCACTGTTACTCATCCCCCGCTGCACCAATTATATACAACAACTATGACATAACACCCGCAACACCCAAATGAAGGTCCTCCATCTTTTAAATGTCACACCTCAGCATGGGTGTAACGCTGTTACATATCGCCAACAGCACCCGTATAATGCTACAACTACTGTTAACTGTCACCCAGCAGCATATAAGTACCACTGCCCATATGTTACCTGCCCACCAGCAACACCCGTGTAAAGCTGCCACAAGTGATACCTGTCATCCGTCAGCACCCGTATTAAGCTGTCCCACTGGTATCTGTCCACACGAAGGTTTCCCAATACAACGCACAGGTGACAGAAGAGCAGAGGAGGCCACGTTTTACACGGGCAGGGGCTTCAATAGGAAAAAAGTGAAAAGGAGGCCTTAATTGACCACCGGAGAGTACCCTGGGCATTACCTGCAATTCCACCAGTAAAGGTACAGAAACAACTTACGGTGTGTGTGTCCATTCCTCAGTCCCTGACCTTGCCCACTACAGACACTGCCACAGCTGCCCGGCTCCAAAGTAAAAGAAAGGGATTTTTTGTCGTGCGCTGCCTCCAGACAATAGGCGATCCAAACATTATCCAAACTGTTCTTTATTACTCGACGCGTTTCGTGAGAACTTCTCACCTTGGGTAACTTTGTATAACTCCTGAGGAAGTGAGAAGTTCTCACGAAACGCGTCGAGTAATAAAGAACAGTGTGGATTATATTTGGATCGCCTATTGTCTGGAGGCAGCGCACGAAAAAATGCCTCTCTTTTACTTTGGAGATCATCATTTTTACTGGGAGGTGCAGCAGCCGGATACGCATTTAAGGTGTTGTGACTGGGCACAACCTAAAAAGGTGAGCACAACACGCACCTATATGAATATTAATCATACAGTTAAGACCCTATTTTGTGCTATTTCTCCCCCTTTAGTGTATAGTAGAAGACAGCTGCCCGGCAGCATAGCCCCAGGAACCCTGCTCCGCCTATGGGGAGCTATACCACCCAGATGCCTGACCATCACCCCTGGAGGCCCAAGGCAGCGCTGGTGCCATCACCAGAAACCACAGGTGGTGTCATGACAAACTTTTATTCTCTTTATTCCCTCTCAATTACTCCCCCAATTTTCTGTTGACCACCAGGGGATACGGGTTCGGGCAGGTCATCAGTGACATCCCTCCAACTCTACGCCTTGGTTCCGAGTTCCCATAGACCCCTGGGTGAATCAACTTGTGGCATCACAAACAGGATCCCGTGCCCGATGTAACCAGGTACGTGTGCCGTGTGTATAAACTGTGCTTCATGAACTGTTAACGCTGTGCTGCAATTACTGCACCATTGAGCGGGAAAGAAAGGGGGCGTAACGGCCAAAAGAGCGCGAAGACAAGCCACACCCCACACTCTGCCGAGTACTGACGAGACGCAGCGGCCTAATCCAGAAACTTCCGAACACGTAACTCCCTCCCTGCGGAGTCATCACTTGTTTAACTATATTAAGACTGGCTGTAATTCACTAGGGGTGCCCCAAGATGTCGGCTACATCAAGCGACGACGACACCCCCTTCCTAGACTCTGCGAATCAGCCTGGACAAAGCATGTCCACAGTCAGTAGAGCATCCGTCCCACCGGGTGCCGTAGCCCCGATCATGCTGATCTCGCTACCATATGTCTCGGGGGCTAAGTGGTTACCCCAGTATGATGGCCGCCCAGATACCTTGTCAGCCTTTAAAAGAAAGATCTGCAGCATGTTGGATATGTATGCAATGACCAGCAAGCAGAGGGCTGCTGGGGTATTGGGATAGTTAACTGGTGCAGCAGAACGGGAGATTGAAATCTGGTCCGCGGCTGAGCAAGAATCAGTAACCAGTTGAAAATTGCTTTTGAGGACTGTAATTAGACTTCTATCCGAATGCGCTTTTACCCTTGGTATCAGCAGCTGGAAGATGACATCAGAGCCTATGCCTGGCGTCTGCAGGAGACGCTGAGAGCTTTGAAACAAGTCAGTCCAGCTAGTGTACCGGATGAGAATAAAATGCTAATTGAACAGCTCACCCGGGGACTACGGTCACCAGAAGACAATAAAACCGTGTGCTGGTGGTCCCTAAGCAACAAGGATGCTGATTTTCACACTTTAAAGGGCATGGCTATTAAGGACCCATACAAACTCCAGAGGCTGCAATCCAGCAGTGGCGGAGCGGCAATGCTCAGGCAACAGTAACGCCCACTCCCTTACCTGCAGCCGAAAACAACATGTAGGCGACACCGTCTAACCGCATTGACGACTTGTGCATCGAGGTGCGCCAGCTGGGTAGGAACCTGGCCACAGTTATGGAAGCCCTGCAGTTGCAAGCATAGTCTAAGCCTAAACCTAAGCCACTACTCTTGATCCAGTTTGCCGATAGCCCAGAGGACGTATTGTGAATGAAGGGCGGGAGAACCACGTTGCTCCGAGGGAGGACCACCGACTGCTACAGCTCTACGGGAGAACGCATCTGTTGTCGCTGCAGCAAGACCGGCCATATTGCAAGGTATTGTCCTTTAAATGAGCAACCCCTGGGGCCGGGGCCAAACCTCAGAAGTAAACCGACCTGTCAGACTGATATGATACACAAATTGGACAAAGACCGTTCCTGTCTATCATACTGGATGGAGTAGCAACGCCTGCCTTGCTGGACACTGGGTCACAAGTGACCACCATACCACATATCCTTTATAAGCGATTTTGGTCTTATACTGAACATAACCCACCAGGTACAAACCTCACCATTTATGCTTCCAATGGTGCACCACTTACCATAGTCAGGGTGAGAGAGGTATCAATAAAAGTGGGGAGGGTGGAGTTAGAGGACCGGGGGCCTATTGTGGTAGCAAACAACCCAAATTATCGAGATCCTTACATCATTCTCGGTACTAATGTTGTTAGTAATTGTTTTGGGTGAAGTGTTGTTCTTACTCCAGCAGATAGCGGACACTGCAAACCCGGGCAGTGGAAGGTTCTCCAGAGAGAGATCAGGGCCCTCCTGCATCAACAACAGGTAACACTGAGAGGTGGTGAAATTAGTAGTGCACGGGTAACAGACCCAATTCCTATTGTGGTAACCCCAAGGAGTGAAATGATGATCTGGTGCCGAGCAGCTATAGGCCTAAGGGTCAGGACTACCAGGCAGTAGGAGAGCCCATCAGCACAGAATATAGGCCTATGCTCTTGGCAGCCCAGGGGGTGGTCAATGTACTCAAAGGAAGGGTACCCATCCGCATCTTAAACTGTGGGGAGGACGAGGTAAAACTACCCAGATATTCCACCGTTGCTAAGATGTACTCCGTGCACAATGATGAAATACAAGCAGTGGAACCCTTGACCCCACTCGGTGGATGACAGCCCCGGACCGGATCTGGACACAGTACCAGAGGGCCAAATATGCCCTCCGGTCCGGTGTGCAGCCGGATGGCTCAATTGCAGCTGCAGCTGCTGATAATTCTGGACCGAGGCTCGCTCCCTCGCTCCTGAACTGTCAGCAGGGGACAGCTCCATAGTGCTGAAGTTCAGCACCGAGTGGCGCTGAGCTTCAGCACCCAGCGTCCGGCTCCCGGGTGCGGCTCCGGTGCTATCCGGCGCCATAGACCCCCATGTTAGGGGGCTCCGGATTGCACCAGACCGGTAGGATACGGGAGAATCAGCTTTTTTCCCCCAGACACAAAAACACTGCATGCAGCACTTTTGTGTCCAGGAGAAAAATCCGATTCCTCCCAGATTCTGCCGGAGAGATGGAAACCGGATGGCAGCTCTCTGCCATCCGGCCCCATAGGATACTATGGGGCCAATACCTGGTTCGGGGCTGTCCGGTTTACACGGACAGCCTCGGATCGGATGTGACCCGCAATGTGAAGGCGGCCTTAGTTTTGCTGCATTTTTCTTGTGTCTTTTTTAGCTGTGTTTTTGGTCTGTTGTTTGTCTGCAGCTACCTGTTTAAATAAAGTTAGACTCATTAACCAGCCCTTGTGTTTTTGCAGAGTTTTTCTCACTTTCTTATTGCTTAAAATGGTGAAAAAAAAACACTGAAAGAATTGACACGCTGCTTCTTTCCAAAATGCAGCAGTTTTGCATTTGAGTCAGGAAAATAAAGCAATCAATCGTCTGTGTGAGTGCATGAGATTTCTAAAATCTTACAGCTTTTGCTGGAACGGTAAGGCTATGTGCACAGCTAGCATTTTTTTATGTGTTTTTCCTTGCAGATTTTATCAAATCTTCAGTAAAGTCAATGAGACGTCTGCAGTTCTGTGCCACCTTCAGGTTTCTTTCCTTGCAGATTTTGGTGCAGAAAAAAGAAGCAACATGTCCATTCTTTGTGCCTTTTTCCCATAAACTTTATGATAGAAAAACATTGAAAAAAACATACCAAAAATGCTAAAAACGCAGTAATTTTTCTGCAGCATTTTCCCTTAATCTGCTGCTAAAAAGCAGCTTTTACATTGCTTAAAACTCATGAAATAACGCTGCAAAAAAATGTAGCATAAACATAGCCTAAGTTTCTAGGGGAATTCAGAAAAAAATGCACTTAAAAAATTAAGTGGTGTTTTTTGGTGCAGAATCAAACTTTTCTGCATTAAAAAAAATGCATAAAAAATGCTTCAAATGCACTTAAAAAGCCATCAAGGTGGAAAATACATCAAAATGAGAACGAAAATGCACCAATCACTGCAGATTGTCATTGGATATTTGGTAAGACACCTGCAGAAAACGTGGAAGGAAAACCTGCGGTATTTACGCGACCTGTGAACACGGCTTTACAGAAAGTTTTTTTTGCTAGATCACAACATATGATAGTTTTCTCTAAAATCCTCTAATGCTTCAATATATACAATTTTAGAATTGCGCACACAGCACACTAACTTAACAGTCAGCCATCTGAACATGGCCTTAGTGGGGGCTGTATGATTTTGGAGGCGGCACAGGTTGCACAGTCACAGACCGCTGTATACCGCTGCTACCAGTGGAGTAACTTGAAGCTCATGGGCCCCGATGCAAAAGCTCCAACAGGGCCCCCAATTATTGCAACCCTTTAATAGAAGTAGTCTTTTTCTATAGGCTAAAGGGACTTTTGGGGCCCCCTAGGTTCCAGGGCCCGGGAGCGATCCCAACACGTGCACCTGTTGTAGTTACGCCACTGGCTGCTACATCACAGCAAAATGTAACGCCGGCTTCACACCGCGGTGTTGAGCTGTCAGACTGTGTCCAGTGTTTTGCTGGATGCACCGGACACAGCCTGAGAGCTCCGGACAAATATGCCCTCCGATTCTGTTTTCTGCCGGATTCAGGACTGCGCAGCTCATGCCGCTGTCCAGGTCCTGAAATTTCAAAATCCCGGCTAGCTCCTAGGTTCTGAAATCTTAGCGGGGAGCTCTCCAGGTGCTCAAGTTCAGCACCAGCCAACGCTTAGCTTCAGCACCCGGCGTCCGGGAACTGGACAGATTTTTTTGTCGGGTCCGTCGCAATCCGTCACCCATGTTATTGGGCGCCGGATTAGGGAGGATCTGGGTGGATCCGATTTTGTTTAACTTTTTGCCCTGGACACAAAAATGCTGCAAGCTCCGATTTTGTGTCCGGGCAAAAATCGAATGCAGCCTGATGCTGCCGGACAGGGACAAAACTGGATGGCAAATCACTGCCATCCTGCCCTATCTGGCACCATAGGGCTACATTATGTCCAAAATCAGGTCCGGGGCTGTCTGGTTCACACCGGACCCTAATAAACTGTGCTAAGTGAATAGGGTTGCAACCCACTCCACAAGGTGCAGTCTTAAGGCCGCGTTACACGGTACGATATCTTGAACGATATTGCTGAAATGTCACAGGTTTGGAGTCGTTGAAAAGACATGGTTAGGACATCGTTGTGTGTGACACCGAGATACGACTACGATAAATCGTTGGGTCGTTGATCGCAGATGTGAGAACATGTTCTCAAATCAAACGATCTTCGATCAGCCAACCTGCTGCATCGTTGTTCGCTGGGTTGTGCGAACGATAGCTGCTCGCTACATCGTTGGTGCGTCGTGCACGATATCTACACGTGTGACATCTCACCAACGATGTCAAAAAGATTTCCTAACGACTGCGCGCCCATGAGATCGCTAGTGATATCTGTAACGACATTGAAGCATGTAACGGTACCTTTAGGCTAGCTTCACACTGCCATTTTGCCGTGAAACCCGCATCCCCTCATGATGCACCCGGATGCACCCGTACCAGTATTATCACTGATCCATCTCATGGCTCACGGATCAGTGATAATACCGATGCGAGAGTATCCCATTGCATCTGTGGATTACCTATTTCCGCAGGATCTAGTTGTAAATGACACAGCCCCCTAGGGGACGTGTCATTTAGAACTGCGGATCGTGTGACATTGTGCTGTTCGTTTCTCATCCGTGGATCAGTAGATAGCACACGGACAGGCTGTCACTGTATACTCACCTCTCTCCAGCGCCGCTGGTCCTCTCACTTCCGGTTCGCTGTTCGGCTCAGTGAAGTGAATATTCATGAGCCTAATGAGGGGTACCAAAAGTGAGAGGAGCTGTCAGCGCTGGAGAGAGGTGAGTGTAAAATTCTTTATTTTTAGGGTTGTTACTTTTGTCGGTGGTCCGTGCACACGGATGTCACACAGATGATATCCGTGTGCACGGACGCTTCACGGCAAAAGCGGTCCGTGCATCCGCAAAAAATCGGATATGTCATAGTGTGGAGCACACGGACACGCATCTGCTCCACACGGCAACATGGTCCGTGCGGAAAAACGGAAGTGTGCACAGGACCATAGAGGGACATGTGTCCCCGTATGTCCGTGCCTCCAGCATGTGTCGGCAAGTATGTGTGAATGAGGCCTAATCTATGAAGGGGTTAAGCTTTTTGTTGCTGATGCTTGAGTCACTGGTGATCATTGTGGAGATAACCTCCACCTGAGGCCACTTTAGCTCTCGTCCTATCCCCTTGGCTCTTGTTTTCTCACATGGTATATAGTTATGGACTGTGGAGGCTTGTGGTATAGGCAACTGTTGACAACATGGGCTTGTGCAGGGCATGGGTAGGGCTTGCAGTTGCCCTTTGGGCCTCTTGTCTGGGGTCACTGGTGGTTGCAGATCAGGACTATTGGGAGGATCCTTCCCATCTACACTGTGGAGCTGATACTATGGAGTTTATGCTCCCTTCCTTGCTGGGGGATGCATTATTTGCCTTGACTGTTATTGGTAAGTGCTACAATAATGAAGGCCTGAGTATATTATGTGGGAAGGTTATGGCATGATGTGCAAAAAGGGTGTAACTACAACAGGTGTGGGGGTTGCAATTGCACCTGGATCCTGGGGGGAGGGCCCCCCGAAAGTCCCTTTTGGCCTATAGAAAGACTTGCTACTAAAAATTAGCAAATTAATTCCCTGTTTGTAGCTTTCATGGCCGGGCTGGTGAGCTTCATGTTATGCCATTGTATGCAAGTCAAGGGAATTTGTAGGACCAGTGCTGCTAATAACCAGTCAGTATTGCTTTGTCTTTGCTATGGGAGGTAGAATACAAAGATTTCAGCAGAAAAACCTATGTGGTGGGCTAAAAAAAATCCCACACCTTGTGTAGTTAGGTTCTGCTTTTGGAACAAAGACTGCTGGAGGTCATAAATCGCACTATGGAAGCTGTGCTCTGGCTCTCATAGAGCTGCATATGTGATGTAACCTCTGATTTAGCCCAGTTAGAAGCTACAGGCACAAGGTGGTGCCACTCTAGTGGGGTCTGAGGTGTGAAAAGCTGTAAGTCAGGGATTGTGGGGATGGGAAGACAAAGGCTGGAGTGGTGATGCTGTTCCCACACTTGTAATGAGAACTTGTAGAGGCCTCCGAAAAGGAATCCTACTGTGCTTTTACTGGCCATAATGTGGTCAGGAGATACTTAAAGGGGCTTGTCCAGTCTAAAATCATCGATCTGCAGATGCACTGTGAGGATTTTCAGTTTCCAAGCTGGTAATGGGCTGTAGCTATGCAGTAGCCATGTTCCTGGCCAGAGCCCCTGACTAGTGGGCAAGGTCTTGCTCAGTATGAGTGTATGGAGCAAAGCTGCACCAACTAGACCTCTGCCCCCACTAGTCAGAGACCCTTATCTCCACACACTTGTATTGAGCGAGGATGCACCCAGTAAATGGGTTCTGGCCAGGACCATGCATAATTGCAGCCTATTCTCGCATTACTAAAAACCAGTGAATCCTCGCGTGCGAGCGCCAGGAGGACTAGCGCTTCAACCCCCTCCCAATCTGGGTCCAACCAATAGTCTTCACATCAGTCTATGGAAACCAGATCTGGTGGATTGCCAGTTATTTGTTGGGAACAGATCCTTTACGACTGAAAATATTGGATAGTAATCAGCTAAGGAGAAGAGGTTTTTAACATGCCTTCAGAGCAGCATGATTGAGTCAGACCCCGATTCCAGCAATGTGCTCCTTGCTGTCACTTTGATAAAAAAATTTTATCTACTGTAGATTTAGCAGTTCATGAATATGGTGGACTAGCTGGCAGCAGGCCAAGTACTCCCCTAATCATGTCTTGCTGATTAAACAGGGATTTTATTTAAACTATGCTAGGCAACCCAGTAAGTGACACATTGTTGGAATCAGGGTCTCTAGCCCTGTATAATGCTACTTGGATTAGGTGAAAAAAAAAAAAACCTGGTTACTTCTTTTAAACGATGTTTTCAATGGACATCCTATGTTTTTTAAAAAATCAATCCCTTGAAAGGATAATTTATGAGAACTAATCTGTTGACAAGAGTTGTTCATTTTAGCGTCACCTGTTCTATTCTCCACCTGCAGATTACCTCAATCTCTAGACAAACTATTTCTGAAGGTGACGGGTTCCATCGAAAGCGGCTCTCCAATGTATAATGGAGTCTTGTTACATATAGGGTGGGGTGCTTAATGGGGTTCTACTGGCTTGATGATTAATTTGGGGTCCAAAACAAAGTCCCCCTGTCTGCCATTTTGCAGCTGCTTGATGTAAATTATATGTAATGGACACCTTCATAGACTTCAGCCCAACTCCTACATGCTTCAATGGGAAAGACCCTGAAAGCTGAACTACCTGGGGTCAGACATTGTATGACAATCGGATGTGCTGGAGCCCTCAATCTGCTAGTGATAGACGTCTGCCCCAAAAACTAGTTTTGGCAAAACTGCATCTTGACTTGTGATTATCAATCATTTATCATAGACAAGAATGGAAAGTCTCACTACCTGCACAATGACTCCAACTGTGGCACCTGGATCGGACAGAAATCTGACGGTCAATCATGGTCGGTTCTACGTTTCATGGCTGTTATGTGAGAGAGGAGGTAAGTGGTAAAGGAGTCTTAGACATGACTTCAGGTGACATTGGAGTGGACACTCCATAGACTTTTATGGGCACCAGCTGTGATTTCTGATAAGATGTATTACGACACTTGTTGTCATCTTCGTGTTAGATGAAGATATCTTGTGGTTGGGTCCTTCACCCATAGATGACGTCTGATTTTTCTCTTACATGAATGAACCACTTTATTGCAGAATGACCACTATGTGATGACCATCACTTTAGAAGAAGTTCTCCAAGATGAAAATCCCAATATCATAAGAAGGATCTGATGTGCCCAATTATTCTAGGTAAATGTCTATGGCTTGGACAGGAATCTATCACCAACCCCCCACTACTTGCATGCAGACAGGCACCCCATGACAGTGGTCAACTCCCTGGAGGAAATGGCTTAAGTTTAGCTTGTTAACCAGACAGCACTGTAATGCTGTTTAAGCCTATAGAGGTAAATGGCATTTTCTGAGATTGCTTGGTGCACCCTTGGTGTGGCCAAACTCTGCACCTCTTAATATCCTTCCCTGCCACATAGGAGTTGCCACTTCCTAGCTGAGATGGTGACTTGTGTCCACACAGCATCTTGGTAGTAACAATCATTATTTTTCTAATCCCTCCCCTTCAGACACTACTTGCTCTTCTTTATGGTGATTCTTTTTTTTTTTTTGGTCAAATTTCATCGGTCACTTCGATGCCAAACATTCAATAATTCTTCTGGCCTTTCCCCGCAGCTATGGATGCTCCAAGCCCCAGTGACTGTGCTTCAGTTCAGCCAGCCGACCGTCTGCCTTGTGCCAATGACTCTGTGTCTAGAGACCTCTGTGAAGGACTCGGCTGCTGCTTCTCTCAATTTGACCGGCTGCGCTGCTACTATGGAAAAAAGCGTAAGTGCATGTGGTCAGTGATGCACTGGATATAGCAGAAGGGAATTTGTCATGACAGCCATATTGTCAGGTGACCTTTAGTTTCCTGCATGGAACTGCCAAGTTGCTGCTTAGTCAGGGGTTTCCTAAACTTCATGTAAAGGACCTAAACTCAATAGGATCAGCCAACACTAATGTGTATGGGGGTGCTAGACAACTGTCAGGGAAGTTATCGCTTAGTGGGAACCGGACCCCCCCCCCTTCCTCATAACCACCCCCAAGCCTTTGAATACCTGTCCCTGCACCCCCACAAATAATTTCCAATGTTGCTCTTGTGTTGGAAAAGCTCCCTATGGCGGCCGTCACACGGTGAGATATCTTTAGCGATATTGTAAGCGATCACGTGCACGCGCAATCGCTTACAATATCGCTCACATCGCTGGTGAGATGTCACACAGACAGACTCACCAGCGATGTGGAGCAGCGATCTCGCTGGTTACTATGGTACACATCGGGTAACTAGGCGCCGCGCGTCGCTTAGTTACCCGACGTGTACCATAGTTACCATCTCCCAGCATAGGCGCGGTCGCTGGGAGATGGATCATCGTGGTGTCATACACCACGATGATGCAGATCGTTGCATCGTTCATCGCTAGATCTGAGAACCGAGCCTCAGATCAGCGATGTCACGATCAAGCGATTTACCATCGTAAATCGCTTGATTACATGCAACGATTTCTTGCCCGATATCGCTTAAGCGATCAAAAAGGAGATCGCTTAAACGATATCGGGCAAAAAATCGTCCCGTGTGACGGCCGCCTATAAAAGATGAAATCTAGTCTTATACTTACTGAAAGTGCGACTTTTGCTCCCTGAATAAGTCTCACAGGGCGTTCCCTGTGTGATCCTAAACCGCTCATTATGCCCCAATGGGCATGATGAGAAATCCTAAGTACTCCTCGCCCTGCTTTGCTGGGAATATTAGCCCGTATGATGCAAATGGTATCATATCCAGGCAGGATGACGTCGTGCAGCTTCTACTTTACAGCGCTCCCGGCCATAAAGCAAAAACCGCACTGAGGTCGTCGGTACAAGGGGTGTACCGACATCATCCTGCCCGGATATGATGCTATTTGTGGTATCCAGGGATAAAAGGGCACCAGGGGAAAAGAAACCAATATGGCAACTGTATAGATAAGAAAAACCTATGCATTTAAGTGATAACAAATCAATATTTAAGATATACACAAAGCATTCATGGGTAATCCCAAGATAATACCTGTCAATGGTCCAGAGACCAGGAAAATGCACACACGTTTCGCTGCAGCACCTTCATCAGGAGATGTTTCAGAGCATAGAGCTATCTTGGCTTCTTTTTCTTGTAATCACTTAGACCTCTGATGGCTTCAGGAGATCAGTCGGTGGCATTCTTCTAGGCTCGGCACCCGCTCCTGTGTATGGGATCATGTGCCACATGATCCATCTAATGGGCATGGCTAACTTCAATCTTAAGAAGTCAGTTTACTTGGACTATAGATAAATGGAATTGGGTCTCAATTATAGCCATAGGGATCAGTTTATAAAACATCCAATTGTGCTTGGCTATACCCTGTACTTGTGCAGGTGCCAACTTTGTTTTTTTTTTTTTTTTTTTTTTCAGACTTTGATTAAGCAAATTTTTGGATGCACCCTCCATTCAGTAATGTATTAACCATGTGTCTCTCTGCAGTGACTGCTTATTGCTCCGCTGACAACAACATGGTGGTTGCAATTTCTAAAGACCTGACTGTACCGTCCTTGATCTTGAGCACTGTCTATGTAATTGATGTGGACTCAGCCTCCTGCCCAGGGCTGAGAACAGCAGAAACTGCATCATTCATTGGGTTCCTGTTCCCATTGTCTTGTGGAGGTGGAAACCAGGTAAGTCAAAATAAATCCTAATCTGCTTTCTGCTCTCCACTCTATCCAAAAATGATTTCCCCCCCCCCTATATAATATGGATCTATCTAGGTGACACCATTGGTTTTACAGGCGGCCGATATGTCTATGGTATATGAACACACCTTTGTGGCAAGCAACCGTGTAATCACATGGCAAAGGGCATCAATCACTAGAGACAGCACGATGAGGTAGTAATGATAAAATTCCAGCATAATGGATTAGACAAATACTGCAGGTGCTTACAAAGATGCCCCTCTCTTATATAGGGTGACCGTACGCTGCAGCTATACACAAACTGGCATTGTCCCTCTAAAAGTTGAAGTTTTGACTCTTCCTCCGCCTCTCCCTGTATCCACCTCTGGCCCCTTAGTCTTGGAAATGAGAATAGCTAAAGGTAAGTGTTTTGATTAATGGTTGGTTAAACCAATCAATACTTGGCCCATGTTATGGTGTAATGAACAATTACTTGGCATGTAAGCGGAGTGGCCCATAAACAATTGTCTGAAATGGCACTTGGATTGGCAAAGTTCAAGCCTTGGGTGTATAGACTATGGAGTTGGCCATCATGACCTAAAATGGGTCTACTGATTCTTTGAGCTTGGCTTTGGAAAATCTCTGATCACCCATCATGTCTTTCAGATGAGCAGTATACCTCCTACTATAATCAACAAGAGTATCCCATTGAGCGAGTCCTAAGAGACCCTGTGCACACTGAAGTCCGGATTCTGCAGAGGACTGATCCAAGCCTGGTTCTCGTGTTGAATGACTGCTGGGCCACCAACTCTCCTGTGCCTACTGATGGCCCCCAGTGGCCTATCTTGGTCAACAGGTGAGCCTTTCACAGCAGTGGATAAAATATCCTTGTTGAGGACTTCCACAGTATAATGACTTCTTGTTCTTGCTCCCCAGCTGCCCTTTCCAGGGAGACAACTATCTCACAGAGCTGGTTCCTGTAGGCTCTTCACAAGGTGTGCCATACCCAACCCACTACAAGCGCTTCATCGTTAATGCCTTCACCTTTGTGGATCAGAACACCCAAACTGCTCTTTCTGGATTGGTAGGTATAGAAGGCCCATTTTGCATAGATCGGTGAAGTGAATTCATCCCACAATGGTTGGTTTCAAATGAAGCTGGGCTGGCTCGTAATTGAGGGGTTGTTCTGTCTAGTAGCATTATCAGTGGTGTAAAGTGACAACCTAAAGATGACTGTAGGTATTAGTAGCGAAACACTCGGGATTCTCCAATGCCAGAGTGGGCCTCAAGTCTATGCACACTCCAATTAGACTAGTCCAGTCTCATTCAATGCAAGTGACTTGAGTTGGGCAATCCACATCTTTCAAGAAGTATGCATACTTGTAGTCATGTCATCAGCACTAGAGAATTCACTTTTTGACAGACCTGGATACCACCTCAAATTTTCTTCAACTGCATATCCAGAGGATGTTTGAGTGACCACAGACTTGCACAATTTGGGGACCTTCTATACATTACCACCATTCATTCCCTGTGTTCTTTGCTTTTCCTCAACCCCCTAGAGAATGAATGGGGGGATTAAGGTATAAGGCTGCTTTCACACTGACATGGATTTGTATGCCATCAGTTTTGAAACCAATGGCCACTGATCCGTTATGACCTCCCCATGTTAGGATGCCAAAGGATGTTCAGACTTAACAGATCTGTCATCAGTTACCAGAGAAGGGTGACAGGAGCTGTACCTTCTGAGCATCTGTTTCATGGATTGTCCTCCATAAAGCTCCATTATAATATCATCAACTGACAGATATGGATCAGTTGGGGTCTGTCTGCTCCATTTCTGGGTTTTCTTGAAAAATCACTTTCTGGGTACATGAGAAGCTGACGCCAACAGATCAGTTACAAGACTGACACATAGATGGCCACTTGGTACCAATCCATGCCCGTAGGATAAAATGGGAGGCCATAACAGATCTGTGGCCATTAGCTTAAAGATGGACATGGATTTGCAAATTTGCCATTGTGAAGGCAGTCTAACGAACTCACTTAGTAACAGGGGTAGATGCCATAAACAACTCTTGTTCTGTCACTTGGTGCAAAACAAATGGATCACTAGGTATGGGCTCTTAACCTCAGCTGGTGCTCTGTGGTCCTACAGGTGTTCTTCCACTGCAGCGCTTCGGTGTGTGTTCCCTCTGCCATGGAGTCCTGTTCCATCAACTGTGCCCGAAGACAAAGTAGGTGGAAATTGAGCTTCACTCAACTGTCGCCTTGTCTTCTGTCATTTGTTTGCTTCCCAGAAGTAGTTGTGGGGTATAATACTGAGACTTGTATTGCAGGAAGAATGGCTTCTTCGTGGGGGTCCAATGATGCTTTTACAACAGTGACTTCAGATGGGCCGATCATGTTTAACACTGAACCAACTGAAATGGATACAGTTCTCAAAGGGGCAGAAGGTAAGGTGCTGCATCTTCACATGGATTTATGGTACAATGGGTTGGACCCAACAATAAATGGGTAGACCCTGGTGTCTATACAGATGTTGTGTAGGGAGTCTAGACCATAACTTGTCTCCCTTCTATCCAAGACTTCATCATTGTGAAGGAAATATATACTGGTGTACAAACGCTGTCTTCATGAGATGCCTTAAGGGGTCTTTCTTGACGGTTTGCTATCAGGCCACATTACTTCATCTATAGTCCATGGCTCCTCTTCACTATTCAATGTTTCTTCTTCTTGTAGGCCGTCTTGCTGCTGATCTCATTTCTTGGCTTCAAGCTGGAGCAGCTGCTGTTGGTATAATCCTGTCGGTGTCCCTTATGACAATTTACCTGTACAAAAGGCACAAATGTGTTGTATCCACAGTGAACGCTTGAATAAAGTGGACTTTTCAGAAACTTGTTGTGTGTCTGATATGTAACCAATTTCTACTCTCGAGTCTTAAGGTTACTCTAGAAAGTATGACCTTTTACTGAGCCAACATGGATCCTAATTCTTTTGGTATAACAAGTTACAAGACTTGCGTATTGGTGGCTTCGGAGCACTGGTAAAACTTAACACAAGGCTTACACCATTAATGTATGGTAGGCATGTCTACACTGACATTTTGCACAAAGTGAAGTGTAATTTCCTTGTGGTGGCTCATGTTTTCCTAGTCTATGGCAAATTTGCTGTCTGTATTTGGGATGTCAAATTTGACATCCATCTAAAGCAGGTTGAGTGTATCACATCTGTAATGTGTTGTGAAAAACGAATGTGGAGGCAATTATTGGCTCTGGTCTGCTGTTAACTCTGGCTGCCCATGCAACACTAGCCAAAGATGCGCAAGTCTTGAGTCATTTGCTGCCTTAAAACTGGCAATTTTCTCATCTTGGTTTTACTTTATAGTAAATGTATAGCAGCACTATAGTATATGGTGGTACTTAACTCCCTGTGGCAGCCCTGCTCCTTCACAGTAAAAGTGGAGGGGGGGGAAAAAAAATCCTGAGGATACTTGCCTGTCCACCAGTCATTGCCTGGGACACCGATCAGCTGATCGATGACATGACCGTTAACTGCCACGGGAGGGCAGGATGGAGCAAGCATCGCACTGTGTACAGCGACAGGGCAGGCTGATGTGACGTCACATCAGCCTGCCCTATCGCATGACTGCTGTACACAGGATGGGTGAGAACAGTGGAAGGCAAGGAGGGAGGCTGTGGGTGCCGGGGTCACCACAGCTGTACATGTAGCCTGGCGATATCGACGCTGTGTCGCTGTCGCCAGGTTACAGCTATTGTATAATCTAATTTTGAATGCACGCAGCTTTTAGCATACATGGTGCTCACTGATTTGGCTGCACTAGCAGTGGCAATGAGTGCTGGCACATGATTTCTGTGTCAGACACGATTAGGAGATTATATAGTAGATGCCACCCACTGGATCAGTACTGCTCTACACTCCACCCACACTACTGCTACCCCCTTGCCTAACCTAGAGTCCTAGGCGTAGGCAGGGGCGCTTCAAGCATCCCTGCTGCCTGAGCCCTCCAGCAACTGAAGTGAGGACTGGGGGGTCGGTGCTGTCACTCCCCAGCACCGCTGCCCTCCAGCAGCTAAAGTGAGAACATTTCTCCACTTCTTGCCTAGAGCAGCTACGCCGGGCACACAGGAAGGCTGTGTGGTGTTGGTGCTGCTCTCCCCCTGCCGCTTGATCCACAAGGCTCACACTGTGGACGGTGCGGCCCTGGGCGTCGGGTCGGTGTGGATGCAATCTGTCTCTCAGCTCTTAACTTTTAGCTTGCTGCACTCTGTAATCTGGGATCAGTCCAACTGCACAGTTGGGCACAGTCTTAGGCATGGCATGCTTAAACAGTTGTAGGATACAAGATGCAGAAATACTGCAGTTCTCAGGGCACAAGATGACCGCAAGCCAGGGTACTTATTTTGTAATCTTTATTAATCAAATGGCTTCACATGTTTCGGCAAATTAACTCTATCAGGTGTTATTTGCCAAACATGTTGTGTAACCATTTGATAAAGATTACAGAATAACAATTACCCTGACTTGCTTTGTTAGCATCTTGTATCTTTGGGTCGCTTCTGGGTAAGTGGTGGATGCTGCAGATGTCAGCTTGCTAAAGGTTCTTAAGGACCTGCATTGATGTCACGCCTCATGTGATCTGGTCAGCTGGTACACCAGAGACCTGTGCAGTATATGCCGGAGGCTCAATCTATAGGTGTGCAACCACAAAGTTTAGTAACCTTCTAACCCCTGCCCTTCTCCTGTTAAAGATCACTGGGTACACACTGCCTCTTTTTCTGTTTTACATAAAGTTTGAGGGGTGACACCCATACACGATTACCACCATATCTTACTGTTGGTATGATGTTTTGCTTCAGAAATGCTGTGTTGCTTCTACAACAGATGTAATGGGACATACGACTTCCAAAAAGTTTACAAACTTTGTCTAGAGTATTCGGCAAAAAGACTTGGCTCATCAAGATGGTTTCTGGCAAACCTTAGAGCAGGGGTCTCAAACATGTGGCCCACATGCTGCTTCAGAGGCTGATTTATGTGGCTTGTAGGCACAGCAGACTGGTGGTCACAGTCCAATTCAGCCTAGATGTCAAGACTCAGATGAATGCTTGTTCACTAGTGCCACCAAGATAAAGATCTGCTCGGCTATTCCTATAGCAATCACTGGCCAATCAGACCAGCAGCGATTGTCATCGGCCACCATTGGTGTAGTTGTGAAGAGCTTGATTCTGGTGGCGCCAGCAAAAGTGCATTTATCTGAGCGTGGACATCGGTGCTGAACTAGGCTGTGATCACCAATTATGCAGCCCACAGGCACATCAGACTATGTAGGATGCTGGAGGAACGGAGGACAGGTGAAAACAATCCTGTGTGTGATGAAATCAAGATTGGAGCATTACTTCAGGGTAGGGAGAATGATAGCAGTATTATAACAAGATGGGGATAGACACCCCTGAGCCCTAGGCAAAAGGGGACATGATGGTGGCGAGGGGTGGACCCAGAATTCCTGCAGCCCTGTTGTATGGCTGTGTCTGTAGATATTAACAAGACAGATGTTGCTTTATAATGCTTTAGATAGAAATGTCTGGGTAGTGTTCATCACCCTTCTCAACATCAAGCACAAGTTTGCGAACTTGCACATGTAGCTCCCAAGTAGTCATTCCGATATAATGTTACATGGACACTCTGCCATGTATGACACCCTTTGTTGAACAGGTGATGTGTCGGATGTCAAACACTCTGGAGTGGTCCGAATTGTGGAAAGTCTTGCTCTTCAAGTTCAAACATGCCTTACAGTTCAGACACGGGAAACAACCCCTCACATCCAACCATTGAGGTTTGATGTTCTCCTGACTTGCAAAGTGGCTTCTGACCAAGGCGTCCTTCAGGTTTTGAGCAAGACTTTCCACAATTCGGACCACTCCAGAGTGTTTGACATCCGACACAACATCACCTGTTCAACAAAGGGTGTCATATATATGGCCGAGTGTCCATGTAACAAGATCTATATCGGAGTGGCTCCTCGGGACCTACGTGTGCGAGTTGGCAAACATGTGCTTGATATTGAGAAGGGTGCATCCGCAGAGGATCCCACCACTCTGAACACTCTACCCTGACATTTCCATCTAAAGCATCGTAGTAACTCTAGTTTACTGAAAGTCATTGGCATTGATAAAGTATCCATGGTTCCACGTGGTGGTAATTTGAGTAGAGCTTTGGGGCAGGTTGAGGGCAAGTGGATATATAGGCTGAACAGCATAGCCCCTTATGGTCTAAATGAGTTTTGGATTTGGCGCATTTTTGTAATTTCCTTGTACATATTGACGTCTTAGTCATTGACTTCTGACATATTTAGGCTAGGATGTAGTCATTTATTTAAATTTTATTTCAACAATGTTTTCTTTTATTATCTTTCAGTTACTTCTGATTGTTTTGTCATATTCTCCTGTTACTGATTATGGTCTTTTCAAATTCCAGATCTGAAAATGGAGCAGGTTATAAAAGTGGAGCCATCATACTAGAGCCCCTCTATATTTTAATCAGTGTTTTTTCAAATTCTTGTTCCTCTATCTATGTGAAGTTATCACTTTGAACTTCACTTGCACAGTATAAATTGTTCAATGTGCTTCCTTATTTATTTTCAACGTTGATATATATGTATTTATTTGTATGTACTGTTCTGGCATCCTCGCTCTGTACTCCTGAAGAATGAGTTGACAGACAGCTAAACTCTTTCCCTTCGATGCATTGACTTGGATGCAAGGGGTCTTTTTCAACTTTTATTGATAGAATAATGGTAAAACCAGAAAAAAATAATAGAAATTCTCAATACAGCATATCTGAGATGCATTGCTTTAGAATTGTTACAGGATACACAACATAACACAATAGGTAAAATGGGAGCAAAACTATATGATAAACATGTACAGCAGTGTAGCTACATTGTACATTTAGGTGGGCTCTAGCATATTATAAACTCGTTGACTGTGCTATGTAGAGGGAAACAATCAAATGAGCTGAAATCCAGAGAGAGAGGGATCAGCATACCAGGATGTCAGCATGTATGAGGCTGTAATGGCTTCTGGAGGAGAAGGAGCAGAGCCTAGAGCAAGGCCTTATAGGAATACATTGGCCTTAAGGAGCCAAAATTGGACTGTACAGTAAAAATAATGTAATAAGGGAACATTGCCAACAGATGGCGCTATTATCACTGAACAGCAACTGATTATTGTCTCAAGCAAAGTAAACTAAATGCATGCGTTTCTAAGAAAAGCATGACAGTATTATCCGTCCTGACTAGCAGCCTGCTGGATGGTGTGTTGCAGATCTATATTGGGACCCTGTACCTTATACTCTATGATCCCATACAATGCACCCCATCCATAGGGCTCTAGATTATACAATGCACCCCATCCATAGGGCTCTAGATTATACAATGCACCCCATCCATAGGGCTCTAGATTATACAATGCACCCCATCCATAGGGCTCTAGGTTATACAATGCACCCCATCCATAGGGCTCCAGATTATATAATGCACCCCATCCATAGGGCTCCATCTCATACAATGCACCCCCATCCATAGGGCTCCATCTCATACAATGCACCCCATCCATAGGGCTCCATCTCATACAATGCACCCCATCCATAGGGCTCCATCTCATACAATGCACCCCATCCATAGGGCTCCATCTCATACAATGCACCCCATCCATAGGGCTCCATCTCATACAATGCACCCCATCCATAGGGCTCCATCTCATACAATGCACCCCATCCATAGGGCTCCATCTCATACAATGCACCCCATCCATAGGGCTCCATCTCATACAATGCACCCCATCCATAGGGCTCCATCTCATACAATGCACCCCATCCATAGGGCTCCATCTCATACAATGCACCCCATCCATAGGGCTCCATCTCATACAATGCACCCCATCCATAGGGCTCCATCTCATACAATGCACCCCATCCATAGGGCTCCATCTCATACAATGCACCCCATCCATGGGGCTCCATCTCATACAATGCACATTGTCCATAGGGCTCATGATCATATAATGCACCCCATCTGTAGTGCTCCAGATCATATAATGCACCCCCATCCTTAGGGCTCCATGTCATATAACGCACCCCTTCCATAGGGCTCCATATCATATAATGCATCCCATCCATAGGGCTCCAGATCATATAATGCACCCCATCCATAGGGCTAAACCTCATAAAATGAACCCCATCCAAAGGGCTCCATATCATATAATGCACCTCATCCATAGGGCTAAATCTCATACAATAAACCCCATCCATAGGGCTCCATATCATATAATGCACCCCCTCCATAGGGCTCAATATCATATAATGCACCCCCTCCATAGGGCTCCATATCACATAATGCAACCCCCATCCAAATGGCTCCATCTCATACAATGCACTCCATCTATAGGGCTCCATCTCATACAATGCACCCCATCCATAGGGCTCCATATCATACAAGGCACTCCACCCACAGGGCTCCAATCATATAATGCATCCCATCCATAGGGCTCCATCTCACACAATGCACCCCATCCATAGGGCTCCATCTCATGCAATGCACCCCATCCATAGGGCTCCATATCAAGCATTGCAGCCCATCCATTGGGCTTCATACCATACAATGTACACCAACCATAGGGCTCCATCTCATACAATGCAACCCATCCATAGGGCTCCAGATCATGCAATGCACCCTATCCATAAGGCTCCGTATCATACAATGCACCCAATCCATAGGACTCCAGATCACATAATGCACCCAATCCATAGGGCTCAATCTCATATAATGCACCCATCAATAGGGCTCCATCTCATACAATGCACCCTATCCATAGGGCTCCCAGATCATATAATGCAACCATCAAAAGGGCTCCATCTCATACAATGCACTCCATCCATAGGACTCCTTATCATGCAATGCACCCCTTTCATAGAGCTCCTTATCATGCAATCCACCCATCTATAGGGCTCCATATCATGCAATGCACCCCATTCATAGGGCTCCAGATCATACAATGTACAATGCACCTCATCCATAGGGCTCCATCTCATATAATGCACCCCATCCATAGGGCTCCAGATCATATAATGCAACCATCCACAGGGCTCCAAAACATGTAATTCACCCCATCCAGAGAGCTCCAGATCATACAATGCATTCCATCTATAGAGCTCCACATCATATAATGAACCCCATCCATAGGGCTCCATCTCATACAATGCACCCCATCCACAGGGCTCCAAAACATGTAATTCACCCCATCCAGAGAGCTCCAGATCATACAATGCATTCCATCGCAGGGCTGCATCTCATACAATGCACCCCATCCATAGAGCTCCAGATCATGCAGGGCACCCCATCCATAAGGCTCCAGATCATATAATGCAACCATCTAAAGGGCTCCATCTCATAAAATGCACCCTATCCATAGGGCTCCCAGATCATATAATGCAACCATCTAAAGGGCTCCATTTCATACAATGCACCCCATCAATAGGACTCCTTACCATGCAATGCACCCCATCTATAGGGCTCCATATCATGCAATGCACCCCATTCATAGGGCTCCATGTCATACAATGCACCCCATCCATAGAGCTCCATATCATATAATGCACCCCATCCATAGGGCTCTATCTCTTACAATGCACCCCATCCATAGGGCTCCATCTCATACAATGCACACCATCCATATGGCTCCATCTCTTACAATGCACCCCATCCATAGGGCTCCATCTCATACAATGCACCCCATCCACAGGGTTTCATCTAATACAATGCACCCTATCCACAGGGCACCAGATCATGTAATGCATCCCATCCATAGGGCTCCATCTCATATAATGCACCCCATCCACAGGGCTCCAGATCATGTAATGCATCCCATCCATAGGGCTCAATCTCATACAATTGACCCCATCCATAGGGCTCCATATTGTATAATGCAACTATCCATAGAGCTCCATCTCATACAATGCACCCCATCCACAGGGCTCTAGATCATAAAATGCACCCCATCCATTGAGCTCCAGATCATACAATGCACCCCATCCATAGGGCTCCATCTCATACAATGCACCCCATCCATAGGGTTCCAGATCATACAATGTCCACTGTGAGGTTAACGCATGCCCAGTGCATACGGAGGAGTCGCTTGCAACGTAAATGACACCGACTCGTGCTTCTATGTAACATATGTCCACCCATTTATTTTTCACCACACATATGATATAAACCGGGTAGTACATAAGACATTGCACATAAGCACTCTTAGTTTACATATCACATAATACATACATTACATATACAATAGAACACATATTACATTTTGGTCTACATTCACCGGGACCCTTAACCACATCTCCATCGAACACTAGGAGCACTAACGACAGCTCCAATGGTGGTCACAGCCTCCGAGTCTTATCTATACATTACACATACATTTAATATGGAATCACTTCATAACCTAACCGTCGATCCCAAAGGCGGTTTCAGCCGCCTGGCTCTCTTTACTTAGCACAGACTACACCACACTTAATCCTAATACAGAGCCCATCATAGTTGCAGAGCTCACTATAACAGAACCCATAGACGAGACATTTGTAGCGTTGGGCCCCGAGTACTTGTCCCCACCTTACAGAACACCTGTGACACACAGGCCCACCGGGCTCTGAGTACAGCCATGTTCACACAGGTCTCATACAGGCTGCTATACTGCAGACAGCCTCCACACATCCATCCAAGGTCAACGGGATCATAACATGACGTATGGTCGGTCCCAATGGCGGCTATAACCGCCTGGTCCTTGAGCCATACTCGGTCTCTCACACCACATGGCATAGTACAGGCTCCAGCCTGACAGGGAACTCACACTCCGCATGCGGTCCATCATACTACATCCATGGACCACATCCATACTGCTCCACACACACACAGCACATCATACAATATCCAGGGTGCTGCTGCCCTCCCAGGCACAGAACAGGGATTGGCAAACCTGAGTTACGGGGGAACCAGGAGTCCCCAAAGTCTCCTCCTTACATCCGAGTGAGCACCCTCCAGGGTCGGCCAAGGCTTCCCTACTCTAGGGACCTACCGTATATACTCGTGTATAAGCCGACCCGTGTATAAGCCGACCCCCCTACTTTTGCCCCCAAAACCTGGGAAAACCTATTGACTCGTGTATAAGCCGAGGGTGGACCCCAGCACAGGTATACAGCCCCCAGCAGTGTGGTATACAGCCCCAGTGGTGTATACAGCAGCAGCCCCAGTGGTATATACAGCAGCAGCCCCAGTGGTATATACAGCCCCAGTGTAGTATACACCAGCCCAGTAGTATATACAGCCCTAGTAGTATATACAGCCCCAGTGGTAGTATACACGTAGCCCCAGTAGCATATACAGCCACAGTAGTATATACAGCCCCAGTGGTAGTATACAGGCAGCCCCAGTAGTATATACAGCCCCAGTGGTAGTATACAGGCAGCCCCAGTAGTATATACAGCCCCAGTGGTAGTATACAGGCAGCCCCAGTATTATATACAGCCCCAGTGGTAGTATACAGGCAGCCCCAGTATTATATACAGCCCCAGTGGTAGTTTACAGGCAGCCCCAGTATTATATACAGCCCCAGTGGTAGTTTACAGGCAGCCCCAGTATTATATACAGCCCCAGTGGTAGTTTACAGGCAGCCCCAGTAGTATATACAGCCCCAGTGGTAGTATACTGTCATGCGGAGGACACTGCGGATCCATTGAGATCCATGCATTGTTTGTGCACTTACGGGCGCTTGCTGATAAAACAAGCCCCAGCGAATGCACAAAAAATGCAACAGGCTGCGTTCGGATGGAGGAGGAGGGCGCACAAATTATGCGCATCCGAACGCAACCGCAACTGAACGCAGCCAAATGCAGGTAGTATGCGTTCCCATGTTAAACATAGGAACGCAGTGTGCATATGTTTGGCTGCATTCACAAACGCAAATGTGAAACTGGCCTTACTGACTGAACACCAGGCAGATTCTTATCCTGGCTGCCACACCCACACCTGCAATGTAGTGCTTTCAATCAGCATCCACTCTCATGGTGGGTTTACACGCCGCGATATCGGCGTCCAACTCCGACAAAAAGTCACGTGGTTCGGGAGTTGGACCCGATATCGCTTGCGCGTTGTACGGTTTGAGCGTACAACGCGATGCTGGAACGATGCCAAAACGATATCAGAGTTGAATAGCAGAGCTATTCAACCGCCCGATATCGCATGGCCGTTGTAGCAGCATCGTAGCGTGTAACAGCACAACTACGATGTGTACTCGCACCTCACCCATTAACTCCCATGTTAAATGGTCGTTACTGGGTTGGCGGGCGTACACATCGTCGGGACGTTGTTTCCTGATATCGCAGCGTGTAAACCGCCGATGCGATATCGGGAAAAGGGCTGAAAAAATGCGCGCTCCCGCGCCGTTGCCTCCGATATCGCCGCGATATCGGGACGTGTAACCTCACCATTAGCCACAAACCTGGCTGAAGTTAACCCTTTGTGCACTGGTCAGGTGAATAATTACCACATTTTCAGACCTGGGTGCCATTAACCCACTGTGCACCGGTCAGGTCTAACAGAGCAATCACACAGAGTAAAACAGGCTCATGTGAACCGGCTCTTGTGCTGTATGCCGGCCATGAGCTAACATGCCTGGCCATACCTCACAAAGCCCATGTGATGCACCCCGGCCATGGGGCACCATGCCGGCCGCGCAGCCTCATAACACCAACCATAGGGCTCCATCTCATACAATGCACCCCATCCATAGGGCTCCAGATCATATAATGCACCCCATCCATAGGGCTCCATCTCTTATAATGCAACTCATCCATATGACTCCAGATCATATATTGAACCCCATTTATAGGCCTCCAGATCATATAATGCACAGGTCATAAAATACACCCCATCAATAGGGTCATACAATGCATCCCATCCACAGGGCTCTATCTCATACAATGCACTTCATCCATATGGCTCTATCTCATACAATGCACTTCCCACATTATTTCCCATCAGGTCACTGATTTAAAAACAAAAAATAAATGTACGTACTCACCTCTCTCCTCGCAGCTCCAGTCTCCCCAGTGTCTGTCTGCCGCTCTGCAGGACTTGGCACAACGGGGCGCTCAGTGATGACGTCATCACTCCCCGGCGTGCTGATTTGCAAAGCGGCAGACAGAGCGGCCGGCTCGGGATTAAGACTATAGGAGCAAGAGCAGCGTTCATGGAGAATCCACACAAGCAGCGGACTCTCCGACGATGCCGCCCTCTGCCTACCACTGCCTGAGGCAACCTACAGAGGTGGCCTCATGGTAGGTTTGCCCCTGCATAGTCGGTGCCATGTGCGGTCTATAGTCGGTGCAGCGTGCGGTCTATAGTCGGTGCAGCGTGTGGTCCTTAGTCGATGCAGGTGCGGTCCATAGTTGGCGCTCGGCGGTCCATAGTTGGCGCTCGGTGCGGCCCAAAGTTGGTGTTGAGTGCCAAGAAAAAAAAAATCATAGAAATAAAAAAGGGGGTAGCTGAGGGCACCACCAATAAATATGAGGATGTGCCCCTAGCATGTCAATCACAATATGTATATTTGAAGAGTAAAGCTGATCTGCAATCTTAAGGGCGATCACTGTAAATAACAGACAATTTTTAAATATCAAAAAAGATCAAAGTTTATTTAGTGACTGACACACAAGACATGGACAATATTTAAAAACAATTAAAAGGCAAAGAAGGCCTGTATGTACGGGCCCCTTCCCTAAAGTTATAATAAACAATGGTGTACTTGACATAGGTATCAAGTTATACAGTAATAACCAGTGAACAATCAAAGTTACACCATTAATGGTATTAACACTGACAGAATATCACCATGTAGTCCTAGCTGAACCACAGCCAATAACCCACATTGTATGTCACAAGTCAATTAATGCATCAATACAGTCCCTGTCATCACTAATGGTAATCCGCACACGGGTGTGTAATATTTCCTTATTGCTTTATTGCATTATCATAGGTATTTATAGAGGAGCTGTCCACAAGATGTCGGACTTACCCCTGATGAAGTCACCCCCGTGACGAAACGCGTGGGGGTTCAGCCTGGGCTCCCCCCTATAGCTGACGCCATAACTATTCTCATTGCTTGATCTGCTATTGCCAGCACTTATTTTGCACTTACAGCGAATTTCTCCCAATAGCGGACCCACACTTATCCTGCCAGGGATTCTCCCACTAAGGACAGGGTAAGCTTGGATCGGTTTGGTCTCCTTCCCTATTTGGACGGCAGGGTGACCTCATTACTTGGGGCACTTAGCTTATTGGGGTGATATTGTTTTGGGATCATCCCTGGACCAGTGGGTCATACTTTCATACTGTGCTAATGCTCTTTCTGCATGGTTCGGGACGACAGGGACTGTATTGATGCATTAATTGACTTGTGACATACAATGTGGGTTATTGGCTGTGGTCCAGCTAGGACTACATGGTGATATTCTGTCAGTGTTAATACCATTAATGGTGTAACTTTGATTGTTCACTGGTTATTACTGTATAACTTGATACCTATGCCAAGTACACTATTGTTTATTATAACTTTAGGGAAGGGGCCCGTACATACAGGCCTTCTTTGCCTTTTAATTGTTTTTAAATATTGTCCATGTCTTGTGTGTCAATCACTAAATAATCTTTGATCTTTTTTGATATTTAAAGGTTGTTATTTACAGTGATCGCCCTTACGATTGCAGGTCAGCTTTACTCTTCAAATGTGACAAAATAAATCATGACATTGCACTTTTATTGCAATTTCACTGCACTTGGAATTGTTTCCTTATTCTGCAGTACCCTATATTATTATTATTATTATTATTATTATTTATTTATATATATGGTAAAATAAATGATGTCATTAAAAAGCATAACTCGTCCCGCAAAAAATGAGCCTCATATGTCTATAGTGACAAAAATAAAAAAGGTTACGGCTCTTGGAAGAAAGGAAAAACGGAACATTTCCGGATTGTAAAGGTGTTAAATGTTGATGTATACGGATAATGATGCATGCTTCTGGGGCCATTTTTTGTAGTAATACTTCATTAATCTTCCCCCTCAGTATATACACCCCCCCTTGTGTACCCTGACGTGCCTCCATGAATTACAATAGCCAGTGGTCTGGATTGGGTGAGGTGGCACCAATCTACTAATGATATATTGTATCTGTTTATGGACCTTGCAGTGTTAGAGTTAGAGTCCACCTCAACATTCCAAACGATGACATCATAGCATTGTGACATCACAGATCAGATTCTAGCATTTGAATGTGCACAGGCTCAGAACTGTCATTTCACTGGTTGCATGGTCAGTGACTGGACACATGGACAGCTGCTGACCATGAATCCAATTGCACTAGACCTTTATCAGGTAGAAGTACTGAGGATAATTCTTCAGGACTATCGCCTCCACAGAGAGGAGCTTCCACCCGATGGCATCATCAGTTTTACTTACAGACTGATATTAAAACTGGTATCTCATTGCTACGATAAAGACCAACAAAGAGACCTCACCTATGAAGATTGGACGGATTTCAATGTGACCTTCAGGACATTAATCCAGCAGGTAAGTGCCAGACGCTCCATACAGAACTGCACCACAGCTGATTTGTAGTCAGATATTCCTATATATGTGAATGAATCCTCAGATCTGTAGAAACTACTCCCATAATCCTGACATCCCGTCTGTCATCCACTTCCGGCGTCACGTTGTCCAGCTATCCCGCTCTGCGCCAGCCATATTACCACACCCAAGTGATGGGGGCCAGGGGCTGGCTGGCACATTATAGCCTGGGGGACAGGCGCACAGCAGGGGCCCATGAATAGTGGCTCATCCTGAATGGAGTTTTCCCATGAACAAAATACATTGGAATCAATAGATCTTGGAATAATTATCTCCACAATTGGATGTTATATAAAATGTTCCTGGGAGGAGAAGACAAGGCACAAATGGGCGAATGGGAGCAACAAATAGATGGATAAAGGTGATAGAATAATGTTATTTAGGGCACAGATACAGGGGAGTGATTAAAAGCACTTAACAATGGGGCACATAGGACACACTGCAGCAATAGTGTCACATGCCTATAACTTCAATGGCTGGCACAGATGCTACAGAGCCATCCATGTGTGGCCTGGGTGCTCCAGGGACTCTGCAGCACCCAGCCCATCCTTTGGCTGGCCCGGCCTTCTACCTACCCTGGCTTCTGTGGTGACTATTGATGGCTTTGATTACTATTTTGTGCCAACTGACTATACCCCATGCACCTTATTGATAACAATCTATTGTAGCCTCTAACGTCTCAATATCTTGTGCTCGTTATCTACCACCTGACATCTTACTATCCGGCACGGTCTGATATTACACCTTCATGCTTGGATTTCCAGTGATTTGTGGTGTTCGGGATTCTCCTGTTCCATCCAGGTTTGATGTTGCCTTGTCTTCCTACCAGCTGGAGTTGTATAATGATTGCACATCTCTGCCTGGTTTTATCACACCATTATATTGTGTTATTAACCTGTGATTGCCATCATATTGTGCCATTAACACCTGATCACCAGCTTTTACTTGTAACTACAAGGCCTTGTACAGCTACATCCCCTACTAGTTCCTGTTACGGGGTTACAGCTATTCCGTATATGATTTTTTTTATATATATATTTTTCATTTCTTTTGTTACTTGCTACATATTGCTGTTAAAAATTTTTAACTTTATTAATGCACTTATGCAAAGAAAACATACGAAACCGATAAAAACTGAGTGCACAGAAAAGTGGGGAAGGAAGGAGCTGGCCTTAACACTTATGCCTCCCTCCTTACCCTGCCTGCCAGCGGGGGTCGGCACCCTGATTCGATGTGGTGCCCCCACTCGTCGGCGGCTCACCATAAACTAACCCTCAACTCACCCTGCAAGGGATGAGAGTAGTGCACCTCACCTATATCCCTCAAAGGTGGTGCCTCATTGGGAAGTACAGTCACCACCTGTGCCCCAGTATTAAAAAAGACTCAGACCATACTCAGAGGCATGCACTTCAAATACACAATAGTTACACGTACACAGCCCACTGTTCCCTATTTTCAGTAAGCCACCTTAGATAGTATTGATACGGTAGCTATACTTGTAATTAGTATATATCAGGGGACACACAGTGGTACCAGTACTTAGCTCAGATAGATGGTGCTATGAGTCTCTCCCCGCGCGCCTCGACGCGTTTCATCATCATCAGGAGGCTTGATACAAAGTTTCCATGGCTGCGGTCCTTGCCCGTGCACAAGAAAGCCGATATACTGAGGGGGACTCCCATGATGTCTGAGGCTCCCTTATATCCGGTATGGTGCTATGAGTACCTCCCCTCCCACCCCCGTCACTTCCTGTGTGATTGCCTATGATGTTTACCTCCCAGCGACGCTGCTAAAAGAAGGGAAAGATGGAGCGCGCTGATAATGATATCTAGTCTGATATTACCCTGTATCGCCACCAGCCACCGGGTGCATATACCACGCTCACCGGCCCCGTGGAACGCACGCCAGCCTTACCAACATGGCCGCTGGAACGCACGCGTCACAGAAATGCGACGCGCACGGTCCCCGCGCATGCGCGGACGCGGCGAAGTGTGTCACGCCGACGACCGCGCACGCGCGGTAAGACATGGCCGCATTTGTTGTTGCTAGGATGCCTAGAGGCGGTGCAAACGGGCCGGCTGTGGAGCTATTTCTCCACAGGCAAAGCACCATAATGGTGATCGGATAGGAGAAAGGGGAGGGCTGGAATTTGGAGTGTAAACAAAGAGGGAATTATAAATCAATTGGCAAATTACCAAAAATTACAGAAAATTACCTGAGGGGCCGAGGGTTGGTACCGTATCACCAGATATATATTAAATTGATAGTCACACTCAAATATTATGAGTCCATCGCCAGTCTTTCACAGGTACCCAGTCAAGCCCTTTTCTTTTCACAAGAAAACACGCGAACGACATCTGTTCGTTAATCCCCCCAGGGGCCAGGGACCCGAACCTAAAAATCCATTCAGTTTCCCTACGTAGAATGCTCTGATCGTGATTACCTCCCCTCGGGCCTAACTTTACCACCTCCAATATCCTGAATGATAGCTGTTTTAGGTCACCGCCATGTGTCGTATTCATATGCCGTGCCAAGGGAGTGTCTCTGAATTTCCTTATATCTCCCAGATGGTCACCTACTCTGCGTCTGAACTCTCTGATGGTCTTCCCTACGTAGTCTAGTCTGCATGAGCATGTAGCCACATACACAACCCCTGACGTTTTGCAGTTTGCAAAATCACGTAGAAAGAACGTCTTCCCATTGGCCATGCTCGTTACAGATTTGCATGGTGCCATATATCCACAAAAGGAGCAGTCACCACATCTGAAGAACCCAATCGGTCTCCGCCCAAGCCAGTTAGAATCACTGGTTGGTGACTTGTAGTAACTATGCACCAATCTGTCCCGAAGCGATCGCCCTCTTCTATAGGTGACGCTTGGTGTTGGGGAAATACAGTCTCTCAATTCGGGATCCGAAACCAGGACATCCCAGTATCGACGCAGTACTGACATTACCTTTTTATTCTGACAGTCGAAAGTGCCTATTAACCTAGTGACCTTAGAGTCCTCTTTCTGGTGCCTACCACATCTCTGCAGTAAGGTCTCACGGTCTTGTTTCTCTGCATGTGAGCGTGCTGCCTGTAGCACAGAACGTGGGTACCCCCGTTGGACAAAGCGTCTAGTCAGGTCGTCGGCCTGAACCTCAAAATCGGACACCCCTGAGCAATTGCGTTTCATTCTAAGGTACTGCCCCTTTGGTATACCCCTCTTCAGAGGTGCCGGATGAGCACTCTCCCATCTGAGAAGGCTATTCGTAGATGTTGGTTTACGATAGGTTTTGGAGGACAAGTACCCATCTCTCTCCTTCCGTATAGATACATCGAGAAAGGGAAGTTCGAGACCGCTGCTCTCAGATGTAAAATGCAAACCGATATCATTTATGTTCAGGCACTTAACGAATTCTGAGAAGCTCCCCTCTGGACCAGACCACAACAGAAAAACATCATCAATGTATCTGGCCCAGAGGGTCCTCCCCTTTCTCCTATCCGATCACCATTATGGTGCTTTGCCTGTGGAGAAATAGCTCCACAGCCGGCCCGTTTGCACCGCCTCTAGGCATCCTAGCAACAACAAATGCGGCCATGTCTTACCGCGCGTGCGCGGTCGTCGGCGTGACACACTTCGCCGCGTCCGCGCATGCGCGGGGACCGTGTGCGTCGCATTTCTGTGACGCGTGCGTTCCAGCGGCCATGTTGGTAAGGCTGGCGTGCGTTCCACGGGGCCGGTGAGCGTGGTATATGCACCCGGTGGCTGGTGGCGATACAGGGTAATATCAGACTAGATATCATTATCAGCGCGCTCCATCTTTCCCTTCTTTTAGGAGCGTCGCTGGGAGGTAAACATCATAGGCAATCACACAGGAAGTGACGGGGGTGGGAGGGGAGGTACTCATAGCACCATACCGGATATAAGGGAGCCTCAGACATCATGGGAGTCCCCCTCAGTATATCGGCTTTCTTGTGCACGGGCAAGGACCGCAGCCATGGAAACTTTGTATCAAGCCTCCTGATGATGATGAAACGCGTCGAGGCGCGCGGGGAGAGACTCATAGCACCATCTATCTGAGCTAAGTACTGGTACCACTGTGTGTCCCCTGATATATACTAATTACAAGTATAGCTACCGTATCAATACTATCTAAGGTGGCTTACTGAAAATAGGGAACAGTGGGCTGTGTACGTGTAACTATTGTGTATTTGAAGTGCATGCCTCTGAGTATGGTCTGAGTCTTTTTTAATACTGGGGCACAGGTGGTGACTGTACTTCCCAATGAGGCACCACCTTTGAGGGATATAGGTGAGGTGCACTACTCTCATCCCTTGCAGGGTGAGTTGAGGGTTAGTTTATGGTGAGCCGCCGACGAGTGGGGGCACCACATCGAATCAGGGTGCCGACCCCCGCTGGCAGGCAGGGTAAGGAGGGAGGCATAAGTGTTAAGGCCAGCTCCTTCCTTCCCCACTTTTCTGTGCACTCAGTTTTTATCGGTTTCGTATGTTTTCTTTGCATAAGTGCATTAATAAAGTTAAAAATTTTTAACAGAAGTAAAATATATATGATTTAATTTCTGATACTCTTCTGTACATCAATACTGATTGTTTTGACTGATATGGCTAGCTTTTTGTCGGGTCCAGTCAATTCAGCTCTTTGGGCAGAGGATGCCAATCAAGCGTTCTGTACAACGGTTAACCCAGAAGGGAACACAGGGATAGTTTCTCTTAAAGTACAGTTTAATGATCTATATGTACTGTATAAAGAATATACTAGATCGTGGTGGGAGATCAAAACCCTCGAAAACTATCTCAAACATAGTATAGTTCCCAAAGGCCTTAGGATCAATATTTGCCCGTCTCCTAGAACAGCGAGCCCTGAACTTCTGGAACTGTGGAAAAAGGAGTCAGTAGGTTCTTCTCTCCGCTTCATGAGTATATTGTTACACGAAGAAAGGAAAATCTTTGAAGCGGCGACTATCAAACTGAATCAAGGTATAGAAAACATCTTGAAGTCCAGGGCTGATACAGATTTTAATAGACGAGAGAGCACCCTCCAAAACTCTTTGGAGAAATACCAGGGGTTTCTTAAGGAAAGGAAGCATCTCCAGTTTCAGAGGGACTTCAGGGAATTTTCTGATAATCTTGCCTATTCATTCATTAGAGAGAAACCTGTAGGTTCAGGATCTGAGGGCGACTCAGACCCGGAGGGTGCAAGGGGAGGAGGCGGTGGTGGAGGTAGGGGGGGCAGAGGCAGGAGGAGAAAACCAAGGGGAGGGAGATGGGGCACGGGTGGCCCCCACGGCCCTCCTGGAAACCCAGGTCAACCTGCACCTTCGGTACCCCCGATGCCCCAACACTTACCTACACCCCAAGGGTCGGGTACACCTGGTCACCACGTAGCACCCCTGAACCAAACAAGCCCTCTAAATCAAATGGGCTCAGGTGGAAGAGGGGGAGCACATACGGGTGGGGGTGGCCCGAACTTCTTATCCTCTGGACCTTTATTGCCTTGTATTCCTGGTACTCCTTTTTTAGGGGGACAGAACCCGAGGGATTACCCACTAAGGAACAGACAGCTGCAACACTAACACAGTTGGATGGGGGACAGATCATTAATCTGTCTTCTTACCAACTAGGCCTGCACGAATATGATGTCCTGAAGAAGGGCCTTTCATTTGTTCCTACAGGCGGTTTCAACTGTTTCGGTTGGATAAAGGATTTGAACCTGTTCTGTAGGAAACTCAAGTGGAGGAAATTCTTCTCTAAACATAATAAGGAGGAATGTATTACCATGGGTATAGAGGAGGACGATTTTGACTGTTTTCGTGACATGGCGCAGCTGGCTCATCAAAACAGTGGGTGTAATGAAAGAGGGCTTGGTCCTTTTACAGGACATAAGAATGGTAGCAAGCGTATGCCACCGACATCTGACGCGACAAGTGTAGACATCTTTATGACCCTAGTAGAGAGGGATCTCAAGAGGATCCCATACAGTAATCAAGATCTCATTGGTAATTTAACATCGGCAGAAGAGAGGACATTACAGGTTCTGGAGAAAGAACAGGGTCTCGTTATAAAACCATCCGATAAGGGTGGAAATATCGTTTTGATGGATCATGTAAGATATCGGGAAATGTGCTACCGCATTCTGAATGATAATTCCACATATGAGGTCTTGTCATCAAACCCTATTAATAGGTATATGGAAGAATTGAATATTATCTTGGAATATGCCATGGAGGGAGGCCTGATCACTAAGAGTGAACATGATTTCATCAAACCCACATATCCTGTAACCCCGACTTTTTATGCCCTTCCCAAGGTGCATAAGGGGCTGGAGGTTCTAAAGGGGAGGCCAATTGTCTCCGGAGTGGATTCCTGCACCCAGAATGCAGGAATCTACGTGGACACGATTTTACGACCTTTCGTAACGGGACTCTCGTCCTATACAAGAGACACTGCTGACTTGTTGAAGAAACTGGATGGGGTCCATCTCGGGCATGATACCATTCTTGCCTCGATTGACGTTGAAGCACTCTACAGCAGTATTCCTCATGACTTGGGTGTGCGTGCTGTAGAGTACTATCTCAACACAAGGGCGAATATATGCCGTAGCCATAACATCTTCGTCTTAGATTTAATAAGGTTTGTGCTTTACCATAACACATTCCTTTTTGACCGGAAGTACTTCCACCAGCTCAGGGGAACGGCGATGGGGAGCTCCTGTGCCCCGTCGTACGCTAATCTTTACCTGGGCTGGTGGGAGGAAACCATTGTGTTCAAAGATGGCACAAACTGGTGGGAACCCCACATAACCCTCTGGGCCAGATACATTGATGATGTTTTTCTGTTGTGGTCTGGTCCAGAGGGGAGCTTCTCAGAATTCGTTAAGTGCCTGAACATAAATGATATCGGTTTGCATTTTACATCTGAGAGCAGCGGTCTCGAACTTCCCTTTCTCGATGTATCTATACGGAAGGAGAGAGATGGGTACTTGTCCTCCAAAACCTATCGTAAACCAACATCTACGAATAGCCTTCTCAGATGGGAGAGTGCTCATCCGGCACCTCTGAAGAGGGGTATACCAAAGGGGCAGTACCTTAGAATGAAACGCAATTGCTCAGGGGTGTCCGATTTTGAGGTTCAGGCCGACGACCTGACTAGACGCTTTGTCCAACGGGGGTACCCACGTTCTGTGCTACAGGCAGCACGCTCACATGCAGAGAAACAAGACCGTGAGACCTTACTGCAGAGATGTGGTAGGCACCAGAAAGAGGACTCTAAGGTCACTAGGTTAATAGGCACTTTCGACTGTCAGAATAAAAAGGTAATGTCAGTACTGCGTCGATACTGGGATGTCCTGGTTTCGGATCCCGAATTGAGAGACTGTATTTCCCCAACACCAAGCGTCACCTATAGAAGAGGGCGATCGCTTCGGGACAGATTGGTGCATAGTTACTACAAGTCACCAACCAGTGATTCTAACTGGCTTGGGCGGAGACCGATTGGGTTCTTCAGATGTGGTGACTGCTCCTTTTGTGGATATATGGCACCATGCAAATCTGTAACGAGCATGGCCAATGGGAAGACGTTCTTTCTACGTGATTTTGCAAACTGCAAAACGTCAGGGGTTGTGTATGTGGCTACATGCTCATGCAGACTAGACTACGTAGGGAAGACCATCAGAGAGTTCAGACGCAGAGTAGGTGACCATCTGGGAGATATAAGGAAATTCAGAGACACTCCCTTGGCACGGCATATGAATACGACACATGGCGGTGACCTAAAACAGCTATCATTCAGGATATTGGAGGTGGTAAAGTTAGGCCCGAGGGGAGGTAATCACGATCAGAGCATTCTACGTAGGGAAACTGAATGGATTTTTAGGTTCGGGTCCCTGGCCCCTGGGGGGATTAACGAACAGATGTCGTTCGCGTGTTTTCTGTGAAAAAGAAAGGGCTTGACTGGGTACCTGTGAAAGACTGGCGATGGACTCATAATATTTGAGTGTGACTATCAATTTAATATATATCTGGTGATACGGTACCAACCCCTCGGCCCCTCAGGTAATTTTCTGTAATTTTTGGTAATTTGCCAATTGATTTATAATTCCCTCTTTGTTTACACTCCAAATTCCAGCCCTCCCCTTTCTCCTATCCGATCACCATTATGGTGCTTTGCCTGTGGAGAAATAGCTCCACAGCCGGCCCGTTTGCACCGCCTCTAGGCATCCTAGCAACAATAAATGCGGCCATGTCTTACCGCGCGTGCGCGGTCGTCGGCGTGACACACTTCGCCGCGTCCGCGCATGCGCGGGGACCGTGCGCGTCGCATTTCTGTGACGCGTGCGTTCCAGCGGCCATGTTGGTAAGGCTGGCGTGCGTTCCACGGGGCCGGTGAGCGTGGTATATGCACCCGGTGGCTGGTGGCGATACAGGGTAATATCAGACTAGATATCATTATCAGCACGCTCCATCTTTCCCTTCTTTTAGCAGCGTCGCTGGGAGGTAAACATCATAGGCAATCACACAGGAAGTGACGGGGGTGGGAGGGGAGGTACTCATAGCACCATACCGGATATAAGGGAGCCTCAGACATCATGGGAGTCCCCCTCAGTATATCGGCTTTCTTGTGCACGGGCAAGGACCGCAGCCATGGAAACTTTGTATCAAGCCTCCTGATGATGATGAAACGCGTCGAGGCGCGCGGGGAGAGACTCATAGCACCATCTATCTGAGCTAAGTACTGGTACCACTGTGTGTCCCCTGATATATACTAATTACAAGTATAGCTACCGTATCAATACTATCTAAGGTGGCTTACTGAAAATAGGGAACAGTGGGCTGTGTACGTGTAACTATTGTGTATTTGAAGTGCATGCCTCTGAGTATGGTCTGAGTCTTTTTTAATACTGGGGCACAGGTGGTGACTGTACTTCCCAATGAGGCACCACCTTTGAGGGATATAGGTGAGGTGCACTACTCTCATCCCTTGCAGGGTGAGTTGAGGGTTAGTTTATGGTGAGCCGCCGACGAGTGGGGGCACCACATCGAATCAGGGTGCCGACCCCCGCTGGCAGGCAGGGTAAGGAGGGAGGCATAAGTGTTAAAGCCAGCTCCTTCCTTCCCCACTTTTCTGTGCACTCAGTTTTTATCGGTTTCGTATGTTTTCTTTGCATAAGTGCATTAATAAAGTTAAAAATTTTTAACAGAAGTAAAATATATATGATTTAATTTCTGATACTCTTCTGTACATCAATACTGATTGTTTTGCTACATATTGCCCGTCACCACATATCAAGATGGTCCTACTATATGATATACACCATTGTTTACTGCATATTTGATACTTTGTTACATTTGTGCCAGCCATTGAAGGTACAGGCATGTGACACTATTGCTGCAGTGTGTCCTATGTGCCCCATTGTTAAGTGCCTTTAATCACTCCCCTGTATCTGTGCCCTAAATAACATTATTCTATCCCCTTTATCCATTTATTTGCGGTGTTGCTCCCATTTGTGCCTTGTCTTCTCTTCCCTGGCTCACTCTTTACCTGGCATGGTGAGCAGCCTCTATATTACTGCTTATACCTTAATGTGGTGCCGCCTATTCTGCTTTCTTACAATTAAAATGTTCCTGTGCCGAGATAATCTAATCTTACTGTATTGTAGCTCAACCTAGTATGACTCCATTATACACAGCTTTCCTATGCCTCTGAATTCCTCCATGCTTAGTGTATTGTATCTTGTACACCGTGAGCCCTCGTGGGCATGGTCCTCGCTCCTCACCTACTGTATCCTCACCCATCCTTGTAGACTGTGAGTTCTCGTGGGCAGGGTCCTCGCTCCTCACCTACTGTATCCTCACCCATCCCTTGTAGACTGTGAGTCCTCGTGGGCAGGATCCTCTCTCCTCACCTACTGTATCCTCACCCATCCCTTGTAGACTGTGATCCTTCATGGGTAGGATCCTCTCCCCTCTCCTACTGTATCCTCACCCATCCCTTGTAGACTGTGAGTCCTCGTGGGCAGGGTCCTCGCTCCTCACCTACTGTATCCTCACCCATCCCTTGTAGACTGTGGGTCCTCGCTCCTCACCTACTGTATCCTCACCCATCCCTTGTAGACTGTGGGTCCTCGCTCCTCACCTACTGTATCCTCATCCATCCCTTGTAGACTGTAAGCCCTTGTGGGCAGGGTCCTCTCTCCTCACCTACTGTATCCTCATCCATCCCTTGTAGACTGTGAGCCCTCGTGGGCAGGGTCCTCTCTCCTCACCTACTGTATCCTCACCCTTCCCTTGTAGACTGTGATCCTTCATGGGTAGGATTCCTCTCCCCTCTCCTACTGTATGCTCACCCATCCCTTGTAGACTGTGATCCTTCATGGGTAGGATCCTCTCCCCTCTCCTACTGTATCCTCACCCATCCCTTGTAGACTGTGATCCCTCGTGGGCAGGGTCCTCGCTCCTCTCCTACTGTATCTTCACCCATCCCTTGTAGACTGTGATCCCTCGTGGGCAGGGTCCTCTCTCCTCACCTACTGTATCCTCACCCATCTCCTGTAGACAGTACACCACTGGTAGGTCTTAGCACCGGGTACGTGCTGGCGTACTTGTTGAAGGTGCCCATCGCCCAGCGTTGGACAGTCAGCATCGAGGTCGGGGTGCAGAACAGTCTCCTGGCCGTTCTCCAGCTCTCGTTCCAATGGGCTGAGGCCGACCTCTCATCTCAGGCACCTTTTTTGGCGGCCCTAAGCGGCACCTCGGAAATGTTACTTCTGGTCCTGTTACACTTTGCCTACAGAATGTTTAAAGACAACCCCTGAGGTGCCGCGTCCTGTCAGCGGGGTCTCCGAAAAGTTTACAAAAGTTCTATTATTTATATTCCCACCTTCTAGATTTCCTAATATATTGCCACCACCCCCGGCTCCCGGCGTGCCACAAACCTTCCATTAATACATTCCATGTAGCTAATACTCATGATATTCCATAACCTCAGGCTGACAGGTTTACACTCTCTGACCCCCCATAACTGTGCCTACAGATAGGTAATCTCCCATTGGTTTAACCCTTTACTATGTCGCTATTGTTAGTATCTTCAACATGTGTTCAGCTTTGGGGGGGGCAATGGCTATTCTCTATACAATACTTTGTAACGTCTGCAGGGTACGACCAATTTTTGTTTTTTTTCGGGTATTTAAAAGATTAAACAGAAGTTAAAACCATAATGTGTTGTGTGTGTGTGAGGGTGCAAGAATCAATATCTACACTTTATGTTAAAGGGACCACATCCTTTGGGGCTAAAAGTTCCTAAAAGTTGCGCAAGATTTTCCTTCAGGTTGTAATGGATGACATTGACTTCAATGGGAAAGTCAAAAACTGCAATGAAATGTGTTGTGTTAGAGCGGAGAAACACTATGAGTATCTCGCATGGCTCCATCTCATACAATGCACCCCATCAATAGGGCTCCAGATCATACAATGCACTCCATCCATAGGGCTCCATCTCATACAATGCACCCCATCCATAGGGCTCCAGATCATATAATGCACCCCATCCATAGGGCTCCAGATTATATAATGCACCCCATCCATAGGGCTCCATCTCATACAATGCACCCCATCCATAGGGCTCTAGATTATACAATGCACCCCATCCATAGGGCTCCAGATTATATAATGCACCCCATCCATAGGGCTCCAGATCATACAATGCACCCCATCCATAGGGCTCCATCTCATACAATGCACCCCATCCATAGGGCTCCAGATCATACAATGCACCCCATCCATAGGGCTCCATCTCATACAATTAACCCCATCCATAGGGCTCCATCTCATACAATGCACCCCATCCATAGGGCTCCATCTCATACAATGCACCCCATCCATAGGGCTCCAGATCATATAATGCACCCCATCCATAGGGCTCCATCTCATACAATGCACCCTATCCATAGGGCTCCATCTCATACAATGCAACCCATCCATAGGGCTCCAGATCATATAATGCACCCCATCCATAGGGCTCCATCTCATACAATGCACCCCATCCATAGGGCTCCAATCATAAATGCACCCCATCCATAGGGCTCACATCATACATGCACCCACATCCATAGGGCTCCATATCATATATGCACCCATCCATGGCCCATCTCATACATGACATTGCCATAGCTCATGACATATTGCACCCATCATAGGGCTCCATCATCATCAATGCACCCCATCCTAGGGCTCCATGTCATATAATGCAACCCCTTCCATAGGGCTCCATATCATATAATGCACCCCATCCATAGGGCTCAGATCATAAATGCATCCCATCCATAGGACTCCATATTATCAATGCACCCATCCATAGGGCTCCATACATAAATGACCCCATCCATAGGGCTCCATCTCATAAATGCACCCCATCCATAGGGCTCCATCTCATAAATGCACCCCATCCATAGGGCTAATCTCATAAAATGCACCCATCCAAAGGCTCCATATCATATAATGCACCTCATCCATAGGGCTACATCTCATACAATAACCCCATCCATAGGGCTCCATATCATAATGCACCCCATCCATAGGGCTCCATATCATATAATGCACCCCATCCATAGGGCTCAATCATCATATAACATCCCCATCCATAGGGCTCATCATCATATAATGACCCCATCCATAGGGCTCCATATCAATAATGCAACCCCATCCAAATGGCTCCATCTACACATGCACTCCCATCCATGGGCTCCATCTCATACAATGCACCCCATCCATAGGGCTCCATATCATACAAGCACTCCATCCATAGGGCTCCAATCATATAATGCACCCATCCATAGGCTCATCTCAACAATGCACTCCATCCATAGGGCTCCATCTCATACAATGCACCCCATCCATAGGCCCATTCATACAAGGCACTCATCCACAGTGCTCCAATCATATAATGCATCCCATCCATAGGCTCCATCTCACACAATGCACCCCATCCATAGGGCTCCAGATCATATATGCACCCCATCCATGGCTCATATCATACAAGGCTCCATCCACAGCTCATCATATAATGCATCCCATCCATAGGGCTCCATCTCATGACAATGCACTCCATCCATAGGGCTCCATATCATGCAATGCAGCCCATCCATTGGGCTCCATACCATACAATGTACACCAACCATAGGCTCCATCTCATACAATGCAACCCATCCATAGGGCTCAGATCATGCAATGCACCTATCCATAGGCTCCATATCATACAATGCACCCATCCATAGGGCTCCAGATCACATAATGCACCCAATCCATAGGGCTCAATCTCATATAATGCACCCATCAATAGGGCTCCATCTCATATAATGCACCCCATGCATAGGGCTCCATTATCATCAATGCACCCTATCATAGGCTCCAATCTCATATAATGCAACCATCAAAGGGCTCCATCTCATAAATGCATCCATCCATAGACTCCTTTCATGCAAGTGCCCTATCTTGCTCATATCATGCAATGCACCCCATTCATAGGGCTCCAGATCATCAATGTACAATGCAACTCATCCATAGGGCTCCATCTCATAAATGCACCCATCCATAGGGCTCCAGATCATATAATGCAACCCATCCACAGGGCTCCATCATCATCAATGCACACCATCTATAGGGCTCCACATCATATAATGAACCCCATCCATAGGCTCCATATCATGCAATGCACCATCATAGGGCTCCTTCTCATACAATGAACCCATCCATAAGGCTCCAGATCATATAATGCAACATCAAAAGGGCTCCATCTTCATACAATGCACCCTATCCATAGGCTCCAATCATAATGCAACTATCAAATAGGGCTCCATTTCATAGCAATGCACCCCATCGATAGGACTCCTTACCATGCAATGCACCCCATCTATAGGGCTCCATATCATGCAATGCACCCCATTCATAGGGCTCCATGTCATACAATGCACCATCCATAGGGCTCCATTCATATAATGTACCCCATCCATAGGGCTCTATTCATATAATGCACACTGTCCATATGGCTCCATCTCATACAATGCACCCCATCCATAGGGGCTCCATATCATATAATGCAAACCATCCATATGGCTCCATCTCGTACAATGCACCCCATCCATGGGCTCCAATCATAAATGCACCCATCCATAGGCTCCATCTACAATGCACCCCATCCATAGGGCTCCATCTCATACAATGCACCCCATCCACAGGGCTCCAGATCATGTAATGCATCCCATCCATAGTGCTCAATCTCATACAATTGACCCCATCCATAGGGCTCCATATTGCATAATGCAACTATCCATAGAGCTCCATCTCATACAATGCATCCCATCCACAGGGCTCTAGATCATAAAATGCACCCCATCCATTGAGCTCCAGATCATACAATGCACCCCATCCATAGGGCTCCATCTCATACAATGCACCCCATCCATAGGGCTCCAGATCATACAATGTCCACTGTGAGGTTAACGCATGCCCAGTGCATACGGAGGAGTCGCTTGCAACGTAAATGACACCGACTCGTGTTTCTATGTAACATATGTCCACCCATTTATTTTTCTCCACACATATGACATAAACCGGGTAGCACATAAGAGATTGCACATAAGCACTCTTAGTTTACATATCACATAATACATACATTACATATACAATAGAACACATATTACATTTTGGACTACATTCACCGGGACCCTTAACCACATCTCCATCGAACACTAGGAGCACTAACGACAGCTCCAATGGTGGTCACAGCCTCCGAGTCTTATCTATACATTACACATACATTTAATATGGAATCAATTCATAACCTAACCGTCGATCCCAAAGGCGTTTTCAGCCGCCTGGCTCTCTTTACTTAGCACAGACTACACCACACTTAATCCTAACACAGAGCCCATCATAGTTGCAGAGCTCGCTATAACAGAACCCATAGACGAGACATTTGTAGCGTTAGGCTCCGAGTACTTGTCCCCACCTTACGGAACACCTGTGACACACAGGCCCACCGGGCTCTGAGTACAGCCATGTTCACACAGGTCTCATACAGGCTGCTATACTGCAGACAGCCTCCACACATCCATCCAAGGTCAACGGGATCATAACATGACGTATGGTCGGTCCCAATGGCGGCTATGACCGCCTGGTCCTTGAGCCGTACTCGGTCTCTCACACCACATGGCATAGTACAGGCTCCAGCCTGACAGGGAACTCACACTCTGCATGCGGTCCATCATACTACATCCATGGACCACATCCATACTGCTCCACACACACACAGCACATCATACAATATCCAGGGTGCTGCTGCCCTCCCAGGCACAGAACAGGGATTGGCAAACCTGAGTTACGGGGAACCAGGAGTCCCCAAAGTCTCCTCCTTACATCCGAGTGAGCACCCTCCAGGGTCGGCCAAGGCTCCCCTACTCTAGGGACCTACTTAACCCCTGTGTCTGGCCACAGGCTCTCACACACTCCATCAGAGGGACAGGTGCCTCCCGCATGGAGAAGGGCAGGCTTCCCTCACGTCCCAAAGGGACGGACCGCCTCTGACATTCACATCCTCACTGGCTGGATGTTTCTCACAGACTGAACTCCTTCTTCTCTCTCAGGCCGGGTTCACATTTGCGTTTGTGTCTGCATGCGGAGGGCATCCAGACGCAAATGCTGCCATACTGATGTGAACGCAGCGGAGAATCTCCGCATGAGTTCACATTGGTATGGTGCCCGGCCGGCCAATCAGCTGTCTCGGCGGCGGCCGGGAGGCGAAGATCAGCGGCGGCCACCGGGAGAGATTTCAATGTGATCCACAAAGTTCTCCTGCGCTGTCACGCGGAGGACACTGCGGATCCATTGAGATCCATGCATTGTTTGTGCACTTGCGGGCGCTTGCTGATAAAACAAGCCCCAGCGAATGCACAAAAAATGCAACAGGCTGCGTTTGGATGGAGGAGGAGGGCGCACAAATTATGCGCATCCGAACGCAACCGCAACTGAACGCAGCCAAATGCAGGTAGTATGCGTTCCCATGTTAAACATAGGAACGCAGTGTGCATATGTTTGGCTGCGTTCACAAACACAAATGTGAAACCGGCCTTACTGACTGAACACCAGGCAGATTCTTATCCTGGCTGCCACACCCACACCTGCAATGTAGTGCTTTCAATCAGCATCCACTCTCAGCCACAAACCTGGCTGCAGTTAACCCTTTGTGCACTGGTCAGGTGAATAATTACCACATTTTCAGACCTGGGTGCCATTAACCCACTGTGCACCGGTCAGGTCTAACAGAGCAATCACACAGAGTAAAACAGGCTCATGTGAACCGGCTCTTGTGCTGTATGCCGGCCATGAGCTAACATGCCTGGCCATACCTCACAAAGCCCATGTGATGCACCCCGGCCATGGGGCACCATGCCGGCCGCGCCGCCTCACAACACCAACCATAGGGCTCCATCTCATACAATGCACCCCATCCATAGGGCTCTATCTCATATAATGCACACCGTCCATAGGGCTCCATCTCTTATAATACAACTCATCCATATGACTCCAGATCATATAATGAACCCCATTTATAGGCCTCCAGATCATATAATGCACAGGTCATAAAATACACCCCATCAATAGGGCTCTATCTCATACAATGCATCCCATCCACAGGGCTCTATCTCATACAATGCACTTCATCCATATGGCTCCATCTCTTATAATACAACTCATCCATATGACTCCAGATCATATAATGAACCCCATTTATAGGCCTCCAGATCAAATAATGCACAGGTCATAAAATACACCCCATCAATAGGGCTCTATCTCATACAATGCATCCCATCCACAGGGCTCTATCTCATACAATGCACTTCATCCATATGGCTCTATCTCATACAATGCACTTCCCACATTATTTCCCATCAGGTCACTGATTTAAAAACAAAAAATAAATGTACGTACTCGCCTCTCTCCTCGCAGCTCCAGTCTCCCCAGTGTCTGTCTGCCGCTCTGCAGGACTTGGCACAACGGGGCGCTCAGTGATGACGTCATCACTCCCCGCCGTGCTGATTTGCAAAGCGGCAGTCAGAGCGGCCGGCTCGGGATTAAGACTATAGGAGCGAGAGCGGCGTTCATGGAGAATCCACACAAGCAGCGGACTCTCCGACGATGCCGCCCTCTGCCTACCACTGCCTGAGGCAACCTACAGAGGTGGCCTCATGGTAGGTTTAACAGAAATAACAGACAATTTTTAAATATCAAAAAAGATCAAAGTTTATTTAGTGACTGACACACAAGACATGGACAATATTTAAAAACAATTAAAAGGCAAAGAAGGCCTGTATGTACGGGCCCCTTCCCTAAAGTTATAATAAACAATAGTGTACTTGGCATAGGTATCAAGTTATACAGTAATAACCAGTGAACAATCAAAGTTACACCATTAATGGTATTAACACTGACAGAATATCACCATGTAGTCCTTGCTGGACCACAGCCAATAACCCACATTGTATGTCACAAGTCAATTAATGCATCAATACAGTCCCTGTCGTCCCTAACCATGGTAATCCGCACACGGGTGTGTAATATTTCCTTATTGCTTTATTGCATTATCATAGGTATTTATAGAGGAGCTGTCCACAAGATGTCGGACTTACCCCTGATGAAGTCACCCCCGTGATGAAACGCGTGGGGGTTCAGCCTGGGCTCCCCCCTATAGCTGACGCCATAACTATTCTCATTGCTTGATCTGCTATTGCCAGCACTTATTTTGCACTTACAGCGAATTTCTCCCAATAGCGGACCCACACTTATCCTGCCAGGGATTCTCCCACTAAGGACAGGGTAAGGCTTGGATCGGTTTGGTCTCCTTCCCTATTTGGACGGCAGGGTGACCTCATTACTTGGGGCACTTAGCTTATTGGGGTGATATTGTTTTGGGATCATCCCTGGACCAGTGGGTCATACTTTCATACTGTGCTAATGCTCTTTCTGCATGGTTCGGGACGACAGGGACTGTATTGATGCATTAATTGACTTGTGACATACAATGTGGGTTATTGGCTGTGGTCCAGCTAGGACTACATGGTGATATTCTGTCAGTGTTAATACCATTAATGGTGTAACTTTGATTGTTCACTGGTTAGTACTGTATAACTTGATACCTATGCCAAGTACACTATTGTTTATTATAACTTTAGGGAAGGGGCCCGTACATACAGGCCTTCTTTGCCTTTTAATTGTTTTTAAATATTGTCCATGTCTTGTGTGTCAGTCACTAAATAATCTTTGATCTTTTTTGATATTTAAAGGTTGTTATTTACAGTGATCGCCCTTACGATTGCAGGTCAGCTTTACTCTTCAAATGTGACAAAATAAATCATGACATTGCACTTTTATTGCAATTTCACTGCACTTGGAATTGTTTCCTTATTCTGCAGTACCCTATATTATTATTATTATTATTATTATTTATTTATATATATGGTAAAATAAATGATGTCATTAAAAAGCATAACTCGTCCCGCAAAAAATGAGCCTCATATGTCTATAGTGACAAAAATAAAAAAGGTTACGGCTCTTGGAAGAAAGGAAAAACGGAACATTTCCGGATTGTAAAGGTGTTAAATGTTGATGTATACGGATAATGATGCATGCTTCTGGGGCCATTTTTTGTAGTAATACTTCATTAATCTTTCCCCCTCAGTATATACACCCCCCCTTGTGTACCCTGACGTGCCTCCATGAATTACAATAGCCAGTGGTCTGGATTGGGTGAGGTGGCACCAATCTACTAATGATATATTATATCTGTTTATGGACCTTGCAGTGTTAGAGTTAGAGTCCACCTCAACATTCCAAACGATGACATCATAGCATTGTGACATCACAGATCAGATTCTAGCATTTGAATGTGCACAGGCTCAGAACTGTCATTTCACTGGTTGCATGGTCAGTGACTGGACACATGGACAGCTGCTGACCATGAATCCAATTGCACTAGACCTTTATCAGGTAGAAGTACTGAGGATAATTCTTCAGGACTATCGCCTCCACAGAGAGGAGCTTCCACCCGATGGCATCATCAGTTTTACTTACAGACTGATATTAAAACTGGTATCTCATTGCTACGATAAAGACCAACAAAGAGACCTCACCTATGAAGATTGGACGGATTTCAATGTGACCTTCAGGACATTAATCCAGCAGGTAAGTGCCAGACGCTCCATACAGAACTGCACCACAGCTGATTTGTAGTCAGATATTCCTATATGTGAGTGAATCCTCAGATCTGTAGAAACCTACTCCCATAATCCTGACATCCCGTCTGTCATCCACTTCCGGCGTCACGTTGTCCAGCTATCCCGCTCTGCGCCAGCCATATTACCACACCCAAGTGATGGGGGCCAGGGGCTGGCTGGCACATTATAGCCTGGGGGACAGGCGCACAGCAGGGGTCCATGAATAGTGGCTCATCCTGAATGGAGTTTTCCCATGAACAAAATACATTGGAATCAATAGATCTTGGAATAATTATCTCCACAATTGGATGTTATATAAAATGTTCCTGGGAGGAGAAGACAAGGCACAAATGGGCGAATGGGAGCAACAAATAGATGGATAAAGGTGATAGAATAATGTTATTTAGGGCACAGATACAGGGGAGTGATTAAAAGCACTTAACAATGGGGCACATAGGACACACTGCAGCAATAGTGTCACATGCCTATAACTTCAATGGCTGGCACAGATGCTACAGAGCCATCCATGTGTGGCCTGGGTGCTCCAGGGACTCTGCAGCACCCAGCCCATCCTTTGGCTGGCCCGGCCTTCTACCTACCCTGGCTTCTGTGGTGACTATTGATGGCTTTGATTACTATTTTGTGCCAACTGACTATACCCCATGCACCTTATTGATAACAATCTATTGTAGCCTCTAACGTCTCAATATCTTGTGCTCGTTATCTACCACCTGACATCTTACTATCCGGCACGGTCTGATATTACACCTTCATGCTTGGATTTCCAGTGATTTGTGGTGTTCGGGATTCTCCTGTTACATCCAGGTTTGATGTTGCCTTGTCTTCCTACCAGCTGGAGTTGTATAATGATTGCACATCTCTGCCTGGTTTTATCACACCATTATATTGTGTTATTAACCTGTGATTGCCATCATATTGTGCCATTAACACCTGATCACCAGCTTTTACTTGTAACTACAAGGCCTTGTACAGCTACATCCCCTACTAGTTCCTGTTACGGGGTTACAGCTATTCCGTATATGATTTTTTTTATATATATATTTTTCATTTCTTTTGTTACTTGCTACATATTGCCCGTCACCACATATCAAGATGGTCCTACTATATGATATACACCATTGTTTACTGCATATTTGATACTTTGTTACATTTGTGCCAGCCATTGAAGGTACAGGCATGTGACACTATTGCTGCAGTGTGTCCTATGTGCCCCATTGTTAAGTGCCTTTAATCACTCCCCTGTATCTGTGCCCTAAATAACATTATTCTATCACCTTTATCCATTTATTTGCGGTGTTGCTCCCATTTGTGCCTTGTCTTCTCTTCCCTGGCTCACTCTTTACCTGGCATGGTGAGCAGCCTCTATATTACTGCTTATACCTTAATGTGGTGCCGCCTATTCTGCTTTCTTACAATTAAAATGTTCCTGTGCCGAGATAATCTAATCTTACTGTATTGTAGCTCAACCTAGTATGACTCCATTATACACAGCTTTCCAAAGCCTCTGAATTCCTCCATGCTTAGTGTATTGTATCTTGTACACCGTGAGCCCTCGTGGGCATGGTCCTCGCTCCACACCTACTGTATCCTCACCCATCCCTTGTAGACTGTGAGCCCTCGTGGGCAGGGTCCTCTCTCCTCACCTACTGTATCCTCACCCATCCCTTGTAGACTGTGAGTTCTCGTGGGCAGGGTCCTCGCTCCTCACCTACTGTATCCTCACCCATCCCTTGTAGACTGTGATCCTTCATGGGTAGGATCCTCTCCCCTCTCCTACTGTATCCTCACCCATCCCTTGTAGACTGTGAGTCCTCGTGGCCAGGGTCCTCGCTCCTCTCCTACTGTATCCTCACCCATCCCTTGTAGAGATCCTGTGCAGTCCTCGTATGTCCTGGCGTGGTCCTCGCTCCTCACCTACTGTATCCTCACCCATCCCTTGTAGACTGTGGGTCCTCGCTCCTCACCTACTGTATCCTCACCATCCCTTGTAGACGTAAGCCTTGTGGCAGGTCCTCGTCTCCTCACCTACTGTATCCTCATCCATCCCTTGTAGACTGTGAAGCCCTTGTGGGCAGGGTCCTCTCTCCTCACCTACTGTATCCTCATCCTCCCTTGTAGACTGTGAGCCTTGGGCAGGGTCCTCCTCCTCACCTACTGTATCCTCACCCTTCCCTTGTAGACTGTGATCCTTCATGGGTAGATTCCTCTCCCCTCTCCTACTGTATGCTCACCCATCCCTTGTAGACTGTGATCCTTCATGGGTAGGATCCTCTCCCCTCTCCTACTGTATCCTCACCCATCCCTTGTAGACTGTGATCCCTCGTGGGCAGGGTCCTCGCTCCTCTCCTACTGTATCCTCACCCATCCCTTGTAGACTGTGATCCCTCATGGGCAGGGTCCTCGCTCCTCTCCTACTGTATCCTCACCCATCCCTTGTAGACTGTGATCCCTCGTGGGCAGGGTCCCGCTCCTCTCCTACTGTATCCTCACCCATCCCTTGTAGACTGTGATCCCTCGTGGGCAGGGTCCTCTCTCCTCACCTACTGTATCCTCACCCATCTCCTGTAGACTGTACACCACTGGTAGGTCTTAGCACAGGGTACGTGCTGGCGTACTTGTTGAAGGTGCCCATCGCCCAGCGTTGGACAGTCAGCATCGAGGTCGGGGTGCAGAACAGTCTCCTGGCCCTGGCCGTTCTCCAGCTCTCGTTCCAATGGGCTGAGGCCGACCTCTCATCTCAGGCACCTTTTTTGGTGGCCCTAAGCGGCACCTCGGAAATGTTACTTCTGGTCCTGTTACACTTTGCCTACAGAATGTTTAAAGACAACCCCTGAGGTGCCGCGTCCTGTCAGGGGGTCTCCGAAAAGTTTACAAAAGTTCTATTATTTATATTCCCACCTTCTAGATTTCCTAATATATTGCCACCACCCCCGGCTCCCGGCGTGCCACAAACCTTCCATTAATACATTCCATGTAGCTAATACTCATGATATTCCATAACCTCAGGCTGACAGGTTTACACTCTCTGACCCCCCATAACTGTGCCTACAGATAGGTAATCTTCCATTGGTTTAACCCTTTACTATGTCGCTATTGTTAGTATCTTCAACATGTGTTCAGCTTTGGGGGGGGCAATGGCTATTCTCTATACAATACTTTGTAACGTCTGCAGGGTACGACCAATTTTTGTTTTTTTCGGGTATTTAAAAGATTAAACAGAAGTTAAAACCATAATGTGTTGTGTGTGTGTGTGTGAGGGTGCAAGAATCAATATCTACACTTTATGTTAAAGGGACCACATCCTTTGGGGCTAAAAGTTCCTAAAAGTTGCGCAAGATTTTCCTTCAGGTTGTAATGGATGACATTGACTTCAATGGGAAAGTCAAAAACTGCAATGAAATGTGTTGTTAGAGCGGAGAAACACTATGAGTATCTCGCATGGCTCCATCTCATACAATGCACCCCATCCATAGGGCTCCAGATCATACAATGCACCCCATCCATAGGGCTCCATCTCATACAATGCACCCCATCCATAGGGCTCCAGATCATATAATGCACCCCATCCATAGGGCTCCAGATTATATAATGCACCCCATCCATAGGGCTCCATCTCATACAATGCACCCCATCCATAGGGCTCTAGATTATACAATGCACCCCATCCATAGGGCTCCAGATTATATAATGCACCCCATCCATAGGGCTCCAGATCATACAATGCACCCCATCCATAGGGCTCCATCTCATACAATGCACCCCATCCATAGGGCTCCAGATCATACAATGCACCCCATCCATAGGGCTCCATCTCATACAATGCACCCCATCCATAGGGCTCCATCTCATACAATGCACCCTATCCATAGGGCTCCATCTCATACAATGCAACCCATCCATAGGGCTCCAGATCATATAATGCACCCCATCAATAGGGCTCTATCTCATACAGTGCACCCCATCCATAGGGCTCCATCTCATACAATGCACCCCATCCATAGGGCTCCATCTCATACAATGCACCCCATCCATAGGGCTCCATATCATAAATGCACCCCATCCATGGGCTCCATCTCATACAATGCAAATTGTCCATAGGGCTCATGATCATATAATGCACCCCATCTATAGTGCTCCAGATCATATAATGCACCCCCATCCTTAGGGCTCCATGTCATATAATGCACCCCTTCCATAGGGCTCCATATCATATAATGCACCCCATCCATAGGGCTCTAGATCATATAATGCATCCCATCCATAGGACTCTATTATTATGCAATGCACCCCATCCATAGGGCTCCTATCATGCAATGAACCCCATCCATAGGGCTCCATCTCATACATTCACCCCATCCATAGGGCTCCATCCATACATATACACCCCATCCATAGGCTAATCTCATAAAATGAACCCCATCCAAAGGGCTCCATATCATAAATGCACCTCATCCATAGGGCTAAATCTCATACAATAAACCCCATCCATAGGGCTCCATATCATATAATGCACCCCATCCATAGGGCTCCATTCATATAATGCACCCCCTCCATAGGGCTCATATCATATAACATACCCCATCCATAGGGCTCAATATCATATAATGCACCCCATCCATAGGGCTCAATATCATATAATGTACCCCATCCATAGGGCTCCATATCACATAATGCAACCCCCATCCAAATGGCTCCATCTCACACAATGCACTCCATCCATAGGGCTCCATCTCATACAATGCACCCCATCCATAGGGCTCCATCTCATACAATGCACCCCATCCATAGAGCTCCAGATCATATAATACACCCATCCATAGGGCTCCATATCATACAAGGCACTCCATCCATAGGGACTCCAGATCATACAATGCACCCCATCCATAGGGCTCCATTCATACAAGGCACTCCATCCAAGGCTCCAGATCATATAATGCATCCCATCCATAGGCTCCATCTCATCACAATGCACCCCATCCATAGGGCTCCAGATCATATAATGCACCACATCCATAGGGCTCCATATCATACAAGGCGTCCATCCACAGGGCTCCAGATCATATAATGCATCCCATCCATAGGGCTCCATCTCATGCAATGCACTCCATCCATAGGGCTCCATATCATGCAATGCAGCCCATCCATTGGGCTCCATACCATACAATGTACACCAACCATAGGGCTCCATCTCATACAATGCAACCCATCCATAGGGCTCCAGATTCATGCAATGCACCCTATCCATAAGGCTCCATATCATACAATGCACCCCAATCCATAGGACTCCAATCACATAATGCACCCAATCCATAGGGCTCAATCTCATATAATGACCCCATCCATAGGGCTCCATCTCATATAATGCACCCCATGCATAGGGCTCCATCTCATACAATGCACCCATCCATAGAGCTCCAGATCCATATAATGCACCCCATCAAAAGGGCTCCATCATCATACAATGCACTCCATCCATAGGACTCCTTATCATGCAATCCACCCTATCTGTAGGGCTCCATATCATCAATGCACCCCATCATAGGGCTCCAGATCATGCAATGTACAATGCACCTCATCCATAGGGCTCCATCTCATAAATGCACCCCATCCATAGGGCTCCAGATCATATAATGCAACCATCCACAGGGCTCCATCTCATACAATGCCTCCCATCTATAGGGCTCCACATCATATAATGAACCCATCCATAGGACTCCATATCATGCAATGCACACCATCCATAGGCTCCTTCTCATACAATGCAACCCATCCATAAGGCTCCAGATCATATAATGCAACCAATCAAAGGGCTCCATCTCATACAATGCACCCTATCCATAGGGCTCCAGATCATATAATGCAACTATCAAAGGGCTCCATTCATACAATGCACCCATCGATAGGACTCCTTATCATGCAATGCACCCATCTATAGGGCTCCATATCATGCAATGCACCCCATCCATAGGGTTCCATTCATACAATGCACCCCATCCATAGGGCTCCATATCATTAATGCACCCCTATCCATAGGGCTCTATCTCATAATGCACCTTCCATATGGCTCCATATCATACAATGCACCCCATCCATAGGGCTCATATCATATAATGCAAACCATCCATAGGCTCCATCTCGTACAAATGCACCCCATCCATGGGCTCCAGATCATATAATGCACACCATCCATATGGCTCAATCTCTTACAATGCACCCCATCCATAGGGCTCCATCTCATACAATGCACCCCATCCACAGGGCTCCAGATCATGTAATGCATCCCATACATAGGGCTCCATCTCATACAATGCACCCCATCCACAGGGCTCCAGATCATGTAATGCATCCCATCCATAGTGCTCAATCTCATACATATGACCCCATCCATAGGGCTCCATATGCTATAATGCAACTATCCATGAGGCTCCATCTCATACAATGCCTCCCATCTATAGGGCTCCACATCATATAATGAACCCCATCCATAGGACTCCATATCATGCAATGCACACCATCCATAGGGCTCCTTCTCATACAATGAACCCCATCCATAAGGCTCCAGATCATATAATGCAACCATCTAAAGGGCTCCATCTCATACAATGCACCCTATCCATAGGGCTCCCAGATCATATAATGCAACTATCAAAAGGGCTCCATTTCATACAATGCACCCCATCGATAGGACTCCTTACCATGCAATGCACCCCATCTATAGGGCTCCATATCATGCAATGCACCCCATTCATAGGGTTCCATGTCATACAATGCACCCATCCATAGGGCTCCATATCATATAATGCACCCCATCCATAGGGCTCTATCTCATATAATGCACACTGTCCATATGGCTCCATCTCATACAATGCACCCCATCCATAGGGCTTCATATCATATAATGCAAACCATCCATATGGCTCCATCTCGTACAATGCACCCATCCATGGGGCTCCAGATCATATAATGCACACCATCCATATGGCTCAATCTCTTACAATGCACCCCATCCATAGGGCTCCATCTCATACAATGCACCCCATCCACAGGGCTCCAGATCATGTAATGCATCCCATACATAGGGCTCCATCTCATACAATGCACCCCATCCACAGGGCTCCAGATCATGTAATGCATCCCATCCATAGTGCTCAATCTCATACAATTGACCCCATCCATAGGGCTCCATATTGTATAATGCAACTATCCATAGAGCTCCATCTCATACAATGCATCCCATCCACAGGGCTCTAGATCATAAAATGCACCCCATCCATTGAGCTCCAGATCATACAATGCACCCCATCCATAGGGCTCCATCTCATAAAATGCACCCCATCCATAGGGCTCCAGATCATACAATGTCCACTGTGAGGTTAACGCATGCCCAGTGCATACGGAGGAGTTGCTTGCAACGTAAATGACACCGACTCGTGCTTCTATGTAACATATGTCCACCCATTTATTTTTCTCCACACATATGACATAAACCGGGTAGCACATAAGAGATTGCACATAAGCACTCTTAGTTTACATATCACATAATACATACATTACATATACAATAGAACACATATTACATTTTGGACTACATTCACCGGGACCCTTAACCACATCTCCATCGAACACTAGGAGCACTAACGACAGCTCCAATGGTGGTCACAGCCTCCGAGTCTTATCTATACATTACACATACATTTAATATGGAATCACTTCATAACCTAACTGTCGATCCCAAAGGCGTTTTCAGCCGCCTGACTCTCTTTACTTAGCACAGACTACACCACACTTAATCCTAACACAGAGCCCATCATAGTTGCAGAGCTCGCTATAACAGAACCCATAGACGAGACATTTGTAGCGTTAGGCTCCGAGTACTTGTCCCCACCTTACGGAACACCTGTGACACACAGGCCCACCGGGCTCTGAGTACAGCCATGTTCACACAGGTCTCATACAGGCTGCTATACTGCAGACAGCCTCCACACATCCATCCAAGGTCAACGGGATCATAACATGACGTATGGTCGGTCCCAATGGCGGCTATGACCGCCTGGTCCTTGAGCCGTACTCGGTCTCTCACACCACATGGCATAGTACAGGCTCCAGCCTGACAGGGAACTCACACTCTGCATGCGGTCCATCATACTACATCCATGGACCACATCCATACTGCTCCACACACACACAGCACATCATACAATATCCAGGGTGCTGCTGCCCTCCCAGGCACAGAACAGGGATTGGCAAACCTGAGTTACGGGGGAACCAGGAGTCCCCAAAGTCTCCTCCTTACATCCGAGTGAGCACCCTCCAGGGTCGGCCAAGGCTCCCCTACTCTAGGGACCTACTTAACCGCTGTGTCTGGCCACAGGCTCTCACACACTCCATCAGAGGGACAGGTGCCTCCCGCATGGAGAAGGGCAGGCTTCCCTCACGTCCCAAAGGGACGGACCGCCTCTGACATTCACATCCTCACTGGCTGGATGTTTTCTCACAGACTGAACTCCTTCTTCTCTCTCAGGCCGGGTTCACATTTGCGTTTGTGTCTGCATGCGGAGGGCATCCAGACGCAAATGCTGCCATACTGTTGTGAACGCAGCGGAGAATCTCCGCATGAGTTCACATTGGTATGGTGCCCGGCCGGCCAATCAGCTGTCTCGGCGGCGGCCGGGAGGCGAAGATCAGCGGCGGCCACCGGGAGAGATTTCAATGTGATCCACAAAGTTCTCCTGCGCTGTCACGCGGAGGACACTGCGGATCCATTGAGATCCATGCATTGTTTGTGCACTTGCGGGCGCTTGCTGATAAAACAAGCCCCAGCGAATGCACAAAAAATGCAACAGGCTGCGTTTGGATGGAGGAGGAGGGCGCACAAATTATGCGCATCCGAACGCAACCGCAACTGAACGCAGCCAAATGCAGGTAGTATGCGTTCCCATGTTAAACATAGGAACGCAGTGTGCATATGTTTGGCTGCGTTCACAAACACAAATGTGAAACCGGCCTTACTGACTGAACACCAGGCAGATTCTTATCCTGGCTGCCACACCCACACCTGCAATGTAGTGCTTTCAATCAGCATCCACTCTCAGCCACAAACCTGGCTGCAGTTAACCCTTTGTGCACTGGTCAGGTGAATAATTACCACATTTTCAGACCTGGGTGCCATTAACCCACTGTGCACCGGTCAGGTCTAACAGAGCAATCACACAGAGTAAAACAGGCTCATGTGAACCGGCTCTTGTGCTGTATGCCGGCCATGAGCTAACATGCCTGGCCATACCTCACAAAGCCCATGTGATGCACCCCGGCCATGGGGCACCATGCCGGCCGCGCCGCCTCACAACACCAACCATAGGGCTCCATCTCATACAATGCACCCCATCCATAGGGCTCTATCTCATATAATGCACACCGTCCATAGGGCTCCATCTCTTATAATACAACTCATCCATATGACTCCAGATCATATAATGAACCCCATTTATAGGCCTCCAGATCATATAATGCACAGGTCATAAAATACACCCCATCAATAGGGCTCTACCTCATACAATGCATCCCATCCACAGGGCTCTATCTCATACAATGCACTTCATCCATATGGCTCCATCTCTTATAATACAACTCATCCATATGACTCCAGATCATATAATGAACCCCATTTATAGGCCTCCAGATCAAATAATGCACAGGTCATAAAATACACCCCATCAATAGGGCTCTATCTCATACAATGCATCCCATCCACAGGGCTCTATCTCATACAATGCACTTCATCCATATGGCTCTATCTCATACAATGCACTTCCCACATTATTTCCCATCAGGTCACTGATTTAAAAACAAAAAATAAATGTACGTACTCGCCTCTCTCCTCGCAGCTCCAGTCTCCCCAGTGTCTGTCTGCCGCTCTGCAGGACTTGGCACAACGGGGCGCTCAGTGATGACGTCATCACTCCCCGCCGTGCTGATTTGCAAAGCGGCAGTCAGAGCGGCCGGCTCGGGATTAAGACTATAGGAGCGAGAGCGGCGTTCATGGAGAATCCACACAAGCAGCGGACTCTCCGACGATGCCGCCCTCTGCCTACCACTGCCTGAGGCAACCTACAGAGGTGGCCTCATGGTAGGTTTAACAGAAATAACAGACAATTTTTAAATATCAAAAAAGATCAAAGTTTATTTAGTGACTGACACACAAGACATGGACAATATTTAAAAACAATTAAAAGGCAAAGAAGGCCTGTATGTACGGGCCCCTTCCCTAAAGTTATAATAAACAATAGTGTACTTGGCATAGGTATCAAGTTATACAGTAATAACCAGTGAACAATCAAAGTTACACCATTAATGGTATTAACACTGACAGAATATCACCATGTAGTCCTAGCTGGACCACAGCCAATAACCCACATTGTATGTCACAAGTCAATTAATGCATCAATACAGTCCCTGTCGTCCCTAACCATGGTAATCCGCACACGGGTGTGTAATATTTCCTTATTGCTTTATTGCATTATCATAGGTATTTATAGAGGAGCTGTCCACAAGATGTCGGACTTACCCCTGATGAAGTCACCCCCGTGATGAAACGCGTGGGGGTTCAGCCTGGGCTCCCCCCTATAGCTGACGCCATAACTATTCTCATTGCTTGATCTGCTATTGCCAGCACTTATTTTGCACTTACAGCGAATTTCTCCCAATAGCGGACCCACACTTATCCTGCCAGGGATTCTCCCACTAAGGACAGGGTAAGGCTTGGATCGGTTTGGTCTCCTTCCCTATTTGGACGGCAGGG